>CM039633.1:15892243-17281409 GCA_022457165.1 Juglans mandshurica
GTATATAATATAATTTGTACAAATTCTAAATATATAAATCATGAACAAGTCTTCGTAAAAAATAGATTCAACCTTATAGTAAAAATTATTTTTTATTAATGTAATTCACTTTTTATAAAAAAATGTACATATATAAGACTTATAATCTATATTGCAATTGCATAAATAGATCAAGTACTACTGTATTACGTATGACAAAGAGATGATGATCGAGTTCTTATTTCAACGTCTCTGTAAGTTTAATTTTATCGTACGTTTCTGTTACGTAAAGTAGTACAGAATATATCTGCGCGCACATAATTAATTACTGATCACTTGTAAAAGAAGCCCAAAGTTAACTTACTTATCAGTACAAAGAAAAGTCAAGCCATGAATTGCTCAGGCCACGTACGTACCTTGATCAACATAATCGGCAGCATAACCATGAAAATTAATTAAGAAAGGTCGAGCCGCACGAGGAGGTCTTCGCCCCAGCTTGTGTTCATATTCTTTTACCGTTTTCTTACCTCTCAAGTACTGCTACATAATCCAAAAGCTAAATTGGGTACGTACGTATCTATCTGGAATTGAGGTTAATTGTTAGAATAAATATAGATAGAAGTTACTAGTGGGAGTAATTCATTTTGTACACATGATGTGGCATCATCTAAACCACACAACTCTCCAAGTGAGTGTTGGGAACAACAAACTAGAAGCAGCCACGCAGTGAGTACAAAGTGTACACTGCTATAGTGGCTTCTCTCTAGCATTACTCTAATTATTATGTTTGTAAGCATTGCTAACGGTCACTATTTATAATCTCACACTCTATATTTAAAAAAAAATTAAAAATTTATAAATATGAAGTGTGAAAATAAATAATAACTAATGCATAGAATTCTTTTTCAACAAATATATTAATGTTTGTGGTAGATCATGAACTATTCACAACCTTGTGTTAAGACTACAATAAGTTCGACCATTTTTATCATGTATATTATTAAAAATATAATATAAATAATTAAATTTTCATCTTTTTATTAGTTTAAGTTTTTAGGATAAGTGGTAATTTTACATGATAATATTAGAATAGAAGTCCTGAGTCCAAACCCTAACTTTACAATACTCTACCTCATTTAATTAAATATTCCATGCGGTGTTGGGCCAGGCTCACTCATTGAAGGAGAGTGTTAAGAATATAATATAAATAATTAAATCTACATCTTTCTATTAGCTTAAACTTTTGAAACAAACAATGTGTAATACCCCGTATTTTAGCATATTTATTTATTTTATGTGGAAGATTATTATTTTCTTAATTAATTTAAATATTATTGTTCTTGTTTTAAAATTTATCGAATTTTCTCATTGGGTTTATTTTATAATTCTTAAGTTGTGAAATTTACTTTGATGTGCTTTGGTGATATTAATTAGTATTTGTTTTTAAATTTGATTTTTGCTTTAATGAATAATTTTATTGTTAGACTTTAATTATTATTGTTTTATTTATTTATTTTTTTCCCTCGCACGGCACTACCCCATGCACGTCTATCTCTTTTCTTTCTCTAGGGTTTTTTCTTAGCACCCATATAAATATACACTTTCATCCTATACCTTCGAAAACTGCCCTGTTTCATCACTGCAACCAGCCTCCAGAACCACCCGGACCCTCCTAGTTCGACGCCAACCTCCACACACGTAAAACCGACGCCCTTACCCTTCACCGTTAACGTCCTTCACCAAGGCTCAACGCCTCACTGTGCGCCATCACCTCCTTCTCGGCTTCAGCCGCAGCAGCATGCCATTACCGTGAGAACATCCCGCTCATACGTGGAGGTCAGCAACCGCGGGCAACCATTGCACCACGTGAGACGCTGAGCATGCGGATCGCACGGCAAGAGACTCGCCCGCGCATGGCCAAAGGCCAACTTGCATCTTTACAGTTTTACCCAACCGTCTCATGGAAAACGCAGCCTCCCAAGGAGGTTAAGTCGCCGCATGCTCCTCCTCAACGCTGCCATACGCCACCACCGTGACGCAGCCGTGAACCCACCGGTGTAGCCTCCGATAGCCATCCCGCAAGCCTCTGTTTTTCACTCCCGAAACAGAGGATGTTTTTTCCTCCTACCTTGAGCCATTACAACCATTAACCACCGAGAGCTCCTTCACGTTGCAGCTCCAGAAACCGCCGGCAAAGTTTTTCGTCACCCCAGGTTTGCCTCATGCCACCTCCGCTGCACGGTAATCTCCCTCTCTGTTTTCTCTCTCACGTTCGGGTTGCTCATCCAGTAAGCTCTCTCTCTCTGTTATGTCTCTCACCGTGCATATCTCTCTCTCTTTCTCGTCCAGTGCATAGCCACCGAGTGCACCACCTCCCACCGCACACTGCGCCATCACACTTTACCATCTCGGTGAGTCCCTGCCGCCGTTGCATTTTTCTTTTAATCTTGTGTATGTTTATCGTTTGTTTTTCGTATAAGGTGTATTTATATATATATATATATATGTGTGTGTGTGTGTGTGTGTGTGTGTGTAGGTATATTTATAAGTAAAGTTTTAACTTGGGCACTTACTAGTTTTAACCGAATATATATACATATATATATATATGTATATATATTAGGAAAGTTCACGGTTTGAGTTTTCGGCTGAGAAGTATTTTTTGTGTTGAGTTTATATTTAAATAGGATTTTGTTTTAAGTTTCGATAAATATTATATTGTATTTTGATAATATTGTTAGTCAAAGGAAGTAAATCTATTTTTCATAAGAGGTGAGTTTTTCATGAATTATTTTAAGAAAAGTTTAGTAACCAATGTATTCTTTTTATTTATAAAATATTGTTGGTATTTTAGATATTTTGAATATTAATTTTTATTGAGTTCTATAATTATCATAATACTTATTCGATAAATTTTCTTATTCAGTACGAATTCGATTAAGTGGATATTGATGGTCTTAGAAAATGTTGGTATTTTAGGTATGATGAGAACTTTAGGTTTTGAGGTTCTTAAAATAGGTTCTTTTAGCATTTTTAAGTTTTAATATCGAAATACGTGGTTGGTTAGAAATTTATGGAAGTTACGTGATTATTTTATAGGTGACGATTAATATTTGTTTGGCATTTTTGAGGAAAATTCTGAAAAGTTAAGAAGTCCAGGTAAGCGGGGTTCCTATGCTAGAATTTGCATAAAATAAAATGAACTGAATTCCTTTTTGAAAAATGTGCATGTTTTACTATGAAAGGAAATCTGAAAAACAACCTCAGTTATTTGTTCTGCATTATTCATGAGATTCTGTTTAAGAAGAAAGTATTTTCTGTCATGACTGGTGTAGACATGAGTTTATTTTTGACATTCAGTTTCTGAACTTTGAAAAAGAGAGCGAATATGAAATTTTATATATAAGTTATATTTTTGTGATCTGATTCTGTTTAGTATTCTGTGTTGATAAGATGTGACACTTGAAAAACCTTTGGCATGACTTTCTGATTCTGTTCTGACTCTGATTCTGATTCTGATATGGTAATTCTGATTCTGTTTTACTCTGATTTGTGGCTCTGTCACGAGATATAATAGTGACCTCTGGCCCTGTCACGGGAGATAATAGTGACCTCTAGCCCTATCACGAGATATAATAGTGACCTCTGGCCTTGTCACGGGATACAATATTGACCTCTGGCCCTGTCACGGGATATAATAATGACCTATGGCCCTACCACAGGAGATAAGAGTGGATTTCTGTTCTGAGTGCAATCGCTTTGATATTCTTGGTGATTTATGTTCTGCTTGGCTTTCCGCAGGATGCACAATCCTACCACGGGGGTTAAACATGACCTCTGTTCTGATATGATGTTCTGATAAGATGAAGATGTTCAGTCGTGTTGTGCCAAATGAGTCTTTGAATATGAAAAGTTGGTTTCTGAATATGAAATGTTTGAAAAGTCGCTCTGATTTTCTGATAATATGTATTTTTGAGATTTGCATATTAATACTGAAATGTTTTGTTTCTGCATTCTGAATTCTGTGAAAATGCTCATGTTTATACACTAGTATATGGCCTCTGCTTACTGAGTTGTTGATAACTCACCCCTTATCTCCAATTATTTTTCAGATGATTTTTGAATAGTCCAGCTAAGGATCAGGATTATGGAACATCGGTGAGATGATTATTTAAGCATAGTGGATTAGTCATAAAAGATTTATGAGAAGTGGCGGATTTTATTAAGAGATTTTGTAGTATTCTGATGAAGTTATATTTTGGAGTCTATTAATATATTGATGAATTGTGAGTTTTAAGTTATAGGGAGTAACTCTTCGATCCCTGCGGGAACGGGGCGTTACACAATGATTTTATATATATATATATATATATATGCGTTTGATCAAAATTTTTAAATCGCAAGAAAAGGGTAAAAAGCTAGACTATAAGCTTATGTGATCATGTGTATGAATCCAAATATAGATATATGTTACTGGCATGGCCATTGATTTGTTTAATTTCTACGTAATGAAGTCATGCTTGTGAGAAACATGATCTGTCTTAGCATTAACTCTTTGAGAAATGGCTAGCTACCTAACTGCAGGGAAAAGACGACAATAATCCATGCATGCCCCAGATTCATATATATTATATATATATATATATGGTACGTACAACATGATCAACATTGGGTATTTTATGTGGCATATATAGACCCCACGCGGAAACTATATTATTATATGCCAGCTAGCTAGCTAGCCCTATGATCATCAAATCTGGCTCAGTACTTTAATCTTAGGCACTAAGATTCCAGCTGTATATATATGCTCCATGAATATCACACTTTAAGCTACTGTACAATCATGGTGTTTCGTAAGTAGGACCCTCATGCAACGCATGACGAATTAAGGAATCACACCATCATGTTGATCAAAAACACGAACGTGGGACGAAGTGTCGGATCGAAGTCAACAAAAAAAGCTTGAGCTTCTCAAATGGTGTCGGGACGAGTTTATGTATAATTTTTTAAATTTTCTCGATTTAAAATTCTGTATTCATATTGATTTTTTAGCTATCGGATTGAAAAAGTAAATAGAAAAGAAGTTTGAGCTTGAAGGTCCACACGTACGTACATATATCCACCCTAGGACAAAATGGGCTGGAAATACGTACCGAAACGTAGATTTTGGCGGTTCTGCGTTAGTCAAAACTTCACATTTCCTTTGGAACGCCTAGATATGAAGCAAGAAATGAGCACCAAAATTAACCAAAAAGATATCATGATGAAGAAGGAAGCAATGACACAAAGATGGGAAGATTCTAGGCAGCAGTACTACTACTCTATCTCGCCTGCCATGGCTCCCGGCAATTCAACACAGGAAGATCATGGACTTCCCTTCTTGCAGGACAAGCACTTCCAGTTACATGGAGAGATCTTGATGCTTGTTCTTGTCTCTATCTTAGCTCTTTGCATCTTATTCTTCTTCATGCTTCCTTATCTCAGACCCGTTAGCCATCATGAATCGGAACATTCAGGCCCTGTAGTACTGAGCGACGATGTCCCTTAGTCAAGGCTGAGAATTAAACGGATCGAGGCACACCCAGAAGCGTCCCCAGCAATTACTTGGTTAATTTGAAAGAGCTTAATTAATTTCCATACAAAAAGCTGTAGTTCTTCCATTTATTGAACAGGTATCTTAACCATGATATATAGCTTGAAGATTAAATATTGTTTCAAGATCGACCATGATTTTTTTTTTTCTGTTCTAAAAAATAAAAACCGATGGATCATGAAACGTTTTTAGCTGATCTGATGCGTGTATTTAGGTTCAGTTGGTCTACAGCAAAGCCATATATATATATATATAGATATATATTTGTAATTTGTATCACTAGCTAGCTAATTTGTGGTTGTGAGCCTCTCTATTTCTGTAGATGTTATCGTGTATTATATATCAGCTTGTGTTTTCATCAATTGTTTGGATTAATGCAGTTCCCCCAGTAAATAATTAGAAGCTCTCTCTCTCTCTCTCTCTCTCTAAAGAGCTTAGAGGGGACAGAGATATTTGTAAATGTATGGACATGATTGATTTCTAGAGGAGAAATCCTTATGGTTCCGAAGTTTTGAAGATGAAACCAGCTTGACGCATGCATGTAACTCCAAAAACTTTATCTTACAGTTTCACGTACGTACGTACGCTTGATAAAATTCATGTAATCAAAATAAGTGTTTAACATAACATTAATTGCTTTGTCCAAAATTAAGCTTAATTTGTGTCTTAAAGATGATGTTTTCAGATCGACCTGTACGTTACATCGAAGCCAGCTTTGAGTACTTCGTTTAATCTCTCTAACGCTGATCTACATGAGATGAGCAATTAAGGTGCATGCCTGTTGGTTTGTCCCATTTAACGATAATAAGAAACGTCATACATATATATGCAGCTATTATCAAGAGCAAGTAAACGGATCGAGAGTGGAGGAAGTTGACGATAATAAGCTAGCTAGCAAGCTGCCCATGACACAGATGAACAAAGCTATTGGTTTGACGTTCAAGTTCGATCAGGCCTACAAAACCTTTAAAAAATTAGTCGATTAATTCACTAAAAAAATGTGAATTTTTCAAGTGGATCTCACTTTTTTTTTTTCAGAAGACTCCTTAATTACATAAATCATTTTTTAAATATTTGGATAGCATGTAAATAAACTATATATATATATATATATATATATATATAAGAAAGTATGAGTCATTTTAATATCTTTCCAATTCTGATATATATAGGATACACGACAGTGATGCAGGCAGATCAGTTAATTTATCGTGCAGATTGTGGTGAGGTAGCTAAGAATACGAAGGCATTAGTGTCAAGAATTGTGAGAAAGAAGGGAAGGGGTCATGATGACCTTTATGGTCCCGGATCCCCATTTTCTTTTAAAGCTTTTAAACCCTCAATCTGAAGTAATTATTCATGCGTTTATTTGCTGATAGGCCACGAATCCGACAGTACGTTTGATCTATGATTTTCTAGAGGACTGTAAGCTTGTTCATGTAGTAGAGTGATCTTCTCGCGGTTTATGGGATTCGGATTAAAATTTTTTAGAATTTGCTAACCCAAACATCTGTTTTTCTTTTTTCGTCTAAAGGCGAGCGCGCGCGCGCGCGCGCACACACACACACACACATATATATATATATATATATATATATATATTATATATACTAATAAAAGTAGAGGATATATAACCAAAGGAATATTGGTCCCGATGATCATTCTTCATTTTAAAATAGTGGTTTTGAACTCTGATACTGTTCGACGTGTGAACTGTGAAGTCACGTACGACTGTAGGCCGTGATCATGACATGCTCTGGGCGGTAATGCTGCACTTCATTGTCTTGGACTAGTTTAAGTGTTGAAGAGAATTCTCAAAATCTCTAATACCTAAATTTCAAACTTCTTTCACTTTACTATTATTATATCATAAAGGTTTTGACAATAATAAAATATTTTTTCAATATGCAGCAAACCATATATTAATGCCAATTTTCTGTACAGAAATTTTTTTCATGTGCTTGTGTTTTCCTTATGGTCTGAAAACATGTTGTAGTTCTGTTGCATGGTGCTTTCTTCTTTAAATTGTTAATGATACTTGCTTTATCTCATTGTACGTAGTTGAGCCGCCTGGTGGAACCCAGTGCTACTATACCTTCGTAGGGGTCTAAATCAATCTCCGACGTGATGCATTTGCATAGCTCTATGCCTCCAAGTTTGGATAGCCCTCTGCCTACAACTAGTCCTACCGGTCGCCCTCCTCTCAAACAGAAAATATTTCTGGGTAGATCAGAAGAATAATGGCAGCATTTTAGTAGGATTGAAGATGAGGATCATAATGAGCACAAAGCGGCATGCAACTATTGTGGTAAGGTTTTATTATGTCATCCTAAAAAATAAGCCATAATGGGACATGTAAATCCTTTCTTCGTAGTGGGATTGGAAGGGATAACCCCCAATCCAAAACGACATGAGCTATGAAGGGGGTGATGGAACAACTATCAATCCTAGTATTGGGCTTGCCAAGTATAATGAATAGAAGATAAGATTGGTTGTAGTTAAAATGATAATTTTGGATGAGATGCCATTTAGAGTTGTCAAAGGTCAAGGGTTTAAAGAGTTTATGGCCACAATTGAGCCTAGAATTTCAATCTTTTTTCGCATTACTATTATTTGAGACTGTTTGAAGTTGTATGTGTCAGAGAAGGACAAGTTAACATAAATGTTTATCACATCTAGTTATAAGATTTGCATCACCACTGATTTATGGACATCGACTCAAAGTTTTAACTATATGTACATATCGGCTCATTTCATTGATAATGATTGGAACTTGAATAAGAGAATAATAAATTTTATAAAAGTTTCTTATCATAAAAGGGCAACAATAGGATGAGAAATTGAGTCATCTATTATCCAATGGGATATAAAAAAGATATTTACCATCACTGTCAATAATGCATCTTCCAATCAAACAACCATTGATTATTTGAGGAGAAAGGCCAAAGTTAGAAATTATGTTGTATTAGATAATGAGTTTGTGCATATAAGATGTTGTGCACATATTTTAAATTTCATTGTCAATGAAGGGTCGAAATAAGTTGATGAATCGGTTGTGAAGGTCCGAGATGCAGTGAAGTATGTGAAGTCTTCCCCTGCAAGACTCGATAAATTCAAGTTATGTGCTGACAAGCAAAATATATTGGGTGGCAGGCTACTTTGTCTTGATGATCCAACCAGGTGGAACTTTACATATCTAATGTTGAGTGTGACTCTGAAGTATCATGCATCATTTGACCTGATGCAAGATGAAGATAGTCAATTTGTACCACATCTCTTTGAGGTTGGAGGGGGGAACCAAAATCTAATGATTGGGAAACCATTGAGGCCTTTGTATGGTTTTTGAAGATTTTCTATGATGTCACTTTAAGGATTTTGGATTCAACTTATGCAACTTCAAATTTTTTCATTAAAGAAGTTGCTACGCTATATAGCCATCTGAACAAATTTTCTAAGTGTTGATAAAAAGATGGAAACCATGTCAGAGAGGATGCTATTGAAATATAACAAATATTGAGGTGATTTTTAGAAGGTGAACAAAATTTTGTTCATTGCTGCTATGCTTGAACCATGTTCCAAATTGGAAATTTTGGAGTTTTGGTTTATATATTGACTTTCTTGGCCCCGAGTGAGCATCCGAGCTTGTTGCACGACTAAGGGGAATCATTGAGTGGTTGTATAATCAGTATTCAAGAAGGGGCCAACCAAGTGCTGGTGAGACCCAAAACAACACTTCTTATGATGATGAGGATGAGGATGATTTCTATAGTAGGTGTCGCCAATATCAAGCATAAAAAAGTGTTGTAGCGTCCAAATCAGAATTGGATAATTATTTCATGGGAGGCCTTGAAGGATTGAGATCCGACTTTGATATTTTAATATGGTGGAAGGGGAACTCAAGCAAATATCCGGTCCTTGCCAATATAGCACGGAACGTGCTAGTTATTCCCATCTCTACTATTGCTTCTGAGTCGGCATTCAACATTGGGAGTCATGTGTTAGATTCATTTCGAAGCTGCTTGATCCCAAAAACAGTTGAAACTCTTATTTGTACTCAAAATTGTTGAAAACTCCCTCCATTAATTATGATTCGCAAGACTTGATGGAAGATGCCAAAAGTTATAAGCTGGAAAATGGTAAGACTTATTTTGAAATATCATATATTTTCACGTGTTTTTGTAATAATTATATTTTTAACATAACTTTTTTTCTTCATGTAGAGATGATTTTGAATAATGTTTTGAATATAGATAGTTGAAGAATACGAGGTATTTCCACTTCCTATGTTATATGTGTTATCTAGAAATATAGCTTTAAGTACAAGTCCATTGCTAATATAGTATTTCCTTTGTGATGGTTATGTTTTTTTTAGTGAGAGAGTTGCTTTATGTTCTATCAAAGTAAATTAGTAAAATGAGAGACTGCAGGTTTTTGTACACACACACACTAGCTTTTTACATCTCGAGTACTTTTCATTATGAAAGGCAAAAACTATTTGATTTGAAAATGGTTTGATGGAGTACTATCATGATAAAATTCTTAATGTCAAACATCAGCGATTAGCAAGAGAGTTTTTGGTCTGAGTTGGTACTAGAAAAAGAGAACAATAGTATAATAGATTAAAAAAAAAAGCTTGCTTATTGGTATTCTTTTTTGGAATCATGAATCTAGTAGAAGATGATTTCATTTAGAATGGCTTGTCATTTGATCAGTACACATTACTCAGAACATTTTCACAGTTGTTTTCTCTTTTTCAGAATAAGACACGGAACTACTGTAAAATATTACTTCACATCTGCCAGCGTAATCAGCTTTTCAGGCCTACTTATTTACACAGAAGAACTAAATTATAAAAAAACCAACAGAGCCAGGTACGGAGAAATGAATTTTATATGGTCAAAACTAGTTTTGAGGCTTCTGAGCAGAAAACATGATGAAAGATTAATTGTTGAAATTTGCTTGAGTAGTAGTTTGTAAGACCACATGATGTGCACAGGTCCTTGATCTCTTCCTCCTCCGTCAAGTAGTTATAGTTCTGCAGAAAATTAGAAGATGTTATGTGCTAATGGAAGGTTTGTGTTGATATCTAGAGTTTGCAGAGGAAAGAAACTATACTTTGAAATGCTGAGAGCCTGAGACAAACTCATGAAACTACCCCTATCATAAATCAATACCATTGGATGATTGCATGTGTAAACGTTTCTCAAGTTTCTTTGTCATTTTTTTTAAAAAAATATTTATTAGTTATTTTGCTACTCCACATCAAGAGATGACTCCATGACCGTATTTTGCTGTTAATATACTAACTCATAATGCTCTTTTGGTGTTGTCTTTGCAGCATGTGCTCTGCTATGTGGGGTGGATGTTCTCCTACCATTTTGGGATGTGGGGTGTTGTATTGATTGGTGGAATGAAACAATGATCATTGATTCATTATGGTTAATTAATGTCTTTTGGTGCAAAAGTATTGAAGTCCCACATGTAAAATAGCAAATGACAGTGCTAATTAAAGAGGAAGAGCTTTCTAGCTACCAGTTTTCATTATCTTTCCGGTTGGATATTTTGTCTTATGCATTAAGAGAATTGCAGTGATCTTTTTGGTCAAATTTTCAAAGGCCCATGCATACTGACTTGCTCATATATTACACTTTTTGATCCATGTTATCAAAAGACAGCCAACATGCCAGCCTGCAAATATTAAATATGCCAAGACATGAATTAGATCCAATAGCAAAAAATAATTGGCTAATAGTGATCAAACAAGATGTAACCAGATATTGGATTCTCTTTTGACATTTTTTTGTATAGAATGGTAACTAGATAATTTTCTAGCCATACTGATCTAGTACCCCAGGACCCAAAAAAAAAAAAAAAAGGGTCGGAATACCCACTTTCTTCTAAAGCAATTTCGGGTTAATCGAAACATTTCAAAAATTCTCTTTCAGAGGCTTATTGCTTTCGGGTTCAGGTCGGAACAATGTATTTTGGGCCAGGTCAGGCTGGATGAAGAGTACTCACCGGATGATTCCGAGGGTGGATGTGGTTTTTGCAGATGTCATTGTGTCACTCTTTCAATTTGTTTATGCTAGTATAAGTGTCAACTCCCAGGTTTTGGGAAAGTTGTAGGATAGATGGCGGATTGTACCGATCGATTTTTTACGACTTCCAAAGACTTGAAAATTGTACTAGAACGTGTGTACAATGCACTGACTGTTGTGGAGAGTGGGGTGGTCTATCTTGAAGATTTGAGGCTGGTTATCCTTATAGTGCGGCACATGTCATTGATGTGGGCGGCACATGGGGCGCACACGCACCCACCATAAATGTGTGAGGCACACCTTTGGCTTTGGGGAGGGAGGACGAGGGAAGAGCCGAGTCTCTCCTCTCATCTCCGATACAAATGGGTATGGACTAAAATTAATATGGACATGATGAAAGGAACGGACCTAGAGGGAAGACTCTTATTATCTCATCTCCCCTCTCTCCCATACAAAATAGGCTCGGAGTTTGATTTGGAGCTTGACTGAGAGAGAGGGTTTTAAGAAGTTGTGCAAACATCTGTTATTATTAGGAAGATAGACAGATTCTATAGACTTAAATGCTATTAGCGAATAATTCATTAAAAATAGAGTAACGTTTGCTTATCATCCCTTTTATCAACATCATCTTATCATTTCATGATATGGTATTAAATAATTGGAGACTTTTTTTATTTTGTTTCACTTGTGGGTCTATCATTTAATAAGTTGAGAGGATGATTATAAATAGAGTTTTCCTTAAAAATATAGTATATCCAAGTATTATATTTTTCTCTTTTAAATTCTAAAATTTTGTTAAAAAAAAATTGCAGAAAATAGTAATCTTACCATGTCCTGGAATAGTCGAGGAATATTCAGGCCTCGTTTGGATAATCAGATGAGATGAGAAATTTGTAAATATATAGTAGTGAGATGGTTTGTGAATAATAATGAAATAGTTTGAGTTAAGATTTTTATTGAGTCTTGAAAAATGAGAGAGAAAAAGTTGAATGCAAATATTATAAAGTTAAAATATTGTTAAAATATAATTTTTTGATATTATTTTTATTTGTGATTTGAAAATTTTAAATTATTTTTTATATCTTGTATAGAAGTTTAAAAAAGTTATAATAATTAGTATTGACTAGATAAAAAAATATGAAAGAGAAAATAAAAAGCATTTATATTTGAGTACTAGTATTTAAATATGAGAAAAGATATTTAAGATAATGAATTGTGCCTCTAGTATCACTAAATTCACCTCGTCAGGGCTCTCTATGTATTTTGGCGCTATTGCTCCCCAATTCAAGGGTCACGGGCTTGCTGGACCTAAATGGACGCAATTTCGAGGCCAACTCACAACCCTAATCTTTAATAATAAATCACTAATTATTTTAAAACAAAAGTTTGAATGTAAAATTATTATTTTCAATGTCATATTAAATCATTGTGTGTCTCAAAAATTTAAATTAATAAAAAATAAAAAATTTAATTATTTACTTGTAAAAAATTCAAAATTCAAAAGTCATAATTTTTATTTACATATTTTTTGTAGTTGGTTCATAATTAGTTTTTTGCTGTCTCTGGAATTAGAAAAATTCTATTCCTAAGCCTCATACACCACACACCATCATTTTTATGATTTCTTTAATTTTATTCTCTTACCAAATATGTGATATATGGATTATGAATAGAATAATTCAATTATTTTAAGAATAATAAAACCAAAAAAAACTTTAAAAAATTTTTTAGTGTGTGGTGTATGGGCTTATAAATATCAATGCTCATTACCAGTAAGTCTAATTTTATACACCTCACCCTAAATATATATAAGGTATTTTTAAATGACGATTGCTATATCAACAAAGAAATTATAAAAAAATAAATTTATAATTAGTTGACTTGGTTTAATATTATATGTCAGATTTATATTATATTAAAAACTATTTTATCTTTTAACGTATCATATCAATTCAGATCAACTTATAAACTTATTTTTGTTAGTTTTTTTTATAAGATGATCAACTTGTAGACCAAACGTTTGTCTTTCAAATTTTCACTCAAGAATTTTAGCATAACACATGCATGGGGTTCTGTCTGATTTCACATGTCAAAGAGACGTAAAGAATAAATTTAATTATGAAAAATTTGGTAGTTAAGGTGCAAATCAAGGAATTATGATAATTTGGTATGTAAATAGAAGGAAAAAAAAAGGATTTTAGTTTAGAATAATTACGCTTGAAATTTTTGAATATTTTAATACGTCGTTATATGTATGATTCAAATAAGTAATACACAAATAAAAATATTCAAACATCTTAGATTGAGTAGTTCGAACCACATTGAATCAATTTCATCAATATGAATCTAGATTCTATGATCGGCCATGGTCTTTTTTGTAATGGGTGGTTCCATCCCTTTACATGTAAAGGGATGGAACCACCCTCAATCTTTTTCTCTTTCTTTCACAATATGATTGGCGCTTGATACGATCCAGATCGAAAGATTGGAAAAGAAAGGAGATCTTGATCTTGATTGAGGAACAAGCATAGGAAAATGTTTTTAAATTAAGGTTTTCTCTAATATATAAATAGGCCTGTAATCTGAAACCATCTCCCATAACATATTTATATATTTCAAATTTTTCATAAAATATAAATTCATTTATTCAAAACTAAAAATATATGTTCATCTACCAAGATTAGAGACACCAAAGAAATACCTCAATGAAATAAATTATAATTTCCACAATGACTAGGAAATATCCATTACTTAAAATACCAAAATAACATAAAATAATTTCTCTATTAAATAAAACTCTACAATAAATACTTGTACCATTTGACACTTATTCCTCTACGACCTTCAAACATTGCTAGCACTTCCTACTCTTGACTTCCAGCTGAGGTATCAAAATGATTTGAAAAATATTGTGGAGATAAGAGATGAGTTATCAACAACTAAGTAAGTAAAAAACATATACTAGTATGTAAACATGGGCATTTACATAGTTCAGAATGCAGAACAAAATATTTTTCCTTTTCAGAATGCAGAATCAAAACATGTTATCAAAAATATCAGAGAAAAATTCAAAAATACTCCTATTAAAAATTCCTTTGGCATAGTATAACTGAAACATCACATTAGAATAGAATTCCATATTTAACCTCTGTGGTAGGGTTGTACAAACTCAGGTGACCAATCGAGCAGAAACAGAATGTGAAATCTTTTCCTTATTATTCTCAGAGCTCCAAGTGTGTACACAGGAAAAACCATGTAGAAAACCACTTTGGCTTCCAAAGTGGGTGCACTGGAAACACAAAAGTTCGTATGAACCCGAACAGAAACAGAATGTCATGCTAGAGATTTTTAGAAGTCACATCATATCATATCAGAGTACAAAACATATTTAGAACACAACAAAATCATATCATAATCATATAATTATGCACAAATTTTCATATTCGCTCCTTGTTGCATAGTTCAGAAATAGAATTGTAAAAATAAACTCATGTCTACACCAATCATGACAGAAAATATTTTCTACTTATACAAAGTTTCATGAGTAATTCAGAACAAATAACTAAGATTGTTTCAAATTTTTTTTCATAACAAAACATGCATATACTCCAAAATCGACCTCAATTCATTTCTTTTATGCAAAGTCTAGCATAGGAACTCCGCTTACTTGGATTTTATAGTTTTTCAGAATTTTTCCACAATAGTGCCGAGCAAATATTAATCATCACCTACAAAATAGTCACGTAACTTCCGTAAATTTTTGACCGAACACGTATTTCAATACTTAAACTTGAAATGCTAAAATAATCTATTTTTCCTAAATGTCTAAAATTCTCCTAACCCTAAAATATCATTACTTCTCCAAATTTCAATGATATCCATTTAATTTCTCCATCTAATACCTTAAACTCTAAATCATTTTCTGTAAAATAAATTGTATGGCTAACATATTTATTCAATTAAAACTAAGCTGGCCACCTGCAAAGACACATCATGCTTAATATTTACTTTACATGATTATAACAATAGTAAACTTCAAAGCTTCATTTAATAAAAATAGACTTAATCATATCTCAAGACGTTAAAAAAAAAAAAAATTAAACACTTACTGTTGAAATTTATTTATAAAAATTTTGATATACTAAATAATATAATAATAAGCAATATAATTTAAAACCCTAACTATCTTCTGTAATAATATTTATACTTAAAACGAATCATTCACAGAGTAAATTAAAACCAAGCCCAACGTATAACCAGCCTACTTACAAGGGTATTTTGGGAGTAGACCATAAATATGTATGGGTTCTTTGAGAAAGCTGGGATCTAAAAGCCATGACTCATAAGACACTCAACCCAAACCGTGTAACAGAGAAGCGGCCGTACTCACCGAGAGGGAAGGAGCCGCGACGAAGTTGGGTGCGGTGGACGGTGGTGATCACGACAGTAGAGCACTGAGAGAGAGAGAGTGATAAGAGAGAGAGAGAGAGAGAGAGAGAGAGAGCAACCGTGAGGGAAAGAGGGACGGAGAGAGACAGTGAGGGAAGGTTCAGCGCAGGCTAGGGGTGGGCAGCAGGGCCCCGCCCCCGCTTCCCCCCCCCCCCCCCCCCCCCCCGCTTCCGCTCCGCCCCAGCATGGTGGGGCGGGCAACCCCACTCCGCCCATGCAGGGGCGGGGCCCCCCGCCTCGCATGTAGGGCTCCTAGCGGGGGCGGGTGACAGGGATGGTCCAACCCCGCCCCGCATTTCTCCCGCCTCGCCCCCGCCCCCATTTATATATATATATATATATATATATATTACATACATATATATAAACATAAATATCTATTTAAAAATTACATATTTTTAAATTATAGTCATATTTACAAAATTTAAATTTATAATTTGAATTTAAAAATGTATTTTTAATTACTTTTGCACTTATAAATAAATTTTAAATAAAATAAATGTACTATTTTTTTAAGTGAAAAGAGGCGGGGCTGATTCCCAATCCGGAATCCGCCCCGCACCCCGCCCACCGGGGTGCGGGGAAGGGGTGCCCCCGCCCCGTAGGGGGCGGGTAGCACCCTTAGCGCAAGCTTACCGAGAGGAGAACGATGGACTTGGAGTGGCGTGAAGTGCTCGACGGTGCTTTTTGTGTAGGTGGTGACTACGTGGAGGAGGACTGGCAATATGGGGTGGCTGGTTTGTGGCTCACAGTGGGGAAGAATAATTCCTCTGTTTCGATGTGGTGCAAATAGAGCAACCCCGTTGGAAATTTCTGGTGGCTGGGCATGGAGGTGTAGGGCAGCGTTGTGGAGGATCTCGGCACATTGGGTGGTTTCTGTTCGGGGCCGTTGTGCTGTGAGATGGAGGCTGAGTGTGGTCTGGTGGTGCAAGGCAGCTCTGTGGAGGAGTTTTGGCTATGGTTTATCCCACAGCGGTGCAGCGGCATGGTGGAATGACTGGTTGGCATTATCTACAGCTCTGGAACGAGGCATAGAGAAGCTGTTGAACATGGGTTGCTGCGGCAGAGGAGTATGGGTCAACGGTAACGTGGGCTAGCGGCTTGTGGAGGTGCAGTAGGCTAGGCCTTGGGCAGTGGCTGACGGCAGCTACATGGAGGAGTTGCTTCACTGAAAACTCAGGCAACAGCAATCCTAGCATAAGTTGAAGATGATTTACGTGGAAGATGTGTATGTGAAGTGTGTAGCGCGCGTGTGTATATATATATATATATATATATATATAGTAGCTGAAAACCCTAATGAAAGAGGAGATGTGCATGGCGTGGGGTATGATTCTTGGTTCTCACGAGCCTGAGCTTTTTGACTTATTCCAAAGTATTAGAGCCCACGTGATCTTGGATAGTGTATGGATAGTAAATGGGCTGGACTAGTTAGCGTAGTCCCAATCATCTCTTTGGTTTAACAGTATTTCCATGCATCGGGTATTTAATCAACACTAATGGGCCTCGACTCTTTCGGCCCATAACTAAACAAAAAAAAATCCACCCGATCCATAAAATATCAAATGATTTTAACCTAATTATTAGGCTCAATAAGAAGCCACATCCTACTAAAGTAAAATTTTAAACCCATAGCCTATCCCAAGAATTAATCATTAATCTCAAGTAGGCTTTTCATACGTATAAACCAATAAATTTTAAGAATGCAGGCTTGTTATTGGACCCGGGTGTTACAATGCCTATTTGCACTTGAATTGAAGTGATGTGATCTTTTTGTGCCATACAAAGCTTAATTTTTTTTTGAGTGCTACAGTACTAGCAAAAATACATTACATTACAAAAAAGGTAAGAATTGCCAGCGTTTATATTATCGGCGGTTGTTTATGCGCCGATAAAAATATATTATTGTCGGTGCTTATTGTTTACGCCGGTAAATAATTGAATTTTCTGTCGTTTATATTGTTACGCCGGTAATAATATCTAGCTTTGGTGGTATTTAAAATTTTTTTGAAAATATATCAATTTTCTGCCGATAAATTAGCTGTTTCCCGGCGTTTATATTTTTACGCCGGTAATAATATATAGGTTTGGCATCATTAAAAAAAATGCCAAAAAAGTGATCAAATTTATGCCAGTAAATTATTGAGTTTTCTGGTGTTTATATTGTTATGTAGGAAATAATATATCTAGCTTTTGCGGTGTTTAACAAAATGTTGACAATTGATCAATTTTACGCCGGTAAATTATTAAAGTTTTCGACGTTTATATTGTTTAAAAAAATGCCTACAATTGATCAATTTTACACCTGTAAATTAGTAGTGTTTCAGCGTTTATATTGTTACACCGGTAATAATATATAGCTTTGATGGCATTTAAAAATATTCCAGCAATTGATCAACGGACTTCAATAATAGTTTTTCTTTATAAATCACTAATGGTTCATTCAAAGAATGGGTCATGAACCAAATTAGTAAAATGCATCTTACTAAAAATCACAACTTCCAAAAAGAGTAGTAAAATTAATGCATAATCCACCACTTCACCTAACACCTGACTTCAAAATTTTTGCAATCCGTTCCAATTCCAACTTAGCAAAATGGAGCAAACGTCGATATATGACATAACCATAAATATTATTTCAATTAAGGAAAGTTACAAATACCATTAAACTAAAATATTAATATAATTTGAGATTCTTCACTTATAATCCCCTCAATCCTCATCCTTGTTGTTCTCTTCCTCTTCATCATTCCTCTCTTCTTCATCTTTCTCTTCCTCTCTTCCTCATTCCTCTCTTATTCATCTTTCTCTTCCTCTTCATTCTCTATTTGATTTTGTCTTGCAACCTGAAAATAAATTCAAATGAAGGTCCAAAAATTTCAAAATAAGGTTGATTGATATCAACTAAACATATGTGGGGTGCTCACCTGTGCATGCACGAATGTGTTTACTAAGTTTCGCAATTAAGTTAATTCGTTTCGTATTTTATCAAACTCTTCCTTGAATGCACCATCTTCTTTCGTAGAAGTTGGTAGTGAATGTTAACAAATTTGCCTTGTAGGGGTTGACCCTTTTTTCATATTACCCGAAATTGTACTCCTACATATCTTTAGCATCTTAAAAAATTTAACTTAATATATATATCCAAAACAACACTGATGAGAGTCCCTAGACGACAGGCCGCTAAAAATTTAGTCTTCCTTTTCTTTATATTTGGGAAAAAAAATTAAATCACAGCAATATTGAAGCCTAAAACTAATAAATATATATTATTTAATAATTATTGCTATTACAACAGGGAAAAAAGAAAAAAAAAAAGAATAATGAAACATAAGTGCCGCTGAAGAGAAAGGCTACATGGAAATAAAAATTAAAAAAAAAAAGAAAACAAAAAGAGAGTTTGGTAGAATCCAAAGAGGAAAATAGAAGTAACATTTGGCAGCCTCACGCCAACCTACAATGACACTTTGCTTAGCATAGAGGCTTCAAATTCAAAAGTTAAGTTTATATTTTAATAAATTTATACTTAAAATTTAAGAATCTTCTTTATTTTCTATAAGTAGAGCTTAGTGGGCTTTATTTTAAAGGTTTATGTCCTCATAAAAGGCTAGGTTAATTTAGTTTTGGAAAAGTAAATGGTTCTAGTAAATTTGCGTGAATTACATTTCATACATTATAACTTGAAGCTAAAGTTATTTTAAGGTTTAGTGGTCAATTTGTATATATCTGTGTTATTTCAATGTCTGTTTCGGCATTAGTCTAACTACATTAATCTATTATTTAAAACTAGGTCTTAAATTCTCAATATATATAATATATATAATAAAATATTAGTCTATATATTATATAATATAATTATATATAATATAAAAATATTATATTAACATTTCAATTATAGAGAGGATTGGAATATTTGGATCAAAGAGTACTGATCAAACATAATATCAGTAAACAAATTAGAAAGGAATAGGCGTGCATACATAATATTAGTCAACAAATTAGAAAGAAAGTGGTGGAACCAAAAATTTCTTTGGAGAGCTGCCTTTTTTTTTTTTTAACTGTAGGACACATTTACGTAAATTTTTGGGGGCCCTAAACATGGTTCCTCCACTACCTAATGAACTAATGAAAAATAATGAAAATATCAGTTGACGCGTTGCCTCAAATTTTCTTAAAATTTAAATTTCTCTCTCATGGGCAACATTGCAAATTAAAGCACCTCTTAATTCCCTCAATATTCTAGAGGGAAGCACTCCTTATTCCCTCAATATATTAGCCAACGAGATGCAGCCTCTCCCACACACACGTTAACCTTCATCGGAGGAGAACTGGGCAAGACCACCCACTGCCACAACTTCTCCATGCCACTGCCATCCTGAGCCAAAGAACAACCAAGCAACGCCTAGAGCCTCTGCCTCACGCCGTTACTCCATGCCACTGCATCACGAGAAGATCAGCCATGACAGATCACATGAGCCACGTATGACCACCACCCATTGCAGCCGAGTCCTCTCATGCACAATGGAAGTCCCTCCAACCAACGGCACCACCACCCTCCGCACTTGGAAATCTGCATCGGAAGCCACATGTGAGACGCCAAGAACCAGCAACGTCCACCTGCATATAAATATATATCAATCCTGCAGCCTCTGCTTTAAGCAAGAAGAACCGAGTATTGTTCTCCAAACCGAGGGCCATGTCTTGCTGCAGTTGGGCCACGACGCCACCGCAAGCAGCAACAGAAGATGCCAGAAAACAAGCCTCCACCGCCCAGTTGATCGATGTTCAGCACCACTAGTGTCCGTAACTCCCACGCCGTTTATGATTTCTCTCTCCATTCTCTCTTTCTTTCTCATCAAAATATTTCTCTCTGCTTCCACAGTAAACTGCCGCCTCCCAGCCACCTTGCCGCCACTATGTAGCTGCTCTCATGGAGTCTCTGTCACACAGCCCCTCTTGCCAATACCCCCCATACATGTTGACATGAAGAAATGCAGAAAGTGGGGATTAATTTGAGCGTATGTCTTACATTATTTTCAACAAAAAGAATTGGGTTGGTTGGATCTAATTAACATAGTGAATTAATTATAGCAAATATATATATGTTTGGAAAAGGGAAATAAAAAAGATCATTTATTTTGTTAACTTTTTTCCACTTTCCATCTATTATCTGACAATGATGTCTCTCGCTCATGCATATACAGGGACGTTATGATACTAGAAGCACTTCTCTGCATTGTTTGTAAAAAGAAGAGATGAAGTATACTTTTACAAGAGGCATCTGAAGAATGAAT
Organism: Juglans mandshurica; assembly: GCA_022457165.1. Lineage (NCBI taxonomy): Eukaryota > Viridiplantae > Streptophyta > Magnoliopsida > Fagales > Juglandaceae > Juglans > Juglans mandshurica. Next base: position 15,913,597 of record CM039633.1, read on the forward strand.
TGTAGAAATTCGTACAAATTATGTTTAGCTTATCTCATCTATAACAAAGTTTCAAAATGTTTTAATGTTCAGTGTTTTTTCACATTTAATGATTTTATATATAGTTGTTATTAAATCACTTTCATGTGATTTGATTTGTAATTTTTTTTATTATATGAATAATGATCCATTATATCATATTTATTATTAATTTTGTATATTATATATATATTTTTATTGTGGTATATCATATTATTGGTGTGTTAATTAATGCAATGCACCGATAACGTATTCGTAGCGGCATTTATATTAATGTCGTTAATTTAATAATTGTGTCTTAATGTACTATTGATGGCGTTTAAATAAATGTCGTCAATATATATGATGCGTTGACAACGTACTAGCAACGGCGTTTATGATAACATCACTATTTATATTAGTGGCGGCGTTTTTGGTAATGCCACTATTTAAATTAGTTGTGGCGTTTAGCTAAATGCCGTTAATTTATTCAATGTACTATTAGTGGCGTTTAAATAAATGCCACCAATTTATATGATGTGCCGGCACCATACTAGCAGTGGCGTTTATTGCAACGCCGCTATCTATATTAGTCACGGCATTTAGATAAATGTCATTAATGTATTTAATGTGTCGCCAACGTACTATTAGCGGCATTTTTTGGGATAGTTGCCGGCGTTGAAACGCCGGCAATTCTTTCTTTTATTGTAGTGTGTATATATATATATATATATATATATATATATACACACTAATTTCCAACACTCTTGCCTGGCAAGATAAGAATCTCTTCATTTTATGTGAAATATAGTATATATTTTGGTTGTTCCTGCCAGGCAGACCTTTAGTTACCCACTTAATTACCTGTAATTAATGACAAAAACAAATATGACTTCTCTTCTTCAGACATTCTATACAATTCAAACAACTTTTTGTGTTAACTCCTTCAAACCCTGCAGGTATCTTCAAGTTTGTCCAATGCATTCTTGTCAAAACTTTACGTTTAGCTGAGATTCATATCAGGATGTTACACGTGGAAAGATATAGCTGAGATTTTTGCTGTTACTGTAATGATTAAGCTTCCATATTGACCCCAATTCGGTTTCAGAAACTCATGCATGCATGGTTGCTGCTTTCTCGTGCACTCAATTTAATTGGCACAAGCGACAGCTTCAAATTTTCCATGTATTGACGTGTACTGTTAATTACCATTGGAGAGGTCTCAATACAGATAAGCATCAAAACTAGAAAGAAACACACATATATAGTGAGCATCAATATTATCGAATGCGGCTATGCAGTGACATGATTAAATTATCTATACACACAAATGATGCATATAATATAGATTGGTATCCAATATGTTCGTTTTTAATGACATGGTAATCTACTGATTGATATGCCAAACACATTACTTATGTACGTATTTTGAATATGAGATCGAACTCTTACTTACACAAATAGATTACACAAAAATAAACTTACAAACTTATGTGCATAATTTCATAGGATCCGTTAGATCTACTTTACGATAAAAGTAATTTTACAATCTGATGTACCACATCATACCACATCGGTTTGTGAGTTTACGTTTGTGTAATCTTTTTGTGTCTAAAGTATTTCTCTTTGAATATACGTAATTCAAATTATATATATTTATATATCTATTTTATAACTGACGTAGTATTGTAATAATCGGTCATGTATCTACACACCGACTTGTAAGTAACATATTTCATGATATGACAAATAATTCGGTCGAGTGTGGTAAGGAAATATTTGGTAATTTTGAGTGTATTTTCACTTTATATATTAAGAGCCAGGCAAGCGTCTTAATCTCATTGCCCATTTAGTCATTCATCTTATTAGGCTTATAAGTGTGAGTGGAAAGTCCATTTCCTTCGCAGGGTTTCATCATCATCATCGTCATGATCTTGTTCTAATATTACAGCTTGTTTGTATTTCTTCTTTTGCAGGAGCAAATTAAAGCATTAATATTATTGAAATATGGAAGATACCAATTCAAAGGTCATCAGTACTGGCGATAATGGTCAGCAGCCGCAGGGCGTGACACCAATATGGCCTAAAAGGTCAATTGAAACGATGCCGCCCATCTCTCCGACGTTTCCACCAAATCTTTCTTTAGGTAGTAATGGATCATTTCAAGTGTGGAAAAAACCTGCAATCCTCGCCAACCATGGCTGCCACAATATTGGGTCCGATAGTGGGACGAAGAGCTTTTTCCAGCCACCTGCTGCCAGCTCCCCTCTTGCACCTAAAGGAGACGATAATCGTAACAAAAAAACCCAAAACCCATCTCCTTCATCCGATGACGCTACTGCTGTAAAATCTTTTGCTGGCGCAAGTGACCCTTCCAAAGTTGAGACTCTGAATGGCACTACGCGGGTTAGATGGGGTAAAAACCTAAATCCAAATATGGATCCCAAAAAGATGAAACGGTAACGAGCCATTTTCAATCCTTTCATGCATGATTAATACTGCTTTATTTCTCTTTACGTGCGGGTTATGATGATCTTATTTGAATCCATGCTATATATATATATACATATAATATAATTTTCTTCATGATATTCTAGGACACGCTTTTTTTTTGTAGGATTATATCAAACCGTGTTTCTGCACAAAAATCTCGAATGAAGAAGCTTCAGTACGTTACTGATATGGAAAGGAAGGTGAAAGCTTTAGAGGTAACCATGAAGCTCATCAGTACGATCTTCATAAAAAACGGGTGGCTTTTCAATATGCAATTTTTCTTAAATACGTGTTGATTTAACAATGAGATATATATTATATGCAGGCTCAAATTGCAGTCTTATCTCCTCAAGTTGCACTTTATAAAAACCAGCAATGTTTGCTGCAAATGGAGCAGAGAAGCTTGAACCAACAAATGCTCCATTTCAATACCAATAAGATTCTTAGAGATGGTACGTACGCGTCGTTCTTGATCTCCGTGAGTGTATATATACGTCTGCGTGCCTTCCTTTACTTGCATCTTTAATGGTAGTTTCTCTTTTGGTAGCCGAAATTGAAGAGAACAAAACAGAAGTGAATAGGCTGAGGCAACTCCATTTGAGCCAAAAACAACAACAAATCCAGGCCGTGCAGACAAGCTTCCTTAATTGGGAAACAACTGGGATAGAGCAGATGGTGTATCCAAATTTAAATCAACGTCGGATGGGAGAAATGGTTTATGCGAACTCAACCCAAGGTAAAATCAGTACTTTAAATAATTAACCTTGCTAGATAGCAGCGAATTCACTACAAGATCCGGCCTTTACTCATGTTTCTATGTTTGCTTGATTTCTAGAATCCATAACCATGCATATATACATATATGGTTAGAGTAAGTTTTCTTTCCATTCTTGCGTTTGAAAATCAAGGAACATAAATCTGCAAAGCAATCCTATAAACAAATAATATAATTTATCTATTGTACAGATCATCATCTACATCTGAATTGTCATTTCTTATTGAAATTCTTGAAAGGAAGACTTAATAATTCCATCCTACATGATAGTTTAATTTTTTTTAAAAAGAATTATTATGTAATACTTCACAAGAGAGACAGAAACAGAGAGGGCATGCATTATAAGTTACTATTAATTAAGATGGTGGCCAAGGGTTGACATTTTATCTTCATCCCAAACATTGTGACTGATTTCCTTTGGGTCAATCTACATGCTCAAAAATAGGACAAAAGAAACGAGTAATATGTAGAAGTATGGAAAAGAGTTATGCGTAGTCTTTTAGGGTAACATTATATCCTTAATAAATATTGTAAGGTTTACTTCATGTATCTTTTAATTTCTTTTATACGAAACTCTAAAATTTGGGAAAACCTTGACGGATCTTAATTCGTAGAAGCCTTTACTTATAATCTGTCTTAATCTTATATATGTAACGTAATACAAAATAAAGAGACTAAGGGTGATCAAATCTTATGATTTGTTATGAATTATCTCCTATGTTCAGGACAATTATAATCAAATTATTCTTTCCTGCATTTTAGGATCGATTTGATTTTGACATTATCGATCTCTACCTGCCATATTTGTATTGTCGTTACGACCTTCCTCGAGTTTCAATTATTATGACTCATTTGTAACGTAAATACATTTTGTTTGTGATGTATGTACATTTATGAAATAAGATAACAAAATGCAATGCTTAGGATAACCCCAGTGGTGGATATAGGCTTGTGTGGCTAAACCACCCAAAACCCTTTCTGTTTTATTTTTCTACTTCCTCTTTTCTCAAAAAACTCTTGTTATATTAAAAAATCTTTCGTGTGGTCAAAGTCATTGACTAACGCTAGGTGTTGATCCTTGATCATCATGTGGGCTTCAATTTTTATGATTTCATTCCCTCACCTTTCGTGATCTTCCACAATGGTGCTCATCCCTTTAGCCAATTGTTGTTTCTCTTCCACAAAGATATAATAAACTTTGTCCCCTTTCATCAATTGGTCTCTTTCATGCATTACCACACCAATCAAACCATATCTACAATAAATACAAACTACAATCATTATCAGACACTCTCCCTTCTCAACAAGAATTTCAATGGCATTTATGGTGAATACTTGTATGACATCTTTAAATTTTTTAATTTTCCATAGGAAGAGGTGGGAAGGGAATCCGAGAGTAGAAGATTGTAATGCTTAATCAGATCACATTAATGGATGTTTGGATAAGTTTTTCATCGGTTTTGTAGTAAAATTTGCAATGATGCTCCAAAATGTCCTGAAAATTAACATTTTTGCTCTGCATCTGTAAAAGAGCTACAAGTAACTTCAAAAGTCAATTATGATACTCCATATTGATGATGAGTGTATGTATTATATAGGATTTCACATTGTTTAAGAATGAAAAGTTATTACTCTATATAAGATTCCATTGAAGCCCCACAACCATTGACCTTGGGATTATCATCCTTTTAACTATTGACCTTGAAATTGTCATCCTCGTCAAGCCTGTATAGTAACTCATAACATTCCATTTTCTTCTCTTCTTACATTTTTCAGCCTAAACATACATTTTTGCTTTCTCTTTTCTTTATTGTTTTCATATTTATCATTGTTTAAGTAAGGAAGTTTTGGAAAATTCTCGATTGTGGTTGTTTTGCTTAACAAACTCCTTAGAATCATGAGGTCATTTGGGCTTCTAAAAAGTGGGAAAAATAATTCATGCATATTGTTTATAAAGAGGGCTTATATGTCAATAAATGGACTCTTTGTTACTTGTAGCCCAGAATAGCGGAGAAAACACAACACAAGTGAATAGGCTAAGCCAAATGAATTTAACACAGCAGGAAGATCAACAACCACAACAAGTTGGACATACATGGATACCAAGTAATTGGGAATTTCCTTTGGGCGAGATCATGATAAGCCCAAGCTTAAATCAAACTGGGATGCAGCAGAAAGTAAACATTAACTCAACCCTTGGTGGAATAGAGGCAATGCTAGACTACAACACTTTTAACCCAGATCATGCAGCTCGCAATTGATATATTATAATTTGTATGCATATATGAACCTTGGAAATGGCCGGTGTATGTACCAGTCTTCTCTTAATTGGATCTTCCTGTTTCTATTCAGTTTAATTGTTTGTTTGTTGTAACCTTATGATTGTATGTTGTTCTATGGATTTTGTATGCCTATTGGATTGTGTTTATTTGAAAGATTTTTGGAAAACGACCTAAAATTGTATGTTGTTCTTGATTGATTGTGACACTGTACACATGGTTGCTATATGTACCATATGTATACTAGGGAGAGTAATCCATGACTAAACCCTAATACACCGTGACCCTATAAACAATATTAATGGCATGATATATATTTTATGATATCACATACGTTATTAAGTATATATTATTTATATAAACACTATTTTTAATAATATAATATCGAGATCGTGATAGAATGGACGTACCATGTATCTATACTCTGAAGTTTTCTAATAATTTAAAGAGATCAATGTATGATCTCACATATTTATATATATATATATACATATACATATATATATATATATAACCTTTTTATTTTAAAAACAACGTACGTGACCGGTTAAAAACTTTAAATAGAGCTATGCTTGGTTTTCTTCAACTTGTATCAATAGTAGGATGCTGTTAAATGTCACATGGACGTACCTCAATCCATTTAATTTAAGATTCCACTGGATGCAATTGCCCCCATATATGCATATGATCTAATGAACCCCGCCATATAATTAATAATAGGCGTGAGAACCCTAATATAAATTTGTGTACTTGTGTAGCCCAATCCTCTTTCTTTGAGAAATTAGTTTGTCCTCTCTATGTTTAATTGGTAGGAGATCCGACCAAAAATAAATTCTATCTTTATTTCAATGTAGTATTTTGAGTTTACAATATTTTTTTAATTATGACAATCATTTCTTCTGTAGTGAGCTCATGATCACACTACAAAAAATGTGGATTTTTTTGCATCAGTTTTGGCCGAAAATGGTGTATAAAACGGTCGCAATAGGTCATTTGTGGCCATTTCTGATTATAACTGACTCACCCTTTAATTTTTGTCTGAATCACCACTTTTTTCGACCATTCATCTAGTGGCCACAATTAATCAAGTTTTTCTGACAATTGAGTTCATCCAAAATAGTTTTTCATACGGTCGAAAATGCCATTAGTAACTCCCTATGTTTTGGTCGAAAAAGCAGTTTTAGCTACAACAATATTTTGCTGAAAGTAATCTTTTCCTGAGGGTGAGGTTTCCGCAATTACTCATGTGTCGCACTGTCTACTGATCGTAAAATTCTTTTACATGCTGAAATCATTGGGCGCCGCTAATGACTTTTTTCCAAAAGCTTGGGCCTTCTTCTTTCATCTTATTGTAATGCTCTCTACATGATAAAACAATGTGATTATTAACTTGAACATGTCCAAGTGTATGCATTTAGGAATTTAAAACAAATAGGAAATTGATAAACTTACTCTAAGTAAGGATCAGTCTCTGCACAATTATTAAAAACATACTACAGAGCTTTTACTAAAAGGTTGGGCTCTAACATATGAGATGTTGGCAAACCCAATAGACGAATGTTTTGTGAGAAAAAGATAAGTCCCTTAGCTTTTACTAGGTCAGTGTTGCATTCTTATGATGATTTTTGGTCTTAACATTATTTAGGTACATTAAGCAAAACGTCAAACACTCAACATGAACATTTGCTTCGGCAATTGAACCCTCAATGTGAGCTTTGTTTCAAACATAGTGCTTGAACCTACCCAGATATCTCTCAAAATGATACATCTACTTGTATTGTACATGTCCTGTAAGCAATGCCTAGTGAGGTAATGAATAGCAAGGTGCACCATTACATCAAAGAAGGCGGGAGGGAATATCATCTCAAGCTTACACAAGATGATGGGAATATCAGATTGCAGTTGATGCAACACATCTAGAGTCAATGTTCTGGCACATAACTTTTTAAAAAATGTACTCAGCTCAGTCAGCGCAAGGCATATATCGGGCTGTAAGTACACTTCAATTACAACGGGGAGCAACCGCTACATGAAAACATGACAATTATAGCTTTTCATTCTTGAGACTTTTCCCTCACTAACGTTAACACATTGGGAAATATTTGATGCACAACCATCAAGAACTTAACTTGTGATAACCACTCACAAAAACTATACCTCTTCGTCGGATTTATCATGTAACATCCAAGTTTCATTGACCAATGGTTACTATCATATTGTAGATGTAATTCTTTCCTTATCCCAATGTTGGCCAAATCCCAACGAGCATTGACAGTGTCCTTAGTTTTGCCTTCAATATTCATCAGGGTTCCCAAAATATTGTCACAAATATTCTTTTCAATGTGCATTATGTTTAGATTATGTATCAATCTTATGTCTAACCAGTAGGGTAATTGGAAGAATATACTTGTTTTGGTCCAGTTCAACTATGCATCTGTGCGCTTCCTTCTTTTGGTAACTTTTCCAAATTGAGCATCTCTGACATTCCCTAATTGTTCAAGAAAAGAATCTCTTGACAGTTCCATTAGTGTACTACGGTGATCTTCGCGACCATTGAACAAACCGATTTTTCCTTCTCTATGGATGTTTCGGGTCCAACCAATGTCGATGACCCATATAACAATGTTTTCACCCATATTGCAACCACATTGACTCCGTGTGAATATTACACATAAGACAAGCCAATTTTCCCTTAGTGTTTCAATCAGAAAAATTGGCATATGCAAGGAAGTTATTAATAGTCTACAACAATGCTACATGTAACTGAAAGACACATGACCTAGATGCCTCGAATGTATCCAAACTTGTTTCTCACAAATCTTTTAGTTCATCAATTAAGGGACGCAAATACACATCGATATCATTTCTGGGTGCTTTAGGGCTAGGAATTAACAAGGACAACATGAAGTATGTATCTTTCATGCACAACTGCAAGAAGGTAAGTTATGTGGCACAAGTATCACTGGTCATATGCAATAGGGTTTTGCAATATTGTTAAACCGGTTGAAACCAACACTGGCTAGCCCGAGTCTAACATTGCGAGGGTCATTAGCAAACCAAGTGTGCTTGACATCAAAATCCCTCCATACCTTAGAATCTACATGATGCCTCAAACAAGTTGGATCGTCGACAAGTTGATCATGATGCCATTTCATTGCATCAGATGTCTTATTTGATATAAAAAATCTTTGGAGCCTCATCTTCAAAGGAAAATACTGCAAGACTTTTTGAGGTACACATGAATCTTTGTTCATGCTTGACATCCTTCTTAATGCCTTGCAAACATGGCATTCTTGTCTCTCCTTGTGTTGAGATAAAAAAAGAATACAATCATTTGGGCATGCATTTATCTTCACATAATTGAAGTCCAACCCACGCTCCAAACGATGTGCATCACTATACGAGTCGGACAATAGAGCATTAGAGAATGCAACTTTCAATAAATTTATAACCATATCAAACGATTTGATGCTCCAACCACCAATGGTCTTGATATGAATTAACTTCACAATAAATGACAATATGGAAAAGTTTGGACAAAATAAATATAAGGGATGTGATGCATCATCCAACAATTGTTGCAATGTTGAAGATTCACCAATTTCGAACATTGGACCTTGAGTACTTCCATGATCCATTGCAGAATTATCCATAAATGCTCTAGCGTGAAGGTCATTTAACATATCATCCATGTCGGCAATATATTCTCCAAAATCATTGACAGTGTCACTATCTTTTTCAGTAGTAGTATTAAATAATTTTTCCTCTCCATGAAAAATCCACTCTGTATTATGAGGATCAATCCTAACTATGAATAAATAATCCTCCACAATCGCTATTAGTTGGAAGTACCTATTACGGCATTGACGACATGGACACCTTATCGTATTACTTCCATGTGCATTGTCCACTGCCATAGCCAGGAATGTCCTCATCCTTTCATCATATTCATTGGGTCTAAACCTATCAGTGATATGCATCTAGGATTTGTCCATCTTCCTGTCCCATTAAATCAACAATAAACTTGAGAATAAGAACCAAAGTCCAAAACCCCTTACTAATGTACTTACAAATGTTTTAACTAAAATTATAACTAGTTTTAAGTAAAAATTAGTAGTAGTTATATCATGAAAATGATAGATATCAAAATATTAGTAGTATATATATCATGATCATTCAACTAAATAGGTGAAACGTAAAGTCTTATCTTCCACAAGACTTCCAAACTCATTCAAAAAGTGAAAGTAAAAAATCACCCAAATATGAAGATGTAAGGAAAAACTCAAGCATTATAAGATTTAGTTGGTCAATAAAAAACAATGAACCTAATAGTGTTAGTTGCATACACAAGTTAAAAAAAGAAAAAAGCATGAGTGTGCCTTATGCGAATCTCCATATGTGACCAACAATTGCTAGATTTTAACTTCTTCAGGGTGGCTGAAAAAAATTTCTATAGCGTCATAGAAAATTTCAATACCATTTAAAATATGGGAACTATACAGATTTTTCAGTTCCAACATTTAGGTGCCAAATCCAAGTTATCAATGCACAAATATTGTAATCTATGTAAGAAAAAAAAATAGAAATTAACTAAGAGTGTAAAAAATGACCCATTTGAGTACATTAGAGGAGGTCAGATTTGAAGAAAAATATATTTTAATAAAGCAATTTCTACTCGGTGACCATTGGGGTTCAAGTGAGAGTATTTTGAAGGTTCAAGTTATTTCATGTGATAGTAAAACTAAATAAGACATGTTAATTGAACCAGCTAAAAGATAACACTGTGATTGACACGCGTCATCATTGTATCATACATGATTTTATCACAAATGTCGGTGTACAACCTTTTAGAGCCGACAACATATGGAACAACAAAACAATCCAACAACATCTAGGTTTTACTTAAACTGAAGGAATGCCATAAGAATTACCATTAGAGTATCACCACTTAAAATCTAGGAAAGAATCTTGAACCCTGAAGAAGCTCATTCAAATGTGGTAATAAATATGATAGATGCACATCAGTGGGTTTCCCCTGACACTTGTGTTCATTACCACTAATATTATGTATCTTGCTTGTTCAAAATTTGACCAAATCCATTCGATAGCAGCAAGGAAAGTATGAGATGAATTGGGAAAGTTGCGTATCACTTGCTTAATAAATTCAATCAAAGTAAGAAAAAAAATGACATTTGTACATTGATACAGGTACCAAGGTCAAGAGATCATCAAAAGAAGCTGTCAAACTATCTTCTTACCTCAAGCTGAACAAAAAATTCCGAGGGTGATCCAACTCACCAAGAATTTGACCCACCAACCTATCAGCACGTGTTAATGCTCGTTCCATTGTTGTGCCGACCCCAATGTGACCTCCAGGTACAGGAAATTGCAGCTCATCTTGCTTAGCATACAATGAAACTATTTTGGAATATATTGGTGTGCACCTAATATTGTTCCCACTCTCATGATCTTTAACACCAATCCTAAGGCATACCTCAATAAATTGATTTACTTTAAAAAGGCTCTACAAAAGAACAGTTTCAAATGAGATACCAACATACAATTGATTTCACATATCCAACTCCTAAAATCATATTTGCAGAAGGTGGTAGAAAGTTTCCATTACATAGTTCAAATAGTCAGAGGTCCAAACCAACAATAAAGGCAGACAGGAAAATTTGATTTCTGGCATGCTTCAAGAAGTCATAAAATAGAATAAAATAGAAAGCCTTAATCATTAATAGAAATCCGTAAAATTAGTTTAAATGGCAATGTCAAAAATGAGACACATACTAACTTACGAGCTAGGGAAAGTTTCTAAGAGGTTCCTACCTACTGAGACCCAAATTAGCATGACTGTCAGCAAAGTGAGCAAAACTCAAACAAACACGAGTCTTTTCATCTTAGTCAACATGGAAGAATCTATTATAAAATATTTTCCTTTTACTTAATGCCACTTGCAGAATATTAAAATGATCTAGAAGTGTACAAGTTATGCATCCAACATGATGATGAAGGGAAGGAGGAGAATCGGCTTTTTCACGAGGAAATCAACATGTGAATATTGGGGGAGTGGGAAACTGATGCAAACCAAAATTGATATGGGATATCTAGATTCTACGTTGATTGCATTGAAGTACTACCTTAAGAAGATGAATCTATACAAATATGGAAGGAAAAACTTAATATCTTCCTTGGATTAAATGCAATATTAGTTATTTTCTCTCAAATCATATATTTATGCTCATTTTTGCCTTATTAGTAAATATTTGGTTCTAAATTTTGGAAGTGATTCCAATTTTGATTTTGGCCAAATTTTTGGTAGGAATATTGTTTATTTATGTATTTATTTCTCATACAATAATTTAGATTTTTTTCATTTTTTGAAAAATCATCATAATTATGAATTTTGTAGCTATTTAAGTATGGCTTGTGGGTTTCATAAAATAATTTCAAATTTACTATTAATCAATAATTTTCAAAGTTTTCTCTGTGTTTTGGGCAAATCTCTTGTCTTTTCTGTGTTGATCATCTGTTGAAACTAGTCATCAGAATTAATCTAAATTATGTTCGACGTCAGAAACTTAGCAAACTATTCTTGTACAATATTTTGTTATTTGATTTTTGTGTTAGGTGTTGAAAGGAATCAAGCATTTAAACCCTAGCCTTACTGCTGAAGAGTTCCATTACTTCTTTACATTGGTATCCCAACTGAACGGGTTGTAGAGTTTTCTCCAAATATAAAATGCCACTAGCGCTTTTTCTGTGATATAAATCTACCATGATGGTCTTATCCCCTCATTCTGGAAATCAAATAAATTGAGAGGAATAGAGAGATATAGCGAAGCAGGGGCTATCGAAAATTGAGAGAGAGATTTACCTTTCCCTAGCTTCCAATTACTCCCCACCGTGCATACATCAAAGGTAACGACAACTAGTGGTAATGATTGCTCAGTCAAGGGATGGCGAGGACTGAGCGGTGACAACTAGGGATAAAATCCCTCGATAATATTCTTTGACCGGAAAATTGTAGCCCCAACCCATGAGTAATCAGCATTGTCGAAGACTGATCAATGGTTGCTGCTCAAGTACAAGGTTTTCGACAGCTACAATTGTCATCCGTAGTTGTTCTTTTTTCTCAAGCAACCTGTGGGTTTTGCCCCAAAAGGAAGTTTGAGGTGACATAAAGAGAAAAATAAGAAAGAGAAGAGAGAGGAAAAGTCCAGGTTTTAGAGACTGTATTTATAACCGATTTGTTATAGCAATTTTTAATTGCCACAAAGAGATAAATATGTCGCATTTGCCGTTATATGTTTGCGGCAGAGTGTAAACTTGTGGTCGCAGAGAAAATCACTTTTTCGGCGGTTTTTATCTGGCCGCAAAGAAACTTATGACAATTGCCTCATATCGGCACTATAAATTTTCAGTTTTTACTACGATTTTGAGGCTGCCGCAAAACTAGTAGTGGGAAAAGAACATATATGTTGTAGTGGATCATCATGATCTAGTTAATGCCCAATGGGGATAAAATTTGTGTATTGATAATGCCCCAATGGAAGGCCCAAACCACATGACCTATACTTCAAAAGGACTAGTCAATGATACAATTAGAGTCTCATTGGAACCTTATAAAGAGTAAGAACTTCTAATTTCCAAGCAATGTGAGATTTCATACACCACCCACCCTTATCTATATCATATGGGATATCACAATTGATATACACATTGCACAAGGTACCTTAGCAAACCGAAAGCTAGCGTTCACAAACACGAGTTGAATCTATCTTAAAGTTAGAGATGTGACGTTGGACTTTAGGTTTGGATGTTTCCCTCTCACGCCCATGTGCATTAGTCATTATAATGTCCTGAGCACGCTGAGAGACGACAGATCTAAGACCGTCTCGATGGGTACGTACTCATGGCTCTTGGTATACAATTTGACATTCATTCATTAATTAATTTCTATATACATGCACACAGTACGTACACACACACACACATATATATATATATATATTATGTTTGGTAGATTGAAGGACATTGAAGACAATGATAGTGTGGGTTTCCATGGCGGTAGGAGGCACGGATTGAGAGTGGTGGATGAGGCCCATGCTTTGATAAAAAAAATGTACTGAAAAAAAAACAAACGACTTCTAATTAGCTTTGGTAGAGAATTGGTCCCATCCTCTATATAATGTACTGTTATGTGATTTTGGACAAGCTTTGATAGATTGTCCCGTTCTCAAGACAATAGTTGGAACTTGCAACTGGCAGACTAGAAATAGTGTTGACACGGCCAACTTGTAGTTGCAGTACAAGAATTAAGATGGTCATGATTGGGATACTAATTCATTACTTGAGAATGAGAAATTCTTTCAATTTATAATGATTGCTTTTGGTATCTCCAATTGTAATCAATCTTGATCCTCTACTATTTTTGAAATATATACCCATATGGGTTGAATTTTTCTTAAAATTTTATAAAGAAAGTAGTATTAGATCTGTTAATATATCTCCAATATTAGAAGTGTGGGTTGGATATGAGTCATGCCACCTATATATATCAGAATGGTCAGACGGGAGTGTTGATAATTTAGAAAATTAATGAATTGTACCACTCCGATCGAATTTAGTATGAGAAGATGGTATCAATATGGGAATTAATTAATTAATATTATTCACACATTATAATATTACTTGCATGGGAAAGGGAGAACTGAGAAGTTTTTATGATTCTAATAGACTCTAATTTTAACCATAACTTATCTTTTACAGCAGAGGTTTAGATGTATCTTGAAGTTTACTTAGATAATTGTAGCTAGGCCTCTCTTTGTGGAAGACGAGTAATACCTTGCAAGAAAGGGATTATCTGACCAAGGAATAAAAGCGTGCATGAGATAATGAGCTTAATAAATGAGTCGGGGTCAAAGAACTTTTTTCTTTTTTGGACAAATGATCAAAATATATTAAAACTAAAAACTATACATGGATCGATCAAAGCCACGAGCATTATATATACCCCTGTGCATACAAGACATGATCGACAATATTGAGGCTGGAAAAGGGACTGAATTTGCCTGAAATCACCTTCCCAACTAAACAAAAAAAGTGAAAAAAAAAAAAAAAAAACACTCAAAAGGCTATCTTCGTTCTTGAAATATATCTATATATTTTCCATTATCTTTGAATTAGCTGTCTATTTTATAAGGATGGCTTAAAAGCATGAAGGGTTTTGGCTCTAGTCCTGATCAAGAAATGAGGGTGATCAAAGAAAATTCCCAAGTCAGCTGCATTAATCACATGTTTGAGAGATCGAGAGATCAGAGAGAGAGAGAAAGAGGGTGTAAATTCATGATCATAAGGCATTTCTGATGAAACATTATTGAAAGAACTGAAAGATGAGCTGAAATTGATAACTCACAAACTACTGCATTTGAAAATGAAACGGATAAGCTAGATGCAAGATTAGAAGCATTCACCATGACTCAAATTTCGATGATAGCAACAATCTTAGTATATATGCTCCTCTTGTACAAGTACCAACAGGATCTCACTAGAATTCTCTGATTCATAGAGTCAGATCAAGGGTACTCGCCAATTTCGTAGCTGTACTACTTTTCGCAACATTATAATCTTCTGTCAACCTGCTTATAGGCTTTGATGGCATATTCAGATCTATGGAATAGTTTCTCTTCTTTGAAGAAGAGGAACAGGAAAGAGATAAACTGCTATCCACTTCTTCGTCCACCCAACATGTACTTCTCTTAGACGCAGCTTCCGCTTGTCTTGACGGCCGCCTTATGCCCAGTGACAGACTCAAATCATGATTGTCGTCGTGGAAACCTTTTCTTTTCCCTGTGTTTCGCTCTTCTCCAATAATATTCGCTGAAATCCACTGCGGGTTTGACTCTCTAATATTATTAGGTTTTTTCTCTATGCAGGGGGTTGAGCTTTTCTGGGTTTTGGTGGTAGTGTGATTGAACAGCCATTGAAATTCTTTTTGGAACTCCTCTAGTCTCTTACTACTTTCTTCCTCGAAGGCAATGTTGTTATTCCTGATCGTGTTCAAATCGACACCTCCAGAAATCCTTTCAGCTATTGATCCATGAAGGCCGACACCTCTTTTTAAGTTCATGTCATCGGTGAAATAAGGCGGCCTGGATATGCAGCTCCCTTGACCAGTCCAGTAAAGCTCACCATATCTTGAGAGAGAAAGAAGATCAAAGATTTTGAAAATCAGATTAAACAAATAAAAACTTGATTATTAATTTAAAATAAAAAAGAGGGAGATCATGAATTGTCATATATATAAAAGTACTAAAGATATAATCATAGATTCATATATAGGATAGTAAAATTACCTGTATTTGGGGCTAACCCTTTGGTCGATACTTCGAAGCATGGACTGTTGCCAAAAGTGATCTGCACTTCTCGTAAGATGTCCTCTACTGATTATAACTACAAATTCATTAAAATAAAACGTTAAAATTTCATATATTAGAAGCATGAGTTACCAAATAAACCCTAATTTCTACAGTCTAGATCAATAAATTAAAATTTGCCTAGCTATATTAATTGATGTACGTACCTTGACCCTGATCATCAACCTTCTTGCTTCGATACATCTGCTCCAAAACATGACCAAACGGGAAAAAAAAAATGAAATTTACAATCAATGAAGCGAATCTCACACACTGCATATTTCTTTGCAAAAGTATACGAGTCATACACAGCTAATTAACTCATGTTTTACCTGTAAATGACTCTTGACATGAGCGATGCTTAGACCCTTGATGTTCATTACTTGCAAAACCAGTTTCGGAGTTGCTCCTATATATATATATCAGAAGGGGGAAAATTCATTCTTGAGAAGGAAGAAAAAAAGGCAGTAGATGTAATTAATTAATTCATGAGAAAATATGGTGATCGATTGATCTTACTCTCTTGACCCCCAAGTCTATCAACGGCCTGGACAAAACAACGATGAAGATCAGGAGTCCATCTTAGCCTAGGCACCTTGGATCGAACATATGGCCGCACCTCAATACAGCTACCGCTCTTCTCAGTCTCCTCAACTATGCTGTTGCTCGAGCTTGCACTGTTTTTGGTCTTACTTTCATCATCTCCTGCTGATCCCTCGTCCTGATCACTCCTGTCTGAAGAAGATTTCACCTTCAAACCACCGATACATGACCCACTTTCCATCTTGATTAATTCTTTCTTTCCCAGCTATGGAAAATCTTTAAATTGGAAAGTGTCTCTGATCAATTCGAACTGATCGCCTCTGACAAAGCTGAAAATTTAAGCATCATGAGGGCCAGTTTTTTCGTGGCTAGGACTAATTTCCTCCCCTGATCTGATTTCTTCCTTTGTCCAGAGATAGCAAAAAGGGTTACATAATTTCCATTTGGAGAGCAAATCTTCCCGAGCCGGCAGCTGGTTCTATCCTCAAGGATTTGAACAAATAAAAAAACCCTAATGGATGATCTTGGTCTTAGCGTACAGAGTTGTCTGCACACAGACTTAGATTTTCTATGTATGCACGTAGGATAAACGCCATATCATGTATGAATGATCAGATGGGAATATATAGTACTCATTTAATGTAAGAACCTCGACCAGTTGTCATCTGGGGTAAGGTGAAAGATTAGAAACAAGCTCGAGAACTGGAAATTAACATGCATGGAACCTTGAATTAGATCCAAAGTACTCCAACGTGGCGCGTAAGTATCACATTCCCTTTTCTTCAACTTCTTTTTTCTTTTTTTTTTCAATTACTAATTATGTTGTAGAGGGTTTGACAATAATAGTTAGTACCGTTTGGATAAGTTGATATTGTTTGTGAATATTAGTGAGATTATTAATTAAAATGAGATGAGATGAGTGACATGGTTTCATCTCACCTCTGTATCCAAACGGGCCCTTAGTCATGATGATAAGAAAGAATTACTTTCATTGTATGTTGGAAGGGTTTTGCTATACATCAGTCACTATTTATCTTCACACCCCATATTTGACAGGGTGTGAGATAGTGAATAGTAACTGATGAGAAGAATTATACACGTGAAAAGGACTTCATGTAAGTACCTAGGCCACGCATTATAAAGTTGAAGAGCGGATGAAAACCTTAAAAAATAATTTCAGACATGAACCTTATATACAAACGGTACTGGAGCAAAGCAAGGCATTCGTGTTGAGAGAGAACCGTGCTGAGATTATTCCCGTTGTCGGTGATCGGGGGGGGGGGGGGGGGGGATCTTATGCTCTTCGATCACCATGGATGACCACACCTAATAACAACAAAACTTGTATTTTCACTTCTCGAAGATTCCCTGATCCTTTGCCAGGTTTTATATATATATAGTGATTCTGACATTTATTTTTGGATTCAGTGCTCTTTCCTAGCTAACCTAATGGCCTAGCTTCTTCGCTAGCTAGCTAGCTACCATTTATCATATATACTTGAGGATGATCATGATTCTGATCTGTTGCACCAAAGTTAATTAGCCTGCATAGGTGTTTTAATTTTGAGTTTGCCTACAAATTAACCTGACTGCTTCGTGATCATGAAAATCTTCAAGATACTTAAGCAAGCTATATATTATTCTGCATATAATTAATCGATCGGATGGAAGAGCATTCAAAGTAGTGTATGTTCCTTCATTTTTTAACGAATTAATTATTTTGACTTCTAGAGAGGGCATTGAAAAACATGAGTCAAGCAAGCTCAGATTAGAGAATAGAAATATATATAGTTTATATAATAGTTATTGATAAGAACTACCGACTAGAGGAAATTAAACTAAATACATGATCAAATTAATATATGCAGAGTAGTGTTGTTGGATTCAGCTTTGAGTAGTACTACTACTTAGAAAAACACATATATTCCAGATCTATTCTGATGTTTTCAACAATGCGCGACATGAATTAAGCTGCCTAGCTATATAATTAATAATGAGCATGAAAAGAACTAAAATAGCAGGGAAAACAGCCGGCCACCTTTACCAAAAGATGCCTTTGTAAATGGTTCATCGACCTTCAGCCAATCATGAGTTGTTATTAGTGGTTACTATATATTAGTACATATTTACAAAGAGAGAAGATTTTCTTTTATCAATCTCCAATTTTATCATGTCTACTCACATTAAATCTTGTGATAAATTCGAAGTGATTCTTTATATTAAGGGTGATGCTACGAAATCAATGTTCAATGGTTATTTGAACCGTTTAAAGCAGTTAATCGATCGGGAAAAATGCAAGGATCCATATTTAGGATTGAGAATAGCTGAAGTAGGATTTAAAGAGCCTTACCTGCGATGTGCAGACTATGAAGTGATAGCATTGGCAGTAATGCGACTGTTAATGAAGTACACTTACAATACTGGGTTTGAGTATGGTAAGTTTACTATAGGTTATGTCATGAAAATACCAACAGGAGATGTTTCCTATACAATTGGTAGAGCTATTTCTTTAAATGATTCTAGCGGGAATGCTGTTCCTAACATGGATACACAGATGGGTTTGGCGTTGGTTTTGGTGCCAAATCGAGACCCCATCGACGTCTGCCATGAGTCTATTGAACCAGCCGAAATTGGTTGATTGGTGAGAGAAAATCGATCATATCGGTCTCGACGTGCGTTGGTGCAGTCTTCGGTCTACCGTCGGCGTCTTCTGTGAAGGAGGAGGAACTGAGGAAGAAGAAGACGCCGTCGTCTGCCATGAGAGTTTAGAAGAAATTTGCAAACAAGGAACTGAGGAAGAAGAAGACGCGGGGAAAAAGAAGAAGAGGGATTATTAATCCATTTTGAAACAGCATCGTTTGGCTTTTGTTATTAATCCATTTTGAAAAGGCACCGTTTGGCTTAAAAGCCAAATGGGGCCGTTCTATTATATATTTTTCCAACCGGTTCCATGCTCTGGTGACCGGTCTGATCGGTTCTCGGCCGATTCCAGCGGTTTCTGTACACCCCTAAGTTAACCTATAAATCACTTAATATATATCGCATCAGTCGACACGTGAATTATTTATTAATTAATTACTAATAGTATTTGTTTTAAGTACTGGGAACTCATCACACACCATCAACCTCGTTACAAAGCAATTTATACAGTACTAGTATATATAGTACGTAGCTACAACAATGACAATAAATAACTCCAACTTCATAAAAATACGTAGATATTATTAATCTTCACAAGGAATTGAGGGAATTAATTAGGCATTCCGTAGCTATCGAAAGTTGCAGAGTGCAGCATGTGACCAATATTTAAACTTGAAACTTGTTTGTTTTCATATGCTCATTGAGACTCGTAAAGCTCAAAAAACCATTGCCTATTTGCCAGTACGTACTGAATTAGGGTCAACTCCTCAAAATCCCTACCATTTGTTTATTCAGTGCAGTCCCCACAATAATACGAAATATTTTATTTTGCTTTTAAGTGCAGATAGAATACTATCCCTATTAATGCGGATCGAACCCATCATTTCAGAATGAGTATGTTTGTCTTCTTTCCCGACCCAACATCATCTTCCCCACCACCTCCTCTGTTTCTGTGCTCAACATGCTACATACATCAAACTTGATGCATGTCATGGATGGATCGATCGAGACCATATATAGCATGCATGCATGCATGGTAAGCTTGCATTCTGGTACCATGCATGCATCGATGTCATCATAATTTGTATGGGCTTTTGGTTAAATGTGTTAGATTCGATTAGAATGGGCCTAAGAGAGGTAATTCATTGCCAAAATCTTTACATTTATTAGGCCCACGAAGAAATTAGAACCTGCAGCATAGTTTTAATTTCTTACCATTTCCCTTCAGTTTTACAACACTTCATTTTTATCTAAGAAAAATTATTCTTATCAGTCACTATTCATCATTCCATATCTTATAAAAAATATCCTTACACCTTATGAAAAAGTTATAGGTATGGAGTATAGAAGTGAATAGTGACTAATGAGAGCACGCCGCCTACAAAAAAAACTGTTTATTTGCGATAAGTTATTTCCAACGAAAAGATTATTTCTAGCCAAAATGAGTTTGTTTTCATCGCAAATAGTTTTTTTCGTCGCAAACAAAAAAATGGTCACAAATACTCTTTTTTGTAGCATGCATAGCATTCCTCTTTATCTAATTATATATGGTTGTTAAAATGGATAGAAGAAATCATGCTACATGGTTTGAAAGGTCATATATATATATATATATATATATATATATATATATATATATATATATATACCCATAGAGGTGGAGTGGAATGAGCTTTAAAATTCATGCTCAGTCTTATTAATCTATTGTGTAATAATTTGGAATTATTAATTCTTATGGCATGATTTTTTAATCCATGATCTAACCTCAATTCACAAAAAGGTAGGAAGCCCATGAATAAGAACAATAGACTCAAGTTTCATTTCTTAATATCGTATCTGCTTATAGAGTCCTTTACATGCACGGCTCCAATTTATTGAGATGCTTGCAAAAGGAAAGAAAAAGACTCCTGTATCTCGTTTTAGCTCTTGAACCGGTTGACCCGATTAGGGTCGGTTCAATAGGTTTCGAGACTTAAGACTAAAATTTTGATTGAGGCTTTTGTTTTAAAAAAAAAAAATATTAAGATTAAATAAATTTATTTTAATTTAATTTTTACATTATATTTTTATTTTTTTAAAAAAATCCTATCGTTTTGCAAAGTAAAATTATTGATTAAAATTTTATACCACATTTTTAACTAATAGCCGACTTAATCTTTATTAGAAGTTTTCGATTTAGAGAGGATTTTATCAAATCTAATTTTACAAGACATACTTTACACTCTTAGAGTCCGTTTGGGAGCACAACTGATCTCATATATTCTCAGATATTTTTAAATTTAACTTTAATTTCTCTCTTCTTTTCCAAAATCCAATAAAACTTATAGACTCAACTATTTCACTACTTTTTACAGGCATTCTGAGATATTATTAGTATCCGAACGAGCCCTAGAAACAATTATAATTATTATTGTCAATAAAGTTCTATAAATAACCTACACATTTGGGAAAAAGTGGCCCATTGCCTCTTTGAATGATTATACAAAAGCTTTTTATGAATACTCGAAAATTAGATTTTACTATTTATAATTTTCACATTATATATTAAACTAATAATGATAAAAGAGAAGTGTATTCTTAGAAGGAGAGAACGTGAAATAATTATTACGTAGAATACTTTTAAAACTAATAATGACATAATATATATTTGATACTTTTCATGTTCTTTCATTGAGTTAATTTTTTTTAATTGAATATTTTTTTTAAAAAAAGTTCTACTTATATATATATATATATATATATATATATATATATATTGGGCATTCTTCCACCAGGGGCCTTAGGCAATTGTCTAAGTCGTCTAATAGAAGAGCCGACCTTGGACCCGACCCTTAAATAGGAATTATCCACTATCCCTAATTAGGGCTTTGCCACGTATATATTGTACTTTTTGTATGATCGCTCATGTGTATTGTCGCATTGTGCATTCGACTTTTAAGAGAACAAAATTATCTATAACTCTGTGGACGTAAGTACGTTATCAAATCACGTAAATCTTGTGTTCATATGTGATTGATTTCGTGTTTGCTTTAATTTTTTTTCCTGTTGTTCCTAACAAAGACAGTAAGAGGTTGGCCATCGAGGGACTGTCCGATGCTTAGATAGTTAGATGCTTAAATCAATAAAAAGAAATCATATATTTTTGGAGAGAGAAGCACAATTTTGTATTAATCATGAACCATGAGACTAAAACACAAAAGCTCATATTGGTCGTTGGTTAAATCCTCTTATTGATAGGATAAAACTCAACATTGATATTGGAGCCTCAAAGGGCAACATCGAAATTGCTGGTCGTGGTTGGATTTTTTGTGATCATTATGGTCATTGCATGCATAGCTTTTGCATTTACTTAAGGACTGGTATAAGTGTTTTTGCATAACTTTCTACATGAGTTAAACAGCTTGCATCTCTTTATATTAAAAACTAGGTTTTTATAATCTCATTGATGAATCAGATGAGATGCTTTGCAGGTAGTTAACTAGTATAAAAATAAGAAAAGCCTTCCTTGCAGGTATATGGATCTCTGGGAAGAGATATACTTGACTTCGACAAATTTCTGGGTTTTGATATTTAACATATATATATAGAGAGAGAGCAATGAAAGGACAGATATTTTAGTTAATCTTGGAGCAACAGTTATTACTTTGTCTTTTTATTTTACTTTATATCTGCCTCAACAATTTCATGAAATCTTTTTTACTGATAAATCTGGTTTGCCAAACTTTAATGGAAACAGAAGTTTTAGTTTTCTTATTATATAGTCTTGATTTTTCTGAATAGTTACATCTTTCAATGCTCACATATTGTAAAGGTATAGGAATTTTTTGAAACCTTGGTTAGAGACTTTTGTAATCTCAGATTTGTTTATAATATAGAATTCCTATGTCATAAATGAGTATTTTTAATAAAATTGAGGGACTATCCTCTTTAAAAAAAAATAAAATCTAATCCTAACCTGTTGTAAGTATTTAAAACATATATCACTCAGGATCAAGTGAGATAAAAGATGGATCCTGCTACAACTATCGAGGATCCTCACCGAGAAGGCAAAAATATCTGCTTTTTTTTAAACATTTTTTTAAATTCCTTAAATATTAAAAAAATAAAAATCACAAAAATACAAATTCATTAAAAAATAATTTCTTAACCATTAAGTAAACAAAAACCGGTAAGGATCCTCAGTGGCCCAAGCAATATTCATAAAACGTAGGTGTTAAGGGGTGCTTTGTAGCCATCATCATAACTACAGTCTAATGCCTGCAGAAGGAGGAAGGAAAGGGTGGTTGGGGCCGAGTAGTATCCAATGCCGAAATTACTTATCATGCAAGTTTAATTTCTAAAAACGGAGAGAATGAGTCTTACTCGTTGAAGAACCTGTTTTTCCTTCACGTCATATACATGTTTTTATTCGTGCCCGTTCCTTCTAAGGACAGGTTTAGAGAGTGAGATGAGAATTTTGTGTTTTATTTTAGTATTTAAAATATTATGTTTTAGTATTATTATTGTTTTGGGATTTGAAAAAGTTGAATTGCGATTTGAAAAAATTAAATTGTTTATTATATTTTATATAGAAATTTGAAAAATGTGTAATGATGAGATGATATGATATGAGAATTTTGTATCTCATTCAACTCCAAACTTGCCCTAAAACTCACCTATCATGGTCGTCATTCTCTTTTCCTAGACGACGGGAGATGGTATTTAATGTGGCCACCCGCGCTAAGTATTGGGATCCAACCTCGAGAGAGGCCACTCTCCGACACATTTAATGCGTCTAATTCTTCTAGGGACAAGATCTTCGTCCCATTAATGCGCTGGGATAGGAGATAGGGGCAGCCACTAGCCGAGCTTAGAGCATTGGCAATGGACTAGCCAAATGCCAATACAAGTCTAAACTTTAGCTAGATGTGAGAAAAAACCTCTACATTGGACTAGCCAATAGTCCAAAGCTTAAAACTTGATGAATAGTAAATCTTAAGTCTTCTCCAAATATGGCTAGCTACTATTCACAATGGAAATCAATATTTAATTATTTCATCACTTCCCTCTCTCTTTGAATGGTAAAACATACATGGCATGCACATTATTTCTACTTATTGATAGAGTAGACACATTATTTCTATAAAGCATGAAGATCTAAAAAATATATAAATTGTATTTGTAAAAAAATAATAAAAAAATAATATTATATTATTATTTTAACTTTATAATGGCTAGTCCAATGTGGATTCACCTAGTCAAAAATTGATATTATAGCCAAAAATTAAAATTCTAGTCAAATTTTAGACTCCATTGCCAATGCTCTTACTGGCAGTGGGTTTGCCGTTGCCCTTCTTCCTTAGGGTTCGTGGGTTCTTCCAGGAAGGGCAGGCCCAACTTGGCCTGCATAAATCACAATTCCAATAGGTTGCTTATTTAAAAAATACAACAATATAAAAGGTCTAAATGAGAAGATTAAAAAAACTTATAATAAAAAATGACATGTGGATAGATTACTGTTCTTATTTGTTTGTATAATTTCTCTCAATTTATCTAATTTTATCTCATATAATTGTTATAATTCTTTTAAAATTTTTTATAAAATAAAATAAATAATATAACATTTTCAAATTGTAAAATAAAAATATTATTAAAAAAATATATTTTAATAATATTTTATTTAACTTTTAATTTTAATTTCAACTTATTTTTCAACCAGAACATCTCAAAGCGAGCCCTATCTTACGAAAACAAAGGAGCCCAACTGACATACTAATTAGACTCTGGGCTCTGGAGTGAGTGAGTGGAGTCTGGATTCGCTGTGAAGTCCCCTTTCGAACACGTTTCCTCTCGAAGTTCTCACAAGGACGGCTTTTGTCTTGCAGCGGTGGCAATCGACAGCGGCTGACAAGCTCCACTCATGAGCCATACAACCATTGGGTAGTCCCGAACACTTTCAAATTTTCAATCTTGTTCTGTTTCCCATAGCCCTCCCGATTTTGCTCTGCTTTATTCGTCCTGATTTCTATTTTCTTCGTCTGTCCCCTCCAATGGGCCCTTTCTTCGAGTTATTTTTCTGTGTCGAGCGGAGACCTAACTGCTCTGTTTTGCTGCAGAGAAATTTACTTGAAGAGAAAAGAAATTAAACTCTTGTGTCTTTGCTTTTCTGTTGGATGCGGTTTTGACCATCGCGGAACCCCGAGAAAGCAAGAACATACCCTCGAAATTATAGCTAAAAACACAACGTTTTGACTTCGATTGATCTGAGCTTTACCATTTTGATTTTCACTCTTTTCCTTCGAAACGTTGGTGGCAACCAAACACGGCGTAACTACTTTGATTCTTTCGAAATTTGAGCGAAAAGAAATGGCGTCTGCGTTCACGTTCGCTCCGTCAACCGAACCCAATTTTTCATTTTGTTCTTCA
The DNA here is from genome assembly GCA_022457165.1 of Juglans mandshurica. Classification (NCBI taxonomy): domain Eukaryota; kingdom Viridiplantae; phylum Streptophyta; class Magnoliopsida; order Fagales; family Juglandaceae; genus Juglans; species Juglans mandshurica. The sequence goes on from CM039633.1 coordinate 15,939,150, forward strand.
TTTTCGCTTCGCCGCTGCCAGTTCTTCGTTCCTCGGGTTTGTCGGAGTTCAAGAATTTCCACTAGAATCGGCAATTACCACCGAAACCCTAGCTTCGTGGTCGCTAAACCGAGCAGAATCCGAGAACTCGGGTCGTTCAGGTCGGTTGAGCTGGACCAGTTCGTGACGAGCGACGACGAGGACGAAATGGGAGAAGGGTTTTTCGAGGCAATTGAGGAGTTGGAAAGGATGGTGAGGGAGCCGTCAGATGTGCTGGAGGAGATGAACGAGCGGCTCTCGGCGAGGGAGTTACAGCTGGTGCTGGTGTACTTCTCGCAGGAGGGGAGGGACTCGTGGTGCGCGCTCGAGGTGTTCGAGTGGCTGAAGAAGGAGAATAGGGTGGACAAGGAGACCATGGAACTCATGGTTGGCTTAATGTGCGGTTGGGTGAAGAAGTTGATCGAGGAGGAACATGATGTTGGGGACGTGGTGGATTTGCTCGTGGACATGGACTGTGTTGGGTTGAAGCCCGAGTTTAGCATGGTGGAGAAGGTGATATCTTTGTATTGGGAGATGGGTGAGAAGGAGAGGGAGAAGGTGGTTTTGTTTGTGAAGGAGGTGTTGAGGCGTGGGATTGGTCGTGCTGCGGAGGAGGATGGTGGGGAGGGGCATAAAGGAGGCCCAACTGGGTACCTTGCTTGGAAGATGATGGTGAGTGTTGAGGAATTTAGCATATTCCTGTTTCATCTATGAACTTTTGTCTTTGCTGCTTTTGATATCATGTTGGCTTTAAATTCCATTCATCTTTGCTTGTAGGTTTAGTTTCTAATCGTGTTGTAGTTTAATTTGGTAAGAAAGCTTATTGTTTGCTTTCATGTTTGGTATATATAATATTTTTACTTGTCAAAAAAAAAAAATGTTTGGTGGACAAATTTGATTGTCGAAGCTTAATCACCAATAGCTTTTATTTTTACTCGTTTTCTGTTGGGTTTCTGTCAAATATTACTATTCTGATGCTAAGATGCGTTGAAATCTGTATGTCTTCATACTTGGGACAAAAAAACGTAGATTTTGCTAGTCTTCTGAATATAATACTAATTGCTATATACTGTATAATGTGTAGGATGCCAGCCACTTTCTGCAATTGGATCGAACCCATGTAGTGAACTATGTTTCATCTAGTGATTGTTAATCAACTTTATTTGTGAGATTATCTGATTTTTTACAATCTTTTGCCTCATCCATGGTGAATTTTTAATTTTGTAACCTTTTGTTTCCTTGGTACTTATTTTCTTAGTCTTAAATTAAATTTTATGGATAACAACATGAAATGCATCCTGTCAGGTTGAGGGTAACTATAGGGATGCAGTCAAGTTGGTTATTCATCTTAGAGAATCTGGGTTGAAGCCAGAGGTCTACAGCTACCTCATTGCAATGACAGCTGTGGTTAAAGAGCTGAATGAACTTGGGAAAGCTTTACGTAAGTTGAAAGGTTTTGCTAGGGATGGGTTGATCGCAGAGCTTGATGTAGAAAATGTTGGGCTTGTTGAAAAGTATAAGTCTGATCTTTTAGCTGATGGAGTACAACTGTCTAGTTGGGTGATTGAAGAGGCAAGCTCTTCACTTTCTGGGGCGGTACATGAGAGGCTCCTTGCTATGTATATTTGTGCTGGTCGGGGACTGGAGGCTGAAAGGCAGTTGTGGCAAATGAAGCTTGTGGGTAAAGAGGCTGACGGAGACCTTTATGATATTGTTCTAGCCCTCTGTGCTTCCAAGAAGGAGGCCAATGCTATTTCACGGTTGCTTACTAGAATTGAGGTTAAAAGTTCTTTGCGCAAGAAGAAAAGCCTATCATGGTTATTGAGAGGTTACATTAAAGGAGGGCATTTCAATGATGCTGCAGAAACACTGATGAAAATGATTGATCTGGGCTTTCATCCAGAGTATTTGGACAGGGCAGCTGTACTGCAGGGAGTAAGAAAAGGAATCCACCGTTCTGGAAATGTAGACACTTACCTCAAGCTTTGCAAGCGCCTCTCTGATGCAAGTTTGATTGGACCTTCTATTGTTTATCTGTATATGAAGAAACACAGGCTCTGGGTCATGAAAATGCTTTGAAAACTTCTATTCAAACGAGTGAGATTCGTTAATGCCGATCTGTTCCAAAATATAGTTTTCTCGTCTAGATTTTTATAGCACAAGCACTTCTCGCTGGGATTGTACATGTTAATACAAGCACCAATTTCTAGGTGCTTTTCACATGTTGATTTGTATAGTTTGGATTGCTTTGAGCTGCACAAAAGTGTTGGAAGGGCCGGTTGATGGAGGCTATTAGGAATAAAGTTGTCTTGTTCTTGGGAACAAATACTGGATAGATGGTGGCTGTTGTAAGCATAATGACAGAGCTTTAGCACAATGTAATTAATTAGAGTATAATAAAACCTACAGCATTACAATAACATTGTGTAAATTTTGGACATCTTTCATGTATTTATATGCACTGTAGCTGTACACAGAAAAGGAGGAAGCTGTTGTAAGCCGTTATTATTGTATTCTTGTTCCTTCTTTTACTTATAGAGCTTCCTTTTATAGAGTGCCAGTGTATATTTTGGAAATCTTTGTGATGAACTTGATGGAGGAAGAATATTATGGTTACATAAGATGTAAGTTCTGTTTTCTCTATGTCAAGACTATTGTAGAGAGACCCTATCTTGCCATTGAACTCCAATCAACTTATTTCTACTCATCCTGGAAGTTCAACAGTCTACCATGATATTGCTGTGTTCAATTACTGTATGTGGAAAATATTTTTGGGGGATGCGAGTCATGTGAACATGAAAGAAGACTAGGTTGTAAAGGAGAAAGCACTAATCAATTAAATTATAAGCCAGGAATGGCGAGCTGGATTTGATATTTTGGCCTGGTATCTTTATTTTAAATAGATTATGCAGAGATTTTGCAAAAGTAAAGTTGATAAATTGATGTTTTGGATTTAGAGATGAGATAAAATGGTTTTAGATAAAAACTAAAAAAAATATTGGTAGAATATTATTTTGTAATATTATTATTGTTTTGGAATTTGAAAAGTTAATTAGGATTTAAAAAAATTGAATTGTTTATTATATTTTGTATAGAAACTTGAGAAAGTTGTAATAATAAAATGAGATACAATACTTTTTGAATCCAAACAGGATCTAAATCTATTTTATTTATAAAAAAAAATTATAATCTGTCGTACCACAATAAATTGCAATCAGTGAGTTTATTCTTTTATGAAATAGTATCATTAGTTGTAAATTAATTATATGAATATCAAAAAAATTCAACAACCCAATTTGTGGCTGATGAAATTGATAGCCCGAGCATAAAAATGATAGCCCGAGCACACCTACCACAGCCGTACATAGACAAGTATCTTATCTTTGCAAAGATCTGGTGGTTTTTAATAGTTAATACTGATAGCCTCTGCCCATCTGCCCAAGTTGATGACAATTGGCCTGCTTTCCACCGTCCGATAACTGATATTTGAAAAACACAGCAGGGTCAGATTTCTCACCTTAATTTTCTACGTACTTGACTCACTTGTCTTGACGTTTGCCTCCTCTCTCATGACTGGTTTATGTTCTGTTTGGTCAATGGTCATTGTTGTTCGGATAAGTTTGCAAGTTGTAATCATATATCGAGACAGCTTATTAAAGAAGGGGGAAACAAACAAATATTCCTGATTACAAAAATTCTTAAGATAATTTGGAGTAAACTCCCCTTCAGTGCCAAACGGTCAGTATCTGTGACTTGATTGGCATAACCTTTAACCTCTAAAATAGAGGTCTAGAGTTCGAAACTCCCTTCCTCTAACTCAAAAAAAAAAAAACTTTAGCCAAAAAGAGATTACACAAAACTAAATTCATAAATTGACATGGCTTGATGTAGTACGTCAGATTGTAAAATTACTTTTATTGTATAATAGATCTAACGGATCATGTAAAACCTCTCCCTCATTCTCTATTCTCTCTCTTTTTTATTATATTTTATTTTCTACAAAAATGTACCACGATTTTCAAAAATTATTGTTCGAACTCTATGGTTTATAGTTGGAGAAAAATAGATGTATGGATAATGTGATGGATGACCAAAATGAAACTAAAGCTGTAGGAATATCAAACAAGGGTTAAATCCTTCAAGCCAGATTTAGCAACGGGAACTTTCCCTTCATCTAGAAATCAAATAGGAACTTTCCCTCGAGTAAGTGAACTGAGCGGTTCTGCTTCTACCTCAATGACCACATGATCTATCCCAAAAAAACTTGTTTTTCATGTTTATGATGGGTTAGGTGATACAAAGTCCTAGGAAAGTATATGCCCTTGAGATGTTTCCTAGGCAACATCCTCGCTGGAATAATTGTCTTGTCCAGCCCTGATGTAATTTCAAGATGTAACTGCCAAGCATCTAGGCTTCTGGAAATGGATAGAAGTAGTGGGAGAACGGTGAGGTGGTTACAGGTTAAAGATAAAAAGTAGTCGCTGACTTGAGTGAGATGACCTACTATAAACTTAAGAGTGGCTACTTCTTGAAAAACCACATTTATTGATGTTGAGGTTGATGACATAATCTCTTATGGTGAAGTTATACAACCTTAGAACATCCAAAAAAGTGAAAAACATTGAAAAAAGAACAAAACAAGAGGGCAAGCAGGAGCATGCGCTACCCCTTCTCACTTCTGTACAAATATCTTCCTGTCTCATCTACCTTGCAATTCACTCCAACTAAAATCAACAGAACAAGGATACACGGAGACTTTGAGATTTACTCAAGTGTCAACTTCAACTCTCAACTCGTGTCTGTAGACATTATTTCCAGCTCTGCCCACCAAAGAGGAGATAGTTTTGGTGTTGCTCCATCAGGCCCCATTTCTGTGATATCTTTCAACTTAGTTGTGATCTCACTCATAGATGGTCTTTGCTTTGGATCAGGTTGGAGACAATATATTATCACTTCAAACAATTGCTCAAGCTTATCCACCTGGAAAGATTCTAGAGTTGGATCCACCATTTCTCTCAAGTGCTGCACTCCTTTTAGATAGTCTGATACCCAATCTGCAAGAGAGCCATTGTCCAAAGAGTATGGAATCCTTCCTGTCATCATTTCAAACAAGATTAGACCGAAGCTGTAAACATTGCTTTCTGGTTCCACTGATGGGATTTCCGAAAGGTCCATAACATCTGTTTCATTCTTGGCTGCAGTTATATGATTCCAAAAACTGAAATCTGATATTTTGGCTGCATAATCTTCAGTCAGATATATGGAGGAGGATTGCAGGTTTTTGTGGGTTATAGGTGGCGTCAACTGGTGCATATATTCCAGACAGTATGCAATGCCCATAGCTATTCGGAGTCTCATTCCCCAGTCCAAGTGCTCTGCTTCTTTTACTGCAACACATACAAGATTTTAACATTTGTAAACCCATAAATAGGTCCATGCAGATTCATTGATCGTAGATAGGAAAAAAGGGATATATACTATATAGCATTTTCCTCTCAGCCAGTTATCGTACTTGCCAACTTGGTATCTCAAGACATTTTCCTAACTTGCAGACATAATATAATGATAATAAGTGTAAATTGCAGCAACAGAGGCATATTCAAGTGCCGATTTTTTGTTTGTTTTGGGAATCGTTAATGCAACTTGTATCTAAGCAATGACATGAAACAGGTCTTCTAGAGAATTTTGAAATGCTAAGTGAAGGACAAATTGATCTCTTCATTTATTTGCTATTTGTTAAACATACAGGGAATAGTTAAGGTACTCACTGTGTAAATGCTCAAATAGTGTACCATTTGGAGCATACTCAAAAACCATCATTCTCGTGAATGGCTTCTCTTCTTCACAAAATCCAATGAGGTTCACGAAGTTTTTGTGGTTCACTTTTGACAATGTCTCTATCTGAAGAAATAAACAGAATTGACCCTCAGAAACTATCAGAATGAATGCCCTAAGTTTGGTGAGATCTGATTCTTCTATACCTTCTTTCTGAATTGGGCTTTCAAGTTTTTTGACCAGTTTCCAGGAGATGTCACTGCACTAGATGTTACAGCTATTTCCACTCCACTTGAAAGAGTTCCCTTATACACAGTTCCATCTGAGAAAGAACCAATTATATTGCTAAAATCTTCACAAGCTGCTTCAAGTTCTGGTCGGTTGAGCTTTGGCACACCTTAATTCAGACTGTCAAATATCAGTACATAAACCTCTAGGGGAATAAAGCATAATTTATGATTGTACCAGATCTGAGGGATTAGAAGATGAAGTATATTGTTCATCTGTTATGCATGCATGGAGGTTTGAAACTTGTCTTACTCTTACAAGGAGTTAGATAGGAAGTTTGACCACAAGAGGGGTAATCATAACCTTTTAGTTGACACTTAAATGTGGGAAACAAGGAATGGATGTTTCCTTAGACCTTTGTTCCGATGCTATCATCAGTTAACTGGTTTGTATGCATGGCTCAGACGTCTTCCAGGAAGAACTAGTGGACACTGTGTATGTTTGCTAGCAATTCAGTCATGCAGTGGTATAGTGGTCCTATTGCATAGAGAGCCTTAGATCAGATTACAAACACAGAGATTTTGTTGTTAAGAGAGAGAAGAATGACCTGTTACAAATGCCTTCTGCAACTGCCCACTTAACCCTGTCGCCCATGGTTTCACAGTAACAACCTTATTGCTTCTGCAAAAAACAAGCCCGATCGCCGAAATCAAAATAAATAAGCAACCTCCGATAATTCCAACCCATATTAAAACTACATCACGCTTTGTCTTAGAATTTTGTTTAACCATTTGGCTTGGACTTGAAGTAGGGTAAGGATTGGGATCCCAATGGGAAACTGTTGGTGCAGATACCATTACTGGTGGATTTTCTGGAATTGTTGAAGCAGGAGTTGGTGCAACAACAGGTGATGTTAATGGAGTCAGGAAGAAATTGAAAGGAGATTGTGATGGGGAGGATAGTGGAGACTCTAATGAGGATGCCGATGGAGGAATTGACGATGGTGATGTAGACAATGGCCAATTATATGGTGCCAATACAGGTGAAAATGGTGTCTGTGATCCTGACGGAGGCAAATAGTCCGATGGTGAAGGAAAGGGAGAAGGTAATGGTGATGATAGTGCCCTCTTGTTGTCTTCATTGCCTCTGGATGGATTTGAGACATCATCCACTATCTGCAGCAGCCTACGGTGAGTTTCATCACCAAACCTGTCTTTCTTCCTAACATTGCAAAAAACATTATCAGCATGGAATCATAGGTAATAATATGCTAAGTTTTCTAACGGAAGTTATTGGAATCTAGTACTTTCAAGTGTAAAAGTTTTCCAGTGCCAGAGATCAAAACTTGCTTTGAACTTCTGATTAGAACAGTCACATCGCACTAATGTAAGCATGGTAATCCACCATAAGCTTAAATAAAGGCAACTCCTAATCTTCTGTTAAAACAGTATAGCTAATGCTTTCTTTAGTAATTTTAATTCCCAGACCAACAACTAGTTTTGTGAAGATTATGTCCTCAAATCAACTCATTTCTGAGCATAAGATTCGACTATTCCCCTCTCTGTGTTTTAATCATGTTATTTTCCAACATATTTTCGTATTAGCCAACTGCTAGCCCTTCTTAGTATAACCACTGTTTAATATGTATAGTCACTTATATGTACCCCCATCTTCAAGATGACTGAACTAAATTGTGGCCAAGGTGTCAAAACTGAGTTCAAATTTCTTTCCCACTGGCTAATGTACCAAGGCAAGTTTATCAATTTTAGTTTCATGATCATCGTTTTTCTAATGCCTATGCAATAAAGTATTTTCAAGCTTGTTTCTACTTTTCACAGAGATTGTTCTACTTGTTATATCACGGATACAAAGTATTAGTGTTCTGAGAAGATTAACTGGAAGGTTAACATCAAGAACTTGCTTACCAAGCAAAAGATAAACTGTTCCAGGACGCCTTCAGAGTATCAAATAGCTTATTATCATCTGTCTGAAACTCAGAAAGTGTCTTCAGCTCATAATGTTCAGGAGAGATGGTACCAAGGAACTTGTTGTTGTCAAGTAAACTGAGGTAAGAACCATAGGATGGACTTAGTAGAAGCTCGTCTATATAGGACCAGTGAAAATAAAAATGTGGAAGGATTATATTACAGGGTAGTCAAGAAAGGATTACTGCCAAAGTCAGATGGAAATGGTCCACTAAAGTTATTGTATCCCAAGTCCAAAACCCCCAGGTCTTTCAATTTCCCAATCTCGTTTGGAATATTCCCAGTAAAAGAATTGTTTCGTAAAATTCTGTAGAAGTTAAGCACAAGTAATCAATTTATAATAGAGAAATATAATTCCAGAAGCAAAATAGAGTTTTTCAGGAAAAAATATATATGCTTACATAGATTTTATGTAAACCAGCTCCCCAAGTTCAGGTGCCAATGTTCCTTCAAGACAGAGATCCTTCAGAGTCCTGCAAGTGGACGATTATAACTGCAGGGTTAAAAATTAAAGCATAGAAACTTCAAATTCGAGAAACCATGAATTACAATTAAGATGGAAGAATCAACACCACCACTAGGATAAAAGGAATAGCATAAAACACAAATATGAATTCTATCAGAACCAGCATTACTTTCGATTACTGTAAGAAGAGTTTTGCTTATGCAGCTATAACTACTTTGCCTCTTGCCTCTTTAAAATTGGCTGTGTATCACTTCAGCTGTTTTATAAGTTGAGTGTCGAGCAACAATTTCTGTATCTTCCTAGAAAGTTACTACTCTTGCAGATCAAAAATTGGTTCTTGATCGAAATCCTGTAATTGAATTGATCATTGACTTAAAACAATGAACAGAATTCCCTAATATACTTTTCTTTTAGAAGTTAGATTTAGCACACATAATGGTCAGAAGCAGTGTGGTTATTTAGTTACATACTAGCTACCAATGATCTCCAGACTCTTCCCGAAAGAATGAATGAAGCTTAAATTAGGAGTGTTTGGAAACGATTTGAAATGGAAAAAGCATTTATAGCATTACCATTGCATACACTGATACACATCTCTAGTACCAGGAACCCCATTCTAATTAGCATTTTGTAAGAACACAGAACTTGAAATCATTATCTAGATAAGAATATGATTTCTTGGTCAAGTTTACGAAAAATGAATCTCACCACAGTCATAGAATATGGTCTCATGCATAGAAATACTCAAACTTAAATCAAAAGCATAGTTTGTTTCAACATATCCGACACACTTAAAGTAGTTGTTTGGTTGGAGTTTTAGAAGTCTATTGCCTTATGAGAAGCAAAAACTAAGATCGAAAAGCACAAAACACATATCTAAGAACGAACAGATGCTCTGCATAAGATCAATGCCACTCACAAGGTCACCACTTTCCCGTCCGAGCACTCCACTCCGAACCAAGCACAAGGATCGACCGCTCCGTAATTCTCATTCCAATTCCATAAAGCCCCAAATGGGTCTCTCACCACTCTTTCCCGGAACCTCAACAACGCCAAACCTGCGTTCAATGCAGTACTCTTTGTCACAGAGCGATCAAACTTCATATCTGAAAAGAAAGTATCAGCTCGAGAAGTGAACTGTACGGACATCATGCAGAGCTTGTATATGTACCTTCGCTGTTCAGAGTCGAACATTGGCTCGGATTCCTAATAAACAGTGATAGCACCGCCATGAGCACCGCCATGCGGAGCTTCAACTGGTTGATTCTCCACCGTCCATCCATTCCAAGAAGACTCGAAATACCTGACAAATCAAAGACGGTCCGTATCTTTTTTCCTGTCTAAGCAACTATATATAGCATGTAAAGATCAGAACATCTGAACATGTATACATATGCATTGAGCTTTCATTTTCTTTTTCCACTTTTGTTAAAAGCTGTAAATGACCGAGAACTCATCGATACTGTTACCGGAATTTGAGAGACTCGGTGACTAGATAAAGGGACATGAAGAGTCGGTGGAGACCAGTGTTTCGGGGAAATGAGAGAGAACCAGATATAGCGGCTTGAATAGTCAGGCTTCTCAGTTTTGCGGCGATTCAGCAACGTTCGATTTGCTTTGTCTTGGGGCGTGCCGTGTGCAGGCTGGCGACGCTTCTTCAGACTTATATATGTTCGTGGCAACGTTCTGTTTAAGCCACCTGTTGACACGGACTCACGTGCACATGGATGATGGATCGTTCTTTCCTAACTTTCTTCAATAATGCATTCTCCTATTTTACATGAAATAGTTTATTGGTAACTCAGCTTAGAAGAAACATCCCTCAAAGATTTGAAATATATCAAAATTATAAATATCATTTTTCTTTCAATTGGATATCTTTTTTTTTTTTTTTTCTCAAGTAAAAATGATAGGAGGCTATAATCGGATGAATGTAGCCTCCTACTAAGGCGTAATCAATCAGACAACACAACACATTATATTTATTTTTATTTTTTTATAATTTTTTTTTATTTTATTCTTCATAAGCTTATTGAGTTCTTATACCCATTATCCATACACCACACATTTGGTAAAAGAAAAAAAATTAAAAATTAAAAAATTATGTATAATATGTGATAAGTGAAGATGATGAGTAGAATTTTTCAATCATAATAACATCCTCTTCAATGAAAAATGGGACGGGAGAGACCTAGACGTATTTGCCTTCAATCATCAATGGAAAATGATAGGAATCCCGTTGGGGAATCCTGCAAGAGCTCTCGCTCCAAATTTTTATTTTGTTTTTTAGTTTTTTTTTTTTTACTTAATGATTAAGAAATTGTTGTTTAATAATACTGTGAATTTGTTTTTTTTTTTAATATTTAAAAGTGTCAAAAAATGATGTGAAAAAAACTTAAGTTTTTTATTTTTTATTTTTTTCACATACATCATTTTTTAACAGTACTTTTAAATATTTTTAAAAAAAGAAGAAAATTCACAATATCATTAAACAATATTTTCTTAATCACTAAGTAAAAAAAAAACTAAAAAATAAAAAATTTGAGTGGGAGCTCCAACGGGATTCCTAGTATTACCCATCATTAATTATACTCTTATCTTATCTGAATGAGTTCAGTCATTTTATAAAATTGTGCTCTTATCTTAGCATTTCATTTAGGAGACATGATTATATATATATATATATATATAGTAATTATGAATTTAAATATGGATAAATAATGTCAATTCAATATAATAAAATAAGAGTGAAATAAAAAATAATTTATATAAATATATATTTGCATAACTATTTGCACAACTCAAATCTCTTAAACTTTTTTTCAAATTACTTGCGCACCTTAAATTTACGCGAATCATTTTCTTAAATGCAATGATCCCGTTGATCATCCAAATGGCAAAGTTGATTTATGATTCCAGCAGCTGCACATGCATTCATTAATCAGGTCCACGTACGTCCTATCGATGTAGGAACAGCGAAACCTCTTGAATTTGTTGGATCCCTGCCGGCCGGCACAAGATAACCCCATTATAATAGGCACTAACAAATTACAGCACTGGATCTTGGTTAATATATATACTTCCTAATGTAACTTAGAACACAATGATCAGACCAAATATTTTTATGTTGGTTAAAATGGTAACAATTTGTCTGTATATATAAATATATATATATATATGATAATCATATCTTTTTAAAAAGAGAAATGCTTTAGCAAATCCTATAAAACTAAACTCACAAACTGACATGGATTGATGTGGTATGTTAAATTGTAAAGCAACTTTTATTATAAAGTACAGTGGCGGAACCAGAAATTTGTTGTAGAGGGGCCGAGCAAAGTTAAAACTATAATAAAATATTTTTTATTCTATTTTTGAGTCAAAATAATTTATAAGATCAAAACTATTTTGTAGAGGCGATCAGGATAATTTTTTAGAGAGGGGACCAACATAATATGACCAACTTCTAATGTATTTTATTAAGTCATATCAGTTTGTAATATTTTTTGTGAGTGTAGCACTTCTTTTCAAAAAAACATATATTTCTCAAAACCAACTAATATAAATATGTGCCATGTGGACCGACATAAAAGATGAAGTTGGAGTAAACCAGTACAATGGGATGCCCTCACGTATATAATGATTACTCATGCGGATAATGGGTCCATCATATGAGAGAAAATCATGGCGTGGAAGATAAGTATACTAATTAGGCTGGAGATGGATAACTATATTTCATTTGTATATATATTTTAAAATATATGACCAAAGTTTGGTGCATTATGCATGGTATCTTATACATCACATTTGTGCTTTGCATTAGTTTAACTAGTGATGAAAGAGCTCATTGGTGAAGGGATATTGATATTTCTCATAAAGAAAAATATTATTATCTCATATTTTTTATTTTCTTTAATCATATCAGACATCGATATCAGATATGTCGATATGACACATTTTAGATAGTTGTCAAAGTGATGGACTATATAAAGCCACATCATTAAATATGATTGAAATGATAAAAGTTTTGGTGAAGAATAATGTCATTAATCTTCCCGCAAAAGAATGTATTTAGTTTCTAATAATCTCATTATAAGATATGCCTGATAATTCATTATGCACACGCTTGAAAATTACAAATTTTTTTGGGATATAATTTCTTTTCTTCAAGCAAAAAATGTTAATCTGGATTTGAAGACCTACATTTGATTGGATGATGATAAGAATAATAAGTGAGTTGGAATTGGTATGAGTAGGACAGTAGAAGTGCCAAGAAATCGACACTCCACCCTACTTTGAATATATAAATATAGAACACTTTGTTTGTTTAGGTATGGCCTTAATGTGTGTATTCTAATACTTAACCGAATGCGGGGGCTTACTTTAGAGGTCGGACACATGATCGGGCCAGACCAGAGCAGCATCATGTCACTGTCTGGACCAAAATCACTTGCTCTTGAATTTTTGCAGGTGTTGTTTTTAGGGACGAGTCAGACTCAAGACATGAAGTGGGGCTTGTTTGGTTTGGCTCGACAAAAGACATGGCAACCCCCAGAATTCAATAGAAAATGTAGTACGACCTATTCTAGCAGTGACATTCAATGGCTTGCATACTAGTTTTATAAAGGTTGAGGTGATCGATCTCTGAATTAATGGTATAAACTAATCAATTTTGAATCATCAATGGTACATACTTCGTGGGTTATTTATAAAAGTTGAGGTGACCTAATATGACAAGACTAATCCATAGATATAACTCTTATCTTCTCTGATACGATTTGGCAGTTAATGGCGCCTATTCGGCGTGAATATCTTATTTGAGCTTATTTCAGAGATCCATATCTCGTTGGGATGCAGTTAGTAAGATTTTCATATAGGTTACACTCTTCTAGAGTTTATCTTTATGAAATGGTCCTAACGTTAGAGGGATACAAGCGGTTGACTTTGTCCTTGAACTCATACGGTACATTTGACATAGCTGATCCTTTGACCACCATCTGTCACTCAAATTTCACGTGACCATACTTTTAATTGCCTGACGACTCTTTCTTCGCCTTCCAGACATATTTATACTTAACAACTCGCACACTTATTTTGCATCGTATGACTCATGTATAGTGATAATGGAAACACAAAAATCTAACATGGTTCGGCACAATAGTCTACATTTATTATGAATGTGTTTTGAATACATACTCTTAGCTCACTATTATATTCTGTTATAAGGAGAGCAGGGAAGAAGAAGAAAATTGAGATGGAGAAGCCAAATCCTCTAATGTGTTATTCTTTAACTCTTTTCTAACTCGTTTCAATTTTCTTGTTTTTATTGCCATCCATGAGACTTGTGGCTTATCTCATCAAAACTTTAATTAGCTGGCTTTAATTGCTGTTGAGTTCAAAGATAGGTCTTGTCTCCAACATTTTTTGTCAAGCATATAATCATATAATTTAATTTATTTATTTTGATCAATTTAAACTTTTAAGATAAGCAGTGATTTCACTTTTATTTTTTATGTTTGTATGAGCTTCCGAGATTCTACAATATTGTAAATGCAAATGTCATTTATTATAAATTTTCTACTTAACATGAATTCGTGTTGGACAGTTTTACAAGACCATCCCCTTGATAAGAACTATAATGCCGAGAGAAATCAGATTTAAATATAAAATGGGAAACCAAAATTACATTCTTGCCAACAAATTAAAGTTAATTTAGAATATAAATATAGGATAGAAATTAAGAAAAACTATGAATTGTAATTCAGTTTCAAGGATTAAATAGTTAATATCAAGATCGAACTCGATCGAGTGAGATATATATATATATATATTTTGAGTGGGGAGTTTCAAACTTCAAACCTCCATTTTAGAAGCTGGGATTATGACAATCAGACCACATATCTTTAGTAGTGAGAGATATAGATATAAAGTGATTCCTACACTATTTAAATCGAAAGATTTTAGATAGTGATATGCAAATATTGAAAATATTGAGACTGAAAAGTTTATATTCACTGCAAAATGGCTCTAGATCATCATATTGAGCACCCTATAAATACTAAAGTTTAAGATGGGTGGGGACAATAATAAAGATTATATCAAAGTTTTATCTAAATTTAACGATTTAATTTGAAAAAAAAAAACAGATAGACATAATATTAAATATTTATGTCAAATCAAATTACTCGAACCATTATTTATTACTTCACATTTTATAAAAAATATTATAAATATAAAATATAAAAAGTAAATAGTGACTGATACATAAAATATTTTATTAAAAATTAGAGAATAATTAGAATATATTTACCTCTTTTTCACTCAACACGTGTAATTGATCTATCTGTCATGGGCATTGATAACTGAATTTTACTACACAATCTCTACTATACTCTATATTTTATATTTTTCTAAATTTTTAAATTTTTTAAATTTTCTTTTGAGTTTATTCTTTTTAAAATATTTCAAATTTTTTATTCATTATACATATAATAAATATTTGATAAAAAATAATAAAAATTAAAAATAATATAAAATATGAAGTGATAAGAGGTTGTGAAATTTTTTTCTTCCTAATTTACAACGGCTAATTTGATTAGGTGTAATAATGGATACCACGTGAATGAGAAAGGAGCAGACTTAAATCGTTCTGGTAAAAGTCACATCATTTATCACATATTCGAGCCTACTCCATGCAGATTTGACAGTTCCTGTCTAAGAGCATTCCCAATAGATTTTTTATCCTATCCTTCAAAATACATTATCAAAACTTACTTTTTCTATTTTATATAATGATTTTTACAATATATCATACATCAGCTTATCTATTTTTTCTTCATATCATTTTAATATTATATTTTTTAATATTTTTTATTCATTTCAAATATTTTCTCTAATTACTAATGATATATTCATATCTTTTGATATTTATAATATATTTTCATATACAATGTCATATAATTATATTTTATTTTAAATTAATTCAAATTTATAAACTAAACTAAAATATAAATTAATTCAATAAAATAGAGCATGGTATATACCTACAACTACGCACACCACCAACGGACATTTTGGTTTACTATTGCACCCCAGAAAATAATCTCTTTTCTCAATACATATGATCCCAATTTCCCGTACACACTCTGCCCCACCATGATCCGAAAGTTTACTTTCTAGTTTATGCAATGAAAGAAAAGAACTTGGGGCTGAAATGGAAATGAAGTTTACTTTCTAGTTTCTGCAGTGAAAGAAAAAAGTAGAAGGTAAGAGAAAGAAATGAATAAAAAATTTATACATTTGTGAATAGTATCTGCTAAATGTAGAGGTGATACTGTAGCAAACTGTATTTTAAAGATGAAATACATAACCCATTGGAGGTATATTTTGAACTTTTTTCTTTAAATTTTACAAAAAGTTAGGTTTTACAAGAGCCATTGGGAGTGCTCTAAGTTATAGTTCACCTGTGAGAGTGCCGGCCCAACACATGCCATTGCTGCATGTAATTAAGAGACTATGTACTAATCAGCCTACCTAAAGGGCTCAACCTTATTCTGCGGAAGGCTGTGTATAGGTTTGAAATCCATACTGCTCCTACTTTATATTTTGTCGAGTGCTGTCGTAGAAAGAAAATTGTTACAT
The DNA here is from genome assembly GCA_022457165.1 of Juglans mandshurica. NCBI lineage: Eukaryota > Viridiplantae > Streptophyta > Magnoliopsida > Fagales > Juglandaceae > Juglans > Juglans mandshurica. The sequence goes on from CM039633.1 coordinate 15,955,263, forward strand.
ATTTTCGGACTAGGGATAGTGTTATTCTTGAATCTTAACTCACAACATGCAATGTAATTAAACATGCTTATATAACCATTGGTTTTGTTGGATTTGTGGAACTTGGTATATTTTTGTGGCGGTGTAAATTATTTGATCTACAAGAATTTGTTTATATTTTTTTGTAGAGTTTTAATGAGATTTGAACCGTAGTGTGTAAACTTGGACTGATAGGCCCAAGTCAAAGCGAATAAGGATAAGCTTTGTGGGGGGTTCGGGGGTGAAGAAATTTTTTTTTGACCTGGTTCGTGACTCAAGAAACACTAGACAGAAAGCTCGAGCGACAGTTCACTCGATACTCGCTCAACATGTCACTCAAACGAACATTAGACAGAGAGTTCGCTCACGGCTCACTCAACATCTCGTTCAAGCGAATAACGTGATAATTGAAAAGTTAGGATTTCTGCCATATAACTTTATATATATGTTTATTATGAATAGTATGGTCGTAGTATATTTCATCCTAAAGTGTATTTTTTCATTTCTCAAGATTATAAAATCCTATGCATCTTCGCGGACAATGGATATAAGCACGTTATTGAACCATGTAACTTTTTGTGTCATATAATTAATTTATTATTTTACTTTATTTTCTTATATTGATTTTCACAACAGGTTTTAATTAGCATGATATCTTACGAGAAAACGAAAGCACCATATGTTCTATTCTGGAAGTATTTAATAATTACCCACCACTCTACAGAGGCTGCAATGACTTCTCGGCTGCGTGGGAGATTTGTTTATTAGCTAGAAAAGCTTTTCTTGTTCATGAAGGGCACAAGCATGCCTGAAATCTTTGGTGTTGCATGCTATTCTTTAAATGGACATCTCTTTCACTGTGCCAGAAAATTGATAAGTGTTTTCCAGCTTGCTCGGCCATCTGTCTGCTTTATTGCTGCAGATTGAGGATATGAAATTAAATTACAGAATGCAGAGAAATCATTTTATATATTAACTGTTTAAACTTGAGTCCATAGAGTTTGAGTCGGTTTATGATGTATCAAATGTATCAGATTGTTGCAGAACCGACCACATAATCGTAAACAACAAAATAAAAGAGAGTATTTACTATGATTCGGTCTACCTCTATAGGATCTGACGATAAGTTTATTAGAAGACGAAGAAATTACAGGACTTACATATAGACTCATGTACATCTCTCATTTATACAACGGTGTCTTACTCAATGTTACCAATTGAATCTAGTTCTTCTCTCTTATAACGCATCTATCTCTAATTTTGTCTAAAAAACCTCTAATCTTGTGTAAAACAGGTGCTTGGGATAAGACTAATTGCAAAATAGAAATGATATTTATAGTCATAGAGTGCGCACTGCTTTTGAAAAAAGTAAGTAAATAAGATATCTACATTAAAAAAAAAATTAATGATAAACTTCGTTCTTTTTCAAAATGAGTGTGCGACTTTTACACAATCATGACTATATCTATCAATACTCTTTATATATTTTTGCCTAAATAAATTGTCCTTATATGCAAGTCTTTTTCGAAGTAAACAGTACTGTCCATAATCATTAGAACATGAATGGAAGATAGAACGAGGGATTAAGTTAAAGTCTTGCTTGATATATAGATTAATAACCTTTTACATCAAGTTCTAATTCCAACAATAATATCTTGGCCCACGTACGATGTTGAAATATTTTAGTAGTGCTTATTTTTTCCAATAAGAAAAATTTATTTAAAAAGCTCAATTTGAGGTTCAACATATATATAATTAATTTCATCCTCAATTTTATTATTTATAATCTGAAATGTTTTAATTTACGATCGTAACCCAATCATTTAAATGAAAAATTACTTAAAAAATGGCACATCAACGATTTTATAATAAAAAATGATAAAATTAAGAATGAAGAATAATATTTATCTATCATTTCACTAATTCCCGACTCCTCATTATTAATTACTAGAAAGGTAATCATATTAGCGACAATAAACGATCGAATAGTAATTATTAGATGATTTAATTTGAATATTATAGACAAAGTGTATTAATATATCATAATATGAAAAAGAGAAAATATATTTACAATCGTGAATTGTGTAACCGCCGCGTAATCGTTTCGAAAAAAATGAATAAAACATGGGATCCACATAAAAAAAATTAATTTTTTAATAGTGGACTCCACTCTTTTTCAAAGCGATTACGCGGCGGTTACGCACTTCACGGTTATATGTAGAATTACTCTATGAAAAACTTGTAATTTTAATAATGCTTAATTGCTAACTGCATCTTTCTTGTGATAAGATGAGTGCTTGATTCCAAATAGAAGTTGTAAGAGGCATGCATGCATGGACGAACAAAACGTTAAGGGTGGTAGTTGAAAAATAGACGTAGCAACTACCAAAATTAATTAAAACTCTGGCCTCCACTTATATATATATATATGCTACGATATATATATTTGCCATATAATTGTTGTATATTTATTGCCTTTTTAAAAGGAAAATTACGTAGAAATTAAAGCTCCAATTACCAAACAAGTTGTATTATTATCCTTCAATTCCTAACTTTTTAATTCCGAAAATCATGTGCTCCCAAACCTACCAAAAAGTTGCAATCTACAATCCAAAAAACAAAAGCTTTCAAAATTAGTTAATAGTACAGTTTTAGTTACTTTTCTAGTTTGTAGTAATAAGATCAGTACTGATATTTATCAAAATTTTCTTCTTTGAATAAGTTGAAAAAGGTGTATAGTTTTTGTAATAAGTCTTATCTTTTTTTTAAAGAATTTGCACGCTCTGAGTTTATATCTAGTATTATTCAATTTAAAAATGTGTATATTATTTTTATTAACGAAAACAATTATATTCATATGCATTTCCATTTTTGTAGAAAAAAGAAATATATTTTAGTGATGAAAAGATTAAAAAAAAAAAAAAAAACATGAGATATTTTAAGAGGCAAAACCTAAAACTCGTGGACATTAGCATGTGTTATTAATTATGCTACATCAAAGAATTTGTGTGATTTTCATTACTTGAAAAACTGTTATTACATGAGATCCTTTTATAGACATAGGTTACAATATATGAATGGAATATTCTAGAGTTAATGCTACTGATTCATTTGCAGAGGTAGAGAGGCACAACGCATGCACTGCACATTTGTTACAGAGTTTGTTATGTGGAATTGCTCAAGTCTTTGTGCTGTGATGGTTGCAAGCTGAAGGTCTTTGCAAGGGCAACTTTGTCCTTAACATCCCCTCTCAAGTCGAGTGGCAAAGCTTGGAGATGAAGACTTGAACAAAGTGATGTAAATCGAGCTGCTGAAAGAGGTTTTGTAAGGAGGTCTGTAAGCTGGTCTTTACCAGAGATGAAAGCAACACGCAGGGATTTATTTTGAACTCGGTTACGCACGAAATGAAAGTCGATTTCAACATGTTTAGTTCGTGCGTGGAAAATAGGATTAGATGAGAGGTATGTAACACCCATGTTATCACAATAAAGAAGAGTAGCCTCGTGTAAATTGATCCCAAGATCTCTGCATAGATGTTGAAGCCAAATAACTTCAACTGTTGTATTTACAATAGCTTTAATTCGGCCTCAGTTGATGAACGTGCAATGGTTGGTTGTTTCTTTGAGAACCATGAAATGAGATTATAACCAAGAAATATACAGTAAGCACATGTTGATCTTCGATCATCTAGACACCCTGCCCAATCGGCATCGAAAAATGCAGTGATTTTGAAAATGGGCGAGGGTGACAGTTGTAGGCCAACAGTAAAGGTATGTTTGAGATACCTGAGAATGCGCTTCACTGCTTACCAACGGGGCACCCCGAGGAGTATGCATGAATTGGCATACTTTTCCAACTGCGAAAGCAAGATCCGATCGTGTGAATGAGATATATTGCAAGGAACCAACGGTGCTGCGATACAAGGTGGGATCTTTAAAAAGATGCCCAATAAAAGTACTAAGCTTTTCGGAAGTAGACATAAGAGATTTTACAGGCTTCACAAACTGCATGTTGGTTCGATGGAGCAAGTCATTGATGTACGTATGCTGTGTGAAGAGCAATCCTTTAGAGTTGAAGGTGGCCTCGACACCCAAAAAATAGTACAAATTGCCCAGGTCAATGATCGGGAAGTCACTACGTAGAGCAGAAAACAGCTCATAAATGTGCTACATAGAGGAGCCCGTGACCAATAAGTCATCAATATAGACTAACACAAAGGTTGTGACTCCTGCAGATTTATTGATAAAAAGAGAAGGGTCTGCAGAGGAGATGACAAAGCCCATATCAAGTAAGTAAGAACTGAGGCGTGAATACCATGCATGGGGTGACTACCAAATCCCATAAATTGCATTGTTTAACCTGCAAACGTGAGAAAGATATTGAGGATGTGAGAACCCAAGGGGTTAAGATATAAAGATAGTTTCATGAAGTGGTCCATGCAGAAATGTGTTCTGCACATCATATTGTTGAATGGTCCAGTGTCAAGACACAGCAAGTGCAAGAACAATGCGAATTGTTGTAGCCTTAACCACGGGGCTGAAAGTCTCTTCAAAATCTATCCCGGATTGCTGAAGGAACCCTTTGGCAACCAAGCGTACTTTGCAACGTTCAATCGATCAGTCGACAAGCCGTTTTGTCAAGAATACCCATTTGCAGGTGATAGTGTTCGGAGCTTGAGAAGCTGGTACTAAAGACCAGGTCTGGTTTGCAAGTAGAGCATGAAACTCTTATGCCATAGTAGCATGCCACTCAGGGTACTGATTTGCAATTATGTAACTTGCTGGAGTCTCAAGAATAGGGCTTAAATCAGTGGTAAAGGCACGGGATAAAGGCCATTTGATGGTGCCATCATGAAACTTACTTGGGCGTAGGTAGTGGGTACGTGATCGAGTAACCATCGAGTGTGCATGCTGCTGAGAAAGTGGGGAAGCCGTGCTGTGTGTGGGTGACGATGAAAATCGTGGTGAAGATGGAGGAGGACCAAGAATAGATGGAGAAGAAGAATAAGGTGTTTGTTGAAGATGGGTTGGACTCAAAATGAGGTAAGATAACATGAGTGGGCTCTGTATTGGACGTAGGCTTGGGAAGAGTTGAGTAAGGGAAGCTGAACTCATTGAAGTGGACATCTTTGGAGATGAAGGTTCAGCCTGTGGAAATTTGATGACAAATAAAACCTTTGTGAGATGGGCTTAAATCCAAAAACACACAAGATAGTGAACGGAAGGAAAATTTGTGATGATTGTAAGAAGTAGTTAAAGGCAAGCACTCAGAGCCAAAAAGCCGTAAGGTAAAGTAATCAAGATGAGTGTTATAGAGTAAAAAATAAGGTGAAAAGTTGTGTAATGTATAAGATGGAAGCATGTTTATTAAATAAACTGCATGCAGAAATGCATTGGGCCAAAAATGGAATGGGACAAAGGAGTGTGCAAGGAGGGCAAGACCCGTGTCGACAATGTGACAATGCTTTCGTTCAACGATGCCGTTTTGCATGTGAGTTTGAGGACATGTAATTCTATGGATAATACCACACGAGTTTAAGTAGTTAGAAAATGGCCGAAATTCTCCCCCCAATCGAATTCGAAGTGCTTTATTTTTGTGTTAAATTGGAGTTCAATATTGGTTTTAAATTTAACAAATGTATCGAAGGCTTAAGATTTTTTAAAGGAAATAACCAAGTATACCAAGAATAGTCGTCTACAAATGTGATATAAAATCTATAATTATCAATAGACACATGAGGGGAAGGACCCCATAAATCCGAGAAAATAAGCTGAGAAAGGGTAGTAGATTTATGTAATCGTATGTAAGCAGGAAATCTATGATGTTTTGCCTATGCACAGGCATTACAAAAAGGAATTATAGTATGCTCATAGGGAAGATTATGATGCTGAAGAATAGATTGCACAAGCTTGAGAGAGTGGTGGCCAACTCTACTGTGCCATAAGGGAACCAAGAGATGAGTGTTGAGAGCAGATAGAGATGAAGCCGATTGTGGTGGGATGGAGTAGAGGTCGTTACTGATTGTCCCTTGAAGAAGAAGCTTTCCCTATTTGCATTCCTTAACAGCATAAGAGTCAGCAAAAAATTGAAAGAAAGCATCATTATCAATACAGAATTGTCGTATTGATAGAAATTTATTTTGAAAGGAAAGAACACAAAGCATGTTATTGAGTAGAAATTTAGATGAAGAAGATGAGAAAGAAGCTGAACCCGAGTGCGAGATAAGCACTGTGGAGCCATCACCAACACGAAGCTGCTCACCACCACGATACTCAGTAGCATGCAAATTGAGGTTACTCAGATCATTAGTTATATGGTTGGTTACGGTGGTGTCTGGATACCAGTTTATGTCCAAGGGATAACTTGAAAAAGAGAAGTTTGCAGTGATGGGTGAGGTAGTACTATAGGCTTGATTGAAGCGATAAAGGTAAGTGAGTGTCGAGTGGCCCTGTCGATTGCAGACCTGACAAATCAAACGTTAGTCAGTAGGTGAAAAGGAATTGCTACCATTGTTACCTGTGTAACTATTGTGACCCCAAGTAGAACAACCACCGTTATGACCTCGATAAAAGTTGCGACCACCACCACGAGGCCCTCGGCCACGTGAGTTAGCAGGAGATTTTGTTGTATAATTTACAAAAGGTTCCGTAGGAAAGGTGCTCACATCAAAGTGGCGAAGCAACCTTGCTTCATGGGCCAATAAGTGCCCGAGCAGCTCCTCAGGAGAAATAGGTTCAAGGCTAGTGGAGACGGAAGTAACAATAGCATTATAATCAGAGCCAAGGCCGACAAGAAGATAAGGAACAAATTCTGCAAGTGGTAAGGGACGACCAGCTCCTACCATGGTGTCAACAAGAGTTTTAGCTTTGCAAAAGTAAGATGAAATGGGGTCTGAGCCTTTCTTAAGGGAGGCTAATTGAAGCTGAGTTTGTAGAAGATAAGCTTAGGAAACTGAGGCATAGGTTGATTCAAGAGAGAGCCATACGGCTCTAGCAGAGGTACATCCAACAACTTGTGCTATGAGTAGCTCAGAAAGAGAGGAGATAAGGGCGGACATGACTAATTGATCTTGTTGAAGCCAAAGGTCGTGGGCTGGATTTGGAATATTATCATCGAGTTCTGGTTTTGGTGGAGGGCAGGAGCCATCAACATACTTATACAATCGTTGGCCACGAAGGTAAGGAACTAATTGAACCTTCCATAACAAGTAGTTATCGAGGGTGAGCTTGACAGAGATTATATGAGAAATATTGGGTTGAGGAAGGGTGGGAGAAGAAAAGGAATCAAGCGAGGAAGCCATGGACGTTTTGTCCTTTAGAGCTCTGGTACCATGTTACAGTAAAGAATTTGTGTGATTTTCATTACTTGAAAAATTGTTATTACATGAGATCCTTTATACACATAGGGTACAATGAATGGAATATTCTAGAGCTAATGCTACAGATTCATTTGCAAATGTAGAGAGGCACGATGCATGCACTGCACATTTGTTGCTGTGTTTGTTGCATGGAATTGCTCAAGTCCTTGTGTTGTGATGGTTGCAGGCTGAAAGTCTTTGCAAGGGAAACTTTATCCTTAACAAATTCCCATAGTCGATAATCAAGATTATAAGCCTAACCCAATATTGCATAAGGCTTATAGGCTTTTAGAAATTTGTATTATTGATTCCCATATGATATTGTCTAAATGACTAAAAACAAAGAAAATGGTCTTGAAGGCAATCAAATCGCCAGAGTTTTAAAGTTCACAACAATGTCTTTAAACTTTTTTTTACATTTTTTTTCTATGTTCATATTTATCCCAACTAATTCTTTGGACATGCACAAACTGACATTTTACATATGAGTTATACTAGATATTAAAAATTCTGTACACTCATTTTGAAAAATAGTAACTAAACTCTGAACATTTTCTTTTAAAAAAAGTGAAGTCTACCATTAAAAAATTAATTTTTTTATATAAATTACAAATTTATTGTTTTTCAAAAAAATAAGCAAACTTAGACACCTTAATATTTTCTAAACAAAACTTTTATGTGCAATCATCTTTACATACTTTTTGTGAACGTGATTGAATGCATATTAAAAATAATTAAAGCAACCAATTGAAGTAGGTAAAGAATACACTTTTGTTTTGTAGATAGCAAAACTTTCTAATAGTAGGTAGAAGTATAGTGGATCCTTTAATGTCAGTATAATGACATCAACAATAAAGATAAGGAAAGACAATGGAAATTTGATTCAACCAAGAAGGCCAACAACAGTTGGATAAAAAAAGTTTGTGCTAAGGGAAGTTGAATCACACCGGTTTCCTCTTGACTCTAGAGAATTCTAGCGAGGTGGAAGAATTCATTCACTTTCAATGGAAGGTGCCTTTGCCTAAAGCAAGACTTAGTTAACTAATGTTTTCTATTTTGTTACTAAGTATTAAACAAGCTTGGTGAGAGTGCTTCTGGATACTACATGGCTGAAGAACTATTAAAATTGTGGAATAAATTCTCTCTACCTGATGAGGAAATGTATGAGGTAGTAAATTAAGGGTAAGAATATGAAAAGAGGGAAACTCTGTCTAGCGGGGAAGGTTATAACTGACAAGAGGATTAGCAAATATGCTTTTAAAAACACAATGCTTATGGTGTGGAAATTCTATGTTGGTATCAAAATAAGTGAAGTGGGAGAGAACCTTTATGTCTTTGAATTTCAATTTGAGACTGATTTAAATAGAATATGGGAGGGACAGCCTTGGTTGTTTGACATGAATCTGGTGTGCTTAAAAACTTTTGAAAGCTTCACTCCTCCTACAGAATTGAGCTTTACTTATACCACTTTATGGGTTTAAATTCACAACTTACCTTTGGGATGCATAAATAAGGAAGTTGGAACAATGATTGGATCCTTTATTGGTACAGTTTTAGAGGTTGAAGTAGATTATAATGAAAACTGTTGGGCAAATGGGTTAGAGCTCTCATAGAAGTAGACTTGATGAAACCTTTGGCAAGAGGAAAGGTTGTGGATCTGTTAGGCCATAGAGGCTTTGTACAATTTAAATATGAAAGGCTCCCTAGATTTTGCTTTACCTGTGGAGTTATTAAGCATGGTCTATCTGGATGTGCTGGTCAGAACACTCAACTGGAATTGACTAAAGAGACTAGTACTCAACAGTATGGGTCATGGTTAAGGGCTCCTAGCACAGCAACATGTTCTAGTTATGGTAGTACTTCAGGGCATCTAAATGCAAGTACTACTAAGTATGGGAGGTCTGAAGGGCAGGATAATAGTAATAGGACCCTTAATCAATCTGTCGAAAGTCTTGTGGCAGAAGGAGGGAAGTTGATGTTACATAATATAACAAAAAAAGACAGAAAAGAAAGCAAGGTGGGAAATCAAGAAATAAATGTTTTACCTTTGTTAATTTTGGAAGTAGAACCAAAAGAATTATCAAGGCACAAACCAAATGATTCACTAGACCAATCAGAGCTGAAATCAACAGCCATCATGGAAAGCACTTCTCAGGATGAAAGCCTGTGCTATTGCAGGATCAGTATACTACTAGCATTCCACAGATTGCTCCCTAATCTAGTATCAATAAATGGAAGAGGAGGGCAAGGGGACAAAACAATGTTGAATTCATACATTCTTCTCATTATGCTACAAGGAAAATGAAGAATGAAGAAGATAATGTTCTGTTTGCTGTGGAAAATAATCAAGAGGCTAGGGGAAAAAACAGGCAGTGGCATCTGATTTGGATATATTGGTGGAGGTTGTTAACTAGCCCCTCCGAGAGAAATGAGGCTCCTAAGTTGGAACTGCCGAGGGCTTGGTAACCCTCGGACAGTTAGAGACCTTAGCCATTTGGTTAAGGTTCACAAGCCAAGCATTTTGTTTCTTATAGAAATAAAAATGCAAAAAAAAAACAATTAGATGCTATAAAACAAAGGTTGGGTTTTAATTGTATGTTTTCAGTTGAAGGAGTTGGTAAAGGTGGAGGACTGGCTTTGTTTTGGGAAGAGGAAGTCAAGCTCAGAATTAATACTTACTGACATAGGCATATAAATTCATGGGTGGATCAGAAAGAGTCATCAAGGATGCTAACTTGCTTTTATGGAAATCCTGAAATTGAAAAAAAGCAGGAATGTTAGAGTATATTGAGACATCTTAAACTTCTTAATCCAAAAAGATGACTTTGCATAGGAGATTTTAATGAAATATTACATCCCAGTGAAAAGTATGGAAGGCTAGAAGGGATGAAAAATTAATGGAAAATTTCATAAATGTGTTACAATTCGGCAACCTGAAGGATCTGGGGTTCATCAAAGGCAAGTACACGTGGTCTAATCTCAAAAATAACCATTCTTTTACTAAAGAAAAGCTAGATAGAGCCACAGCCACTTATGAGTGGTGTGAAGAATTTGGTAGGGGAGAGGTCCAAGTACTGGCTTCCTCTACATCAGATCACTGCCCTATCTTACTATTAGTAGGTCAAAAGAATGAGTGGTCAAGAAGAACATCTTTTGTGTGTAGATATGAAGACAGGAGGTCACTTTTTACAGATTGTAAGGAAGTTGTTGGCAAGGTTTGGCGTCAGTCTGGAATCAATAATGCAGGACTAATAACTGTCAAGAGGAAACTCGAGATTTGCATGAAGACTTTAAAATAGTGGAGTTACAGAAAAGAATTTCAGTCTAGAGCCAGTTTAGTTCAGAAAACAAGTAGATTGCAAGATTTGCAACAGTCTGCTACAGTAGATTCAATGCAGCAACTCAAAGGTCTACAAATGGAAATTGATGACCTGCTTGAAAGGGATCATGTGAAGTGGAAACAAAGGGCTAAAGTAACATTCCTACAACAAGGTGACAGAAACACAATACTACCACTTATGTGCAAGTCAAAAAAGGAAAAGGAATACTATCTCTAAGGTAACTGATGACACTGGGAAGACCTTTTCAGAACCCAAACAGATTGGGGAAGCTTTTACAAAATACTATAGAAGGTTACTTGCAACCTCAGAACCTTGTAATATGGAAGCTTCTCTCAATGCAATTGCTAAAAAGGTTACTCAGCAGATGAATGAGGTTCTTGTATCACCTTTCATAAGAGAGGAGATTAAGGAGTCTATCTTACAAATGGGCCCACACAAAGCACCTGGTCCAAATGGGTATGGGGCCTGTTTCTATCAGAAATATTGGTCTGTGGTGAATTCTGTCTTTTTTAAATTTTGACCAGGACATGGAAGGTATCAACTTTACATATCTAGTGATGATTCCAAAATGCAATAATCTAGTGAACATAACTGAATATAGATCCATAAGTCTTTGTAATGTTCTATACAAGACTATCACTAAATTGTTGGCCAATCGACTAAAACAAATTCTTCCCTCTATTATTTCCCAAAATCAGTGTGGCTTTATTACAGGAAGGTTAATATCTGATAACAAATTGGCTGCCTATGAAACTCTTCATACAATGAAAACTAAGATACATGGACAAAAGGGTTATATGGCATTGAAATTAGATATGAGCAAGACTTATGATGAAATAGAATGGGATTTGCTCAAAGAAACCATGCTAAAAATGGGGTTTGATGCAAAGTGGACTGATCTAATTCTGAGATGTATAACATCCTCCTCCTTTTTTGTTCTACTCAATGGGGTTCCTCAAGAAGTTTTCAAGCCTACAAGGGGACTTAGAAAAGGCTGCTCATGATCACCCTTTTTATTCATTATTTGTTCTGAGGTGTTAACAACAAACCTTCAGATGGGAGAACAAAGAGGGTTAATTTCAGGGGTTCCATTAGCAAAGGGACAGATTAGAATCAGTCTTTTGTTGTTTGCTGATGATAGCCTATTATTTTGTAGAGCAAATTTGAATGAATGGGTGTCCTTAAATAAAATCCTCAACTGTTATAAGCAGGCTTCAGGGCAAAGACTTAATAGGGAGAAGACTTCTTTGTTTTTCAGCAAAAATACCAAGCAAATTACAAGGGACTACATCATGCAAGTAGCTGGACTGAGAGCATCATCTAATATGGAAAAGTATTTGGGGCTACCATCTATTATAGGAAGGTCAGAAATCAGAGCTTTCCAAAACATTGTCGAAAAGGTGAGCAAAAAAATTGAGAATTGGAAAACTAAGTTTCTACCACAGGCTGGCAGAGACATTTTGATTAAAGCAGTTATTTAGGCCATCCTATGTTCCAATTACCAAAACTCCTATGCAACAAGCTTAACTCGATGATGGCTAATTTCTGGTGGGATTTTCAAGAGAAATCAGCTAAACTTCATTGGAAAGGTTGGGACAGCTTGAGCAATAGTAAATCAAATGGTGGACTTGGATTCAGAGATTTACTTAGTTTCAATTCTGCTCTCTTGGCAAAACAAGTTTGGAAGATGCTTACTAATCCTACCACTCTTGCAGCAAGAATTCCCAAGGCCATTTACTTTCCTAATACTTCTATTCTACAAGCTAAAATTGGATCAAGGCCTTCCTTCACATGGAGAAGTATTTGCTCAACCATCAATATAGTTAAGGAATGTATAATTTGGAAAGTGGGAAATGAGGAAAATATAATGGTTTGGAAAAACAAGTGGATGCCAACTAAGGGATCAGGCTTTATTTAGACTCATGTGAAGATATTACCAGCAAATGCTAAGGGAGCTGACTTGATTGATCCTCAATCAGGGTGGTGGAATTTACAGCTACTTAAAGATATTTGTTGGGAAGATGAGGTGAAAGAAACTATGAAACTACCTATTACACAGACTAATGCAAAGGATAAGTTGGTCTAGAAACATACTGTAAATGATAGTTTTTCGGTTAAAAGTGCCTATCATCTTTGTAATCAGATGCATGATCACAATAAAGGGGGATCCTCATCAAAGGGAGAGCATTGTGAGTTGTGGAAACATATATGGCAAATGCAGACCATAAATCTAGTGAAAGTTTTCATGTGCCGTGCATGAAATGATGCTCTACCTACTAGGCTGAATTTATACAAAAGGAAAATTCTCACAAACCTTTTATGTCCAATTTGCAAGCAAATAGAAGAAACACCAGGCCACATTTTATGGACTTGTCCATCTGCACAGGATGTATGGCTTCTAGGCAATAGGCAGCTTCAAAAAGCTTCAGTTACTGAGGAAGACTTTGGCTGCATTTTCATGCAGGTGCTTCAAAGAATTGGCAAGTCAGATATTAGTCTATTTTCAAAGATTGCAAGATCACTATGGAGTAGAAGAAATAAAATGTTATTTGAGGACAGCTTTCTACCTCCATCAGTATTGTTCAATCCAGCTATAGAGACACATGAATAGTATCAACAAATTCAAATAAGGTAGGCCAGCTCAAAACCAGCTTCTAACCAACAGGTCAGCACACTATGGGAAGCTCCACCTGCAAATTGGATCAAAATTAACTGGGACATAGCAGTTAGAGAAGCAGGTAACAGAATTGGTGTGGGAGTGACTTTTCGAGACAATGGAGGTGAAATACTAGCTACTTTGATGCAACCATTGTGTTTTTGTTCAAAACCTACTATAGCAAAAGCAAGAGGATTAGTATCTGCTGCAATTTTGTGTACAAAGCTAGGACTCAATGCAGGTTGTGAAGGCAATGAGACAACACACAGAGAACCATGAGATGCTAAGCTGCCTAGTGCAAGATGTCAAGACCATCTTGGCCGATACAAACTGGGTTATCAAACATGTCAAGAGGGATACAAATAGAGTGGCACATCGATTGGCACAGCAAGCTGTTATTTTGAATACTGAAATGATAAACATTGATAACATCAACCCATGTATTGAGCCTCTGCTTATGGCTGAATGTAATCGATCTGGTATAGGGACTCATGTAATGGTTGAAGGCCATAATATTGTTTAATGCAATGAAGTACCAACTTCTCAAAAAAAAAAAATAGTTGGATAAAAACAACAAAAGGATTGCAAACTGCCGACGTAATAAAAGTAAGGAAAATCGTAGCCTCTATGCCTACTAAACGTCACTATTCACTATTCATATTTTTTAATTTTCTTAATCATTTTTATAATTAAAAAAGTGAGTATTAATAAATTTATATTTTTTTATATTTTTTAAATGATTAGGAATGTTTAAAAAATGTTTAAAAGAAAACAAAATATGGAGTGCACATTTGGAGTTAATATTTAGAGTGTACATTTGGTGTATAACGTAACATTATCCTAAAAGTAAAGAGTCCAGTTCTCTTGCTAGCTACTCCAACTCTCTTTTATATAAAAGAGAAATGATCTGTATAAATTCTAAATGAACAAGTCTTGCGCCATCTTTAAGAGAAACAATCATAAAACATCTTTTCTCATCTCGTGTAAATCACTCCTCAAGAGTCGAGTGCTTAATATCAAGAGCACACAAATCTAATAATCTACCGAGTGCTTATTACTTATTCAAGTCGTCTCTTCTTTTACCTTAAACTAGAAAAGCATAGGTCTCTAATTAGGAAGAGAAAGATCTACTGAACTTAAGAGCATTAGTAGGGGACTCAATTTAGTCAAATTTTGGCCAAAGTTTAGATAGGTTGCACAAAAATCCACTATAATGGACTCAATAAATGAACAATAATTTTAGCCTAAGATTTATTCACTGGCAAGGGGCTGGCTAAATATTATTTTCACCATAAACAATTCTCTTTCCACTACCAGTTGTTCCTCCCGCGCAAGAAGAAAAGATAAAGAAAAGTTCATCTTATTCTCGCGCAAGAAGAGAAAGACGAAGGAGCAGCATCTTCAATTGATGTGCTCTATGCCAAGAGTTGAGAAAGACAAAGGAACAGCAGCCGTCGACATCTCCCACAGTTGAAAGAATATGACCGTTGTAAAAAAAAATACCGTTAGAAAATTATATCCATTAGGAAATATGAATGTTAGAAACTTAATGTGTACGTTTTTAATAACGAGTAAATATTCAAATTACAATTAGAATTAAAATAAATGAAAATGTTAAAATCCATATATTAATAAAATAATGATAGATTTGAAGAGTCTGTTATTCGGTGTTATTGAAAAATAGTTAGCTAAATTTATAAAAGTGAATTCTCTAACTAAATTTTGACCAAACTTTATTGAGTCTACTACTAATGCTCGATCTCACAAGAATTTGGCACCTGGAACTAATGAATTCAATACAGAGAATGTTAAGTTATTGGAAGATAAACTATTATTCTTTTAGATGGATGCATGCCACATTTTTTTCCCTGAATGTGAAAGATTGGGTTTGGTGGGAAAATATGCAAATTTTGTGAGTTGTAAACAATTGAGAAGTCACCATTTGCAACTGCATATGATTGTTTGAGGAATGCCTAGTTGGGTAGCAGCCATAGATTGGGCTACATCAACGATTTATGGAGGGATTCAAAGATGGAATCTTTGCAGGGCTTGGAATTGTCCACTGCTGCTGTAGCATTATAAACATTAATGTTACTCTTATAAATTAAATTAATTGTACGATTAGAGACTTATAATGGGATTTTAGAGGAAAGGTAGCCTGCCTACTAATGTCCTGGTAGTACTAGGGAGATTCTTCATAGGATGAGCAAGAAACAACCTCTTTTATGATTGCTTTGAGTCTTCATAGGATGGCTCAAGTCTTTTATTACACACTTGATACACTTTACTGTGAAAGGTGCTAGACTTTAAACTTTACCAAAAAATTACTCGAGGAACTAGGCATTTATTGGTCAAAGTTCAGTGATCTAGCCAAGACTTTTAATATCATTGAAGAAAAATTATATTTATAATTTTAAAATATGTAAATTTCACTCATTCTTTTAAAAAAAATAGATAAATTTGAAATTCATATAAAAAAATAATTTTTTAAATGATAAATCTTATTTTTTAAAAAAAAAAAATGGGCAGAATTTAACTTGAATCTAACATTACTAAAAGACATGTAATCTGATTGACATAACCTCCCATCTTCAGAATGAAGCTATGAAATTCGAAACCACCATGAAATAAGATAAGAGAGACACAAAAAAAAAAAAAAAAAAAATCTTGAATCTACATAAAGCAACAAAAATAATATTGCAGCTCGAGCCAGATGTCATGTGCAGGTCAACTAGCATCCTGAGACAATCTGTAATCCATATATAAGTTAGACTTTGTGAGTTGTGAGACACACAGATTTTGACAGCACTCAACTTAGACTCATAGGTGTCGACAGAGAAATATAACAATTCTGGTTCACACACATGAATGAATAATAAGATGCCAGGCCTCTTCTATGTTCAATCAATCAGTCGAGCATGTGTATTTTATCACCATTTTCAAGTGTTTTTTTTACTCTTCAGTGCCTCCCTGTTAAACTTTTCGGATCCACCCACTTCGACTTTAACCTTTTAACTTTCGGAAATAGACAACTTATTCAGAACTACCACACACTCCTTGTCTCATCCTCCTACAGTAATCATACATTAACATGGTCCAAGAATACACATTTTGCAGCTCTCTTTCTCTCTTGCTTTTTCTTCACCTTTATTCTTTAATCTTCTTGCCATGGAGCTTAGGATGCCTAATTTGTTTTCCTTGAGGTAGTGACAGCAGGTGAAAAGGGTTGAATACAGAAGTCAATGAGCCATTGATGGGAAGAGTTAGAAACCATCACATCCTCCATCCAATTTATGACCTGCGTGAATATAATAACAATCTGTCACATACAGGAGGAGCCCGAGCCCGAGCCCGAGCCCGCGCAGAATTGCAACTGAAGTTATGAAGAATTGTGATTCAAGTTTGCCAAAAACAGAGATATTCACGAGTCACTACCTTTTTCTTCATTTCACCATGAAAATGCACTTCTCTTGGGTTTGTTTGCTTTAAATTCACTAGTCTGTCACCAGGGAGACCATTTTAATTTGGGTTGTTTTAAGGCATTTAAACATATTAAATAGTTCTGCCAATGCAATAACAGCAGCATTGCAGATATATTATGTCCTCATTGAAGACCAATGCAAATATATACATATACCCCCTCTCATAGGTAACATACAAAACTCTGCATTGACCTGGTCCAAATCCAACCCAAAAAATAAACCCAACAAAAAAGAAAAGAAAAAATAAAGAAGAAAAGAAGAATCCATGGTAATTTTAGGGTAAATCATCCCATCCATACACTAAACAGTAAACAGGACATGTCATCTATAATTAGGCTCAAATCATCCCATCTGTGTAATCACAGCCTCTCTCACCCTTTTTCTCTCGTAAAACCCATTAAAGCGAAAACACAAAGACAACGTCAACTACCTTAACCAACCGACTTATCCCCCAAACCTCCTCCCTAACCCTTTCCTTTCCCCCCACAATCTCAATTCTCACAGCTCAAAGGAAAATATATAAATGGATAAATAAATAAGGGAGAAAAGATTGAGCTTCCATTTCCAAACCCTGCAAGCCCAACCTTGCTTTCCTCCTCCTATCATCAAATCCTTCGCTTTTAAGCAGCAATCAAAACAGAAACGCAAACCCATTTTGTGTGTCTATTTTGCTTTTGTTTCGTTTCCCGGTTCGTTTCTCTTTGTTTCGAGGTCTTCGAATCCGAATTCCGATCCCTACCCTCGATGTGGCGGCAGTTGGGCAAATCAACCTTTCGGATTCACAACACGTCATCTCCGCCCACCCTCTTCTCTTTCAAGAACGTCCAAGAGCTCTGCGCCGAGGAGCCCCCTCAACCCACCGCCAAGAAACCGTCGATATTCCACCGGGTACGAGTCGCCAACTCGATCATCCGTGCCTGGTCAACTCGCCCACCGACTCACCCACCCGCAGACTCACCCGAGTCCAGTCCAAATGTAGCCGCCGTCTCGGACCAATCGGGCAGCGACCCACTTGCGAAAAAGCAATCCAAACCGTCGATTCGAATCCCCGGCACCGAGAAGCGCATTGTGGTGTACTTCACGAGCCTCCGGGTGGTGAGGTCCACGTTCGAGGACTGCAGGGCCGTACGATCCATTCTACGTGGGTTTCGTGTCTCGCTCGACGAAAGAGATCTCTCCATGGACTCGGCGTTCCTAACCGAGCTGCAGGAGATCCTGGGCGGCCAAAACAAAAGCAAGTTAAGCTTGCCGAGAGTTTTCATTGGCGGGAGGTACGTGGGTGGAGCGGAAGAGATTCGGCAGCTGCACGAGGCGGGAGAGCTCAAGAAGCTTGTGGAAGGCTTGCCCGCAGCGGAACCGGGCGTGTGCGACGCGTGCGGCGGCCACAGATTCGTTCTGTGCGGCGAGTGTTACGGTAGCCATAAACTGTTCACGGAGAAAAGCGGGTTCAAGAGCTGTACGTCCTGCAACGAGAACGGTATGATCAGGTGCCCTACTTGTCACTCCGCGCCTCTCTCAGCCGTCCGATTAGACTAAAGTAGATTTTTATTTTTATTTTTTACTTTTTACTTTTTACTTTTTATTTTTTTGAAAAAAAAAAAAAAAAGGTTTTGGATAAGCTAATGTTGTAGCTTTATTACGTTATAAAGTTTATTTGGGAGCGTGAACATAGGATGTGCCACTTTCCTAAAAGAACAGAAAAATGACTGCGCATCAAATAACATTCTTCAGCTAAATTCATTCTATCAAAATTATGGCATCTTACCTTTGTTTTTTCAACAGCTTAATTAGTACAAGCAGTTTGATGCAATAAATTACGTACAGATACTAACATGACTTTTTTATTAAAAAGAAAAATTTTGAGAGACGAAAAAGTCTTCTATCTCATGATAATCATTTTCATTTTATTTCACATTGTTTTATTAACTGGATGTCTTACATGTTAGCATCAGTGTGCGATTTAGTGCCCGAACTCGTTTGTAAAAAGACTTTTCACTTGTAAAACTCAATTTATCATTTTTGTGCTTCCAATCAGAATGGGACTTTCGGCAATTCTCACGAGGTCCAGGGGAGAGAGACTATATGAGAAAACAAGAGGTTACAAGAGGATTTGAGATGACCATTAATTAGGTCCAAACCATATGGTTAGATAGGGTGACTGCAATAGTTCTTACCCTTTTTCGTAAAGAAAAATACTTTAGTCAATAAATAAATTTACAAATTAACGTAACTTAATATAATTTGTTAAGTTGTAAAACTATTTTTATTGTAAAGTAATTATAACATATAATACAAAAACATATCAATTAATAAATTTATTTTTGTAAATAAATCGTTGGGTGAATAATTGCTACGGAGAATGCTGCAAAAGAACTAACATCACCCAGCCTATCAGGATGGTTCATCCCATCCTCTACTAGTCGTGTTTAAAAAGACATTTCACAATCATCATAATTCATCGACCAAGTCCAACCATCATAATTAATTACTTTTACGATGGATTTAGAAAGAGCAGTAATGCCTTTCGAGTCACGAAATCATTCAACCCTGTAAGGAAGGAAGACCGGCAATGATAATGGTATAGGAACACGATTCAAGCAAGAGCAACCACAGATACGAAATTTTGAGAGTACCTTCCTAGACATTGATGGTAAAAATAGAAATACCACTGGAATAAAGCAATCATAGGGAAAATTATTACAGCACATGGAATCAAAGTTACTCCCGACTTTATATATAAAATGTTGGTGAAAAATATCCATTTTGGTGTTCTCCTCTGTTAAATTAACAGTAGAGCCAAAGACAGGTATAAAAATATAGAGTTCTCAGCCTAAATTCACAATCCAATAGACTCGGCTTATTGGGAACAAGAACCTAACCGAAGTAAATGGATACTTGAGGGATGTCAACATCATTGTCCTCATCGTCTTCGCAAGCCACAACAACATCCAGGTGCCGACGGTATGTAGGTAGGTCTACTTTGGCCACTTCCCTTGCCAGATCCACCAATTTCTTGTCCATTCGATCTTTGTGCCGAGGGAACATACTGTTATAAAGCAGGCAACTTCCGCATGAAATGCTATAGGCATTCAACCCTTTCTCCTTCAGCCATTGGATGAGTTCCCTCAGAGTAGGGCTGCCTTTCAGGATCCACCTGTCCCAGACGGTCCAACTCAAGTTCTCGTGTTTGATAACCTTGGGTGGAAGTGGCTCAGCAATGGAGAATAAAGGCAGTGCAAGGTTGGCAAACGTGTTCCGATAGTCCTCCACTTTGTGCCCTCCATCCAAAACCTTGTAGAGCTCCAGGCAGACAAGACCTGTGGCCATCGCAGTGGATGTTGCAATCGCAGGAATGATCCTTCCAGCAATAAACTTGGCTTTCAGCTTGTCAACTTCCGGAATGCTGTAATTTCGTGCCCTCATGTTCGCAAGGCCAGCAATCAGGTCCATATGGAAATTTGTATCATCATCCTAGACATTTATGGAATCAAATTCATGAAAATCAGAAAGCTGATTCAAATATTAGTTAGCAGAAAATTACTTCAAGTCAAGGGGAGGGGGAAGAAGTTTATAGAAATTTCAGAGTAAACCATTAGAGACTAATTTTAGATGAACAATAGATCAATCTAGGGGCAGGTGACAAGAGACAAGCATGGGAATAGTACTAAAAATCGAATGAAAGAAAGAGATGGACGGTAGAAGGTATACCTTCTCAAACTGAATTGGTTTCATCCTAAATTCTGGTGCCAGGTTCTTCTGGCTCTGCTTTAACTTCATAATCAGTTCAGCAATGACTGCCGAATCATCTATGGAACCTGTAGACATACTGGTAGCCTTCTCATCTGTTTCAATTTTCACATCTTTCTTGGGCTGAAATTCTGGGACCATCACTTTATCAACAGCTTCAGCCATCTTCTTAGGGTTCTTGACCCAGTCAGGAATTGGGATACCAAATATCTCTGCACGTAGAATGGATCCTGCCATAACAAAATGGAGGTGACTAAGATCAGCAGTTGAGAACTGCAGCGGACGAGGGAACCGCTTAGGTGCAGACCAGAATGGAGCCCCAGTACTGGTTGCAGCATCCTCAGGGAAAGTATAAATCAACTGCTTCACACGGTTGGCAAAATAATCTTCGAACCTGAGTGAATTAAAAGACAATATCATTCTATTGAAGGGGTAAACAAAGACTTCTATCACGGCTTTTACAGAAGGAAGAAGAAAAGCTACTAAAAGAACTATTCAAGGAACATACTTCAAACGAGCCCAGGTAATGCAGTCTTGGAATGTCTCACATCGTTCATTTTCAAGGCACTCCAGCACACGCTCCAAGTTATCCCTGGCCTGAGCATCACCTGCATTTATCATTGCAGTGCTATATTCACTTGGGCTGGATAAATAGGCATTCACTTCTGCCGGTGTTTTCTCAAGCAAACCCTCAAATTCAGATCGAGCCCATGTCAAGCAGTGGTCAATGTTGTGTGGAAATGAATGTACAGTGCACATAGGGGCTTGTTTCTCAGGAGGGTCTCTTGAGGCGCCATAGTTTTCTGTGAGATGAGGGATGACCATCTGAGTGTTGCATTTGGCACCAAGAGTTCCTGACTCAAGAAGTGGCT
Source organism: Juglans mandshurica (assembly GCA_022457165.1). Taxonomy (NCBI): domain Eukaryota; kingdom Viridiplantae; phylum Streptophyta; class Magnoliopsida; order Fagales; family Juglandaceae; genus Juglans; species Juglans mandshurica. Next base: position 15,976,736 of record CM039633.1, read on the forward strand.
TTTGGAAATATAAGCATCTCTGATCAACGTACAATCTGGCATTCACATTGTCTAGAGCGTTAATGACAACGCTCAAATTCTCCCAGAAAGTATCATCAAATACATTCTCAGTTTCAGGACCAACTCGATTCTGCAAGGCTTCAATGTTGAAACGAGGGTTTATTGATGTAGCAGCAGAAGCAGCAACAGTGGATTTGGCCTGACCAATGTTCCAATCACGGAAGAGGAACTGCCTGCTGAGGTTACTCTTCTCAATCACATCATCATCAGTAATTGTAAGCTTCCCCTCATTGCCACATGAAACTCCCATCAAAGCTACATTCTTTAAGAACTCACAGCCTAGGGCACCAGATCCAACAATAAACACTTTGGCATCCTCCAATTTCTTCTGAAGCTTAGAACCGAAGACAGAAATCTGAGCATCATAACGACTATTTAATGGTCTAAAATCAATAGAATCCACCGGCTCTGTAGGAAGGGACTCCACCGAGTCAAAGTAGAAGAACTGTAAAAACAAGTAAACCAACATTACATTATGAGAACAGCAATCAAGATAAGATATAAACTAACTCTCACCCCTCAAAAAGTGGTCAAGATCGTATTGTAACCAAGAATAAACAATTAGACTAACATCAAAAGCCTAGGTCAGTGGCCACATAGAAAGGCTCCTTCAGGCATAATTTCAATATTAGAAAGCTTAACCAACTATCCAGAACATGATATAAGAAAAAATCAGTGGTAACCTGGAAAAGTGGATGGAACTTCCCAGAACATGCTTTCACAACCTCTTGTCCCACAATACCACCAAACATTGCAGCCATGGGATTCAGTACTGCCTTTGCACCAAAGGCAAAATGCCTGAGAAGTTTTGGATTAATATCTTCCTGTCTACCATCTCCCAAGCTCTCATTAATGTTAGTGACAATAGATATAAGTTTCTGAGCATCCTCTTCTGAACCAGCAACAGGGAACCGCCCCAACTCAGACACAAACTTATCCAGTGCTTGGAATGCCAAATGCAGGAGAGGTGGGCGATCAAACTTGGAGAAATCACTGAGAAGAAAATCACCAGGCTCGGTTAGTGCTTCTCTCAATGGCTTGAAGTTCAACACCTTGGGCTGCTTCACCTGTGTAACAATACCACCCTTCACATAGGCTCCGTAATTTGTAGTATCCTCTTCAAGGGTGAATGAATAAGCCCTTGCATTTTTAATCTTCCTTGGTTTCCCGTCATTCAATTCTGTCATTCCGTGAACTTCCGAGAATACAACAAGATCCCCATCCTGAAACTCCAGCCTTTCATCGTCGACACAGGATACGAGGGCAGGATTGTCATTGCTGATTGATGCAATTATACCTGTGTGTGGTTCCTCTCCATCAACATCAACAATAGTAAACTCAGGTCCAAAGTCACAAAACACAGAACCAAAAAGGCCTCTGACTTCAGTTTTGATGAATGCAATAGGAGGTTGATGATTATGACAGTAGTCGTTGAACTCAGTGGCTTTCTCAAAACTGATATCGGTGAAGACCACAGCCTGCACCACCAGAGAATAGACATTAGCTTATCCAATCCAATAACCATGATACAAACACAAAACAGTGCATTGAGACACACACACACAGCAAATCTATCGTTGCATAAAAAAACAATCAGCTTATATTCAGATAAAACAATCAAGATTTGAACTACGCTGCTGCAACCCCAAAACATCACCAGTATAGAGTTACTGCAAAACAAGCAAGCACTTCCTATCCTATTCGCAAGAATTTTATCCTGCTCCATGCTATAAACAAACAATTTCCCTTTTCCAGTTCTTTCTGGTTGAGGATGGTGGGTTGCAATCAAATGGTGTAATGGAAGAAGGCAAATAAAATCATATTCCGCTAGTTCTGAAGAAACACAAGTCTCTGGTTACAGCATTAGGGATGTTTCTAACTCTACATCTCCATAACATTGTTAAGAAATTCAGCTTAACGGGAATATGATATATCATCATTATATTAAATGCAGAGATAAGGCCAAACTGACCCTAGAGCAAACTTTTTATGGACATTTGAGGAGTCTTCATCAGAAGTTCATCAAATAAAAAATTATATTCTAATCATTTACTCTTTACAGTTTCAAGTTAATTACTAGATTTAGAAACTACAATTTCAGTAATACCCATACTAAATTAGCTACTTAGGTGCTAGCTTATGTGCGAAAATGAAAACCAGATTGGAACTTATAAAGAACACCGATTCAAAGATAGAAATTTGTTCCTCATCATTATTTGAATCCCTTACAACCAATTTGTGATATGAACTCAACTAGGAAGTAGAACCATAGCAACTACTAAAAATGGAAATTCACCATATGACAACTTACTCTTAAAACCCTAACTACAAATGAAAATATGATGAATATATAGCCACAACAATAATTTAACCAACACGATACCAAACAAAATCTAAACTCAATTTGCTATCATTAGGACAATATCCAATAAGTGAAACCTATCATCAAGACAATATCTAAGAATTGAAACCTAGAGAATTCCAATGAAATAAGAAATAGTAGAAGAAAGCTAGGGAGTGGCCCAATGAGAAGTGCTACAGCCACAAAGGAATTAAACAAAAGTAATCCCATAAATTGACGTGATTTTATGTGATTCGTTAGATCTACTTTATAATAAAAGTAACTTTACAATCTGATGAACAGCATCAAGCCATGTCAATTTGTGGGATTACTTTTGTGTAATCCCTTTTGTGGCTAAAGTATTTCTCTTTCCTTAATTGTTACCATGTCCTAAATTTTTCATACTTTTTTGATAAGTTAAATTGTTCATACCCAAATGGCACCCAAACAAAATCTAAGTAAGAACCATTATGCAGAGGTTCGATTTCGAATTGCCTCCAAGAACATCAAGATAGTTAACTTTTTTTGGGCTAAGTTAGAATCAATAAGTTCCATTAATGAGATAACTAAACAATCAATAAATCAACAAAAAAATAAAAGAAACAAAAGTACCTGGAAATCAGAAAGCTGTTCTTTTGTCAAATTTGTTGTTAAGGCACGAACAACCACAGCATTGTTGAGCTCCTGCAACTTTTGGACAGAAGCAAGTGCTCTGTTCTTACCAACATCATCTTCAGAGAAGATGAAATTACTGGACAAATCCCACAACTCTACCATCCCTTCATCATGCAAGGTCACAGACTTGACACCAGCAAGAATGAGGTTCTTCGCTGCAGCAAACCAACAAAAAAGGAACATTGAACACACCAGCAAGAATGAGGTTCACAGAACCAACAACAGAATTACTACACTGGCAAGAGTGAGAATCAAGTCACAGCTACATGGACAAGGAAAGAATGAGGTAAAAGATATCTCTTTGAAATAAAATCAGGGGCCGGAAAAATATACGAGAGAAAGGGGCAGCAGACGATCCCAACAAATACAGCGTGTACATGACAATAATGTATCAGATGATAGGTACGCTCTTGCATCATTTCCATATAGTTTGGTTCTCTCGGAGAATGAGAAAGAATAAAATGAACAACACAAACTGTCCACCAACCTCCGAAGCTTTTTTGGCAGAGATGAAAAACCAAAACCAAATATGACAATGTTCAAGTGCAAAGAAGTCAGACAAGGAAAGAATCGCCAACTGAACTAACATGACTGATACGTGAACGTGTATGCGAAAACTCCAAAATAAATAAACTAATCTAGGACAATCTAACAACCAGATGATTTCATAATAAACAGCAATCAATACCCATCACTCATGAAACTAGATCATCATAGTGAATATTCAAAGTCAATGTGAAACAGACCTTATAAGGAGAATGAAAGACATATTTTTTACCTTTCCATCGGTGAAAAATGACATTTTTTTTTTTTATAAATGAGATTTATCGTTGAAAAAAGACATCTTGGTTAATAAAAGAGAACTGAAAATTATTGGCAGAGAAATATATATATATATATACCAATCTCGGCGCCAAGACCCTGCATCCCTGAGACAAGGATGTTGGACGCAAAAAGCCGGCGCATCGTCTCACGGCCATACACCGCGAGCTGGCGGCTGTGGAGATCCTCGTCGATGTCCGTCGAATTGGCATCACCCAAAGCCATGATAGAAGCCTCCTCTTTTTCTTCTTCTTTAACTAAGCTACCGCTACCGTGGTTGTCGCTGCTGTTGCTGTTGCAGTTGTTCTCACCACAAACGATGTCGCTGCTGATCTTCACCGTTGGATCGGCAGCTTCGAGGATCCGAATCTTCTTGTTTTCGTTGTTGTTATCAGTATCTTCGTGTACAGCCACTCCTTCACAAGCTCGCTTTCTAGGAAGCATATAGTGCAGTAAGCTGCTGAATACGCCAGAAAACCCCATTATCGAAAGAATCACAACAACCAGAAAAGCAATCAAGAACTTGTAAGAACAATTAAGATAGTCTCCAAGCGCGAATCCAACAAAGATCGGAACCAGAAATGAAACGATAAACCCTAAGAACCCTAATTTCAACATGATTCCAAGGCTAAAACTCCAAGCAAAGGAGATTAAAGACCTTAATCGTAGAGTTAAAAGTAAAAAAGAAACGTACCGATTAGGACGGTGAGGGATGGAAAGAAGAAAGGAATATAGGAGATGGAGAGGGATGGATGGATTTCTTTTGGTTGGGGTGGAGGAGGATTGTGTTTTTTCTTTTTTTTTTTATGCTGTTTGTTGAGCAGAAATAAGAAATGTTTGAGGTGGTTCGTACACGGAATGGAAGTGGAAGGTAGGGCTAGGGGTATTTATGGATGGGCTTTGGAACTCGTTGAGATCAAATATTTTTTAAATGAGTTTTATTATATAAATAAATATATATAGAAATTGGAAGTATCTATTTTACACATATCATGTGGTATTATCTAGATCACACATCTCCCCAAGTGAGTGTTGGAAACAATCAACTAGAAGCAGGCACGCAGTGAGTGCAAAGTGTGCACTGCTATAATGACTTATCTCTAGCATTACTCTTATTATATATCAGATATTATTCACTCAACAATTTCAGATAACTTTTATTTATCTTTTTATAGGACTTGAAGTGTGTACAGTAAATAGTAATTGATGAAAATAATTTTTCTTTTAAGTTGTTCTGTCTAAAAGTGGTAACACTTTTTATTTTAAAAAAATTATATTCGTCATTCTCATACATCACACTCTATATTTTTTTCTCTTACTAAATGTGTGATATATAGATTATGAGTAGAAGAATTCAATTAGTCTAAAAAGATCAAAACTAAAGTTTTTAAAAAAATAATTAAAAAATTTTAATTCTGAATTTCTTTAACAAATCAAATTTTGTCATATCAATAAAATGGAAGGTGTATTTTTACATACCAACTTTCAAATATAATTTTTCATAATTAGTTTGTTTGAAAGAAACAATTATTGTACATGTGTATAATAAAAGCTTATTAATTTATTTTCGTACCAATTTATAAATAGAATTTTTCTCTTTTATAAATTATATCTAAGTTTTAGAATTTTAGAATATAGAGTGAGATATATTCAGTTAATAACGCATCCTCTGCTATCTTAATTTTTTTTTTTCATTTTATATTTGGTTTGTTAAAGGGATTTTGTCTCCCTTTTTTCAACTTTAAGGGTATTTTTTTCTTTTTCAAATTTTTAAGGGTAGTTTTGTAAAATATTGGAAATCACATGTAAGTTTGAGAGACTTTAGAGCACTACTATTGGACTCATCCAATCTTCAAAATTTGACGATTTTATCTTTAAAATCCCGGTATTTGATTCACTATATGCTTAAATGTCAAGCTTTTAGTTACAGAACATTTCATTTCATCTTCAAATTTGAAGATTTACTATTCACACTCTATAATTATTATTTTATTTATTTAAATTATTGTTTCCTAATTTTGAGTCACAATATATTTAAATTGGGAAATAATAATTTAAGTATTAAATTAAATTATTATTTAACATATAGTTAGTATAATTGTAAAATATAAAAAAAAATAAATTAAAAATATTATTCTTAACAAAATAATATTATATTATTTTTTTATGAATCTAATAGTTAATCCAATATGGAGTTATGGATAAAGAGGTTTTGAATTTATGAAAAATATATACTTTTTATCAAATTTTAAAAATGATAATGATGAATCGAATGTAAATATTCTTACATGTGAAACTCTAGATTTTCTCTACACATTTTATTTTAATTTTTACGTTAATGGAGTAAAGTGAGGAGTATGAATGAGCCAATTTAGTAACATCTTTTTTTATTATAAAACAGATTTAATATATAATACGAAATTATATGATTACCTAGATTTACTTTATTATTATTATTAATGAATTTTTGCAAACAAAGCAAAGTGAGTCTAACATTCCGGCCCATAACCTGTCAGTGTCGTGACAAAGCCAGTTTCAAATCCGAGTCCCAATTTGGTTTGGATTTAGATGAGTTGAGATAATTTATAAATAGTAAAATAAAAATTAAATTAGTTATTATATTTTGTGTGAGAATTTAAAAAATTTATTTTAAGATTTGAAAAAATTGAATTATTTATAATATTTTGTGTAAAAATTTAAAAAAATTATAATATTGAGATGAGATGAGTTGAGGTAAGCTTTGAATACAAACAACGCGGTAGCTCACAATATCTTTATATATAATGCTCCCTTAATATTATTATCAACATCATATCAATTATAAATAAAAATAAAATAATTAGAGTGCTGTTAATATCTTATTCTTTCTCTCACGTCCTTTCGTTTTTAAGCAATTCCTAAACATATATAGACTCTACACCACTAAATTAGCTTAAAATAAAGTCGACTTCTGCACATTAGATGATTTATAAGATAGATATATCATATGAGTCTTACGACATTTAATAATACCTAGCAATTTTTTTTCTTTAAGAACCTGTGTGTCGGTTCTATCCCTTGACAAAGGAATCCTTTTAGCTTTTGTACATGAAGGAACCTGTTCTTCTTCCCCTTTATTATCTTTACAGTAGTGCTGCAGGGCCACATTAAAGCCAGCAACAATTATTTAATTAAAAAAAGACTACTGAACCAGAAACATGGAGTTTTTTAATGTTTGAGTGAGACGGAGATTTTCAACTCCAGAATTTCATTTTAAAAGTTGAGAGTTATACCAGTCAGATTATAGTCTTTTGATTATGGAATATTGAGTTTATGCTCACTCTTTTGATGTGTGTGCATATTATAAGACAACAATTGAAGTTGGATCATTACATATCCATAACCGTTTAGCTCATGGCTACAAATTTAAGGACATCAATATTGTTAGGTAAAATTAAGGCTATGTTTGGCTACCAAAGTATTCTCAACACTTTTTAAGTATTCTCGTACTTTTAAAAATACTTCACATGCCAAACAACTTAAAATACTCTCAATGGGATCCACAAACCCACTTCAATCTCTACTCATAACTATTCACAAACATTCTATAGTACTTATCACTATTATATATAAATAAAAAATAAAATCACTATAATATATAAATAAAAAAATATTTATCACTATTATATATAAATAAAAAATAAAATCGCTATCATATATAAATAAAAAATAAAATCACTATAATATATAAATAAAAAATAAAATCACTATAATATTTATCACTATTAAATATAAATAAAAAATAAAATCATTATAATATATAAATCAAAAATAAAATCACTATAATATATAAATAAAAAATAAAATCACTATAATATATAAATCAAAAATAAAATCACTATAATATTTATCACTATTATATATAAATTAAAAATAAAATCACTATATATATGAATAAAAAATAACATTACTATAATATTTATCACTATTATATATATATAAATAAAATCATTATAATATTTATCACTATTATATATAAATTAAAAATAAAATCATTATAATATTTACTATTATTATATATAAAAATAAAATAAAATCACTACAATATTTATTAATATTAAAAAATCACTATAATAAAATCATTATAATATTTATTACTAAAAATAAAATCACTATAATATTTATGGGACCAACACATTTTTCAACTACTCACCCAAAAGTCAACAATTCAACATACTTCACACATCTAAACAACTCAAAATACTCTCAATTGGACCCACAAACTCACTCCAATCTCTACTCATAACTATTTACAAATATTCTCAACACTTCTTAAGTATTCTCACTATCCAAACGTACCCTAAAGCTATGAAAGATTAGAGCCACTGTGCTAGAATGGAAGTGAGAAATAAATGACTAGCCAATAATAAGGGATTGATTAGATATAAAACTAGAATGAGACATAAAACTGTAAGGAATTTGACTATAAGAGGAGGAGGAGGAGGAGGAGGAGGAGGAGGAGGAGGAGGAGGAGGAGGAGGAGGAGGAGGAGGAGGAGGAGGAGGAGGAGGAGGAGGAGTGTTCATTTAGGATGTGATCGACTTATGGTGGAGAAGAAAAGAACAGATAGCTCCTTTTTGTTTTAAAATTTGAAAATTTAAAAATTTTAAATTATTTATTTTATTTTATGTGATAATTTGATAAAATTATAATATGAGATGAGAGGTTTTCAAAGTTTTAGATTTTAATCTTGAAAGCAAATCAGGCTAAACGGGAGAGCTTGTTTGGGTAACGAGATATTTTTTAAATATTTTTAAAAATTTTCATAATTTTTTTTATCAAACATCACTCAAATACAAAACACTTAAATTTTAATTTTTCAATTTTTTTATTTTTTCATCTAATCATTATATAATCATTATCCAGACACAAAGCCTAATAAAATTTTCTCAAACTTTTAAATAAAACACAACAAATAATAAGTTTTTTTCAAAATTCAAAATAAAAATAATATTCAAATATATTTTTTTTACTTTATAATATTTTTTGTTTAATTTTTTTCCTCGTTTCTTAAAATTCAATAAAACATTTTAATTCAAAAAATTTTATTACTATTTATAAACACATTTTATTATTATTTATAAAATTATAAGATATTCTAAATATCCAAATCAGCCCTTAAACTATATTTATGATGGATTTTGCACTCAAGAACTATAGACGTAGGCTCGACACTGAATCACGTAAATATTTATCTTCTTTATTTTTAGTCATTTATCATTAAGGATGGATCCCCAAGTACAATACCGTAAAGAACCACCACGTGAGAGAAATGAGTCATCCGACCATACTTTTAGAGACCCGTAGTCAAAAAATACATCAATAAATCTTAATTAAGGTTGTCGTTTATTGTCAATCAACAACAAATGAGTGAGTGACAATCTTATTTGAGTTGTACTTAATCCGAGATGTAAAAGAGTCTGCTAGACTTTTGGTTAAGGAAATATATGAACAAGCTCAGGTCCAGCTGCCAATGGCAATAACAAGACAGTTGTTGATGGAGATGTGTTCGGAGAAAATAATGTCACGTGTGGACTTCACGCATTGACCATCAACACAATCAGCCTCCTCCTCGAGTGATGTTAAGACAACTTACTCATAGGTTGAATAATGTTTGTCAGATTATTGTGAGGCACAAACTTGAGAAGTGTTCGCCAAGACATCTACTAAATTAATATGATTTGATATAATACAGTAAATCTACTTTATAATAAAAATGACTTTACAATCTAACGTATCATATCAAATCATATCAGTTTATGAGTTTATTTTTATAAAATTTCTTTGTGAGCAATACTACGTATAGTCCTCAAATAGAGATTGCATTGTCTTTAAATTTTTTCAAAATTACAATAATATCATTATCAAAATGGTATTTTTTTCATTTAATGAAGAGTTTGCACATGCAATCTCCAAATAGAGACTGCAAATAGAATTTCTCTTCTTATATAGTCATGGAATAATTTATTTTGACATTTAGGGCTTGCTTGGAAAAAGTTTTCATCTCAAAATTCTCATCTCATCTCATATCATCCCATATTTTTCTCAAACATCACTCAAATACAAATACTTTCAAACTAATCACTACAATTTTTTCAAACTAATCATTACAACTTTCTCAAACTTTCAAATAAAAAATAAAAAATAATTTAACTTTTTTAAATTCTTAAACAAAAATAATATTAAAAAACTATATTCTAATAATATTTTAACTTTATAATATTTTTTTAATTCAACATTTTCTCTCTCCTTTCTCAAAATCCAAAAAATACTCAACTCAAAATATCTCACTACTATTTACAAATTATCTTATTGCTATTTATAAAATTTTCATCTCATTTTCCACACATCTTTAAATTGTTGACTAATAATTTTTCTGTGTTTATGTTTGTTTGTTGACATATCAAAATGTTTGTTTAGAGTTGGATGGGAAGGTCTTGGTTTAATATGTTGTGGTTTGTTAAGAAAACGATCTAGATAAAGATAATGGTAGCCCGATATCATGTCCATTCTAATTAAAACTAAAGCCCGATCCAGGCCCACACTCGTTTCTCGGTATCTCTAATCCTTTATTCAGACCTACAAAATGCAAAACGCCACTCTTTGTGTAACGTGACCCTAATGTGTCTTGGAATTAGTTTGAGATATAACTTGCAATTCACTCATTCCTTCAAAATCCAACCATTGAATAACAGGGCAGCCAATGATGCACGAGGAATCCACGTGACTGAGGGCGATTAAGGAGTAAAACTAAACAAAGCGCAATGTACGAACTTAGGAATGTGTAACACACCCAAATGGAAATAAGCACACACACAGGGAAAAAAACTCACTTCGAGGAAGAGCACCTCCAGAAAAGGGGTGAGAAACAGAGAAGGGAATGAAGAAACTAAGTTTTCATTCAGAATTTCGATACCTGCATATGTAGCTACAGTAACTTAAATACTAGGGTTTCTAATAAAAGGCCTCAACCTTGATACAGACCCAACAAACGGAATTCAAATAAACTGAATACAAGTAAACGGCCCAAGTACCTTGAAGCCCAGGTCACTGCATAAATATAGATAAAACTAAAGGAAATCAAATAACAAAGTTGGCCCACGTTGGCCTAAGTCCGGCACATGCCACTTCACTTGGGAACTCATAAGGCAGAAGCCAAGTACACGGAAGTGAAACACTTCCTCCTTTCCTCAGCAGTTCACCTTCTCAAATGTCCTTGCACGTGGGTTAGGGTTCCATCCCTAACCCTTACTGTCGTCTCCTTCCTCCAGCCTCTCAGCACCACTGCCTGCGGAGGCTCCTCTCCAGACTTGTTGCATACCCTCCCTTTTAGAATACCTTGCCCAAAAGGTGTGAAAAACCCTCTTTCAGCTGTGAGTACGATTCCCAAGTTGCGTCGGAAGCTTCCTGGCCGTGCCAACAGGTAAGTAATTCAACCATAGTTCTGTTCCCTATTTTTCGCATCCTTCGACTAATTATTTCTTTTGGTTCGGGGTAGAGGACTCCATTGTTATCCAATGGGGGTAGGGTTTGAACTGCTGTGATTTTTTACCCCAAGTTTCTTTTTTATCTGAGATACATGCACGGTGGGGTGAATCCTTGAAGATGGTGGTAGATCCAGTGTGTAGGCGACACTACCAACCCGCTGTAAAATATTGAAAGGGCCATAGAATCTCGGGGCGAGTTTGAGGTTCCTTCGTTGGGCTACGTTGGTCTGACGGTAAGGCTGTAGTCTGAGGTATACTGAATCTCCCACTTGAAAATTTTGTTCCTTCCTTTTGAGATCTGAATATTTCTTCATTCGGTTTTGGGCTTGCTGAATGTTTTGTTTGAGAAGCTTAGTAATTTGATCCCTGTTGCATAGAGTTTGATCCACTGTGTCGACCCTAGTTGTCCCTGGGATGTAGTCTAGAATTCGGGGTGGGGCATAGCCATAGAGTGCTTCGAAGGGAGTCAGTTTTGTGGATAGGTGTTGAGTGGAGTTATACCACCACTCAGCAAGAGAAATCCATAATACCCATTCCTTGGGTTTGTCCGAAGTGAAACACCGTAAATAATTCTCCATGATCTTGTTGACAGCCTCGGTCTGACCATCCGTTTGCGGGTGGTAGGTTGTACTTAAGTGCATTTGAACCCCTGGAGTGAAAATAGTTCCTGCCAAAATTTGCTTGTAAAAGTGGTATCCCTGTCTGACACAATTGAAGTTGGCAGTCCATGTAACCGGAAAATGTGCTTGAGGAACAATTCAGCTACTGTTTTGGCAGTGTAGGGGTGCTTTAATGGAACAAAGTGGCTGTATTTTGTCAAGCGGTCTACTACAATCCAGAGGCTATTGTAGCTTGAGAGTTTGGAAGGCCATCTATAAAGTCCATTATTATGTTTGTCCATGGTTGGGAAGGAATAGGTAAGGGCTGTAGTAATCCATTGGGCAGCGTGTTATCTGGTTTTACCCTTTGGCACATGTCACAACCTATAATGAATTTGTTTAGATCCTTATTCATCCCAGGCCAAAAGAAATCCCTTCGCATTCTATAGGCTCCCCCCTCAAATGGGCTGTTGTGTGAGAGTTCCATTAGCTTTTGCTTGAATTCTTCATTGTTAGGAACATATAACCAGTTTTTGTATAGAAGAAGTCCCTCTCTCAAGGTGTATCTAAAAGGGCTTGCAAATGTGCATCCGAACCATAGGCTTGTTTCAACTCGTCCACCAACTCCACACTAGGAAAAGTAATCAACATAAGTGTCCCTTCCTCAACCTTTTCCAATCTGGACAGAGCGTCAGCAGCTCTATTTTCAGACCCCCGCTTATACTCCACTACAAAATCATATCCGATAAGCTTAGTAATCCATCTCTGCTACATTGGTGTCCCAATTTTCTGATCTAGCAAGTGTTTAAGACTTTACTGATCTGTTCTCACTATAAATTTTCTTCCTAGCAAGTAAGGTCTCCATTTTAACACTGCAGAGACAAGTGCAAAAAATTCCTTCTTATATGTCGAGAGTGAGAGTGCCCTGCACTTCAAAGCATAGTTGTAAAACGCTAGCGGTCTGCCTTGTTGCATTAAAACATCCCCCACAGCAGTGCCGGATGCATCACATTCAATCATGAATGGAATGGTGAAATCGGGTAAAGCCAAAACCGGTGGTTGGGTTACCGCTTCCTTCAACTTATGGAATGCCACCTTGGCATCTTCACTCCAAGAAAAACCATCTTTCTTTAGCATTCTTGTGAGAGGGGCTGTAATCGCTCCATACCCTCTAATGAACCGTTGATAATAACCTGTTAATCCCAAGAATCCTCTTAGTGCCTTTAGGGACTTTGGTAAGGGCCATTCGATCATAGTTTTGGGTTTTTCGGGGTCCGCCTTCACACCTTCTGTTGAAATCAAGTGGCCTAGGTAGGCTATTTCCTTGCAACCAAAGATGCACTTGAGTGTTTTGCAAACAATGTGTAACGCCCCGGTCCCGCAGAGATCGAAGAGTTACTCCCTATAATTTAAAACTCATAATTTCTCATTATATTTATAGACTCCAAAATATAAAGTCATCAGAATACTACAAAATCTCTTAATAAAAACCGTCACTTCTCATAAATCTTCTATGAGTAAAACACTATACTTAAATAATCATCTCACCGATGCTCCATAATCCTGATCCTTAGCTGGACTATTCAAAATCATCTGAAAAATGTTATGGAGATAAGGGGTGAGTTATCAACAACTCAGTAAACAGAGAACATATGCTAGTATGTAAACATGAACATTTTCATAGAGTTCATAATGCAAAAACAAAACATTTCAGTTTCAATATGCAAATCTCAAATATATATATTATCAAAAAATCAGAGCGATATTTCAAACATTTCATATTCAAAGACTCATTTGGCACAACATGACTGAACATCTTCATCTTATCATATCATATCAGAACAGAGACCATGTTTAACCCCCGTGGTAGGGTTGTGCATTCTGCGGAAAGCCAAGCAGAACATAAATCACTATGTTATCAAAGCGATTGCACTCAGAACAGAAAATGACTATTATATCCCGTGGCGGGCAAGAGGTCACTATTATCTCCAGTGACAGGGTCAGAGGTCACTATTATATCCCGTGACAGGGTCAGAGGTCACTATTATATCCCATGACAATGCCAGAGGTCACTATTGTATCCCGTGACAGGGCCAGAGGTTACTATTATATTCCGTGACAGGGCCAAAGGTCACTATTATATCCCGTAACAGGATCACATATCAGAGCAAAACAGAATCAGAATCACCATATCAGAGTCAGAATCAGAGTCAAAACAGAATCAGAAAGTCATACCAAAGGATTTTCAAGTGCCACGTCTTTTCAACACAGAGTACTGAACATAATCAGGTCGCAAAAACATAACTTATTCACAAATTTCATATTCGCTTTCTTTTTCAAAGTTCAGAAACAGAATGTCAAAAATAAGCTCATATCTACACCAGTCATGGCAGAAAATATCTCATTCTTATATAAAATCTCATGAATAATGCAGAACAAATAACTGAGGTAGTTCAAATTTCTTTCCATAACCAAATATGTATATTTTCCAAAAAAAAAAATCAACCTCAGCGCATTTTATTTTAATGCAAAGTCTGGCATAGGAATCCCATTTACCTGGACTTCTTAACTTTTTCAAAATTTTCCTCAAAAATGTCAAGAATAATTAAGCGTCACCTATAAAATAATCATGTAATTCTCGTAATTTTTCAATTAATCACGTATTTCGATATTTAATCCTAAACTTCTAAAATAACCTATTTAATTCCTCAAAACCTAAAATTCTCATAATTTCCAAAATACCCTCATTTTCTCAAAATCATCAATATCCACTTAATCGAATTCATATCGAATAAGAATTTAATCAAGCAAGTATTAAAATAAATATAAAACTCAATAAAAATTAATATTCAAAATATTTTAAAAAAACCAGCAACATTTTAAAAATAAAAAGAATACATTGGTTACTAAAATTTCCATAAAATAAGTAATGAAAAACTCCTCTCTTTAAAAAATTAGGTTTACTTCATTTAATTAACAATATTATTAAAATACAAATATAATATTTATTGAAACTTAAAGCAAAACTCATTTAAACATAAACCCCAAAAAAATAAAACTTCTCACCCAAAAACATTAGGTTAAACCTACCTTTCATATATATATATATATATATATATATATATATATTTATATATATATATTAGGTCAAAACTAGTAAGTACCCAACCTAGGTTAAAAACTTTCCATATATAATATATATATATATAAAGTACGTATATATAACTTATAAGCATATACCAAACAAATAACACACGGGATTAACACATATGCAGCAACAGGAACTTACCCAAAGGAAATCGAGGCACGTGACGGGGCTGACTGGAGGGACGGTGGTGGCGCGGCTGAGGAGCAGGAGTGCGACGAAGATGCTGTCAAGTTGGGCTGAGCATGAGAGAAAGAAAGAGAGAGAGCAACCGAGAGGGAGTAAGAGAGTGCTAAGAGAGAAAGAGAGAGTGATAAGCAAAAGAGAAAGTGATGGGGGAACGGAGAGAGAGTGATCACGGCATGAGGAAGAAGATAATACCGAGAAGAAGAGAGGGTTGTACGGTGGTGACGCGTGGTGGTTCCAGACGAGAAATAACACTAAACTGTTGATGCTCTGTTTGCGGGAGCTAAAACAAGTATGCCGTGTGTTCCTCCTTCAACGGCTGGGCGACGGTGGTTGGCTTTCCGTGGTGGTGAGGACGGCTGGGGGGGGGTGCGCTATTGCACAAAGGAGTTGTTGTCTGTGAGTTCGTGTGGCAGGGCAGCGGCATCACGGAGAATCAACCCGTGTTGCGCTACAGGCTTGGCTAGTGATTGGGTGTTGCACAGCTGCGCTGAGGAGAAGGTCTCACAGTGAGGAAAAGAAGTGGCTATGGTAAGGCTTTGGGTCTTGGGTAATGGTCGTTTATGGTGGAAGTGGGTTGTTGTTTGTGTGGGAAGGAGTTGCTAGCGGTGGTAGTGAACGTAACAAAGGCGTTCTCTAAGCATGGCTATTGTGTGCGTATAAATATAATGCAAAAATCCTAGCGATAAGCGAGACGTGTGTGAGGATGAAAAGCTGAGTCGTGTGTGTGCATGCATGCTATGGACGAGAGGAAGACCTAGCGGGAAAAATATAATAGACAGAAAGAATAAAACGTGCGGAAGTTAACGTGTAAAAAAAAAATAGATTAAAATAAAATAGAATAAACTAAAACAAAATAAATAAATAAAAATTGAGCTTGATTGGGTCCGGGTGTTACACAATGAGTGATGTCTAAGTGTCTCAAGAGTGAGCCTCAAGTGGGTAACATGCTCCATTTCAGATCTACTATACACAAGAATATCGTAAAAAAAAAACAAGTATAAATTTCTTTAGAAATGGGCAGAATACCTCATTCTTAAGGCTTTGAAATGTGGAAAGAGCGTTAGTAAGCCCAAAGGGCATTACTAGGAACTCATAGTGCCCTTCATGAGTTCTAAACGCTATTTTTGGGACATCATTGGGCTTAAATCGGATTTGATGGTAACCGGACCTCAAATCCAGCTTTGAAAATATCATGGACCCTTGCAGCTCATCCATTAATTCTTCCTCCACCGAGATAGGGAACTTATCCTTGATGGTAACACTGTTCAGCCCACGGTAATCCACACATAAACGCCGAGTTCCATTGGCTTTTCGAACCAATAGGATAGGGGAAGAGTAAGGGCTTTGGCTTGGTTGAATTACTCCCGACTTCAAGAGTTCCTGGATAATTTTCTCAATCTCATCTTTTTTATAGTAAGGGTAACAGTAGGGTCTTATGGAGATGGGTTTTGTGTTTGGTATGGTGTTTATGGCGTGGTCATGGGTGCGTGGGGGTGGTAGTCCTTTTGGCTCGGCAAATATATCTTTAAAGTGATTCAACAGGTTCTGAATGGCGGCTGGAATGGGTTTTTTTGCTTGCTGGTCAGATTTAGTTTGCCCCTCTAAAAGCTATAAAATAACTCCCTTATTCTAGAACTTGTCATTGCTGTAGAATGAACCTTCTTCTATCATGTGTGCTGTTGTAAGGCCCTGCAAAATCACTTGTTTTCCACCATAACAGAATTTCATTGATAGCTTTTTAAAATCCCATAAAATCGAGCCCAAGTCCCTTAACCATTTGATACCTAGCACCATATCACATCCCGCTAGTACCAAAATTTGGACTTCCAACATAAAAACAATGCCTTGAATTAGAAGTCTCACATCTTTGCATTTTCCCTCACTTGGGATGAGATCTCCATTAGCAACTCTTACCTTGACTTTTTCAGTGTCATCTAAAGATAAGTGGGATTTCTTAATGATAGTCGGGTCCACAAAGTTATGGGTGGATCCGCTGTCAATCAATATAGTGAGCCACTGGTTTCCCACTCTCCCTTTAACCCTCATGGTTCGTGGGTTATGAGATTCGGTGATAGCATGTAATGATATTTCTGGTTAGGTGAGGTAATGGTGGTTTCAAAGGTAGCTTGGGTTGTATCATTTTGGTCACACAGCCCCTCCACAATGATCTCACTGTACTCACTGTCCAGTAGTACAACCTCTAGTAAATAAAGCTTGGGATTTTGGCATCTATGGCCTGGCACCCATTTGGTGTCGCAATGGTAACACAATCACTTGTCCCTTCGCTCTTTCATCTGGGTTTGGGTTATTTTGTGGATGGAAAATTGTGGCTTGGTGTGGCTAGTTTTGGAATAATATGTCGGGTGGGTGGGAGGATTTTTTAAAATGCCAGGGTCGGGTGAATATGGTAAGCTGAATCTAGGATATCGTTTGGGTAAGTTAACATTTTCCTCTTGAAGTTTGGCTAGGCTATATGTTGTGGTAAGGTTAGTGGGATTGAACATTCGAACAGTTAACTGGATCTCATCTTTTAAACCACTCAAAAAACAACTCAACTTGTAAGTATCCGACAAGCCCTTTAATCTGTTAGACAAGGTCTCAAACCTTGCTTGATAGTCTTCTACAGATCCAACTTGTCTTAGTCTAGTGAGGGCTTCTATTGGGTCATCATAAGCATTAGGCCCGAATATAATCAACAAGGCCCTAGTAAATGTGTCTCAATCCCAAAACTGGACAATATCCTCCATTTCTTGAAACCAAATAAGGGTTTTTCCCACCATGTGAAATGAGGTAAGACTATGGGTGTAAATTTAAACCGAGAAACTGGTCCGGACCGGACCGAACCGGACCGGTTGGTCCAATTTTGAACCGGTCCGGTCCGAAACCGGTTCCTATTTTATGAAATCCGGCCGGTTCCGGTTCGGTTCCGATTCCGGTTCTGTAGTTTTCGGGACCGAACCGGTTGGAAAAAAAAATATATAAAAATTAATTTTATATATTATACAAAATATATAATATAATTATATGTTAAATTTTTATATATAATATATATAATTATATATCATATATGAAAAAATTTCATATTATAATTTATAAATTATAACATAAAATGTTAATCTTAAATATTAACATTTGTAATTTATTTGATCATATGTTATTAATATAATTATATATAAGATAATGTTGTTATAATTTATAAAATAAAAGCTTAATCTTAAAGATGAAAATTTAATTGATCATATGCTTTAAGCATAATATATATATTAAATTTTTAATAACATTTTATAATAAGAATTAACACTTTATTATATATTTTTTACATTTAAAAAAAATCGAAAAACCGGACCGGAAATCGGTAAAACCGGAGATACCGGTTTAGGAGGGTAATCAGGACGTAATCGGTTTTGAAAAATACAAAACCAGTACATACCGGTTCGGTCCTAGATTTTGTCCAAAACACGACCGGACCGGACCGGTTACACCCCTAGGTAAGACTAAGTTTTTGATGTGGTATTGTATTGTGAAAATGGAAAAACTGATTAACTCTATAAAGCCAACTTGTAGGGTCTTCCCCATTAAAAATGGGGAAATCTAACCTTACTGTGCGAGCTTGCACATCTCCCATATTTTGATATTGAAATTGCTGGTTGTGAGGGATTTGCTGATGCTAGTACTATTGTTGTTGCTGCTGGAAAGGGGGAGACAGATTCTGTTACAGCTGCAATTGGTCAGTGTCATCCCTGAGTTGTTCACTGGAGGATGAGTCCCTTGAGCTGACGTGGGTCTGCTTTTGCTTCATCCCAGCTGTTAACACAGCTAGCTGCTGCACTATAATCTCATTTTGCTGTTTGAGAGTAGCCATTTCAGTCTTCAAGTGTAAAAACTTAGCATCGGACCTTTTTTCATTTCATTATATTGATTTTCTGAAGATTTTTTTAGGGCAGTAAGCCCATCTTGTAGTTGGTTGAGTCTTGTGCCTTCAGCCATTGTAAATAGTGCCAGAAATCGATGGCTCTTGATACCACTTGTAACACACCCAAACGGAAATAAGCACATACAGAGGGAAAAAAACTCACTTTGAGGGGGAACACCTCCAAAAAAGGGGTAAGAAACCGAGCAAGGAAATAAAGAAACTAGGTTTTCATTCAAATTTTCGATACTTGCATACGTAGCTACAGTAACTTAAATACTAGGGTTTCCAATAAAATGCCTCAGCCTTGATACAGACCCAACTAACGAAATTCAAATAAACTAAATACAAGTAAACGGCCCAAGTACCTTGAGGCCCAACTCACTGCATAAACATAGATAAAACTAAAGGAAATCAAATAACAAAGTTGGCCCACGTTGGCCTAAGTCCAGCCCATGCCACTTCACTTGGGAACTCATAAGGCAGAAGCCAAGTACGCGGAAGTGAAACACTTCCTCCTTTCCTCTGCAATTCACCTTCTTGAATGTCCTTGCACGTGGGTTAGGGTTCCATCCCTAACCCTTATGGTCATATCCTTCCTCCAGCCTCTCAGCACCACCGCCTGCGGAGGCTCCTCTCTAGACTTGTTACAGAATGAAGTCCATAAGAGACATCCTACCCAGCAAGAAATCCCAACCAACCAAATCCATCTAAGACTGAGATTCATGGAGGTAAGTCCGGACAAGACATACACGCTGAAAGTACTCTATCAACAACATAATCATGCTCCCATCAAGATTCATACCATATTGAGTATCTAGAATCGTGCCCCAAAAGGGATCATACCATATGGATTACCTCAATCCTTATAAATAATAGACTCCTAAGCATGTTCGAGGCACATGATTCATTTGATTAAGAGAACCTAATCTCTCTCTAACTTAATTATCAAAGGCATCCCAATGGGTTTCTCGAGGCACTTTCTATGTTTACAAGTTGGCTAGAGTGTAGTAGGCATCATCGGAAATTGCATCAACAAGAACAAATTATAATTCATGTTTCAAATTTTGGGGTTTGTAAAGTAACTTGTGATATTGTTCAGAAAGTGATAGTTCGAAAGTGAAATATTTTACCCCAAAAATAAACAGTATACCCTTTTACTTTCATTTTTGAGATGTACAAAGTCAACAACAGAACTGCTTTAGATAGGTGAATCCTATAAGAGGATTTTATCGGAAACCACTAATAGAATGACACATCAGCTGAGTACATGGGACTCGACTAAAGCTGGCCACGCCATAGAAATACGGTAATGCCTATCCCCTTTTTAGAAAACCTAGCCGCGTGGAACAGATTCATCTCTTCCCCTTTACAAAAACCCAGCCGCATGATTTGCACAAGAACCAGCCGCACATCGTACCAGTGGAGGAGCAACACTTCTAGCTAACGCAGACCGGCACACCCACAATCACACCCATAGTTCACATCCAGCGTCTGAAATTGCACCCCTTGTAATCCAAGATATAATCTTTCATGTAGACAATAGAATTTGAAGCAAAAATTTTAATCAACCACACAATCTTATATAAGTTTAAGCATTGTCGTAGAAAGTTATAGTTTTCATTTTTTTTATCAGTGCAGATGGAAGTTAATGATACAAGTATTGCTTGCAGTGAAAAAAAACCTTGCAACCAAAGTTTTTCATTCCCCAGAACAGCAGCTCTTGATAGAATTGCAAGTTGATCATTTTCCCTAGCAATTGTCTAAAACGTTTTTGAGTTTTCAAATTTTGAAGTAAATTGAATTGATGGTGGGTTATCCAGATCTCAGGGCTTTCCAAAGAGTATCTCACTATGTTGTCACTTATAATGGATCTTAAAAGAATATTCAAGCAACTTGTATATATAATCAAATCATGAGAAAATCGAGAATGGAGAGAGAGAGAGAGAGAGAGAGAGAGAGAGAGAGAGAGAGAGAGAGAGGGATTAAGTGATCGTGTTTCGACGTAGTCCCAAAAAAATCGTGTTTCTATTTTCAAATCTCGAGAAAATCGACAGTCTTCAAATTGTGTTCAGAGAGAAAGAGAGGTTACGGTTCGTGAAGGAGAGAGGGGGGGGGGGGGGGGGGGGGGGGGGGGGGGGAGAAGGGGAGGGAGAGTTCGGTCTTGACAATCACATGTGACACCTGATAATTTGTTTTTCCTCTGCAGCGCACCCCACCAACTTAAAGATACATCCCCTACGTGGCCCACATTCGTTGCTTGCTGTTGTTC
Source organism: Juglans mandshurica (assembly GCA_022457165.1). Taxonomy (NCBI): domain Eukaryota; kingdom Viridiplantae; phylum Streptophyta; class Magnoliopsida; order Fagales; family Juglandaceae; genus Juglans; species Juglans mandshurica. Next base: position 15,998,275 of record CM039633.1, read on the forward strand.
TCTAAACTACAGATAAACCCGTTTGAAGTTATTCTCAGTCAACAATTAAAGTAAGATAACGAGCTTTTTCATTAGTCAAGTTTGGAATCAAAACATCATTTTCTTCCTATCACTTACCAATCGACTTTTTATTTTTCCCCTACCACCGCTTGGCTACAATGTTGGGTAGTACAGCGAACAAATAATTTCCTTGGTTGATAGAGGAAGTTCCGAGTGATCGATTTCTAGGTTTCGTTGTAAACCTAATTGATTACTTCCAATTACGTAAATCAACAGTTCAAACCATACTCAAAGGTAGGGCATTTTCCATTTTTAAAGGAACTTCCATGACTCATTGAGACCAAAACCATTTTTTTTTTCAAATAAAAAGAAAAAACCAGGGGTGCACCTCTTGTGCCCCTTAAGATAGCCACTAGACGAACAAAGAGAACTATATACAAAGTTCCTGGTAACCATAAAAAAATTGTAGGGCCTTGAGGCCACAAATGTACCACTTTTAATCAGATGATCCTACTCTTTTGCAAGGAAACAGGGGATGCCTAGTCAATCATAAGAACACGAATGGCAAACATGTTTTAATGTTACCACCACCACTCATCACCACCTGAATCATTAGATTGAAAAAATATTTGAAAGAAAACAATTTTGACCCAGGCTTTCTTCTTCTCCTTTTTTTTTCCAGTTAAGAATATGATAAAGATGTAGATCTGCATTGACAACAGAAATGATAATTGTATCTTCATTTCTTCTGTATAAGCTTCATGGATCTATATTCGTGCATGGCAACTCCTAAACCAGGGCCAGGGGTTGTTTTACATGAACTAGCACCCAACAGATGAGGTCCCACAGAAAAATATAAAGATGTATACCTATTATTGCTTGCTGCTGTTGCTGTTTGGCCTCAGCAGTATCGATAGAATATCAGAAAATTGAGGGCGCTTTGAAGGGATACCGTTCCAGCATTTTGTCATCAAAGATCTCAGAACTTGTGGGCAGTCCTTGGGGATCTCTGGTCTAAGACCACAAGCAGCAATCCCAACCGCTGCTTGCACCGGTGAATATGCAGCATAAGCTGCCTCACCAGACACCATCTCCCAAATTACCATCCCAAAACTATAAGCATTACTCATCCAGGTCTCAGAAACGCTCTCTGGGTCACCTGCAATTATCTGTTCTCATCCAAAAAGGGGCAAAAAAATACCATTTTCAGCTTTGGAATACTCACTGAATGGAATGTGCTAAAGGAAAAGAAAAGACAAACTTTTATATACATAGTTGGTGTGTTGAATGAACTTTAAAGAAGAATTTCCAACTTAAATTCTATTTATGAAGTTTTACGTGACTCCTACGATGTTCCACTTCGAAATAAACAGACTAAAGATGTCCAGGTGGATTACCATCCAGAAAGAGATAATTAAATTGAACTTTCAATATACACCTGTACCACCATTACTACTTTCATAATATAGAACATGTACATTTCTTTTGATCGGTAATATAGAACATCTACATTAGCCACCCATCTACGATAGGAATTTGTTAGTTCTTAAATAGTTTCCAATGGTATCGGCAACATAAAGATAAGGTAGCCAAAGAAATTAGGAAGAAACAATACCCAGAAAATGGCTCACAGATTGTAGATTGTTTTTTCATCTTTGACTTTTGTTTTTAGTCATTTTTTTCCTCGTTTTTGTGAGGAGAGGAGGGTTTTACAAAGCAGGTAATAACTTATAACCTTGGAATTAAAATCATGCTATAATCTTAAAAGTTCCCTTACGTGGGCTCCACTAGTTGGGCCGGGAATATAATAGGAGTGCTTAGATAAAGGTAAACACAATATTGAAGCTTAAAGCAAATACAATTATGAATACATGTTAGGCATGCTCAAACAATGATGTTTCGATAAGTGACATAAAGTCTCTTGACAAGTGTGGAGTGGTCCTGAGAACTCACATACAATGGACCAAGATAATGTTTTGTACACGATAACATTTATATTTTGTGCAATTAAAGAAGAAGAAAATCCTATAGTTGGATACCCAAAAGGTTTATCTAGGTAAAGTTGCAATTTTTTCCTAGGTAGGCAAATAATATAAGGATAGCACAAATCTTTTACTCCTATAATTGACCCACATAGTTTAATTCAAATCCAATGTAAAAGTTATATACCAAGCATTCGTCAACAATTGCAAACTCCAAAAAGTTAAAATAGCAAGCATCCACTAGTGGACCATTTCTTCCCCGAGCACATTCCAGAAAATCACAGTAAACTATCAAATGTATAACACGGACGGATTTGAAGTAATTCGATCATAGCAGATGGTGTAAGAACCTCAAACAATCAAGTTTATCGAAACCTTAAGGAGTATAGTGAAACACGGTTACAAATGCCCAAATGGGAAAGGAATGATAGCATTTTGTTTCCACGGCAACCAGCATTCAAAGACACAATTACCATTCATGCATTTAACGACTAACTCAAGTCGTAGACTAATTCTAAATGCTTAGTCATATAGAGTAGTAATGATACCATTACGCGTCATCCGAAATTATTCAACTAATTAGCTTCATTGATTTGATTTTTTTTTTTTTTGAAAAAAAAAATGCAAGTACCGATTATTTAGTTGAATTTGTATAGCTATCCATGAATTTGGTAAACTTAAACTAATGTCACAGGGAACAAACCTCTGGAGCTAGCCACCGATAACCATCAGTTTCGTAGTCCATTGCCTCACCAACACTCTTGCAAACAGCAACAACACCCATGTCCCCCAAGCAAGCATTTCCATGCCGGTCCAACAAGATCCTCTGTGTGTTGAGGTCTCTATATGCAATGCCATGATCATTCATGAACTTCATCCCCTCCGCTACGTCAACAGCAATTCTTATAATTTCCTTAGTCTGAAGCTTCTTGTTCTTCAGCAATAAGTTATGAACTGAGCCACCTTCCATCAACTTCGTCACGACACACAACCCATGATTCTCATCGATGCAAACACCATAGAGTTGCAGAATATTTCTGTGCCCACAGGTCATCAACTCCAACAGATCCTTTCGGAGCTCAAACCCATAAGAATTCCCCTTGTCACACCCCTTGAGCTTTTCAATTCCAACCTTTTTGCCCCCGTAGACCCCCTTATACGAACTGGGTCCAATCTGTTCGATAAACTCAAGATTTTCTGAGTTCAACAGCCATTTCCCAATCTCATCCCCACCCGACTGAATCGTCTGCCATTCATCAACCGATACATAGAAAGAAGAAGTGGGCAATGGCATCTGAAGCTGAAAGTTCGTGTTCAAATATTCATCCCCATTTCTATCATTTTGGTCAACCGGTTCTTCTTCAATCTCTGCAAAGTCTCTCCGGTTAGTGCTCTCTTCCTGACACCCACAAAGCCCAAAAGTGAGCTTCACTGCATTGGCTTTTGGCTTCCTTGTAGCCGATTTAAGTGCATTTTCAATCCGGGTTTTGAACGATCTCTCCTTCCCGGCATGAACCAGAAGAATCCCAAGAGTGAACCCCTTCTTCTCAAAGATCTGTATCTTCTTGCAACAAATGGACGCGCTGTCCAGTGCCTCGGACATCACTGGCCAAGAAATCAAAGAGTTACATGCAAATGTGAGCTTGAATACAGACCCCTGAACTTCATCATCTGACACTTCTTGAATAACTACCGCAGGGTGGTCATCCCCCGATGCCTCCTCTATCAACTTAATATGAAGAAACACTTCTTTCATATCAAATCCCGCTTGAGCATAACTGTAAGCATCAGTTTAACAAATTAATAAATAGATGAGAAAATTAATTTAGATCAATTCTCTGTAACTTAATAAAATTAAAAGGATCGAAGAGACACCTAAATGCTCTGTTTGGCTCCTGAGAAACAAAATCCTTTCCTCCACTGAACTTATAGATCAGGAGAGTTTAGTTTTTATTCATTTTTTGTTCATACTTGGAGCCTCATTGTCTTTCATTTTCCAACATTTTCTCATCAACCAAACAGAGTCCGGGCTCAGAAAATGAGTCAACCTGAGTGGCAACGAATCATAATGCTTGCGGAGGTTGGAGACGAGCTTCTCCGGGAGCTGGCTACCGGGATAGAGCTGCGTAAGGTTCCGCACAACGCTGCCCCACATGACCTTCCTACAGCACTCGATCTTTGGCGAGGAGGGAGACGGTGAGTCACGTGCCGAGTCGAGATTCAGAGAGTTCTTGAGGGAGGCGAGCGCCTCCGACACGTTCCGGCTCAGCCTCTGCAGCCTCTTCTGCATCGCCGAAGACTCCTTCGCCCCAGATGCCCCTCCGGAACCACCGGAGCTGGCCGTAGGTGACCCCTCCGACCGGTCCTGTGTTCTCATCAGCACCTGCTCGACCATGTCCTCGTCCGTGCTGGCTCGGCTGGACCAGCACTCCAGCGCCGCAGCCATGGGCTCGGTCAAACGTATGCAATCCAAATGTTGGTGTTCACAAGGCTGAATACCGGAGCCCAAACTTTCACTCAGATTTTCCGAGCTGTGTTTGTCATCATTTTCTCTTTCTGAGAGGAAAATGTGATAGAACAGAGGAATAGGAGATGGCGGTGGTTCGTTTGTTCCGAGGGTGAGATGAGTCTGCCATTGCGTTGCCGCAGTAATAAATAAGAGAAATACCAGCCGTGTGTCATGATGCAAAACTTACTTTCTTCGTTAAGAAAAAATGTTTTAGATATAAATACATATTCTAAAAAATAAATGAGTAAATAAATAAATTAATATGATTAATGTAACGAAAAATACTCTATTTATAAATTGATTATAAAAAAATAATCTTATAAATTGATGTGATTTTTTAAATTATAAAATTACTTTTATAAAGTATATCTAACGTCAGTCTGTGAGATTCCTTTTATATAATCTTTTTGTAGCTGTTATACTATTCTAATACAATATATTAAATTATAAAATTATTTTTATTATAAATAAATATAATATATTATATAAAATTACGTTAATTTATGAGTTTATTTTTATAAAATTTCTTTAAATATATAAAAATATTTTTATTATAAAATAAATCAAGCAAAAGTTACATTGATTTATAAATTTATTTTTATATAATTCTTTATATTTATAGTACTTTTCAATAATTAAACAAGGATATTATTGAAAACACTTGCTTTTATGATTGATTCAAGTCGTCTCTCAAAATAATTTTAGAAATTTTCTTTTAAAAAATATCTTACAAAATTCTCTCAAACAACATTTTAAAGATCAAAGGCTTAATACATGAGATTATCAAGAAAGAAACAAAAAATAAGGAAGTAAACAACAGATAATTTAAAAGATATGTTATTCATCGGCCACTATTCATCCTTACACCCAACACTTATAATTTTTTGATAGGGTGTGAGAGTGTTTTTCATAAGACGTGAATGAGTTTTTCATAGGATGTGTGGGTTGGTGAATAGTGACTAATGAGAATAATTTTTCTTATTTTACACGGATATAAACAGTACATGAACAATTAAATTGTTTGTTTGTTTTAAGATTAGTCTCTCTCCCATGTTGTTCATGGACACTTCAATCTTCAATCTTCCAACTGAATTATTATTAATTAACTGCGATTCGAACCTCTTAACTAATAATTAAATAGTTTGTATTAAATTCATGCTCGAGTTAATCAGAGAACTTTAGACATCTATCTACAAGTAAATTGTCGTCTGATTGAAACCAACAAGTTGGACTTTTAAATTCGATGAAAAAAATACTTTGATATATTATATTAAATTAAATAGAAGAAATATATTTATTTATTTATACTATACTTATATTACTGAAAACAAATTGATGGAAGTTATTCATTTAATAATTTTTAATGGATTTTGTTTTCATTTATTTATTCCTTGATGGGCGGTGACAGTTAAGTGGGACGCGGGACCCGGTGAAAGTGGGTCCGGTTGTTCGTTCGTGGTCTGCCATGTGAGTCATGTGGCCCAAATTTGGAAACAAATGGTCTTTAAACGACAATATCTGGGCCGTGATTGAGGGAAAAAGATATTTCTGGGATTCACTGTTATAGGCTTGGGATTGATATGTTTGCAGTTTGGGTTTCATAATTTTTTATTTTTTTTTTATAAAATATATAAAATTATTTTTATTATAAAATTAAATCGTGAACTCATTGTATTATGGAAAAGTTAAAAAATTAATATTTTTAGATAAATTGATGCGACAAATTTTCACATCAAATATACGTTTAGCCTATCAAAAAAATAAACTTATAAATAGATTTATTCTAGATTTTTAATTTTTAATTATTTGATTGGATCCGCTTATTAAAAATCTCGTTCGAGTTATAATATCGTATCATCGATCACTGATCCTTTGGAATACAAATTATCAAAAGCAAATATGTTTGAATTTACAGTTCTACTTCATTCCAAACAAACCACTTAGCAGTGAGCCTTAAAATGTGGTGTTTGTTGATGGAGTCGTCGTGAGAACACAGCACTTATTGTTTTCAGAAAGGAAAAATATTTACTGCATTCTACATCTTCAACACACCGTGTTGAGTTAAGTGTGCTGCGACTTCCGACTGATGCCCAACTTTCCTCTTTCAGAAAACATGCATGAAGAGCGGCTTCGGGCTGTTAAAGCCTTTGGAAATTCATTAGGTATTCATCAATCAATGTCTGAATTCACATTAATCCCATTGAAGAACTTCTCTGCTCAGACTCAGTTGGAGAGATGTCTCATCTTCAGGGTTATTATAAGCTTCAAATTGTATTATTTTACTAGGGCCTGTTGGGGCTATATGTGTGTAATCCGGTTCTGTTTGTGGATTTTCAATTGAAATTTTTTTGACCCATTTTTAGTACTTAATCCATACTCTCTTGTTAATTAAGGTTTACTATATATTGTATTAAACTATTGTACGGCCGCTGTATTGTATTTTTTATTGTCATCTGAATAAAATCTTCTACAGCTTTATAAATGTAGGCATGTTTTCGAACTACGTAAACCTTGTTTTGTGTATGATTGATTCCATTTTTGTTTTACTTTTCTTCTTCTTCTTGTCATTCTAACATGTCCGTGTAACTGTGTTACTGGAGAGCAATCTGATTCATGAGTTAAAGCTTAGGAACTGGAACCAATTCGGTGCCCTGATTCATATAGTCATAATCTTGTATTATTTATTGTACCTTTGCAAAATGTTCTGATTGCAAGCTCTATCAATGGAATAGCTGCCATTGGAGCATGAAATAAATCAGCATGCTCTATGTCTGGCCATTTCAAGCACCACTAGCTGCCTCCAAATGCTATTGGGTACAGATAAGCTTCAGGATTCTCTTGATAGAATCCAAATGTAGATATCAATATCATCATTATCTTAAGAGTTGAGACAAATGCTGAATCCAATTGCATTACTTTGTCAACTAACCAAACATAACTATAACTCTGTTAGTGTAGAAGAATCAGTTTGTTGGCATATTCTAATGGCAAAACTCTCTGTACCAGCAAGTTGTTTTGAAAGTATTCATATGTGAAAGTTTTTCTCACTCAGCGTTTATGCCCTTTAATGAAAATCAATCATCTTTGTGTTCTAATTGACTTGGAAATACTCATATAAATGTTAAATTAGTAATATGACATCCTATGATAGAATAGGAGCGTGCGGTAGCAATACTCTTGATAGGGGTGTAGAACTAGGCCGGATTTTTATCCGGTCCGGTCCAAAACTTGGAATTCAGGTGTATCCAGGTTGTTATCTGCCTAGATATAACCACCTGGATTACATCAGGGCAGTTGAGAGAAACTCGGATCTGATTACAGATCCCTTTTTTAAAGTTTATACAGTTTTTTATTTTTAAAAGTATTAATAAATCTGGATTAAATCCGATTACAATTCGGATATCCAGATTTATAGCCAAAAAAGAGAAAAAAAAATCCGGATATCTCAATTGAATCTGATTGTCTATCTAAATTTTTTTAGATTAATCCAGACGGATAATCACTCAGTTTTTAGAATCCAAATCCGGATATGTTTGCACACTTGACCAGACAAGGTGTGGGTCTTTATCCAACCATATTGGACCTAAACTTTCCACAATGACAGTATGGGCTCTGGAGCCCAACTTCTTTGGTTAAGATTTACTAGTATTACACTTTTCCAAATCATTATCAGTTCATTTCCCAGCAGATTATCTTCTAAAATGGGTAATTCACCGATCAGAGCTCCTTTATCCTTGTAACTAAAGGAAAAATGAAAAATCTTTTTGATGTGTGGCATACATGGTCAGGTTTGAGCATGTGATTCATCAAGGTTAGGCTGTTTTACATGGACAAGTATGAGGTAAATAATTGAACTCAAACATCGGATAGTGAGATGAGATATGATAATCTATGAATAGTAGTGAAGTATTTTGTGAATAGTAATGAAATAGTTTGAGTTAATATATTTTATGGAGTTTTGGAAAAAGAGAGAAAAAATATTGAGTTAAAATATTATTATAATATTATTTTTTAATATTATTTTTGTTTTAAGATTTGAAAATTTTGAATTATTTTTTATATTTCGTTTAGATTTTTTAAAAAGTTATAATGATTAGATGAAAAAGTTAAAAATTTGAAATTAAAAAGTGTTTGTATTTACATTTGTTGTATTTAGATATTGAGATGAGATGAGATGAGTTCGGAGGACTTTGCTATCCAAACCAAAACTCAGTGGATGTTTGAGAATGTTTTTCATCTCATCTCATCATGTCTCAATTCCTTTCCAAACATCACTCAAACACAAATTATTTCAATCTAATCATTATAATTTTAACTTTCAAATAAAATATTCAAAATTTTCAATTTCCAAAACAAATATAATATTAAAAAATTATATTCTAACAATATTTTATCTTTATAATATTTTTATTCAATTTTTTCTCTCTCATTTTTTAAAATCTCATAAAACTTTATAATTCAAATAATTTTACAATTATTCATAAATCATTTCATTAATATTCACATATTTCTCATTTCATCTCATTCTCCAAACATCCAGTGAAAAAAGAAAGAGAAATAACTGAAATAAGATTCAAATCCGAGTAAGCATTTGCCCGAAGATGATGCCTTGAGAAACACATCCATGCTTTTATTTTCCCATGCCCTCTCAATTAAAATTTCTTTTATGGGTTCTAAGTTTTTATGGACAATAATAGGTGAGGATCACAAGGAAATTGACCCTACGTCCGAATGAGAACACAGAGATATGAAAGGTGGTTGAAGAGAAAGACGATAAACAAAACAAGGACATGTGTACTACGTACAATATGAGACACCCAATACCCATTGAAACATCAATGCTTTGAACAATGCATGATTATACACCACCAATATGGTACTTACACATGATGCGTTTGTTTTTACATCCAAATTTCTTGTCTTGATTTGAAAGTTTGAAACTATTAAGCCCAAAGCCAACAAGAATGGCCATAAGAAAACCAACTTTTTTTTTTTTTTTTTTAAGAAAATTGATTATTTGTCATCAGTTATTTTCAACGAAAATGATTATTTTTTTGAGAAATTCTATTTGCAGTCCTCAAGTAGAGACTGCATGTGCAGACATATTATTAAATGAGAGAAAACATCATTTTAGGAGAGATAATTTTGTAATTTTAAAAAATTTTAAAGTTAAAATAGCCTAGGCTTGTATTGCAGTTTCCAAATGGGGACTGTACTTAGTATTGCTCTATTTTTTTATCAAAATGAGTATATTTTTATCGCAAATAATCCGTCATAAATATTTATTTTTCTTGTAGTGAATTAATTAATTAATTAATTAAACCATTTGATCCATATTAATATAGAAATCAAATCTCATAGATTTGAACAAATCATGTTATATTTTCTTCCACTTACATCTTTGACTTTTCTTTTCTCATTTTCACTCCCTTTTATTTATTCTCTCTCTCATATATTTTTACTGTTTTCGGATGATGGTCAGGGTTCCACCTCATTATTCCAGCTGATATTTATCATTTTTTTTAATTAAAAAAAACATATGTGTGGTGTCAGAAACTCATGCCATCCGAGCGTAACATATTCATACAAATATTTATAATCTACGACAGCTATAATCTATAGCCTTTCACATGCATGATATCAGTACTTTTTCAACCATTTGAAAGTTGGAGGACGACCACATGAAGTTTGTGGAAAAACCTACTTCAAGTAGGTACATGTCTTCATTGTTCTTGAATGAATTTAAAGGAATAATCCCACACGACAATTTCAAGAAAGTCCAACCCTGCTCACAGCAACTAGAGACTGTTCTTGACTTTAATTAAACAAAAGACAAAAATAATAGAAAATTTCTAGTTGTAAGTCAGTGTACAAGTAATTTAAGATACTCTCTATACCGTTGGCATGATACGAGTTAGCCTCTGTTTGGATAGTAAAAGTATTTTATCTCATTTCATCTCATCATTATAATTTTTTCAAATTTTTATTTTGAATATAATAAACAATTCAACTTTTTTAAATTCCAAAACAATAATAATATTAAAAAAAAATTAACAATATTTTATTCAACTTTCATCTCAACTCATTATCCAAACGATTCCTTAATTTAAAATTTAAATCTCTTACGTACGAATAAATTAAATCTTGTCGCGTCAACGATATAGAATGTACACGTATACTTTACATGATACCGGTTTATAAGTAGAAGAATTCAAAATAATAAGTATTCTCATCCAATGGCAATCTATGTTCTCACTTTCTTAGTATAAATTTTGATTGTTTGAGATTGTGAATGATTAATAAAGAACCATTGATGGTGGGAGCATTGCTTCCTACGAAAAACACTTAAGAGATAGGTATAAGATAATGCTAAATAACTAAAAAATTGTGGGGTCTTTGATATTAACACTTTTGTCTTGAACCCAAGGTCTAAGAAGAAATTGTGAATAAAGGTATTGGATGCATAATCAATTTGATTTTTAAGAAATGCAAAAGATTTCAAAGACCGCAAGAAAAAACCACTATCTGATCCTTAATTCCCTTACGCTAACCTTTGCAAATCATTGCGTTTTATTCAATTTATTTGAATAAAAAGATATAGAGATTTATGACTTATGTTGCAGGTCATCTTCCTAAGATCAGTTGCTTTCATTTGGGTGTGGCAGCAAAGTTGATTGAATATGGATAAGCATCTATCAAAATGGATATGCATCTTAGGAAAGGAGGCACCAAAGATTGTACTTATATTTTTATCTACACATGCACTAGTTGTGTAACTTATTATAATTATACAAAAGTTCAACTTTTATTATTGTGAGACCCACTTCAATAATGTATTGAGCGTGTTAAAAAGAGAAATGTTATTTGTAATTAGAGTACGCAAATGTCGTACACTCATTTTTTAAAAAGTGAGTAAATATGAGACCGGCTACAAGAAAAAATTAATTTTTTAATAGTAGATCACATTTTTTTTTTTCAAAATGAGTACGCGACACTTATACAATCCATAATTATATCTAACATTACTCTGTTAAAAAACACGTCTGTAAGTGAATTTCCTTCAAATATATATTCCTATTATATAACATTTGGTCCGAAGAATAAGTTCATTATTGGCATTCTCAATACATCATTGAAGTATTGACTTTATATAATACATGTTGATTTTCCTTAATGATTATTCACTTTTATATACAGATTCACAAATTTTCACAAACAAAGAAAATAAAAGAACCATTAAAAAGATAACCATAACATGATATGTCTCATAAAGTTTATTGCCTAACCATAATAGTATCCAATAAAAAAAATGTAAAAGTTAATTTTTTTATAAGTATAATAAAATAAATAATTTAAAAGTTATCACTGGCATTTTTATTGGCTGTAAGGGAAAAGGAATTTTCTAAAGTGGAAGGAATCTAAATTACCATTTTCTTAGAAGGGAATCCAAATTCTCAACAAAAGAGTAATACTAGGTATAATTCTCAAATATATAAGTATTTTGTAAAAATATAGGTCTCATAAAAAAAAAGTGAGTTTTTCATACTTTTTTATGTTAGCGTCCATTTTTTTATGAAGAGTTTGCGTGAGACTTGTGTATTTAAAATTTGTATATATCATTTTCCGTTCACATTCTCAACAAAATGAAGTTGACAGGGAATTCAAATCTCTACGAAAATCTGGACTTTTTTTTATACTCAAATATGATCATTATAAAAAAAAGTAATGTCAAATTTAGTCTTAGAATGTGAAGTCTTACGTACTCCCTTTAAAAAAGAGTAGTGTCTACTATTAAAAAATTAATTTTCTCATGTGAGTCTCATAATTATTCATTTTATTCAAAATGAGTGCGTAAGTCTTGCACACCATAAAGCTACAAATATCATTTCTTTTATAAAAATCAAATGGTATTGAAAATATAGGGAGAGGAGTAATGCTAGATACAATCTTAGAGTGTGCAAGTTTCGTGCACTCCTTTTGAAAAAAGTAAAATCCACAATTAAAAAATATTTTTTATGTGGATCCCAGACTTATCTATTTTTTCAAAAGTAGTAGCAAAAATTACACACTCTAAAACTACAAATATCATTTATCATAAAAAAATATTAATCTATTTTTTAAGATTTTGAGCTCCCTATCTTATTTAAATTTCAAATTTCGCATGATCATGTAGAGAAAATCTATTTAGTACTCATTTTTTAACACACCAGCACACTACTGATGTGGAAGTCTTTCACGTTAATTATGTTAAAAAATGATTAGGTTTTTTTTTTTTTTTAACTTATAATAGATCTTACTATAAGTGTTGTGTTGCACACCAAATTTTTTTATAGTAAAACTCAATCTTGTATCATTACTATATCTTCTATTACTCTCCAAAAAATCTTCACAACCTCCTAACACTCCACACTTCACATTATTTATGGTTTAAAAAGAATAAACTCAAAAAAAATTTAAAAAAAAATATTAAAAATTTTAAAATTTTAAAAAAGTGTGAAATGTGGAGTGTGGTGGAGGTTGTGTAACAAAGCTCATTACTCTCTAACAACCATAAAACTAATCAATACTATTCTCACATTATCTTATTTAATCATTACAACTTTATTAAATTCTCACATGAAATAAAATAAACAATTCAATTTTTTCAAATCTCAAAATAAAAATAATATTAAAAAAAATATTCTAACAATATTTTATTTAACTTTTAACTTTTATCTCAACTCATCTCATCTGCAAAAACAAACGAGATCTAAATACCATCTCATTGTCTAACAAATTGATTGAAGACAGGTTGGTAAGCTTATCAACACACCTAATCTTGGCCTGAATCCTAAAAGATCATTACTCTAACCATATGTCATGTTAAGACCTTGTTTGGATGTTGAAACGGTTTCATCTCATCTTATCTCATTATTATATTTTTTTTAAAATTTTTATATAAAATATAATAAATAATTTAATTTTTTAAAATATTAAAATAATAATATTATTAAAAAATAATATTCTAATAATATTTTATTTAACTATTAATTTTTATTTAAAATTATTTTATCTCATCTCGCTATCCATACGGGAGTAGAGATAATTATTCACAATTTTGAGCTTATCGTTATAAAGCCCGCGGGTAAAAAAAAAAAAAAAATCGGTTGAAAGAAGTGCAGAAACTAATGAAAATTTTATGAGTCAAAAATCAAGTTATGCGTATTTTTTTTATTTTAAAAAAAAGTAAAATCTACTGTTAAAAGCGATTTGTTCATATGAATAAGTTTGTCCATTACAGAGACATACATTTATTTTATGATTGTATAAAATATTTTCTAAATTTTATAACTAAGGTTGTAAGAGATGATTCATAAATCCTGACTAAACACTCCACACATGAATTAAGATTATGAGTTCAGTCAAATCTTATACGAATAAAAAATAATATTTATAATCATAAAATATGCAAATGCAAACATTATATAATTTTTTTAAAATAATTACGTAACGTTTATTCACTATTATATTATGGAAAATAATAGGGTTACTATCCTTCTACTACTCATTTATTACTCTTTTTATATTTGATTTTTTTAAAAAAAAAATTATTTTACTTAATGGTTAAGAAAATTATTGATAAAATTATATATATTTTTTATTTTTTTTAATAATTAAAGATGTTAAAAAAATAAATAAATATAATAAATAGGTAGTAAATGAATTGTAAGCCTATCACAAGCCTTATATTATATGTATCATTACCCCCCACATGATGAAGATTTGTAGCAGAAAGCTGTGTCGTCCTCGTATTTATTCCCTTCTGTTCCTTACTCAACACACCGCTTTTAATCAGAATCACACGTAACACCTCATTCCCCACCCATCACATTAACCTTTTCAATTTTTTCTTTCTTTCTTTTTGCTGACGAACTGAATCCCACTTTCAAAGACTATCAAGCAACGTAATATTAATGAAGAGTAGTAAGGTCTTGTTTGTTTTCAGTTTTTACAATTATTTTCATCTCATCTCATTTAATTATTATAATTTTTTCAAATTTTTATATAAAATAAAATAAACAATTCAACTTTTTTTCAAATCTCAAAACAAAAACAATATTAAAAAAATATAATATAATAATATTTTATTTAACTTTTATCTCAACTCATCTCATCTCAACTGTAAAAATAAACAAGATCACCTAATTCTCTTCTTGCTTATTAAAAGAATTTTAAAAATATATATCTTTAAAATAAAATAGTATTTAAAAGTATAAAAAGATAAAGATCACTAAAATATAAGAGCATTAGCATTGGATATATTGACCATCCTATTCTTCAAATTTTGATTAATATGTAGTTTTTTCACTTTTAGCTTATCATTCAAAACTTGAAGTCTACATTAGATTACCCATCACACTCTCTATAATAATAAAATATTATTATTTTTTATTTTTATATTTCTTTAATTAATTATTTTTTCATAATCTCTAATAACCTCCAACAATCATATTTATTTTCATTTTCACACTCCAATAAATAAAGGAATATTATTATATACACGAAATGCTTTAAGGAAAAATGAGAACAATATAAGAAACAATTTATACCGAATAAATATCCAAACCTACGAAACAGAGCACTTTCGTAAGCTGACTGCCCTAAAAACATAAATATTAGGATAGAAATAATAATATCTTTATTTCATTGTGATGAAGCAGAAGATCCGATATTGCCGTTCATAAAATATTGTCGTTCGGAAATCAAAACTATTGTCGTTCATAAAATAAAAGGGCAAAAAACCATGTTAAAATCAAAACTATAAATTGAAAATAAAATCAAACCCAAACAACATTAACAAAATCAAATCTAAATAACAAAATCAAGGTTAGGGTTTCGGATTTTACCGTGTTATTGCTTGCCATGCTGGAGAAAAGTTGTCGCGGTGCCGTGCTGGAGAAACGGAAGTGAAAAGGGAAGACGAAGAAAAAGAAGAAGAAGAAAAAACTAGAAGGAGAGGAAAAAAAACTAGAAGAAGAGAAAAAAGGAAGAGACGCGAGAGAGGGAAGAAGGAGAGAAAAAAATACTAGAAGAAGAGAAAGAATGAAGAGATGCGGCAGAGAAAATGGAAGAAGAAAAAGAAGAGACGCGGGAGAGAAAAAAATAAGAAGAACCGCGGGAGAGAGAATGAGACGAAATATAATAAACAATGAGATTTAGACTTGCTGCAGGACTTTTCATCTTTAGAAAGAAATATGAAATTACTGTAGCTCATATTTGAGATGAAATGGGTTTGACTAATTCAATATGGGCCAACTATTGATAAAATTAGTCAAATTTAAAGATGAAAAGACATTTGGTCAAGTCAATACCAATGTTATGATTCTCTCTCTCTTTTATATTTATGTTTTTAATTTTTTTTAATAAGTCATGTGGCATCACGTCATGGTGCCACGTCAAGAGAAAAAATGAATGGTATAAATTATGAGCATAATAACATTACTCTAATGGAAAATAATTCGTACATTTTTAGAATGTTCAAATTTAGCTAATTTTTTAAAACAAATAGATAAATACCGGCATGAAAAAATTTATTTTTTAATAATAAATCTTATATTTCTTTTAAAAAAAATGAATGCATTCTGAAATTGCATTTAATATTATTTATAATTGAAGATATTAATGTTGTGTATGTCTTGTCTGCGTATCTTTGTTAAGATATAAATTAAATAATAAAATATATTTTTTCTTATCAGTTTAAATTTTTGAGACAAATAGTAACTTTACAAAATATCAAATAAAGATCCTGAATTCAAACCGGACTCTACACTCCTTAATAATTTTTTTTTTATAGTCTCTATTCGTACCATTACAAATATATCTATGAAAGAAATATATACACTCAAAAATCTTTGGTGACAGAGATATTGGGGTTGTGGTACATGCATATTTGGGTCCACAAACAATCCCGGGGCGCACCTTTGTTATTAGAGAAATTCTATTTCCAATCTCTATTTAGAGATTGCATGTGCAAATCCTTCGTTAAATAGAAAAAAATACTATTTTGATAAGGATATATTATTGTAATTTTAAAAAAATTTAAAGATAAAATTAACTAGACTTGTAATGCAGTCTCTATTTAAAAATTGTATATAGCATTGCTCTTGTTATTAACATGATGATCCAGACATTTGT
The DNA here is from genome assembly GCA_022457165.1 of Juglans mandshurica. NCBI lineage: Eukaryota > Viridiplantae > Streptophyta > Magnoliopsida > Fagales > Juglandaceae > Juglans > Juglans mandshurica. The sequence goes on from CM039633.1 coordinate 16,014,940, forward strand.
GATTTTCTTTCAATATTCTTCGGCTACTTGAACGGTCCAAGAAATAATTATGTTCCAATATTGCCAATAAAACGACTCCACCCGTTTTTCTCTATTATTTTATTAAAAAAATAAAAATAAAATAAAATAAGTACTCGTGATCTTGTCAAAGAGGAATGTTTTAAACACAAAAACAATTTATAAAAGTAAATTTATATACTAATGTGGCTTAATATAGTATATTAAATTTTAAAATTATTTGTATGATAAAATAGATCTAACATATTATATAAAATTATATCAATATGTGAATTTTCTTTTATACAATTTGTTGCGCTTTTACTTGTATAATTTTTGTTCAGAAAATTTATCAAATCAAGATTTTCTGGCACATATATGATATTTTTTTATAATCACTCCATATCACTCGTTAACGAGGAGTAATGCTACATACAGTCGTGAAATGCACAAACGTCGTACAGTCGTTTTGGAAAAGAGTAAAGTTTATTATTAAAAAAATTAATTTTTTTTTCATACAGGTCTCATATTTATTCACTTTTTTTAAAACGATTGCACAGTACTTACACACGACTGTAAATATTATTTCTCTTTTTGATATAGCAGATCTATCCTGCCAGGGACATCATGTCCAGATCACTCCATATGTATTAACACATACAGAAATTATATAAGGGACTATATATTAATTAATGTTGCTACTGCTAGCTTCTACTACCCCGGCCATTAGCGCTCTCTTTCCTTCTCCTAATTAGTAGAATCTACTCATTAATTGATGTCCAAATATGTAACAAATTAATGTTATGGGCCATGGTTCTCTTATGTGAGAAGCTAGATCAGCAAAGATCACCCGGTACAAAAGATCCCAGAAGCACTACGATAAGTTTAGAGAGTTATCAGATGATAATATTTTTTTTTTGTTTTAAATGAAAGTTTAAAATATTAATTTAAAATATTATTATTATTTTAAGATTTGAAAAAGTTGAATTGAAATTTAAAAAAGTTAAATTATTTATTATATTTATATAAAAATTTAAAAAATTGTAAAGATGAGATGAAATAATAATACACCTAATAAATTTTTAATAAATATTTTGTGAACACGAGGAGGTGGCTATAAGTCGTGATGAGTTTAGTGCAGAATCTTTCTAGATAGGGTTCTACACTTCTAACTTTGGCTGAACTCGAAGGTGCATGGGAAATTATCATCAGCATATTTTATAATAATATATTATATTATAAAATATTATTGGTAAGTTGGATATGGTACTATTGAAGAAATATTAATGTGTGTGACATATATATATATATATATATATATATATGCAAGTTGCATGCGACATATATTATTCGCGACAATGCATCACGGGACGCATCTAATTATGATATTATATTTAATAACATAGAATCGTAAAAATATATACTTTATTAATTAATTGAATATTAATACTAATCTGAAGCCGTAAAATAAAGTCGAGAATCCTAAACTCGCATTAGTCAAGTTGGTACTGATCAAGGCATATAATATATATATATATATAATAATTAATACATATATATATATATATATTTAGAGATATTATCATGCATATATATATATATATATTTAGAATAAGATCTGCGTGCAATTTCAAAACATGATGATGCTGAGAGTTCATGCCATGAACAGTACTACATGAATCTAAAAATGGTATATATCATGATCTGAACAATAATCACATCCCCGACCAACTTTCACGAGATTATATTCGATACAAGTACTGAGATCGAAGTAAATTAAAACATGATCATGTGAAGAGATTATGTCATCATTTCAAGGGTACGTGGACTCGTACGTGGAGTAGCTAGCTAGGATGATCGAGTTGTCGGCCTGTGGTAGTAGTATTAGTAGTATAGTAGTAGTAAGTTAGTAATACTTATACAGCATGCATGCATGCATGGCCTTTCTGAAAAATGAAGTATATATATATTATGAAAAATTCTACCTTCAGTTGCCTCGTGTAAGCGCCAGATAAGCGCGGGCTGACGTGGTAAAAAAATCTAAACGCACCGTTTTGTCCCTCTCTCCCTCCCTCTCTCAGTTTCCATCTCTCGCATTTTCACTTTCTATTCCTCCCTCTCTTGAAGTCGAAGACTATTTAAGCAGCGTCTCCCTCTCTCGAAGCCACCCTCCCTTCGTCAACCTCCCTCCGTCTTCATTTCTATTCCAAGCTCCGACCCATGTACAGACAGACCAAATTGAATGCAGGAATATTGGAATTACACCAGATTTTATTGGTCTGCATCTTATAACAAAACCATAAATACACTCAACAAGTACAAAATCAATATTTGCATAAATGAACAAGAGTATAAGCGGACCAATGTGTCCTGCAAATTCAGTGTGAACAAAGCTACTCCACCAACATGATTTCAACGATGAAAACTCAGAACCCAAAATATATACAGATAGTTCACATCATAGTAACCGAAAAAAATAAAAGAAGAAATAAATAAAAAAAAAGGGACTTTGCAATGTGTGTACCTATGGGACATATCAAACTTCCCCAATTTGTAAGGAGTAAGAAAAGGAAAGGTGGGAGTTTCAACGGCCACTTTTAATGGCGTATTCTTATTCGGCTCGTGCCTTCTACGTTGCTTTCCAATCCAATTTCTGCTTTCAGAGAGAATAAAAAAAAAAAAAAAAAAGGTATTTAGACGAGCAGGAAAATACCTACAAAATAATCCACAATTCTAGATGAACATAACGAACCATATCAATGTGGGTATCAATGAACCAAATCAGATGAGTAAGAAGATGAAGAGCTAACACGAACACGATCAAACGAAAACCCACATGAAATCTAGCCGAAACCTCTCTGAAAGCTAACAAGCTCTGTTTCAATATAAAAGTTTCTTTCTTATTCTTCAATGAAAGGACAGCAAACAACGTGCAGATGAAATTTAGCCTTTTGTATTTTTGTTTTTAGTTGATGTGGCATTAGTGACTTTCCACAGTTTGTGCCCAGTGACTGTACGTATAAGAATTGATATATTATAGCGCATTGAATGAAAATTGATTTAAATTGGGAAGAACGTCAATTAATCTGAAAGGGAAGCACCATCCTCTAATATGGACCATTTCAAATCAACTCCCACCAACTTTATCTTTTTATTTTGGCCATAATCATATATAAGCTTTAAAAATCTATAAGATGCCAAATTCAAAAAAAAAAATATATATATATATATATATATAGCTGAAACGGTAATTTCCGTATAATATTATATATATATCCATCATGCATGCGTGCTCCATTTAAAGTATCAAACGTATAACAACTACTCATGACTTGTTTGAATATTTAAGTTTTAAACTATCTAATTATTTGTGAATTACTTCTTTAATTCTGAAAATACTTGCACTATATGTATACAGCTACAAAATCATGTATATATATATATATATTATAAAAAAATTAATATTTATGATGAGTTATTCACGACGAAAATGATTATTTATGACGATGATACATTTATTTTATCAGTAAACAGTTATTTTGACAAAAAATAACTGATAAGAAATAAATAATTTTCTTATAATAATTAGACAATATTTGAAGAATTACGATGGTATGCGCGTGGCCCATATAACATTTTATCAATATTAATTATATTTGTACAGTTTTTTTGTCAATATTAAATATTATAGAGTGTTCATGCGTCCTTAGATTACATATTAATCCAAATTTATCCCATAAAAAGTACAAGGAATTTTAGTGAATCCTAAACAAAGAAAAACCATATTTATACAGCTTTTGAAATTGTGAATTAAATGCGTTGCGATGATACCAATATTTCTCTATCATTATATTATGGCAGGGAAAAAAAAAAGTAGTCATGTGGATACGTGTCAAAATTCATTTTCATTACCTACATTCTTTTTCCAATTTCTAACATTTTTTTTTTTTTTAATAATTCTAACATTTCTTGTTAGTTATTATTAGTGCATAGAGATTTATCTTGAGGTAAAAAAATATTAGGTATAACTGTGGGATCGATTCAAATATATAAAATCTTTCTACTTGGAACCACACACAATGAAAACGCACATAGAATATGCTAAAATGCTCGTCTATTATTGAAGAAGAGAGAAACCTGCAAGCTAGCTAGAGATCGTGTTTAGCAATCTTGGTACATCCCAAGTCCCAAGAATATATATATGCATATATATATAGGGCAATCGATCCTCTGCGTGATGTTCACGAATAAGTGCAATAAAAATATTCATGAACTGCCGTAGGGTTTTCCACTTGCTTTAATTTCCTCTAATTTTTGGATGGTGCAGGAACACATATATGCAGATAGAGGTTAGATAGGAAATAAGTGCTCAATTAGCAAGAGTTCCTTATTCTAGTATCGCCAGACGAGAGAGCATCATTCCAAGTTATTTCTTTTGTGTTAATGGCAATAAAGGGATTTCGTGGGGCTGCAGAATGCTGATTTCGATCTGCATGATGCATGAGAACAAAGAAGATGGAGATCGAATATATAGAAAATTATTAGAGATATATATATATATACCGAGTTTTTGTTGGATATATGGAAATACAAAAGAAAAGGGTGCTGCTTAATTCACTGCATGCTTTTTTGGTTTTACTGCCTTATGTAAATTAAATATATTTTATATTTTACATATATTTTACATGCATGAGGCATTAAAATATATTTTATATTTATAATCGTTTACTTATCAAAAAGAGAAATTTATATTTATCATGTGATGTATATTTCCAAGCTCAGAATAAAAAACAAGTGTATGTTGCCATTGTTGGATTGCATGTGGAGACTGATCTGTGAGCAGAAAAATTGAGGAACAGTGAGTTCGCTATACATGCGCTCGATAGTGGACTCGAGCGAAGCTCAACCCGTGAGTTCGCTCGACATGCATTCGAGTGAAGCCCGTAAGTTTGCTCGAGCCACGCTTGACACCCCGTTCGAACCAATGTTTATTGGTTGTTCGCTCGAACTGCGCTTGACACTCCGCTCGAGCGAAAAACGTAGTTTTTGCCAAATTAGGACTTTCAGCACCGTTTACTATAAATATGTTATATTTGACTTGTTTTGTACGACTTTTCAGTTTATTTTGAGAGAGAACAATTTTCAAGTGAGTGCATATTGAGTGAGAGGACAAAAAGGCCCTAAAGAGTGTGAGTTGAGATTGAGTAATTATAATCTTATCTGGTTAATAAGATTTCTGCAACTCTGTGGATTTAGGCAATTTGCCGAACCACGTATATTGTGTGTTATGGGCTTCATTGTGCTTGCTTTTACTTTAGTTTGTCATTGTTAGTGTGTGTGTGTTTTGCATAACAACTGGTATCAATAACCAATGTCGGATCTGAAAGAGAATGATGACTGGAGATAAAGTGAAAGTACCCAGGATCGAGAAGTTCAACGGCACTAATTTTGGGTACTAGAAGATGCAGATCGATGATTATCTATATGGGAGGAGGCTCCACCTTCCATTGTTGGGAAAGAAGCTGGAGCGCATGGATGATGCTGAGTGAACCCTTTTAGATCGACAGCTTCTGGGGATTATTCGATTGACCTTATCCAGAACAGTGGCACACAATGTCAGTAAAGAAAGAACCACGATGAATCTCATGGCGACTTTGTCAGGTATGTATGAAAAGCCGTCGACAAATAACAAAGTGCACTTGATGAAGAAATTATTCAATCTGAAGATGTCAGAAGATATTTCTGTGGCCTAACACTTGAAATGAATTCAATATGATCACAAATCAACTGTCTTCTGTAGAGATTGAGTTTGATGATGAGATCAGAGCATTGATTATGTTGGCAATGCTGCCAAATAGTTGGGAGGCCATGAGAATGACTGTGAGTAGTTCAGCTGGCAAGATGAAATTGAACTACGATGATGTACATGACATGAGCATTGATGAAGAGGTACGTAGAAGAGACTCAAGTGGGTTTTCGGGTTTAGGATCAACCCAAAATATTGACAATTGGGGCAGAGGACATGACAAGTCAAGTTCCAAGAGCAAAGGAAGAGTAAGACGAGATCTAAGCAGCAGATCACTTCTGGAGTTGTGGCAAGCCGGGCTACATTAAGAAAAACTGCAGGAATTAAGAAAGTGCTGAAGATGATGCAATGAATGTAGTGGCAGAAAAAATTCATGATGCCCTAATTCTTGCAGTGCACAGTCCGATTGATGATTGGATGTTGGATTCAGGGATTTCGTTCCATAGCATCTCATATCGAGAGATCATGTAGAATTATGTTACTAGTGATTTTGAAAAGATATATGCGACTGATGGAGAGGCACTGGATGTAGTGAGAGTGAGTGATGTGCACATCACACTTCCAAACAAGGGTGTGTGGACTTTACAGCAAGTCAGACACGCTCCAGAATTGAAGAAAAACCTGATTTCTGTGGAACAACATGATGACAGCGGTTATGCAGTAGCATTCTTTGGAGGAGCTTGGAAGATCACTAAGGGTGTCCTAGTCTTAGCGCATGGTAAGAGATCTAACTCTTTGTATTTAACATCAGGGTGACCAGTGATGTGCAGGGAAATACAAAAGTGAAAAAAGGCAGGCTTGATCGCTCGAAACATATGAGGAAACCAAAGGGGGTCAGCTTTGTCATTCCTCATGTAAGCCTGGGAACGTTGGTTGAGGTTGCCAAGATTGGCTCGAGACCGGATACTCCTAGTGCAGTGGGAGTTGTGAGTCGCCCAGTGGATGTACTGACTAAGGGCGATGTACGTGGAAAACTGAAGTTGGACTTGACTTCAGTGTGTCTTCTAGCTTGAAGAATGGAGTTGTGAGCTGCAGAGATGATAGAGCTTGGCTGGAAATAGTGGCTAGCATGTGGAGACCAAGTTTTCCAAGTAGAAGATTACTGGGTTGCATGTGGAGACTAGTCTATGAGCAAAAAATTGAGGAACAGTGAGTTTGCTTGACAAGCACTCAACAGTGGGCTCGAGCGAAATTTAACCCGTGAGTTCGCTCAAGGTGCGCTCGACAGTGGGCTCGAGCGAGACACAAACCCTAGTGTTCGCTAGAGCAATGCTCGACACCCCACTCGAGTCAATGTTCATTGGTTGTTCACTCGAGACGCACTCGACACACCACTCGATCGAATAATATAGTTTTTTTCAAATTAGGGTTTTCAGCGCCATTTACTATAAATATGTTATATTTGACTTGTTTTGTACGACTTTTCAGCATATTTAGATAAAGAACAATTGTCAAGTGAGTGCATATTGAGTGAGAGAGCAAAAATTTCCTAGAGAGTGTAAGTTGAGATTGAGTGATTGTAATCTCCTATAGTTAATAAGATTTCTGCAATTCTGTGGAAGTAGGCAATTTGACGAACCACGTATATTGTGTGTCATGTGCTTCATCGTGTTTGCTTTTATTTTAGTTTGTCATCATTGGTATGTGTGTTTTGCACAACAATCATGTATTTCCTTATTTTGTTGGATAGCTTGGGGCTCTGATCAGTTAATATGATGATTACTAATTTATTACACGTTACTAATTCTACAATATTATATGATGTCAAAAAAAAATCTACAATATTATATGAGAGAGAGAAAATTAACAACACTTCTCATAAAAAAAAATTATATAGATCATAGATCGAAAGAAATAATTACTATATATGAAAAAATAACACATGAAGATTGTGCTGATCTCCCTTTAATTTGCAATAGCTAGCTGGCAAAGAGAAAGAAAGTTTATATTATGCATTGGTTGATTGAAGTACTCTACTCCCAATCTTCTGAGTTTCTTCTTTCCCCATTCTCCATGACCCATGCATCCTCTCACATCATCGATCTTCCAACTATATATCATTCCATTTCACTCCGACCACCCGTTCCGGCCTTAGTGCACAGGCCACACATGCATGCCGCAATTGTTCATGAATATCATGCAGCCAGCTTGACATGAACTTCCCTTATTTTTTTTTTCTCTTGCTCCCATTGACTGTTATAAGAAAATTGTTTATTTGTTGTCAGTTATTTGCTGTCAAAATAAGTATATTCTCATTACAAATAACTCATCACAAATATTTAATTTTCTTGTAATGACGTACGTATTTTCCCTGTTGATCTACTCTTTTTTCCTCTCCTCCTAATTTGCTCAAACTTCCTTTTCTCATTTGGAAAATTTGACAAACTATATACCATCATCTTATTTTCATCATATTATAATGATGTGACATTGTCTATCACCCTTTGAGTCTATACTTTTAAAAAAGTAATGATATAAGGTTGATAAAAGTGTCATATTTTACCTAGGGGATAAAAGTGGCCAAGTGTGTGATTTGTAGCATTACTCTTCTCATTTTCCATTCCCTTTTGTTTTGGTTTTATGCGCTCAAGTAAGCATTATTTTGGCATATCTCTAACTATATTCAGGCATTATTCTATTACCCTTGACTACATCTTTTGTCCCAACAATCTTAAAAGGAAAATGATACACATATAACTATTTTACAACTCTTTATACAAGCATGTTTTACATTAGGGGCATTTTCATAAAATTAACTTATAATATTAATATCGTTTTACAAAACTACCTTCATTATAAAACATGACTTTATAAAAAAGTTGAAAAAATAGTTGTTCATATATCATTACTCATCTCAAAATAATTACTTAAGGATAATGATAGACTTACTACTTCCTACCACTCATCTATTATTCTTTTTATTTTTTAAATTTTTTTGTACTTAATGGTTAAGAAAGTGACTATTAGTGAAGTTATATATTTTTTAATTTTTTCTTAATGATTAAGAATGTTAAAAAAATACTTCAAAAAAAAATCAAATATATTATAGAATAGTAAAATAGTGGTAAGAGGGTGATAAGCCTATCATTATCCACTACCTAATGTCTTGCATCACCCCCACTAGTCCTTAAAGCATCGTCTTTCTCGCTCTAATTTCTACGGAAAAACTCACAAAAACCCTAAAACACTTCTCATAGTTTGGAGTAATGCATGCATCGTAACCCTTTTAGCCTAAATCAGTTTTACCAAATGAACATTTAAAAAAGGATGAAGAATGCCTTAAACTCATTTAATTATGAGAAATGCTTTAGCCACAAATATATTTCATAAAAGTAAACTCACAGACTGAAATTATTTGATGTGATACGTTAGATTGTAAAATTATTTTTATTGTAAAACAAATATAATGTATCATATGAAGCGATATCATTTTGTGGGTTTACTTTTATAGATCAATCTCTTTATAGTTATAATACTTTTCTTTAATTAATTAGATCCAACTGATTCTCTTCTTTTTACAAAGTTTAGACGTTTGAGATTCATTTTGGATATTGTTGAAGAACATGAAGGCCATCACGAATATATAGAAGCAAAGGCATATATATTAATGCGCTCAAATAAATTAATTAGCTATAAAAGCTATGTGGAAAAAGAACCCTACAAATAACACCTAATCAAGGTCATGTTATTAGGATATGTACATTAATGATAGAGATATTGTAGACCTAAGATGTTTATAATTTTTGTCCAATCACATGATGCATGTTTCCTGACAAGTATTTATTCATATTTACATTTGCCATTTCTCTTCACTAAAATCACTACTCCAATATATTGAAATCTCGTCTTCTTGTCCATCCTCACAAGATCACGTCTCCTTATATATATTGATCTTTATCATCGTTTTCTGGAAATACAACGAAAATTAAGCTAAAATCATGTCACAACTAAGAGAAAAGATATTTACAACCGTAAATTGCGTAACCACCGCGTAATCACTTTGAAAAAGAGTAATAAAACATAGGACCCACATGAAAAAAATTAATTTTTTAATAATAGACCATACTCTTTTTCAAAGCGATTATGCGGTGGTTACGCACTTCACGGTTGTATGTAGAATTACTCCACAACTAAAGACTACTTAGGCCGGCCTTATATTTTGTCATGCATGAAGAAAATAATTCAGAAAATCTAATTAAGTGGCTTTTAAACAACTTCTCACATCCAATTCCATTATATATAAATTAAACGTCCTTACAAAAATAACATTAATAAAAATTATTCCTCTCAATTAATTCATATCTAATTATCATTTTAAAAAAAATATAAAATATAATTTTTTTGAAAAAATAAAATAAAAAACTTATTAATTAATACTGCTTTTTCCGAACAATATCATTTTAATGGACTCTAGCTATATATTTTCTCAAACCTCAATGAAAACACATGATTTTGTAAATTATTTCAATTCAATATATATTTTTATGTATCCCATAAATTTCACAAAAATATTTAGAAATTTATCTCTAAAATGTTCATATTAATTTCATGATTATTTTTAAGAAAAAATCTTACGTACAATTATCCCACGGAGCTCTCGGGTACTATAATACAACCTCTTTCCCTATGTAGCCTCGAAACTGTTGACTTCCAAGAGACCCAAAATGCCACCCGATCCACTATCCTTATTTAAGTCCACGCTCCACCGTGGCTGAAGCAAACCACGCACTGAATTATTAAGAGAAAGAAAAATGGATATATATATATATAATTAAATTAATATTATTCCTATTAAATTAATTAAAAATATATATTTAAGTGATATTTAGTAATAAAATTATGATCAATTTTGAGAGATTCTTATTTCATTTTATTGTCCAAACATTTCTTAAAAGTTGCATTTAGAATTTCAAAGTTTAATTTTTAAAAATTATGTAAAAATTATTAAAAACAACAAAAAGGTTCCTGGGAAATTAAAAAAATCTATCTTCCTCGTACTTTAAATCTTCAAATTCAAACAAAATTTATTAAATTTTTTTAAAATATTAATACGAACAAGTAATGCTCTTAAGTTATTCATATTTTGAAATTAATTTATAATTTTCTTAAGTTCCAAGCATTTTAAATATCGGTGTTTGAATACTGAAAGTGTCTCATTTTATTTAATTTTATTTTATTATTATAATTTTTTAAAATCTTTATATAAGTTAAATTTTTAAATTTTAAAATAATAATAAAATTAAAAAATAATATTTTATTTAATTTATAATTTTTATTTAAAATTATATTTTCTAACCTCACTATCCAAATTAGCTGAGTTAAAAGGCAAGTGAAACTTATAAATGTAGTGAGAGAGTGGGATAGGAGCTGAGGGCTCCGCCGGGTTGAATAGTAAGCATGTCATGTCCGATAGGGCCACCACGTGAATTGTGAATTCTTCCACCATTCTTTCCCTCTTTCACCACAACTAAAAAGAGAAGAAAACTCTCTCTCTCTCTCTCTCTCTCTCTCTCTACACGTAGATTTTGTTTTTCTTTACACAGATTATTGCTCCTTTTTTAAAAAATAAATTAAAAATTAAAAAATATATCTATATCTATAGGCTATATAGCAGCACTCTTCTTCTCTATCTATCTCTAAAAAAGTGAGAGGAGAGAGTCTAGTCCGTATTCATTCATTTACACATCTTACGTCCCGTCACCAAGCTAGAGTTCTTCCTCCCACCTCCCCCGCTTAGATTACCTTCACTTTCTCGCGAAAGAGGCGAGACCTGACTCCAAAAGAAGCTCTTGCAAGTGAAGAGATCATCGATCCAAACGGAGCAGTCTTCGGATCTTGATGCCACCATGATCAAATACAGAAAACTGTACTGAAAGGGTCATGGTGTTTGTTTTTATTAGCTGGAGAGAGAAAGACACGGGGAGGAAACTCACCTATAGATATTGAGGTTTCTTTTCAAGGCAGAAGAGACAAAAGTTACACCATCAATTCCCAGTATTAGGTAAAATTGTTGCTTGTACAGACCCATAGCTAGCTCTTGTCTATGGATTCAGCTTCGGGTGCTGGTACATCCGACCCGAATAGCGGAGAGGGTCCATCCGCCACAGGTTCGGCGCCGGCTGCGGAGGGTTCATCGCCCTTGCCACTGAGTCGGTACGAGTCACAGAAGCGGCGAGACTGGCACACCTTTTTGCAGTACCTGAAGAACCACAAGCCTCCGTTAACTCTTTCCCGGTGCAGTGGTGCGCACGTGATCGAGTTCTTGAAGTACTTGGACCAGTTTGGGAAGACGAAGGTGCACATCTCCGGTTGCCCCTACTTCGGGCACCCGAACCCTCCGGCCCCCTGTGCTTGCCCGCTAAAGCAAGCGTGGGGGAGTCTGGATGCGCTGATCGGACGCCTGAGAGCAGCTTACGAGGAGAACGGCGGACGGCCGGAGTCAAACCCGTTCGGAGCGAGGGCGGTGAGGATTTACTTGAGGGAAGTGAGGGAAGGGCAGGCGAAAGCCAGAGGGATTCCTTATGAAAAGAAGAAGCGGAAACGACATACAGTCACGGCAACCACATCAGTGGTGGCAGCTTCTGCGGCGCCGGAAAATGTGCCAGCGAAGGTGATTCAAGGAGGTGATGCTGGGGGTTCTGGTGAGGGAAGTGGAAGTGGTGTTGCTCAAACGACGACGACCACCACCGTATAGTTCTTTATTTTAGAAATTAATTTTCCATTTTCGTCTGTTTTTTATAACGTTTAACATATATATTTACAAGTACTAGTGATTCTCTCATAATTGAGGGGTTTTTTTTTTTTTTTTATTTCTCTTGGCTATATAAAACTTATAATTATTCTTCTCCTTCTGTGCTATCTCGTTCTCATTCCTTCAGCTTGTTAGACCTTTATTCTCCTTCTGTAATGGCTGGTATTCATGATTCCATGATCTAAGTTTCCAACTGCGTACAAGAAGAAACAGCATTTATATCATCCACTGTTCAGTTTCTTTTATCTTTTTTCTCTTGACCTGATCAACTGAGATCAGAATCAGAAGAAGTAAGCATGGAATAGAAGTTTGAAAATGGAGATATCAAAAAAATCTACAGTAATATGACTTTTGTTTAGTACATTAATTTCTCCTTCCACAATATATATATCATTATGAGCAAATTGCAGATCAGGTTGAATACAATAAGCAAGGTCTTAATTATTTTCTATTATTCTGTCAGTTCTCTTTTCATTTGTATTGTTCTTCCATATCTGCAAAACTGTTTGCTTGTGTGGATTCTAGTACCCAACTCAGACTGTGGAGGCCACAGCTTATAATATTATGAAGAAGGGCAGGCAAAGCAAAAAATAGCAGTCACAATAGCCAAAATGTTTGAAGTCAGGAGCAACTGTTCATCTGGTCCCCGGCATCTCGATTTTCTGGGCTCAAAGATCTCTGTTATGATGATGCACACGTGCGCCTCTGATTTATGGATTTCCACTCTCTGATCAGGTGCTCTTGATCCCTTTTATCTGTTTGTTTTAATTCGTACATTTTAATATATATCTGGGGTTCATAATTTTTGGTGTTTGGATTGAGACGATCGGTCTCAACCATGGCCAACCCCTGATCATGATCTTCTCCATCATCTTCCATAGCTAGGAAAACAACATTTCTTTCTGTGATAACAACTGCTACTAGAGGATATAGGCTAAAGCCTGCAAGCATCCATGAAAAGAAAAAACTAATCCCTTTCTTTTCTGATTGCTGATCTTATTTTATTAAGGTAAACACCAGCTCAGTGTGAAAACGACTTGCAGCCAACCCTTTCTTAAACCATTCTAGATGGTATTATCTTATTTTATCTTTTACAATTATTATGAGTAACGCTTGAAATGTGTAAATATCTTGCCGTTGTTTTGAATTTTTTAAAAAAAAGTAAGATTTATTATTAAAAAATTAATTTTTTTAATATCAATCTCATATTTATTTATTTTTTTTAAAATGATTATACGATTATACGACGCTTATACACTCACAATTATAATTATGATTTCTCATTATATATATATATATATATATATATATATATATATATATTCAACTTTTGTCGTGATAACATAGAGACCCACCAAGTCACTCCCAAACAAAAAAACCCCATTTCTGATCCTCAGTTTTAGATCTACATCATGTCATAGAATGATGCAACATTTATTGCCCCCGTCCTTCTTTTTCCTTTAGAACGTTTATACCCTTTTTTTACGCATTTGTTTCTTTCACCATTTTTATCTCTGCAACGTCAAAAAGGAAACCACGGTTAAATTGCCTTCAGCTTTGTCTTGTTGCTTAAAAGGTGTACGTTCTTCTCTACCTCTTCACTCTAAACATAATTCCATCCATTAGGGAACAAAAAGGAGAGAGAGAAGGAGAAACCACTCTAGAGTAATGCAAAGCTTGTGTAGAAATTATAGATACTCGGTCCTGGATGTCTGAAAGGAATGACATAAGTGTCGAATTAGGATAAACAAAATATTATGGATCTCTGTACTTCTGTTTGATGTGAATCTTGCATGCAACAGTACTGCGTACGTGGGGCAGGAATTCTTGGCATAGGGAGTGCAAAACGAAGCATTCAGATCATGTATGATCATATTAATATTATATAGTCCTCATTTAGGGAAAGATCGATGGAAACGGCTTTGCTTTGAGTGGGGTTGTTTTTTTGTTTGTCTAATAAAGCGCCTGCACTGCACAGTGGTCTAGCTTGTCTAATGCCATTGGTGGGCATTGATATTGTTCACTCATTTGCAGGCTGGTTTGAGCTCTGAATGGAATATATGCTTAATTTATATACCCTTTCCCATGATCTCCATTCGCGTCCAAGGAAGGACAGCACTCACATTCTTGATAAAAAAATTATATTAGAAGTCGGCATAAAAATACATTGACTATGTCGTAGATACCACATAATGTGATTTGTAAATCTATATTTTAAATTGAACTTTTATCATGTTAATAGTGTACTGTCTTGTATATTGAATATTTACAAAGAGAATTGTTACAGATACAAAATAAATCTACAAATTAATATAGTTTCATAAAATCCGTTAAATCTATTTTATAATAAAATTAACTTTACAATTTGACGTACCACATCAAGTTACGTACATCGGTTTGTAGGTTTATTTTTGTGTAATTATTTTGTGGTTAAAGTATTTGAGTCGGGCTACTCTGTTGTCCAGAGTAGTCTGCTCAACTTTACCGCTTTTGATTTTTGGGTTTTTTATTTTTTATTTTCATTTTTCTTTTCACATTTTTTTAATATATTTAAATATTTAAAAAAAAATCTCAATACACTTAAAATTACTTCCTTAATCATTAAGGGAAAAAAAAATATTGCCAACGGTCAAATGGAGCGGTACAAATGGGAGAGGAAAGTAGTGTTTTCCAAAGTATTTTCCACCAATTTGCATCTTATGTGGTACTCTACACGCCTTTGTATATATAGATCCTTTGTAGACATTAGTATTATAAATGGCACTTTTTATGGTTGTTTATGTCAATTTATAAATATATAGGATTTTTCTTGAACCTTTAATATCTGGGAGATTATAATGGCCCTCATTTAAAATGAACATTTAATATTGTTGTACCTTCGAATTTTATTGCTCTACCGTAAAGAAATACCAACGACATTAATACAAATTAAAAAAAAAAAAATCTCAAAAACAAGCAAGCATATATAAAATCATATCCTATATATCTATATAATATGTATATCAATACATGAAAAACAAAATTAAAAGAACTAAATCTAACTATAATATGAAAAATTAGGGAGCTAGACATGCTCTATCTATCAAGAATCAAGCATCCAACCAGCCATTTGGAATTGCTGAGAGCATTGCCAACTCCAAGTGCAAATTTTACCTTTTTTTATCACAAAATTCCTACATTGAACTAGCTATAGCCATATTTTTTAATTTTGAGCTACAGTAATTTTTCCCACCTAGCTATATTTGGAGATACACTATTGAAGGACCAAATGAGTTTTTTATTATTTTTTCTCAATTTCCCTCCCTTTTTGGTAATTTTTCTTGCCAAATTACTTTTCTTTTATGATAAAGTTTCTAATTGAGGGTACATTTATTTTCTATCATTATTAGCTTAATACACAATATAAAAATATAAATAGCAAAATATACTTATTTTCTATCATAGTTTTTCTTAATTTTTTTTTTTTTGTTAATACTAAGTAATTGGTTTGTGAATCTCACAATGCTATGAATGTATGTAGCAATCTAGGTGCGTAAAGTTAATGTGCATCCGAGTGACTTGCCGTACTACAACTTAAAGTTAATGACTCTACTTGTTGGCAAAAAAAAAAAAGTTAGCAAAAATTAGTTTGTTAGTTTCAAGAATTGTTGTATAATTTTTTTTTATCAAATATTATTAAAATATATGAAGTATATTTACAAAATATGAAAAAAAAAATGTCAAATATTATTAAAATATATAATATAATAATATTATTTTGACTTTAAAATGGCTAGTCCAATGTGGACTCAAATAGTCAAAAGTTAATACAATAGCCAAAATGTAAGATTCTAGCCAAATTTTAGACTTGGCAATGGCTAGTCCATTGCCAAATGCTCTGAGAAGGGTTTGTAAAGAAACCATTAATAATGCCATGCCATGCCATGCCATGCCATGCATGCATGTCATTGGCCAAGCCATCTGCAAGCTGGCTATTATGCCCTCCCTATATGTATTAATTAATTACTGTACATCACTATATATATATCTTGAACATTAATTATTATAATTTTCAAGGGAAAGAATACATGTATTTCCAAAGTTTTCACATTTCTTTTTATAATTTTCCGCACCTTAAATTATCAAAATCAGTGACTTACAGCTTAAACTGCTAATTATTAATGCTTTATCATTTGTAACAATATTGTATCAAAGTTACAAAATTAATTTTTAAGTTAAAAACAAAAATACAACAACATATATTAATTTATCTCAAATTAATTATTAATAAAATTAATTATTTTTAATTTTTTATAAAAAAATTAAACATATAATCTTAATTTATTTTATATATTCAAATACATACCTTAATCTATTTATATATATTTAAATATATCTCAGTAAAATTCATAAAATATTACTATTTACTGATTAATTATCTAAGATTCTTAATTTAATAGCTAATTAAACAGTAAATCCTATATGACATTGAAAATCTTCATTACCCAACAACTCCGTACCTGGCGGATTAACCCTACAACGTACGTGTACGTACGTTGAGTACGTACCAGCCACTGAAACCCACTGAGCTGAGTCATGGAAATTTATTGAACACATCAACTCTCATAATTAACAATGGTCCATGTGGTTGATTTTAGACGAAATACAAGTAAAAATTTATAAATATGATCTTAAATCTACTACGTACCACATTTATTCTTTTCATAACTAAACCATTATTTCAACGTCAAATAGCTTAATTCACTGTTCGTTTCTCTTTTTCTTTTTTTTCTTTTTTTTTTTTTACACAATAATTTCGTGTATCAAAGCATTAAGTTTTTGTAAAAATAATGCTAAAGAGAAGCCATTATAGCAGTGTACACTTTACACTTACTGTGTGGTTGTTTCTAGTTGATTGTTCCCAACACTCATTTAGAGAGATGTGTAGTCTAGATGATGTCACATCATGTATATAAAATAAATACTCCCAATATTAATTTCTATCTATATTAAATTATTTAGCATGAGATCGAGAGTGTCTTATCAGGATAAGGGATGCATTAGGGGTCTACCTGGTTTTGTAAGATATTGACAAAGGGGATGAATCTGAGATGGAAGTGAAGTATAAATCAAGTTTCATGGGCAATAACTTGGGCGGGCAGCTGCTACCCACAGGATAGGGTCGTGGGAAACAGTCGGTGGCCCTAAGTGATGGACGAAAAGAAAACCTAGAGGAGCGGGTAAAGTCAAGAAGAGAGCCAAAGTTATAAGGGAGGGAAGTGATGCAAATAGTGCAGAGATATGATTAATATTACGTACGTCCCGGCCCCACTGATATGCATGCATGGGTCCCAATCGAATAGTTTGACAAACTGTAGTTTCGGTCACCGACAACATATCTAAGACCGTAGATTTCCTGAGTACAGATGATCTTGGGCTGTCAGCTGTGCAATGCATGATGATTATGTTCATACTACTGATCTTACATATTCAGTTTTTAGGGCTAATTTCCCAGATCAAGATAAACCATCATTTTCTCCATGGCTGCTGCGATAGCTAGCTTACCCAAACTTTTGTTTTTGCTGAAACTCGCTAGCTGCAGAAAAAGAAAGATCTATATGATGCGATCATTGACCACGTTTCCTTTGAGAGACATCATCGAAACGCAATCATCAGCCTGTTATCTTTGTTGTGGTGATCAATCGCTTTTATCGACTGTCTTGCGTGCACGCCTTTGGGGGGGGTGACTTAGTTCCCAAGCCAGACGGACATGTTTATATGCACGAATGTGTGCTTGCGTCGAGCTAAAAGTGATTGAGAAGAGTGGGTGCAGTGGGCTAGCTGGGCTGTTTCGGTAGAATTTGGTGATCAGCTTAAGTTCCCAAGTTTAGGCTTATTTTGGTGGGATATTGCTAT
This sequence comes from Juglans mandshurica, assembly GCA_022457165.1. Taxonomy (NCBI): domain Eukaryota; kingdom Viridiplantae; phylum Streptophyta; class Magnoliopsida; order Fagales; family Juglandaceae; genus Juglans; species Juglans mandshurica. The sequence goes on from CM039633.1 coordinate 16,033,389, forward strand.
TCCCAATTGATCAAATTATAATTGTGTAAGTAGAATAAGATAAGTGTATCTTGGATTCGTCTCAACTGGCAAGTACGTACGCTTGATCATGAACTTATTTAAGTAAATTTCATATAGAAATATTTGTTTAAAAAAACACTTTTAAAGTAACGTAATTTGCTATAGTGAATCAGATTGTAAAACTCTTTTTCATATAAAATAGATCTATCTAACTAAGTCAGTTTGTAAATTTTACTTTCAAAGAATATTTTTAGACAAGTGCTACAATTACAAAGGAATTTCATATAAATAAACTCATAAACTATCATGACTTTATATGGTATTTTAGATGTATAATCTCACAAATATCATGACTTTATAAGATAAATTAGATTTTCACATCAATTTATGAATTTATTTTTGTAAAATACTTTTTATGTCTAAAATATTTATTTATTTATTTATTATTATTATTATTATTTTTTGAACGAATCACTTTTCAATTGGGCCCACTTGTCTAAACTCAGACTAAGCTTAGATGAGCTTGAAGTTGAAAGGTCAATAATGGGCTCAAGAGTCTGGCTGCAGTTAGGAGTACTCTTTAACATTTGGAACTCGGTATGCATGAAATCCAATATCCAAAGTCTACCTCTAGGACCAGAACAAGGTCACTAAATTGATAAGCTAGCTAGAAAATCTTTACTGACCAATCTGAAGGATGGGATACTATGCTGTGTCTTCGCTATGGATTCTTGAAAGCTGGTATGTCAGGTTAATCAGAAGATCGAGCTTCCTCAGCAACATATATAGACGCTTGTAAAACCATTTATATAGACCACTTAAAAATTCTCTCTTTCAAATCATATGGGTTGCCATATTTTACTACCTTTCTATACTCGATCCGTAGTAGTATTATTAGTATTTGAGACGTCTTCAGCTACATTTGGATGTTGAGTTGAATTGTCGATAGTAATATTTTGTAAATCCCATTAAGATGAGTTTTAACTTTTTAGGATTGAGATGGGATTTAACTTTTTTTTTTATAGAAAATTGAAAAAGCAGTGGACGGGTTTCATCAATAATTGATTTGAGATGAGTTGAATTTGATTCAACAATAAAAAATTGACAACTTGTTTGATCAGGTTGCCCTGAGCGAAGTCGATATAATAGCCTAGGTTCTTCTCGAGGAGGACCTGCGGTTCTTTGAATCGACCCGCTTGATGTGCTAAACCCAACTAGAAATTCAGATTGTTGTGATATTTGTTTGTGCCTAGTTGAGGTTCTCATTCAAGTAAAAGTACAAAATCAAAGCCGTATTATCTTATTCACTAAGCAAGGTGAGATGAATATCGGGTTTGACAGAAGTTAGAGAGAGAACAAAATGAGAGGAAATAGTTTGTCTTTTCTTAATATGCTAAAACGAGTATGTATATCACTGATATATAGAAAAAGCAGAGTTGTTAGTATCTGCTGCGGGGTGATTACCACATCAATATACAGAGAACACAAGGCTGTTTTTCATGGGCTTTTGGAAAAGGTGTATATGCATCAAATAGGCAAAATTAACATAACAGCAGTGAAAGGCTTAAGAATCCGACATCAAGGCAGAGAGTGCAGAGCAGCCATTCTGAATGTTAACAAATACCATTTTTTTACACATTTGCAACTTACCAAGTACCTCCGTTTTTACTACAAAAAATCTTAGAAATTCGACTCTTTCGAGAAGCAACTTGGAAGAGATACCGGACAGAACTTCTCGAAACAGACGACAATCTAGTTTTTTCTCGATTACATACCAGGAAAAGATTGCAAGAGTCAAGGACATACTAGCTGAAGTAAATAAGCTTTACGTTATTGTCTAGAATTATTCATACATACTTGTCTTCACCACCCAATCAATTTACAAGATAGATAGGTGACCGGGTGTTCGTCAGCATATGCAGCTAGTAATTGGGTCTTTGAAGTTCTTTAGTGATGCCTGGAGCTGAATTCAAGAAATAAAACCCTTGCTCTTTAAACTCTCAACAGCCTCCTTGATAATTTGCTCCATGGGTATGAATTGTAAGCCCAAGTCCATCAGCTTCTTTGATCCATCCTTCGCCCTTAACAACCCAGGTTGGGTATCCTTTGGCAACCTACATATACAGGGACATCATAGCATCAACAATTTATAAGACCATTTCTACTGCATTTAAGTTAGAATAATTCCATCAAATGGATACGACAGAGCTGGAGAAACAGAAACAAACATTTGGGAATTGAGGCAGATATATCTACGTGACATTCGGTTTCTTGACAGGAAATTCTAAAATCAATAGAACGCATACAAGCCAGTAGACATCATTAAGAAGCAAGAACAGAGTTGCATACTGGACCTCTACAGATCCACCCCACTATTTTTTCTAAAGAAGAGGACAGCACCCCGTGATTTATTTATGAACCCTCACTTATGGCAGAGAAAAACTGTGGTTACAACTTAGGACTCCTTGGCAGTGACAATATCAAAAAGCAAAACTGACGGAGTCGTAAAACCTTCTCTAAAGACACCTTGGCAGTTACAATTAAGAAAAAGGTTACAAAAAGATCCAGAATTTAGCGAACTCAAAGTGCAGGAAACCCAGCCTGATCACCCCACTTAGTCCAAGGATCGGAGTGAGATTGGGTGGGGTGAACTCAAACACAAAAAATAGTTAAAACCAAGCCAAATGTGATGATAAACTTCAGTGGTACTTGTAGCAGACACTACAATATCAATGTAAACTCAATAAAGCTCATTTGGCAAATGGTAGTCGGATATATCCATCATCATCAAGCATCATAGTCTCTAGAAAATGACCATCATTGGAATGTAAACTCAATCCCACCATATTCAGAATTTATAGTTCTGGTGCTGTTTGGAAGGTTCAGATGTTCATTTTTTTCAAAAAAAGACGTGTAAATAGTTATTACTTCCAAACCTACATGCAGAAGCAGGAAGTCAAATTATTACCTTGGCACCTCATATTCAGGGTAAATTTCAGCAACCTTTGCTACAAAATCACCATAATGAGATATTGCTTCAACACAAGAGTGCCTTCCAGTTGCTGATTTGTTCTCATACACCAATATATGTGCTAGAGCTACATCTTTGAAATGCACAGATCCCATAAAAAAGTTCTCATATGTTTCAGTGCATCCTGCAGTAAGAATAAAATGGCACCATCAGTGCATCTATTAGCTCTAGACATAAGAAAATTAGAATTAATACAATTATGGTTTTCATTAGAGGTTAGAAATCCAATGAGTAATAACTAGAATAAGAAGTCAAAGAGCAGATGATGTGTCCTCACAGATCACGGACTACATGATCTGCTAAACCGCCCAAAACTCCCGAGTATTAATTTGCTATTTCAAGTTGAAGTTATGAAACGCTCCGATTAAATTAAAAACAATAGTACATCAATTCAATTGATATAAACCCACACCTAAGATGGTGGAAAAATCGAGATTTTATTTCCGATGAAAGAATCCCCCAATAACAACAATATAACCAAAAAAGACATGCTGCAAGGATAGATCCTTACCCTGGAGAAGGCGAACAAGCATTAACATGCTTGCATTGAGCCTAGGAGGGATCACAGGGCCCATTACCGTCCCAGGATTCACCACCACCACATCCAAACCCGTCTCTTTGGCAAAATCCCAAGCAGCTTTCTCAGCTAGGGTTTTAGAAAGCGGATACCATAACTACACCACAAAACAACAAACAAACAAACACACACCTATCCATAAGACCCAATGTAAACTGAACACACAACTATGCAATGCATTCATAATCCAATCTGGGAACCACAATTATAGTCCGAGATAGATTTATGAAAAACTATCCAAATTCAGGTGCAGGGGCACTCACTCCTTTCTGCTTGCAGTACTCAATGTCGGTCCAGCAATCTTCGGACTTGACCATATCGGCCGGCCAATTAGGGCTCGGAGTAATAGCTGAGATGGATGAAGTCACCACCACGCGACTCACCCCTGCTTCCTTTGCCGCCGTCAACACGTTTAGCGTTCCCTTGATCGCCGGGTCCAGAAGTTGTTTCTGTGGAACCACCAAATTACGTAGAATATACCACAACAAAACGATGTATAATAAAAGGGAAAAAAAAAGTTGAATTTGCTGGAATATAGGGTTCTATGTCAAGGCCTGGCTTTTGATCATTCTAACAGAATTTCAGGTCAATATATCAAGAACCTCGGGATCTAGAACTTCATCGACGATGCAGGGAGAGGCAAGGTGGAAGACTCCGGCGCAGCCACTGACGGCAGTGAGGATAGAGCCGTAGTTAAGGAGATCGATTTGGAAGAGACGGAGACGGGCCTCTGCTCCTTCCAGAGCTTCTAGATGTTTCGTTTCACTCTCATCCTCTGCAAATTGGAATATTAAGCAGGAGATGACAATTCCGCAGATAAACGAATGTGCATTTACGAAAGCAGAAACTAGAAACGAGAGAGAGTGAGAGTGAGAGTGAGAGAGAGTAAACTGAGATCCTGAACGGTGGCGTGGACGGAGTAGCCACGGTCGAGAAGGAGACGGACGAGGCAGGACCCAATGCAGCCGCTGCCGCCGGTGACGCAAACCAGTTCACCCTCTCTCGCCATTTTCTCATCGGTCAGTGAGGTGTGCAGTCAAGGACTCAAGGGAGGGCAGCTTTGAGCTTTCCGAATTTGGAAAATTCTACTTTGTTCTACCGCTAGTTTTTATTGGTTTAAATTTATTTTAATAATATTATAAATTTTTTTAGTTTTTAAAATATATTTAAATGTATTAAAAAATATATATTTAAAAAATATTTTTTAAAAAAAATAAAAAATCTTCATAATTTCTTAACACTCCACACTTCACATTATTTTTAATTTTTATTATTTTTTTTCTTTTATTAAATATTTATTATATGAATAATAAATAAAAAAAATTGAAATAATTTTTAAAAAATAAACTCAAAAAAAATTTAAAAAAAATATTAAAAATTTAAAAAAATATAGAGTGTTAAGTGTGTTGAAAACTATGTAGTAAAATTAAAAAAAATATAAAAAAAAAAAAAACACATCTCAAAACCAATAGCAATAGCCCAGCGGGAGCTTCAGCGGTGGGACCGTGGGAGTAGCATTGCTCTTCCGATTTTGGCTACGTGGCAAGTTATCGATGAGTGCTGTAGTGGCGACAACCAAAGTAGTTTATCTTTTTCGAATCTGTCAGCTGTTTGAAAAAGAAATATTCAAGCCACATCATGAAATTCTGATAAGAATGAGAAGATGATAAAGTAAAAAAATGATTATATCTTTTTGTTGTCTAACGTTTATTCGAGGAATTAAGTTCTCCACTAATTTTTGAGTGCATAGGCGTTGCCTCTCTTGCATTGTGTATTCCGATAATTTAAAAAAAAAAAAAATCAGTCTAGGAGTTGTTTGCAATGGTTTTATCTAATCATATCTTATTATTATAATTTTTTAAAATTTTTACATAATATATAATAAATAATTTAATTTTTTTAAAATTTAAAATAATAATAATATTATAACAATATTTTATTTAATTCATTTAAAATTATTTTATCTCATCTGACTATCTAAACTAAACCTAATTGTTCACATTAGTGCAAGTGCAGAGATTTAAGAGGACTAAAAGTACTTCAGATACTCTCAAAATATCTCACTATTATTTATTATTTTATTATTATTTTTTACTAATATTTATTATTATTTAATATTCTATCATTATTTTATTATTATTATTAGCATAATATCCAAATCACACTACCCAAACGTATATGATCACGAGACTTGTCACATTAGATAAAAGCCGACATAAGTGAAAGGAAAATATAGCTCAGAAACTCATTTGTTTTGTATCTGTGACTATGAACCCGTGAGCCTCGTAGCAAGAATCTAGACCGCCGTTGGACACCAAATTCCGTCACCGTCACAACTGGACAACGGTGTCATAAACGAGCTCCGTTGCCACCCACCATTTTTTTTTTTTTTACAACTGAAAATTCTCGGTAGAGTGCCCTAAATATTGCACTTGTGTTGATATTCTCAGTCATTTAGGTAGATAATTGTTTGGGGCACTAAGAACACTGAGAATTGGTCAGAATTGTCTGGGCGTCAACATCCAGAGTGATCACTTTGGGATAATGTTGAAGATTTTCTCAGTAAATCAATTGGGGTATCATGAAGCCATCACTCATATTCTGGAAGGGAGAAACAATACCCAAGTGATCCAACACTTGGATCTTATTTTCAACATAACAAAGATTCAAAGCAAAGAATAGAAAAGAAAAAAGATACAAAAATGTTGTAATTTAAGAACAAAGAAAATCGATGGAGATCTTGTCGGTCCCAGAGTCACGGCTTTGTCGTCCCAGGCAATGAGTCATGGTAATGGCGACAGCTCTACCTTCAAGGGTCACGACAACGCCTATGTGGGATTTACATAGAAGAGGTTCATAGCATCAAATCCCATCATCGACTTCGGGGGTCACGGAAGAGCAAGTTGACCAGTTAGAAGAGACAACTTTGGGTGAAATCTAGAAGAGAGAGTTGAGTTTATGGGAGAGAGGGTCTTGGGAGAGAGGGTCTTGGGCGAGGGCCTGGAAGGGGAGACAGAGCAATCAATCCTGTATTATGCAGTTCAACCTAAGTTCCATGGGAGGAAGACGTGGCAACTCTTAATTGGACGATGATTTTTGGGCCTTAACAAGACAACCGGTTAGAAGATGAATAATACTAGCGCTCTAGGCTGGGAGCTTTCGCTGGTCTCTAGCATGTATTTTTTATGTGTTTTTTTTTAATTCTTTTTTTTATATAGATTTTTTTCAATTCATTAGACTATCCAAACTAGGCCTAATTGTTAACGTTAGTGCAAGTGCATAGATTAAAGAGTACTAGGAGTACTTCAGGTACTATCAAATTATCTCAATTGGGGTATCATAAAGCCATCACTCATATTCTAGAAGGGAGAAACAATACCAAGTGATCCAACACTTAGATCTTATTTTCAACATAACAAAGATTCAAAGCAAAGAATAGAAAAGAAAAAAGATAAAAAAAGATGTTGTAATTTAAGAACAAAGAAGATCGATGGAGATCTTGTCGGTTTCCAGAGTCACGGCTTCGTCGTCCCAGGCAATGAGTCATGGTAATGGCGACGGCTCTACCTTCGAGGGTCACGACAATAGCTATGTGGGATTTCCATCGAAGAGGTTCGCGACACCAAATCCGGTCATCGACTTCGGAGGTCACGGAAAAGCAAGTCGACCAGTTAGAAAAGACGACTTTGGGTGAAATCTAGAAGAGAAAGTTGAGTTTATGGGAGAGAGGGTCTTGGGCAAGAGCCTGGAAGAGGAGATAGAGCAATCAATCCTGTATTATGCCGTTCAACCTAAGTTCCATGAAAGGACGACATGGCAACTCTTAATTGGATGGTGATTTTTAGACTTTAACAAGACAACCGGTTAAAAGATATTCTCTATATGATGTTAGACTTTAATCAACCGGTTATTATGTTTTTGTGTGTAGAATACATAATTTATATAACTTAAATAATAAGAATTAATTTATAATATTTAAAATTTAAAATTTACATTTTAAATTAAATTATATAATTTTGATGTTAGACTTAATCAACCGGTTATTATGTTTTCATTCGATGTGTAGAGTAAATCATTTATATAACTTAAATAATAAGAATTGATTTGTAACATTCAAAATTTATCTTTTAAATTAAATTATATAATTTTTTTTTATAAATATAAATAAAATTATACTATGTAAACAGAACTTTCCCTCCTTTTCCGCGGGTATCATGACAGCAGCCTCTGAAATGACTGTCACAAGCTTACTATCCGACACAAAATATGCTAAAAAAATAAAAAAGTAAAGTTGGTATCAAGGAGTTGTAAACATTCAGAACTTTAAATATAAGCACAAGTAAATGAAAACTCCTTTTCATTGAAAGTCAGTAGATATAACATCTAACAAACCCACTAAAACTCTCTCAGATTGAAGAATACATCCGCAAATCGTAACTAGCGTATAAGGAATACACAAAATCGTACAAAATTCATAAAAACTTCAATCAATTTCCCCTAATGCATTCCTTCAGTAACGGGGATTCTTGCTACTCAAGTAAGGTTGAAAATAAGGTATCATGAATGAGCCCTAATTTCTTTTTTAATAATAATGCTTGCAAAAATGGGGCAGTGTAGCAATGCACCAAATCAATCATGTCTATCCAGAAACTTCTCTATCAGAACCGAAAACGCTGCGAAGCCGGCACAACCAGCACACGCTGCTTGTGGACCACCTAGAACCACATTAAAGAAGGCGAGTAAGGCATAACATGGAAAGAAAAAACGGAAATAGAAAACAAGAACACAATATGGAAAGAATCACAATAACGAGAACAAAGTAAAATTGCTTTAATATGGTAACTATGTAGATGCAGTGGTGGTCATGACTTCTTAAAAACAAAAGTAAAAAAAAAAAGCCACTCCATACAAAGAATGATAGAGGATCTGGTAACGAATCCGACCTGAGTCTAAAACATTATACATCAACTGCAAGGTTCATAACAAGACACAATGGAACCTTACATGCTCACGGGAGATACAAGGAGATCAGATCCTTCAAGAGCCTAGACTGACCAAAGGACTCTATTTACATGATTACTCAAACCAAACTAATTTATCTGTAATTAATACTAAACAAGTAAAATGTAACAAAAGCCACCATAAGGTTGATAATAAAGCTTAAAAACAAAGCCGTTCTGCAATAATTTTTTAGGAGGGCTCCGTGCAAAAAGGTTTAGCAGTAGGCATCTCTGGCTTGGAATTTGCTACAGTATGTTACTGCCTACCTAAGTTCTTGAGGCTATTTGAAAGTGCATTCCCTTTATATTTCCCCATAAATCCGTATAACTCAATTTTATCAACAACCCAAATAAGCAAAGATTTTGAAACACAGGCAAAACAAAAATTAATTTTCATAATTCATTACTATCAACAAAATTGAGAAAAACTAATAACAATTAGGCTATAATTGAGAAGATCGAGAGGAAGTTGGCTGGTTGGGATAAGTTATACTTGTCAAAAGGGGGGAAGAGTTACTTTGATAAAGAGTACGTTGTCTAATCTTCCTGCATATTTTCAAACTTCTCACTTATCAAAAAAATCTTCCTACATATTTCCTTTCTCTTTTCCCTTAGCCTGCAAGGGTGGCAAATAGAATTGAGAGGATATTTATGAATTTTTTGTGGGGTGCTAGTGGGGAGGAAAGAAAGTTTCCCATAGTTAGTTGGAATAAGGTTTGTTCTCCGATTTCTTGTGGAGGTTTGGGAGTGCAAAATTTGAGGCTCTTTAACAAAGCTCTTCTTCGGAAATGGTTTTAGAGGTATCATATTGAGAGAGATGCCTTATGGAGAAATATTGTGGATGTTAAATATGGGAGGATGTGGGGGAGTTGGTGTTCTAATGAAGTAGAGGAGCGCATGGGGTGGGTTTGTGGAAGTCCATTCGGATGGGTTGGGAGGAATTTGTCGATCATATTAAATACAAAGTGAGGGATGGGACAATGATTTATTTTTGGCATGATATTTGGTGTGGGGATTCAGCTCTTAAGAATGTTTTTCCCATCCTTTTTAGGATTGCTAGGGATCAAGATGCTGCAGTGGCTGATTCCTTTTCTTTTCTAAATAATAATCTTCAACTATGGATTTTACTAGAGATGTGCAAGATTGGAAAATGAATGTAGTCTATGATTTTTTTGGAAGATTATGGCCCTGTTTGGATAGTGAAAGTGTTTCATATCATCTCATCTCATCATTACAACTTTTTCAAATTCTCACACAAAATATAATAAATAATTCAACTTTTTCAAATCCCAAAAAAATAATAATATTAAAAAATAATATTCTAACAATATTTTATTTAGCCTTCAACTTTCATCTCATCTCAACTCATTATCCAAACAGTACCTATACGATATGAAGATTGTTCAGGGAAGGGAGGATAGTCTGCTGTGGTTTCAAGCTGGAAATTCCAGATTTTCGGTTAGTTCCTTTTATAAGGCTCTAACCTGTCATTGTGTCAATGATTACCCCTGGAAACGCATTTGGAGATCTAAGGTGCCTAGTAAGGTGGCTTTTTTAATGTTGGTTGGTGTCTCTTGGAAAAATTTTGACTACAGATAACTTGAGCAAGCGAGGACTATTTTTCGTAGAATGGTGCTTTATGTGTAAGAAAGATGGTGAATCTGTTGACCATCTTTTTCATCATTGTGAGGTGGCCAAGACTTTGTGGAATGAGATTTTTGGTACGACAGGTATTGCTTGGGTGATGCCTAAGCAAGTGGTGGACCTTTTTGCATGTTGGCAAGGTTTTGAGGGGAGACAACGTATTGTAGCCATGTGGAAGATGACCCCTTTGTGGTTGATGTGGTGCTTATGGTTAGAAAGGAATGAGCGGTGCTTTGAAGATAGAGAACGTTTGATGGGAGAACTTAGGGAGTTTTTCTTTAGTACTTTGTGTTTTTGGGCGAAGGCTCTTGTATTGAATGGAGATAATCTTCATAATTTGCTTTAGACGTTTCTAGTTCTAGCTTGTATTTAGGTGTTTTCTCTTGTATACTTCATGTGTACATGGGCTATGCCTATTTACTTGGTAATAAAATTCTCTTATTAATTATATAGAAAAAAAATTAGGTTGTGCTTTTCAAATTGTGTTTAACTCATCACATCCACTACCTTGTACTTGCTAAAAAAAACATCCACTACCTTTGTGATACCCCAGATGATAAGAATAAGGGTAGGTGGTGTATGGGATCTCACATTGCTTGGGAATGAGAAGTTTTTACTTTTTATAAGGTTCCAATGGGGCTCCAATTGTATCATTGACTAGTCCTTTTGGAATATAGGCCAAGTGGTTTGGGTCTTCCATTGGGGCGTTACAACCTTGTCTTTAGATTCATCATATTTGTAATCACCTTTGTTGTGCACATATCATCACTCAACAATTTTGTTCTCAAGACCTATTCTTATTTTGGACTTTATTTAGGGTTAACCAAATGTAGATAAGAATAGGTAGAAACACTCCAAAATAAAGTCAATTCCTTCCAAACTCATCTTGAGATCTTGGAACAAGGGCAATGGTTGGGTCATAAGATGGAAGGAAAGCTGGAGAATGGGTATTGCATGGGTGATGCCGGGTAGGGTGGTCGAAATGTTAGCAAGCTGGAGAGGGATCACAGGGACATCACAGATTGTAGCAGTATGGAAGATGGTACCTATATGTATTCTCTGGTGTATTTGGAACGAACGTAATGAGAGACTTTTTGAGGATCATGAACGCTCCTTGGAAGAGTTTAGGAGTTTTTTTCTGGAAGACCTTGTTTGTGTGGGCCATTGCTCTTGATTTGAATGGTCTTAGCTTTCATAATTTCCTTGTAACGGTCTCTAGTTCTTAACTAGGTGTATTCACATGTATACTTCTAGTGTACCTGGGCTATGCCTACCTCTATATCAATAAAATATCTTATTACTTATCAAAAAAAGATGGAAGGAAAGTGGCTCGAGAATGAAAATAGGTTTTTCTACCTATACACGCACACATAAAGGTTTTTCTATTTATACAGTTTCTGTTGCTTACATTTGCCATTACCAGAAATCACAAATGTTTTTCTCAATGGATTCTGTTTGGGTTACCGGATGCAGTAGTGTAATAATAAAATGATAAACAGTAGACTTAAACATCCTGGATTCAATCCTGCACTTGGATTTTCCTTGGATTACCATATAGGTGGGCTTGTGTATTTGAAAGGCTACATTGGAAACGTTTAATGACATAGAAAAAGATTCTGTTTGAGTTGGTCATCCCCTATAATTACGCCAAACCTCTTCAAAAGTTCACTAGATTCTTCCTAAATATGCTACAATAAGAAAAGAGAAGCCAACTTTCAAATCCATGCTGCTTATTTTTAGCATCCAATGAACTTCAGAAAGAGGGACGATCAAAAACTTGTCTCCTTTGCAGTTCAACAATGATGAAAATATGTTCCACATTTGACTCAAACTTTCTGTACTTGTGTTCATAGAGACTAGCTTCATTGAAATTGTTCTTAACAATAATCATTGGACCATACAGGACAAGATGTATCCATACAAATTTATATATATGTGTGTGTGTGTGTGTATATATATATATATATATAGAGAGAGAGAGAGAGAGAGAGTGCCATAGGTTTTCCCCAGATGGATGGGAAAAATACAAATCAAAGCAACCTACCATATTTTTTTCTATGACCACTAAAGTTCATTCCATATATGCTATACACTTAAAGCTGAGCACACAAGCAATATGATATAATCCCAAATATGCAAGAGCTTGGACTTCAATAACATCAACCTAAGCGTGGGACTTTATGGTGACACATGTCATAAAATCTTCCATGACTGCAATTCATAAGTTGGTGTGCACTGAAACCTAGAAAGAAGGCTTAGGTGATGGAGAGAGATATTACCTTTTGCTGAGATTACACCTCCAGTTACACACCCAGCCACAACTGTATTTGTAACATCATGCTTTGCCCGTGCCTGAAATCACATAATCCATAATTGTCTTTAATTCAATATAAAGTAGATCAGAACCATATCTTTAGACTTGATTTCTGACAATACCTTCTCAACAACACATTCAGCTGCTGAAAAAACCAAGCCCATAACTGCAAATGCTTTAGCAGAACTCCAGCTCCTCCGCCCCATCTGCTTGGCTGTATAAATGAACTGCTGCCTACCAGTCATTTCCTCCTGCATTAGAGGGTTGTCCAATGCCCCAAGAAACATACCCATGAACAGCCCAAGCCCACCTCCTAGAAACATTTCCACAGCATACTTAGTAGCAATTTTTTTTTTTTTTGACAAGTAACTTGGTAGCAAATTATTAGTAACGTACTATAAACTCCACACAGTAGATGAAGACACAAGCCTCGAAAAAATAGAGCAAGATCCATCTGGTTGCTTACAAAGAACATAATTTCGTCTTTTGAAAGTGGAGTTTTCAATTCTCTTGGACATGAAAGAATTCAAATTTAACGTTCTTCATGCCTCATCTTTTGGGGGCGAGGGAGGGTAATACTCAATGACCTGAGGTCTGAACTATCCTAAAACTAAATCAGGAATATAATTCAAGCTACAAGGCAAACAACCAGCTCTTAGAGAGCATTACATCATTATCAGAAAAATTCCTAAGAATCGTTTGCTTGGTTGCCGACGACAAAACGTGAGCGAAGGGGATAAAACAATTTGAGAATAGTTAAATATTTCCCATTTACAAACAAGAGGAAAAAAAAAACATATTTCCGAACCCAATAATACTACAATGATAAAAACCAAATGAATAAATTCAACAAAAGGAAGCTTTTCCTGCATTTTCTCCTCAACCAAGGCGACACAAGAATGAAATTTGCAAAAAATAAAATCAAACCCAAGTGCGGAAATTCTTTAAAGAAAAAACTACAGGAGGGTATTTGATCGTACCCATGACTCCGCTAACCACACTGCGCACAGCGCAGTTGTTCCAAATATCTTGACCGCGTATTTCCTCGGCCGTGGGCAATCTTATAGGCTCAATCGGAAGCCTCTCTGCCTCTTTTGAGCCCGATGAACCGTTAGCAGATTCGTTTCCCGCAACGGAAGCCATGAACGCAGCTCGATTCCAAAACCAAAAACAAGCATAACAATAAATGAACGGGTTCACCCGAGAGAGAGAGCGAGAGAGAGGGCAGTGATGGAAATTGGTGATCAAGGAGGCTTTTGTGGCCTCGCCGCCAGGCTCCAACGTAGAGTACGGAGTTGGGGCTGTCTATGCAGCTCTTTTAAAGAAGCTCATTTTTGCGTAGAACAAAAATACCTCAGAAAAAGGAGTCAAGGACTGCCGAGGTTTTTGGAATCTTGGGATGCAAGAAAGAATTATCCCCCTGCGGTTCTCCCCTGGGTTTTTTCGTGGAACGATTTAAGTCACCGCTTGTCTACTGTACTCTAGCACGATAATTTTACCCTTTTTGTGCAACAAGTAAAGAAAGAAAAAAATCAGTTTATATTTCTTTAAAAGAAAAATCTTTGGAAAGGGATTATTCGATAAATGATTTCTATAAATTCTAAATGGATAAGATTTATATAAATTTTTGTAAAAAATTGGACTCCGTATAAAAAAAAACTATTGTTTATTAGTGTAATTAACTTTTTTATAAAAAAAATTTATATGTCTATTTAAGATTTGTACTTAATATTATTTTTTTATAAAATTATATTAGAGTAACAAATATAATTATTAATATTTTTTCTGTCTTATTCATATATAAGTATTTTTTTAGTTTTTTACCGTAAGAAAAAACCATTTGAGAAATGCTCTACACGAAATTACATGAAATTATAGATAAATATATTTTAAAAACTAACATCGCAAATGAATTATTAAGATAAAAAATACTACTAACTTATCATTAAATAAATATTTATTAATCAATTATTAAGTATTTTCAAAATATTACTCATGTTTTATTAGATAATAGTGACGATTATTTTGTGTTTTAATGGAAAATTAAGATTTATTACTTTAACAATAACTCTATTTAAAAGTCTTTACACCACATATCATTATGTTAGAAAAACTAGATCAGAATGCACAGCGAAAGCGACATTACCTCATAGGAAATATCTTAGATCTAGTGCGGTTGTTCCACGGATTCTCCAGCATCGTTGTTCATCCACGATCATATTGATGGTGGAGTGTGCTACGTGGTAATCCTAGAGCAATGCTCACACGTTTCACAGCCTAGATATCGTGACTAGAGAGAACCATTTGAGAGAAAGAGTTTGTTTATCTTAAGTGTTTTTTCTAAAGAGGGGTGTAACCCCCTAGCTGGCCATGAAGGGCCAGACATCATACATATCTCACTCACACATAGTGGGTAAGACCCTAGATCTGCATCCCTCAATATGTTCTCAATCTTGTTCATACTGGCAAATAGGCTGTGCGACCATTGAGTACAGCTGTAAAAGAAAAATGGGAGCACTATACCAAATATCTTCTTGAAAAGACTAGCATAGCAACATCCTTAAGAGTGTCTCGTTATGCCCGACTCATTTGGTCACATCAGACTAAGCATCCCTAATCCCTCTCGAGTCCAAATGACTCAGAGCAATGTTCAATCTCCATAAAACATGATGTACTCACAGTTGTATTGTAACTCTCAAGAAGCAACATAACTTGCTGGCAATGAGTACACACCATTATCGATGTGTTACCAAATAGTCTTCCCTTCACACTCATGTCATTTAGTCTCAGTCTAGTCGTTTTCCCAGCAATGCCTCTTTAGACCGCATCATTCATGGCCATAGATAACATGTCAAAGTAGCATACACTAAAACATCAACCTCGTGACATAGTCAAAGGTCTCCTAAGGACATAAATAAATTAAGGTCATCAATTATAACCTACAGGACTCACACGGTGCGGAAGCAGGGAACCATTCACTCACCTCTACTGTTGGTCGCAAAAGCACATGTAGTATGAAATACATGTTACGGTGGAGTTCTCTTTCTAAAGAAAGAGCGTATATCTAATCTCAATTCACCGTACAGATTTTAGTCTAGTCGCTATCTCAGCGCCTAACCCGAGTTCCTCCATTTACTCGCTATCCAAAGCGCCAAAAAAGATCTCGCATCTGGCTAAACCACAGGCTACATGGATTGTGGGTAACCATTCACGGTCCTTAGACCTCATCTTAGCTCCCACTAAGGCGACATATCTTTTGTGTCTTACAACTTATCCCTTCTTGAACAAGTACCGAGTGACACATTGTCTCATCTTTGCTCGCTACCTCTTTGTAGCGCCAAAGACGATCGCTCGTGTGAATGAGCCAATCTAAGCATGTCAATATACCTTTTTCACCATAACTCATAAATCTATAATGAATGTGTGTGCTTACAAAAGATGCTTCCAATCATGCCACATAATCATAGAACACATCAGTATCATGTACACAACGAGCAATACCATGAGGTACAGAGAAATCACTTGGTCAACAACAAATTATTAAACCACAACTCTCAAGTGGTGTTTAATGACCATTTTTCTCCATGTGCATTTTAATGTGTAGTAACTTTCCAAATCATGCTCAAACCAAGAGATTCTGCATTTACACATAAAAGTCATTTGCATAACCATGAAGTCAACGATGATTCATCGCGAATCTCATTTAGGTCAGACTCACAATATAAGTCGTAGATTCTAGTCAGCAAGTCTAACTGTGATTTTTAAGAATCTACAAGGTGACCACAAATGTTATTCAGCAAACTTAATTTGCGACTTCAATGTTTCATATAGATCTCTTGTACTCAACAAAAACATGTGAGATAACCATTATTTATTTTTCATTAAGGGTAAAGCGATTAGGCCTTTGCCCCCCAAAAACAATCATAATAGTCTAGTCGTTACTATTAACGACAATCGCATCACAAACTCACTTAACCAAGTAAGCCATATTTACCCTCTAACAAAAACTTAACCTCTAACTTCCATAAGCAAATCATAATGGAAACACAAAATAGTATAGGTAAAACTAGATTTTTTAGTATTTTTCATCTCATTAATTGTCTATGGATTTTGAACAAGAGCTCCTAGAAACTGTTTTCCTCAAAAACAGTCTCACAAGACATGAAATCTGAGCTACTTTTCACAAATCCATGTCCATCACCTCATAGTATGTAAAACCTCTTATTAGGCGACAATTAATTATTTAAGACAACCAGTTCGCAATATCTCTTATGATGACACTTTTCTAATATTGTCAACAACGTTCAAAGAACCACATTTTATTCAATAGGTCATTTTAAAAAAAAATCGACTAGGTACATTGGGTATCTTTGAATAGATGGTTTGTTTAGGCCGCATGTAAACAGCACCAGCAACATTCATTCGCTTTATGTACCAAAATAGTACTAGCAACAATCATGCACTCAAAGTACTTCATACCTAAACATCACAAAAGCTAACCATTTAATTCTCTTATGAGAATCAGCTATTTAACTCTTTTAAGAAAAGTTTTCAATAAATATGCGATCAATAGCTATTTAAATGCAACTCAATAAGTGCTAAGAGATGGATCTATACCTCTATTAACTCCACATTTCATTTGTCAATTAGACCAACAACCCCAGAATCATATAAGTGAAGCGAATCTAAGATTCTATGTCGAGATTCCTACTATGTGAATTCAATACATTTAGCGGAGCCATATTGCAAATATTCTCTTCTAGTCTCTAAACGACGAGAGAATATTGATATAAAGCTACTACGTTATTTATGAGGATCCTTATATTCTATAACTTTTGGGAGTCACTATCACTAATGATACACCTTAACTCAAAGGTATACTCTCACTAGTTGTTGAATTACTCCCGCTATTTTCGACGATCTTACATAAAAAAATTGAAAATATTAAGGTTAAGGTAATGTGGAATGAAACGTGATGAAAACGTTCTTTCCAAAAAAAATGTTACAAAAATCCAAAATTCTCCACTCTCGCCGAAAATACATTTTCTTGACTCAACCAAAAAATGATCAAACTTAGATCCTCTCGATTTTTAATAGAATTCACGTTTGTACAAAATAGTCACTCAGCCTATCTCAAAAGCGAATGAACTCGATCTAAGGATGACAAATTAGAATTAAGACTCTAACCCCATATTACATCAACCCAAATATGATGTAACAACTGATTTGTGCCATTATTCATTTATAACACCATTATCATCAAGTTGATAAACTGCGAGATAATTGTTCTCATCATATAACTTATACGATTGCGATTTCAAAAAATTTTAACTGAAAAATATATTTTCATAAAAAAAATTTGGATCGCATTTATATGATGAAATAACATATTTATTATCAAAGTCCTTAGTGTGCATGTATAGGAACTTTCACATAGAAAATGCTCATATTGCATTTTCATCTTTGACTCTACTAAACCAAGGAGAGGGATCTCATTAGCGAGAAAATTATCAATTTCTCAAGCTTCACACTCATCATCCTATGCCTCCATGACGTATTTTAGTATATTATTTCCCTACCCGAGAAATAATACCACTAAGTCAATGAGTGACCATCCAACTTCTAAATTTCTAGGAATTCTCACTAACGCCACTACTTTCAATAAGTCTTAAATCAAATTAGGTCTATACTTCTTTAATATCGCATTAAAAGCACTAATAAAAAAAATATTGCTTTTTGCAACAAATGCAGTATGCGACGTTTTAGTCGCTAACGAGCGATATATCCTTATTTATTGCACATTCAATATTTTTCATTTTCTCTAATCCACTATAGGAGAGAAAATAAAAACTTTGTAAGAAATTATTTTAGCCTAAAACCTATATTGCATCAATACAACCACGAGCAAGATTTTTAGGCTTAATTTAAGTCGTACCTAATTATTCAGACTTTTGCCACAGTTACCATGCAAACCTCCAAGGTGCTTGGTATTATTACTCTCAATGGGTGCTCCAAAGTTTATATATCTGCAAGAACCATTCTTGCTAGAGAGAAATAAAACTTGAGCAAGATTACCAGTGCTAATACCATATAGAGGTGCACTGATAAAACCTTTAAAATGTATGTGCCAATCAAGAATGTCCTTGACACACTTGCACATTCAAGTTTTAACTTACTTACTTGCCAGACATACTAGCAAGTTTTAGAGAGTATATGTTTATCTGTGAGTTAATCTAAGTTGCTTTAAGATTATAATGTTCAACCTCAAATATAGGAGCAATTAATCTTTGCGTTACAAAAAATAACGCGCAACTTTTGTTATTACCCACAAGATTCAAAGGCAAAATAGTGGTTTAACTCTGTTTGACAGTTGATCTTATCAACTTCTATGAAAAATTGTAGTGCATGCGTCCCACACACACTTCCAATTTTATTCTAGATCTTTCAGAGGTTTCATAATAATGATGGTCTAAGACTATCTGACACTCATAATAATCTTTATTTGTTTCTAACTACTGCTCATGGAAGAGATTAATGCGACGATTAAGTCGTATAAATAATCTCTAGGCTTTCTTCATGGTTATCTCAAAGTTACTAAACTATGCGCATCTAATTGCACACAGATTAAAGAAATTTGTTGCGTTAATTTAAGTCAGAACAAAAATAATTAATACACGTCGCAAGATCGAAAATTCTCTAAGCTTCCTAATCATCTCTTGCGCCTCAATGTCTAATTATTAATATCTAACTTAATTTTTGCGCAAATTTATATGGTATAGGAATTAATTCCAAATCAATCTCAACCATACTCTCACTAGGATAAGCAATCTACCAAGTTAGTCATATAAAAAAATAATTTCTTCTCAGATCGAAGCATGGACTAATCAAATTAGGGCTACTTAATCCTCTAGTTTATCACATTCTAAAAAACTGAAGATAATTCTTAAAAATAGCCTAACAATACAAGTGATAAAATAAACTCGTATAATTACATGTAATTACAATACATGTACAAAAAATAATCATCACATTTCATTCAAATAATTATTATTCACAAAAATAATAATTTAAGCAATTTATATAGTAAAATAAAATGCCAAACAAATGTGACAAAAATAATATCATGGCAACCATAATGACATGCAAAAATATTTCAAAAAAAATATTTTATGCCACAATAACATGCTGAATAAATAACTAAAATCAGCAAACTTACCAATAATAAGCTCTAGCTCAAATGGTTGAGCTTATAGTCTTTGTGTGTGAGGTCTTGGGTTCAAATCACCACCCAAGCATTTTGCACAAAAAAAAAACTTGTGCCACTAAATTTTGGATAGCCAATGGGCCGCACCCACATGGGCGCCCAGTTGCTATGCAAGTCTGTGCCTGCTGGGCTCACAGCCCAAATCGCCCAGTGGCCTCCTTTTTTTTTTTTTTAATTAAAACAAATGGGTTTAGTAGAAAACAAATTTACAGGGCCGGGCCCAAAGCTTGATTTAAAAAAATAGCCCAAATCCATTTTGCAGCTCACATGTATATATCAACCCCAAAAAAAAATTGCAACAAGCCCATAGCCTAAGCCCGTATAGATGAAACACAAATAACTATTCATCTTCTTCCTCAAACCAATGGTTACTATTCATCATCTTCCTCAACGGTTACAGCCTACAGTGCATGTAACGGAAGACAAAAAAAATATGTCGTGTAACCGCCGCTACCCTTTCTTCCACTCCACGGAGCTCTGCTCACCATGGAAGACAGTGGCTTGCGGCTGCCCCGTCTGCATCACCGCCACATCTTGGCAGTTAGAAGCGCTGTAGCTGCGTGTTGGGGAGCCGCAAAGCTGATGTGATCCTCTACGCAAGGCAGAGCTCAGTAGAGAGCAGTGCTTCCGTGGAGGAGCTCGCCACTCTGCTTGTAGCAGGGCGTGCTGCTCTCCATGGTGCACTCCTTGGCAGTGCTGCCCTATGCTGCACAGGTGTCTTGCATGCGCGTAACGCCCAGCTGGGCGAGCGCTGCCATGGACGACCACTTTGGTCAGCGCTACCCTTTCAGCGCCACAAGGTGCACCGTTGTACCTGCGCTGCCTCTCCGCGCAGCGTTTAAAAAAAATGAGTTGCCGTGCTCTGTGCGCGACAAAGCTCGCAGCACCACCATGGTGCGCGTTGCTCTATGCACATCAGAGGACAGCGCCTCCATGGAGGCGCTCGCAGCTCTGCATGTAGCAGAGGCGGCCATGCCGCTCCTAGTTGCTTCTCGCACCTCCAGGTGCTCTACATCCCGTGGCAAATTGTCACGTGCTGCGGCCCTTCGTGTGTGCTGCGGTGGTGGCACCTTGTTGGTGCATGTCGTTTTGTCCGCTGCACCACGACGGTGCGCACAGGTCTACGCGCAGCAGAGCACGTTGCGAGGCATCACCGCGGGCTCATGAGTGTGATGCACCGTCGCAGTGAGGTGGGTACACCCCGTTTGGTCTGCGGCATCATCACATGGTGCCGCAACACCTCAGGTGGACGCCGCTGCCCTCTTGCGCGCACAGCACCAAGGTGCTCCCATCACCTATGGTGTTCAATATACTGTGGTGAACACAATGCATCCAAGTGAAGCTGTTGTCTTGTGTGGCCTAACACCGAGGTGCGCCACCACCTCTCAGGTGGCTATGGTTACCGAGAGAACAAAAAAATTCTCATAACAAAAAAAAAAATTTGATCGTGCAAAAAATATTTCAATAAATGACAATACACACGTCAAAAACACAAATCGGGAACAACTATTGGGCTCTGATACCAATGTTAGAAAAACTAGATCAGAATGCACAGCGGAAGCGATATTACCTAACAGGAAATATCTTGGATCTAGTGCGGTTGTTCCACGGATTCTCCAGCGTCGTTGTTCATCCACGATCACATCGATGGTGGAGTGTGTTACGTGGTAATCCTAGAGCAGTACTCACACGTTCCACAGCCTAGATGCCATGACTAGAGAGAACCATTTGAGAGAAAGAGCTTGTTTATCCAAATGTTTTTTCTAAAGAGGGGGAGAGACTATGTAAAAATAACCTCTCTAGTGTAACCCCTGGTTGGCCATGAAGGGCCAGCCATCAAGCCTCATGAAGTGGCTCTTAATGACCTCCAAAGAGGAGGTGAAGGGGTGCCCACTATGGGTGCCCCTTTTTTACACATTCACATACAGGGGTGAGTACCGACCCAGTCAGAATCAAAATCCTCTAAATCTGATTCCAACTCCGACTTGTGTAGGCTCTACTTCGACTTCGACTTGTTACAGCGGAGTCATAATTGAGTTTTTTTTTATTTTTTTATTTAGTTTCATATTTAACCCATTTTTAAACTAGGTTTTTTTGTGAATTTTTAAATTTCAAATTTATTAAAAACATAACCAAAACTTTCTGAACAAAATGCTTCAGTAAATATTTAATTATAAAAAAATATTAACAGTAAATCTAATAAGAGCCCAACAACAAAGCAAAAAATCACAAGTTTAAAATTTAGCTACTGCCTTGTATGTCATGTCATACTATAGTATTACATATTATTTATAATATATAATTACATATTATTATACTATAGCATTATGTATTATTAACTTGTTATATTAGACTTATTTCTATGCTAGTGTTTAACTTATTTATATACTAGACTTATACTATAGTGCTTAATTATATGTTATTATATTATGCTAGTGTCTAACTTATTTATAACTTATTTTTATACCAGACATATTTCTAATGTTTAATTATATTTTAGTAAATTAGTATCATGTATTATTAACTTATTATACTAAACTTACTTCAATACTAGTGTCTAACTTATTTCTATACTTGATTATGTATAATAATAATAGTATAATGTCTACATATACTAAACTATTACTAGTTTATTTATATTATAGTATAAGTATATTATTTTATAATAATTAGCTCAAACTAGTATATTATTGAATCTAACTATATAACTATACTAGTTTGTTGATGACGTCGACCGAAAAAGTAAAAAACAAAAAGAAAAAAAAAATGATTCAAACTCCGTTTTGTCGAGTCAGTGTAGAATCGGATTTTCAGATATTTGCTCAGCCCTATCCACATAACATAATTTGGTTTGGAAGAAAAATTTTAAAATTTAAATCTTACAAATCAAATTATCTTATGTGAATAATGTGCGGTGTAAACTATAAAAGCTTTCAAATAACACTATTTGTAATAGGTATTTATATATTTCTTTGAATTTTAAACAATAATTTTAAGAGAGGTTTGGATAGTGGTTGAGTTGAGATAAGATGAGATGAGATGAAAGTTGAATAAAATATGGTTAGAATATAATATTTGTTTTGAGATTTAAAAAAATTGAATTGTATATTATATTTTGTTTAAAAATTTTAAAAAATTGTAATAATTAAATAAGATGAAATAAAATAATTTCAAAAAACATTCCGAACAAATTTGCAGACCGTGAGCAGCTCTGTGATTTAGCGGCAAACCAGCGTTCCTGTTTACATTACGAGTGATATGAAACGATGTCGTAGTGTGGCCCGTTCCTCATAATGGCACTCCCGTAATTGTAACACAGACTACACCAGCTTCGAGCCGTCTATATAATCTCAGCTAGGGTTTATGAATAACCCTAGCTTTTGAACTTTGCAGGTTTAGCCGAGCGAGGACTAGCTTCGCCGTCAGCCCAGAGATCTACGTTCCGACGACTCCAAGATGGTTCGTTTTCCACTCGCTCTGTGTTCTTTATAATTCTATCTGTCAACTTAAGTATTAGCTTTATTTGGGAATATGCTGGATTACATACACATGACGGATAGTTTGTTTCCTATCTCTGTATTTGACCTGTAATGGGGTTCTTTTTATGTAAATGCTGGATTGCAAGTTCTGGAATTTTCCTCTGGTGATTTCTTTCACCAGAAAACCCCCTAATATGTGGCTTTTGAGTTCCATTCGGGGGACGAAAGCTTTTCCACGGTATTCGTTTTGAATGAAGCTGAGTAGTCGTGTTTTTTTTTTTTTTTCTAATTTCCTGATGAGTCTATTTGTTCCGATTCCAAGTTAACTAAGTATGAGATTGGTTGGTAGTTTATAAGCCCCTTAATACCCTTTCCTTGTAAGTCGATTTTCAAGGGTGACTTCTATCTAGTGGGTTCATAACAAATGATATTAGAGCCACCCCACGTATGCAGTCCATGTTGGCACGGCTGCAATCGTGCGGCACGGAAGGTGATGCCAGCATGACAGTGTTATTCCGGGGCTAGGAAAGACCTAGAGCACAATCAGCCTGTGTGAGCGTTGGGACCGCCGTGGACGTCGGCTGCGGAGCGTGATGGTTGTTACGATCTTATATCGACTAAGTATGTGATTGATTGGTGATTTATAAGCCCCTAGGTACCATTCCCTTGTAAGCCGGTTTTCAAGGGTGAGTTTTACCTAGTAGGTTCATAACACTATTAGCTTATCAAGTAGGAATTTTATGATCTGGTTCATTCAGATCTGGATATGGGGTTGTTATATTGTGGAATGGTTATTATTAGTCCAACACTAGGTGCTTTTTAGTTTTGCATATCTATATGGACGAAGAGGCTAAGTGTAGAGAGAATATTCAATGAATTTTGTATGATTCTTGCTTTGAGCTTCTAGGTTAATATTAGGTAGTGAATTGTAGTTTTTTAGTGTGCTATAATGCATTCAGGACACTTTATTTTGCATTCTTCCGGTTCTAAGTTTTCATTTACTATGTTACGGTACAGGCAAGGGGTTTGAAGAAACATCTGAAGAGGCTTAATGCTCCAAAACATTGGATGCTTGACAAACTTGGGGGTGCATTTGTGAGTGAACCTCGTAAACTTAAGTCGTTTGGAACTTGCTTTCTTCAGTGAATGATGTTCTCTAATTTTTCTATGCAGGCTCCCAAGCCATCATCTGGGCCCCACAAATCTCGAGAATGCTTGCCTTTGATCCTTATTCTGCGGAACAGGTTGAAGTACGCACTCACATACCGCGAGGTTATTGCCATTCTGATGCAGCGACATGTATTGGTTGATGGGAAGGTTAGGACTGATAAGACCTACCCTGCAGGATTCATGGGTATGCACACTTGCAACTGATTTGTTAATAGCTTTATGTAGTATTAATAGTAGTATTGCCTTGGTTAGACCCCATGGCAATAGTAAGCTTTAATAGTGATACAATTATATAAATCATATTGTTTGGTTATTAGGAAAATCATGTTAATTCCTGCTTTTTTCATTTTCAGATGTTGTATCAATTCCCAAAACAAATGAAAACTTTCGTCTCCTTTATGATACCAAGGGTCGGTTCCGTCTCCACTCAATTAGGGATGAAGAGGCAAAGGTTGGTCTAACCAAACTCCTCGGTTGAGTACTGTTATTTGCTTGTTTTTATGTTGTTAGTTATATACAGTTGTCCTGGATATTACTTTTAAAACCTGGTGCCATCATTTAAAGCATTACACAAAGGGGCATTTTCTACAGCTACCAAGAATAATAATGCTTTCCTAGAAAATCAATTTGATTGCTGTAGTATATTTTGTATGTGCTTTTATGGGATGTGTATACTCGTAATTTATGATAAATGTGAAATAAATCATTCAAAATGTCCTTGGGATGAAAAGTATAAGCATCGGTAGTACATGAAAATACTTGGATATTTTGATCATCCTCATTGGAAGTCTATTTAGAGAAGTCTATTTAGAGTTTGATCTTAAGACCTTGATGATGAAAGATGATGGGATTGATAGCTTTTGTTTTTTTGTCATGCTGTCAAAATTTAGGGGAGCCCCTTGGTCTCTCAAAATTTCTGTGCTTCATTTACTTGACCCTTGGTTTGTTAAGGTAATGTTCATGGAGGGAATCATGCAGGTTTCAATGATACTTTTTTTGCTGACTTCTTCTAACTTCTGTTGCAGTTTAAGCTCTGCAAGGTTCGGTCTGTGCAGTTTGGGCAGAAGGGAATTCCCTATCTCAACACCTATGATGGGCGAACTATCCGATACCCAGACCCAGTTATCAAGGCCAATGACACCATCAAGCTGGACTTGGAAGCCAACAAAATTGTTGATTTCATCAAGTTTGATGTTGGGAATGTTGTCATGGTGACTGGTGGAAGAAACAGGGGTCGTGTTGGAATAATTAAGAACAGGGAGAAGCAAAAGGGAAGTTTTGAAACAGTTCACATACAGGATGCCCTTGGTCACGAGTTTGCAACCCGTCTTGGAAATGTTTATACCATTGGCAAGGGTTCGAAGCCATGGGTCTCTCTTCCCAAGGGCAAGGGTATCAAGTTGTCCATCATTGAAGAGGCAAGAAAGAGGCTTCAAGGCCAACCGATCACTGCTGCTTAAACAGTATTGTTTATCAATTATAGTTTTAGAGCCAATTACCTAGGTGGAGTTCACTTTTGCTATTTGATCACCCTTTCATGAGGTCATGCTTGGGATTCATGTTTTTGCTTTAATTTTGCAGTACCGGGTTTTAGACAATTTTGAGTTGCAATACCTTGTTTTTCTGTTCTGACTAGAACGAGGGATATCAGGACATGTTTATGTGAATTTGAGATTTCTGTTTTGGCATATCTTCTTAAAGGTACCATGCAATTCTACTTGCAATTTGAGGCAGTTATTGATCTCAATTACAAGATATTTTGCAGTCCCATATTTTCTTCACATTCAATCTGGACAGTGGACACTGTCAGGCTTGAAAACCGATCTACAGAGTTCCAAACATTTGTGAACGACACAGGCCGCACCTATTGAATTCCTAGGTCATCCTTCCACGCACTTTTATACTACTGATTGGACTCTCATGAACTATCTTATTACTTGTGCAACACATGAGCTGCACGAGCTGGTACAGAATATTGCGTGTCATAACCTTCGGCTAAATTCTAAGTTCGGTAGAGATGAGATTAGACGAGGAATACGTGAATAATAGAGAAATGATTTGAGTTAAAATATTTTAGGAGAAGTTTTGAAAAATAAGAGAAAAAGTTGAATAAAAAATAGAGTAATTTTACATACAATCATGAAGTACGTAAACGTTGCGTAATCGTTTTAAAAAAGAGTAAAGTCTATTATTAAAAAATTAATTTTTTTTTATGTGGATCTCATATTTTATTCATTTTTCTCAAAGCGATTATGCGACAGTTTCACAATTCAAGAGTGTAAATATCTTTTTTCTAAAAAATATTATAAAGTTAAGATATTATTAGAATATAATTTAATATAAATTTTGTTTTGAGATTTGAAAATTTTTAATTGTTTTTTGTGTTTTGGTGTTTGGATGTTGAGATTGTTTGAAAGGTTTGAAATTTTCATTTATACATTTTAATTATAATGGTAATTAAAATATTTATTTTTTATTAAAAAAATGCATATTAATTTTCTAACATTCATATTATTCAAACATATATGATTTTTAATGATCATATTTTTTCAACGGTTATATTATTCCTATGGATATATTTTTTTAGGAGCAATGCTAGATACAGTCTTCAAATGAGGACTGCAATACAAGCCTAGGCTATTTTAACTTTAAAATTTTTTAAAATTACAAAATTATCCCTCCTAAAATTATGTTTTCTCTCATTTAATATGTGCCTGCACATGCAGTCCCTACTTGAGGACTGCAAATAGAATTTCTCTTTTTTTAGTGACTATTTCTTCGACGGTTATATTTTTACTACAAAACATAATATTTTCTCAATAATTTTATTCACTTCAACTCAAATTTTTTTGTAAAATCAATTTATTTTCTCCTAATAGATCATTGACATTTTTCAGAAAATGACATTTCTTAATTTAGATTTTGACAAAGAATTTGAGATAGAGAGTGGCGTCCTGCCGCCTTTCTTGAAAACATCCTCTACAAACGGCTAAGAAAGTGGAGCTCCTCAATAAATTCTCGAAAACATCCGGCAAAAGCGCATCTTCTCCGGTCGTGGTCAAATCAGTAACTACTAACATTCGAAACCGTTGTAACTGGACTTTTGTTTAGGGACCCTACATTCTTTTCGCCATTATTAATGTATATATTAGTTTAGGAAAAAGTAAACTTGAATTTTTGTAGATATGCAAGGGTTTTGAAACCTTAATTAGGCTATCAAGTTTGAGCGAAGATCCAATTTTGATGTTTCCACAACCTTATTAAGTACTCATATAATCAGAAAACTAAGAGGTCACACATTCAGCACTGGTACCCAGAAAGAATGGCGTGTATAGTTTCATCATGCAGTGACCACATCACGGAGAAGCATTTGATCGAAGTGCCAAACACCTGCAAATCCACCAAGAAACCCATTTGTCCGTCAAAGAAGTATTGAATATTTGACACATCAATAGAAACAACATGTCTGAGGTTTAAGGTAGTATGAACTAGTCTATAAAATTACCAACTCCTTTGCCCACCCTTCTTAGCTGAGCTACATATTCTGAGATTTTCTTAATAGCTTCCGCCTAAATAAGAAACAAATGACATTAATCAGACACTCCGGCTATGTATACTATTGATGTCTGAATTAACACTAATCAATAACAACAGTAGCAGAAACAGAACATGAAATGAGGCTTCACCTGTTCAGTCAGGAACTCGCTTTCAATAAAATCCACCAGATTCACATCATTGTTTTCATTAGCTATCTGTACATGATGAGTAAAGCACTCAAACATTAAAAAGCCCACTGTGGGTCAAAAGATGCTAGTTTAATGTAGTTGATATGATGTTACTCCACCAAAAAATCAAACAGAATAGGACAAAGGGGGAAGATAGAAGGAGAATGGTTGAGCTACTTACTCTGTGTAAATTTAAAAGTTTCTCGTTGTTCAGCTTTTCCAGAGACAATGCTAGCTCCATTGCTGAACAAAAAATACAAGTCATCAACGACAAGGAAAAGATAACAAAGCTATTAAATGGTGACTTAGCAGGGGTAGAATGGAACTAAAATAATGGAGTCATCACAACTGATAAAAACAAATCAAGCCAAACTTTGCTAGCCCCTGGTAAATGAAGTTTCAAGTTCCAGTTCCACAACATTGCAGAGAATTTCCTTAAAATGATGATATATGAGAAAAACTTGATGGAATTGAAAGGCCAGAAGATGAAATGTCTTTCATTACTCCCCTGCAGTTCAGATGTTGACATCGGGAATTAAGATAATAACATCCGCACAAACCATCCCCTTTGAAATTATACTGGTTCATGCAACAAACAGTTAAATGACCAAACAAACTGATCTAGAAATGCTATAGAGGGTAAAATTCCATATAATATGGAGTTGCTATTATCTCTATTAACACCCAAATAAGTAACCAAAGCAAACTTACAATGCAATGCATCGCCTTTTTCCGCATGATCAAATTCTGACAAAGGCATCATCATTGATTGTAGTATAACCTTTCCTCCTCGCTTATTCTGATGATGACAAAAACATAATAGGGTTCATGAGGTATAAATTAACAAGTCTAAAGCACGAGAAGATAAATAGCAATGAAACACAATTGAATATCAAGTATCAAAAACGAAAATGACCCAACAAACACCTGATATTCCATCAGTTTCTCAGCATGCTGCCTTTCTTCTTTACTTGAATCCTTGAAAAATCTACACGTACTTAATCAATGATCAATCTGAGCACGCTACCAATTCAACAGGATTAGGAAGATTTTGGATTTACGAGGGATTACTTGGCGAAGCCCTTGAGAGCCACATTGTCTCTGTCAAAGTAGGCATATATGGCATGATACACATAGGAAACGTTGTATTCCACACTGAAAAAAAGTACAAAGTTGATAATGAAAAAGAGAGAAGACCGTACGTATGGTTGAAGTGCAAATATATAGAGTCATGCTAAAGTAACCCTATCCTATAATTATCAAAGAGTCATGCTAGGCTGCCGGCCAGCAATAACCGCCGGGCGTAAGCACAAATTTGTATTTATATTTGTATTTATATTTTCTTAACATATTTAATATTTTTTAAAAATTAAAAAATATATCAATACATCAAAATTCACTTCCTTAAGTAAAAATAAATAAATAAATTTAAATAACGGTCAAAGTGAGAGCCAAACTCAGAGAGTATACTAGCATTTTCCAATTATCAAAACCAAAGGAAAATAGAAATGAAATTAAGTATATATATTGAGAAGCTCAAATATAAATGTCTGTTGAAAGGATATGGAAGACCAGAAGACCAATCCACGACAATTAAAGGGCTAACCGAAAACAAAATCAAGAAATATGTATGAAACATGTATAAACATATATGTGTGTGCATGTATGTATGTACAAATAGATAATGTAAAGCCAACTTGATCTGCTCATTGACGATTGCTTCACACTGGTCGGTGTACTTTTGGCGGGCGAGAGATGCCTGAGGATTATCGGGGACCAAGAGGAGCTCCTTCTTCACCTCTTCAAAAGGTTCAAAGACCATGTCCAATGTGAGAGAGTGGTTATCCTCGTTTGAAGCAGAAACCAGAGCCCCATTACCCACGCTTCTCTTTGGATATAGCCCTCGGACAAAGGACGAAGTCCTCCACTTCTTGCTCTTCAACGAAGCATTGAACATGGAGGTAGATGAAGAGAGCGAGAAGCCATGGCCGCTCGCTCTCTGTGAGATTGCAGAAGCAGAAGAAGAAAGGCTTACGAGCATTTTGAAAGAGGGACAGAGAGGGAGAGAAACAACGGATCAGGAAGATGGACGCAATGGATGTGTAGGGAGGAATGCCTGAGCGGGGTTAGTGAACAGAGGCATATTTAGCCGTTGATGATGCAACGCATGGATGGCTGGGATTGATTTAAGGGCGAGGAGCGCGTGGAATGCTCATGGTCCCCGTGAAAATAATTTACTATTTAGGCAGGTTTGGTGGTGAGAAAATTCTCATCTCATCTCATCATTACACATTTTTCAAATCATCATATAAAATATTAAATAATTCAACTTTTTCAAATCCCAATATAATAATAATACTAAAACATAATATTTTAAACACTAAAATAAAATACAAAATTCTCATCTCACCCTCCAAATCTGCCCAAGGCATTAGGTGTGCGGTGAATTTTTGTGACGAGAAATAGTGAAATTATATAAAATAAATTCATAAAATAGAATTGCTATTCATAAGTCTCATAAACCACACACTATAATTTTTTTTTTTTACTTTTTGGTTTTATTTTTAAAATAATTAAATTCTTCTATTCATCATCCATATATCATATAAACAAAAAAATTAAAAAAATAGTGTATGGTGTATGAGAGTTATGAATAAAATTTTTCTTCGTAAAATGAAATAGTTTGAAGTTGTACGCAGATTATTAAATTATTTTTATAGTAAAATAGATCTAGAGTAATTTTACATACAACCGTAAAGTACGTAACTGCCGCATAATCGCTTTGAAAAAGAGTGGGGTCTACTATTAGGATTTAATAAATTATATAAATTCACTTCATTTTATAAATTTATTTTTATATAATTTCTTTTATATCTATAACTTTTATTTTAAGATGCGCTTGTTTAAAATTGCAAGAAATATAATTTTTTGAATAGTATTTTTAACTACAAAGCTTTATTTAAAAGAATTATACGACATACAGTCATTTTTACGTATTCTTTATGTACTCCACTGATGTAATTGATCACATTAATGAAGTGTACAAAGAGTAAGCAAAAGTAAGTGTACATAGAATTTTTGTATTTAAAATCCATATTATTAAAATATTGTTTAATGTATGGTTAAATTGCATCTAAAATATTTTTAAAATTAATTGTAGTAGTATTTTAAAATGTAGAATTATCTGTGAGAGTTATTCTAAAATGGCCCTTATAATAGCCCTTATATAAGCGTTTAAAAATTTCAATTTAGTAATTTTTAAAAAATTAAACATTCAGTTTTTTTTTTTAAGTGACATAATTTTTTCTTTAAAAAAGTGGTTAAAAGCACTTTTCAAAACTCAAACCCAAACAGTTACCAACTATATGAATTTTGATTTAATTTATAATACATCTGTTAAAAATTTGGAGAGAATCAGCAATATGCATACGTTGGAACAATGGAATCTATAGCTCCAAATAATTTTGAACATAAACAAACAGTAACTGCAAAAGGTCTACCTTTTTGCTGTTTTTTAAATTTTTAATACCGAAGTCCAAAACCCTCGACGCACTCGCTCCAACCAGAGTCCAGAGTCCAGACCAAAGTCGCGCAAATGCCTCCGAATGTTTGCCCAATCATCCTCCTCTTTTTCTTCGCCATTCTGAGCTTGGCCTCTGGGGCTGGAGCCATAGGAGTGAACTGGGGCACCACGGCCTCGCACCCTCTTCCACCGCCCAAGGTGGTGGAGCTCTTGAAGTCCAACAACATCACCAGGGTGAAGCTCTTCGATGCTGACCCACTTGTTCTCCAAGCGCTATCTGGTTCAAACATTGGTGTCACTGTGGGCATTCCGAATAGCATGCTCAGAAGCCTGAACTCTTCCAAGAAGGCTGCGGAGAGTTGGGTACACGATAATGTCACACGCTACCTCTCTACTGGAGGCAGTGGAGCTCGGATTGAGTATGTTCTGCGTTTTTTTTTTTTTCTTTTTGGCTTTTGCGTGATGGGTTTAATTAGATATTTCAATGAGATTTCTGGGTCACGATTAGTTTCTCCTATTATTTTTGGATATGAAAATGCAGCTATAAATATATGAGCGGTGGGTATCTGAGTTTTCTTCTGTTTTTATTTCCATTGCTTTTCTTTCATCTTACATATGTTCTTTCGTATCTCTTTGATCATCATTTCTTTTTGCGACTTGGCTTCGTTATCTTTTGAGTTAATGCATCAATATACTTAGTTGCTTCTTGTGGGTTTAGTTCCTTGGACTATATGTTTCTGGTCAATGGAAAACGTGGATAGATAATCTTTTGGTTTTCTCACTTGGTCGATTAAGAAGAGGCTATGGAAGTTAAATTTCACATTAATGTAATTTCTGCAAACGAAATAGTTGATGAACTCAAAGCACCCTTCATCACGCCATTACCCTAGCTGATAGGTCGAGTGATACACTGTAATACAAAAAAAAAGAGCAATGGTCAAATAATAGATGCTACCGTTTTGGTACATTTAAGAAGTGAATGGTTAGCAATACTAGTTTCTAACACACCATTGAATATGCTGAGTAGTCTATGTGATAGACTAATTTGCACATAGACTAATGTGGTAGTTGATCCTGGTCATATCTTAGACATTGCAAGCCAACTATATGGATCAAAACATTGTGCAATATGGAAGTAGGGAATCCAACTGGAAAATCTAGTGCATGGATGAAAATCTGTCGCTACTATCTTCTAGCTCATTTACTATTCTAGGAGAACCTTCTCTGTGAAAGTATAATTCATTCTGTCAATCTCTGGTAAGGGTGATAATCTGGCATATTAGAAGGTATCTGCTTCTTACAGCTGTAATATGTTTAGAATGAAGCATCGATTGTGTTAGGGCTTATATTGATTGAGTGAGGGACAATAGGAGGAGAGGAAATCCAATTTGTTAATGCAGAATTGCATTCATCTGGTGATACGCCCCCATCATACTGTATTTGAAATGGAAAAAAGATGCTTAGCTAGCTAAACACTGTTAATGTAAAATATGTGTAATTAGGTTTGCGATGGATGCTTTAACATATATGGTCTCGCATGATTCTTCACAAGAACCACATATATGGGCATATGCAATAAAGTATAATAGGAGAAGAAGGAACTATGCCGAGATCATGAAGAAAATATATATCCATAGAAGCTCAGAGGAAATTTATTAAACAGTGTTTGCCCTTCGTGTACTAGGAGCATGAAAATGTAGGGCTTTGTCGATTTCCTGTAGCCAAAGCATTTAGAAATAATTGATGAAAGTTTATGCTTGGTGCTAGTGGCAGATTAACCCATGTTGCTGGTCTTGGTTTCTAGCACCTTGCAAGGCTAGTTTGATCCAGTTGTACCATCATCTTTTTAAGAAGTGTGCTTTCCTCTTTAAGAGCAAGATTGATTGGTTGGAAAACCAACTTACAACTACTGCCTCAATTTCCCCACCTCACTCTTTTTGTTGATGGGTTTTAAGTTGATTATGTTGTGACTTACTTTTGAATTAAGATTCCACCATGAAATTGCATAGGTTCTCCTCTTTTTTGTCACAATCTTCTTGGTGGACTATTATTTCACAAAGCTTGTTTCCAGCTGAAAGTGTGCCCCTTAACAGATAAGAACGAGCTCCTAGCAGACTGCCTAGGCAGAACCGGATGCTATCAGCTCCTGAGAATGCACAATTCTAAATGAGTTGGTGCTTATTAGGGTAGTAAGCTTCAAGAGCAGGTAGAAAGTTGTGCCTCTCACATATTGCATGTTTTGTCAGAAATGCAAGTGAAAGGCCAACCATTAAAGGCATGGCCACATGTGTGATTGCCTGAAATTTGAATGGTTCTATTTGTGTTCTGTATGGAATCTAATGAACAATCATTATCTTGAATTGGGCCATTTTGAGCCTATTATATATATGCCCTCAGTAACTAATTATTTTGTTTTATTAGGCTAGTCAAAATTCAAATTGATTTTGCATACCCACAAGGGCGTGGGCTCATTCTATGCATACAACTAATCAGATTATCTTCAGGTATGTTGCTGTTGGAGATGAGCCATTTCTCCAAAGTTATGGGGAACAGTTCCATCCCTTCGTCATTGGAGCAGCCACAAACATCCAGGCAGCTTTGATAAGAGCAAAGTTGGAAAATAAGGTGAACGTTGTGGTCCCTTGCAGTTTTGATAGCTTCCAGTCAGAATCCAGCCTGCCATCGAAAGGACACTTCAGGTCTGATCTCAACAAAACCATGATCCAACTCCTTGCATTCCTTACCAAGCATGGCTCACCATTCTTTGTGACCATCTCTCCATTCGTAACTCTCCACCAAAACAAGAACATCTCTCTTGACTTTACTCTCTTCAAAGAAACTGCACACCCTCATAATGACAGCCACAGGACATACAAAAACAGCTTTGACTTAAGCTATGATACCCTGGTTAATGCATTATCAACAGCGGGATTTCCCAAAATAGATATTGTTGTGGCACAGATTGGTTGGCCTACGGATGGAGGAACTAATGCAACCTCATCCATTGCGGAGACCTTCATGAAAGGCCTGATGAACCATCTTCATGGCAAATCGGGTACCCCACTTAGACCTCGGAATCCACCAATTCAAACATACATATTTAGCCTTTTAGACGAGGATCAAAGAAGCATAACCGCTGGAAATTTTGAGAGACATTGGGGTGTTTTTACTTTTGATGGACAAGCCAAGTATCGCGTTGAGTTTGGCCAGGGTTCAAAAAACCTGGTGAATGCACAAAATGTGGAGTATCTTCCATCCAAGTGGTGTGTTGTGAACAACAATAAAGACATGTTTAATGCAACTGCAAGTGCTTTAGAGGCATGTTCTGTTGCTGATTGCACTGCACTCTCTCCTGGTGGGTCTTGTTTCAATATTACCTGGCCTGGGAATATATCATATGCATTTAATAGCTACTATCAGCAGCATGATCAAAGGGCAGACAGTTGTGACTTTGGTGGTTTGGGTTTAATCACAACCGTTGATCCATCAGTGGCTACTTGCAGATTTTCAGTTGAACTTCTAACGTCGCAATCAGAATCACTTCATGTGACCCTTTTTACCCAGTGGACTACCTCGCTAATAACTATTTTATTATGTCTGTTTAGTTTTACATAATAGATTAGATATGTGTGGGGGAATTTTTGCGGCTCTTTATCTCCTCTGGCTTATTGTTGTTAAGAGGTTTAGTTTGTTCTGAAACTTCCTCTACTTCATGGTTTGTTCATGAATCCTCTTATTGTTTATCTCGCTTTTGAGATTGGCTGATCGTCCTCCGATGACTCGAAATTGCCTATTTTGTCATTCTTATTTACACTTGCTAATATGATTCATTTTAAGTGATCAATCACTCACTTTTGCTAATGTTTGTTACCTTAATGCGGCCATCACGTTCCTCCCTAACACTAATCTTGAGAATTCATGGGGGTGAGAAAAAAAGGGACCGAATTATGTAATTTAAATTATTTGTCGTCACTCCTATCGTCCTATTAGATTATTAAAAAATAATATTTTAATAATATTTTATTCCACTTTCATTTCATCTGTGTAACTAAACAAGATCTGATTTAATAATGATAGAATCTCGAATGGATAATGATAGACTTATTACCTCTTACCACTCATTTACTATTTTATAGTATATTTGAAATTTTTATTTTATGTATTATTTTATTAAATATTTTTTTAACATCTTTAATCATTATGAACAAATTTAAAAAATATATACAATTTTATTAATATCACTTTCTTAACCATAAAGTAAAAAATAAATAAAATAATAAATAAATGGTAGGAAGTAGTACACGTGTCATTATCCATCTCGAATAAAACTTGCTTATACCCCCTGCCAATTCAGGGTAGTGTTTTCTCCTTCTACTTCTCCTTTACATCATAGGTTCGAGATGTTTGCAATCCTCCTTTTTTATTTCCTTTACTTTTTATGTTTTCTTTTTAAATTTTTATTGATCAATTAATCCACATTTATTTGGAGGTCAAGGATTTGCACTAGTTAGAGCATTGATATTAGACTAATCAAAATGTCGTGTATAGTCTAAAATATAGATAATTTTTGCCAAAATGAGTTGCATTGGACTCATAAAAAACGTTTAATTTAAGTTTTGACCAACAATTATTCTTAAGTTAGATACAAATTTAAAAATGCATTGTTCATCTCTCAATCCATATTTTATTCCTAAATAACCATGATAAATCAATTTTCCACGCTTTCTCTTTTTTTCTCTTCTCTCTTCTTTTCCCACCCTTCCTCTCGAGCTCGACACCCTTTCTCTCTGTTTCTCTCCCTTTCTCTCGAGCCCAACGACAACTTCCTCTCCCTTTCTCTCTTAAAGCTTCATACAGCAGTGGGTTTCTCTTCTTTTCTTTATTTTTTATTTTTTATTTTTTTCGTTTCGTTGTCCCTTTCTCTCTCCATCCAGCCATTGTCATTTCGTTGGCCTAGGTGAAGGACCAAACAACAACCCTTTGTGTTTGTTCTACACCAACAATCAAAAGCTGTCACAGTCCATGAATAGAATAATATGGGCCATGGGCCTTGGGCCAGTTTATCTTCATTTACTTTGATGCTATCTGTTATTTGTACTACAATAGAGTTAGTAGCCCTTGGGCCTTAGTTTTATTTACTTGTATGTTTTTTAGTGTATTAGCCTGGGCCCATGTGGGGGGTCCTCTCCTTTATGTATAAGCCAAGGGCTCTAGGGTTTGGCATTCAGAAAGTTAATGAAAATCTTTATTCATTTCTCTTATCTGCATCTTCCTTTATTCAATAGAGGTGCTCCCCTCAAAGTGAGCGATTTCTTTATATTTCTCTTTAAGTAACCAGAGGTGTGTCTACAATTAGTATCCAGAGCCAGTCTTTCCATGGCATTGGCTTTATCAATGAGAATGGAAAACATCATCTCAGCCTTGCTAAATATCAAAAAAGTTAATGGAAGATAATCTTTAACTCTTCGATGTTGTTCAACAACATCTGAAGGATTTGCGGGAGTGTCATAACAAAATGCACCAAGTACTTCAACAGTCCCTTGACGATTTTGCTAGCAACATTCAGGAAAGGTTCAACCAATTCGAAGATCAAATATGTGACATACAAGAGATAGATGCAGTTGCTGTGGAAGAAAAAGATGAAATTGAGCCTGCTCAGCTTATTCTTTCTTATGTTCCCAAAAATCTCGAACCATTTCTACCATTCTCTGATCCTTCCCTAAGAATCTCGTATCCGTCTCTTCATCTCATAAATTATTTTTTCTCTTCTTCCTTCCTGTCGGTCGCCACTAGCAACATAGACCCATTAATCGAAGGAGGCCAAACCACCATATGGGAGTTCGATCCCGGTGGTGTCAATGAAGTCCAAAAGACATCGAAATTCACCGACCTTTTGAGGAGGTGGGAATTGATGAAGACGATGTTGTACAGGGGCAAACAGATAACGGATCTGTCGCAGGGATTGTCGGCGAGGCAGATTCATGACCTTCAAAACTCTCCTTTCTCTTGCTACAGCGAGAGGATGACCTCGCTCTCATTTATAGCGATTTTCAAGTCCTTACTATATGAGGCATGTGGGAGGATAGTGAACTCGATTTATGGGTCAGTTTGGTTGTTATGGTTGGGGAGTGGGCAGCTCTGCCAATCTGCCGTGGAAGCCATGCTAAATGGTGTGCTAATTACGGCTATCACCTCCAAAGCTGCGGCAAACGACCATGGACCACCTCTCAAGGCCTATGAAATTCGTCTTGTGTTGAAGGACGAGAATTCAGCCGCGTCCAAAGATCCCCACCGGGTCAAGACGAGGTGCCATTTCAAGCGCTCCGTGATCAAGCCAAGGTTGACCAAGGTTAGGCGTGGTGCCGCCGATGACTCGTCTCCGGACGTGAAGCTCAAATGGGATGGTGGGTGCTGTACGCAGGAGTTGAACAAGTCAACTAGCCATGAGTCGTCGTTGAGCCACCAGTCCATGAACATGGTGAACGTGAACGTGGAGGGCGAGAGCAAAGAAACCGAGAACATGCGCCTGATGCTCCAGAACTTTACAATCCTTCAATACAACATTTCTATTGGATTTACAGGTGCGCCCACCATACTTGCTATCCTATGGTTTAATCCGTTGACTTATGTCATGTGGTTTGGGTATGAGATAAAATTTTGGTGTTGGGATGAGCTTCCATCACTCTATTTTACTGGCCGAAATGTTGCATTTGTGATTGATGCCTACCATCAAGGCACAACATGGAAGATAATTAAATCATTGGTAGTTGAAGTTGACAAGAAACTGAGGGAGGTACTTAGATCTAGAGATGATCTTGAGCCTAATTTGTTTGATGAAATGTCTCATAAATTATCTGGTAGTCAAACCATTGTCAAGTTTTCATCGCTTCGGTATTGGAACGATAATTTAGTAAGTTGTCATGAAAAAGTGATAGATGGGTTTTATGAGGTATATGGCATTACCGCAAAGCTGGATACACAAGGGAAGATGCCTTTGTTGGGGGATCTTCTAGAAATATCCATTTCAAATAATTTTGACAGTGTCAGGCCAGGTGTCACAGATTATGATCAAACAAATGCCACTGCAATTATTGAATATTCAGGCAATTACAGTACTTCCTCATCAGCACCAATTTTCCCTAGCAGAGATTATGTGTTCTATGGAACACCGATAGAGCGAGAGGAAGAAATCAGCAGCCATAAGAAGAAAGCTGTGGTCGAGTCCTCTGGTCACCTTCGAAACCTCCCTGTTTGGAAACAAGATATTACATATGAAGAAGGGCGACGAAGATTTCGGGGAGCATTTACAAGAGGGTTTTCTGCTGGTTATTACAATAATGTGGGGTCTGAAAAGGGGTGGGCTCCACAGTCATTTGTATCATCCCGAAAGGATAGAGTTGAAGTCAAGCAGCAGAGCATTTTGAGATTTTTAAATGAAGACACAAAATCTGAATTGGACGGTCAATCACTTGGGACATCTATGCAGTTCAATACATTTGGATTTGCAGCTGCAGAACCTGCTCGTAAACAAGCTGAAGAGGAACAACAACGTAGGCCCTCAGCTATTCCTAGGCCTGTTCCTGATGAAATAATTCTTCCAGTCACAGAGTCTATTGAGGTAAAATTGTTTCTGAAGATGGGATGGTGACATGGTCACTCAATTAAGGATTCCCATGCAAATTCACAATATGATGCTTGGAGAGAAGCTGGTAAAGCTTTCTTGGCCTTTTCTTCTAATGATGCAAAATCACAGCTTGCCAAATTTGAGCCTATTAAGGGCAACATTGAAAGTTCTATGGAATAACTTGCAAATGATGATGTTGTTGTGTATATTCGGAAACTCTTCAATGTCAAAACAAAGGTTGTGAGAAGTACAAGGAAAATACTCGTTTTTTATTCAGGGGGACATGTGTGGGCAAGGATACCGCACCTTGTGGACAAGGTGCTTCTATGGGGAATGGTTTGTCACAATCCATTAATAGAATAACATGGGCCATGGGCCTTGGGCCAGTTTATCTTCATTTACTTTAATGATATCTGTTATTTGGACTACAATAGAGTTAATGGTTGGGCCTTAGTTTTATTTACTTGTATGTTTTTTAGTGTGTTAGCCTGGGCCCATGTGGGGGGTCCTCTCATTTATGTATGAGCCAAGGGCTCTAGGGTTTGACATTCAGAAAATTAATGAAAATCTCTATTCCTTTCTCTTATCTTCATCTTCCTTTATTCAATGGAGGTGTTCCCCTCGAAGTGAGCAATTTCTTTGTATTTCTTCTTAAGTAACCAAAGGTATGTTACAAAAACTAGCTTCCTTTCCTTTCGGCCTGTGCTACGACGCCTTCTGAGGAACTTTGATTCAAAGCTCTAGACTATCTCTCCAAGACTGTGTTTTTCGGTTTGAACTTTGAATATATGCAAGGGTAAAAGTTTTTGAAATTTCTCTTTGATCTTACTTGATTTTGTGCTATTTTTGCTGTCATTGGTTGTATTTTGCTGAGTTTAGTGGTTGTATTTTAGTGATTTTCTTTTAGGTTTTGATTTTATGATCAGAACACAAATTTTGTCTTGAACATGTCCATATTTTAGGTTCTATTTTTTTTTTTTATCATGTCCATGTTTTTCTACAGAGATTTGTCTTGAATATGTCATGTCCATATTGCAAAACCCAATTTTCTACCAAAAAGAACAAGAATGTAATTACTAGCTGAATTGGTTTTTATATTAATAGTCGTGGGGAATAAGTGATTTGAATTTGTACGTTTGAAGAACATATTAGTTTATAGTGTATCCAAACAAATATTTCTTGGATTTGTCAAAGTTCAAAATAAGAGGAAGTTTTCAGATTGCAAGAGAAGTGATATTATTATGATTAACTTGTCAAGTAAAAAATCCATGAGTTCATATGGTTTGTTTCATACCTCAGATTTTGTAAACTTCTTGTTGGGTAACTTGGGGCAGATTGCTACTAGATGTAATTTGTCACCAAAATATGCCATTAGGCCCCTACTTTGATGCACTTGATTTACACTTTGGGGAAAATGTGTTGGATGCATTTGCTTATTATCTAAAAGAACTACAACTTTAGGTCATGCATGATGAAGTGTCAATGAAATATCAACTGTGATTTTCTCTCACTTGTATATGAGATGGGAGAAGTTTATAAAGAAATCCAAGTGCAGTATTTTTCAAAGAAAACACTAGAAGAGAATAATTGTAAAATTTGTAAAGGGAAAGAGGTTACATGATATCGGAGTGAATACGATGGGATTAAGGGTCATATAATGTTGTATTAT
This sequence comes from Juglans mandshurica, assembly GCA_022457165.1. Taxonomy (NCBI): domain Eukaryota; kingdom Viridiplantae; phylum Streptophyta; class Magnoliopsida; order Fagales; family Juglandaceae; genus Juglans; species Juglans mandshurica. The sequence continues at coordinate 16,074,409 of CM039633.1, forward strand.
GTTTCATTAGACAGTTACTATAGATGAGATAATATGCCCACAAGGGCAAGAATGGACCTAGAATGGTTCCAATTAAATGGTTTGGGGTTGGGACTAGGCAGGTTCATGATTGTAACAGCTAAAATATTAAATCAACAGTAGATTAGAACAAAAAATATGCCTCTACTTTTAGAACAAGAAAGTTTTACCTAGAATGCTCCTTTTGACTAACTTGATAAAGTACATTAGTGTGTATTTCTTCAAACACTGTCTATTTCTTCATAAGACCCATGAACTTACTAGTTTTGCAACTTCATTTGGTTGAAATCTAAGCCTTTGAATGGTCTTCACATCATTTATTTGTGCACCATCCATAAATTCCAAGGTTAACAATTTTGAGGTACTTAAATTCCAATATACCTTTGGTGCATATACATAGTCTGCAATATGAGGAGACAACTTCCTAAAGTTATCCAAGTATTTCTCACTATTCTTCCCCTCAACCAAAAAATCCAGTTCCTGATGGCCATGACATCAAAGACCAAACAACAATACAGATAGAAAATAATATAAAGAACACAAACTTACCAATTAATATGTAAATATATATATATAGGTTTTGTTAAAGTGTTCTTGCTTTAAATCTGTGATGGTTTACTGATTTTAGGTTTTGATTTGCTGGTTTGCTTATTTGCTGGCATGTATATTGGGTTGGATTTATGTTCTCTATTGTTTTATATTTGCACTGAGTTTGGAAATGGCATGTATAAGTTTGGTTTGGTTTTTTATACTGAAATAGGCATATATTTGCACTGAGTTAAGTTTGGACTAGTTTGGTTTGGAAATGACATATATTTGCACTGAGTTAAGTTTGTTTTTTTGTTTTTATACTGAACGTGGCTTGGATTTTTTTATACTCATTGCCTATAACTCAGAGATTCTACTGATCCTCATTGGTCATGATCTAGCTGGACAGTTTTTATTACTTGTGTATATGCTTATGGCTGGACAGTTTTAATGATGTGTATATGCTCATGGCTGTACAATTTTTATTACTTGGTTTGGTTTTTTTTATATTGAACTAGGCATATATTTGGACTGAGTTAGATGTGCTGAATTTGAATACTTGGAGTTATAGATCATGTCCTTTCATTTTCAGCATTAACATTCACAAAATGTTCGTGTGCTGCATATTTGAAATAGCTTCTCCAATTGCTATCTTTCACTGTGGTTGCATACCTACTATAGTTGTTTTTTTTCAAAAGATAAATATTCATGGCTGACTCTTTAAAAATTTAATATTTTTCAAGGATGGATACACCATTCGATGATAACTCCTTCTTCATCACTCTCTTACAAAGTGGAAGAGAAGGTTGTAATAGCACCGTAACGCAACATTCTAATGTTGTGGTCCAAGCAACCTCTATTGACGGTGAAAATAGGCCTCTTACAAAAAAAGTTCAAAAATATGTATCTTTCACTGTAGAGGAGGTTAACCTTCTCGTCTCAGCTTGGCTTAACATTAACATTGATGCTATAAGGGGTACTGATAAAAAATCCACTCAAATGTGGGACAAGATTTTGGATTTTTATCATGAATATAAAAAACCAAACACAGTCAACCGTTTTGTAGGCTCTTTGATGAATCGATGGTCCTCGATTCAGAAATGCACAAATAAGTTTTGTGTATTTTTAGTATAGGTAGAATCATTGCACCCGAGTGTTGCAACGGAGCAAAACAAGGTATGTAGCCTTTTTATTTAATTATGCAATTATGTAGGGCTAATTTATGAACTAACAATATTCATTCACCTTTCTAGGTAGAGAAGGCAAGATTTATGTACAAAGAAATCAGAAAGACGAGTTTCACAATGGAGCACTGTTGTTGTCTTTTGAGACGCTAACCAAAATGACACCAACACATTTCCACCATTGGTACAAGGAGAATGCCACATTATAAACATCCAGCCATTGAGCAAGAAAGTGAAGTTGTGGGCACCACTGTGAAGGAGAATGTGGAGGTTCTTCGTGAGAGACTTCCAGGCAAAAAAACTGAGAAAGAAAGGGAGAGGAATCGAAAGTCCTGAAAAGGCCATGATGTCAAGATCAACATGGCCTTAGCTCGAATGACCGACGATAGACACCGGTGCGTGGTAGAGCAAAGAGCAGCTGTGTTGAAGGCAGGTCACAATAGATATTCTGAATTTGAACTAAAGAAGAAAAAGTCTAGGTGAAGATGATGAGATTGGATCTTGCTCTCATGAATGCCATGCATAAAGAATACTTCCTTAATATTCAGAGGGAAGTTTTTGAAGTATCGAAGTCCCATTTTGGAGGTATATTTACATCTCCATTGACACCTTATGAAGGTGTGTAACTGGATGTAGAGGTTATTTTTGTTTTGATTTTAGTGGCTGTCCAGCCACATGTGGGCTGGAGAAACATGTGGTTGGGTAGCAACTAGGTGTCAAATGTTTTGTGGAAATGTCTTTATGTCCAGTAGATGTTTTGTATAGACTGAAATGTACAGTCTGAAGTTGGTGGAAACTGTGGGCAGAAATGTTGCTACTGGTATATTGGGTACTGCTACTGCTACTGCTACTGCTAGGATATAAATGACATGATCTTTGATTTTTTGTGGAAATCTGTATATTGGATACTGCTACTTCTAGGGGTGATAAACGTTCCAGTCGGACAGACCGGACTGGACCAAGACTGAGACAGGTCCAGTCCGGTTCGGTTCACATTTTAGAGGACCAAAAAGTTTCTGTCCGATCCATGGTCAAGGGTTTTTTTGGACCGGACCGAACCGAATGAAAAAAAAAAATATTTTATATATAATTTTTATATAATAATTGTACAATTAACAATATAAAATTTTAAATATGTTATTAATACTTGTTAATATTCTATAAATTAACTATATTTAATATATATCGTCATCTAACCTATCACTATTAACAATATAAAATTTTAAATATGTTATTAAGACTTATTAATATTTTATAAATTAACTAATATATAATATCAATTAGTTAATTATATAGTAATTATATAAATTAATAATATAGTTTTTATCTAATTTATTATCATTGACCATATTAAATATTTTTTTATTGAGTTTGTTATATAATCCATATTAATAAGTCACTTAATTTAATCTAGTATTTTAAATAATTTTTTTATTAAAAAAAAAGAAAAAAAAGGCTGGACCGACTGGGCCGGACTGGACCGATAGCTATCGGTCTAAAATATTCGGTCCATCGCTAAACCGGACCGAACCGAACCATTTGCAGCCCTAGCTACTTCTAGCAATTTGACTAGGTACTACTACCGAATTGGTGGAAATCTGTATAGATGCTTTATTTTGTTGGTAGAAATGTTTGGTAGCAACTAGTTTATCAACTGTTTTGTTGGTGGAAATGTTGCTGAATGTGTATTTGCAAAAATTAGATCAAAGGTTGCTGAATGTTGGTGCAAATATATTGTGTATTTGCTGAATGTTGGTGGAAATGTTGCTGAATGGTTTATGACATGCATTTTGTGGAGATTAAATGTGTATTTGTAAACTATTAAAAAAAATTATAAAAACTATTATTAAAATATATAATATTATATTATTATTTTAACTTTGAGATGACTAGCCCAATGTTGATCTATATCTTATTGATTTGGACTTTAGCCAAAAGCTATAGTTTTAATCAAAATTTGGATGTGACCATTGCCAATGCTCTTAAATGTTAGCTACGTGTTTCTTGTATCCTATTACGTGACCGACACGTATTTCACATCTAACAGATCTAATTTCAACAAAATTAGACTTAAATTAAAGGAAAAGTCTTCTTGCAAGCGAGTTCATGCACCAAATTGCGCACCAATGCTGATATGTAAGACATCCATATAATGAAACGGTGCGAATTGAAGACGAAAATGATTTTTATGAAATAGAAGACTTCTCAATTTTTTTTTAATAAAAAAAATAATGTCAGCGTCGATACGCGGTTTGATACACCAAACCGCTTGTACCTAGCAAGACCCTTTAAGTAATGATGCACTTACAATTATTTTTTTACAATTTTTATACAACCATAGGTTAAATTGAAGATATTTATGTAAATTGATATTACTTTTATAAGTTGTTTTATAAAAATATCCATCATTTAACACATGCTTGTATAAAAGTTATAAAAAAGAGTTATAAGTTCTTCATTTTCTATTTAATAATTAGAAAATGATAACTTCACAATTATTTTACAATTAATTTATAACTCTACATGAAATAAAATGTAGTTTTATAATATTAAGATTTATTTGTAATAGAGTTGTATATTTTATTGGTGGTTTGAAAATGAGTTACAAAATAATTATAAAAGAATTGTATTATAATATCTCTTATTGTTTTAAATAGGTTATGCTACGTATATTTATATTTATGATATCATTTATCATTTTTTAATAGGTTAGGCTGCATATGGTTTAATTTTATAAAAAATATATTATTTTTCATATTATTTTTAAACTTTGTTTAAAGTAATTATTTGACTATGTACTCGACAACGTGTATTTATGGTCATGGAATTTAAAAATGGAAAAGTCTTCTTGCAAGCAAGTTCGTGCATCAAATTACGTATCGATGTTGACGTGTAAGGTATTTGTTTAATGAAACGGTACGAATTGAAGATGAAAATAATTTTCGTAAGATATAAGACCTTCTTCTTCTCTTAAAATTTTTCTTCTTTTGTTTTTCTTTTCAATAAAAAAGATCATGTAAGTATTGGTACGCAATTTGATACGCAAACTCGCTTGTACCTAGCAAGACCCTTACTTAAATCTACCACTTGCACCATTATTTAATTTCTTATTATCAAGATTATGACACGTATTTTCCAATTAAAAAAAAAAAAGTAGGTTAGGGTATTATTGTCAGTTTTGATAACTCAAAGTGTAATCCACGATTAGGTATGTTTGGTAATGGAGGTAATTTGAGACTACTTTGTTATTATTTATTATTATTTATAAATTATTTATTATTTTTATTATTATTATTTATTACTTTTTACTACTATCTATAAATTATTTGAAATCATCTCAAGATCCAAATGTAACAGAAATCAATTCAAAAAATTGTAATTCAAAGTATCTTAATATTTATCTTTTGCTCTGTACCCAAAAAAATATTTTTTAAAAAAAAAATTATAGACAGAAATTAAAATAGACAAAATGCATAGCAGATAGATAAATCGGCCAAAATGAAAATAAATAAATAAATAAATAAAGACCGCAAGAGAGATATCTCTCTAGTCCCTTCAAGTTGCGATATATAAACCATAGTCTGCGTTTACATCCTAATCCCTTCTGCGCTCGCTCTCTCTGACAAACCCTAGATCTCTGTAGAACATGTCTGGTATGTACGGACAAGAAGCCGGCGAGTCCGGCCCCCCTCCGCACTACGGAGCTACCGGCGGTGCTGGAGGATACGATGGGGGAGGCTATGGCGGTAGTGGCGGAGGATATGGTGGAAGTGGCGGCTCTGGTGGATACGGTGGGGGCGGTGCCGGTGGTGGTGCGGGAGGCTATGGAGGAGGAAATAGCGACGGTGGTTATGGCGGCCGTGGCGGCCGAGGGGGTGGAGGCGGATATGGTGGTCGAGGTACCTAAGTCGCCGTATCTTAGTCGCCTTCGTCTTTTTCTGATCGATTTGCTAGGGTAAGCTTGTTTGCTTAAATTATTTATTATCCGATTGGATCTTTGTTGCAGGGTATCCTGGAGGAGATCGTGGTGGCCGAGGCGGTGGAGGTGGTGGCCGAGGAGGAGGAGGTGGTGGTGGTGGACGTGGTGGGAGTGGCAGAGACGGAGATTGGCTTTGCCCTAATCCGGGGTGAGTTCTGTCTTTCTCGGATTTGCTCTTCGTCTGTTCTCTCTTCCCGCGTGTTTTTTCTTGTTATTTTCGATGTTAACGTTTGAACAGTTGAACTTAAAACTGATTGTTACTGAAACTGGTTTACAATTTGTATATAGATGTGGGAACTTGAACTTTGCCAGAAGAACTGAATGTAACAAATGCGGTGCACCCTCACCTGCGGGTGCGGGTGCAGCTGCAGCTGATCGTGGGGGTAGCGGAGGCGGTTACAATAGAGGTGGAAGTGGTGGTGGATATGGTGGTAGTCGAGGTGGTAATTATGGTGGTGGTAGAAGCAGTGAATATAATGGAGGTAGAGGCGGTAATAATGATGGTAGAGGTGGGGGAGGCAATAGGGGTGGTTCATATGGAAAAGAAGAAGGTGTATATGGTCAGGCTCCTTCAGCAGCACCACAACCTTTTTATGGTGGGGCTGGTGGTAACCAGCCGCCACCTTACAATTCATATGGTGAGAACGCAAATTATGGAATGGATGCTGTTCCTCCGCCTACAAACTATGCCGGAGGGCCTACATCATATGCACCATCTTATGGCGGCCCTCCTGTGGGTGGTTATGGTGGTGATGGTCCTGGAAATGTAAGAGGTGGCAGCCGTGGTGGCGCACCCGGTGGATACGATAGTGGACGTGGTACTGGTGGTCGAGGTGGATATGGTGGTGCTCCTGCTGAGGCCCCTGCTGCTAAGGTGAAGCAGTGTGATGAGAATTGTGACGATACTTGTGACAACGCAAGAATCTACATATCAAATTTGCCGCCAGACGTGACGACTGAAGAACTAAGGGAGCTCTTCGGAGGCATTGGACAAGTAATATCCCCATCCTTTCTTTTGAACTCCTTGAATTTAAGATTTTACTGTTTGTAAGTGGTGGATGATTCGCATCGTTCACCCTTTGCAAAAAAGGTTCAGGCAGCATTTATTTTTGTCTACTTTTGGTGTTGTTTTAGGTTTTATATATTGTTTTTGATAAGTAGGTTTTATATATTGTTTTCAAAAAGTGTAATTTATTCGAGTATAATTAACTTTGTTGATATAGGGAATAAGAATAATAGTCCATTTTTTGGGCAAAGGAAAAAAAATGCCAGGAAGGTTTTTCTTGTTAGGGTGCTGCTTCTTGGGTATAACCATTAATCTCATAAAGCAAGGTAGCGCCCCAACACACGAGTTTAGTGAGATTCAGGCCTCGTTTGGGTGCACAGATGAGATGAGAAATCTGTGAATAGTAGTGAGATTGTTTGTGAGTAGTAGTAAATTAAAATTGAAAAAGTGTTTGTGTTGAATGATTTCTGGATGTTGAGATGAGATGAGATGGGTTGAAACCATCTGTGAAACCAAATGGGGCCTCAAAGAAAATAATCTAATAAACTTCCAAAAGTGTTCCATTCTTATTAAAAAAACATTTAAAACACTTACTTTCTTGGTGAACTTCCCCATATTACCTCCGTTGCATCAACTGTAATGGAGATGGCAGGGCTAAGGAGTTTGAGTGAAAGTTTGGTTAATTTCCTATTGATGGTAATGTTGGACTGGGATTGTAATGAATGATGATACATGCACTGTTTAGGTTGGAAGAATCAAGCAAAAACGGGGATATAAGGATCAATGGCCCTGGAATATAAAAATATATACAGATGAGACGGGAAATAACAAAGGTGACGCATGTTTGGCTTTTGAAGATCCGTCCGCTGCACATTCAGCTGGAGGCTTTTTCAACGGTACTTACCATCTTCCATATTTAACTTGTTCTTATAATTTTTTTAGAGTGTACTTCATGGAACTTGGTTGGCAGATTACGATATGAGGGGATATAAAATCAATGTTGTGATGGCAGAGAAGTCTGCACCAAAAGCTCCACCTAGCTTTGACCACCGGTATTTCCCTGGCCAATGTCCTCATTTTCTTTTAATTGTATATGTTGGTATTAGATGTCTTGTGCATTTTGTAAATCCGTTGATGAGTCATGGATTCCTTTTGTGATGAATGATGTGTATGGGTCTGTGACTCTGTTTGTTGATTGCTGTGTTTGTTTCGCTAAGTTTATGTTGCTTTGTATGCATGCTTTTTCTGTGTGCTGGATTGCCAAACTTCCTATTGTTCATGTAGTTTCATTTACTCTTTCTTGGAGAAGTGTTTATGTGGATGTTGGGATGTAAAAAACGAAGTTGAGATGAAGTTTTATAGATTTTTGTGAAAGTTGCGGATCTCATCTTAAAAATATGTTTGAATAATGAATTTATGAGAAATACCTTATAAAAATTATTATTCAAATGAAAATTTAAAATTAAAAGCAAAAAAAGAAAAAAATAATTTAAGAGATTGGGGTGACCTATTGTGACCACCTACGGTCACCCAGAGGACCACTCCCAAGGTGGCCCAGCCACCACAGGGTGGCCAGTTGTGGCACCCGCATGGCCAGATTTGGGCCACTCATGAGGTGGCCACTGTGAGCCACACATTTTTTTTAATGCTATTTTAATTGATAAAATATTTTGAGATGAGGAGTGTGATTTTTTTAGATTTTATTTAGTTTTGTATGTTTGCGGAAGTTGGGAAATAACTTCAACTGTAGATGGAAAATGATTGTTGCTGAACATGGCCAATATTGCAATACTTGCTTGTTTTACCGAAGTTCTTGCTGTATGTCATTGTAAAGACTAAGGTTGCATTTGGATGCTGAGGTGATCTCAGATTCTCTGAGTTGATATGTGAATATTAGTGTTTTGTGGATCCCATTGAGATGTGTTTGAATGTAAATAGATTGAGATGTGTTTGAATGGATGAAGTCGGTTGAAATGAGTATAACTTTTGAGAAAAACTTATATCAGTCCAATAACCCTCAAATAACAGCCCTCCAATATGAGAGTGACACGTAGACATCACATGATACATTTTATGTGGCCACACATCAGGAAATTTGAAATTCTCATTCATCCTCTCGCCTCGCCTCCCTCTCGCATGGAGATAAGAATTTCCTCCCCTCCCCTCCCCTCCCCTCCTTCAAAGCAAAGCCCCCCTCTCGCACGGCCTTCTCCAGACCACAAACCCCCCTCTCACGACGGTCCAAGGAGAATAACTGTGGTGGCTCACCCTCTCGCACGGCCTGGTACCCCGAGCAAAGCCCCTCTCACGATGGTGACACTTCACCCTCCCCTGTGAAATTTCTGTCAATCCCCTGTGAAATTTTTGTCAATCGTCACCCTCCTGTCTCTCGCGAAGCTGTGTTCCTGTTCACTTTCCCGATTTCACATTCTTTCTTCAATCTTCTATTCTCGCCGCCAAGATTTTCACAGCATTTCTTCAAGAATTCTATTTGCTTCAACTTGGTTCTGCAGCGCATTGATTTCTTCCCTTAAATTATTGCAAAAAAATAACAAGAAGATGCGAAAATTCATTAATGAACAATTAAACATTACCTTGCTCTTTTATTTTGGAACCAAACCTCCACTTGTCTCGGCTTCAGTTTCAATTGCTCGGCCAGTAATTTTCTCATCTTGCGTTTGAATTACAGTGTTGCTGCTTAAATTTTTTCTGTTTGTCATCCACACTGCTGTTTGATCTCTCTCTGGGTGTCCTTTTATTACAAGTACGGTCTCTAAGTAGAATTTCTCTCTGCCTGGGTTTCCTTACAACATTTGCCATCTATCTCTCTAGATTTCCTTTTGAAAACGTGTTCTGTCATATTTTTACTCTATTTTCAATTATTACTTTGGGGTTTTTTGGGATTATAAGTGAATTTTCAGTTTTGTTTTTGTGGATAGCTCCTTCCAAAAAAAAAGTTAAAAAATTATTTTAGTGTAATGAATCTATTATAATTTATGTGAAATTACTGATATGGCATAGTGCTATTGGAGGGCTGTTAATACCTCAAACTCGGATGGACCGGTGCAAAGCGGTTTCCCTAACTTTTTTATGGGAAGTTGAAAAAGTAATGGGTTCCATTAATGGATTTCAACAACCAAACACACCCTAAGACTTTATACAGTTCCTTGTTGAACTCGCATGCTCCCAAGATTGGGATCCACCATTTTTATAATCATAGTCTTTGGGAGAACATTCAGGGAAGCAGCTTTTAGTCCTTGAGAAGCAGTTTCTCCAATGTTGTTGATAGCTGGTTTTAGAATGCTATCAGATTTTCAGACTAAAATTATTGATTGTACTTGCAAATATATGCTTGTGATGCTATCATGCTACAGCTGAGTTCATATACCACTTGAAGATTGTGATTTTTAAGCATGCAACTATATACGGGGCACGTTGGAAAAAAAGACATATTAAGCTATAACTTATATGTTTTACAGAATGCTTCTTTTGGCCATGTGGTCAATCAAGGAATAGAAGGTATTGGCTCAGAATGGTTGTGAAACATACTAATAGATGAAAAATGGTCTTGGAATGTATTTATTGTTGGAGAAACTCCAATAGAATCTTTGGCATTTTAGATGAACAGGGTTTTTTCATTTGTCTTTTGTTGATTATGCTTATCTATATACCTTTATAGGCCACTCACCATGTACCTCTTTACTTATATATTTACGAATGCCCGTAGTATGCAAACTAAGTACCATGCTTCAAGTATTCAGATTCATTGGTTGGTTTAGCATTCAAAGTTTGCTGGTTTCTGTGGAATGCTATCACTGACTTATCATATTGGCAACAGGGGTGGAGGTAGAGGTGGATATGGAGGAGGAGATAGGCGCAGGGATAATTATAGAGACGGATCTGGACCTGACAGACATCAGCATGGTGGGAATCGTTCGCGTCCTTATTAAGGAACCTCAGCATAAAGCATGTTTTGTAACTATGAATTATGGTCTGAGATTTTATTGTGTTCCTATGGCGGGATACTTGAACTGGAGACTAAGAGGTAGGTTGTTCACTTACTCTGAGCAAGACCTCTTCTCTCCTTTAACCCTCGTTCGCCGCTAACTGGAGGGGCTTTTATTTTTAGGCATGGGATTGATTTTAATTATGTGAATTTTTTATAGAGGCAAGTGGATAATCTCCAAATTGCTTGCTGCTAAGGTAGGTTGATATTTTCAGGTGAGTGCTGTTATTTAAAAATTGTGCTTTCATCATTTATTGGAATTTGAACGAAGTGTCATGTGGATTTGCTTGCATCTAAGGGGCATCAGTACGGGCATGTGAATTCATGGATATGCTGTTATGCATGTCCTGCCTAGGTGAATAGGTCATATATAAGTATGTTCTAGCTAAGAGAGAGTACTGGAATATAGATTTGTAGTTTGGGGGGATTTTTCGTCTGCCCTTGCCCAGCCGTCTTGTTAAATAAGGCTCATATGCTGTAGTTTTATGTTCAGTCGTAAAATTTGATCCAGTAGTTTGAATTTTGGATCTGTTGGACCGTTTGAGTAAGAAGATTAATCACTTGCATTGTGGGGCACGTAGGTTTGGGGCTTTACTTTTTTAGGGCAGATTCTTTAAAGGTTGTATTGCTTAACACACCTTTTTGTTTGCTCTCATAGTTTTGGTTTGAAACCAGTATCGAATTTTTTTAGAGTGTTTAAATGGGATAGCCTGACAATGATAAAAGAAAGATGTATCTGTAATGAAGATGAACTAAAACGGAACAATAATCCAATGACACTAGTATTGGTTAATGCAAGCTTAAGAAGTGCAAAGTGCCAAAGGTTGAAGCGCTTCTCCTATCAAAAGCAAAGCACATTTACAAAAATGAAACTTAAGTTTGGTTTCTGTAGCTTAATTAAGTTCGCTTTCTGTAGCTTTTTCCAGTGAGCTTAATTGCAAAAAAAGTGCTTTTGTAAATTTTTGAAAAAATAAAATAAAATGAGTTCTAACTATTACCGTTTGCCTGTCCAATTAATTTTAGATTAAGTAGATGGGGAAGATGATGAGTGTTTAAATCGTTTGATGACAATGATGATAGTCCTATGCTTTAATAATGAGGATGATTAGCTTTTAAAAAAAAATTATGAAGGACCATTATATACTTCAGGATTGCACTCTATATTGGCACAGAAGTCAATATCTACAATTTTTGTGCTTTTGTGGTCATTACCTTATGGGTATATTATGGCTACCAAATCTCGAGTCCTTGATTTTGTATGTTTTATAAAGTTCTTATCTAAAAAAAAGTGTATGTTTTGTAAAGCATTGGAGATTTCTAAAATAAGCCGAGTTTAAACTGTATAATCAGTCAATCACTTGATTTTCATGTTGCAAATAGTCTTTAACTAATTGAGTTAGCTAAATATATTACTATCTTAACTTTTTATTGTATTTATTAATATTTTGTTATAATATGTCTTTTTAAAGTGTATGCTTTAACTTCAATCATGCGCGTGCTTGCAGTTTGTGTTTTGCGTCCATGTTCTAGGCAGTGTCTGGAATAATCTCCTTGAAAAGGTTGGATGGTTTATAGCATGGCAGAGTGGCCTTGATGAAATTTTGACCGTTTATGGAAGCGTTAGTGGGTTCATCTTGATCATAGTTGGCCCATCAGATTCTAGTTTTTATGCTTGTTATGTGCCTCGAGTGTCTTACACTGAACCTATTGACATCTTCAACTGTCCAATGATTTGCCTTGTCTTTATATAAACGTGTGAATCCATGAGATTACACTGAACCTAATGACATCTTCAACTGTTCAATGATTTGTTGTGCTCTTGGGGGTTTATGTTTTGATTGTCAGTTTGTCTGAACACAGAATGTCAATATTTAGGGATGTAGTTGGTATGCCCTTTTAAGTTGTTGATGAGGCTGCAGATCTTGATGCACCTCTCGAGTGGGGCTTTGGAGCTGTAAACTTAGATATTCTGGACTACCTGACACCGTTTTGGTGGATGGGGTGGTGTATCTGAGGTTTACTCTCCCAATGGTAGGCCAAAGGATCATTCTTTGGCTCAATTTGTGCATTGTTTTCATTGAATTTACTTTTGCAAATATTCAAAATTACAGTCTCCCTCTTCCAGGTTCCATATTTGTTCTATCTGAATTAGTTACCAGTTGTGTTATGGATCTTAATTCTTTAATTTCACCTTTTGATCATGGAGTAATTAAAGTGTGGGAGGTTGTCATAGTGAAAGGATGGTTGGAAGTAATGCTTGTTCTTTCGACTAAACACGAAATTTAACTTTCTAGTTGCTGTCGGGGAGGTGATGCTGCCGATTGCTGTTTGGAATAGTGTAGTCAATCTGCTACCCACTTGATTTCACTTAAAAGCGTTTCTACTCGTAGATACATCTGTGGGGGAGGCTGAAGGACGTGCTCCAGGGAGCTGTATTTGTTGCAGTTATTCCTTAGGAAAGAAATGTAACCCAAGTAATGTACTTTTTGACATATTCTTCATTTGCTTAGAAAGTTGAGTACTCTTTCCATTTATAAGGTCCTAAATATCTTTCAGGAAAATATTCCTTCAAATGGCTTGTTCTGACGCCAATATCGGATGGGCTTTTAGGGGCTTAGATTTAGATGTCTCGATAAACACCAAAAAAAAAAAAAAAAAAAATGCTGAAGACACTATCGGGAAATGGACTGAGATGGGCGCTCATTTTTGCTTCAGAGCCGAATAATTCTGCTATCCATGTATCGAGTACTACTTCGGATGTTCTCTCTTCGGTAGGACCGAGCCGCTTAACCAAGTAAACTCATGTATTACATATGTCAATAAAATCCTCCATTTTTCAGTTTTGGTCTGTAACAAGTGTTCACACCATTTAGAACTTTGAAGGTCATGTAATAAGATTACGACTCGTAGTATTAATTATCTTCTTTGTTGACAAGGACGTTACGAATTTATTATATTTGATTTTAAACGTGAGATGGTGTGAGGGGCTGTGTAGCATGCTGAAAGAAACGACGTCGTGCTCATGTAGATTGTGGCCCGAGTGTCGTCCCGGGCTGTGGTTGTACTCAACTGTTCTCTCGCTCGTCCATATCTCAGCTCCTGAGGTTTGGGACGAAGAAAAATGATAAACACACAATACTTTGTGTAATATTTTATATAACAATGTTTTAAAAGGAGAGGTATTTTTGTAAAATATCTTATAAAATTAACATTATTTTACAAAAATATTCTTATTTTATAATATGTATTGTGAAAAGTGTTGTGTGTTTATCACTACTCTTGACGGGTTTTTTCCTTTACTAACACGTGCAAACAAGGCGTAATGAAAAGATCAGACGTGTGGATAACAAATAGGAAAATACTATTCCCACATAAAAGGTAGAAATTTTTTACCGAACTGTATTTATTTATTTATTTAATGATTAAGAAAGTATTTTTAAATGAATTTATAATTTTTTTATATTTTTTAAAAATATTTAAAGTGTTTAAAAAATTATTGAAAAAAAGCAAAAAAAAAAAAAAAAAAAAATTGCCTTTCGGTGTGTGAGAATCCTCTATGGCTGTAGCAGGTTCTTAACAAATATAATAAAATATTTATATGATATAATTTGATTCAGAGATATTTCAAAATTTAAAATTTATATTTTAAAAATTAAATATTATTATTTAAGTGATTTAGATGGTGTATTCTAAACAAACCTATTCGAAAATAGAATATTCAATGGAGAGAAACTTATCAGTGTAATGTTTGAGTGGTGTTACATAGAAGTTTCACATTCTTTATACCATTTAAAAAATATGTGATTTTATTTTTTTATTTTTATATTTATATATAAAAAAATAAAATCACATATTTTTAAGTAGTGAACATGAGTTACTTATGTTTAGAATTTTAGTTAATGTTTATTGAGGCGACTCTTACCTTATACCGTTGAGCTCTTCATGTACTGTTTGTAACACCGCTTGCAAGAGTGTTACGAAAGAACTTTATTCTATGAAAGACGAGACCGCAGAACTTCAAAGTCGCCTTTGTACGTAATATTCTTGTAACGAACATATCAACGTATTTAAATTCCCAGCCAATTCAAGAATCTCGCCCACCCTTTCCCTCCAAAAATGGCAGACGCCCTTCCTCAGCAACTTTCCCTCTTCCGCTCCCTGATCGAAACTAGAAGGTCGATTTCCGTTTCCAGAACTTTCGATATCTTGTTTCTTGATTTGGAACCGAAAGTTTGATTCCTTTTTTTTTTCTCTGACGCAGATTCGACGACGTGACTCTACGAATTCTCGGATCTGTTTTGGCTTCTAAATCTTTAAAATCGCTGAAGGAAGTGCAATCGAGCTTGAGAGTGTTCCTGAGAGCCGAATCTGTTCCCGCCATTCGGGAAATCGTCGAGAAACCTGTCGATCAGAAGCTTCTGATTCTTGAGTTTTTGGTCCACGCGTTCGCTCTAATCGGCGATGTTGAGGCATTTAATCTCAATTTTCATCGTCTTCTTCGTTTTCGTGATTTGTAGAGATAACATCATATTTATCTGACACGAGAAAGAATGGTTCGCAATATAACAAGTATCGCATTAGCTAAGTTTTTTTGCTTACCGAGTTGTCTGGCTGAATATGATGCTTTCATTAGGTGATGTAGTAAGCTTTATTTAGATTTTGGCGTGAAATCCTTTTTATTGCGTTTGGAATCTTGGTGTGGAATTTGTTTTGTAGATTAGTTTTTTGAAGTGCTTAATCCTGTTGCTTCAAGTTAATTGTCATTGTTGATGCAGTTTATTTAGGCTGGGAAGCTTCTGTGCTAATGATCTGCCCTTATTAATATTATTTTTTCTTGGCACACTCAATGTCTTCAGAGCTGCTTGGCTTTGAGATACGAGGCTTTGCATATGCGTGAACTCGAGTCCGCAAGTTGCCAATGGCTAGAAGTTTCGTATTTGGAATGGCTAAATTTTGCTGAACTCTCACTGGACAATGGTTTCTGTTCAATTGCAGTGAAGGTAATTTCTATATTGTATGATTTTACTCTAATTCTGGTGCTAGTTGAATTGCAAGTCACAAATATATTTTCCTGTTACGATGAACTGCATTGTTGCTATTACGATGCTTTTGGTAACCCTTTCTATTATTAAACAGCTCGATCATAGGATTTCACTAAATTTGGATTCTGTTTAGTTTACTCTTAGAATTCTGTGAATGCTATTTGCTAATATTTTTCATATAATTTGTTCGGATGGCTATTAATTCTGTCGTCCACCAATTTATGGATATGGATATGTACATAAATTTAGGTCTCAATATCAATAAGTCTATCCCTATCGAAGTTATATATGGTTCCACTAAGTCTTGTAGAACAATCAGAGTTGTACTAAAGAAAATGCCAGCTATGGTGGTTAAGGAAGCTTAGGTGCCGTTTGGATAGTGAGTTGAGATGAGATGAGATGAGTTAAGATGAAAGTTGAAAGTTGAATAAAATATTGTTAAAATATTATTTTTTAATATTATTATTGTTTTGGAATTTGAAAAAGTTGAATTGTTTATTATATTTTGTGTGAGAATTTTGAAAAGTTGTAATAATGAAATGAGATGAGATGAGATGAGATGAAACACTTCTTGTATCCATGATATTGGAAAGAAACTTACTCTTGTTAACTTTTGTAGCATCTGCAATGAAGCTATCGATCTTAGTATTGAAGGAAGATTAATCTGGTTAACTATTATGTTTCCATTTTTGATGAACTCTTTCCTTGCTTCTGGCACTGAAGACTGTCTAAACCATGATATCATCTAACCACTACAATTTGTATATATAATTGCATAATCTGCGTTGTATATTCAATATATCTCTGCCAATTCGAGCTGGCTCAGATATTCAAATTTTGGGACTTTTTTTTCTTTTGCATATTAACTGTTGGAGTTTGAAATCTGGAAATGTGGTGGTTGCTTACACTATTCTCAGGCTTCACTATAGAGTTTTTTCTCTTTTAGGCATGTGACAATGCACTATTATGCCTTAAAATGAATGATACTGCAAACCTCAAAACCAATGCAGTCTCTGGGAACTTTCAAGCTTTGGACAGGATAAAGAGACTTAAAGATTTTGCCATGACATCAGCTGCTTCACGCTCTGGTAAGTCTTCTTTATTTGTGTAAACGTTTTTAAAACTATCTCACAGAGAGAGAGAGAGAGAGAGAGAGAGAGCATTTGTGATTAGAAAATACTATAGCCGGTCCAGCCATGTGGGTCAATTTGTTGTTTCCATCTTCTGCAACATAAGTTGACGATGCACAAACCAAATATTAGTTGTTAGCCTTGCTGCTGATAAACGGGATACCTTCTCAGAATCAGATAAAACTTGGTATCAAACACCTTATACCATCATATTGAATTTGTTATCCATTGCATTGATAGGGCAGTATTGTTGGCTGCTGACTAGATTTATGCTGAATACTGATGGTGCAATTTCTGCTAATCCATACAACGTTTGGAACCATTAATGGCATAATTTTGGTTTCAAGCCTTCTAATGACTAGCCTGCGTAAGAATTTAGTTTTACTTTCTCTAAATTGCTTCCTTTTGAGATGGAGGGACACATTACAATCTTAAATTACTAAGCATAGTATATTTGATGCCTCATGCCTGGTTGGCAGAGAAGCTGCATTTTTGTATGTAAGGTATAACCAAGAAAAGAGGAAGAAGCTGAGCTACAATAAATGTTTTTGAGTAGCTGCATTTCTATTCTCATATCTTTCATTGGAAAGAAGGTTATACTGAACATATGATTGATAAAGTGACTAGAATTATCTTGAAAAGTTCACATAGGGAAAAACGAAACTTTAAGTTATGGTTATAGTAGTCAGTGATGTGCAAATTATTGATCGATCATTTCGTTACTAAGTTATGATTTTCACTTAGGCCTGAATTGGATAGAAAAATCCTTCCAACTCATCCCATCCCCATCTCAATATCTAAACACTACAAATACAAACACTTTTCAATTTTAAGGTTTCAACTTTTTCATCTAATCATTACCTAATCATTACAACTTTTCCAAACTTTCAAACAAAACATAAAAAACAATTCAATCTTTTCAAATGCCAAAATAAAAAATAATATTAAAAAAATAATATTTTAATAATATTTTATTTTTATAATATTTTTATTTAACTTTTTCTCTCTTTTTACCCAAAATCCCATAAAACATATTAATTCAAATCATCTTACTACTATTATTCACAGGTATCTCATTTTACTATCCAAAGCCAGCCCTTAGTCATGTAGCTTATTCACAAGTTAAGGGCCAGATGCTGCAATTTGATCACTGTAAATTCTGTCTCAATGTCAGTTAAGGCGCAGGCTGCAGAATACTCAAATAAGAAGAGCGCTGAGAAGAGCATCATGCACCCTGCACCTTGTAAGGAGAAAAGATGTGCAGCAAGCACTATGTACAGAAATGGAATTAAAGAGAGGAATTTACGAAAATTGCAAGACCTGCGACGAATTACCAGTGCATCGCACACAATTCAACTTTGAGCCCAATGTTTTAATGTGTCTGCTTCTTGGTGAGTAAATTTCTACTGGGTTTACAATCGCATGGGGATCTCGGTGGCACCTTCTGGATTGCAGATAGTCAGATACGCATCCTTGGCATAATATTCGTTCAGTTTACTTGCACATTTTCTTTGTGGGCCAGATTATGTGGAGAGACTGTGCACCCTTTTCTAAACACTTGACTAACACTTTCAGCCTTCATGTCAAAAACCCGACTTCTATTCCAAAAACAAACAGAGTCTATGGATTAATAGAAAAGTCCACTAAAATCTTTTCGCTTTCTAATTGATTCAGATTGAGTAGGTCTGAACCAAATCCTTTTTAATCATGAAATTAGTATCTGGCGTTCAGAAGTCATTTCTTAACTTGAAAAAATTATTTAAAAGAAAAAGCTGGATAGGGATATTTAAATGTCTTTACACCACATATTATACGTCGCATAATTTAATTTAAAAGATAAATTTTAAAATTTGAATTTTATAAATTAAATTATACTATATAAATGGTGTGTATTGTAAATGCCAATACTCGCCCAAGCCCGTTTACTCATGAGCCGAGTTATAATTGTATGCTCTTGCTCCGAAATATGAGTACAGCATATCTGTTACTACAAGAAAAACGAGTATTTGTGATCATTTATTTACGACGAAAAGATTATTTGTGACTAAAATAAACTCATTTTAACTGTAAATAGTCATTTCGCTCTGGCTACAAATAAGTAGTTTTCTTGTAGTGCGTGTAACATAATATCGATGACAAGACATTAATATATATATATATTTATAAGAATCGTATGCATATATATTTTAGCCCTGCAGGAAGAAATTAACACGGTCCAATGTCCGCATGTTCATGTCATGTGCTTTTACGGTTTTACCTTTTGAATGTTTGATCGTATCCCAGTTTTTATGTTTGTATTGCACGAGCTGATAATGTAGACTTTGATTTTGAAGGCCAGCATTGGAAATCAAAAAACACTCTGCTCAAGCTTTTGAATTTCAGGTCCGCTGCCACTTGAGCTCGAACTGCCTGGAACTTCAGAGGCTGCCATTGTTCAGAGACCATTGCTAGCTAGCTAGCTACCACGTTTGATTTCTCTATTCGCATCTCAAGAATCGAATCTTCCATATCACCGAAGTGCATTCAATGTTTGCATTGGAGCTCTCGCATGTTTGATTTCTCTAAGACGGTGAGAGATGTCTGTTTTTTTTTTCCTCTCTCTACTTTATATATAAATAAAATAAAATAAAACACGCTAAAACAAAGATTATTCTGATGATTCTAGAGCCCCAAGGTTTTTCTTCTTCCTAGAGCTTAGGTGTTTGAAACTTGAAAGCGGAAGCAAAAATACGCGTTTTCTAAGGTATTACGTACAATATTTAAATAAATTCAGCAGAGTGGTCCCATTTTTCTCTTTTTTAATTAGATTGAGATGATCAAAGTCTTAAGTGAAAAAAACATAAACGTAGTTTATAAGACAAGTTCATATATATAGGAAAGACACCATATATATATATATATATATATATATATATATTATGTTAGAACTATGGGAAGAGAGCTGTTTTTCTCGGAACAAAAGATTAGAAGCTTGGAGTCATGTGCTGAGCATTAAATGCTAGAGTTGGAAAAGGGTGTTAGGGTTTCCACAAGTCCAAATAATTTTAGTTTCCATCTAGCTCGCTCGAACTGGCATATATGCATGGGATTGTTT
Organism: Juglans mandshurica; assembly: GCA_022457165.1. NCBI lineage: Eukaryota > Viridiplantae > Streptophyta > Magnoliopsida > Fagales > Juglandaceae > Juglans > Juglans mandshurica. The sequence goes on from CM039633.1 coordinate 16,094,396, forward strand.
TAAATATATAATCATTAGTACTTCTTAGCTTCGTGTCAGATCATTTCATAATTGATTTCTTCGTGAGCTGTTATTAATAGATTAAAAAAGAGATGAGATAAGAACTTAGACTACTTGATCAGAAAATCCATTAATAATATTAATGGTGAAAAAATATTACTCATGCAATATATATATATATAATCTCTGTACTATAACTTGCTAGCTCGTGATACTAATTAATGCACAACGTACCATTTGATCCAAATTAAGTATATTATTAATTGGAACATCATTTTGTTTATTGTTGTTGCTGGTCATTATTCTGAATTAGTACTTGATTAAATCATGTAGATCATGCTATGCTGCATCTCATATAAATAATGAAAGGCCTACCACAAAGCGAATCTCAATTAGTTTAAGTTGCTCTTAATTTTCATTTCTCATGCACGTGGGTGCATGCGGTGCTGCTGCTCTTTATATTCATAACTGGGTTAATTTAGATGGTCATATATTCTTATGTCTTTGCTGGCAGATAGGTGTATGTGATAAGGTTGAGCTTGTTATTGTAAGAATAGTATGAAATTGGTGGTGATGCCCGCACGCACGTTACAGCCCACGCCTAGGAAACAACCGATCGGTACTACTACTTCAAACTTCAAAGTTGATGGTTTTATTTCTGAAATTTTCGATCGGTTCTTGTCAACCTTTTAGAGTGGAAAAATATTTTGTTTACTTCTAATATTAGTTTATAGATTTTTTTAGAGAAAATTGACAGTATCTTCAATTTTATTAATTGCGCTCACTTTTAGTAGAAAAATAGACAAAATTTGGGGTTACATAAACCTAAAAACATTTTCTATAATACAATTTTTATATCCAACATGAATATTTTTTCTTAAATTTTTTATCCACCAATACCATTTTAGAGTGAGTTTGATCTTTGATGGGGTTAAAGGGGACTCCCACTTTTGAAGTTTGACTCCAACAGGCTTTTGGCATTATTTGCATGTTTTTTTTTATTACATATATTGAGCTCCATTTAAAGCCCACATGAAGAGAAGACGGTCCCAAGAAATGGCTCGAGCAAAAAAAAAAAAAAAAAAAAAAAAAGATTTTTTATAAAATATACCCTGAAGGCTGAAGCGTTGAAGTTGATAGTGGTCTGCCTCCATGTTTTTGCAATGCATTTGTAGTTGGTTTGGTTATATTGAATAATTTAATTTGTGGAAGTTGGTGCATGAACGTTGTTGATCAAAAGCTCAACCTACATCGATCGTAGGCATCGGCGAGAGCCAATTCAAACAATTAGGGAGATGAGAAAGAGAAAAGATATATGTTTCCATGTGAATGTCCACCAACAAACATTCACGTTGAAACCCATCTCTCTCGGGGTCTTGGTCCAAGTTAGGGTTTCTCATCCCTCTAATTAATTATTATATTAATTACTAGAGAAATGATATTTGTAACCGTGAAATGTGTAAATGTCGCGCAATCTTTTTGAAAAAAATGAATAAATACAATGCATATATAAAAAAATTAATTTTTTAATAGTAGACCATATTTTTTTTAAAAAAAAGATTATACGGCGCTTGTGCACTCCATGATTATATCTAGTATTACTCTTCTTCTAAATATTCAACTTACTAATTTCCTTCTTATAGAAATGAATTAATATAATCGCTTGACAATAATATTACATAATGAGAAATATTCTAGCCACATAGAGATTCTACAAAAGTAAATTTACAAATTGATGTGGATTGATATGATATGTTAGATTGTGAAGTTAATTTTATATAAAGTAGATCTAACGTATCATATAAAATTGTGTCATAAATTTAATTTTATAAGATCTCTTTATGATTGTAGTAATTCACCTACGGAAGTATTACGTTTATGCGACAAGTAGAATATACCCAAGTAAAAATAGAGAGGAGTAAAAAGGACAGAACTTTGAAAACTACCGGCGCACAAAACTGCATGCATTGCTATCCAATATCGCTCGTCTAGGCGGTGGTCAATCTTCTCCAATTACTCAATAATAATCAATTCCACTTCCTTTAATGACCCTAATGCCCTTCTTGCTATTGTACCAAATCTTATATATTTCTTGGCTAAAACTGTAGTACATATTATATATATATATATATATATATATATATGTTTCTTCTACGGTCAGTAATATATCTGGGGCTATAAATTAAATAATTTTCTTAGTTGTTTTGGTAAGACTCTTATATCACTGCGATCTCTTGTTGTTTAAATACGATTGATTATACTTTATTCGTATTTTAAATACAGAGGCATGTGGATCTATTCTAATGTACTAGAGCTAGCTAGCACCTCCTTTACTCCTATAAATACATAGATTAAGCTCATTTCTCTTCAGCAACAAGCTGCTTGTCCTGCAACATTTTTCCTCCATCCCCACTTCCTGATCTTTCCGAGAAAACATAAACATCTTTCCTTTCTTGGCCGGTCGTTTCCGTCTACATATGGGGGGCTCTTCACCATGTGCTTCATGCAAGTTGTTGAGACGCCGCTGCGCCAAGGACTGCATCTTTGCTCCTTACTTCCCTTCTGATGACCCTCACAAGTTTGCCATTGTTCACAAGGTTTTTGGTGCTAGCAATGTCAGCAAAATGTTACAGGTCTCTGTCTCCCTCTTTCTCTGGTCTCTCTCTCTTCTTCTTCTTCTTTTTTTTTTTTACCTTCATTTTGGTTTGGCAGGAGCTCCCAATTCATCAGAGGGGAGATGCAGTGAGCAGTTTAGTTTATGAAGCAAATGCAAGACTAAGAGACCCTGTTTACGGGTGTGCGGGGGCTATATCTTATCTACAGAATGAAGTATCAAAGTTGGAAATGCAGCTTGCAGTGGCTCAAGCAGAGATACTTTGCATCCAGATGCAGCAACAGCCAAATTACTTACCAACAAACCATATAGACGTCGAAGCTGGCGAGAAGTCGCTTCTTTTATCCGCCGACTTCAATAACAATATGTCCCAATACCTTAGCTTTCCTTCTTCTAGCAATGTAATTCAAGACCCTCTTAAGAGAGAGTCTCTTTGGACTTAACTCCTGATCCTCATCATCACCTTTTTATGAAATGCCAAACCCTTCCTTCCATTCATGTTTCTTTTGTCTTCTCTCTGATCTCTCCCCGGTCTATCTCTACTTGTTTATTGTGCATGGATTTCTTTTCTTTTCTTTTTTTGTTTCTATATGTATATCATCATGTAAGACAAAGGGAGAAAGAACAAAGGAAGTGACTTAGTCCAATTTCGCAAAAGTGAAGTGTACCGAGGATTAGGAGCATAAGAAAACAAGGGAACCTGGATTTAGGGGTCAACCCGGCATATCATGATTAGATATATATGGAGTAAAGTAGGGTTGACATCTATAGCTAGCTTCTCTTCCTCGCTTTAGAAGTTACTTTTCTGAATTATATTGTTTTCAGATCGTTTTGTTTTTATATCTTTTGAATATTTAATATTTTATCAAGCATATTTATGTCGAATATTGGAGGGAGGGTAGAATTTAATGGTGATCGTCAAAAATTCAAAATTGATACTTTGGATGTTATTGAAATTTGGGTGATAATATTACGAGAGAAGTTAGAGCATCAACTCTTGGACAACCATTAAAATATAGTACATAAGTTTCAATTTTCAATGGGATTAAAAAATAAAAAACAAAAGATAGAAGAAAGAGCAGGTTAATAAAAAGAAGAAGAAGAAGAAATGGATAGCCTCTGAAGCATTCCCATTTGCAACTTCCCACCCAACAATTTAAACCCCAATGGATACCCATCCATTATTTTTGTAGTTCTGTTTTGTTTACCCAAGAGATTGATGGATAGGCTGGGTATATCCATATGGGCCTCTCTTTACCTGCTTATTGCATGGGTTAGAAATACTAGATCAAAATACACAACGGAAACGATATTATCTCGTTAGTAAATCGTGCAGTTGTTTCACATAATTCTATCTCCGTTGGCTGTTGTTATTCATCTAAAATCTTTTGTATCGATGATGGAGTGTGTTACGTGGTAAAATCGGAGTAACACCCACATATTCTACAGGCTAAATGCCTGGACTAAAAAGAACCATTTGAGAGAGATTTTTTGTATATACCACCAGTATCTCATCCAAAGGAGAGAAAAAGACTATGTAAATAGTCCCAATTAAGTGTAATCCCACAGCTATGGCCAGCCATCAAAACTGTGACTGTTAAGCCATTTTATAACCCTAAAAAAAAAAAATGAGTGTACACTGTAGATGCCCCTTTATTACGGCATATATGTCGAGCCCATTGAGCGGCGTTTATCAACAGATTAACCCTTTTGACCACGTGAATTGCTTTACAACATACTCAATGAGTCTTTTTGTCCCATATTCTCCCAAACGCCCTTCTAACTGGGCTTCTTTCAACCAATTATAAGAAAATAGGACATGAACAAACCAATAGCAAGAGGATAAGGTGCCACGTAGGACAATAAAGCAAACAATAAAAACAAAGAGAGGAGAATGAATGAAATCTACTCTCATCTCTGTTATGTTCAAACTTGCATGCATACATAGCATACGAAGGGAAAGTAAAGATATAGACTTAAAGAAAGAGAGAGATAAGATGGGTTACCATTCGTTCTTAAGAAGCCCAAAGAAAGAAGAACAAGAAGTGCCAGACGCTGTTCTTACCAAATTCTCCGACACAACGGATATTACTTGTGCAGATGGAGAAGCACTCGAGATTATGGATGAACTGGAGGGCATTTGGGGCATGGAAGTTGATGAAAAACTACCACAGGACACCAAGAAGTACTATGGCCAACTTAACTGGGATTTTATGGACTGGGAAGAATTTTCATACAGAGAAGGAGACGATGAACAAGAGCAGAAAGATCAGATTGAGAACCCAAACCGATGCTTTTTTGAAGAAGAAAGCTACTGTACTATAAAGAAGGAAAATGATGGGGTTTTGGAGGATGATGAAAAGATGGCATCTTTGAATTTGAACTTGAATTATGAAGAGGTATTGGATGCATGGTCTGACCGGGGGTCTCTTTGGGCCGATGATTGTTCTGTTCCCATGGCGAGCAATGGATATTATGACGTTAGTAACCATTTCTTAGCCTTTTAATTTCCTTCTTTCTATATTATATATATAATAGAATAATTGTAGTACTTCAGCATCTTTTTCTTTAATTATTTATTAATTTGTTTGAAAATTCTGAATAATGATATTGAATTTTGAATAATATTCAAGATGAGAGAGGTGCCTGTGATGGAAGAAGAGAAAAGAACAAGAAGGGAAGCAAGAGTTCTAAGGTACAAAGAGAAGCGGCAAACTAGACTGTTCTCCAAGAAGATAAGATACCAAGTTCGCAAACTCAATGCAGATAAAAGACCTAGACTCAAGGTACGTTCTTGTCTCCCTTCCTGCCTCTGTACATCTCTTGATTGCTTATTCTAATCCCACATTAATTAAGAAAAAAAGTTTAAAATTAATAGTCAATATCATATGAAAGTAATATACAAGAGTAATGTTAGATACAGTATGGATTGTGTAAGTGTTGTACACTCTTTTTAAACAGAGTAGAATTTATTATTAAAAAATTAATTTTTTTATTTGAATCTCATATTTACTAAGATATATTTTTTAAAAAATATACGACACTTACGTAATCAATAATTATAAATATCATTTCCTTAAATACAGTGTATACGACAACTCATTTATGCTATTTTGGTTGCAGGGTCGGTTCGTGAAGAGGGTTTCATGACATGCTCGAAATATCTCTCAAAATATCTCTCCTGCATGCATATTTAAATTTGGAATTTTTCTGGCATTATGCGTTTTCGTTTGAATCAATGAAATGAAAATATCTCTTTATTCAGTCGGACTTTCTGTGCACTACTTATTATGGAGCTTTATATCTTAAGACACGAGGCCCATCCCACAGCCATAAAATTGCATAAATAAAGTGGCCTATCCCTGTACTCCTTCTATAGTTCTATGTTGGAACCCCATGGTAAGGCTTGCAAAGAATTATTCGGCAAATCAAACGGCCGACATTCAGATGGAAATATTCCTTAGAAGCCTTTAAAATATATAATAAATTTATTTATAAGTCTTTTTATTATTAACATACCAAACATTACGATGACATGAAAACCCGTTACATCAATTTATATTAAAAAAAAAAACCCAAAGGAATAGGGATATATTAAAGATAAACTATAGTCGAAAAATGAGCTTTTGTTTTGTGACGAATTATTTACGATAAGAATGACTATTTACGACGACAACATACTTATTTTAGTATGAAATAATCATTTTTACAAGAAATAACTGGTCACAAATAAATAGTTTTCTTATAATGAGTATTATTATTTTTTTAATATGAGATGAAATTGAAATAAGCTTGGATACAGTAGTATAGTTGCATTTGAGTACAATCAATTCTAAATACTACAAGAAAAATAATCATTTGTGACGGATTATTCATTATTTACGATGATAATGACTATTTACGATAAAAATAAACTCATTTTAACAGGAAATAATCATTTTCGCTAGAAATAATTGGTCACAAATAATCAGTTTTCTTGTAGCATGTGCACAAAAAAAGAACAAAAAAATAAAAAGGGAAAAGGGTTTTTCTGCCAAAACTAAATTTAATAAGGACCTCTTTGCTTTTGGAGTGATCTCGATGATCTAAGATATTTCTGTATGCATTTCCATAGTACATCAATGGCAGTGGTCCATGGAAAGGGTCACGACCTTATACACAACCATTCATGAAAGGTAGGGTGTGAAAGCAACATGAAGAATATCCAAAGTGAAGAATGGTCATATATAATGCATATGCTCAATTATGGACACTTCCATTTTAATTAATGCGGCCCGCATTAATTTATTTATTGATTTGTCAATGTGATGGAACAATGAAATATTTCCCATCTGATATATATATATATATTGATGTTTTCTTTTTATTTTATTTTTTTAAGTCTTATGTTGTTCTTTCTTTCTTACTTTCTTGAAATATTGGCCATGCCCTAATTGATGGACTTCCATTTTTAATGGATGCTTCGTGCATGCCTGCCTACTTCCTTCGTCCATAAAGATCCCTTTGAAATTCCATCAACACTTAAAGCCTTAGCCTAAGACCCCACCCAATATTGAGGTTTCTAATGCATGTTAAATTATCAACCTTTTGCAGAAATATATATATATATATATATATATATAGAGAGAGAGAGAGAGAGAGAGAGAGAGAGAGAAGGACAGAGATCCAAACGGCCAAAAAAGGTCTGTTCCATTAAGGTCCTGTTTAGATAATAAGATGAAATGAGATGGTTTTAGATGAAAGCTGAAAACTGAATAAAATATTATTAGAATATTATTTTTTAATATTATTATTATTTTAAGATTTGAAAAAGTTAAATTGTTTATTATATTTTGTGTGAAAATTTAAAAAAATTGTAATTATGAGATGAAATCATTTCTATATCCAAATAAGACCTAAACAAAGCCTCTTGATGTTTTGGGAAAACAGATGAAATCCTCCATCATAACTAACATGCCATATGCAGGTGAAAGGAAGAAGCTACTCTTATTGAGAAGGGTTCTCGTTTTTTTTTGTTTTTGACTTAATAATTAAAATAGTATATTTTAATAATATTGAGATCTTTTTGAAATATTTAAAAAGAATAAAAGAATATATATAAAAAAAATTTGCATGTCTCGAAAAGATTCCTACTGAGGAATCTTAAGGGAGAAAGGTAAAAAGTTGAATCTTGTGGTTAGTGCACCTTACTTTTATTAGTGAAAGAAAAAGAAAATGCTACTTTGAAACTTAAATTTGATACCTTATTTTGATATTTTCTTTATTTTAACTTTTTTTTTTACTTAATGATTAAGGAAGTAGTTATTAGTGTATTGATATTTTTTTATAGGTTTTTAAAAATGTTTTAAAATGATAAAATAAATATGAATATAAAAAATTGTAAAAAAAATAAAAAGGCCAATTTGGCCAAGTGGTCAATTGGAGCAGTGCAAATCAGGTGGCAGAGTAGCATCGCTCCTAAATATGACATGATCATCTCGTTTGTTTTCGCAGATGAGATGATATGAGTTGAGATAAAAATTGAAAGTTGAATAAAATATTGTTAGAATAAATTTTTTTAATATTATTTTTGTTTTGGGATTTGAAAAAAGTTGAATTGTTTATTTTATTTTGTATGAGACTTTGAAAAATATATAATGATTAGATGAGATGCGATGAGATGAGTTGAGAAGTTTTTTGAAAACAAACGAGATTCTGAAAGCATTAATTTGTCTTTATAAAAAAAAAATCATAAAACTTAAACCAAAATCTCCACCGACAAAGAAATTTGAAGCAATTAAGATATGCACATGGAGATGTTATTGTAAATCAGGATTATTTCGAAATTATCTAATAATTAATTCAGACTAAAATAATTGGCCGGTAATTAAATTAACTCCTAATTTTATCCAGATTCCTTAGATGGTGAGGAAGAAAAGTTGTATTTATAAATCGGTGTAAATAACACGTTTAGCATAATATAATTTGATTTTGAATAAAAATCTTAAAAATCAAATTTTATTATTTAAATAATATAGATAGATAGAGTGCTCTAGAGATCGAGAACTCGGAGAGAAAACATGAGTTAGCCGTAATAGAATTTGGCAGAAGGCAGCAGATTCCTTTCTAACAGCTCCAAACTTATTTGCCATTTTTTTTTTAGCTTTAGGTTGCTGAAAAGTGTAAATGTGTATGGCACATCTCATATCATCAAACACCGATAGATCGATGGCATTATTGGGCAGATATTTTACAAAGCATTTTTTCTTTTTTTTTTTCTTTTTTTTTTTCTGGTCGACCTTTTTATTTATTCTGTTGGGTCGCTGTTTAATTCCTTCCAATACTTTCTCATGTGGTCCTCTAAAGGAAATGGATGCTTGAAACCTTTTTCTTTCTTTTGTGAGGCTCAGAAGAAAACGACGACAAAAGGTCCTACAGAAAACACGTGATGATTGTATGGGGAAGTTTTGTTCTTAGTTTACACCTGTTGCTGCATGCATTCATCCATGGCTGCGCATTATGCCTTCAACTCAACTCTCTATTATGTTCAATGCCAGAAGTCAGAGGAAGGAGGAGTGTGCATGATTGTTCCCCCTATGGTCTCAACTTTGGCTAATCATGATTCCCCCTGATCATTAAATATTGAGAAATATTGATAGTTGTAGTTATGAATGCACCAACATCATGCAATCATTTTGAAAAATGTGGATAAATATGAGATTTACATGAAAAAAAATTTAACTTTTAATAATGAACTCTACTATTTTTTAAAGCGACTGCTCGACACTTGCGCATTACATGACTGTATGTATCATTACTCTTTTTATTATTTCTCTTCAATTTTCTGTCTCCAGTTTTATCTCTCTCATAATTTAATACAAAAATACTAGATACAAATTCAAAATAGACAAATATTGTATAAATGTTTTGTAAAAATATGAGTTCTAATTTTTTTTTTTTAATACTTTCTCATAGTGGAGTCCACATTTTTATAAAGAGATTAGGCCAAATTTTTCTATCTTGGATTTATACAAATTATTTCTCATTTTAATAAGTTACTTTTTGTTTAATTACATATTTAAATTATGAAATTATTCAAAAAATATCAAGAGGCCTGGTTTGGTTACACAAACCAAATCATCTCATCTCATCTTATATAATTATTACAATTTTCTCAAACTCACACATAAAATATAATAAATAATTCAACATTTTCAGATCCTAAAACAAAATAATATTAAAAAATTATATTATAATAATATTCTATTCAACTTTTATCTCATCTCATCTTATCTCATCTGTATAACCAAATGAATCTAATATTGTCTATAACTCTCTCCAACATTCTTCTTTAGAAGTAGTTTTATGGGCCCCATCTCCCTCGATGAAATAACCGAAGTATATTAGTTTCATCCCCTCTTATATTTTGACCAACAATGCTTCGCTATGTATACAGGATATCGTGTTCCAATTTTTAATTTTTTCTATAGAATAATTCTAACATTTCCAATATCTAGAGGATTTTGATCAATTAGCCCACGTGGATTGCATGCTTGTTATTTTCAAGTTGATTGGGAGGGCCTAAACTTCACAAAGCAGGGTTCTATCCAAGACTCGTATTGCTTGGTGGGCTCGGCCCTGTGATTATGAGCCTTATGGTTCCCCGGGCCCAGGCCTTTGACGCTACTTTAAAACTTTTCCAATTTCAAGGAAAGATACAAAAAAAAATAATACTAAGTACAAATTTCAAATAGACAGATTTTATACAAATTATTTATAAAAAGTGAGTTATACTAATAAATAATAATTTTTTTTACACTTTTTTTTTAAATATAATTTATTTTTTTACAAGAGTTTGTATGATAAGACTTGTACAAATCATTTCTCAGATAAAAATGATAAGCGTGTTCTTATAAATTAGTTTGTGGGAACTTAGATCGGAAGAAACTCATTTTGAAAAGTTGATATGTATTTCTTGAGCATGTAACAAGCACATATTTTTTTAATAAGGGACATATATATGCCAATTTTTTAAGGCAAATTTATAAAAGATATGTGTTTTGTCACGTGCTTAATGAACATTTTTCATATTTATAAATGATTTCGAGAAAATTATTTGTAATATTGTTCGGAGGAAAACTCTGTAAAAAAAAAAAAAACAGTAATACACAGCTTTCTTTTTTTATTTTTCAATAACTCAATATTTTTACAAAATAGAATGGTAAGAATACCATTATTTTTATAAACATACCCTCACTTAAAAACAAAGTCATAAAAAAAGTTATAAAGATGATTGTCTTTATTTTTGCTACTCGTTATAAGTTTGGAATGTCAGCACATTATTTAGTGTATAATCTATTATAGTTATAAAATTAATGTTAGAATATCAATAATTTTTTTATCGTTATGGAATTACTTCAATAATGTGTTAGGCATGTTAAAAAAAAAAAAAAAGACTTTTCATTGCATATTTATAACAAAATAGTTAATTTCGTTGGAGTTTTTGGGATGACACTCCTCATCTAAGCTATAGAAGTCTTTGTAAAAAAGTGGATCCCACTTAATATAAAAAAAAAAAAAACTATTCTTTATTAATGAGATTTACTTTTATAAAAGATTTGTATGAAACTTGTCTATTTGAAACTTGTACCTAACATTACTCATAAACAAAATCCAAAGCAAATGGCCAAATCGGTGATTGCAAGATTTCAGCATGCAACGACAATATATGGAATATAACAATGATACACCTACAACACATTATACAACACATTGTACAACAATGTTTTGTATAAGGGGTATTATTGTAAAATCATCTTATAAAAAAAATAAGATGATTTTACAATAATACCCCTTATACAACACATTGTTGTACAATGTGTTGTATAATGTGTTGTAGGTAAATCATTTTCCTATGGGATAATAAGACGTGAATAGAAAAAGAATGACAAAAATAAAAATATAAAAATATAAAAAGAATGCATGTTTGATTGAGTTTATATTTAAGAGTAATGCTAAATAGAGTCATAGAGTGTGCAAGTGTTGTGCACTTTATTTGAAAAAGAATGAGTCCACTATTAAAAAAAATAACTTTTTTATGTAGATGTCATATTTATTTACTTTTTTCAATAAGAGTGCACAACACTTATATATTTTATGACTGTATTTAACATTTTTCTTATATTTATAATAAAAATTATAATAGAAGATTAAAAAAGGATTTTAAAAAAAAAGAAAAGAAAAAAATTGTAGGGACGTTATGAGAACTTTAATAAATAAAAAATTACTAATTCTCATTTAATTCTCTCAGTTCGTTCCTCCCGTTTTTAGAATGAATAAAAATTGAGTTTTGAGGGACATGGAAGAATGAGTATTCCCTCGTACTCGTTGTATTTCCTCTTATAAAAAAGAGAAATGATATTTGCAGTCGTGAGTGTGCAAGCGCCGTACAGTTATTTTGAAAAAAGTGAATAAATATGGGATCTACATGAAAAGAAATTAATTTTTTAATAGTGGACCCCACTCTTTTTCAAAGCGACTGCACGGCGTTTGCGCATTTCACGACTGTATGTAGCATTACTCTATAAAAAATTTCAAATTTGAATTTTTTTTTTTTAATTTTATTTTCTTGTAATTAAACTCTCAAATAAGAGAACGAATAATTATACTATAAAAATTCTCTTTTTTTCCATTTTCACCTCTAAACAAGTTGTTAGTTTCATCATACTTCATTGTGAAGGCTTTTAATGAGATGTGGTAACTGACACACTTACAACAAAAATAGAAAAGATTTTTGTTAGTTTTGAAAATTTTCATATAGCACAGTTATTGACGTTACATGTTATTTGTAGATGAAGAATAGTGGATTCGACCCCATGGTCGTAGCTAACAGAAAATTGTCTCAACTTGTATAACAAATCAATAGATATTTTGTATCAAGTGACATGAGGTGATTATTCGTTTATTAATTAGCAATTATGCAAGAATTAAGAAGTTTAATTGTAACACCCGGACCCAGCCCAGCCAGATTTTTAAATATTTTCGGATTTATGCGTATGAAAAACCCATTTGAGTGTTCTGAGTATTTTTTTTTTTTTTTTGAGTAGACTACGGGCTTAAAATCTTTGTTTTGACGGATTATGATTTTATTGGGCTTGATAATTAGGATTATTTTTCCTAAAGGGCTAATGTGAGAATTGAGCCGAGAATTTCTAGGACAAGTTGGATTACTTTTAGAAATTGAGTTGAGACCCATGACTCAAGAAAAAGCCCAATCTTTATGCTTCAATATCCAAGATGTGGGCCTAATGTTTTCATATGGGCCCAAAAAGCCCAAGCCATCGGGGATCAATTCCGCACGCAGTACTCCACACCATGCATGTCTCTCTTGCAGTTTCTCCCTCTGATCCTCCCTAGGGTATTTTTTTGGTTTTTCTATATATATATATATATGCGTTACACATTTCACGCACACTGCACAACCCTCTTGCCGTTGTAATCATCTTTCCCAAGCTAGGCTCTTCGCAGTAGTCCATCCTTCTTCCTCAACCCCATGTTCACCACCCCAGTTGCGCCCAACCATTGCATGCACGCACCAACAGTCGTTGCCACCAACGTCCACCCAACCAACAACAACCCGGTCACATCTCCTCATTGACTCCACACCGTCCGAAGCCCAACCCGTCGTCGTCCGTACTGCTGCTACACCAGTGCACCTCCTCGTAAACATCCGCCTAGACCAACCACCAGAACCGCGTTCCACAGCCATGAGAAACAGCAACCCACGGCTTTTGCCAAGTCACAAATCCTCTGTTTTTCTATACCAAAAACAGAGTAAGGAAGATCTTTCCTACGCCTCGGTACCAGCCGCCTCACCTTCTCGAGAAGGCCACTGCGCAACACCGCTTTCCTCCTTTCTACCGAGCACCGGATGCCACCCCAAGTCTATCGTTTGGTCTATTCGTCCTCTCGGTAAGCCAACCTCAAACTCACTCACTCTCCTCTTCGTCCCTCCTTCCCTCGCTCTCTCTCTCTCTTCGTTTCTCTCACTCATCTCTCTCTCTCAATGCCTCGCCGCCGGGACAGCCACCTTCTTCGCCGCACCGCACCCAGCTCCTCCCTTCTCGGTGAGTTTTCTCTCGCCCCTGCCTCGCGGACTGTTGCACCACGTAAATGCATAAAAACGTTTTCCTAAGAGGCTACCTAAATTTAGTTTTACATATTATTTTGATATGAAATTACAATATTGCCCTTATTATTGGATGGTTTCAGCTTGGAATTATGTTTATATTAAATTTGTTTTTACGTGGTCTTTGTGGGAATAAGAAATTGTACAGAAAATAAATAGGATTTTTAAAATGTACTATTGGTAGCAAATTATTTTTATAGTAAGTGTGTAATTTTATTTTGAACATTTTAAATATGATTAAAGCTATTTTTTTATTATTTAATGAAATTTTTACTAGTGCTTATCTTAAGTGTTGATTGATATCAAGGAAATTTAGAGAATGAAGATATTTTAAGGTTATAAGAATTTTTAGGTATTGAAGAATTAAAATAGATAAAGTAGAAGCTTAGGCTTAAATGGTGTAAATTTGTGATTGATTGGAAATTTACGGAATTACGTGATTATTTTATAGGTGACGATTTATAGTTGACTCGACATTTTTTGAGGAAAATTCTAAAAAAGTTAAGAAGTCCAGGTAAACGGAGTTTCTATACTAGACTTTACATAAAAAATAAAAATGAGTTGAGGTTGATTTATGAAAATATGCATTATATGTTTTGAAAAGAAATGTGAAAATAACCTCAGTTATTTGTTCGTCATTACTCATTGAACTTTGACGAAAGAGAAAGTATTTTTGTCATGACTGGTGTAGACATGAGCTTATTTTTGACATTCTATTTCTAACCTATGCAAAAAGAGCGTATATGAAAATTTGTGCATGATTGTGTAAATATGCCTTGGATCTTCTATGATTATGAAGGTGATATGATTTTGTTCAGTACTCTGTTTGGATAAAACGTGATTTCTAAAAACCTTTGGCATGACTCTCTGATTTTGAATTTGATTTTGTTTCCGTTCTGTTCAATTACGGCCCTGCCACAGGTGATAATAGTAGCATACGGCCCAACCACGAGTTATAATAGTGGATACGGCCCAACCACGAGTTATAAAAGTGAATACGACCCAACTACGAGTAATAAGAGTGGATACGGCCCAACCACGAGTTATAATAGTGGGTACAACCCTCTCACGAGTTATAGTAGTAGTCTCTGTTTTGAGTACACACCTTAGTGACATAGTGATTTATGTTCTGCTTGGCTATCCGCAGATGTACAACCCTATCTCGGGGGTTATACATGGTCTATGTTTTGATATGATGTTCTTATGATGATGATGATCATTTATGCTATGCCAAAGGATATTTTTGAATGAATTTATTTTTGAATCTTCGCTCTGATATTTTGATAACATGTTCTGGTTCTACATTCTAATCTCTGTAAATGCTCATGTTTACATACTAGTATACGTTCTCTACTTACTGAGTTGTTGATAACTCACTCCTTATCTTCACAATATTTTTCAGATAATTTTGATGCATAAGCTGTAAGTCAAGAGTAAGGTTTGATGATCATAGATGAATAAGTGCCAGAGGGTACAAGTTTATTAGAGTCTTATTTAATATGTTTATGATTTTATGTTATTTGATATTTGGAGTCCTAGATATTTCTAAATATTTATGAAGTTTTTTTAAATTATCTCATTGAAGTATTTTCTTGGTGTCCTCGTAGATGAACATATATTTTGGTTTGAATAAATGGAGTTGTACTTTTTGAGAATATTGGAGTATTTTAAATATGTTATGGAAGTTGGATTTAGGTTACAAGAGCTAACTCTTCGAACCTCCAAGAACGGGACGTTACATTAAAGCCCATCTCGATCCAAGCCTCATCTTCCCACGGCCTTAGAATCGCCAAAGGAGCTCAGCCCACAAATTGTGCTAGCTAAAGGAGGGTGCATCGTGTTGGAAATCAGATTGAGGGAGACATGCAGGACACACCGATCCTGACATCCTCCTGTGACACCTAGCATTAAAGGACGCCGACAAGTAAACGGGAAGCACAAACAACCCTTCATTCTTTGACGATGGGCAGGAAAATTAGCAGCATCAATCATCAACTGTCAAGGCGCCTCTTAGGGAGCCATGCCGCATTAATAACGTCACCCTAAATTCCACGCTGCATTAAAGGTCCTGACTTGGACTACTGTGGGGGTGACGTGAACCATCTGACAGATGGTATAAGATATAAAATGTCCCTATAAACTTCATATAAAAACCATGCTCCAAGTACGAAGAACTATTCCTGAACTCTATAATTCTCCCACAACTCTTTAAGATAATATAATGAATTTTGCATCAGAGGCTCCTGAGCCAGCTCAAGCCACCCCTTTTCTATGTCTACAAGTAGGAATACCTTGATCCGGATTGTCAGAACCTTACCATGCATACGAAACATACTAACAATATCAATGGCTCAATACTACACGACTAGATCAATTAAACCAAGTTCTCATCCCTAATGATTAGTGATGAGAATAAGAATATATTTATTATTTTTATTTATTTTATTTTATTTTAAAATTATGTTTGGATGTTAAGATAAGATGAGTTGAGTTGATTTATGAATAGTAAATATTATGTAGATTCTATTAAGATGAGTTTAACTTTTTTAAATTGAGATGAATTTAATGTTTTAAATTGAAATGTATAAAATAGATTGACATAATTTAATTTTTTTTTTATAAGAAGTTGAGAAAGAAGTCGATTCCATTTATAATAAGTTTGAGATGAGTTGACAACCAATAATAATAACCGGTCACTATGGAACGAGGGTATTTTTGTCATTGACTCCTCCATTTCCATTAGAGTACTAGCATTGGCTTGTACAAAGTTGAAGGTTGGCCAAAATATAAATAAGTTGTACTAAAAAGACCCTACATTAGATTGTCCATCTCTAAAACAATTTGGATTTTTGCTACAGTGATTGACCAAATTTAAAAAACCAAATTGATTCACCAAAAGTTAAAATAATAATTTCTCACTCCATTGAAAATATAGTTAGTGAATATTTAGATAGAATATTAGATATTTGATTAGTGAATAAGAAATTTAGACAGAATTTTAGATAAGTTTAATCTCAATTTTTGGTTATTCGTATTAAATGATCATTGAAAATATGATTTTTTTTAATATTAATTTAATTAGAATATAATTATTATTAATATTAAATTGATAAAATTATAAAATGTGATATAAATAAATTATTAATTTAATAATATTTTATTATTTTATAGAGAGTAAATAATTAATCTAATATGGAGATTAAATTTAAGCCAATCTAGTGTCTTATATGGTTCTGAACGTCTGCCGCCTTACTTACCTCCTCGTATTCTTCGTCACCTTCTCACGGCAAAGGTACCGAAAATGGACCTCAGTAGCTCCGACCGAACCAGAATTTGTCACGTGGTGGCTCTGCCTATTCCGGGCCGAGGTCATATCAACCCCATGATGAATCTCTGCAAGTCGCTGATCGCCAAGAATCCCGACCTTTTTATCACCTTCGTCGTCACCGAAGAGTGGTTCGGCTTCATCGGCGGCGAGCCCAAGCCCGAAAACCTAAAATTCGGCACCATCCCCAACGTCATCCCAACAGAGATTGGCCGTGGAAAAGACTCTCCGGGCCACTACGATGAGGTTCTGAAGAAGATGAAAGCTCCGGTGGAAGAGCTCCTGGATCGGCGTCTTGGGCTGCCGTTGACCACCATGATAGCAGATACTTACTTTACGTGGGCGGTTGAGATCGGGAAGAAAAGGAATATCCAGGTGGCCTCGCTTTGGACCATGTCAGCGATGGTGTACTCGGTGTTCCATCATTTTGATCTCCTTGTTCAGCACCACCATTTTCCGATTGATTCCATTGCCGGTAAGTGAGAAATGAGTAGGTTAAAGTCTCACGTCGATATCCAGATTGTCTTGTATCCTATCATATATTATATATATATTTTTCTTGTCTTAAATCTTCTGCGCCATATCCGACTTTGTCCGATTCATGTTTTTCACTAATTTAATTATTTACGATGGGCCCAAAGCAAAATTTTGTCCCTTAACACTATTAGTGGGATAAAGATTTCTTATAATTTTTTTCTATCCAGTTTATAATTTACAGTATCTTGTAAATAATTCGTTATAAATATATGATTTTTTTTCATTTTTTTTGAGAAATATTAAATATTAATATCACATAAATTTTATTTTGTGAGAATTATAGAGCGTGGAGACGAGCATGTGGACTATATCCCTGGAGTTCCTTCGACAAGAATAGCAGATCTCCCAACGTGTTTGTACGGGAAAGGCCTTACGGTATTGGATAGAGCCTTAGAAGCCATATCCTGGGTGTCCAAAGCACACTGTCTTCTCTTAGCTTCTGTGTACGAGCTTGAAACTCAAGTCATCGAAGCTCTGAAACAACATGTTGCAGTACCAATATATCATATTGGCCCCACCATTCCTTACTTCAAACTCCATGAAAAGCTCTCTCCACAAAGCTCCATCGACACTGCCCATCACTTCAAATGGCTGGATTTGCAGCCTAAAGCTTCTGTTCTGTACGTCTCACAAGGCAGTATTCACTCAGTTTCAAGCGCCCAGATGGATGAAATTGCAGCAGGGTTGCGCCAGAGTGGGGTGACTTTCTTCTGGGTGGCCCGGGCGGAAAGTTCTCAGATCAAAGAGATCAGTGGCGACATGGGATTAGTTGTACCTTGGTGTGACCAATTGAGGGTGTTGTGTCATCCTTCTATTGGAGGGTTTTGGTCCCATTGTGGATGGAATTCTACTTCAGAGGCTGTATTTGCAGGCTTGCCGATGCTTAGTTTTCCCATATACTGGGATCAAGTCTCAAACACTAAGATGGTGGCGGAGGATTGGAAGATTGGGTGGCGAGTGATCAAGAAAGACTTGGATGCAGAAAGCTTGGTGGGAAGAGAAGAAATTGCAAGACTTGTGCAGAGGTTTATGGATTTGGAAAGCAGTGAGGGGAAAGAAATGAGGAGCAAAGCAAAAGAACTTCAGCAGATTTGTCTGCAAGCAATACAGAGAGGTGGATCCACGGACAGCAACATTGATGCTTTTGCGTGTGACATCTCAAGTTCATGTCAAAGGCATTAATAATCAGACTTGGGGACATTTCATCATGCATGCTTTTGTTATAAGCTTTCGTATGCGAATGTTTTTAATTAAAGAACTTGAATCTGCATCAAATATATTTGTGTCTCGAATTATATTTTAAGGTTTCCAATAGAAAAAAAAAAATTAAAAGTTTGTTCTTCGTATTAAATAAAAAGTATTAGGATCAAATATTATTAGATAGAAAAGTGTTACAGATACAGAAAGATTACACAAAAGTAAACTCGTAAAGTGGTGTGATTTTATATGATCTAAACGATATATTTTACAACACAAGCAGTTTTATAATTTAACATATTATATCAAATAATATTATTGTATAGATTTATTTTTGTGTAATCCGTTCATATCTAAAACATTTCTCTATTTGGATTGCTGGCTATGGACAAACACGAAGCCCGTGCAGTTGCATCTGAACTGAGGGCCTTGGGCAGGTTGGGCCTTGATCGTCTGGGGGTCTTATCTAATGCTTTCAATTTATTTCAACTCATTTCATCTAATCATTATAATTTTTTAAATTTTTACACAAAATACAATAAATAATTTAACTTTTTCAAATTCTAAAACAATAATAATATTAAAAAAAAAATATTCTAATAATATTTTATTCAACTTTTAATTTTCATCTCATTTCAATCCACCATTCATACCTCACATTACTCTATTCAAACTTCAAAGTAAACTCTCACATTCGCACGTTGCGCAGTGAATACCATAAAAAAAAACAAGTTTTTTTTTTTTTTTTTCTTTTGCCAAGATAAGATTAAAATATAGTATACATGGTGGAGAAGAAAATCTCAACAAATACTCCAAATCAATTGTTACAGAAAAAGAAATGAAAAACTACATAAATTTGCTAATACATATTTTGTGTAAGTTGTAGTATAGTAAGGTGTTCCTTTTATAAATTGTCTTCACAATACAAGTCTTACACTTAAGCAATGTGGGACTCTTATATTGTCTTGACAATTTATAAAAGAGTCATTCTACTATATTACAACTTATACAAAATATTAAGTAAAAATTCTACTTAATATATATTACTATATTTATATATAGTACAAATAATAAATATTTATAAATATATATAATATAAATATAGATATATATTTATATAATAAAATATATAAATGCGGGCCGGACGGGCCGATATAGCGGGGTGTGGGGCCCCGTTGCCCCACCCCTAAATTGTTTCTTGGTATTAAGCCAACAAAGTATCACCATTTGATTGACTTTTAGTGATGAAGTAGAACTTGTTATCTGTGCTATGTAAGATTTTGGTTGAGAGAGATGCTATACAACTCTAGACCAACATTGGCTACATTGGGAGCATGGTGGTAGTAGTCTCTTGGGAGGTGCGTGGGCAGTGTTGGGAGGCTGTTTTGTGTAAATTTAAGCTCTAAAGCCCGTGGAAAAAATGGACAAAAACAAAGAAAAAAAACTAATTAAAAATAAATGTAGGTGATAGTGGTTAAGAGATGTAGCAATGGAGCAAAAAAGAGTTAGATTGCGTTTGAGTAGTGAGATAATCTCAGATATTTTGTGAATAGTAATAAAAAAGTAATGATATAATATTGAATAATAGTGAAAAATAAATAAAAATAATGATTAGTAGTAGAGTATTCAGAGACTATACCCAAACTAGCCTTAATTTAGTCAAGGGGTGGTCGCGTGTGGGCCTCATGTACCCCATGTAAGGAGCCGCATGTGACACATGCACCATCGATTTGTGTGGGTCGATGAGGAGTAGGAGGCCGTATATCTATCAAAAACTTTGACCAATAATAATAAGATATCACGGGGAGAAGCACAAGGTTGGAAGGGGAGACTCCTAGAAACTAACTCAACCATCTAAAAAATAACATTGAAAATGTTTAAGTGATCAATTGATGTTCATCACTTATGTTGGGTTTTTGTCATTCATTCAACTTGGTGTTCATTACTTATGTTAAGAGGATCAATTCAATTGAATCATTGGAACTGGGCCTAATATGAAGATGTCGACTTTGAGTGGGCTGAAGGTAGATACTAAGGATACCGAGATTGAGGGTATGGGGAGAGAAGTTGTTGGAAAGAAGATGAATCCAAGTCATGGGCCAATGGATTGGGCTGAAACTGGGTCTACCATGAGGAAATTTGGTTTTTATGGATTGAATGTAAAAATCAAGTAAAACAAGACTGAGGGCTTAATTGAAGAGAGTTCAGCGAAGAAAAGGAGAGTTTTTTTCAAGTCAACCCAGAACGTTAAAGTCAGGGAAGCAAGGCTCAAAAGCAACGATCAGTGCTTCGAGGGGTAGTTACTAGTTAGTGGTGATGGAAGGTATATACTACTTCGGAAAGGAATTGGGGTAAGCAAAATCCTCTCATTCCTTCTAAAAGAGTTAACGAATCCGATGCTTTGAATTTTAATTCTGATGGGGCTAATCCTAAGAGATTTCGTCTTATGGATGAAGAGGATCTTGTGGATATTCAAGGGTTATTGGCGGAGGCTGAGTTTCAGCCCCGCTGGTTGTAAAGTTAGTTGAAAGTGTGAAGTGAAGTCAAAATGTGAAGTGAAGTGCGTAGCAGTCAGTAGAAGGAAGGAAAGTAATTGAATCAACAGATTGATCAATATGGGGCGTTTTGGTTCCTTTAATGAAATGGTGTGTGTCGCGTGTATTTTGGCTGTCTGAAGATGGAGCTATGAGGCGTCGTTTTTCATAATTCCTTGTAATAGAAATTCTGTTAGTGAGTTGGTTAGTTAGTTGCAGATTTTTTTGTGTATGAATAGCATATCACTTGTAGTCAAACGTATGGGAATTCTTTGGCTAAACTGAATTGTTTGGAGCTTTAGAGATTGCTTGAAAATCTCTTCCAAGAATTGGAGTATATTCTTAGGTCATCATATTCTTGTTCATTTGTTCTTTCTTTCCATTTTCGCAATGTATTGTGCATCTATTCTTGTTCTATCTATTCTTGTCAGTGTTCAAAGCTGGAGAAGGAAGAGGGTACGTGACACTGGTCACCATGAAAATATTAGAATGGAACTCCTGTGGGTTTGGGAATCCACGAGGTGTTCGTGTGCTTCGTGATGTAATACGAAGAGAAGCTCCTGATGTTGTGTTTGTAATGGAAACTAAATCATTTGGAAGGAAAATAGATTTTCTAAAATATTCACTGGGTTCTTACGGGTGTCTTGCTATTAGTAGTGACGGGCAGAGTGGTGGGGTTGTGTTGTATGGGTGTAAAACTACTAAGGTAGAAATCATCTCTTATTCTAAACATCACGTTGCTGCTTGGTTGGTGGATGCAGATTCACAAACCAAATGGAGAATTACTGTTAGTTATGGACACCTAGAGGTGAGGATTAGGAAGAAAACTTGGGCTTTGATGAAATATATTTCTATGTCTATTAAGGGGCCATGGCTTTGTTTCGGTGATTTTAACGAGGTAATTTCAAATGAGGAAAAGAGAGGGGGGTAGGAATCAAAGTGAATGGCAGATGAGGGATTTTAGGGAGGCGGTGGATTTATATCAGTTACAAAGTATAAATACAGAGGGGCATTATTTTACTTGGTCTAATATGAGAGATGGGATGGCTAATATATATGAGAGATTAGACAGATTGATGGCTAACCCCGAGTGGTTTTCATTGTATCCATCTATGAAGGTCAGCAACTTTGGGATTGCATATTCTAACCATAACTGTTTATGGCTTGATACAAATGGTTTAGTTTGTGGGCAAAGTTGTGCTAGAAAACTTTTTAGATTTGAATCTATGTGGATTGGGGTAGTAGGTTGTGAAGGAATTATTTCCTCTGCATGGGGTAGCAGCACTAACGAGGTCTTAGTTGATGAATTGAAGGAATCTATTTCATGTTGTAAAATCTAGCTCATATCTTGAAGTATAAACAATTTGGTAATATTCATAAACTATTGGCAGAAAAGAGGGATGAGTTGAATAGCTTAATTTCTAATCCTGATAAAACTACAGAGGTTAGGGGGCTTAAATTTGATATTAATTTGATGTTGGAAAGGGAGGAAATGATGTGGAAGCAGTCCAGGGTATTGTGGTTACATTCGGGTGATAAAAATACTCAATTTTTCCATCATAAAGCCTCTCAGCGAAGAAACAGAAATCCTATTGCCAAACTTCAAGATGATAAGGGTGTTTGGAAAGAGGGAGAAGAATTAGAGAGGGTTATAATCCCATACTTTTCAGATATGTTTTTCACTGTTTGTCCTAATATGATGGATCCAATTATTAATGTTTTATAGAGAAAAGTTACTGAAGAGATGAATCAATCACTTTTACAACCCTATAAGTCTGTTGAGGAAGTTAAAGAAGCCTTATTCCAAATGCAACCTATGAAAGCACCAGGTCTCGATGGGATGTCGCTGATATTTTTTTAGAAATATTGGCACATAATGGGAAGAAAGGTTAGCAATACAATTTTATCTATTTTGCATTAGGGGATAATTCCGAAAGATATGAATGATACTTTTATTATGCTTATTCCAAAGAAAAACTACATTGAAAAAGCTCAAGATTTTCGACCTATTAGTTTATGTAATGTGGTTTATAAGATGATTGCTAATAGGTTAAAAATAATTTTTCCAAGTATTGTCTCCTCTAGCCAATCAACTTTTGTACTTGGAAGACTTATTACTGATAATATTATTTTTGCATATGAGGTTGTACCTTCCATAAAACAGAAAAGGAGGGGGAAATTGGGTGTTATGTCGATTAAATTGGACATGCGTAAGGCTTATGATAGGGTGGAGTGGAAGTTCTTTGAAAGGGTGTTGGTAAAATTGGGGTTTGATCCAAAATGGATAACTTTGATTTTGTCATGTATCTCTTCAGTTTCTTATCAGATTTTAATAAATGGTGTCATTCTTCATCATTTGTTCCCTTACGGGGTATATGACAAGGAGATAATTTATCACCCACTTGCTTGTCTTGTGTGCAAAAGGATTATTTCCTCTTATTCAAGATGCCGTGCAGAGGAGGGTTATAACTAGAATTAAAATTTGTAATGCTGCACCTGTTATTAGCCATTTTTTCTTCGCTGATGATAGTTTATTGTTTTTCAAAGCTAATGTGGCTGAAAATGAAGCTCTTATGAGGTTGTTATAGATTTATGAATGGGCTTCCGGACAACAATTAAACCTGGAACAAACTAAACTACTGCTAAGCATAAATGTGAATTTTGTAGAAGTGGAAGCTAAGATGGCATGTGGTCTCTATTTAAGCACATGATTGTTATTTGGGACTACCATCTTTTGTGGGGCGATCCAAAACAACAACTTTTCAAGACTTGAGGTGTTGTATATGGAATAAATTGCATGGGTGGAAAGAAAAATTGTTATTGCAAGCGGGTAGAGAGATATTGATTAAAGTTGGGGCCCAAGCTCTTTCTATTTTACTATGATTTGTTTTAAGCTGCCCAAAGTGTTGTGTAAAGAATTGGAACATATGTTTGCTCATTGTTTGTGGGGTCAAAGAGAATCATAACGTAAAATGCATTGGCTTAGTTGGAATAAATTGTGTACTTCTAAAATGCATAGAGGTATGAGGTAATAGGATTTGGAACTATTTAATCATGCACTTCTTACAAATTAAAGATGGAGAATCATGACCAATCCAAATTCATTGGTGGAAAAAGTGTTGAAAGCAAGGTATTTTCCAAATACTTCTTTTTTACAATATGATATTCTTGCTAATTCCTCTTATGTTTGGAGGAGTTTATGTACTGCAAATGATATCTTAAAAAAAAGAAAAACTTAGAATCGGTCCGTCTGTCCTACACTAAAAAACAGCCCACCAATAAGTGATTGTCACGTAGGCGATCTATTGAAAACGGAATGTGACTGCATTGTAGGAGATAGCCCGACACAGACCCTCATTTGAGTCATCTTCTTCGCAAACCCTTGTCTTGCTCTCATTCAAAAACTCGAAAAGTGAATTTTCCAGAAAAAAGGCTTGATCTTGCAACTCAAAAAGGGTTTCAAAACTTTATTGGAGTTCGACCATCATCATTATTGCCTGAAAAATAATAGCTTTGTGTTTCGGTGTCTTGGAGCTTAAGAACAGGAACGTAGGAAGCATTTAGCCAATTGAAGTCTTCAAACTGTTGAACCTCAACAGTCACTCCTTGAAAATCGTTCACGAAAAACCGAGCCTTCACTGCAACATAATTTATTTCATCTGTAACAAGATGGAACACAACCATATCTGGATCTTTGGAATTTAAGGCAGTTGAATTAACCACGACTGAAGTTGCAAGTATGTTGTCGGAGAAGACGCAAAAATGATAGAGATTGTTATGCTTAAGTTTTATGTCATATTGCTTCCTTTCAACAAGCTTCCTCTGTAAGTTTAAGTTTTTGAACCATTCGGTTGTTAAGTAGACACCAAGGCAATATAAGATTTTTGGAACTTCTTCTACAGCTATTTGGCCATATTTTGAACTCTTTTCACTCACATAACTCAACATTTAAATTCCATACCGTTCTAGCATTTTACCAGAAACCGAACAAAGTAAACTCCAAGGTCCAAACAGATGGTGGGCGAATGGTGGGCAATGGAGATGCTGGGCGCAATGGAGATGGTTCTTACACAGAGATGGTGGCCGGTGGGCCACGGAGATGGTGGGTGCGATAGAGATGGTAGCGCCGAAACTGGTGGCTGACGGCACTGGGGTGTTCAACGGATCTGAATTTTTGAAATTTGTGAGGGGCGTTCAAGTCTTCGACTGGGTTGAGTTTCTGAAGAAGAGATCTAGATTTGGCAGGGGCGTTCGGGAATGCAATGATCCTCATGTGAATTGTGTGGAATCGCTGACGTGGCGGATTACAATTGGTGGCTAGTAATCCCTTAGAAACAGTCAGACCGCTCCAAAACGGTTCTGCTTAAAAAAAAGGGTATTATTGGAGAATTTGGTGTGTGGAGAGCATCCATGTGTGGTCTGATCGATAGATTCTGCTAGGGCAGAACCTCTTGGGGTTCCATGCTCTAATTTACTGCCTTCAGATGCTTTAGTGAGTTTTTTATTTGATGCACAAGCTAAGCAATGGCATGTTGATTTGATACAAAATGTTTTTTCCCCTGATGTGGCAGTTTCCATTTTACAAACTCCCTTGCATTTTTGGGATGTGGATAAGTTTGTTTAGGGAGAAAATAAGAGTAGACAATATATTATAAAATCTAGTTATCATTTTGGTTTGGGCCTTCATTCAAAATCTGATCAGAGGTATAGTTTGTAGTCTAGAAGGTGTTCTGGAAAAAATTGTTGCATTTGGATCTTCCTCCAAAGGTCAAGAACTTCGCATGAAGGGCTAGCCGAAATAGTCTACCCACGAAGCTATACCTGTTGAAGAGGGGTGTTTTGACAGAAGGTTTGTGTGGAATTCGCAATGCTGAAATTGAGGATCAGCTCCATGCTTTGTGTTCATGCTCAAAGGTAACTCAAATTTGGTTATCACGTTTTAGCCAATTGTTTTCTTTATTCTCTACTGCTACATGCTTTGATGGATTAGTGTGGAATCTTATGAAAAATAACGTCTTTAGTTCCATTATTTATTACAATTGCTTGGGGTGTGTGGAAGTTTAGAAACCAAAGCTTATTTGAGACAACAAATGGATCCATTGAAGTATGTGTTGATCATTGTATTGAGTATATAGCTAGCATTAACTTTATAAAATTGCCTAGAGAAGTGGTGAGAAAAAAAAAAGATTTTCTCATGGAAATCGCCACCAATTGACTATGTAGTTTGATGGAGCTCTCTTTAGAAAGATGGGAGCTACTGAGTGGGGATAATCCTTAGAGATGAAAAATGGGCTATTTTGTTTTCTTCAAGTAGGAAGGAATTGGGGTTTTTCAATGGATGATATTGAAGCTTTAGCAGCATTAAGAGGGTTATAGATGATTTTACACATGAGATTTATAAAGTTACAACTGGAAGAGGGCTTTTTGACGATTGTTGAAGCCATAAATTCTCAAGGTAGAAATTTTACATTTCAGGAGCCTTTGATAATGGAGGTTCAGCTTTTATTACACTGTTTTCATATAGTTGATATCAATCATGTGGGAAGGCAAGTGAATGACGCAACACACCTACTAGCACAACATGCTAAATGTACAAAAGATACATGTCAATGGTTGCATTTTTATCCAGATTTTCTTTCTAATAGGGTGCTTGTAGGCTCTAACTTGATGTAAGTAGCAATATCTTTGTTTGCTTGGATATGTATTTCTTCTATTGTTTCATATATGAATGAATTCAGTTTATTAAAAAATAATAAAAATAATAATGACAAAAGCATGGGGCCAAAACTCATTGATCGATGGAAAAGAAACATTCAATGGAACCAGAGGTGGTTGGAGACAAAAATAAGGGTGGCGGCCATGGTGAGGCAAAAACTTTGCAAAGGAGTGAGGCTGATGGGAGTGAAACGGTCGAAATTTATGTGGCTATCTGGGTGGTTTCCGGCGAGATAGGGGTGGATAACCTCGAGTTCATGCATGTGGGCTCTCTTTTGGTGATCCTTTAGAGTGATGGATGACGTCGGTTTTCGTTTGCCGTGACGGACCAGGGTGGCTTGTGGTGGTTGTTTCTAGTGTGGCTGATTAGTCGTTAATGGCTGATGCTCATTAATGTGGTGCAACTCGAGGCGACAAGAGGCTTTTGATGCTTGTAACCAAAAGACACGATGGAGAAAGAACAGTGTTATGGTCAGATCAGTAGATGGAAGAAGGATGAATGCGAAGGGAGCTTATTGCAGGGGAGTTAGTTACTTGTTAGTTGATCATGTGATAGTCACGTGTTTGCTTCAGATTAAATGTACTATTGTGTCCTCATTTACTCATTGAAGATTACTATAATGCTCTTAGTATTCAACTGCCATTAACTGACGTGATTGTCTATAAATACTGAAACCCTTCATTTGTATGGACATATATTGAAAAGTTAATAAGAATTCTTTTGGAGGTTCTTGATCCCTCGAAGATCAGAGTGTTCATTTCCATTATTGTGTGATATTTCTCTAGTATACTATTACAAATAGAGGCTTGTGGGCATGCCACGGTGGCTCACGTGGGTGGCAATGGTGGTTCACGTTGATTTGAAAACGTCGGTTTGCTCTGAATTGACCGTGGTGAAGAGTTTCACGATGGAGCAAGCGAGCGTGTTGCCGTGACCATGACTGTGTCACAGTCCCAGAACTCCAAAATGGTTCCGTTGCCGGATCAGAGGGGATTGAAGCAGGAAGGGAAGCTTTGTTATGTGTTCTATCGTGTTCGTGATAGATCATATTGGAGAAATTTCAGAAGGTAGTGAAGAGGAAGAGATGACACTACCTGCAGAGCATGGTGAAATTGATCCAACTGTCCTAGCTGCTCTTGCCTCTAGTTAGCCCAGGCTTTATCAGCTGTTGTTATTCCTCAATGGAGTTAGTGAGCATGGCGTCAAAAGAACTCGTGTTCATATTCTTACTGCTGACCGTGATGTTTTGGATGGTAAAATTTATAAGGTTTTCTTTGGTGGAACAGTAATCGAGCAGCCAACGACAGTAGGAGAATTTGTCTCTAGTTACTTGTATGGATTTTTTAACCAGGCATGGACGGAAGGTATGGCGCCTCAATTGTTTGACGAAATGCATGGAAAAAATATTATGACTATTTTCCAGCTTTTTGGCTCCATTTTTATTAGACTGGTGTCAAGAATTAGAGCGAGATTGGACTATTTTTTCCTATAATTGTTATGAGAGTTCTAGAAAATATTTTTGAACCTAATTTTCAGTAGAAGATGATTGTGTTTCAGTTTCTCGAGAAGCTCAGGGGTGAGTCACAAATATTGGTGGAAGATGTTGTCATTAAGAGTGCCAAGAAAAAAAGATTCAACACTTGTTGTAATGGTCAATAAAGAGGCAGCGAGTTCTAACTTCTGCTACAAGAAGCGTGCCTGGTTATATTTCTAATCGATTGCTGGGTTTGCCTCTTCTCTGTGAGCATAATATAGACCGTGTTGAGTTTTTAAAGCTTTGGAAAAGAGTTGAATACACAATTCGAGCTTGGTATCTTCTACAATTTGAGGACCCGATCCAACTGTACTCTCTATTTGACCCCATACATGGCCCATTACAAGAAAATAGGTCTTTTTTAGCGATTTTAAATTGCTGTAAAAAAATTCACCGCAAATAGTCCTTATTTGCAGCGAATTTCATTTTGTTGTTATTTTTTTTTCGTGAAGTTTGGAAATGGCAGGGGAGAATGGTACTGTCCATTTTGTGGCAACCTTTTTTTTTTTTTAATCTATTGCGGCGATTTATTTCATCGCAACAAAATATTGTTACTGTAGCTGCATCTTATTTTCGTCGAATAGGGAAATCACCATAATTGATAATTATTGCGGCGAAAATTTTCGTCATAAAAGTCATCTCTAGCCAATGTGTTTTTGTTTGCGGTGAATTAGAATCGCTAGAAATGTGTTTTTAAAGGCAGGCGCGAATACGCATGAAAACTCTATTTTCCCCCCTCCCTTCGACTTTAACCCGTACAGTGCTAAGAAATCCCGATTTCCCTTTCTTCCCCAAATTCTTCTTCTCCATTTTCTCTCTACCTGCAAATTAATCAAAACCCACCCATTTCTGTTGCTACATGGCTGTCCTCTTCTACCGAAAACCACCATTGACAGCGAATTTGCCTCCACCGATTTGGCGCCCGCGGCTAGCCTGTTCTACATTTCCTCTTAGCACTGTAAACACCGATTTTCTGTGTATTTCTCGATTTTC
The DNA here is from genome assembly GCA_022457165.1 of Juglans mandshurica. NCBI lineage: Eukaryota > Viridiplantae > Streptophyta > Magnoliopsida > Fagales > Juglandaceae > Juglans > Juglans mandshurica. The sequence goes on from CM039633.1 coordinate 16,124,013, forward strand.
TACGATTTCTAGTTCAAAAATTGACCTCTTTTGACATTTTCTAAGCCGATTAATAGGGTTTTGTTGATCGCGTCCTCCCCGTCCTCTCCTCCACTCGGTTGTCGCCGATTAACATTGGTAAGACACTCTTATATAATTTTGGGATATTTGAATCTTAAAACATGTCCTTTTTTGCACGAGAAAAATTTTGTTGGGCTGTATTTTGTTTATGTGTTGATGTGGGTATTAGATGTTCATAATTTTTGGGTGATATTTTTAATTTGCACACCACAGTTTGATGGATTTTTGCATGAAATCCCTACTTTGTGATGGGCACTTTCTCTGGGTTGCAGAGTCTGTTGAGCAAGAACATTACTATTCCAATTTGTGTTAAGTTTGTCTTCAATGGTTTGATATAGGTGTCAAAATGTGTTACTGGTTTGTGAATTTTTTGTTTGGTAAAGCAACGTAATTTGCACCGAAATGAAGGACCCCTTTGATCCATCAGTTTCTGTTTATCATGGGTTTGAGAGCTGTAAATGGAGGATCATGGAATGCCCATTTAAACATGCCTATGGGCAGGGTGTTTCTTTCTTCTTTCATCTTCCTTCTTCTTCTTCTTCTTCTTCTTCTTTTTTCCTTTGGATCTGCATGTATTTATGTAGTGATTGTCATCTTCTTTGTTTATCCGTAATTTCTTTTGCTTTTTGGTGTCCTCATGTTGTTTCTTCCTTAAGCTATTAAAATGGGTTGTGGTCCTCATAACTCCTTATCAATGTCTCCATCACCTTTTTATTGCTTTATACTGTGTGTATGTGATCTTCTTACTTGCAAATTAAGTTTATATAGAAATTGGACACAATATTTGTCGTGGCTCTTTTCTTGAAGTGAAATTTCACTGTAATTTCTTATTCTAAATCTCAATGATTGCTTTGAGACATTGACTAAGCTATCCCATTATATTTTAGTGGCATCAAGCTAAGGAGTAGTTTGGGACATCTTGAAATAATTCTATATTAAGAAATTACGAGTTAAAGCTTATCATAAAGAATATGGATCATCTGTCGGGTATATTCGAGATGATATATACCCAATGGAAAAATGGGTAAATGGGTAAATTGTAAAGAAAAAACATGAAGAAATTAGGACATTTGCAGCACTTTCTCTAATTAAATTAAGGCTACGTTTGGGTAGCGAAGATATCTCAACACTTTCCAAGTATTCTCGTATGGATGAAAATACTCCATATGCCAAACACAATGAACCATCTTCGTACCAAGGTCTCTCCACTATAATATTTATCATTATTATATATATAAAAAATATAAAATCACTAAAATATTTATCACTATTATATATAAAAAATAAATAAAATCACTAAAATATTTATTACTATTATATATAAATAAAATCATCATTAAAAAAATAATCATTGATGAGACCCACACCTTTTTCAATTATCTATCCAAAAGTCAACAACTCAACATACTTCATACATCCAAACAACTCAAAATACTCTCAATGGGATCCACAAACCCACTTCAATCTCTACTCATAACTATTCACAAACATTCTCAACACTTTTCAGGTATTCTCACTACCCAAACATAGCCGTCTCTCCAACCTTTGAGATGAGTGAGTACTTCTCTAGCCTTCTAGCTCTTTCCAGACCCTCAATTGATCATGGTGGTGACACTTGTTATTTTGTAATAATTTAAGTGAAGTGATTGCTTTGTTTAAGAGATATTGATCGATCATACTTATCTAGAATGATCAGTTGAATCATTTAAAATGGGTATTGATAAAAGAGCTTAAAGCACACACTACAAACAAAGTCAGTTGTACCAGAAAGTGAGAGCCCCAAAAGATAATAGTTGATTGATCATATGAATCTTCCATATGAGAATAGCTTGGTAACTTTTCACTTAAATTGCTTGCAGAAAGGAGGATAACCGCTCCGTCTCCACACCCTGCTTAGGCAGCGTAGGGAAAACGTTCTGTACAGCTAATTGAGCGATGTGTGAGCTTCCTCCTCTCTCTCATCCCAATGTCTAGGCTATGACTCGTACCTGTCTTGAGCTTATTGGAAATAAAGTTGTTGCTTGTGTTGGAAACACTATTGAAACGTTTCACTAGTATTTATTTATTTATTTTTGTAACAGATTATTTTTAGATCTAATGTATTACCGATGGATGGATTTTATAATGCTATCTAGTCTTGTGCTCTATTTGTGACGTTGCAATGAGAAGGACATGGCAAAACACCTCAGAGTAAGATGTTTAATATCTCATGATTTAAAGATTTGACCCTAGATGCTCTTAGAATTTGGACCCTAGATTTGATTTTTTTTTTTTAAAATTTCAGTTTGGTTTAGGTTAATGTGGAAGAGCTTGTGCTAGATATATTCCTCTCTCACTTATTTGTTTCATTGGTCTGATTTGCTTGTTTCCTTGTTGGGATTATAGTGTTTATTGTACTAATTATAGTGTTTGTGCATTATCCAATGCTAATGCTCTGAGTTTGTATTAATTTACAAGAAAAGATAAATGATTTAAGAGCAATCTTGGATGCGCTTGAACTTTGTTGGAGGAGTAAATAGTGCTTATATTTATATTTATGATTATGCTTTACAAGAAAAGCATGTTTGCCATGTTTAAACATGGAATGTTAGCCTACTGAACATGGAAAAACTTTCATCACTTTAGTGAATTTTTAGCTTGCTTGTTGGTGTGTATTACTACCTACTCAATTGCAAGCAAACTTCATTTTGGAAAGGTAAAAGTCGGCTCGCCTTTGGCTGTGTATAATTTAAAGTTGTACTTCTACTGAATCTAATTTACCATATTGTTTCAGTGAATATATGACATGTCATGGAGGCCCTTGAACTGGAGGATACAGTAAAAATTACGAACGTCGTACTTCAACTAGATGTTTTGTTTACTCTTACTCTTTACTCTTTTGGTTATTGAGTCCGTCTCAATATATGTTTCAGGTTGTTTATTCATGACCTTAGACATTTATATCCATTGTTTCAGGAAGTATATTTCAAGCCTTAGTGGTTCCTTATGCAGAATTTTGTTGGCGATGCATCCTCAGAAAGCAACTTAAGAAACTCTTAGCTATCTTACTTGGTATCATGTCAGCTGCGATTCTAGTAGCAAAGACAGCTTTACTGACAAGTGACGTTGATCTATCTCTTTTCTCAATCCTTATAGTTCGAAAGTAAGAAGTACTTGTCCAGGTATAATGTACTAAAAGATTCAAGTTTTTGTAATTATCTGGGCATATTGCATTTGGGGATAATTGGTTTTTTTTTTCATCTTGTAAAAGTGAATATCTCTAGTCCTGCTTTCATTATAGACTCTCAATATCCAGTTGCCTATACATGTTCATCAGATTTGTTTAGGTCTATACATATTTAAGCTTACTATGCTAGCTTATATGTTCATTGGAAGCACTTGCTTGCAGTTTTTTGAGTTAAATGTTTATTACCAGAAATAGAATGACTATACATGCAAATCACACTCAAAATGAATGCACATAAGTATGGGTGTAACCGGTCTGGTTCGGTCTGGTTTTGGATAAAATCTAGGACCAAACTGGTATGTACCGGTTTTGTATTTTTCAAAACCGATTATGCACCGGTTACCCTCCTAAACCGGTACTTCCGGTTTTACCGGTTTTCAGTCCGGTCCGGTCCAGTTTTCCAGTTTTTTTAAAATGTAAGTTTCACAATTTGTCATTTAAAATTTGTTTATAAAAAAATTAAAAAAAAAAAAACTGATTTAAAAAAAAACTGTTTTATACTTTTATTAATATATTAGACTATATAATAGTATTAATATTAGACTATTGGTATAGTTATAAGTTATATATTAGTATTAGTTATAAACTTTTAGTGATTTAACAGTAACCTTTTATATAATAATTTATAAATTATAATAAGAAATTATTTCATATATGAATATATATAATTATATGTATTATATATAAAAATTTCACATAAAAATTTATAATTATACATTATATATAAAACTTATACATATTAATAATTAATATATAAAAAAATATTTTATATAAAACTTATATATAAAAATATTATTTTTTATTTTTTTTAATCAACCGGTCCGGTCCGGTCCAAAAAATCCCAGAACCGGCCGGTTTTTACATTTTAAAAACCGGTTCCGGACCGGACCGGTTCAAAACTGGTCCGGTCTGGACCGATTTTCCGGTTTGAGTTTATACCCCCTACACATAAGGAATTAATTAGGAAGTTTTCTACCTCCTCTTTCCCACCTCAGTCTCTTATCTATTGATAAAATTTAATGAAATCTTTCTTCCCACCAGCAGATGAGAATATTGTTGCAGTGTCAAAATGTACTACTTTTTAGTTGGCCATGAGCTAGATAGAGTTGGGTAGAACAACAGACAACATCAGCTAGGCTTTGATAATATAAGCTTGGGATGCAACAGTATTTGAGGAGTTACACTTGGAATCATGTGAAAGGAGCTTCATTGGAAGTGTCTGCTTGGCATTAGAGGCCAATCTCTCATGTTTGGTCCTCTTTCACATAACCAAACAAAACTATTTTTTATGGCCATTGAAGACCACTTTTAAACTACTAAGAGCCTTAATAATTGTTCAATGTAGGTTGTGTCACAATAACATATAGTTTTCAATTTCATGTTCCAATAATATAAATCTGATCCTTTTAACTACCTTTGAAAGGCATGTAAACTACTTAAGTTTTAGATGTTTCGTCCTTTAGTACTTGGATATGATGCAAGCTTGGATGTGTTGAGTTTGAGTGATGTATCTTGTAGCTTCTGATCTATTTATCAACTGGCAGGAGTGCCTCTTCTATTTTGTTCCATTTGGTGCATTGGAGACCTACAGGAGGGACTCCCACAGATATTGAATTAAAGCATAGTTTTAGTTGTCCTTTTTTCTCCCAATTTTCATGTTGTTTTTATGGAATATTGATTTGGGCTTCTGTGGTTTTAAAGTTCCTGATATTAAATTTCCATATTACTTCTCAAAAATATAATTAATAAATGTATTAGATGATTCATGATTGCAGGTTTTGACCCCAACAAATCCAGTCATATTTATTGATACAGGTCAATAAGCATACAATAATTTATACTCTTGTTAACATTTCCTTTGATGAATTATTTGTTATTTGTTATTTTGGCTTGGTTTCTTACATATCTTTAAGTACAACTCAGATGTTTTATCTGCTTTTGAGGAGAGAGATCAAAAGACTCTGAATAATCCTATTGAAGCTTTATGTATTTCATTTTGAATTTTGTTTCATGGTGCAAGCCCTTTATGTATTTGTTTCTCATCGTGCCCTTTGGTCTAGGGAAGAGACAAGGACTGCATACTGGTGTCATTTGTTAGGTCAAGTGAAAATCCAAGCCATACTGGTGACTTTAGAAAAGTTTAGTCATTTTGGGAGGAAGCTCTGTCATTACTGGAGTTTATGTAGGGCAGTATTTTGATTTGCTTTTGCTTGATAATAAAAATGAGTTCAAACTAATAGTTTGATTTTGAACATTTTTCACTTCTAATTGCTTTTTGTATTGAATTTAGACGTGTTTCCAATTATGGTGCATTTTTTGCTTGCTTATTTTTTAAGTTTTAATATACTTCTAATTTGTTAAAGTTCAACATGTGTTTTCAGGCCAACTCCTCCTTCACAGGCTGTAATGGCAGTGAGTAATACATTTGACCTACCCTGGATTGGCTTTGGCTGAGAGCTCCTGTAACTTATGGAATTCTCAATACAATTACTATATTTCCCATGGCTTCTTACAAAATTTGTCTTTGATATTGTATATAGAGATCTAGATCAATAGGTCTTGTAGAGCATACTAACTCTAAAAGCAGGATCACACAAGGGGATTAGGGTAAATACTAAATAGTGTGTATTGGAGAGAACAACTATCAAGCATAATGCTTTGTCTGGTTAGTTAATTACCTGTATATTGTCAAACATAGTCGATGCCAATTTTGGTCATAGCTCATACTTTGGATTTTTTTTGAGTATGTAAAAAGAATATTAGTGCAATCCATAGTCTAAGGTAAAATTGTGAAGCCTGACTTGGACGTGTACAATATTTTTATCTGTATTCTGTTTTGTGCAATTTTTTTTCTATTTTCTGGAGCACCTTTTCTGGCAAATAAAATTTGCTGGAAATAGTTTTTTCATCGCATAAATGTATTTGCGGTTATATTAAGTCGTGCAAATACTCTTTTTAGGCTAAACTTCCCCGCTGAAAATACATAATGCTGACGATAATTTAAATCGTTGGAAAAAATAATGAGTTATTTGCGGCGATTTATTAAGTTTTTGTGACGATACATATCGTCGGAAATAACTTCTCTCAGAGATTTTAAAGGTAAACAGGAAGGCCATTTCCGTCAATTTTTGGGACATTTGTGACAGAAAAAAATTGCCGAAAATAGTATTTTTTTGTGACGATTTTTGCCTATTGCTGAAATTGATAAAAAATGGTGCTTTAATTTCATTGAACATGCAGCGATTTTAAAATCATAAAAAATGATCACATGCAGCGATTGTGGAGAGTATTTGCGAAGATTTGGAGCAGCCAAACGTATCTCCTAAAGACACTGATGTAGTAGAACAGAACTTCTTGACCTTTTTATTTCAGGTGATGGAAAAGAGTAATTTCAAGTTAGCACCTGGCAATGAAATCGATGGTGATACAAAAACTGAATAGGGTGAGACTTCTGTTATTCGGGCTGCTGGGTAAAGACTTGGACCAATATGAACCTTACTATGGTTATGGCAGAAAAGGCGCAAGTGAGAACCCTAGAATTGAATATCCAGGTGGGTCTCCTGTCTTGAGGAGTTCTCGTGAAAATTTAGAGGAGTTCGAGGTTTTCAACTTTACAGGTGCCGGGAGAGTGGCATTGTCAATGTATAACACTGAGGAGTTTATGCGTGCTTTTGCTGAGGCTTTTAAGAACCTTGTACATGAAAAAAAATGGCCATTATATCTTAGCTCAAAAAATAAAAATCTTTAAAAATATGATGGAAGATCCCTCTCTTCCTCGTCGGCGCACACGAACAGAAACCACATTCCCTTCTCGCTTTTAATTTCTTCACAGTCAACTCAACCCTCTTTGGCCAAAACTTAGATAGATGGGGCAGCCTTTGATTTTCTTGCTTGGAACTGAGATTTATAATAAGTTGGATTAAGGCTAGGAAAGTGAATCCTTGTATGGTGTCAAGAAACTATTTATATAATAGGTGTCATTACTTGGAAAGAATATTTCTAGGATAAAGTTCTAGGTTTTTCTTTCTTTTACAGCCCACGATTTCAAAGTAAAATTCTATAAAAAAATAAAAATTGGCCTACCCAAAAACAAATTATGATGTTTTCAGAAATCCAACACCAAAAATAGGGGCATCTTCATCTACAGTAAAAGCATCTGGGTCGTTTGGAGTGTTTCCTCTTCGTCCATGGCTCCGCATATTGACGCTCGACGTCGTCTTCGTAGTTGAAAGGAGTGGCAATGATCGAGGAGGAGGGAGAGACTCGGTTTCTTGCAAGCATGATCGATGGCAGAGAGAAACATAGAGCGAGAGAGGAGAGCAAGGACAAAAAGAAATGAATGGAAATGAATAGAGCAATTCTACATATCTGCCTACACTCTCCACATACCACGCATTCATTTTGTTTTTTTTAACTCAATAGACTAAATGTATTGAGTCTATGATAAACAGTAGAGTACGAAGAAGATTTTTTCAAATGAATATTGATGCGTGGGGGAAGAAGGGAGCTCAAGAGTATTATTGATGAGTGATGTTGATTGACGAGTGAGGTTGATGGGGTTTTGTCTTTTGTGCAGACTGTTGAGTATGTGGAGTCTGGTTCACGCCGCTCGAGCGAAGCGTCTAGCCGCTCGAGCAAACACAAGACAGAGAGCTTCGCTCGAAGGAAGCTCGACAGACCGCTCGAGCAATTGCGGGACAGAGAGGTTCGCTCGATGACCGCTCGACTCACGGCTCGAGCGGAGGGAAGTCAGAGGGCTTCGCTTGAGGAGCCACTCGACTCACGGCTCGAGCAATTGCGGGAAACAAGTTCGCTCGACGCGGGCTCGACACGCCGCTCGAGCGAACATCGTTAATTCATCAGAATTAGGGTTTCCGCCGTACAACATATAAATAATGTTTTGTTTTGTCTTGTACAGTGTCTGAGTGAACAGTAGCCGTTCTACATCATTGTATTGTGATTCCTCAAGAAATAAAAAATCCTCTGCAGCTCCCATGGACGTAGGCAATTTGCCGAACCACGTAAATATTGTGTCGTGTGTGATTGCTTATTTTCGTGCATTTATTTTCACTTTATTGTCATCGTTTTCACAACAATTGGTATCAGAGCCAGGTTCGGGTCTGAGAAAAACGATGGCTGGAGAAGAAGTGAGAGTATCGGGGATCGAGAAGTTTGATGGCACGGATTATGGGTATTGGAGAATGCAGATAGAGGATTACCTCTATGGGAAGAAACTTCATCTTCCATTGTTGGGGAAGAAGCCGGACAGCATGTCAGTTGCTGATTGGACTCTGTTGGATCGACAGGTCCTGGGGGTTATTCGTTTAACCCTGTCGAGATCCGTTGCACACAACGTCATCAAGGAGAAGACGACTGCGGATCTCATAGCGGCTTTATCAGGTATGTATGAAAAGCCGTCAGCAAATAATAAGGTACATCTGATGAAGAAGTTATTTAATTTAAAGATGTCGGATGGTACGTCTGTTGCACAACATTTGAATGATTTCAATACTATCACAAATCAATTGTCGTCTGTTGAAATTGAATTTGATGATGAGATACGTGCATTGATACTATTGGCATCACTGCCAAATAGTTGGGAAGCCATGAGGATGGCTGTTAGCAATTCTGCTGGTAAGTCAAAATTGAAATATGATGACATCCGTGATTTGATTTTGACTGAGGAGGTACGCAGGAGAGATTCAGGCGAGACCTCAGGTTTGAGTTCAACACTGAATGTTGACTCTCGGGGAAGAGCAAAAGACAGGAACTCATACAGAGGCAGATCAAAATCAAAGAACAGGAGCAAGAGCAAGATGAGACCTGGCCAGCAGGCAATTTGTTGGAATTGTGGCAAAGCTGGCCACATAAAGAAGAATTGCAGAAATCCCAAGAAGACAGAGAACGATAGTGCTAATGTGGTAACTGAAGAATTACAGGATGCACTATTGCTTGCAGTTCATAGTCCAGTTGATGACTGGATACTTGATTCAGGGGCATCTTTCCATACATCTTTCCACCGGGAGATAATGCAAAACTATGTTGCGGGTGACTTTGGAAAGGTGTATTTGGCTGATGGAAAAGCCTTGAATGTAATTGGAATGGGAGACATCGACATCGTACTCCCTAACAAGAACAAATGGACCTTGCAAAAGGTCAGACACATCCCTGAGTTAAAGAAGAACCTTATTTCTGTTGGGCAGCTTGATGATTGTGGCCACTCAGTGGTGTTCTCAGACAGCACCTGGAAGGTCACCAAAGGGGCACTAGTACTAGCTCGGGGTAAGAAAACCGGTACACTCTATATGACTACTGGTTTGAATAACACTATTGCCACTACCGTTGCAGAGAGCACAGCAGACTTGTGGCATTGCAGGCTTGGCCATATGAGTCAGAAGGGCATGAAGGAACTCCTGTCTAGAGGCAAGCTACCAGAACTGAAGGCAGTTGATCTTAGTATGTGTGAGAGCTGTATTATGGGGAAACAGAAGAAGGTCAGTTTCTTGAAGAGTGGTAGAACACTTAAGTCAGAGAGACTAGATCTTGTGCACACTGATGTGTGGGGACCTTCCCCAGTGGCATCTCTTGGAGGTTCTCGCTACTATGTCACTTTTATTGATGATCACAGCAGGAAGGTATGGGTTTATTTTCTGAAACATAAATCTGATGTATTTAATGTGTTCAAAAATTGGAAAGCCATGGTTGAGAATGAAACAGACTTGAAGTTGAAATGCTTGAGGTCTGATAATGGTGGTGAGTATATTGATGGCGGGTTCAAGGAGTATTGTGCAACTCAGGGAATCAGAATGGAGAAGACCATTCCTGGGACACCACAACAAAATGGAGTTGCTGAACGTATGAACAGAACCATAAATGAGCGTGCTAGAAGCATGAGGCTGCACGCTGGGCTACCACCTACTTTCTGGGCAGATGCAGTTAGCACTGCAGTATACTTGATAAACAGAGGACCATCAGTTCCTTTGGATTGTGGATTGCCTGAGGAGACTTGGAGCGGGAAAGAGGTCAAATTTTCTCATCTTAAAATATTTGGCTGTCTTTCTTATGTTCTTATTGATTCTGATGCTCGTAATAAACTTGAGGCTAAGTCAAGGAAATGTTATTTCATTGGCTATGGAGACGAGGCATTTGGCTATCGTTTCTGGGATGATCAGAGTCGGAAGATTATAAGAAGCAGAAATGTGATCTTCAATGAGAAGATTGTGTACAAGGACAAGTCCAGTACAGTTGCTGAAGCAGCCCCTCAGGAGTCTGAGTTTGTGAGTTTGGATGATCTACCAGAGGTCACAGTGCAGTGCAGAGATGTGAGTGACGGGGAGAGTGGGTCCAGCACACCCATTCCCATTATTCCGCAATCAGATCCAGAGCCGTCCACTCCAATAGCTGCAGTTCGAAAGTCAGTTAGGACTATACGTCCTCCACAGTGTTTCTCACCTTCTTTGAATTACATCTTGTTGACAGATGGTGGAGAACCACAAAGTTACCAAGAAACCTTGCAAGATGAAAATTCTAGCAAGTGGGAGTTGGCCATGAAGGATGAGATGGATTCCTTGTTAGGGAATCAGACATGGGAGTTGACAAAACTTCCATCAGGGAAGAAGGCATTACACAACAAGTGGGTGTACCGGGTGAAAACTGAGCATGATGGCAGTAAGAGGTACAAGGTCAGACTTGTTGTAAAAGGCTTCCAACAGAAACAGGGCATTGACTATTCTGAGATCTTTTCTCCTGTGGTAAAGATCACAACCATCAGGCTAGTTTTGGCTATGGTTGCTACTGAAGATCTATTTCTTGAGCAGCTAGATGTGAAGACAGCTTTTCTTCATGGAGATCTTGAAGAAGACATCTACATGCACCAACTTGAGGGGTTTGTGGTACAGGGAAAGGAAGGTTCAGTTTGCAGACTAAAGAAGAGCTTGTATGGCCTGAAACAAGCTCCCAGACAGTGGTACAAGAAATTTGATAGTTTCATGTGCAGTGCAGGGTACATCAGATGTCAGGCAGATCATTGTTGCTATGTTAGACAGTTTGACAATTCTTACATTATTTTGTTGCTATATGTGGATGACATGCTCATTGCAGGGGCTAGTATTGATGAGATCAATAGTTTGAAGAAGCAGATGTCAGAGCATTTTGCAATGAAGGATTTGGGAGCTGCAAAACAAATCCTTGGCATGAGAATTGCTAGAGACAGAATCAGAGGCACGTTGAGACTTTCACAGGCTGAGTATGTGAAAAAGGTACTCAACCGGTTCAGTATGGACAAGGCCAAGTCAATTGGCACACCCTTAGGAAGTCACTTCAGACTCAGCAAGGATCAGACACCAAAGTCAGAGGAGGAACAAGACTATATGAGTAAGGTTCCTTATGCCTCAGCTATTGGGTCACTCATGTATGCTATGGTTTGCACTAGACCAGATATTGCCCATGCAGTGGGAGTTGTGAGTAGATACATGAGTAATCCTGGAAAACAACATTGGGAAGCAGTGAAGTGGATTTTGAGGTACTTAAAAGGCTCCTCAGAAACGTGCTTGTGTTTCTAAGGAGAGGGCTTAGAGGTACAAGGCTATGTTGATGCTGATTTAGCTGGAGATATTGATAGCAGAAAAAGCACCACAGGGTTTGTCTACACTCTGGGTGGTACTGCAGTTTCATGGGGCTCTAATCTACAGAAGACAGTTTCTTTGTCTACTACAGAAGCTAAGTATATTGCAGTTTCAGAAGCTGCAAAGGAGATGGTTTGGATACATGGCTTCTTGGAGGAATTGGGTAAAAAGAATCAGAATGGCACCCTCTACAGTAACAATCAGAGTGCCATATTCCTTGCCAAGAATCCAGCATTTCATTCCAGGACTAAACACATTCAGATCAGGTATCACTTTATACGATCATTGTTGGATGATGGATAGTTGCTACTTGAGAAAATTTGTGGAAGTAAGAACCCTGCTGATATGTTGACAAAGGGTGTTACACTTGAGAAACTGAAGTTGTGCGCAACTTCAGTTGGTCTTCTAGCATGAAGACAGGAGCTGTGAGTTGCAGAGGTGGAGGATATCATGTTTGAGGCAGAGGACGACATGTGGGTGTACCAGTCTCCAAGTGGGAGAATTGTTGAGTATGTGGAGTCTGGTTCACGCCGCTCGAGCGAAGCGTCTAGCCGCTCGAGCGAACACAAGACAGAGAGCTTCGCTCGAAGGAAGCTCGACAGACCGCTCGAGCAATTGCAGGACAGAGAGGTTCGCTCGATGACCGCTCGACTCACGGCTCGAGCGGAGGGAAGTCAGAGAGCTTCGCTTGAGGAGCCGCTCGACTCACGGCTCGAGCAATTGGGGAAACAAGTTCGCTCGACGCGGGCTCGACACGCCGCTCGAGCGAACATCGTTAATTCATCAGAATTAGGGTTTCCGCCGTACAACATATAAATAACGTTTTGTTTTGTCTTGTACAGTGTCTGAGTGAACAGTAGCCGTTCTACATCATTGTATTGTGATTCCTCAAGAAATAAAAAATCCTCTGCAGCTCCCGTGGACGTAGGCAATTTGCCGAATCACGTAAATACTGTGTCGTGTGTGATTGCTTATTTTTCGTGCATTTATTTTCACTTTATTGTCATCGTTTTCACAATACAGACTTTTCAAATCGTTTTAAATTTAGGTACAACTACTGTCCATTTCTTTGGCTTTTATCCTACAAATTTAGGAATGAGTGCGAGTTTTCGGTGATCGGTTTCGACCGATAGTAGATGTAATAAATCCGATATTTTTTTTTATCCGATGAACCCGCCTAAAATCGGGTGGCCCCACGTCGGATTGTTCGGATTAATCGAGTGAGGCCTTTTTTTTTTGTACTGGCCTAATACAAACTCCTAATCCTAACATCTCATAAAATCAAAAGAAAAATTATTTACATCAGTCTATTATTTACATCAACCTCAACATACTTAATGTGTTTGAGTTAAAAAAAAAAATTAAAACCACAGTGTATGGAGAGTATAGGCTGATGATCGATGTATAGTTGGCCTCAGATCAAAATAGGGACAAACGGCCTTTTTTCTTCTTCTTACCAGCCCTAAGATTCACCAGTATTTGTCGTGTTGAGACGTCTGGCCTGATCATAATACTGTTTTAATTCCGTTTTTAAGCTTAACGAAACTGCAAGGAGAGATATGGTATAGATCAGCCATCCGGTAATCTTGAGGGACGATGGAACAAGAATGGTAACTCCAATGAAAAACGCCGTATATGTGAAGAATATGCCACAGTTGACAACAACTTTAGCTGCTACCATGTTCTTGGGATTAATGAACCAACCAACGAAGAAAGAAGCAAATGCAAGTAAGATTGCCATATTCAGAAAATGGAATGCTGTGGGAAAATTTGAGTAAACTTGAACGTAGACAAGTGTTACATCGATAGCTGCTGTTAAGCAGGAAGGAAGGATAATTTTAACCCAGTCCATGTTGTGGCGCCGGCGCCGTTCAAGTTCAACCCCCAAGCCAACCGCTGGTGGTCCAACCCCTGCTTCTATGTCGACGACTGGCTCAGTAGTACTAGAAGGTTGCGATGGCCATGCCACCCCTATGCCATTCCATCTCTCCCACCATCGCTTCCTGGCGTAGGTGTGTGTATGGCAGCAAAATCACCGATTTTGGGTTCTATCCAGAACTCTAGCTCCAATTCCACTGCTTCTCCGTTTCTTACCCATATCTCCATGGCGACGGATGCCACTCCCAAGTTCCAAAACCCGGACTTATCAATATAAGTTAATTAACATTTTGGATTTATGTCTTTTAATTGCATACAATGATCAAATTAGTTTTTACAAAGAAATAATGAAGTTTCTTTTCTTGGTCTTCTTCTTACAAAGAAATTTGTGTTCTACAATGTTGTACCTTGCTTGCAGTATGTACTACCCCTTGCGTTTTTCAATACTAGTAATAATAAAATATAATTAAAATAAATAATATTAAAAATAGTTTTTTTTTAAAAAAAATGAGCTGTTAAAATTAAGAGAAACATGTTTTTATAACAAATATTTGATTGAGATATTATATTATAATTTTTTTAAAATTCTAAAATAAATTAAATATTTCACTTTATACCATCTGTAAGTTACCTTTACCTGGAGTTAATAATAAAATAAGTTGATTGAGAAAAAAAAAAAAAAAGATAAAAAATAGTAGTAAAAAATTTTAATAAAAAAATCATAAAAATCAGATTTTTTTTTTATTAAGAATAAATAACGTTTAGATGGTGAGATATTTATAAATATTTTGTAAATAATAATAAAAAATAATAAAAAAATATTAAATAATAATAAAAAAATAAAAAATAATATTGAGATATTTTAATAAGAGAAATGATACTTCCAGTCGTGAGTGTGCAAACGTCGTATAGTCACTTTGAAAAAAGTTAATAAATACTTGACCACATGAAAATAAATTAATTTTATAATAGTGCACTCCACTCTTTTTTAAAGCGAGTACATAATACTTACACACTTCACGACTGTATGTTACATTACTCTTTTAATAAATATCAGTACCCAAACTATTCATTAATCCAAAACAAAACTATAGCAGAACTGTTTATTATGGAAAACAGACTCGAGACAACTATATGAGCGGTTGAATCCGTATTAGACTGTAATTTTCTGACCAGAACAACCCCTGATTGGGAAGACTTCTCCTAAACTCCCAAATGTTAGGAACCTTTGGTAAAAAGCGTCAAATCCTTATTTGCTTGCTTGAGAGCTCATCGCAACTTCTAAACCCTATGCCCTTCCATTTCTCCCGCCATCGCTTCCTGGTGTAGGTGTGTGTATGGCAGCAAAAGTTCTATCCAAAACCCTAATTTCCCAAATAGCCCCAATTCCACTGCTTCTCCGTTTCTTACCCATATCTCCATGGCGACAGACGCCACTACCAAGTTCCAAAACCCGGACTTTCGGCCGGTCCCACAGCCCCAAGATTTCCACCCAGAGCTATCAGTTTCGGACCACGACGGCCTCCGCTTCTGGCAGTTTATGATTGCCGGTTCAATCGCCGGATCGATCGAACATATGGCCATGTTCCCGGTCGACACCGTGAAGACCCACATGCAGGCTCTCGGGTCGTGCCCGATCAAGTCCGTCGGCGTTCGACAAGCCCTCCGATCGATTTTGAAATCAGAGGGCCCCGCAGGGCTCTATAGAGGCATCGCCGCGATGGGTCTCGGCGCCGGGCCGGCGCACGCAGTGTACTTTTCGGTTTACGAGGTGTCCAAGAAGTTCTTCTCGGGTGGGAACCCGAATAACCCGACGGCGCACGCCGTCTCCGGCGTGTGCGCCACGGTGGCGAGCGATGCGGTGTTAACGCCAATGGATATGGTGAAGCAGAGGCTTCAGCTGAGCAATAATCACTACGCGGGGCTCTGGGATTGCATGAAGAGGGTGTTGAGAGAGGAGGGTCTTGGAGCGTTCTACGCATCGTATAGGACCACGGTGTTGATGAATGCACCGTTTACGGCTGTGCACTTTGCGACCTATGAGGCTGCCAAGAGGGCCTTGACGGAGATTTCACCTGACAGCGCCAGCGACGAGCGGTGGGTTGCTCACGCCACCGCTGGGGCTGTGGCTGGGGCCTTGGCTGCCGCCGTGACCACGCCCCTCGATGTGGTCAAGACCCAATTGCAGTGTCAGGTATAACCTTTGTTTCTTTTTGTGTGTGAATTTTGAGCTTTTCTCGTATTTGGGACTTAGCTTAGGCTGTATGATAGTATCGAAGCTTAGTATAATATTACTCTCTATCTTTGAAGAGCTTGAGATAGAAACCCTACAATTATGCTAGTAAAAAAAAAAAAAAAATTTTGTTGAAAATATGTACCTTTGCTACCAAAAACATGTTACTCATTCTAATTGTTACTCGTAATCGTTTCCTCCCATGGACTCGTCGTTGACGTCCATAAGGAGTGGGTTGCAATTCCTTACTTCCATTATTGCCTGGATCATGTGGGTAGATATGACTTCAATCTTATTGCAAGAGATAGGGTGGCAATTCTTGCCTTGAAAGAGTGATAGTATTCAAAAGTTCTTCATGTGTTGCAACTTATGCCACTAAGCTTCACTGTCTCAAAGCCAAATATCTAGAGGTATTATCTACTTGAGTTGTTATATACATTATGAAGCATGGAACCCAGGCTTTGGATTAGTTTATCAGGCACTATTTTTCTGTTACAATTCATTGATTTGCGTGTAACCAAGAGTAGCAGAGCATAAAGACAGCCAATGGGTATCCCTTTACGTCCTTTTAATGGAAACTTTAGCAATAAACTGCTAGCTGGTCACTTCAATCGATGCCATGGTGGCTAACTCCTGGAACTTAACCCTGTTTCTACCCCAAGTTACTGTTCCTAAACCTGGTTAGAGTTTATTTGTTCTGTCTATGGTGATCCTTCCTCATCTTGCTTATCCTTTCTGAAATGATTTGGCGGTAGTTTTCCTGAGGGCGGCATATATTGTCTGGTTCTTCATTCTGCTCAATTATAAACTGCACCCTAAACTTATAAAAAAATAATAAAAATAAATAAACTGCACCCTAAACAATATAATGACTAAAAACGAATTTGATAAGATGTGTCTTTATTTTCATTTCTAATTGCATATAACTTAATCAATCTATAATTTCTTAAGATGAGTTGAATGGTGGTTCGCGACCAATCATACAGGATGCATAACATTTAATTGGTTGTACAGGGTGTTTGTGGATGTGACAGATATCAGAGTGGCTCAATCAGGGATGTAATTAGAACAATAGTTGAAAAGGATGGATACAGAGGGCTCCTGCGTGGATGGGTTCCACGGATGCTTTTCCATGCTCCTGCTGCTGCTATCTGCTGGTCTACATACGAAGCCTCAAAAACTTTCTTCCAAAATCTCAATGATACCAGGAAAAGTGGCACTGTCACCTAAATAACCTTCATAAAAGGGCATTCATTCCTCTCAAGTTTTTTGTTTTTTGATAAGTAGACATTATTCTCCAGTTGCATTGCCGAAACCTTAATTTAATTGATAACTAGAAGTATACTTCACAACTGGGATGAGAAAGCAAGATAAATCAGCATTTTTCCCAATGAACTGACCTCAGTTTCAAAGGTAGCGGTCAGAGTAATTGGTGAGTCTTAGAATTCATTGTTGTTGTATACGATGTCATCTTCTATTATCTTACATCGAGTAATTTTTATTTTTCTTTCTGCTAGTTTCCGTGTTAATAAAATTCCCCTTGAATTATTACTGTGCAATGAGTTTCTTTTTCTTAATTTTAAGTGTCATATTGTAAGATCAGAAAGTTAAGGGCGGTTATTGGCTTTCTCCATTTTGTCGTTAAAAGAGAGGATAAGCTGAAAGACTGTTGTGATGTTATTGATAAATTCCAGTTTCCAGATATTTTGATTTGCTGGTTTATATGTTTCTTGAAATTCCCTTATATGCACGCCCATATAAGGATTATTATTCTTGTGTTCTCCTTTCTTAGAAATTGGTGGCCCTTCCATGTTTACGCTTCCCTTTTATGCATCTCTTTTCTCTGTTATCCTCTCTTTTTTTTATATTACTTTCTCCTTGGTCTACATGTCCGGCTACAACCATGCTGTCTGGCTCATATAGGGGAATATTACTTAAAAACTCTTTCGAGAACATTGGAATCTAGGTAGACTGTGAATGATGTTTCATTAGCAACTTTCAGTTTTATGCTTTTATTTATATTCAACTTTATTTCTTGGGATAAAGCTCCAAGTTTATTTTTCCCTTTCTACGCGCGCTTTTTATATATAACATAGGTTACAGGATATATAAGCAAGGGGTGGTGTCCTTAACAAAACACACCATGACAGGGATGAAGATCCTAGTTGATTGGAACGTTTATGTTTTCTTCAAAATGTGTACACGAGGATGTGCTTATGGTTTTTTTTAAGGTTAGAACGCCATCTCCTAAGCACAGGGTGTCGGAAACTTTGCATGCATGTGACTTTTTAAGAACAATCACAGCCTATCTTTGTATCTATTGTAAATCTACCATATATTCATTTTGAGAACAAATTCCAAAGCTCTCATAAGAAGTATATATGGTGCTGTACTTTACAGAGGATCCCTCAAAACTCCGGAAGTCATCAATAACAAATCAAAATTCTCGAGAGCTACCTTTGAGAGGGTTCTTTTATGTAAACAATATTTAATCCCATGGAACATTTTTCTTGGAGATCCAAAAATTTTCAAGAGCTTACAACCTGGCTGACAATCACGGTAATATCATCAAGCTTCCCACCTGCCCAACAGAAGATTCAGATCAGCCACTACATCAATAAAAAGACTCTTTAATCGTAGGTGAAATCAGACGTGTCATGCCTGTAAGCTTCATGCCAAGAATTTTCTTCCAAAGAGGAACATCATAACCCTGGGAATGAGTCATTATCAGCATATATCTATTGATATTCTCTCATTGCAAAGATGTTTCATACACGTGGGTTGTTTCTGAAAAATGATTTTACCTTGGATCTGGCCTCAAATGAATAGGGTGAGTCGAAGTTGGAATCCATGGAGTGATTGCTTGCCAGGTTAGCTAATGCCTTTGCTAGCATCAAATACCAGTTTCAATTAGAGAGGATTATGAAGCTGAGTTGCTGATGTTTCCACAGCTGAATCACGAACAAGAAGTGCTACATATACAAAAGGATTACATACCAGCCTCAACTACATCTCTGTATCTGGCTATTGTGGAAATAATTTCGTGGTCGAAAACATTATCAAAAAGCCCATCCGAGCCCATTACTATGGTGTCTCCCTCCATCAACTCCATACTGCTAACCTGTTGTTGATGCGGGATTAGCTCATAATGATGATGTCCATGCGATACTGAATTTCTGAAATGCAATGTAAAATTCAAACTTCACCATTGTTATTGAGCTGAAAAATGGATGTCTCATACGTTAGGGTATCTTAGCTCATTTTTTATAGGCACCTAATCTACTACAACTACAATAACAAACATTTTTTGTTATATGGTTTAGTCTCCCAGAGCTAGTCCTGTTCTTTTTTATCCCCAAATTTCATACATCAGCACCATTTTAGAATAAACAATGGAGTAAAAAAAATGAAGTGAAGTCTTCCCTATTTTTATCTATAATTTTAAACAGGAACTTTTGTACGTTATGAGGTCATAGTTACCCCATGTAGACCCTGCTTGTTGATGAATATCAGGGCCCAATTCATCTTTTAACATGAAAGAAAATTCTACAGGGGTGATTAGCATGAACAAAACCAGAGTTCCTAAGTTGCTTGATATTATGATCTCAGATAATATGTATCCTTTTACCGCTGCATCAAGGTAGGTTTGGCCAACCATCTCTGAGCTCAGCTGATAGGGACAGTCAAAATAATGTTCTTGTGGAGATGTGGAAAAAAGAATTTGACCTGGAATTCAAGAGACCAAACATGAATCATCTTAGGAAAAAATGAATTGAAAAGAACATTCAGAAAGGACCAAGTTAAAGCATTGTGTATTACCTTCACGGATAACTCTTAGGCCACAATCCCCAACATTGGCAATCTTTAGAATTCCATTCCTCTCCAGCATGGCAACAATCCTAATAGGCAAGAGTAAAAGCCAAGTCTTTTGAGTGTGAGCTAGAGTGTGCACTTTCTTGGTGCCCTTGACAACTATAGGGAGAACATCTCAAACAAATGGGCAACTTACACAGTAGCTGAACCTATGGAGGAATTAGCAGCATGCGCTTTCTTTAAGAGAATTTGAGGATCATTTTTAACCTGCTCAGGGGTTAACATTCCTCAGGTGTGTTACTTAACAACAAAATAAACAGAATGACAACTCCAATTAAAAAATGACGGCTCCAAACAATGAGATACTTTAATCCGTACTTAATGCACTAAGTAAGAAACCATAGATTATAGGCTTGTATATTTTTTTGATAAGTTAGATTTTAGGCTTGTATTTCCAATGTAGTCATGTGATATAGCACCGATGGATATTGTTTGAAGCAAAGACAACTGGTAATCTAATAATACTACCTCCTCATCCCCCACCAAATATGAAGCATTAGACATCAATTCCCGGGAGAATACTGAAGGATCCACGTTCTGTTCAGCCCAACTGACAAGCATAGGATGGGTAGTCAACAATCACAAGCTCAAAATGCAAAAACTTTCTATTCCAAATGCAATTAATGCAAAAGAAAGTGAAACACGTAATTTTTTAGCCTAGAGCCCACCTTTTTTTAATGAGTAACATATTTTCCCACTTCTTATGAGTCGCTAATCAAGTGCATGTGTTATTAAAATTTCAATGAGAGCAACAATATGAAACATATCCATTAGCATACTAATTTATTAACCGTTCACATTTAGAAAACACAATTACCTATCAAAAAAGAAAACACAATTTGAACACTGAAACTTGAATTTAACAATAGAGAATCCTGAGCCGCATACCCAGAGACACCATCAGCAACAGCAATAACTCCCCCATTGTAGTTGCTCACAAAAAAAGCATCCTCCCCTCCTCTGTCAACCTTGACAAATACCAGGACTTCAAATAATTTTAAGATGCTCAAACAAAAACTCTTTTTCTCCCCAATTAACTTCCTCTCCAACACAGGTAGGAGACAGAGTATAAAAGGACACAAGTGGTTTGCAGCGTGCACTTACCTTGTTGGGGTGTGGAATGAGGTGAGTTCCAACACAAAAGGACACCTCTGACCTACAATCACAGCAGTATGCATTAAGCCACTTGTTTTGATGTTTCAGAAAGAACAATAATTATAAAGGTGGTTTACAACATCTAGACTCCAGATAAATAAGAGGAACATATTGGGCTTAACAGTTGAAAACATGGAATGCACTAAATTTAAGAATTTTTCTAAGCATTTTATTAAAGACTTCATCATGTTCAGTTGTGTCTCAAGAGTGTACAATTAAAACAGCCAACATTAATGTAAAGCAGGTAATGGATCCAAGGTGACATATTGAGATTACCCATGAAGTGACCTATTATTGTGGTATTGCTTACAACTTATTTGAGCACAGGAAAAAACATATATGGGCGCAGTAAAGCTCCAGTTTCTAACTCAATACACCTAGTGGGTAACAAAGATAAGGGGTTTATACATATGAAGTAACAGCTAGCTAACCGTTTTACCACCGCAAAAGCTCGATTATAGGCAACCCAATGGAGAGGTCCTAATATCACAAGTAAGTCAATGAGCTTAGGAAACTGAGAGAAAAATATGAAGACAGCAGGCTCACCGAACTGGATTGAGCTCCGAGGGAGCACAAGAAAGCTGCCTTTTCCTCCTTGAGAATGATTCATCTGTGCTTGATAAGTTAAAAGGTAGGGAAAGAGAAGGGGACTGAGAAATCGAAGCCCTTATCATGGGAATCGACATTTCTTCCCGCTCCCGCTTCCCCGCACAAGCCACAAAGTCTGCATTCTGCAAAGCCGGAACGAGTGGTTCAAGTCGAGAGGAGGTGACGAGCGTAGCAAGCATGCTACAAAAATTTCCTCTACAACGTGAACAACACGCACCAGTGGTCTAGTGGTAGAATAGTACCCTGCCACGGTACAGACCCGGGTTCGATTCCCGGCTGGTGCACTTTTTCTGATTCTGATTTTCATTTTACTCTTACCATTTCGAACACGTTATACTGATGTTAAGGAAGATAAATAAAATCAATTTATTTCTGATCTTAAGTAATTTCAAGTTGTTTCAAGTATTGTTCAGCAGGTGAGCAGAACATCCTCAATCTGAGGTCGTTTTAGGCTTGATTTGTTTTCACAGACCATCTCATCGCATCTAATTATTATAAATTTTTCATACTCCCAAACAAAAAATAATTGAACTTTTTCAAATTCCAAATAAAAATTATATTAAAAAATTATATTCTAACAATATTTTATTTAACTTTCATCTGTGTAATCAAACAAGGTCTTTAAGTATTATTGATCACTACTAGCAAAAAACCCAAAAAAAAAAAAAAAAAACAACAACAACAGTGCATGTTTATGGAAATAAATGTCACCATCCACAGTGGGGTTTAACTGCTTAATCACTTCCCCTTCTCATACAATAAATATGGCCACCATTAACTGCCCATGCACTGCCATAATCGATAAATAACCTCCAATACAACACCCAACTATGTTCCAAAAACTGACAACATTTTAACAAAACTAACTCTCAAACCGGTCCATTGTCCCGGGGCAAAGAAAAATCTCATATCGGTCTTAACTACCCAGAAAAAATCGACCCAAGTGTATTTCTCTAGGTTTGTCTTGCATAAGGAACCCCTGCTCAAACTCCAATATGCCATGGATATGATCATGTGGCAAAGGAGATGCCAGTGCCCCGAAAGGAGCTACCTCCAATGGCCTCCTCTCAAGCACCAATATTCTCAATGTCTGCACTTTTGTCGATTCTCTTCACAATGCCAGCTATAACCTGATACGAAAATAGACATGGAACAGATGATAAAGCTCATGTTTGCTAACTAGAATATTTCCAGCTATAACATACTTATATCCATGGATTTAGTAGGTTGCAGTCCATAGATTTTACCTTTCCAGGTCCCAATTCATAACTCTTCTTCAGGCCCTTGGTTATGAGAGTCTTCACTGTTGTTTCCCATTGAACAGGGGAAGTTACCTGTAATATTCAACACCTGGTGCTGTTAATATTTCCAGCTCAAAATGGAGAAGAAAAAGTTGTAAGTAGAATACCTGACGTGCCAATATCTTCTTGATTGTGTCTGGATCTGCATGTGGCTGTGCATCAACATTAGAGATAACTGGTATTTTTGGAGTTCTGATCTCCGTAACTGCTAATGCAGTTTCCAATCTTGAGACAGCTGGTTCCATAAATCTGGTATGGAAAGCACCAGCAACAGCCAGGCGCACCTGAGGAGCGAGAAGCGTAAGAGGCTTTATTGCAGTGTACAAAGATGGCAATAGACAGAACACAAAATCAAAGAGAGAAGTACCGTCATTCGAGCCTTAAATGACTTTGCTTTGGCTTCTACTGCCTCCACTCCTTTAACGCCTCCAGATACAGCATAGTTTCCCTACCAAAGTAAAATGCCATTCCATGAAAATAATGAAATATACATAAGCTAAGGTTGGAAGCAAATTACCCAGCTAGGCTTAACAAATTAAAAAGCAGACTTAAAAGAACCTTACGGGACATAGGTAATTTGCAATCTGAACTTTATTAGCTTCATCAACTTCTTGATTGGCTGCATCACACAACTGTTGAACCTTTTCTGAGTCCAGTCCTATTACACTGACCATGGCACTTTTAGCAGCATCAGCAGCTTCCTAAAGCCAGTAAAAAAGAAGTTTAAGAGAAAGGATTACGAACTCATCTATATTGGGATGATTTTTTTTTTACAGGTATGAACTTGTCGGGAAGATGAAACAACAACTGCTAGCCAACCACGGGATGAGTACCTGCATGGCTTCTCCCCTTAATTTGACCAGCTTGAGTCCATCCTCAAAGCTTACAGTCAGAATCAAATACAGAAGAAAGAGTTGTTAATACAAGAATGAAATTAAGTAAAGATTTCTGGCACATGAATTACAAAGACAGTGAATACACACAATATCTATCGCTGCATTAATCTCCCATTCTACTTAAATGAGTAAATGATATGTTGACCTTAGATTTACACGAGGTGGGCACTATCTATTTGATTTCTGCATGTTCACATGGGAAAAGAGACAGATGCACATAATATTATCGAGTTGGGTGACTCACCTAAAAGCCCCAGAAAATGCCAGTGCTGTATATTCTCCCAAGCTAAGACCACATGTGACATCAACAGAATCAATGATCTGCTGGCCTCCATCACGCGCACGAAGTAACTCTACTGCAGCTAGACTCGTGACATAGATTGCTGGCTGCAGAAGTACAGAATCAGATGCTAACTAATAACTGTCAATTGGACATTTTATCCCAAAATGACAATGCATAAGATAGTAGGTTATCAACATTTTGTAGCAATAACAATTCAGCTAGGTAATATAATAAGAGAAAGATATTCTCGGTGCAGATAATAGAAAGTAAAGCAGAGAAGGGACAAAAAAGGTAGAGATCTTAGAAGTTTGAAAAAGTGAGAAAATGGTGTTTTACATAGTGAGGTCAATAATACCAGATTCGTTTGTCATTTTCTTCAGTGTAATTGTATTAATCCATTGCCAAGATGATTGGATTTGAAAAGAGAAACCAGTAAAAATGATCAGCCAGCATACCTGGCTAATAACAGTCGAATCTAGCTTCTCTTTTGGTCCATTAATGCAAATATCCAGAAGGTCAAACCTTCACACAGTATATAATTTACGTTAATCAAGAGAAAATGATCATATCTGAACCAAAAATTCAGTTGGCCAGAATTCAAATGGAAATTTGAAATTACAGAAATATTACAAAACACTAAAAATGTAATTATACCCCAATATGTCATTTGCTTTCTTGTACAACTCTGCCGCAGCAGGCAAATTTTGAGCGTCCTTTCCCATACCAACTGCTTGGGCACCCTGAGATTTTAAAAACAATAAACCACAAAAATAAGAAGCAAATAATTACATGATGTATTTTCAGAAGAACAGATGAGAATGCCCATTAAATTCAGGGGGAAAAAATTACAAAGGCACAAATGAAATCAATGCATTCTACTCTAAATGGGGTATAAATTTATTTATATCCAAACCTTCCCAATCTTCAGCCCAAGCAGAATGATTCAGAAACTATTCATTTACATTGTTGGTATATCACCCCAGGCCAAAGCCAAAAGTAAAGAAGCCACTACATGCTTGATTGCTAGAGAACTGAGCTCAAAGCGGAGCACAAAGATTGCTCTGGCAATAGACAAGCGTGTTAATGGATCAACTTCATTACCATAACAGTCGAGGCTTTGATTTGCCCACAATATATGGCCAGCTATTCAATCAATATCTGGCATACAGATTGTTGCGAGCGCACATCAGTGTTGAGTCCCACATCAAGGAAAACTAGACATACATAATTGGGCCAAAACCTAGAGTCTTGAGATTTTGAGTTGAAGTGGTATTCCAACATATATACTGAAGGTTTCTACCCAGGCATGTGCCCACACCCATAGACAAAGCCCCCTTCTGCTATTCTCATCATAGAATGACAATTGCAGTATCGCCATTTCTTTCCCTAGGGTATTTCCAATAGTTATTTCCACTTCTACTATCTTAATTCACCCTAATTGAAACCACCACTTTATTGAAACTAGAATCTACGAGTGCCTTCATTTTTTTCATTGAATGCACTCGGTCAGTTTCAAGAATTCACGAAACCGGACCAATTCATTCTGCACAAACATATGGTTGCTACTTAATTCAACCAAATACTTCCGTATCAATGGAGGCATATACATATTGGATACCTTATGGAGCTACAAACGGCAATATATACCTATTCAATACAGGGGAGCGTCCAATATAAACAGAGCTAAAATCACTCAACGCCTTATAATACACTACACTGACTTATCATGAGCTCTGTATTTCTACGATTCTAATTGGCCAAATAAGGCATTTTTTGGTTACGTAATTCAGATGAGATAAGATGTTTTGTTGAAAATTAAATAAAATATTATTATAATATAAATTTTTAATATTATTTTTATTTTGATATTTAAATTATTTATTATATTTTAGATGAAAGTTTGAAAAAATTGTAATGATGAGATAAGATGGTAACCAAACCAGCCCCAAGTATTAAGTGATTCCAAAACCAGAGCCTTTCCTCTCACTAGTTCACAGCTTTGATGTTCCTTGTCTTTATATATGATTAATCATTGATTATATCGAAATTGATAGATGAATATGCGTCAATGCCTTTGATTAACCAAAAAAGAACCGAAGCTTCAAACTACCTGTCCCGGAAAGAGGAAACCGGAGCTGGGCTTGTAATTCCAGAACAAGGCATCGTCGACAACGGCCTGGGATCCAACCGACACGCTCATGGAAGCTCTAGATCGTTCAAGATTCCGGTCTCTAGCACTCCGAAGAGTCACATTCTTAAACCACAATGAGGAATTGGAGCCCTTAAACGTGTCGGAGGCACTGAAAGAAGGAATCCTCTGGAGAGAAATAGAAGGGAGAGTGAGGGAGGAGGAGGAGAACGCCATGGTGGAGAGCGAGAGAGCAGCGAGTCGTGGAGAAAGCAAAGAAGCAGCAGAAAAAGAAGAAAGTGTGTGCAGGATAACAGGACGATGATGGAGGAGGAGGGGGTGCATGTATATAGACTGTGCCAGTGTGTGAACTGTGAAGGGGTCGGTACTACAATGCGCAGGGAACGTTCATGTAGGCGGAGTTTACGAAGGTAGGCGTTTGGAGAGGGACCATATGGGTATGGAAAAACCAACGATACCGACCAACTGTCATAAAAGCTTCTTCGCTTCCGGATCAACCTAGGAACGACTTTAAGCTATCGCCTTAATAGATACTTTTCGTAACGCACTCTGTTAGACGCAATACAGAAGAGGCCTTTTAGAGCGAGAATTTGATTTTTAACGACAATTACAACAAACTCCGCACAAGTACTATACCTAAGAGCCATAATGATTATTTGAATCATGAACTTTCCAAGCTTATAAGCTTATTAAAGTAATAATAATAGTAATAACTTTGCTTTGCCTCTTCCTCTTCTCTTTAAATCACCATCACCAACTCGTTTCTTTGTCATCGTTTGGCTTATTTTTCATCAAATTCAAAGAATGGTAGCCAACGATAGAATACAAGATTTATGATATGATCTTAAAAGATTGAAGATTTAACCAAATCAGTAGCTAACGGTATTAGGACTTTAACCAAATCTCAGTGTTTATGTGAAGATTTGGGGGTTCCAAATCTAGAATTCCTCTAGCATCTGAGTGTAACTGTGGTGTGGTGGGTTTCCAAGAGTGGAATCATTAGATCACGCCCTGTGTACAGTTAACTTTGCTATTTTGTTGGGCTTTGGTTTTGTTTTGCACCCATCTTGGCAGGATCGTGTATTGCTGTCGTTCTTCAAGGCTTCTTTTAATTCACAGCTGGGTATCGTTTTGGGGTATTGTCTACTTTGATTTCTTGGTGGTTACAGTGGAGGAGCTGTAAGGAAAGGATGGAGAACTCGATCAAGGTACTGAAGGGTGCTACGTCTTTCAGGATTAGAATGCCACTGAAATTGTCACTGAAGTTTCAAAAGTTACGGTGCTAAGGAATGTGGATTTGGCGTTGTTTCATAGATTTAAGTCTCGTTTGGATATAAGAAGCGTTTCATCTCATCTCATCTCATCATTATAAATTTTTCAAATTTTTATATAAAATATAATAAACAATTCAATTTTTTCAAATCTCAAAACAACAATAATATTAAAAAATAATATTATAATAATATTTTATTTAACGTTCTTCTCAATTACTCATCTCATCTCAATTCATTATTCAAACTTAGAATACCGGCATTGGACTAGCCGTCAATGAAGTTCAAAATTATATAGATAACTTTTGCCAAAATGACTTGCATTGAACTCATAAAAAACATCTAACTTAAGTTTTGAGGCACAGTAATTCTAAAGTCGTTTCTAAATTTGGAGAGGCACTGTTTATCAATCGCCCCATATTTTATTTCCAAATAATAAATAATAAAAATTAGGAATTACGAATATGATGTGTTGTGAATTTGTGAGGAATTATGTTTCCCTTTTGTACTGTAAAATATAATAAACATTAGGGAATAAAAAATTATTATTAAAATATATAATATTATATTATTATTTTGACTTTAAAATGACTAGTTCAACGAAACTTCAATAATTTTGATTTTAACAAAAATCTTAATTTTTAACCAAATTTTAGACTTGATTTTGGCTAGACTAATATCAATGCTCTTTCGGTAGAGTGGTAGTACTTTGCTAAACTGAAAGCTATCTGGATGGATTGAATTTGCATTTGACATTGCGGCGTGGGGAAGTACTACTGGAGTCCGATTCCGAAGCTGTTGTGGGTTGGCTCATGGCTGGAAAAGGCAAGGTTCCTTGGGCTTTGCTGGACCTGTGGGAGGGCTTGTAACACTCGTCCAAAAGTTGAGGCTTTCATGGGTTATATCCTTATGGAAACATGCCAAGTTGCAGATCTTCCAAGGGAAGTGAGATAGTTGCTGGGGGGTTGATAAGCCTGGGCTTCCTTATTTGAGAAGTAAACAGTTGATCATGAGTTGTATATGACTGAGGTTTGTAATTATACAGTTTGGAGGGTTGGTTTTGTTTATTTTTCTTTCATGAGTTTCTCAATTCTTGACTGCACAGTGGTGTACTGTTGCTGACACGCTTTTTATGAATGATAGAAGTCTGGCTGCTTTTTGAAAAAAAAAAAATGGCTAGACAAGTGTCATATGGAGTGGCTCATTCGAGTTAAGATCTTTGTTCAACCCACCCACCACTTGGATAGAGCAGTGTTTGTCCTCGGCCCCCAAAACAAGAGAAGCAAAAACAGATACACGTTGAGCAAGAAGCCGAAACAAAAGTACTTACACATTACAGAAATGGCTTTTTTAGGATTGGTTTGGATTTAAAGATGTGATGAAATGGTTTTAAAGATAAAAATTAAAAAAAATATTGTTCGAATATTATTTTTTAATATTATTATTGTTTTTAGGTTTGAAAAAGTCAATTTGTTTATTATATTTTATATGAAAATTTAATAAAGTTGTAATGATGAGATGGGATGAGATGAAACACTTTTCGAATCCAAACACACCTTATTGTAGAATTTGGAAAGTATATAGGTGCAGACTATGGAGAACAAAATTAACTTTTATCCTAATTCTATATTTTTAGCAACAAAAGTTGTAACCCCGTGCCAAACGGCTGATCTTCCACTATTTTCGTATCAGATCAATTTAACAGCACGCCTAACTTTAGGGTCTCAATAATCCTCTCAATCGAGCCCTCCACACATGCAAGTTGGAAAATTTTCCGTGCACGTTTTCTCTGACAAATAGAGGGATTTCTTCCTTCCACTCAGTTTTTCCTCCGGCACCTTCGGCCCCCTTTCAATTCCTCCAAATAAATGTATTCTCGGGAACACTACAAAGTTCATTTCAATATAGTTATACATGTAATATTAGAACTGTATAATACTATCAGGAAGATTTGTAATAGCTGTATATATCAGTGTAGACCGAGTGTATGAACTCATGATATGTGGCTACACGTATTAGTCAATGAAAATGTGTTGCGAAAACAAAGTGATGATGACAAACAAGTGAAAGTAAAGATAAGCAAATCAATCATTCGATACAAAATTAACGTAATTCGCCAATATGTCTACGTCCACAAAAATGCAGAAGATTTTATCATGCTGAAGAATCACAAAATACACTTTGAGACGAAATCTCACTGTTCAGATTACTTAGAGCATACTAAATTGTTCATTAAGTACATATTTATAATGTTATACGACAAAAATCTTAATTATTAATTTTTTGCATTATTTGCTCAAGCAGTATATCAAGTGTGCCTCAACAAACTCTGCTTGAACTTTGCTCGAGCCACCTGCCTCACGAATGTCGAACAAATTTTTTGCCTAACGCATTTTTCTAAGCGTAAACAGTACCACAAATAGTCTTCTTAAAAATATATCTAAGAAATTATAACGCATTCTTATCGATTGGTCATCAAATTGAACCAACACATCAATAAAATTAGACTCCACAAATCCAACAAGACGTGGGAGCAGTGGCTGCTACACCCACACGATGGACAGACATAGAGGGATAACCATGCTCAATTAGTCAATTTAGCCACTAAGAGAATTGGCATTGACTTCATCAAAATCATTTTCAAAATTTGATGAAAAGTACATATTTTTCATAAATTCAAAATCTCTCTAACCATAACTCCACATTGGATTAGATAAAATAATAAAATAATATTATTTTTTTAATAATAATATTTTATTTTTTTTATATTTTACAATTACACTAACTATATGTTAATTAATAATAATAATAATATTTCTTTATTCACATATTTCAAAACTGAACACAAAAATAAAAGTGAAAGGATGTTAATTAAAGATACATTGACTTTTACATTTCTTTAACACCTACGTGGCACATTTGTTTTTGGGTTGGAAAAATATTGGGAGCAGTCACTTTTACACACTCTACGTGGCATCATCCAAACCACATATCTCCTAAATTTAAAATTACTACCGTGATGAGAGAGAGTGTGGAGATGAGAGAAAGACGATAAGAGAGAGATGATGAGAGATAGAGCGGAGATGAAAGAGAGACGATGAAAGAGAGAGCAGAGATGAGAGAGACGATGAAAGAGAGAGATCGAGATGATAGATAGCAGAGATGAGAGAGATCAGAGATAAGAGAGAGACGATGAGAGAGAGACTGAGATGAGAGAGAGTTGATGAGGAATGAGAGAGATCTAATGAGAGAAAGTCGATGAGAGATGAGAGATCTGATGAGAGAGAGAGTTGAGGAGAGAGAAAGAGCCGGCAAGAGAGAGAGCTAATGAGAGAGATGAGAAAGAGAGAGCTTATGAGAGAGATGCTGGAGAGAGATGGTGAGAGAGATAAAGAGAGAGAGAGGGTAGAAGCCGTCTGGTGTATTTTGCACAAAAAACAAAAACAATATAAAAGGATTAGAATCAGCCACGTATAGTGTGTAATGTGAGCATAGCTGTATTTTGCACAAAAAACAAAAACAATATAAAATGATTAGAATCAGCCACATATAGTGTGTAATGTGAGCATAGCTATAGTGACTGCTCTATTATAAGAGAAAAATTTGATAAAAGAAAATTATGAAATGACCGACTGGCAACTTGCCTCTCAAAAACAATGGTGAAGTGACAACGAGTGGGGGAGGGGGAGCTGGGTCTCCCCTCCACCGGACCAACTCATGATCTGGCTGCCGACGACAAAAACGCTCGACACTTAAAGATAATAGGGGTTTAAATCGGCCGGGGCCAAGATTGGAGATACCTGAAACTCCACCACGTGTCATGCATGGACCATCGTCACATCCAAATAGTGAAATCATCCGGTACTTGAAAACGGCAACATCTGCTTCTTTTCCGTCCAAATCAATTCTGATCTATATACATATATACTTGTTTACACACGTACCATATGCCTGTAAACATAGTATACATAAGAGGATTGATGAAAAACTCTGATGAAAATAACTTTTAAACGGCGAAAGTACCCATGAACGAGTAAAAATGCATGTGATAAAAAGAACAAGATCGGTACTGACACTGAAAGAGAAAGAAAAGGCTTAAAAGAGGGCTCCATCACATCACATTAATGCGTCAAGTCTAGAACCTCAGATTAGATATATAGGTAAATTGACCCATCGAGAAATGGAGAGACGTACAGGTCATCATCTTTGTTGCCCAACGTATATATGGGTGGCTCAACAGCTTGTCAGCCACCGCTCAAGCGGGAGCTAACTTAGTTATATTATTATTTTTTTTATTGTTTTTAAATATATTTATTAATACTTTTAAACATTTTTTAAAAAAAATCACAATTTTATTAAAAAAATAAAAATTTTATTAAAAAAATAATTTTTAATCATTAAGTAAAAAAAAGTAGCTAGAAAATAAAATAAAAAATAATACTGGTAACTCCAAATGATAAGAACAAGTGATACGAGTAACATTTTTTAACATATATATAGGATCCGTCGATTTTTGCATATTCTCTTTACACTCTATTAAAGTGTTTGATCAAAAGAATTATTTTATATTAAAAAAATGATACATTTGTTAAGTACGTATTTCAAACAACTAACTATACGAACAATCTGCAACAAATAAGACGGCGGCACTGAGTACCTAGGAGTACTCTAATGCTTAAGTTAGAGAAATGTTCTCAATATATGTATATGAATCTCACTGTGTTACCTCTAGGTATTATTTATAGGAGTATGAAGATGTTGATAACGATTAACTCCACAGTTCATCTTAGATAACCCTGGAATAAATCGGTGGGATGGCTCTACTGATCCATTGGAGATGTTATCTATTATTTATGTTATTCACCACGTGGTTAAAGATCCAATCTCTGGGCTTGCAATGTTGATCCTGAGGTCTCAAACTTGGGCCTTCCAACGCATGGGCTTATTTCCCCCAAGATTCTAAATATCCCTTCCAATTATCCAGCTAATTTCTTTCATGCCTGCACATGGGAAATTCATCAATTTGTGCACACTCTACCCCGTTAGTTTCTATACTAACTAAGGTGTGTCATAACGAAAATTCATCTTTTCGTTATGTTAAAAACGTGGCCCATGTCATCCATAACTGTTCCCGCGCATTAATTTATTGTTTTCCTTTTTTTTCGAATAACAAACGATGGCGCTGTAACCCTTTTGTCTTCCCAAGAATTCCTCATCATTGCCCCCTCTTTCCTTCTCTTCTTCTTTCATCTTCTTGCATCATTTCCTTTTGTTGCTTTCTTCTCAAGTTTCAAACACTCACTACCTTTCACCATCTTAATCTTGTGTCTTCGCATTTCTTCAACAATGGCTCAGTGTGGCTCTTCCTGTGTTCCAAACCGTGCCTCCGCCCAAACCCCATCGGGGATTTCTCCCCATTCTGCACCCGAATCCTCTAACAGTCAAACTTGACCTTTCTTTGAAAGGTTCCAGGGCACTCCACACTTATCGCTCGAGACTTGGCAAGGTTGAGGACTTCGTATCGTATCCCCGACACCGTGGTTCTCTCTCTTCTGGCAGAAGGCATTGTCGACGAGGAATGCTTCTCGGGGAGGGTTGCTCGTCCTGTGTGTGCCCTAACACATGGTTTGCGCCTTCCATTCATCCGCCCTATTCGCGATGTCCTTGATTTCCTTTGATTGACCCTTACCCAACTTTATTCGCATGCTTGGCGCGTACTTTTGTGTTCATACATGGTGTTCTGTATAGTTCTGAAACCCCTGGGGGATATGTACCCAGATTTGACTACTCGTGAGTTCTTGTCTTTCTATTCTGTGAAATGGCTATCAGGTAACATTTGCATTTTTCATGTTCATTCGCAATGTTTGGCGGCATTTGAAAGTTTCCATTCAAATGCCAAACAATGACAAAAGAAAATTTTCCTTATTTCTTGTAGTGGCTGGGAATTTCCCACCCCTGAGATGACCATTGGGGACTTCCCCATCCGAGCTAATTGGGGCAAGGTCCCTGATGGTAAAAAGATCCTGATAGATCTGGCTAACCGAGAACGTTCTCGCGTTGACATAGTCCTAAATTGGGTCGAAGATAATGAGGGTGCCTTGTGGACTGAAAAGCTCTTGACTCCTACCAACATTGATAGATTCGTTGTGATGCTTCACCATTCCCACATCAAAGGGCGTAAATTAAAGGTTGTGACGCCTCTTTCCGAAAAGAGGCTCGCTTCCCCGCCTTTTGAGACATTTTGAGACCCCTAGAAAATGTCTTCGATGTATTAAGGGCGAGTCATTTGCTAATCGTCTTGTTGAAAACGTCAAAGGCGTCGTTGATGATGTGAGGCCAGAAGTGGTCATTAACAATTGTGCCAATCCGATCGAAGGAGGGGAGATGCCCTCTACTTCTCCTATGCATGTGTTGCTGCCTTCATCTCCTGGGCTTGACGACCTTGATGGGCTCATGGGCCAAGCCCTTGTCGATTTGGCCACAACCTTTAATTTTGTCTTACCCCCAAGGGGTTGGACTCAATGGGTAAACCCCCTTGCGAGTTGTCTTCTCTCCTCTCATCAGTCTCGACTCCTAGTGGCGGCGAGTTTGTGTCTGATATATATGAAGTTCTCTATGGGTGTTGTTGGGACTACGGCGTCTGAAACTGCAACTCCTACTGGCGGCGGCGACCAAAGTCTTGCCATGGACTATGTGTTCCCGAGGGGCAACATTGATGATCATGGGGATCAAGGCTCCAACCTAAGTTCCCTCCCTATAACTGTCTCTGGGGTGAGATTCTGCCTACAGACAATGAAAGGGTCTCCATTCCTTTCCCTTCACCCTCCTTTTTCGATGGTGACGTGGATTCCTCAACCCCTAGGGAGGGAGGCGGGTCATCACAAGAAGGTGAAATGGAAGGAGTGGCACAGGAGATGGTGAAAATGAAGACGGAAGAGATAGCAGCGGTGAAGATGCCAAGCCCGTCGATAGTTTTGAGTTTTCCACTGCCGCGAACAAAGGCGCATCTGTGCCTGCAGTAGAGGTTCCAGCCACCTCTTCTGCGCATTTGACGTACTCTTTGGGGAGGCCCCATGTGGAGGGGCATCGAACCATGGCATGAGGGTTTGAGGGGCCTTCTTACTTGCGCCCCTTCCTCAGGATAGAGCAGTGGCAGATATTGCTCAACGCTTAAAGAACTTCTTGTCTTCGGTATGACTTTATTGGCTTAATTGTACTTGTCTTCATATGTACAACCCATATTTTATTGTATCCTTGTGCTTTGTAGGGCGTGGATGACTTAGCGGCTTGGATTGTAGATGATCATGCCGACTTGTAGTCAAAGGTACGTACCAAGCGGATGTTTTGGTTCTTTTCTAAGAAAGAGATGAGTTGGATGCAAGCTAAAAAGACTAAGGTGGAGTCTTACTTGGAGCAGTCTGATGGGCATATCCATTCCCTGGAGGGCAACCTTGAGCTCCTTCACATGAAGCATCCGAGCTTCATAGTGAGTTACTTCGCGCCAAGTCCCTCATCATGCATAATGGAATCGCCTTGCAACTGGCGGAGTCTGAACGAGATTTTGCTCATGCCCAACTATCCCGCCTGAGTGGAGAGTTGGATTCCTCTCAACAGTTGTTGGTTGCTACCGAGCAACGATGCTTGGAGTCTGCCCAGGCGTTGGCTTCTTTTGAGGAGAGCCACATGCAACTTATCCTTGAGCTTTCAAATTCGAAGGCCTTATATAATGAAGCTCATAGGCAATTTGGCCTTAAAGTGTCAGAAATGGAGGGGTTTTACGAGGATCTGCGAGGTAAATTTGCCGCCTACAAGAAAGGTCGAGAAGAAATTGACGCCAAGCAAAGCAAAATGAACCAAACCATGCTACACTTGGACACAAAAGTGAAGGAGCAGAAGTAGCAGTTGTTGGAAGTGGAATCAAAATTGGCCACATCCAGGGGTGAGGTGGCCCGTGTGCTCCCACAACTAATGGTCATCAGGGCCTTTAGGGATCGGGCATTCGGATACGGATATGGGGCTGGCGTGGCTCACTTGCAATCTCACTTGTTGGCCAATCCTCAAACTGACTTGGATGTTTGGACCTTGACTCCTTCAGACCCGATGAGGTTTCATGTCAATTTGTGGATGCATTGGGCAATACTATGCCTAACGCCTTCCCGCCTGCTTCTTCACCCTCAAAACCTCCGGTGGCTGCACCTTCATGAAGACTTTGCTTCCTTTTACCTCCTTCCTTGTTTCAAACAATATTTTGGAAGACTGTAATGATAAATCCTTGTTGTGTTTTGCTTCTATAATGGTGGCTCTTGTTTTAGCCTCGTTTTGTATAGTTGGTATATGGCTCCCTTTTGACTTTATTTTTACAATGCTGGTGCTTGGTTTCTTTGTTTTGCCTCTGTTTTGTGATATTAATTCTGACCTCTGCGCCCATTGACTCCATAGTGAGTCCTTCGACACGACTTTGGAGACTAAGGGGGTCGTAGAACCTTTTGACCTCCACGCCCGTTGAGTGCACCACGAGTCTTTAGACTCGACTTTGGTGGCTAAGTAAGGGGGTTGTGGGGTCTTTTGACCTCCATGCCTATTGATTGCACCGCGAGTATTTGGACTCTACTTTGGTGGCTAAGTAAGGGGTTGTGGGGTCTTCTGAGCTCCACGCACGTTGATTGCACCAGGAGTCATTGGACTTGACTTTGGTGGCTAAGTAAGGGGGTTGTGGCGTCTTCTGACCTCCACGCGTCTTTTGATTGCACTGCGAGTCTTTGGACTCGACTTTGGTGGCTAAGTAAGGGAGTTGTGGGGACTTCTGACCTCTACGCCCATTGATTGCATTGCGAGTCTTTGAACTCGACTTTGGTGGCTAAGTAAGGAGGTCGTGGGGTCTTTTAACCTTCACGCCCGTTGAGTGCACCACAAGTCTTTGGACTCATTTTTGGTGGCTAAGTAAGGGGGTCGTGAGGATTTTTTTACCTTTATGCATGTTGATTGCATCGCGGATCTTTAGACTCAACTTTGGTGGCTAAGTAATGGGTTCGTGGGGTCCTTTGACATCCACACCCGCTAATTGCACCACGAGTCTTTGGACTCAACTTTGGTGGCCAAGTAACGGGGTCATGGGGTCTTTTGATCTCCACGCCTGTTGATTGCACTGTGAGTCTTTAAACTCGACTTTGGTAGCTAAGTAAGTGGGTCGTGGGGTCTTTTGATCTCCATGCCCGTTGATTGCACTGTGAGTCTTTAAACTCGACTTTGGTAGCTAAGTAAGTGGGTCGTGGGGTCTTTTGATCTCCATGCCCGTTGATTGCACTGTGACTCTTTGGAGTCAACTTTGGTGGCTAAGTATGGGTGAGACGTGCGGGCTGAAAAAAAAAGTGTCTACCTTTATTGAATACATCTTAGAAAAGAATCAAGGGTAGAATTTCTTCAAATGCTTGGCGTTCCAAAGGTGCTGTAACTCCTTTCCTTGATTTTCCTTGAGGCAATATAACCCTGATCGGTTGTTGGCAACTACTACGTATGGCCACTCCCATCGTGGCCCAAGTTTCCCTTCGTCTTGGCTCATCACTCATTTTTCTTTGAGCACTAAGTTGCCTACTTTGAAAGATCTGGATTTGGCTCGTTTATTGAAGTAACGCTCTGTTTTCTTTTTGTTGAGGATATTTTGGCTTCCTCTCTTTTCTCTTCTAGGAGGTCAAGGTGCTCCTCGAGCGCCTTGTTGTTCTCCGTTTGGTTGAAGTGGTGAATTCGGTGCATAGGTAGACTGATCTCTACCAGGGCGACTGCTTCACTCCCGAAATCTAGTGTGAACGGTGTTTCACCCGTTGGGGTCTTCATAGTTGTCCTATAGGCCCGCATCACTCCTAGGAGGTCTTCTACCCAGTCTCCTTTCCTATCGGTGAGCTTCTTCTTTAAAATTCCAAATAAGGATTTGTTTGTCGCTTTCGCCTGCCCATTAGCTTGTGGGTGCCCTAGTGAAGATTACTTAGCTTGGATTCCCAACTCTTTGCACCATTCTTTATAATACTCCGAATCAAACTGCTTCCCGCTTTCAGAGATTATATTGTGAGGGATGCCAAATTGGTAGATAATGTATTTCCACAGAAATTTGGTGGTGGTTTTAGTTATAGTTGCAAGGGGCTCCGCCTCTGCCCATTTTGTGAAATAATCTACCGTGACGATTATATGTTTTACCCCTCCCTTGCCTAGCAAGAAGATGCCTACTAGATCAATCCCCTATTAAGCAAACGCCCATGGGGTAGTAATAGAAAATAATTTCTCAGGGGGACAATACGGGACAGGGGCATATATCTGGCATCTGATACACTTCTTTGCAAACTGCTTGGCGTCTCTTAGGACATTGGGCCAATAGTAGCTTGCCCTAAAGGCTTTCTGCACTAGAGCCTTTCTACCAGAATGGTTGCCGCAGACGCCCTTGTGTATTTTCGTCAAGACGTATTATGTTTCCTTCGGCGAAATGCACCTTAACAAAGGGGTGGCAAAGCCTTTTCTGTAAAGGATTCTCTCAATCTTGACAAAACGTGTTGCGTTCTTCTTGATTTTCTTCTCTATCTCTTTCTCCTCGAGGAGTTTGCCCGTGTCCATGTACTCTTATATTGCCTTAGCCCACTCTGGCCCCGTGGGCCCCACCTGGTTTACCTGTACTCCGATTGCTAGGATATTTATCACTCTCCTATATACCTCCCACGATAAATCTGACTATTCTCTTGTAAATGCGACTTTGGCTAGCCTGTCTACTATGGTGTTCTCTTCCCTTGGTATCTGCTCAAGATTGAAGTAGGAAAGTTGGTCATGGATCTCTAATACCCGGTTCAGGTATTTTTTCAGTTTTTCCCTTTTGTGGCGTACGTCCCAGTTACTTGGTTTACCACAATCTAGAAATTTGCTTTTGCCTCAATCTCTACGGTGCCTAGAGTTTTTACGATGGATAGTCCAGCTATCAGTGCTTCATATCCGACTTTATTATTCATAGTTTTAATTGTAAGTGTGGCCATGTAGTAGTGTTCTTGCACTGCTTCTCATATGATGTACACCCCTCTTCCTCCTCCCGTTAGGCAGGTAGATCCATCACCGAAAACCAACCAGGGTTGTCGGTATGGTGCAACTTCAACTTCCACTAGGAAGTCTGTAAATTCGGCGACGAAATCTACCAAAGCTTGCCCCTTTACTGAACTTCTGGGCATGTAATCGATATCGAATTCGCTGAGTTCCACTGACCAGACGACCAATCTTCTTGAGCTGTCAGGTTTTTGCAATATTCTCTCAAGGGGGTGTTCCATTAACATCTCTATGGGATGAGCCTGAAACTATAGCCGCAATCTCCTGGCAGTTGTCACTAATGCAAATGCCAACATTTTCATTCGAGGGTATCTAGTCTCGGCACCTCTTAATGAGCTGCTCGTGTAATACACTGGCGCATGTGTTGCTCTATCTTCCTTGACCAAGATTGTGGAGACGACATGGGGGGATTCCGCCAGATATACGTACAAGGTATCCCCTTAGTTGGGTTGCTTTAACAGTGGTGGGTTAGATAGATATTGTTTTAGATCTTGGAAAGACCGATCGTACTCTTCGTTTCATGTGTGTATTTTTTGTAAGACCCTAAAGAAGGGAAGACATTTGTTTGTGGATCTTGACACGAAACGATTCAATGTTGCCACCATGCCCGCCAATTGTTGGGCGTGGTTGATGTTTTGAGGTGGCTTCATGTTCAAGATGAAGTCAATATTTTTAGTGTTTACCTCGATGCCTCTTTATGAGACAGTGAAGCCTAAAATTTTTCCCGAATCCACTCCAAAAGTACAATTCGCTGGGTTTAATTTCATTTTATACTTACAAAGCACAACGAAAGATTCTCTTAGGTCTTCTAGGTGTTGGGCGGGTTCCTTACTTTTCACCAACAGGTTGTCGGCTTATACTTCCATAGTCTTTCCAATCTGCTATTTAAATATCCGATTGACCAGCTTTTGGTAAGTCGCCCCGGCATTCTTCAGCCCAAAGGGCATCACTCGATAACAGTAAAGACCTCTATCGGTGATAAATGTCGTCTTTTCTTCATCTGCTTGGTTCATGCGGATATGATTGTACCTTGAATACGCATCCATAAAACTCAACACTTGGTGTCTTGTTTTGGCGTCAATGATAATATCGATCTGTGACAAGGGGAAGTTGTCCTTGGGGCAGGATTTATTTAGGTCTGTGAAGTTCACACACATCCTCCACTTCCCGTTAGCTTTCTTGACTAACACTACATTGAATAGCCACTCTTAATAGTATGCTTCTCTTATAAACCCCGCCGCTAGGAGACGATCTACCTCCACGGCTATGGTCGTGCACTTCTCCATGCTGAAAGCTTTTCTTTTTTGGTGTACTTTCTTTGTAGCTGGGTCAACACACATGTTGTGCTCTATAATGGCATTATCAATTCCCAACATATCTTCATGACTCCAGGCGAACACGTCTGCGTGTTCGATCATCAGTTTTTTTAACGCCTCCCTATATTCGTGGGGGGAGCCTTGTTCCCACCTGTGTCGTGGCGTTTGGCTGATCTTGGCATAGGGCTACGATCTCTAGAGGCTCATTTGCCTCTGCCTGCATTACGTTATTCTCATCCCTTGCTTCCATGTCCTGGTTGGCTGTGATTAATGGTGGGGGCAGCGGCTTCCCTTCTAAACTTTCGACGACACACAAGCTTGGTGCCCTTGCTTTAAGTTCTTGCATGTAGCATTCTTGCGCCAAAATTTGTTCTCCCCGAACCTCACCGAAGCTTGTTTCCATTGGGAACTTCATTTTTAAGTGGTAGGCAGAAGTCACAACCTTCATATTATTCAATGTGGGGGACGTCCCAATATGGCGTTGTAGGATGATGGGGCTTTGACTACCAAGAAGTTTGTTATTGTTGTTGCCATATGTGAACCCTGGTCGACCATGACTGGTAGTGTGATAACGCCTATTGGTTGTATAGCCTCGCCAGAGAATCTCTTTAGGGGAGTTGGAGACGAGCGTAGCCTGTCGGGGCTAATGCCCATCTTGGCGAAAGCATCATAGAATAAGATGTCAGCTTAGCTCCCGTTGTCGATTAGTTTCTGTCTAGTCATGTAGTTTGAAATTAACAAGGTCACCACCAAGCCGTCATCATGTGGGTAGAGGTTCCTTTGACAGTCTTCATCTCCAAAAGAGATGGTGGGTGTGGTACTTAGTCAGGGGTGTTTGAAGGGTTTATCTGCCATATATACCTCGTGGTACCTTGCTCTATGGGCTTGAGCTTTTCTACTGGAAGTCATCACGCCCTCGTCGACAAATCCTCCTGCTATGGTGCGAATTTCTCCGAGGGGAGCTTGGTTTTGGTTGTGAGGTTGGCGGGGGTCATCATCTCTCCGTTCTCTTTCCTATCTCTGTCTTTTTGGACTACTGCTCCGCCTGGGCTCTTGCCCCCGGCTATTTTCTCTTCTCGGTTTGATGTGTTCAACTAGCATTTGCTTGAATTCACCACTTCCTGCCAATCTAGCCACTCTTTTCTTCATGGTTGAGCAATCTTTCATCCATTGAGTGTCCACTTGGTGGTATTTGCAATAACATAGGCCCCTTGTGGGTGGGTGTGCTTCCTTCCTTATGGTTTTTGCATTTTCTTGTACGCTCGGATTGTTGTGGATGAGGCGAGGCTTTTGGTCTCGCCAAGTGGAGTACCTTTCTCGCCGCCCGTCTTGATGACTTGGCCCAGTATTCTTCCTGTCTCTCGCACTATTCGAGGTATTGGTCTCTGACTTTAACTCCTACTTCTTGGATTCTAAGAGGGCTTGTAATGTGTCCTCGGCGTTAACATAGTCATCTACCCTGTCCATGAACTCCCTCATAGTTGAGGGGGTTTTCTTGGCTAACTCGGTCAAATACGCTTTCAAACTTTCCTCCTCCCTTTGTTTAGTAGTGAGAAGATAAGCGGTGGGCCATCGATGTCTCTTACTTGCCATGAATTATGTTAAAAATTGTTTGGTCAATTCTTCAAAGTTGTTAATAGATCCTGGTCGTAAAATTCCAAACCAGCCCAGTGTTATTCCTTTTAATGTTAACGAGAAGGCACGGCAAGCCACCTCTCCCAAGAAGCCATGGAGAGTCATGTGTGCTTTAAAATTCTGCAAGTGATCTACAGGGTCCCGGGATCCGTCATACCTGTCGATTTGTGGAACTTTGAATTTAGGTGGGAGTGGTACTACCATCACTTCCTCATTGTAGGGAAGATTAGTCTGATTCAATAGCTGCTCTACAGAGGAAGATCCTCCCATTCTCCTTGCCATCTCCTTGTATTTATCTACGTGGCTGTGCAGCTCGTCATGTAACCTCTTATTTTCTAACTCTTCGGCATTCATACCTCCCAAGCTATGTGTATCTCCTTTTATTTTCCAATTGTGGACCGGTGGTATAGTAGCATCATGACGCTTAAGCTCTTCGTTCTCCCTCCACAGCTGCTCAACCACTGTCGTTGCTTTTTTCAACTTTTCTTCAGCTTCTGCCAACCTTAATTCTACACCTGTGATATTCATCTCTTGGTCAATGGTTGCTTGAGATTGTGTGGTAGGTTGCATGTGAAAATCATGTTGAAGTTTGTGAACATCTCACAGACGGCGCCACTGTTAAGGACGTGTTTCACACCACCAACTATACGAACAACCTACAACAAATAAGATGGCAGCACTGGGTGCCTGGGAGTACTTCGATGCTTCCAGAGTTCATCTTAAGTTAGAGTTCATCGGTCAGATAGCTCTGCTGATCAATCGGAGATGTTATCTATTCTTTATGTTATTCACCACGTGGTTAAAGATTCAATCTCTGGATTTGCAGTGTTGATCCGCCTCCAAAGTGATTGTACATAAGATTTGTGTGTGTGTGTATATATATATATATATATAAAGACGT
Organism: Juglans mandshurica; assembly: GCA_022457165.1. NCBI lineage: Eukaryota > Viridiplantae > Streptophyta > Magnoliopsida > Fagales > Juglandaceae > Juglans > Juglans mandshurica. The sequence goes on from CM039633.1 coordinate 16,166,496, forward strand.
GATCGTTGAGCGTCTAGCCACGTCAAGATCTTGCTTTCATTCATGGCCACTGTGGAACATACTATCCAATCAGTCGACCTCGATTAAGCTATCCCCCCCCCCCCCCCCCCCCCCACACACACACATAATGAAATATTATACTCATCATCTTTATATTACATATTATACATAATTTTGATAATTTTTTTATTAAATATATGATATATAGATGATGAGGTGGAAAATTCTTAAGGTCACATTTGAATGTTAAGCTGAATTGAGATAAGTTGAGTTATTTATGAATACCAATGAGTTGAGATGGTGTAGTGAGTTTTGTGGGACCAACCTAAAGTAAATGTATTTGGATATTAAGATGAGTTAAAATGTATTTATGAAAAGTTGAAAAAGATTGTGGGTCCCTCGTGGAAAGAGATGTTGAGTTAAAAAGGTTATAGATCCCACGTATAAAGAGGTTTTGAGTTGAGATGAGTTTAGTGATTTGAGAGTTAGGTATTTGGATGTAAATTAGACTGAACTGAATTGAATCATTCAATTCCAAGGACCAAATCGTAAGAATAAAACAGAAAAAAAATAATTAGTAATATAGTTTGTGAATAGTAGTGAGATGACATGAGAATTTTGTGAATATTAGTAAGATAGTTTGTGAATAGTAGTGAGATAGTTTGAATTAAATATTTTTTGGGTTTTGGGAAAGGTGAGAGACAAAGTTGAATGAAAAATATTATAAAGTTAAAATATTGTTAGAATATAGTTTTATAATATTATTTTTATTTGGTGTTTGAAAAAGTTAAATTATTTTTTATTCTTTGTTTGAAAGTTTGAGAAAATTGTAATGATTTGTTTGAAAAATTTGTAATGATTAATTTGGAAATTTTGAATTTAAATTATGTTTAGAAGTGAGATAAGATCATGAGATGAGATGAAAATCTTAGAATGGGATCTATTTCCAAACAAGCCTGCTGGTATGCAATATAGGACTTATGAATAGGGCTTTGCTATAACTAGAATTCTCTCTTCTCTTTAATTTTTTTTTTTTACTAAAAGAATTGTTTTAACTTTAATTATTGAGTAATAATACACGACTCTTTTATGAAAGGAAGAAATTCTTACAATTATTTTATAAAATAGAATTATTTTAAAACATAATTATAAAAACCCATGTTGTGTTTGTTGTTTTCCTTTTGTTTTTATTTTCCTAATTAAAATATTGGTTGGGTAGTCAGCTCATCCCCCCAAAGTTTATATCATATACCGTACTGTCAATCGATCTTGCATAATACATGATTACTTTTCCATCGAAAAAAGTCATGCATGTGAGGCCAACGTACGTACAATTTATCGAAAATAAATGAGAAAAAGTTGTAAGCAAAATAAGATCATGCACATGATCATATCTAAATTATGATGGTCCGAAAAAAACCTAAAAGTACCACCATTTTTATATGTGCTAATCCATAATACGTAATTTTAGGTTACATTTGAATAGTGAGGTATTTTGAGATATTCTGTGAATATTAATAAAAAAGTCATGATAATGAAATATTCTGAAAATATATGAATACCCACCAGGCTTTAGTTGTCAAAATTTCAAAACGTAATTTATAGATCAATATCATTGTTATAAACCAATGGAACTATGTAAATCCCAATATCAATATCAAAGAACATTAATTTATAATTTATTTTTTGAAAAGAGACAATGTAAGGAGAAAAAAAAAAGGATTATCTCATTGTCTTTTATATCTTATTTTCCTTCGTTGGAAACTCGACAAATGGAAGTAAAGCTAGGGTTTGAAAGCAAAATTAAGGATGCATATATGGCTCTCAAGAAACAAGCACATAGATCTAGGTCCCTCCCTCATTTCCACTCTCTAATTAATTAGTGTGTTGTTAATGTACGTACGGACAAGGGCCGGAGAGAACCAATAGCCATTAAGGGTGTTATAAGTTGTGTGATAAGAGCCCTTTCATGTGATTTGATAGATTAGAGATTATGAGTTCGAATTATCAAATGACATCAAATGATACGATAAATATTAAAGACATGAAGTTCATAACAATTATATATGCATGTTTAGTAGTGACCAGTATGCTTTGTTCTTTCCTAAATCCATTCTGAGAAAGTCCATGATGCTGCTTTTATTCATTTGGGCCAGTCTAATTTAAGACGCCGAAGAACATAAGATATTAATACAAGTGATGTCAAGATGATCGTTATTTGCTGAGTTTCTTACCCAAGGGCCAAAACAAGATGCATGATCCAGTTTTTAATTGGAAGTGAATTAGTCTTGCTAATGCTAGTCTTCCCTTTTCAAGGATATAGGTAGAATCTCAGACGCTTCCACGTGGCAAAAACTATTCCCAGGGTTCTGCAACCAAACATGTTGACGTGACATATAAAACATAAGTATCCACACACACTAGCTGGGGTCTGCCGACTAGGGTTTATTCTCGGCCTCGAAGACCTAATTTTTAGGTTATCTATATATATGTATATATAAATAAGGTAGTTTCATTCTACGCTACAGTATTATAGGGGAAAAAACCATACACATTTTTCACAACTTCAATCATGACTTTAAGCCAAATCTTTAGAATTCAAGAAGAAGTAGAACATTCTGGGCCGAATTTTGCCGACGATTGATGAACAGTTCCAGTCGGCATTGCTCAAAAGCTGGTGGCTTCTTTATATATATATATATATATATATATATATATGTTTAGTTTTTCTGATCTGACATTTGGCTCAAATATTAGCTTTCGAGAGGAAGGTTGAAAATGGGTAGTCGTCGAAAACTTAAAACACAAATTAAAGTCGTCGTAATATTAAAAAAAAACTATGCTACCTAATATCACTATCGTAGTTCGGTAGTTGGCCGGAAAGGATCAAAAGATGGATTTTAGGCTCGGTCAGGGTTGCGGTCGTTGCGGGCAGAAGGAAAAGGCTCGAGAAAGGTAAAAAGAAGAAAAAGAAAAAAAAGAAATAAAGAAAGAAAGATAATGTTATTTACCGTCTTTTTATTTTATTTTATTTATATTACCTGGTATGTGATATATTTATTATTATTAAATTATAAAAAAATATATAATAATTAATTATTTAATGATGATAAATATATCACATTATACTTAATGAGATGACAGTAAGAATATAATATTGTATATAGAATTTTTTTAAAGAAACATATATGATAAAAAAATAATGTTATATATCATATTACTATTTTATTTTTATCTTATTATATAATAAGACGTGACATATTTAATATTATTTGATAATTAAAAATTACTTAATAAATAATTATTTAATAATAATAAATATGTTATATTATATATAATAAAATAAAAACAAGATAATAGTTGGTTGTATAGAATTTGTGTGGACGAAAATGCCGACATGGTTTTTGAAACTTCATGTATTCCATCGCCAATCCATAGTGGTCAGAAGCTCTGCGGGGATTGATGCCCCGAGCGTCCCAGAATGCAATAAATGAATAAAACCAAACCAGAGTTAGAAAAATGCCTCGGTTTCCGAGAGTATTTAGAGGGGCCAGGGAACTCCTGTGAGTCTCTGGGTCAACTTTTTCTGAAAGTTGTACTGAAGAAAGAAAGAGGGTTGAGAAGCTGGGTCTAAGAAGAGTAGCTAAGCTAGTTCTCTTGCTATACTGTGGTGGTACAAGTACCGAGGCAGGCCCCTCTGAGTCAGAGAAAGTGGTGGCAGAGAATGACCAGAGCCCAAGGCAATAGTACTACTTTTCCTGTCTTCCACGCTTCATTGCATCGTATTGATCAGCTTTGAGAAATGGAGTCTGATTGTAACTTAAAAAGGGGAGTTGGGTGAACGAAATTAGACGTTCCCTTCCATTTGACCTAATCGTTACATGAACTATATTTCATATCTGTCGTTAGAATTTCATTAGTATGCTCTGTTTCATTGTACAAATCTTATATTCTTATTTAATTATTATAATTTTTTTAAATTTTTACATAAAATATAATAAATAATTTAATTTTTTTAAATTTTAAAATAAAAATAATATTCTAAAAATATTTTATCCAAATTCTTATTGTAAAATAAATATAAATAATTAAATCTATTTTTTTAAAAATTTAATATTTTAAGATAAATTATGATTTTACACCATAGAAATTTTGAGTTCAAATTCTGGCTCTGTTCTTCATTCTATTAATAAATATCTTGCGTGTTGTGTCCACTTATTAAGTAGCATTCTTGTCTACATATTATGAGTGTTAAAACCAATATAAAAGATTAAATCCATTTCTTTTAAGTCTAAAATTTTAAAACATGAGACGATTTTGCATACATGATTAATTTTATTAGACTACATACTGTTTACTATAAATAAAATGGAAGAATTATGAACATGATGATAATTAATACATAAGAAATAACTACATAAGAGTTTGTTTGTTTAACGAGCTTAATATTTAAACCCTTGTCTAAGAGTTTTAAAATAGAGTTTAACTACAGATCAATCAATGTTCCTCATCAGCCGTTGCATACCTTACGTTGGTTTTACTTCTCTTCTCATTCAAATTTTGCATGCATCCTGCAAAACCCACCCTCCTCCCTCTCTAGGAACCCGCGTCACCTTACTCTTCCCAACGCCACATCGCGACGGCGTCTCTCTGTTCAGCGCCACCTCGTGATGCTCCTTCGTCTGCCCAGTGCTGCCATTCCCCGCGAGCTGGTTGAATGGACTAAACCAGTGACACTGCTCTGGTGGAGTTCAATTTCGCCACTGCCCCTGCTCAGCTTCGTAGATAAATGTTATAACATTTTTCCTTCCATATTATTACGTTCTTTCTTGTGTACTGAGAGATGTGGTTTTTGGGTTTTGTGAGATGGGGGTATTGGGCATGGAGAAAAACATTATTCTTTGGAGATAGACATAATTAGAAAGGTATGATCTTAAAATCTCATATCACATGTTGAAGAGATGAAGATTTCAAACTGAGGAAGGATGAAGCACAAAGGCGAAGAGAAAAACTGACAGAGGGGAGTAGGGTCGAAGTCGACGAGGGTGTTGGGCAGAGGGAGGATCGACAGCGACGAGACAACTTTGCAGAGGATGGGCGATGTGGGGGGTGGGGGAGAGGATGGGCGACAAGGGTTAAAGAATATCAAATTAATGAGAGAGGAACGTGTAATAAGGAGAAAGGGAAAAATAAATAAATAAAAAAATACTGAATGGGTAATGTGTGTTTTGGCTGATGCGAAACAATAGCTGATGAGATTTTTTTTTTTTCACATAAGAAATAATATATGCCCTTGATCTCCAATTAGTTCTATTGTATGTAGAAACATCGATCAACAACGGAGGGATTAGCAAGTTGTGACAAAGTTTATTCCTACAAACTTGGCGCAAGGATGGTCATGATTGATTCAAATATCTGTGATTATGGTCACTTTTCATTTAATTATTTGATATTTTCTGCTTTTTCCCTCTCACTTTAAACATGTATTCACTTTGTAATAAAAGATGGAAATAAATATTTAAAAAAGAAGTATAGAAAAAATAAAAATATTTCGACGTGTGTATTAAAAAGATCGAATTGTTAATACAGTTCAATTAAAATATTTTAAAAATAAATATCTTGCATAAAACAGTTCAATTATATATAATTTATATTTAATTTCAAAATTAGTGACGTTTTCACGTGCGTCGACTCGTAAGATGTAATTGAACCCGATTTTCATAGGAACTCGCCACCATTCAGGAAAAAAAATAGGTAAGAAAGTGAAAAAAAGAAAGAAGGGAAAGCACTGGCTTTGAACTGGTGCCCGTGCACCATCCCATCACGCACCCTCTTCTCATTTTAGTTTTCTTTCGATTTTGACTTGAATATATAAACTTTATTCTCTCCTATATATGTATTGATGCTTCCAGTTCTATGTGATCATCATTCTTTTTAGGATTATTTTAGATATTATATATCTTAATTCTCTGAATTATATAAGACGAGAAACTTCGTGAATCATTAGATAAGATGTTTGCTCAAATATTGTTTATTAATTATTAATTATTGCCATTCCAAAAAACTATGGGTTATTAGGGATGATATTTACATTCTACAAGTGTTAAAATTATACAGAGATTTTATAAAAATAAATCTACGACGTGATCTATTAGATCTATTTTATAATGTAACTAAAGTACGATATCAAATTAAGTCAGTTTATGATTTTATTTTTTCATTAAGTTTAGATTTGAAAAGTGTTTCATCTCATCTCATTTCATCATTACAAATTTTTTTAAATGTTTTCATAAAAAATATAATAAATAATTTAATTTTTTTAAATCGTAAAATAATAATAATATTAAAAAATAATAATCTAATAATTTTTTTTTTAATTTTCATATTTTAACTTAAATCATCTTGTATCATTTCTAAATCCAAACTAAGAGCATTGGTAATGGACTAGCCAAATGCCAATGCAAGTCCAAACTTTAGCTAAATGTGAGAAAAAGCTTCCACAGAACTAGCCAATTGTCCAAAGCTTAAGACTTGATGAATAGTAAATCTTAAGTTATCTCCAAACATGGCTAGCTACTATTCACAATTGAAAGTAATATTTAATTATATCATCACTTCCCTCTCTCTTTGAATGGTAAAACATGCATGGCATGCACATTATTTCTATTGATTGGTAGAGTAGACACATTATTTCTACAAAGCATGAAGATCTAAGAAATATATAAATTGTATTTGTAAAAAATAAAAATAAAAAAAATAAAAAATATTATATTATATTATTATTTTAATTTTATAATGGCTAGTCCAATGTAAACTCAACTAGTTAAAAATTGATATTATAACCAAAAGTTAAGATTTTAGCTAAATTTTAGACTTGGCAATGGCTAGACCATTACCAATGCTCTAAGACAATTCTCTTATATTAGATGATTATATTAATTTATAATAAATATAATATTCTTGTTTTTTCTCTCTACAGATCAACTCTAAAAACTAATAAAAAAACCTTTGGTGTTTCAAAAGGTGGGTGCAAATTCCGCACAACTAGGTACCCCACGCAACCTTTCTCACATCTAATCATAGAAAACGAAAAGAAAAGAATATGAAAAAGAAAACAGAAACGTTGCATTCAAAGCTGGCTAGAAATATAATGATTTAATTTGTGTATATAAATGAAAGGAAAACAATCAATCTCGATTCACTGAAAGTTGATATGTTGATCAAAAAATCATCACAATCTCTTAATATTTTATATTATTTTTAATTATTATTTTTTTATTAAATATTTATTATATGAATAATGAATAAAAAATTTGAAATAATTTAAAAAGAATAAACTCAAAAAAGAATTTTCAAAAAATATTAAAAATTTCAAATAATATAAAATGTGATAGAAGTTATATAGTAAAATTTTTTATTTTTCTTTTTTCAAAAAATCGTAATCAGGCAGTCAACAAGTCTAGCACGCATCTCGTGAAGTGAAGTACTATCTATCACTCAACAATTGCTCGAGAGACAGTATCTCGTTGAAAGGTAATACCATAACTTTTGCTTGAGCAAGGTTCTAATGTTGTCATGTCTTGCCGTGCAAACCTGCTTGGCTGAGCGTAACGTATGGTGTATCTGCAATCTTTATGTATAACTCACTCAAGTAGTAAAGTAATAGTACATGGATTAAAACTTGAAAATCATGTCCTTTTTTTATGATATTTTATTTTTTGACCCTAACACTAATGTAAGTGGATTTCCTCCTCACTAATAAGTCCCCTAGGCGCTCAGCCAAGAATAATGGACTTCGTCCTGATACCTGATCTCAAGGTCCAAACTTGCCCATGAAGCAACTCGCTTGCAAGGAAAAGTATACAATGATGGTTAATGGAACATATAGGCCTCATGTCACTCGGGCGCACCCCGCTCATGGGGACTCGTACATGGCAGAACGAGAAAAATGGAGAACATTTGATCCTCTGACAAGAGAACATCGAATAACTGCAGAAGACGCAAGCAGAGTAAAACAAATCTGGGAACTACGACGCATTAATGGTACCACTACCTGAGCAACGCACCACATTAATGACGCCGTCGCAAATGCACACAACATTTAAAGGATTTTGACAAAAGGAACAATAAAATGGACATGGGCTCCATGGGGGCAGACACGATCTGTCCCCCAGACTCGCGATATAAACTGCAGTTTTCAAGTACGAAAATCACTCTAGATTCTTTCAATATTTACAAACTTCTAAATACTCTACTGACTTTAGTATCAGAAACTCCTCAGTCCCAAGGCCGCCCTCGCCCAATTTCTTTATTCTTCGTTTTCGCAGGCCCAACTTTAAAGATCCGAGTTGTTGAAATCTAATCCAGAGGCGTAAGAAACACGACATTAACAACTTATATATATATATTATATGTGTGTATGTGTGAATAAGTCCCCAAATGCATAAATCTTGTGTAAGACTTTTGTAAAAAAGTGATATCTGCCAAGAAAAAGTAAATTTTTCGTACTTTTTCATGGTATGCTCTACTTTTTTATAAAATGCGAGACTTGTAAATTTTTTATTTGTATATATCATTATTCACATTATATTGTGTGTGAGAGAAAGAGTAGGAAAAATATTCACTCAAGTTGTTGTTTGAACAGGAGAGCTTTAAATAAAAGAGAGATAAACATATAAATTAGAGAAAAGATATTTGTAAAATTAAATTGTGTAACCGCCGCGTAATCGTTTTAAAAAAAGTGAATAAAACATAGGATTTACATAAAAAAATTAATTTTTTAATAGTAGATCCCACTCTTTTTTAAAGCGGTTACGCGATACTTACGTAGTTCACGGTTATATGTAGAATTACTCCCTAAATTATATCTTTCTCTTATTTGATGCTTTAAAATTCAGACAAAAAATTAAGAAGACCCTTAATTGACACATCGATAGTAAATTTTAAATTGATAAAGTAATTGCTGAAGATTGTTGAATCCTAATTTTGTAATCATAAATGTTGAGAGTGAAAACTAAAGGCCAGGGACTAATAATATGGTTTGTATATGATGCCGACTGTAATCGTGATTATTAAACTCATAATCATAAGTACTTTTGACAAATACAACTCCAATAGTGTAACCCGCAAATAATGTTGGGATGGTGAAGAGCATTTGATTAACCATTGGTGTAATATTGATTATAGTTGACCCACGCTCTTGATAAGGATCATCATCGTGCACCTCTTTTTCTTATTAGATTACATCATTATTATATGAGTAATGCTAGAGAGAAGCCACTATAACAATGTATACTTTACACTCGCTATATGCTGCTTCTAATTTTTTACTTTTTTTTTAGACTTAAAAGATGTGTGGTCTATATGATGTTACATTACGTGTACAAAATGATTACTCCTAATATATGATGTCACATTATATATGATGCCAGATCATATATAATGCTTTGTCAAATATACACAAGCACAGAGAAAATTGAACAGAATTATTCATGCAATGAATTGGGCCATAGATAAATATCCCATGAGAAGTTGATAATATTAACTTTTTCAATCAAATAAATAGTAATATTCGTATAATTATTTTATGAAATCTATTTTACAATCAATTAATATAATAGTATCGTTTCATAAAAAGGATTTTAGATTTTTATTTAAATGGGTTCACCATTTGATTACGGATTTGTAAATAAATATTTATAAAATATTATATGTGTATCATTATTTTTATATTATTAATAGATAAGAAGAAATACATCTCACGTTGGAAAGTAGAAAAGTCAGTGCAATTGTGTTTGAGCACTGCTGTAGATCGAAGAGATTTCATAAAATATATTCAGATATGATTTAATATAATATAGTAGATTTATTTTAAAATAAAAATATTTTTACAATAAATTAAACTATATCAGTTAATAAATTTACTATTTGTGAACAGCACAAACCTACTTTTATTTTTTTCCTGAACACCACATATCTACTTTGATTTTTTATTTTCTTTTAGTTTTTTTCCTTAACAAGTATGTAGTATAGAGATGATGAGTAGAAAAATTTTATTAGTTTAACAGAAATTAAATTAAAAAAAAGAATTAAAACAAGGGTGGTTTGTGATGTAAGCAGTTGAGTAGCATTCCTATGTCTTATTATGTTTATAATTATGAGTCATTTTATTCGTTATTCATATACTACACATCATACAAGATTTTTTTATTATTATTTTTTATTCTTACTAAAGTAAAAGAATTATTCTACTTATAATCAATACACCACATATTTAATAAAGAAAAAAATGAAAAAATTATGTAGGGATGATAAGTAATTTTTTTTTTTTATAATTATAACAGTCATTCTATTCATCATTTTTATATCACACATTATACTTATTCTTTATTTTTACTAAATTAGAATTATTTTAGTCATCATTTATAGATCACGAGAAAAAAAAAAAATTGTCTGTGATGTGTGGGGTATATATGTAGCTCTACTCAGAGCTCTACTACTCTCAGGTTCTAGACTGAAGACTCTTATCTCTTTTGTAAGAGTTTCTCTTATCATCGGTCATGTGTCAACATTTCATTGCTGATGACATTAAATAACAATGAATATGTACTGGCTAGCTAGCTTCCCTTCCATCAACACATCACCTGACACTGCCATTTCGTTATTAATCTTGTCAATGGCACATTTTTAAGAAGGACGAAAGGGATACATCAATCTTCAAATTGGAGGATCGAAAAAGAAAAAAACTCAAAAGTGCATATGCTCCGAGGGGAAAACTATATTCATCTCTCTACCTTAGATTTCGAACACTAAACAAATGTTTATTTTGGACAAGATTTTTATAAAAATATTGCTTTTATCTCAAAAAAATAAGGAAAGAAAAAATCAGTCTCTCTTAAATAAAGTATAATACGCATTAGTTACTCTCAAAGCATTAAAAGAAACGTTGTTTTTGTTACAATTCAAATATTTGGAGAATTGCTACCTTACCTTAAACGCAGGTATAGGCGTGTATTTATAATGATGTAAAGTATATTCTGTTACAACCAAATCATGGAAAGATAAAACAGAGAATTTACACTGATTACATATCTAAACAAACGTATCAAGGATCCTGTGAAATATTTGAACTGGTTTTCGTGTAGTTGCTTTGTGAGGCGCCGCTGTTTATTGTTGTGGATAAGTCTCTAATTGTTGCTGTGGATAAGTACTCTTTAACACGCTCCCTCAAGCTTAACTGTGCAGAGGCAATGTTTAGCTTGTCACGAAGGAGAGAGAACCGAGATGAGGATAGCGGCTTGGTGAAAATGTCAACTACTTGATCTTTGGTAGAAATGAAGTGGATGTCTAATGTACCACGAGCAACCATATCTCGGACAAAACGAAAATCTATCTCGACATGTTTGGTTCGAGCATGAAAAATTGGATTTGAGGATAAATATGTTGCACCAATATTGTCACACCAAATAATGAGAGTTGTAGAGGGAAGAGACTCAAGTTCAGTCAGAAGAGAGCATAACCATGTGATCTCAGCAACAGTATTTGCTAAGGCTTTATATTCAGCTTCGGTGCTAGACCGGGCTACAATAGCTTGTTTTTTACAACTCCAAGAAATTAGATTGCCCCCAAGAAAGACACAGTAGCCACCTGTGGAGCATTCACTACTACCCGCAAGCGCTTGGTTGACTGCCAATGGAGTGTTGTTAGCTTGTGAAGAAACTGGGATAGCTTGTTAACCGTGAATGCTATATCGAGTCTAGTGATGCAAAGATATTGAAGAGCACCAATAGTTCATCTGTAAAGTGTTGGGTCTGAAAATGCTTCACCTTCATAAGCCTAAAGTTTTGTTGTTGTGGCCATAGGAGATTGAACCAGTTTTTCTTCTAGCATGTTGGTGCATTTCAATATATCCATGATGTATCGATGTTGAGATAAAATGAAGCAGAATTTTGAATCATTTCAACACCAAGAAAAAATTGTAGAGGACCTAGATTTTTAACAGCAAATTCATTGTGTAAAGCTGATAGTAAATCATCGATAGCTGTCCGTTTATTGCTTGTGATGAGAATATCGTCCACATATATAAGTATAAATATTTTGACTGTGGAAGATGCATAAACAAACAAGGAAGTGTCGGACCGAGTACCTTTAAAACCAAGATCAAGAAGCTTGTTGCTAAGTCTAGCAAACCAAGCCCGTGGGGCTTGTTTAAGACCATACAAAGCTTTTGGCAATTTACATATATGGTTTGGGTATTTGGAATGAAGAAAACCAGGGGGCTGAGACATATACTTCCTCTGATAAATTCTCATGTAAGAAAGCATTTTGAATATCGATTTGATGAATGGGCCAACCAGCTAAGATGGCTAAGGAAAGAATAGTACGTATCGTTGTAGGCATAGCAATAGGGCTAAATGTTTCACCAAAATCAATACCTGGTTGTTGATGATAGCCTTTGGCAACAAGACGCGCTTTATAGTGTTCGATAGTACCATCCGCATGTCATTTGATGCAAAACACCCACTTCGAGCCAATGATGTTACAAGCTGAATTAGGAGGAACCAGGGTCCATGTTTATTTTTTAGCATTGCATCAAATTCAATGTTCATTACTTGACGCCATAGTGGGTCTTTGATGGTTGTGGTATAGCAGGTAGGCTCAGTAGGTTGTTACGAAGATTCAGTAAGGAGAGCTCGTGGGATTGGATATCAGATCAAGCCTTCAGGAAGGTGTTTGGGTTTTCAGATATTGTTTTTGGAATAGGTGATCATTGGTGCACTGATGTTATTTGGGTGTTATTGTTGGAAGGAGGAGAATTATCTAAGTGTAGGGAAGGTCGTGGGTTCGAAATAGAAGAGGTTGGGTTGGTGGGGAAAGGTTCAATAGGTTCATTTATATGTGGTGAGGTTAAGGATGGGTTCGAACTTGGTGTATCTGGTTCGCTTGTGGGCTGGCTATGGAGATGAGTGTCTATATGTTCGATTGAGGTACTACTTGGAGAAGCTGCTGCTGTCGAGACCCTTGTATCCGATAGACTCAGAACATGACCATTCTGTAGTTGAGATGGAGGAGAGTGGGACGCTGTGATGGTTTTGAAAGGAAATGTACATTCATCAAATTGCACACCACGGGAGATATAAACATGGCGAGTGGGAACATGGAGACACTTATATCCTTTGTGTAAAGGGCTATATCCGAGAAAGACACACGGAAACGAACGAGGTTGAAATTTGTTGGTATTGTATGGCCGAAGATTAGGCCAACAAGTGCAACCAAATATTTTTAGAAAAGTGTAATCAGGTGGAGATTTGAAAAGAACCTCATATGGATTGCGATTTTGAAGTGTGTGAGTAGGCATACGATTAATTAAGTAACAGGCCGTAAGAAAAGCATCATCCCGAAATTGTTGAGGAACGTTTGTTTGGGATAATAAGGCAAGGCTTGTTTCCACTATGTGGCGATGTTTGCGCTCAATAGCACCATTTTGTTAGTGCGTATGAGGGCAAGAAATACGATGAATGATACCTTGATCTTGAAAATTTTTATGAAGTTAGTGATATTCACCATCCCAATCAGATTGTACGACTTTGATTTTGGTATTAAAATACCGTTCAACGTATTATTGAAATTTGATAAAAATACAACTAACATCACTTTTTAGAGAAATGGGATAAAGCCATGAATATTTGCTAAATGCATCCAAAAGGGAAACATAATATTTATGGCCAATGTTTGAACAAATAGGAGTAGGGCCCCATACATCAGTATAGATTAATGCTAAAGGTTATGTAGCTTGAGTTAAAGAAGTGGAAAATGGTAATTGTCGACTCTTTGAACTCAAGCAAGCAGGGCATTTTTGAGAGATGGAGTTACGATGTACTGGGAATTGCATTTGACGAAGAATGCGATGAACAATTTGAAACGAAGGTTGACCCATGCGATCATGCCATAAGGACAGAGTTGAGTGTTCACTTGAGAAAGCAAACAGAACACATTTATTTTGAGTGGATGAAATTTGATAGAGTCCATTGTTACTCTGGCCTTGGAGCAACAGCTTCCCTGTAGCTCGATCCTTCGAAAGAAAATAAGATGATTGGAATTCAAAAAATGTGTTGGTATCTTTTGTGAAGCGTTGGACAGAAAGCAAATTTTTGCAAATATGGGAAACATGTAAAATATTTTTGAGTTGAAGTTTAAATGAAGTAGCAGCAATTTGGGTGGTTCCAATATGGTGAATAGGAAGACCAGTACCATTGCCGACATGAATTGTGTCAGATCCAGAGTATTCTTCAGCTTTAACATTTAGATTTGCAAGTTCCGAAGTGAGGTGATGTGTAGCACCTGAGTTCGGGTACTAGTTTGCATCAGTCGAATTTTGGGAAGCTGATAAATATGCTTGGCCTTGAGAGGAGTCCCGCTAGTAAGATTGATCATACCTGTAATAACAACCCAATGCCACATGGCCCGTTTTGTTGCAAACTTGGCAAACGAGATGAGAGTTATTGGAGGAGGATGGAGAACTTTGACCACACCCATTGCCTCGGTAGTTCCGAGATGGTGCGTTCTAATAATTTCCTTGTCCATTTTGGCTTGGAGAGCCGCGACGATTGACACAGCCACCACGATTTGCGGTGTTGCGGGAAGTGAAATCAGCATTGGCGATAGTTAGATCAACTGTGGCCTGATGTTGCTCCAATCGCTTTTCATGAGTAAGGAGATGATCGTAAAGGTCTTCAATTGATAGAGGTTCAACTCTAGTGGTAACAGATGTGACAAATGAGTCATAATCTAGTCCAAGGCCGGCAAGAAAAAAGGAGACAAGTTTATAATTGTTCAAGGGTTGATCAACAACAGCAAGGGTGTCTGTGAGATTGGTAAATTGCTGGAAATAATTAGAAATTGAGAGGTGGGCTTTTTTGAGGGTGGCAAGCTGGAAATGGATATGGGTGATCCGAGCATGAGAGCTGGAGGAAAACATTCGTTCTAGTGCAAGCCACATACCACGCGAGGTAATGCTGTGATAAAAAATTTTCTGTGAGGTAAGAGGTAAGAGCACTCAAGAGGAGTTGATCTTGAAGATGCCAGGAGAGGAAGGCAGGATTTGGGATGGTATGTGTTTGATTATTTTCGGTGGAAGAGATATGAGTAGGTGGTGCTAGGAGGGAACCATCAACATAGCCGAATAAATGAGTGCCTTTGATATAGGGAACAATTTGGGCATGCCAAAGCAAGTAATTGTCACAACTTAGTTTGATGGAGATGAAGGGATGAGGAGTAAGAGAGGTGGATGGGGTTGGGAGAATAGCAGAGGACGAAGTGGGAACAGAGGAGGCCATGAGGATTTAGACGTTTGTCACTTAGGCTCTTGATACCATGTTACAATTCAAATATTTGGAGAATTGATGCCTTACCTTAAATGTATTCTGTTACAACCAAATCATGGAAAGATAAAACAGATGAATACATTTGAATTTAAACTGATTACATATCTAAACAAACGTATCAAGGATTCTGTGAAATATTTGAACTTGTCTTCGTGTAACTACTTTGTGAGGCGCCGCTGTTTATTGCTGTGGATAAGTCTCTAAGGAGAGGTTTGGATTCAAAACCCACCTCAACTCATTTCAACTTATCTCATCTCATCATTACAATTTTATCAAATTCTCACACAAAATATAATAAACAATTCAACTTTTTCAAATCCCAAAACAACTTTTCCAAATTCCCACACTAGATATAATAAATAATTCAACTTTTATTCTCCTATTCACAAACCATCTCAACTCATCTCTGAATCCAAACCTCTCCTAATTGTTGTTGTGTATAAGTCACTTAACAATTTTCAATTATATTGGAGAAATGCTTCAAATATATCTATAAATTGATATAATTAGGTATAATATGTTAGATAATAAATTTATTTTTAATATAAAATAAATCTAACATATTATTTAAAATTATATTAGTTTGTAAATTTATTTTGTAGAATCTTTTCGTAACTATGTCATTTCTCATTATATTTACAACATGCAAAAGTGAAAACATGATTTTTTTCTCAAAAAATTTAACTGGTTCTTTATTTTTGTTGTTTTCTAACTCCTTGTTTTAATAAAACATTTATAGTCTTACTAGCAACAAGTAATTAAGGTTTCATTTATTTTCACAATTCATCTTATCTCATTTAATCTAATCACTATAATTTTTCCAAATTTTCACACAAAATAAAATAAACAATTCAATTTTTTCAAATATCAAAACAAAAATAATATTAAAAAAAAATATTCTAATAATATTTTATTCAATTTTAATCTCAATTAATCTCATCTGCGAAAACAAAAGAGACATAAATATTATGAGAATTAAGAATTTAGTCATAAGAGAATGATAAATTTATAACATAACAATGAATGATTAATCTGTTAAAAAAATAATAATTTGAAATAATTAGGCCCCATTTGGTTGCAAGATTTAACTGAGATAAACTCAGTTCAATATAATTTTAAACTGAGTCTAATATCCAAATACACAACTAAATTACTAAACTCATTTAAACTAAAAACTTCATTACACATGAGACCCACAATATTTTTTAACTTAATACATCTTTATACGTGGGATCCACAACCTTTTTCAATTTCGCATAAACAATACTAAACTCATCTTAAGAGCACTCCCAATGGATGCTCAATTATACATTTTTCTTTAAAATATAAAAAAATTCTCTTAAAAGTGACCTCCAATGGATCTTGTATTTCATCCTTTATTTTACATTTTGCTACAGTAACATGTTAGATGTAGAGGAAACTATTCCTCTTTGCAAACATTTTAAATTAGTTTATCTCTCATGCCGTTTGGTTTTCTCCATTTCTTCAAAAGTAATTTATTTTTATTTCATATCTTTTCTCTCATTCCCACACTTTCTTCTTTGTTGGGCGCCAAAGACAAAATCTGAAACTGAATTAATCTTTTATTTTCATTATATAATCTCTTCTTTTTATTTTTTGAATTAATTTATATTTTGGTTTAGTTTATAAATTTGGATTAATTTAAAATATAATATAATTATATGACATTGTATATGGAGAGATATTGTAAATATCAAAATATTTGAGAATATTATTGATAGTTAGAGAAAATATTTAAAATAAGTAAAAAAATATTAAAAAGTATAATATTTAAATGATATGAAAAAAATAGATAAGCTGATATATGATATATTGTAAAAATCAATATGTAAAATAGAAAAAAATATATTTTGATGATGTATTTTAAAGGATAAGATGAAGAATCTATTGAGAGTGCTCCAACATCCAAATATATCTAAATTGATCATTTTAGATGGCCCCACATAACCCACTCTACCTACTCAACTCACTACTATTAATAAAGAACTCAACATCTACCCTTAATCCCACTAGTTGTCCTTTTTCAGTCAAAAAATAATTTAGAAAATCAGGATTTCCCTCCGGCAAAGCTGCAAAAGGGGAGAAAATTAAGGAAAATCGAGTCACGTATAAATAAACTTGGTACAATGAATACTTCCTCCTTGCCGTATCCTAAGATGGGGAACGAATATCGTAGTCGGCAGCGTACAAAGTAAGGCAACTTAATGCATATTAAAGAATTATAGATGGAACAAAAATGACAAGGAAAAAACAATTAAATGGAAAAAATAAAAGTAAATAAACCGTCCCTCCACCAAACCATCAAATTTTACTTGGTCTCAAGGTCTTCCAAGTTCCAAAAAGTCACTCATTTCCTACGTCCCGTCCCCTTATAAATACAGCTCGATCCTTGCCTTCTTCATTCATTGCAACATTATGTGAGGCAAATAGCTTAGCCTTTCTTTCTATGGCTTTGTATAGGCTTTTGATCTTCGTTCAGATTCTGATTCATGCTGTAAATTAACAGTATAGGAGAATCGGTAAAGCTCAGGAGGGATAGCACCAGCCATGTAGCACTTTAACGATGATCATCATGTTAGGGTGTGATCAGTACTGGCGCTATCTATCCTGAGTTGCACGGGTTCTTCTTACTTTCCTTGATGTATAGCGATTGCTAGCTGCTCCGATGATCAGTACTGGTCTCGATCGGCTCCGATCGTGAATCGGATACGTGGCATCTGGGTATATATAATACTTTAATTTCTTTTTTATTATGCTCAACACTATGTGCTTCTTCTTAAAGACAGAAACTTGGCTTTTTTTTTTTGGTTTTTTTTAATAATCTATGTTTGTTTTCTTCCAGCTTCTTCTTAATTGTTTGATACTCGTTCTCACTCCTCATACTGTCATACTCATATATTTAGAAGTCTTCATTAAATATAAATTCTGGGACCTGCATATAATTAAGATGGGTTACTCTAGATGGATGTGTATCTTCTTTATATATCACGATTATGGGTTACATCTGTGATTTTTTATGTTGGGAAAAAGCAGGTTTAATTACTACCATATATGGCACTTGTTCTGGGTATAATTTTAGGGAATTGGAACACTATGGCAAACATCATTGATCTGGTCTTTCTATCCTATTGATCATGTCCAACCACCGCTCCTTAATTACTTATGCTGGTATTTTTTTGGTCATTTATTGATTTGAGATTTGGAATGACTTGTTTATAACATGGCTATTGATCCTGATTTCTTTTGGTTTCCTAATATTTCAGGTTACTGTCAAGAGTCTGAAGTTTCCTCCAGAAGATCCTAACTTCGTGTGCCTGGATTTCAATTCCTGATTATATTTCTCTTGAACAAAATTCTAGAACATATTCATGAAGTACTCTAATATGCTTTTCTATTATTTTAGCTAAGTATTTATTAAGCGTCAGTTTGAAACCCTAGGTGAGAGCGTTTCAAGTAAATGGCAGCTGAGCTAGGGTTTCATGTTTGACTGAAATTTTTGCAGGCTTTTTACTGGTGGGTATTAGGCAACTGTAGATGTCTGCTCCTTTCCAACTCCGTTCAGAACGCATGCAGTCCTTTCACTTTCTTTTCTACATTTACTTGTTCATCAGGATCATTATTAAGAAAAATGATAAATCCACTAACATTTTATAAAAATATTTTATACAACAAATCTTAAAAAAGAAGGGTATTTTTATAAAATATTTTATAAAACTAATATCTTCTATAAAAATATCTTTATTTTATAACATGTATGATGTAAAATGTTGTGTAAAGTATTGTGTGATTATTAATATTGCCTATAAAGAACAAATCTGGTGTAATTTCAAACCATTTGGCTCTCTGATTGATTATTTTTATTCCCGAGTTTTCATTTGTTCCATGAAATAACTTAAAAGATCAGCTGGATTTTACGTTCATTAATTTCAATGTCAGATTTCTGTCCATTCTCTGTTTCAGATGCAACGTGGATCGTCTGCTTGGCCATTTGGGCCTTGTTGCAAAGCGTTGAGATTTGAGATGCCTGACCTAACTTTAGGGTACATGTTGTCTTTTTTGTTTGGGGACAGAGAAAGCAAGTCACTTGTAAATTGATATCATTGAACCTTCTGATATTATGATCGTATATATCTTTATCCTCACATGGTAATGTGCTTGAACAGGAACCCCGACCTCTTTCGAGTTTTTTGAGAAGATCTGCTTCTAATACAACCTCAAAAAGTTCTAACCTTTTAAGTTATATTTCGATTGTTTTGCTTTCCGGATGGATATAATATATTGATTGGGCAAGACTTGGAAATATTTATAAAATCTCTTGATATTTGTTGTATTTACCCATATAAAATTGGTAGAAAAATAGAGTTTCAATTCCCTTTCACGATGAATGAATAAACACGGTTCTGCTGCGCTATGGAACTTGATCAGTTCGAGACCTTTTTGCATTAGGGTTTTGGTGGGAAGGAAAGACAAAACAAACGAAAACAAAGCTGTGTCCATTCTACTGACTCACGAGTTCCCAAGTGATGATATCTGACCTTTACTGCATAAATTTCCCACTTACATTTAACTTACAAATCTGTCTCTTTGATCAATTATTAAAATTTCACCCGCAATATTTGAATATAAAGAGAGCCCCATTAATGGTTGGCCTATGCTCTGATGATCAGAAGGGTACCTGCGAAAATTATTGGAATTAAATTGCAGGAGTCATTGAATTACCGTAGGGTTCTTAATTAAACATATAATTAATTATTCGCTGCCATTGATCTTATGGTGCCCATGATGAGTATAAAACAAGAAAGGAAAATACTTTAGTAACAAATTAGAGATTATAGTAAAATAAATTTAGTTTGATGTGTAAGGGATAATATTATAAAATTATTTTTATTATAAAATAGATCTAATAGATGTTATGAAGTCATATTATTTAAAAATTTATTTTTATGTAATTTTTTTATATTCGTAGCAATTTTTAAATAAGAATAGAGAAATAAATGTAAAAGTATTGATAAGAAAATATAATATACAAATAATTAAATTTAACTTCTATTAAATTTGTTAGATAAGTGGTGGTTTTACATAATACATATTCAATGAGAGAATTTAAATTCAGGTGAGTCTGGCCCATCATCTTTTATAGGACAAGTTACACATTACTTTTAGAAAATCTCCAAACCTTAATTTTAGAAGTTGAGGATTATGCCAATTAGCGATATACCTTTGGCAAAACAATATTAAGTTATACATTCTACTTGGCAGCCTCGATGTTTGCTAAGACATATCTCTATGTTTTTTAATGGTATTAATGGTTACTTGAGATGTTGCAATAGCGGAACTGCTTCGTTTTGCAGCACGGCAGACAAGAAGACCAATTCCTTGTTTGCTGTAAACTTCTAGCTAGATATACGTGGAAACTTGATCTCCAGCTAACTTGATTTGACAATTTCGTACTGGCCTCAACATGATATTTTTAAAGGAAAAATATTGGGAGCAGCTACTGTTGGAAGCAGCTACTTTTGTACATCTTATGTGGTATCATCTAAATTACACATTTTCTAAATTCGAAATTACTATACCGGACTGAGAGAGACGATGAGAGGGAGCTGATGAGAGAGAGAGTAGAGATGAGAGAGAGACCTAATGAGAGAGAGAGAGTGATGATGAGAGCGAGAGTGGAGATGAGAGAGAGACGATGAGAGAGAGAGCATGCGAGAGAGAGACGATAAGAGAGAGAGCCGAGATGAGAGAGAGACAATGAGAGAGAGACGATGAGGGATGAGAGAGAGAGCTGATGAGAGAGAGATATGAGAGAGAGGAAGAGAGAGAGGGGGTAGAAGCTGTTTGGTGCGTTTTGCACAAAAAAAAAAAAAAGAGTAGAAGCAACCACGTAGTGTGTGCAATGTGTGCACAGCTGTAATGGTTGTTCCGTAGCAAATAATCATTTTTCAAAGCACAAGCTACTCGAATTCCACTAAAAGAGAAGATGGAGAGGTGCTGAGTTGTTCTATAAAAACTTTATAGAACAACAAAAAGTTAGGTTAATTTATTTAAGATAACATATTTTAATTTCTTTTAAGAAATGATTTAGTAAAAAAGAGATTCAACAAAAGTGAATTCATAAATTGACATGGCTTGATATGATACGTTATATTATAAAATTACTTTTATTGAAGAGTAGATCTAACATATTATATAAAACCATATCAATTTGTGAGCTTAATTTTGTAGGATCTCTTTGTACCAGTAGCAATTCTTATTTCTTTTTATATATCTCGCTTGCTTCTTTTTCCTTTTTTTCATTTTCCTTTAGGTCAACTGATCTAGAGGCACATAATGGATGTTAGAATATAGAGAATTAACCACCTTCATGCCTACTTAATTTCTTACAAAGTTAACAACATGCTTTAATTTATCGAAAGATCAAATATACAGCCACCAAGCTGAAAGAGTACTTAGTCTGCTACAACTTGGTTAAATTAGATGAAACTTGACGACATATTCATATAATAATTTGGGATTACTTGTAATTTTTCTAACACAACATACCAAGAAAAAGAGAAAGGATCGAAGTACTGACCAAATTGTCTGAAATTTTGACAGGAAATTGGGAGATCTAAGCGGAATGAAACAATCAATGAGAGGGGATGGGCTCAAGGTTTCTCGTTAAATTCTGTACCCAGAAAAATCGTGGCTGTAGGAAAATAATTCTCCCCACTAGCAGGAACGAAAAATCCGCCTTCAGTTTTGGCAAATCATATCTTCTTTGCATGGCAGTCAGTAATGTATGGGTGGTGATGGTGAGAGGCTCTGGGCAATCAAAATATCAGGAGTAATACTAAATACAGTCATGTGTTGTGCAAGTATATTTCATTCTTTTTTAAAAAATTGAGGTCTGTTATTAAAAAATTAATCTTTAATGTGAATTTCATATTTACTTAATTTTTTTTAAAAATAATACGTAACGCAGTTCATGATTGCAAATATCATTTCCCAAATATAAGTAAAAATGAAAGGTTTTTATTTTCAGATTTTTTTTTTCATTTTTATTGGATTGGGCAGTGGCCCGTTGTTCAGTGGACCCTTTAGGCTTAATCAGTTAAAAGTTGGCCCAAGTTGGTCTGGTTATCTTTGTGAAAGGCAAAAGATTATGAGATGTTAGATCATGTACACGGCTCTTCTATTTGATCGAAAATCATTATCTAACATAAATGAGTTATTTACTCATTTCTTAAATATAATTAGTAAGTTTGGAGGAAAATCAACATCAAATTTAAATTTGAAAGGACTTTATTTATTTCCGAAAAACAAACAAGTAAGAATTAATCCAGAAAATCCAATAATTTTTTTTTAAAAATTTTTAATCAATGCAGTCATAACTGATACTAAGGATAAAAAAATTAACAAAGAATATATTGAAATAAAAGAAATAAATAAAAAAAGTTCCTAGATGGTCACTCTACACTATACTTATAAGTTGGTATAAAGTGTAGAGGATATTATATCCTTTACATTGTTGATATGTTAGATTAAAAAATTAAAAATATAAAATTTTTAATGGTACGGAGTGTATATTCTCTGGGCTGACTTTTTTTTCTAAAAAAAGAGGACGGTACCCCAAATTTTATTGAAAGCCCTCACTTATAGCGGAGAAAAACGGTGGTTACAACATAGATACATGGGGGATACAATTTTCAAAGAAAGCCCAAATCCAGGCATTAAAAAACCTAAAGTTATCAGCCACAATACAAAAAAGCCTAAAAGGAACAAATACCTTAAAAGACCAACTTGCAAGGGAAACGAAAAAGTAAGCACATAAACCAAATGATAAACCCGATGCAACTTACCAGGAACAAAACTACGAGATCTGCAAGTAAGAAAGGCCAATTCTATCTAGCGTAGAAGACCTCTTAAATTGTTGGGCAACCTATTTCTATCACTAGTTCAATCCATATTTAAACCTCTAGCTCCACTCTTGGAGAGAGAGTCAGCCACCCCATTACCTTCCTGAAAAACATGTTTCCCATGGTACTCCATGGATGCAAAATAAACACGAACCTCATCCCAAAAATCCTTTAAATACCAGATGTTACAGTCTCCCCTAGTGATCCAGTTAATAAGGATTTGAGAGTCAGTCTCTATTTCTACCCAATTGAATCCAAGGTGATAGCAACTTCTAACCCCTTCCAGCAAACTCTGCATTTCAGCAAAATTATTAGAGCCCTAGCCAAAGAAAATAGAGTAGGCCGTTCACATATTTCCATAGACATCGTGTATAACACCCTCAGCTCCAGCCGGCACAGGATTACCAAAACTACTACCATTTGTATTTAATTTAACCCAGCCCTGTTGAGGCCTAGTCCATCTCACCACCTGAACCTTCTTAAGTTTTGGATGTAAGATCGAAATATCCAACCTATGTAAAGTAGCAACATCTTGCTTAGGGAGCCTGAGTACTTTCATGATCATATGGATAATCCGACAAAGCCATAATTTGATGACATGCCAAACAGACTCAACCGTGTCATAATTATAATCAAACCTGGCTTTGCAACGCCTCTCCCAAAGCTTCCAAGAAACAATCGAAGGAAGGAGACCAAAGACAGTCCGTAACTAAGAAGACTTCCCAGCACGACGAAACTAAAAATTAATTTGCTCCTGCCATATACGAAAAATACTCGTATGCACACCTAACTGAACTGTAGCTAGACGCCAAATTTGGCGAGCAAAATCACCAGTACAAAGTACATGATTAAGGTCTTCAATATGACCTTTATCACAACAATTACACTTAGAGGCCATAAGAATGCCAACCATTTTAATCTTATCATCAACACTCAAACAATTATTAGAGGCCTTCCACATCATAACGGAAATTTTCTTAGGAAGATTGGTGTGCCAAATCCATTGAGCCCAAGGTAAAGGCGGTGCCTGAACCCTAATACAGTCCCAAGCACTTTTAGTAGTAAACTTACCATGGGTATCCTTCAACCAGATCAAGTCATCATGTCCCTCATTACGGCTAGCAAAGAGTTGGACTAGATCACCTGCTTTTTGTTGACCCACTAGGCGTTCCAAAAGAGGAAAATCCCACCCATGATCAATACGACACTCTTTAATCTTAATCAAAGGTTTCTCAACCATCGGATAATGGCCATTTAGAGGGCCCCCTCCTCCCAATTATCAAACCAAAAAGAAACATCTCCCTCTCTTACAAGCCACTTAGAACGATTTAGAACATCTAGAATACTATGAATAATCGACCTCCAAAACCTAGTACCATTATTAGGCACTACGAGAGATAAGTGATTACCCCTAGCATACTTCCTTATGAAGAAGTCTGCCCATAAAGAGTGACCCTTTATGATACGCCAGGCAAGTTTCATATGCAAAGCCCGTTGACTTGCAAGTGTAATCAGATACACTTGAACATATTGGACTAATAAAGAACGCAAGAATAAAATTTATATTGTCTTGTTTCTTTTAATATTTTACATATTTAGTGACTGATTGTGTAGTTAGTTACTCTTAGATTTGTATTAATTTTACAAATAAGAAGAATAGCTATTCACCTGATCCTCTAGGTATTAATTGAAGTGCCTATGATAATTCTCAACCTAAAGAAAGTCCGATTTCATCATTAATTCAATATTGAGATTTAGGGTTAGTCAGTCAAAAAAGTTCACGTAAATTGGATTTAAATATATATTAAGATGGGGGATAAAGGATAAATAATGATGTGATATTTACCAAAATATAGTACAGCTATGTATAGTAGGATTTGAATTCAAAACCTACAGCTGTGTAGAGTCAGAGTTCAAATTTAGGACTTTTACTCTTATACCACGTAGAAAACTCTAAAATTTAATGTCTATTAACAATGTACAAGGGTGAGTTATTTTATAGTGTAATAAGGCCTCCAAAATACAGTATAGCCTATAACAGCATTCACAAAGCCCTAAAGCTCTATCAGGAAAGCAAAAGTGATTTCATCAAGATCCATTGCTTCAGAGCTGTGTCACCAAAGCAAACCATGTACAAGGACATTTGTAGGCTTGCTCTTTTAAGGCAGGAATGGAGAAGAAACAGTGGCAGGAATTAAGGCCATGAATGACACTTTGGATTGTAGGAAGAAAACAAGGCATAAATCCGATCCTCACTATAAGAAAACTGCTTATTTACGGCCAATTAATTCCAGCGAAATGATTATTTACAATCAAAATGAGTCTATTTTGATCACAAATAGTCTTTTCGTCGCAAATAAATGGTCACAAATACTCATTTTTCTTGTAGTACCTAGAAGATTGGAGTGACTGTGAGAATCAAGAGCTGGGAGTGATTGGGGACTATGTTGCCTCGGCAGACTTTGGTAGTTCTACCTAATCCGTGCTTGTGGTACAACAAATCTTGAGAGGAAATTATAGGTCAGGCTGCTTCACTAGAAACAGTACGTAGTTTATGTTAATTAGGAGCTTAGCATGCTTTATTTCCTTCATGTAAGTATAAAAATTCTCAATTATGGCAAAAGAGTTTCGTTTTTATAAATCTAAGAACTCTTATATATGGATTATGGAGTACCATTGCCATACTCGAAAGCGTTATTGAACGGATTAAGACCTTCTCAAAACCTCATATGAATTTGAGGACCTTTTAAGTGAGAGAGAAATAGACATATGAAATGAGTCATACAATATTCTATTAAATATTTCGGACAATATTAAATCAACAATAAATAACGTTGCTTCATGTGTTTATTTTTCATCCACTTAAGACATTCAAATTCGGATAAGAACTTGAGACAATCTTTTTCCTTCCCGAACAACACCTTGTGCTCCTTGCTAGGCCATAAAATCAGCCATAATTAATTAAGCTCTATCTATTTTTGTGGGTAAATAAGACATAATTAATGCATAATGGATCACAAATGAGTCAAATACAAAACACAAATAAGACATCAAATTGGTCGCTTCCCTGTGGATCAGAGACTATAGTCAAATCATTTTTTTTTTATATAGTTATTAAGTCCGTTGTTGATCTTGCTCACAGAATAATCATCTAATTCGGATAGATAAAAATGTCTCGTTTAGGTTCGGAAAATGTTTCATCTCATCTCATCTCATTTTATCTCATTATTATAATTTTTTTAAATTTCTACATAAATTAAAATAAACAATTCAACTTTTTCAAATTTTAAAATAATAATATTATAAAATAATATTTTAATAATATTTTTTTAATTTTTATTACAATTCATCTCATTTCTAAATCCAATCCAACACTTAGAGGATCAGAAAAAGAAGAAGATGGATCTCAGGAAATAAGATGTTCATTTGGCTGTGATTGATTAGATATACAATAGCTTGCGAAGGACCGTCTTGATCAGGTATTTAGAAAGGTACTGGTATGCAGTTTCACTTGGATGTATGCTATCCCAGAACAAGTACTCTGAAGCCTTCTTACATATCGGTGTGATTGGAGTACATAAGGGCCCCACTTCAATCAACCCAGTTCCACAACATCCTCTTTTTGTTTCCACGAATCCTGTTTCAACACATCATCAGTTTCTGTGATAAAACCTGGGTTAACAACTAAGATAAAATTAAAAAAAAAAAAAAGGAAATTGCAGCGCTATTATATAACACTTGGGCCTTTGGAGAGTACACTTTTATAATAGAAATGAAGTGGGAGAAATAGTCTGAGTTAAATATTTTATTGAATTTTGAGAAATGAAAGAGAAAATATTGAATAAAAATATTATAAAATTAAAAAATTGTTTGAATATAATTTTTTAATATTATTTTCAATTTGAAGTTTGAAAAAGTTATTATTTTTGTGTTTTGTTTTGACATTTGTAAAAGTTGCATTGATTTTTGTGTTTGGACATAAAAATTGAAAATTGAAAAATGTTTGTCATGTTTGAGTGACGCTTGAGAATGAAATTATGAGAAATCTTGAAAATTTCAAAATTTTAATTCATGTCTCATCTCTGTGTCCAAACGTACCTAACCAATTTTATAAAAAAAAATGATTTTTGTAGTCGTGAGTGTGCAAGTATCGTGCAGTCGTTTTGAAAAAATTGAATAAATATGAGACCCACATGAAAAGAAATTAATTTTTTAATAGTGGATCCCACTATTTTTCAAAACGACTGCACGGTATTTGCGCATTCCACGACTGTATGTAGCATTATTGTTTTATAAATTGCCTATTGTATTAATTGAGGTACAAATTATAAAAAAAAATGATATGACCTGTAAATAACTTAATATTTACCATATTTTTCAGGATGATTAATCATGTGCATCAAAGGCTCGTACACGTCTGCATAGACAATCTTGCTGCCTGGAAGGTATGCTTGGACTTGAGGTAACAGCTTTGCAAGCTTTTGATTATAATTTTCAGCATCTAAATTCTCATCCTCTAGACATTTTCTATCCCTCGGATTCTCAAATTTTGCAGTCATTTGAATGGGGAGGCAGCCGATTGGAGGAAGCCCAGTTATACACAGTTTCCTGCACCCCAGATTGTATAAATCCTAAACAATATACATACACAATTAAACCTGTGAATGGAAGTATTTATGCACAAGAAATAGAGAAAATGTTGTCCAAATTCGTAGCGAAATAACAATTTTAGTGTTCGTAATGGATCATAAATTTTGCGTGTGTATGGGATCAGAGATATATATTTATCTGAATAATAATAGGCATCCAACTTTTTTTACAACTTTGCTTTAAAAGATCTACGTTTATGTAATTTTTATTTTTATTTTTATGAAATATCACTATCACATTAGGTTAGGTTTGAATAGTGAGTTGAGATGAGATGAGTTGAGATGAAATTAAGTTGAAAATTGAATAAAATATTGTTAGAATATTATTTTTTAATATTATTATTATTTTGTAATTTGAAAAAGTTGACACTACAAGAAAACTGCTTATTTGTGGCTAATTATTTTCTGCAAAAATGATAATTTCCTGTCAAAATGAGTCTGTTTGCATTGCAAATAGTCATTATCGTCGTAAATAATTGATCACAAATGCTATTTTTTCTTGTAGTGAATTGCTTATTATATTTTGTGTGAGAATTTGTGAAAGTTATAATGATGAGATTAAATGAGATGAACTCTCAATCCAAACCGAGGCTAATAGGTTGTAAAATACGCTGTAAAATAGTTCTATAAATATCATTATTCTACTTACCTCGATGAAAATTTGTATCCTATTCAGTAGAAATTCATGGTACCCACTAATGTTGAACTGTAACCTCCTTGTGGGTAAGTCATAGAAGTTGAAAATAATGTCATTAGCGCCTGCACTAAGAAGAAAAAGAGAACGATTAACTATCTTCTTAGCATCTGCTTCCCCTACAATGCCCTTAAGCCTCACTAAATATTTCTTGAAGTACTCAATTTGCTTGGACATTGAGATGGCACCAGATGCAACTGTAGTCAAGTCGTCATAGCCCGCTCCAGCTGAAGCAAAGCTAACACCGGTAAGAAGTTCTTCATCAGAAAGATTTGGATCAAGGAAAGCAGGTACAATATTTTCTTTGATTCGTAGCGCGGATGCAATGAAGTCCGAAACAAGTTTGCCATTAGAAAACCTTCCCGTAGGAATGTGATTAGGGAAATCGCGGCCGTAGGGATAATGGTTGCCCTTAATAAATGTCCTAAGGTAATTGTTATTGCCATCGTCCACCGTTGAATCACCAAAGATGAGAAAGGCAGGAAATTTTGGTGAGGTTGTGAGCTTTGTGGCAGTGCAAGCGCCTGTGTTAGATATGATGGTACTCCAAATCGTGTACTGCAGTACTACTACTGGTATGATCAGGAAGATCAAGGCTGATAATTTTGCCATTCTTTGATCAGGAATTCTTTCTGGTTGCTGGGTTTGGGATATATTGAGGTTTGTTGATAATTTGCGAGAGAAACTATTTCTAAGGAAGGAGAAAACTTGACCTAGATGTCAAGTTATTTTTTCCTTGTGAAAGTAAAAGACTAATTATTTCCTTGGGTTGCTTGTATTCAGTTTGGCATTAAATTTGCTTCTAGAATATGCTTTCAAGTTCCAACCGAGGATTGCGTATAAAAGAGGCATCGATCTCTTCCCTAATTGTCAAGAGATGCACCAATATCAGCTAGCCCAGGAGCCAAAACATACATGTCATATATTTATGATCATGATCATCATCATGATCATGCGCATGTAAATATTATCTATCACAAGCTGGAAAAGTAGTCCTATTATATATTTATGGCATGATCTAAATCTGTGTCTCAAATTCTACAAAGTGTTTGACGAAAAGAGGAGGTGCGTGTGCCCACGTACAGTACTTGTCGGAGTGGTCATGTATGTACAGGATCATTCTAAAAGCAAGTGAAAGTGAACCAAAAATGAGAGAAAAGGAGGGTAGGGGAAGAAGAGAGGAAGAGAGACGTGAGAAAGAAAGAAAGAAAGAAAAAAAAAAAAAAGGAGATAAGTGGCCCGAAACTATCATGGGGATCAGAGAAAAGGGTAACTCTGGGAAAATGCTAACAAAAATATTGTGCTGACTGCTGACGACGTTGGAAGATTAGACGTTAGTTTGGAGAGAAGATCTGAGTTGAATTAAATCAGCATTTCAATTTTCAACTGAGATCCCGCCCCTGGTTTCTCAAAATGATGACTGTCATGATGGATGAAAAGATGGAAAAAAGAAAACAAAAATAATAAATAAATAGAAATGGCTATGTGGAAAAGAAGACACGTGATTAAGACCTGGCTTTCCAATAACGTTTTTGCTTACTATTTAATCTTTTTTTTAATCTTTATTTCTTTAAATCCGGATTTATTGCAATACATAATCCCAATTTAATCTTTTTTTTTTCTTCTCGACTGTTCATGTTACCTCGGTTTTTTTAATGTCCGCAATAATTGTTTACGTGGAAAAAGATCTCAATTCACGTGTTTATCCTTTTTCATCTCACTAAAGTGACTAAATCCTTAAGTTTGTATTGAGAAAATCTTGATCTTGTTTAGACTAATGCACAATTTTAGGAATATTAGTTATATCTTGATTTCTTCCCACCACAAGCTTTACTACGCACAATCACATATATAGTTTGATATTGTGAGAATTAGGCCTTTTGGGCGAACCCCCTATCTGGCCCGATCGCTTGACTTGCCTAGGATGGGTAGGGGTATCTGCCCGCATACGGTGGGTGGATGTTCGCTTTCAAGATGGCTTGGGGGACGAGTGCTTGCCAGGCTAGGCCTAGGCCCGCCTAGGTTATATATATAATTTTTTTTTAATAAAATGCCATTGTTTTGTCTTAAGTTAAGTTTTAAAACAAACTCCCCTCATCGTGCCCCACCCATCTTTTCTTTCTTTGTCTCAATTTTGCCTTGTCGCCACTTGGACTCTCTCCCTCTCGCCTTCGTCCTTAGCCCTAGGTCTCTCTCTCGGGTGACAATTCATGTTTTCAGGTTGTGTTTATGTCGTGCAAGTCATGGACATTTGACTATATACGTCAACCAGAACCCCTGCCCTTTAAACTAAATGTGTCAACTTTCAAACCCTAACACGACCTATTTAGACAATGGATAGTATCGTGTCACCCATTTTGACATGTTTAATAATTAATTAGAAATAAGTTAGCACGACACAATTTATTTAAACATGTTTCATGTAAATAGGTTGACATGAAACAGGTTGAAATAACATGCATAACCCATTTGACCTGATTAACATAATTTTACATAAAAGTTAAAATCTATATCTATTAGTAGCCACAATATCTTAAAAAAATAAGATTACGTACCTACTAACAAAAAAAAAATAATATTTTCTAGATTTTTACATAAAATAAAACCAATATTACAAATTCTATAAAAACAAATGTTAGCAAAGGTCTAGAAATACTAATATTACAATTCAATAATAATAAAATTGTAATTTTGAAATAAAATCTAAATGGGTTAAAACAGATTGATTTTGGGTTAAGCGGGTTGACCTGTTTATAAATTGTGTCTTAACGGGTCAACCTATTTTGACCTGAGCCAGTTACCATTAAACCCAAACCTGTTAATTTCGTGTCATGTTTGTATTGGATTCACGAGTCGTATTACATATTGTCACCCCTAATTGGACGATGGGTAGACGACATTGGGGGCCAATTCGCCCTCGGTATCCGGACGAGGGCACCCACGTGAGAAATGTTACTTATTATCCCCACACTACACACCAATATGGGTCATGGTGCCTATGTGTTGATTATAAGACTTTGAATAAAGCCACTGTGAAGGACAGGTACCCTATCCCAGTGGTTGATGAACTTTTGGATGAGCTGTGTGGGTCCATAATCTTCTCTAAATTGGACCTAAGATCTGGTTACCACCAGATCAGGGTGAAAACTAGGGATATCCTAAAGACTGCCTTCAGGACTCATGAAGGTCACTATGAATTTTTAGTCATACCATTTGGCTTGACTAATGCCCCCTCCACATTCCAAAATTTGATGAACAGATTTTTAAACCTTTCATTTGAAAATTTATACAAATTTTTTTAATGATATATTAATATATAGCAGAAGTGAAAAAGATCATGTGCAACACTTAAAAACACTGGACACTCTCAAGCAACACCTGTTATTTGCCAATATGTCCAAGTGCAAATTTGGCAGCCCAAATGTAGCTTATTTGGGGCATTTCATCTCTACCCAAGAGGTAAAAGCTGACCCAGAAAAATTAAGGGCCATGTGGGATTGGCCCCTACCTACTTCAGTTGAATCCTTAAGGGGTTTTTTGGGCTTAACTGGCTACTACAAAAGGTTCATAAAGGGTAAGGGGGTGTGGCTGCCCTTCTAACAGAGCTGTTAAAACAGAAGGGGTTCAAGTTGATTGCAGCAGTTGACAAGGACTTCAATGACCTTAAGGA
Source organism: Juglans mandshurica (assembly GCA_022457165.1). Taxonomy (NCBI): domain Eukaryota; kingdom Viridiplantae; phylum Streptophyta; class Magnoliopsida; order Fagales; family Juglandaceae; genus Juglans; species Juglans mandshurica. Next base: position 16,198,814 of record CM039633.1, read on the forward strand.
GGCAGTAATAAGGCCACTAGTTTTGGCCTTACCAAATTTTCCACTGCCCTTTGAGATTGAATGTGATGCTTTAGGAAGGGCTATGGGAGCTACCCTCATGTAAAAAGGGCACCCCATTACTTTTTACAGTCAAGCCTTGAAAGGGAGGGCATGACTGAGCATGTCCACCTATTAAAAGGAACTATTCACACTGGTCTTTGTAGTGTAAAGATGGGGACCCTATCTTCTAGGGAGGCCATTCACAGTAACGACTGATCATCAAAGCTTGAAGTTTGTATTAGATCAGAAAATAGGAACCACTATGCAGCAGAAATGGGTGAGTAAACTAATGGGCTATGAGTTTTTGGTTGAGTATGGAGAAGGGTAAGAAAACAAAGCTGTAGATGCCATGTAAAGGAGGGGTGAGGAAGAAGTAGACCATGTAACACTAACCATGGCCTCTATGCCTACATTGGAGCAACTCGAGGAAGTTAAACAACACTATATTAAAGATGTTGTGGTCCAACAATTACTAGAAAAGGTGACTATGGGGGATGCTAGCCCTAAGTACTTTGTAAGAGAGGGCTGTTTGTATTACAAAGACAGACTTTATATTCCAAAAAACCATACACTCAAACTTAAACTCCTCTAACTACTACACAACAGTCCCACTGGGGGCCACTTGGGGTTTGATAAAACCATCAATAGAGTTAGCTGAGAATTTTATTGGCCTCACCTCAAGACTGAAGTTTGTGAATTTGTGAAGGGTTGTGATATCTGCCAATGTGTGAAGCTAGAAAATTCTCTCCTAGGAGGCCTTTTACAAACCCTACCCATACCTTCTAAACCCTAGACCCATATCACTATGGGCTTCATAGAAGGCCTTCCTACTTCTTTAACATTCAACTGCCTATGGGTAGTTGTTGACCGCCTCACAAAATATAGCCACTTCACACCCTTTTCCCATCCCTACACCGCTTCTTCCCTAGCAACTCATTCCTCATAAACATCTTCAGACACCATGGCATGCCCCATTCAATTATATCAGACAGAGATAAACCTTTACTAGTAGGTTTTGAATAGAGTTGTTCAGTCAACAAGGGGTGGATTTGGCATTCAGTACAACATACCACCCATAGACTAATGGCCAGTCTGAAGTAGTTAACAAAGTACTTAAAATTACTTACATTGTTTTGTGGGTGAGAGGCCAAAGGATTGGACCTTCTGGAACCTAACTAGTATAGTGGTGGTACAATACCACTAAACATTCCTCAACATAGTTAACACCCTTCGAGGCCCTATATGGTTACCCCCCTCCTAGATTGTTGGGTTACTTACCAGGATCCTCATTGGTGGAAGTTGTGGGCTCTTCCCTTCGTTCTAGAGAATAGATCAAACAATTGTTGAAGCAAAACTTGTAAAAGGCACAAAGTAGGATGAAAAAATATTCAGACTTGAAACGGAAGGAGAGGGAATTTACAGTAGGAGATTTGGTGCACTTGAGGCTTCAACCATATCGGTAGCACTTTGTAGCCCGATGCCGCAACGCCAAACTCTCCTCGAGATTTTATGGCCCATTTCGTGTAGAGGAGTGCATCGGCGCTATGGCGTATCGCCTGAAGCTACTTGAGATAGCCCACATCCACCCAGTGTTCCACCTCTCTTTGCTCAAGAAGAAGTTGGGCAACTTAGTGGTACCTGTGCCGCAACTCCCTCTAGTGGATTCTACGAGGGTTTTCAGACCAGAACTCGAGGAGGTTCTCGATTGGCGCCTCAGACAGGTCCATAGGAGACCCATAACGAAGATCCTCATCCATTGGCAAGGGCAGACGGAGGAAGACGCCACTTGGAAGCCTCACCACCGATTGAAGGACACATTGTGAGCAAGGTGTTCTGAACAAATGGGTATTGTCACAGGCGAAGAACGGGAGGAAGAAAGGCTTTGTGATGGGCTTCTAGACTTAAGGGGCTTTTGCTCGTGGGCTCAAAATTAGACTGGGGCTTTCACTTTATGAACTACTACAACAGATGGGCTGGGCAACTCATCTTAGTATTAATCAGTTTAATAAATGGGCCTAGACTCGGGTCAAGTGTTAGTATCACTTAGCTTGTTTTTATTATTTGTTCTGTTGTAGTGTGCATGGAAAAGAACAGAAGGAATATTCTACATATATTAAGATGTTATAATTAGTTTGTTAATACTGTCAGCCTATATGGACAAAATTCACGAAATGAGAATCATTATGAATTATGAATTGAATGAATAAAGTTTCTATTACTTCTCATTCTTCCCTGGAGGCTGCTCAGTGCTCACCCCATTTATTTCCTCTCCCCTGTGTGGGTGTTACGTACATTTTCTAACCTCTAATGGATAGAAATAAAATTAAGGAAGATAATTAACAAAACGGCAAATCTGCCATTAAAGAGGTAATTAACATCGATCATCATCTACTAGCATGCAGCCGATAGCTAGCCGTGGATACAGCTTGCATGTTCCTTTTACACCGAAATCGATATTCTTAACAACACGAATCTCATAATGGGTCCATGAGAAAGGTGAACCATACGGTGATCATGATTTATAAGAGAGATGCTGATCTTTAATTCGATCCAGTCAACCATGCATATCTAGCTAGATGGTGCACAAAATCCTGCCCTCACGTACATTATTTGTTTGGATACAAAGAACTTGACACTTCACCTAACACTAGTAATTATCTTGGGTCCATTCACAAAATTTAGTAACCTCATGCATCTAGATATCATTTTGAATATTTTCTTGCAAAATCCAAACAATTGTACGTGTTCCATGGTTGTGATCTGTATATATGTTTCGATGGTAGGGCAAGCATTCTTTTGAGTTTCCATCATTTAGATGTTTGAGAAACCGAAAATATATACGAACCGCAAATTATAAACACGATTCTTTTATCTCTGCATTAACTTTGGGGTAACTCCAAATTCCTTGGGATTGATTAAAGTGGTAAAAATTTTGGTTGTCGTGGTGGTATATTTGCTCTAGGTCTAACGTTTGAATTCTTTAGGATGTAAACAATTTTTAGGAACTATCGGATTGAGAAAATTTCTTTTTGAATTATTCAATATGCACTTGTGGAAAACTCTTTATCGAGGAAACTCTTAATCGGAACTCTGTTCTCAGATGCCAGGTATCAATAAAAATAGAAAAATTCCGAGATAACTTTAATGCACATGCAACAAAATATTAATCAAGAATTAAGATTCTCCATAATTTTCGATCCAAATGTTAACATTTAGAGAAAGATAAACACGAGTCTATAGATCTCACAACATTAAATATTGCTACGTAGATTATGAATCCCATAATTATTATAATAAAATCCGCATAATGCTGAGCTTATATTATTATAATAAAGTTCCAAATAGATAAATATCGTACAAGTCTTTGCAAAAGAATAGATTTCACCTTTAAAAATAATAAAAAAACCATTTTATTTTTGTGGGATCTATTTTTTACAAAAGGATATAAGCGGGACTTACCTATTTGTAATTTGTACTAACATTACTCTTAATTGTTGGGCGTACTTGTGATCTTAATTCGAAACTATCAGTGTCTCTAATTGATCATCAGGTTTACTATAATGACCTCAAAATATTGTCTGTGCTGCTTAATTACTGGGGGGGGGGCATGCAACACTGAATTGGTATATATGATCAGTTTACATATATATATATATTAAAATGATCAGTTGCATATTAAATTAATTAAGTTGCTTTTATCAGCAATCTCACAGCTCGAATACGAAGAAATCTAACAAGATCATCACTAGTTGTGAACGTAAGTCTCCTAATTGATCACTGTACCAAGAGATTAGGCCTGCAACCCGATCTGTTCCAGTCGGGTTCGTGCCAAACCCGACCCGAATGTCATTGTTTAAGGCGCCAAACCGACCCGATCCAACTCGAATAAAATAAATCGGGTCGAACCCATGTGACCCGACATTTAAAAACAACATCGTTACTCTTCCTTCCTTCCTTTCAGAGACACATTATTCACAGAATTTACAAACCACGTAAGGAAGAGAGAGAAGTGGTCTTGGACTCTTGGGGTTGAAGGAGATCTCGAGCTAATGATGATACAAGTGGGTTTGGCCAACATTAGACGACATGCCAAGAAAAACAAGAAAAAGCCCTCAGTTTCCAGCCATTTCCGTCTTCGACCACAACCTCGTACAGATTAACCAAGGCTTGCCTTTTCATTTCCGTATCGCCAACCTTCATCCTTGTCCACAAGTCTTGAACAAAAAATCGCATGTCGTCTTTGCAAGCACCAAGACCAGGCTTTTAATCAACCAACGCATACCCATGGGCCATGACTCAAAATATCGGTTGTGTACATGTCAGAGAGGTTCTTTGAAGTTCTCCTCTTCTTTGCATAGCAAACTCAAAAAAGTTTATCCTTTTTTCCTTCTCTCTCGATTCGGGGCTCAGATCTAGCTCAGATCTTGTGTTTTCTTTGTTTTTCATATTTTTTTGCGTTTTCCTCCTCTTTTCTTCATAGCAAACCCAATTTTTTTTTTTTACTATTTTCTATTTCGTTGTGTTTTCCTTTTTGTGAATTTCTTCTCTGCATACTGTTGGCGTCAATGTTGGCCAGAAGGACGTGGAGCTGGTCGCCAGAGGGCTTGAGGCTGAGTGAGCGAGCAAAGAAGGCTGAGTGGGCGGCTACTGTTTGAGGATTGAGTTATTTAGTCGGACGGGTTGACACCAATTAATAAACCCGTTATTTAATCCGGTTGCAGACCCGCTCAAGTAATAACCCGGTAAAAGTCGGGTCGGTTCGGGTCAGCTTAATCGGATCCATCGGATATTCGGGTCACATGCACACCCCTACAAGAGATAATAACCCCCTTAAAATTATGATCCATGTTAATATGATGTGTTATAAAAGTAAATTGATCACTCCTAATTGATCACTGTGAAAAAGTTTTATAAAAGTAAATTCACAAACTAACGTGACTTGATATGATGTGTTATATTTATTTTACAATAAAAATAATTTAAAACCTAATATATCATATTAAGTCACATTAATTTACTTGCGAGTTTAATTTTATAAACGCCTTATTTATGATTCCTTGCAAGTGCGTGAAGCTAGAATTAATATTAGATGGGTCGTAAGTAGAAAGTAAGTACCACGTACGGTACTAGAGGTTAGATCATGTACAGCTTGCTTAATACATTCATACTCTAATACCAATGATTATATTCCTGCACGAGTCTATATGTATATGTGTGTGTATTAATCAAGCTTCCGCCTTGGCTTTAGTGTTGATTAAGACAGACTCAACCAGGCCACGTTCTTCAATTATGGATACAGTTTCCATCTTGTACGTGTTTGATTCAATCTCACATTAGGAATCTTGTGGCACACGAACGTGCCAGCTGCTTTCCTTTGCCTTCGTTATTATTTGAGTAATGTTAGAGAAAAGTCACTATAGCAGTGCACACTTTGCACTCACTGCGTGGCTGCTTCTAGTTGATTGTTCCCAACACTACTTTGGGAGATGTGTGGTCTAGATGATACCACATCATGTGTACAAAATAGATACTTTCAATAGTGACTTCTATCTATATTTATTCTTATTATTTTGTTGCTTAATTTATTCAAAGCTAGCGCCTAGCTGCGCGCTTAATGAGCTTTCTGCTTGATCATCAACACTCTCATGCGCGCACAAGTTTGCAGATCAATAGATATTGTTTCTATTTCGAATTCGGTGCAAATAATTGCAAGGCTTCAGAAGCAGTACCACCATCAGTAGATCTACATCACCATGATCAGCAGGCCGGTCTTTAATCGGAAACAAACTCAACATCAGCCACCATCAGTAGATCTACATCACCATGATCAGCAGGCCGGTCTTTAATCGGAAACAAACTCAACATCAGGAAGAACAAGTACCGATCGAGTCAACATATAAGTAGCTACTTCTGACCCCAAAATCAGGTCATGAGTAGAATAAAATATAAATTGCAGCCTGAGAAACCACATCCTAATTAAATAGACAGTACCCCTTCAAAAGATCAAACATCATTCTGTTTGGCAATATATAGCAGAAACATGACCACTTTAACTATCATTTCTTAGCCCGGTTTGGATTGGAAATTTACTTTAAGAACTCATCTCAACTCATCTTATTTCATCATTACAATTTTCTCAAATTTTCACACAAAATATAATAAACAATTTAATTTTTTTAAATCTTAAAACAATAATAATATTTTTCTAATATTTTATTCTACTATTTACAAACCATCTCAACTTATCTATCCAAACGGGGTAAGATCCTATGAGAAAAACGAATTTTTATGATCAATTTATTGCAATCAAAAGACTATTCGCAACCAATTTTAATTGTAAATTGTTATTTTGCTGGAATTAACTGACCGCAAATAAAAAAATTTTTTGTAGTTAGATACGTACATTTTTACGAATAAATTAAGTCCATTTTTGTTTTTCATAAATACGATATATATATTATAAATGTCTTTTTTTTTTTTTTTTTTTTCCTGGCACGAGTGGGTACTGTTCCATGTTACAATATTACAGAATACGGGCCAGATGCAGAACCCTAGCTAGCTGCACGGCGGCACATAGTCCAGGCTGCCAAACGCGGATAAACCGATAAAGACAATACCCCTTGATGAATTAAAATGAATTTAGGAAACGCGCAATTAAAGGTGTCCTAACTAATCATTTAATTTATTTTAAGAGCAAGCAAGGCCAAGCTGCTAGCTGGATTTCTAATTTTTTATTTTATTTTATCTTATATTATTCTGTTTTTATTAATTTTCAATGAAGTCAGCTGCCTATATTCGCGATCACTTGACATGGGATCATGTTGCGAAAACCACATTTCAAGCGTCGGATTAATTACTTTATTGTGTTACCACTCCATCTCTATTAATTAATTAATTAATTAATTCAATACCTCATGACTAAGCAGCTAGCTACGATATACCAATTTTTAGTTCCTTCTCTTAGAACAATTAAGGAAAACTTAAATAATACTTAAATTGACACTACAAGAAAAATGAGCTTTTGTGGCCAGTTAATTCCAGCGAAATGATTATTTACAGTTAAAATGAGTTTATTTTAATCACAAATAGTCTTTTCACCATAATTAAATAGTCACAAAAACCCGTTTTTCTTGTAATGTGATACTTTAAAAAAGACTAGTTAATGCTATAATTTAAGTCATATGTAATTATTAAAGAAAAGTTCTCTTTGATTATAAGTTACATGAAAGTGTCTGAGAAAAATTCTTTCATGACCCATTTTATCCGATCCGAATTAATTAGGATGTATTATATATATATATATATATATACTACTATTCCCATATGGTCGTTGTGCTGCCGCATTATCTTTGTTTTTCTATCTAAATAAAATCATGCATTTACTGATTCCTAGATATAAATACATTATCGAATCACGTAAATCTTGTATCTTGTATAATTGATTCTACTTTTATTTTAATTTCTAGTATGGTTCTTAACATATCCAACTAAATATATATGGTACATTCTAATTACCATCCTTGGAGTATTATACTTTAATTTATAGTTTGAGAATAATAATACAAGCTGGAATAACAATATTCCACTTGCCTTCTAAAAAAAAAAAAATTATTCCACTTGCCTTAAAAGACTATACTTGCAATCATGGCCAGTAACAATATTATATCCGGCCCCTTGCAAAAGGAAGGGTACCATAAAAGAAAAAAAAAATCAAGCCTCATTAATAATAAATACTAATTTTGAAAATCACCAAAAAGGGCACTTTCGTCATTTGGAATCCGTATTGTAACAATTATACTTTCTCCTCTGTTCGTATGGGTAGCTGCTCCTATATATATATAACACATTGTCCAGTTTTGGCCACATTCATATATGCATACGCGAGAAACAGAGTCAGAAGAGTTCCAAACTTTTCATTCACGAAGAGAGAATTCAAACTATATATATATATATATATATATATATAGGTCGACATGGGTAACAGTCTAAGGTGTTGCTTGGCTTGTGTTCTTCCCTGTGGAGCTCTAGACTTGATCCGCATCGTTCATTTGAACGGCTACGTAGAAGAGATCACACATCCGGTCACGGCCGGTGAGATCCTTGAGGCCAACCCAAATCACGTCCTGAGCAAACCGTGCTCTCAAGGCGTTGTACGTAAAATTTTGATTGTCTCGCCGGATTCTGAGCTCAAGAGAGGAAGCATTTACTTCTTGATCCCAGCTTCGTCGCTGCCGGAGAAGAAAAAACGTGGTAACAACCTCAGTAAGTCCTCCAAGAAGAGCAAAAAGTGCAGCAGTACTAGTGATGTTGATCATGTCTCGGACTGTGATCGTTACCTATCGGACGTCATCTCCGAAAAGAAACCGTCGCGTCGACGGGATCGAAGGACTGGCCGAGTTGGAGGAGTGTGGGAGCCTCATCTTGAGAGCATCTCCGAGGACTTATAAACACACTTTCTTTTTTATTGATGCTGGAATCCGATCGACATGCCCCGCCGGGAACCATTAAAGTGGGTGTTCTGATGTACGTACGTACGTGGTGGGGTCGTTTTGTTGTTTTGGTCTGCGTCTAATATATATATATATTATATGGCAGATCTGGATTCCAGTATTTACGAGGTGATAAGGATCCGTTGGCGTTTGCTTCTCGAGAAAAAATTATGACAGATCATCAACGTGCAAATGTTTGTACCAAAGCGAAATTGTTTTTTACACCCTCGAGTTGTAAGTAAATATGTTTCTCTATTTTCTTCTCTCTTTGAGAAGATATTTTCCGGAGCACAGGAAGAAAAATAACAGGGCTGGCGACTGATCATAGCCTAATTAAAGTGGAGCTAGCTGTACTTTATTTGTATGTACGTGTGACGTTTGAGGTTTCTGGTTTGATGTTTTTGCCTCAAAACGAAATTAATGCTTCTTAGAATTGGTTTATAGCTTATAAACATTAATTAATTAATGGTGTTGTAAATTTAGGCGTACGTAGTACGTCCTATTACCCCATCTGTGTTGGCATAATTGTGAATATGGGAAGTTACGTAATAATGACAATATATATATTATTACAAGAAAAATGAATATTTGTGACGGATTATTTATAATAAAAATTATTACTTATAATAAAAACGGACTCATTTTAAAAGGTCGTGACAATTAGCTAGCTAGGAAAAATAAAGAGGAAACCACAATAGATCAGGAGCATTAACCGTACTACTTGCGTTCTTCATGAAAGGCGAGCTAGAGAGAGTACTCCTGCATGCTTCTCGTAAAAACAGAAGACAATCGGCCCTCTCAAAAGATGTTCTTTCCGATCGAGGGTGTTTTGGAAAGGTAGAGATCAAGAACGAACGAGATGAATCTCAATGCAAAACTTTGGGAAATGTAAACTGCAAACTCCCCTTAGAGGCCGATTCTATGATCTAATTTGTTGGGTCGGTGATCATCTTAAATAATTTTATTATATATGATCATGAAGTTTGTTCTAGCAAGCAATTTTAAGGTCAAATCCATGAAATGATCATCGATCGGAAATTACTAGCTAGCTAGACATGATTATTAGACTAGTGTTAGCCTAACGACAACATTAATATTTAATTTTAATAATATATTAATATTCTTCTGACTTTGAAATGGGTTACATTGTCTGATATTTAACCAATAATAATGAAGCCAATATTTTATGCAAGCTAGTACTGTTCAAGAGCAGTTGATGATGATGATGATGAGTTTTCTTAAATTATCAACACTGTTGTAATTGACAATTTGCAGCGAATTATAAGCTAAATATATATATTATTAGCATAAATTCAAATTAGTTCTCAAGTAGCAAGCAAGGGACATCTTCATGCTACATAAAATTAATGCAAATTAACTGTCAAATGACCTTCTTCTCGAACACATTTCGTATGACACGGTGGTCTTCACATGAGTTTTCACATGGATTTCCTCTTCTCTCGCCCACTTAATTTAATGAGTAATGCTACATACAGTCGTCGAATACGTAAATATCGTATAGTCGTTTTGAAAAAGAGTGGGGTCTATTATTAAAAAATTAATTTCTTTTTATGTGAGTACGGCGCTTACACACTCACGATTGCAAGTATCATTTCTCTAATTTAATATATATAATTCACCAGACAACATGATTTTCACATGCATCGTCCCTTTCTCAAATAGTACTCCACCCCGGCCCACAATTTTTAATTTTAATCTTTTGACCACAAACCTGATCTTAATTTGGTTTAATTTAGTTTAATTTTTACATCTCAGACTTGCACTTTTCGAGTTGATCTTGGAATTAATTATGTATCAAATAGAGTACTTAATTGGATCTGCCGGCCTCGTATACCAGAAACCGTGCGAGCTATTGTTTTAATCGGAGGATCATTGGAAAATTAAACTTAATTTAGGTGCATTATAAACTATTGATTTGAAAGATTTACGCCCAGTTTGGATTGTAAGCTTAAGATTGTTTTATTTATCTCATATCATCTTAATATCTAAACATCACAAATACAAACATGACTTTTCAATTTCAAATTTTCAAAATTTTCAACTAATCATTATAATTTTCCTAAACTTCCAAACAAAACATGATGACAAAAAATAATTCAACATTTTCAAATCACAAAATAAAAATAATATTAAAAAATTATACTCTAACAATATTTTAACTTTATAATATTTTGATTCAATTTTTTTTTCTCTTTTTCTAAAATCCCATAAAACATCTTAACTCAAACGATTTCGTTACTATTCACAAACTATTTCAGTACTATTCATAAATTTCTCATCTCATCTTAAGTTCTCAACATCCAAACAAAGTCTTGAGGGGGAAGTTGCCAATTAGCCGAGCAATATCCCCATTTGGAATGAGCTCTTTTAGAATGTCTCTTAAGGATGTGTTTCACAACTTCTCACATACGATCATCTGCAACTAAAGAGGAAAGAGGTTTGAGGGTTCAGGGGAACGCCTCCAATACCTAAGTCAGTGAAGGTAATGAGATTTCTCTAGCAATTCATTCAGATAGTTCATAATCATACCTGGATGATATAAATAAAGGTCACAACTCTTCCTGTTAATACACGATAACTATCTCACTCATTATTTGAAATTCAAGAATTCGAGATATTGAGGCTTAACTTATGTTTAAAAGAGCCAATAACCCTTTCATCCCTAAGTTCTCGAGCGGTTGCTCCTCTGGCTCTAGCCACAATATACTTGGATTGGGTTAGGCCTTGGATCAATTAGATTATTAGGCCGGGCTATAGCCCAAGCCCATGATATGACCCAGCAGGCCCCCGAAAAAGGATTAGGCCCCTTCCAATTACCCTACGAAGTCTCATCACGCGTAGCGTGATGAGACTTGTAATTATGGCATTGTTTCATTGTTTGGGTTTTACGTCATTTCATGCCCTACTATTAGGGCATGGCTTCGCCTTCGTGCCCTTTCGCATATCCCACTTAATTGTTACAGTTATTTATCATTTTCAGGCATTCATTTTTTCCCACTTCTCCTCTTCGGTATTCCCTCTCCTTTTTCGAGCACTCTATTTCCGTGTGTTTCCTCTCAATCTCTCTTGTGAATCCACGACTTCTTCCAAAGGTAACCCTTTGTTTTCTTCCCGCGGAGCTGGGTCTTCACAACCCTGCAGCCCTCCCCTTCGCTTGGAAGAGGCGGCACCTAACCCTATTGTTGGAGAGGGGTTTGCTCCTCATTTGATTTTTGAGGGCCATCGATGGTCCTCCACCATCTGTCAGCATGAATTGGACTCTACGAGTGATAACTTCAACATCCCAGATTCGATGGTTTTGGACCTGCCATAATAGAGTCACAGAGCCATCGACGTGAGAGGTATGGCAGTTTCTGTTGCTATGTACTTAAATATGTTCACAATGGGACTTCGTTTGCCCTTTGTTCGATGCGTTCATGACGCGTTAGATGTCTTGGGTCTTGCTTTGGCTCAACTTGTGCCCAATGCCTAGAGGATTCTGATGGCTTGCTGTGTTCTCTTGCGGCGCGTTTTGGAGCCCAAGGGTGATAACTACCCTGACCTCATGGCTCGTGAATTTCTTTCTTTGCATGGTTTCAGACGCTTAAAAGGAAACATTTGTAGCTTTAGGTCTCACAACACACTAGTTCAATTGGAGCGCAAATATTCCCATGCCAAGGATTGGCAAAGGAAAATTTTCTGTGTTTGGGGATGATTGAGAATTTCCTGCTGATGAGACCGCGAATCATGAGTTACCCATTATGGCTTCATGGTCCTTGGTTCCCGACGAGCGCGATTTTGAGATCATTCTTTCTGCCTGTGAGGAGGCTCGCATCCAGTTGGTACAATCTTGGGTAGACTAGAACATCAAATCCACCTGGACAGAAACTATTTTAACTTGCTCTAACATTGATAGATTTTTTATAGTGCCTAGCAGGGCATATGCTCTTGGTTGTGAATTTCTGGGCGCCCCGTCACCAGCAAGCGGTTTAAAAAGGGCACCATCATCAACGATAGGGGGCAAGAAAAAGAAAAAAGCTCGTTTGAGTGTAAAACCTTCAAATGAATCCAATTCCACTAGAGGTGGGCCCCACCACCTTTGGCGAGTGGTGGAGAGGGCTCGAGTTGCCCTCAAGTACCCAGGCCTAACTCATTTGATGAGCCTCATGGCCCAAGCTGAGGTTGATCTAGAGTTGGTGATAGAGGCCGAATTTGCCTTGTCGCCAAATGTTCCTTCTCACAGATTTCCCCGCACCTGATGGCCTTAAAAGATGACCTTCATTTGGATGAAGGTGATGTCATTGCGATCTTGAACCCAGACTTCCTAAATGTGCCCCATACAAGCAGTTTTCCTCCTTCTTTAGATAGCGTTGGGGAGCTTTTGCGAGTTGAAGATGTTGAGGGACAATCGGCTGGGGCTATTAGGGTCGTATCTAGCTCGCTGATTGCCTCAATGGTATCAGGCGAGATCACCCCCAAGATGCCCTTTGTCATTCCAAACCTATCCCCTGCTAGTGGAAGTAAGGTGTCAATACCTTCCTCTCCCTTTAGTATCTCTCCCGTGGGGGGCAGTTAGGGCTGAGCAAAAATCCGATAATCCAACTCCGAATCCGACTCCGCTCCGACTTGTCGGAGTCGGAGTCGGAGTTTTTTTCCTCTTGAAAGTCGGAGTCGGAGTCATTGATGAACCGACTCCGGCTCCGCTCCGATCCGACTCCGACCTTCCGCCTCCGCCTCCGACGTGACCCTCCGACTCCGACTCCGCCTCCGATTTTATACATATTTTATAAAAATGTGTTTTTTTATATATTAATTATTTAGATTTTATACAACTATATCTTATATAGTTAGTTAAACTCAATAATATACTAGTTAAATAATATATTTATACTATAATATATAGACTAAATTTACTAATAATAGTTTAGTATATGACTATATATAAATATCATACTATTAAAAATTTACAATATTACTACCATGTTGTTCTAAATTACTAATGTATAAATATAATAGCATGTAATACTAATGTATATATAATATACTATAAACACTAAGATGCATAATAACATCAACATGTAATATTGTAATACATATACTAATGGATAAACACTAATCTATAAATTTATAATAACATATAATACTAATGTATAATAACTAAAGTATTATTCATATAAATTTTATATAACAATATCTTGTATTAATTATATTTTTTGACCTAATAAATTCTCAACATATTCATTTTGATAAATATATTAATAATTCTAATATACATTAGTCTAATAATTAGATTTATGGCCTAATACTAATACTATTAGTAAACCACTTTAAGCCTATATATAAATTACTATATAAAGCACTATAGTATTAATTACTAATACTATATTATGATGTGATACTATTAACTATAGTGATATATTAGTATTAGACATTAGTATACTAATACTATCAGTGATATAGTTAGTGTAATATAATAATATTTATACTAATACTATTATATAGTTATACTAAATTAAAATCACTATAACAAATATTAATATATAGTTATGCTAATCACTATAACTAATACTAATACTAATATAGACTATAGTTACAACTTATAGTATTATAACTTATACTAATATATTATATAGTTATACTAAATCACTATAACTAATACTAATATAGTTATACTAATCACTATAATTATATATAGTATTAATATCACTATTAGTATAATACTATAATATATAGTATTAATAATAACTAATACTAATATAAGTATTAGTATAACTAATATTTATATATATTAATATATATATATATATCAAGTATAAGAGATTAGAGGTTTAATATATATATATCAAGTATATTAGTTTATTATTAATATTTCGTATACGGTGCCTTTTTTTTAATATTCATATATAATAATATATATCATATATTTTTTTTTTATAAATTTTCATATATATATAATATATAAAATAGATTTATATTAGTTAGTATACTACTATACAATATGGCACCGTTTCCATTGCAATAGGACTTTCTTTTTAATTTTTGAATGCATGTTAGTATGTTACTTATTTTATTTAGTTGTATTTTTTGTTATAATCAAAAGTTTAATTAATTTAGATTGTAATGTTGAGAAAATTGAAATTTGAAAGCTCAAATTTTTTTTTTTAAAAAAGTGGGTCAAATATGAAGTTAAAAAAGATAAAAAAAATAATAAAAAAATCCGACTCCACTCCGACAAGTCGGAGTCGGAGTCGGAGTCGGAGCGGATTTTGTATGTCTTGGAGTCGGAGGTCGGATTCGACCTCCGACAAAGTCGGAGTCGGAGTCAGAGGTTGGGCCCTCCGACTCCGAAAGTGTCGGTGCTCAGCCCTAGGGGCAGTTGATCTGTGCAAAACTGCATGTGCACAATATTGTAGTTTTATAGCAAAAGTGATAAGAAGAGTGTCGTCCTCAGGGGTTGGTATCTCACTTTGATAAGTATCGATATTATACTAACCTCGACTTTATTTAAAAAAGTCACTAAAATTTTTGTAATTACAATTTGAAATAAAATCAATTCAAAGAAAATATTCAATGGAAATATTCAAAGGAAAGGAAAACTGTTTTTTAATGATTGAATCAATGAGAAAAAGAACTTTTAGGAAATCGATTCAAAGGAAACCTTTCGGTCCTCTAAAACATGGACTAAGACCGACCGGTCTAAGTCTTGATCCGGTCTGGTCCGAACAGAAACGGTCGGTCCGGACTGACCGTATATCACCCCTACCCACAAAGCATCATCAAGCTTCTTTGACCAGTCTTTCCTATTTGTGTTGATTGTCTTTTTAAGGATGTTCTTAATTTCTTGATTCGAAATTTCAGCTTGACCATTAGTTTGAGGATGGTAGCCAAGTGTTATCTTGTGCTTCACACCATATTTAAAAAGAAGGTTGTGTCAAACAACTTGTTGTAAAAGTGGGTTCCTTCGTCACTAATGATAGCTCGTGGAGTACTAAATCTTGTGAATATATTTTGATGCAGAAATTTAAGCACTAGCTTTGTATCGTTTGTTGTTGCAGCAATTGCTTTCACCTATTTTGACACGTAATCTGCTGCTAGCAAGATATAAACAAAGCCAAATGAAGGAGGAAAATGACCCATAAAATCAATCCCCCAAACATCAAATAACTCAACCTCCAAGATGTTTTTCAATGGTAGCTCCTGATGCATTGAAATATTTCTCATACGTTGGCACCGGTCACAAGTTTTCACCAAAGTATAAATATCACGAAAAATGAAAGGTCAAAAGAAACCACTTTGAAGTACCTTAGTTGCTGTTCGTGTTGCTCCAAAGTGTCCTCCATAGTCCATATGATGATGAATGGCAATGATGGAGAATGGCTTGCATCTCTTCTTCTGGCACACAACTTCGAATGATTTGATCAGGGCATCTTTTGAAAACAACAAAGGCTCATACCAAAGATAATATTTCACATTATGCAGAAACTTCTTGCGTTGGTGGTAAGTGAGATCTGATGGCAGTGCTTTTCAAGTTAGGTAGTTTACAATATCAGTATACCAGGGAAGCTTGATCTCACATGCAAACAATTGCTCATCAGGGAATGCTTTTAGGATCACTGAATTCGGTTTTACTTCCTCTTGCTCTAGCCGAGAGAGATGATCAGCAACTAAATTTTCACTCAATTTCTTATCTCGAACCTCCAAATCAAACTCTTGAAGAAGTAGAATCCAACGAATCAGCCTAGGCTTAGCATCCTTCTTGCCAAACAAATAGTGAATAGCTACATAATCAGTGAACACTATCACCTTTGTACCAATGAGGTAAGATCAAAATTTGTCACAAGCAAAAACAACAACAAGCATCTTCTTCTCGGTTGTTGTATAATTTAGTTGAGTTTCATTCAAAGTCCATCTTGCATAATAGATGGCGCTGAACATTTTGTTTCACTTTTTTCCTAATACCGCTCCAATTGCAAAGTCACTTACATTACACATGACTTCAAAAGGTTGACTCCAATCAGGTACAATAATAATTGGTGTTGAAACTAGTTTCTCCTTAATCCCATTAAAGGCATGCAAACAAGCATCATCAAAGTCAAATGAAGAATTTTTTTCAAGAAGATTGCATAAACGTTTAGAGAGTTTAGAAAAATCCTTTATAATTCTTCTATAAAATCTCGCATGACCCAAAAAGTTTCGGGTTCCCTTCACATTCTTTGGATGTGGTAGTTTTCTATGATTGCAATTTTAGCTCAATCAACCTCAATTCCTTTAAATGACACTCAATAGCCAAGCACGATGCCTTTTTGAACCATGAAATGACACTTCTCCAAGTTTAGGACTAGCTTTTTGTTTTTACATCTTTGTAGAGCTAGATTATGCAAACAATGATCAAAAGATATACCAAAAATTGAAAAGTCATCCATGAAAATCTCCATGACACCTTCCGCCATATCAGAAAAGATGGCCATCATGCAACGTTGAAATGTCGTTGGGGCATTGCACAATTTGAATGGCATCCTCCTAAAAGCAAATGTTCCATATGGGCATGTGAATGTAGTCTTCTCTTGGTCTTCGGGGCTATGGCTATTTGGTTATACCCCGAATAACCATCTAAGAAGCAATAGTAGGAATACTCAGTCAATCGATCCAACATTTGATCAATGAAAGGAAGTGGAAAATGATTCTTCCTTCTTGTTTTGTTCAGCTTGCGGTAATCTATACATACATGCAAACCCGTGACTGTTCTTGTAGGAATAAACTCATTGATGTTGTTCCTCACCACTGTCATTCCACCATTTTTTGGCACAACTTGCACTAGGCTTACCCATGAGCTGTCTAAAATAGTATAGATAATTCCAGCATTGAGGAGTTTCAAAATTTCAGCTCTCATGACTTCTTTCATTTCTGGATTTAATCTTCTTTGGTGCTCGATCGACGGTTTGTAAGATTCCTCCATTAAAATCTTATACATGCAAATGGAGGGACTTATACCTTTTATGTCAGAAATGGTCCATTCCAAGGCTGTTCTATGCTCCCTTAATACACGCAACAACTTTTCCTCTTCTTCGGATGTGAGTGATGCAGCAACAATCACTGGAAATGTGTAATTATCACCTAAGAATACTAGGATAATTGCTTCAATTCTGGAGGGATGTAAGTTGTAGTTTGCTGCATTTTTTCTTTAGAAATTGCAGAATCCGGCTTTACTACTATCAACTCTAGGCTCCCCACTTCATTGTTTAGTGATGTATCCTGCTGCAAAGCTTCCAAGGCAAATACATAGTGGATAAATTCTTAACTAACAACAGGTAAATCAGATTTACAAACAACAGAGTTAGTAAAATTATAAGCTTAAGATGAAGTGGTGATACATCGTTCTAGGTGATTGACTAGTGCATCTTCTTGAAAGGCTTCTTCCACACATTGCTTAATGACATCTTCCTGAAAGCAAGTGCTGTGATCTTCTAGAAATCTCATGGCTTGGTAGATGTTGAATATAACATTTTTCTTGTTTACTCTCAATGTTAATTCACCATTTTGAATATTAATTAATGCCCTTCCCGTAGCCAAGAATGGTCGGCCAATAATGGTCGACCAAGAAATAATGGGTCTTCTTGGTCTTCCTCCATATCTAACACCACAAAATCAACAGGAAAAATAAATTTATCCACCTTTACAATACGTCTTCTATGATTCCACGAGGGTGCTTGATGAATTGATCTGCTAGTTGCAAATAAATGGTTGTTTGTTTCGTCTCTCCAAGTCCTAATTTCCTGCAAACAGAAAGTAGTATAAGATTAATGCTAGCACCAATATCACATAAAACTTTATCAAAAAAATGAATTTTCAATAGTGCATGGCAAAGTGAAACTCTTTGAATCTTTTAATTTTTGAGGCAATTTCTTTTGAAGAATAGCACTGCATTCTTCAGAAAGTTTTACTGTTTCAAACTCCTCCAACCTTATTTTCTTGGAAATGATGTCCTTCAAGAATTTGACATTTGTTTCAAAGCATCTGTAAAATGAATATTTATGTGATTTTGCGTAAAAATATCTAAAAATTTAGAAAATTGCTTATCTAATTTTTATTTTTGAAAACGTTGAGGATAAGAAAGTGGACTAGGGAGAATATGATGATTGTCAGGACATTAAATTACCGGAGGCTTGTCAGTTTTTCTTTATGTATCCATAATCTCCTCTTCTTCTATTTTATTCTTGCTTTGGTCATTGTTTGCAGCTATATGAGTGGAATTGGTTTCCTCTGATGATGACCTCTCAATCTCTCTTCCACTACTAGGTGTGATGGCCTTGCATTGTTCATTTGGATTCACTTCTGTGTTGCTAGGAAAAGTTCCTCTTTGTTGGGTATTGATGGTTGTGGCTAGTTTTCCAATTTGCACTTCAAGATTCTTAATAGTAACTCACTTGTTGCTACAATGAGTCTTAATGTTGTCCAACCATGAATCATTCTTTTTGAACCTTGCCTTTGTCTCCTTGACAAAAGAAATCATTGTTTTACAGTTTCAAAACTGTAAGTGCACAGTATCGTAGTTTTATAGTAAAGTGATAAGAAGAATGTCATCCTCAGGTATTGGTATCTCACTTTGACAAGTACCAAAATTATACTAGTCTCGACTTTATTTATAAAAGCCACTAAGATTTTTGTAATTGCAACTTGAAATAAAATCAATTCAAAAAAAATATTCAAAGGAAAGGAAAAATGTTGTTTAATGGTTGAATCAATAAGAAAAAGAACTTCTAGGAAATCAATTTCACCTAATCCCTCACAATGTTTTTCTCATCTAACTAATTGAAATTAATTCTTTGTTTGTTAACAAATTCTCCAAAGTCATCCAAAAACCTCTTTCGATAGTCAGTTTGATTTATTTTTTATCATAATTTTATATAAGAGTATACAAATTAATGGACATGAATGCATTAAGACAAACGATTTTAATGCTGCATTTTCAAATTTAATTGTTGTAGCCATACATGATATGTCTACCTCTGCTGCAGTATGACTTCACCATATTGGACTTTGACCCACCATTGTCATTTGCGGCTTTGCCATAGGTTTATACAATTTGTATTGTCCCTTAATTTTTTTCATCTTTAATTTTTTTCATTTTTTTTGTATCTAATTACTTTTATAATCTTATTGTCATATGCATACCTTAAACCTCAATCCTAATTCCAAGCCGAAATTCAAATAATATATTCTAAATTCGTATCTTGATCCCCATAATCTCATATTGGTTACTCAGATTTTAATTTGTAATTTTTTAATTTGTTTATTGTTTATAATTCTAATTTATCTTCTTATTCAACTGTTAATGTTTCAGATTTTATGATCTCACGACTCATAGTAGGCAACACTAAATTTTATTTCCACCATTGGCCCAGGCCACTCGCCCCAAATGTCAAAGACAAAGTTCAAAGTTCCCCATGTCACTTTTATCATTTATGTTCAATTATATTTAGATTTTACATATTCAGTTCTTTGTATAGTTGATACAATCACAATATCTCTTTTATGTTTGTAATTTGGTAATTATTTTCTCTTAATTTGTATTGTTGTAATAGTTTAGTTATTATTGTTTTATTATAAATTATATTATTGTAAATTGTAATAGTTTAGGAGTTAGAACTTAGGAGTATTAGTAGTATTTCTTTAATCTTTTTTATCTTAATTTGTATTTTTTTACTGTAAATTCAATTTATTGTTATTTCACAAAAATAACAAATTATACATTTTTTTTTACTGTTAGGCCCAAAATGGCCTAGAAACACTGAGATGGGTCAAAAATTGGCCCAAAACAGCTTCTGGGCCATTTGGGGCCCATAAATAGCTTATAGGCCCATGACCCATTTAGAGGGGGGCGGACGGATAGGTATCCGCCCTCATACCCCGGACGGGGTACCTCGTCCCCGTACCAGGGGTGCGAGTGCCGAGTGGAAAAGTCCCAACCCAGTCCCATACGGGGAGGGAGTGCCCCCCACCGTATGGTGCGGGTAGCACCCCTAGTCTTTGATTCTTTTGGAAGAGACACCATGCCAGACGCCTTTCCCTCTCCTCACCGCACCTAAAAATTTTAACGTTTTGCATTTAGTGAAAAATTTGTATATGTTGAACCCAAAAATGTGTATGTTCTGAAGAACTATTTTGATGTTAACAATGTGTTTTGTTGTTTTGATGTTGCGTTGTGCTTTTGGTTCCATGGTGAATGGCTCTCTTTTTGTTTTGTTTTTGTTTTTTTTGTTTGTTTGTTTGTTTATTTTTTTTTGTGTTTTTCCTTTGAGTAAGCTTGACGAAAAGGGTGTGGCGGGAGAGTGTCTTGACCACGTAACTCTAGTGAGAGATATAACGGGAGAGTTTCTCGACCGTGTTACTTTGGCAAAAGGTGTAACAAGTGAGTCCCTTGACCGTATAACCTTGGCAAAAAGAGTGTGGTGGGAGAGTGACTTGACCGCATAACTCTGGTGAGTGGTGTAACGGGAGAGTTTCTCGACCTTGTAACAATGGTGAAAGATGTAAAAGGAGAGTTCCTCGACTACGTGGACTCTCCTGCTACACCTTGGCCAACAGAGTGTGGTAGGAGAGTGTCTCGACCGCGTAACTTTAGTGAGATGTGTAACAAGAGAGTTCCTCGACTGTGTAACCTTGGTGAAATATGTAGCGGGAGAGTGTCTCGACTGCGTAACTCTGGTGAGAGGTGTAATGGGAGAGTTCCTCGACCATGTTACCTTGGCGAAAGGTGTAGCGGAAGAGTCCCTGACCGCATAACCTTGGTGAAAAGAATGTGGCGGGAGAGTGCCTCAACCGCGTAACTCTGGTGAGAGGTGTAATGGAAGAGTTCCTCGATCGTGTAACCTTCGCGAAAGGTGTAGCGGGAGAGTCTCTCGACAGAGTAACCTTGGAAAAAGAGTGTGGCGGGATAGTACCGGAATCGCATAATTCTGGCAAGAGGTGTAACGGGAGAGTTTCTTGATCGTGTTACCTTGGCAAAAGGTGTAACGAGAGAGTCCCTCTACTGCGTAACCTTGACGAGAAAAGTGTTGACTAGGCAATTACTAAGGCAATGAGATAAAATAAAGCAATCGGAAAAACATGGTTTTATCCAATCAAACTAATGAACTTATTGTGCAGAAATTAATACATCATAAGTTTAAACGTTATATCTTCTTTAATGCTCGGCGTTCCAAAGCTGGGGTAGTTCATGCCCCGTGGTGTCTTTGAGGCGATAAGCTCCAGGACGATGACTGGCTACCACATTGTATGGCCTTTCCCATCGCGGCCCTAGCTTCCCTTTTCTACTGTTGTTACCCCGGTCTCCTTTAAGACTAGGTCGCCTACCTTGAAGGACCTTGGTCTCACCCTCTTGTTGAAGTACTGCTCCATCTTCCTTTTGCAGGCTGCCATTCTTGTGTCGGCATTTTCCCTCACTTCCTCTAGTAGGTCTAAATTCTCTTCCAGCTTTCCATCATTTGCGTCGACATCAAAGCCTTTCCTTCTGTGGCTTGGCAACCCTACCTCCACCGGTATCATTGCTTCACTCCCGTACGCCAAGGCAAAGGTGTTTTGCCCATTAAGGTTTTTGGGGAGCTCATCCGCCCACGTTCCTTTCTTCTCACCTACCTTCTTCTTCAGTATCCCAACAATAGTTTTGTTGGTTGCTTTAGGCTACGTTTGGGTAGTGAGAATACCTGAGAAGTGTTGAAAATGTTTATGAATAGTTATGAGTAGAGATTGAAGTGGATTTGTAGGTCTCATTGAGAGTATTTTGAGTTGTTTGGATGTATGAAGTATGTTGAGTTGTTGACTTTTAGATAGATAATTGAAAAAGGTGTGGGTCCCATCAATGATTGATTTTTTTTAATGATGATTTTATTTATATATAATAGTGATAAATATTATAGTGATTTTATTTTTTATTTATATTTAATATTGATAAATTGTTTGGAGTCAAATTGTTTGCCGTTGTTTGGAGATGATGCTTTCTAGCACCCCGAATCTGCATATGATAGTTTTCCATAAGAACTTCGTCATGCTTTGGACGATCACTGTTGCCATTGCTTTAGCTTCTACTCACTTGGTAACGTAATCGACGACGACAATGATTAACTTGGTCCCCCCTTTGCTAGGGGGCATAGGGCCGACCAAGTCTATACCCCATTGGGTGAATGGCCAATGAAAGGTTATCAACCTTAGTTGTTCAGGAGGGATATTCGGGACTAGTGCGTGTAGTTGGCACCAAACGCATCTTTTTTATGAATTCCTTTTCGTCTCTTAAAGCGTTTGGCCAGTAGTATAATGGCGCCCTTGACCCCCACGTGTGATTTTTTTGGAGTCGTGACACCGGGATGATGACCACACGGATCATACACCCATCGCCATATACAAGTGTATGCAAACATAAATATCATAGTAGAAAAATATAAGATTGTCAAACTAAGTACCAGAAAGTTTAAAACACAGTACAACCCAAAGTAAATCCTCCAAGAGGTTATACAGTCATCTGGTTAAAAAAAAATAAATAAAGCAGTAAATGGTCTTGCAAAAAATACTAATAACAAATATAAATCAGCAAGCCAATCACTCCTCCGGTGGAACCAGACCCTCTGGCTCTAACTCTTCCTCTGCATCAAATTCTACAATCCCATAAACCGGAACCGTAGGTAGGATTACCACAGTGAGATTTCGCAATCTCAATAAGTAATGAACACAACCAAGAGTTTAAAACATACATTTATATAAGCAACAAAGTAAGGCAGCCATACAAATAAAAGACCACAATATCATTTCTTCCACCCTTTCCTAAAATAACACTTTTAAACAGAACAATTACGCCAAAAACCCCTTTGGCCCAAAACAAAACCATTTATTACGCATGGACCATGATCTCCCCTATGGACCACACACATACCTTGGCTCCCTTCGTCACACCACGGGTAACGACCATGCATGTGAATTCGTTACGAGCATTGCCCAGCTTCGCGTCCGGCGCATAATGTGATCAGGCAACCTCTTGCCCCCACCAACAGAGGGGCCACAGAGTTGACACGAGAGCGTTACCATCTTGTTCAAGCCCGTTGTCACCTGAGGAAAACCCAGAGGACGTCACTTAGTTTATTACACTTCCGAGTGACCAGAGGAGCTTCACCGAGATAATGCCCCATCTCGGCTTGGGGTTGTGATACACACACACTTGCATGTTATTACCAGAACACAAAAACCCAGTTTCCAAACCATAAAACATGGTACAACATAGCACAGTTAGATAATCAAAGCGAATAATAACAATAGAAAATGCGCAGATGCATGACAAACAATATATTGGATGACATGGCATAACACACATCAAGCAACACACAACATCACAACAGTTACATGTATACAAATTCAAAAACCATGCTACACACGTAATCTCATCCTCCATCCGGCCCATGGCCCAATTCTCAACCACTACTACGATATCAAGCCCAACACTTCATCGGGCCGAAAGCCATTTTCAACATAACCGGAATGCACACAACGTTAGTGATAAAATTATGTTCTATTCTCAAGGGTCGCCTTGGATTGAGTGCTTGCGCTGCTACTCGAATGGACACAAAACAGTTAGATTATTGCAAAAACGTGGCAGAGCAGTAGTGGGGCAGAGATAGATTTGGGCGAGACAGAGGGATTTTGGTGGATTTTTTTTGTCACGAAGAGGATACTAGACCTGGGTTGCTAGAGGGTGGTAGAGAGAGGTGCTATGGTGGGGCATTGTAGAGCACGGCGGCGCTAGGGCAAAAATAGACTAAAGACTTCGGGAAGGGGGATTTTAGGGAGAGGAAGACGGTGGTGATGAGTTTGAGGGAGGAAGAGGAAGCTTTGAGATGGTTTCGAAAAGGAGAGGCTCAGCCTATTTATAGGCCGAGTGGGGGTCCTCGGCAATCGCAGTCGCCACTGCGATTGGGGGTGGTGGATAGCGCAAGGTGTGCGAGAGACCCAAGCATGGCACGCTACCAATGGCCACCAACTGTAGTGAGCCATTTCCATGGCTGAAATAGTCACGGGTTGCAGAGAGGGTGGGGGGAAAAGCTGGACATAGGGCTCAAGGGTTAAGGACGATGGGCAATGGTGCAGGCCGGTGGTGGAGGTGTTCACAGTGGAGGACGCATGGTGAGGCAAGGTTGGTGGTAAGGGCGGCAAGCTCACGGGTCTATAGCAACGAGAGGAGGAAGAAGAAAAGAAAGAACGAAAATAAAGAGAGAAGAGAAAGAGAGGGTGCGACACTAAGGGGGAAAACCAGAAAGTGATAGGGTTTTCACCCTTTAGTGCTGAAACAACGTCGTTTCAGGGGCTAGGAAAAAAATTTCTCCGTACCCAAAACAACATCATTTTGAGATGGGAAGAACTGGCTTCCCTTAAGGCACACGGGCTCGGCCCAAATTCCACACTTTACTCAGCCCAAAAACTCACAACACCATACACAAGTCCCCTTTCCTAACCCACTACACCAAAAGGCCCAAAAAAGAATAATAGATATAAAATACAAGGAAATAAAATAAAAAATAAACGAAAACAACTAATAATACTATTTAAACAAATAAAAACACACAGATTTTGGGATCTCACAAGTATCTTGCTCTCATGATCTTCGCTGCGAGTGACCTTCCTCCTTAGTGATTTTCGCATATTTTTTTATGCACCTCCCTCATTACATATTCGGCTTCCCCCTTCGAGATGCACCTTAACAATGGGGTCAAAAAATCTCGTATGTATAGTGTCCCATCTATCATGGTGAACCAAATCGCCTTACTTCCGACTTTCCTTGCTTCCTCTCGAGAGGTGGGAAGCTTTTTGGTTTTTAGGTACTTGAGTATATTAGCCGCCCACCATGGTATGCTCTCTCCAACCTCCTAGGCATCCTTTCCTATGGCCGGTGTGTCAATAGCCCGGAGGCTAACCTCCAACGATAAAGTTTCTTCCTGCTTTGCTGAGGCTACTCGTGCCAGCCGATCAGCTTTCCAATTGTCTCATTGAGGAATCCGCTCGATTCAAAAATATCGAAGGTGACTGCACCCTTCGTGAACCTGATGGAGGCACTTTATTAGCTTTTGTCCTTTCACCAAATACTCTACTGTAATTTGGCCAACCACAACTTGCGAGTCTGCTTTCATCTCAACCTCTTCCCCTCCTGAAGTCTTTGCTATGGCTAACCCATGAGCACTACTTCATATTCGGCTTCCCTATTTGTCACTTTGAAGTTTAGCTGATTGCATGATTCGGCTCAACCTCGTCGCCTGTCACCATGTGGATGCCTACGCCACCTTTTGCTTGACAAGATGATCCATCGACATACACTTGCCATGACGTCTTCTCGAGAGCCTTGGACACTTCCTCTTAGAAATTCGTAAATCCCGCTACAAAGTCGGCCAAGACTTGTCATTTGACATTGTCAAGTATTCTATCAATTGTACAAACGCCTCCTCACATCTGGAGTTCCAGCCTTGGGCCTTCTTCAGCACTTGGAAGAAAATGAGGTACTTGTATGTCGATCGAGACTCGAATCTGTTAAGGGTCGCTATCCTCCCTACCAACTTCTGTACCTCATTCAACGGTGCCAAAAACTTGATCAGCTTATAATTTTGACTTCCAAGCGCAGGAGCTGTCAAAGTAATACAAAGGTAAATCTCAAGATCGAATTTACAAGGACAATGAGAATTAAGCAAACATTTCATAATCACACGATAACATATTACCGCTTATGGTGACAAGAAATCTCGAGAAGATAAGAAAGTATTAAACTAAAAGATTTATTAATGAACACAAAAAGTATAAAATGAGAAATAAATTTTAAAGGTCATCCACTAACTATATCGACACCAAAATGGGGGCTATTTACTAAGGAAGTGTGGACTGAATTAAGAGTAAAATTATTGACTGTTTTAAAAGTTCAAGCACAAGTAAAACTGAAAATAAATGTGAATTTATGTTTCTAAAATTATCAAGAACCAAGAGATTTAGAGGAAATGTATAGAAATTGAATTAAACTTGTAAGAAACAATAAAACAAACACTTGAGATGCAATTTTAGCTCATTGATTTGGTGATGAATTTACTTCTCGTTTCATATTCTCTCAACCATTCTGTCATTCTTAGAAATCATGGTCGGATAATGTAGCAATGAATCACAATTTTTTAGCCTAATAAAAATACTTGACAGATTATATAACAACTGTAAAATAGTGAAAGAAAACCATCAAAGTCTTGTTACTTGTTCAAGTATCAATTGTGCCTTTACATCTGCAATTGAGCTAAATCAAGAATAAAGAATTTCAATCATTTTTAGATGCAAATTGAAATATAATCCAACAAGTTGATCATCAAAATCACATAACATTAAAGAAAATCCAACCCAAAACAGTCATGGGTTACTCCTTAAATCCCAAGCTAAAAGTCTAGCCTATCATCTCTAGATTAGCAAATTGCCCAAAAAGGATAAACCCTAACATCTGAAGTTGCTATGGGGCTCCCAAAAAATTGCAATCGCCCCCGCGGGAATGCGAACCGACCCAGAGAAAAAGAGGCCTCTCTTCCACGTGATTCTGCTGTTGGTCCTGTAAGACCACGTCCTGCCCACTTCACATGGTTTCTGTAGCTCTGCTGTAACGCCCCAAACCCGGGTGGCTTGGAGAATTACTACTTGTCACTCATAATCATGTCTCCCAACACATTCGAAGAATAATCTCCAAAAACTTCTTTTAAATGAAATCAATCTCAAATCTTCTCAATAATCTCATTACAAACTCCACAAAATCTTTAATGCAATAATAATAAATCAAAGGGGTCCATAACCTCCCGGTAGTCATAACAACCCAACCAATAATTTCGTAAATCTTACTGAAACCCAAGATATTACTAAAATTCAAAGAGATTAAAACTCAGAACACCAGAAGTCCTTCTTCTACCAACATCTCCTCAGCTTAAACACAAACAGCAATATAATCCAGGTCCTTATTTGGACTCTCCACATCATCTGAAAAATATTATAATGATAGGGGGTGAGTTATCAACAACTCAGTAAGCAGAAATCATATGCTAGCGTGCAAACATGAGAGCATTTACAAAGTAGAGCATGCAGAACAAAATATTTTCTAGAGTTAAACATGCAGAACCAAACATATTTTCAAAAGTAACAGAGCGATGATTTTAAGACAAGTAAAACCCATGGTACTTTGGCATAACATAAACTGAGTATCATCATCAGATCAAAACAGAGCATCAGACAGAGCAGAGACCATGTTTCACCCCCGTGGTAGGGTTGTGCTAACCCCGGTGGCCAAACCAGGCAGAGACAGGTGAAATCTTTCCTTTATTCTTCTCGGAGCCCCGAGTGTGCACACAGGAAAGACCACAATAAAACCACTTTGTTTCCAAAGTGGGTGCACTCAGAGACAGAGAAGTTGGTACCAACCCAAACAGAGCAGAGCATAACAGAGCAGAGCAGAGCAAAGCAGAGACAGAGTCAGATACGAAAACCAGTACACCATGCCAAAGGTTTTCAGATGTTATATCAAAATAATACATAGTACCAAAACAGAATCAGAACAGTTTACACACGCTCAATATTCTCATATTCTCAAAACCAGTACAACTTTTCATATTCTCAATATCGCTCTTTTTCAGATTTCAGAAACCACATGACAGAATTTAGCTCATGTCTACACAATGCATGTCAGAATATATTTTCCTTTTTCACACAGATTTAATGAATAATGCAGATAAGAGACCGAGGTTGATCTTTGTTTTCACAAGTTCCCAACACAAGACAAATTATGCAAGTTTTCATAAAATCAACCTCAGTCTTATTAACTTGTATAAAACCCAGCATAGGAACTCCGCTTACCTGACTCCTGTAGCGCATTATCTAGGACTTGTATACAGTCTCTATCCGTCTCGTCACCTATTCATAAAAATAATATAAACTAAATATTAAAGTCCAACAACACAAAATTGATCTTAGACAACTCAAGACCCTAACTCTAGATCATAATTCAGCAAGTTTAATCAACCTCCAACAGCCAAATAACAATCCGGACAGCCCTCACTTCGACCCAAAATATTCTATACCAATCTCAGTATTGTCCAATACAAGCATCAAGACCAATGCCAATTCAAATTTCAATAACTCACACTTATTCCAACAGTTCGCAGTCCCAAAACAATTACTAACAATTTAACCAACACCAAACTAAGCACACTTCTTCCCATTCACAACTCCATAACAGAAAATATAAATTAATACCTCCCAAAACATTAAGCTGCACTCGACAAAGAAAATTAAATTCCCCTCTAAATATTCTCACAACCACCAATCCAACCGACCTCCTCTTACTCCTCGGACTCAGTCCGGCACAACCAACAAATTCACAGTAAATAAGAATTAGTGCAGAAATACATTTAAATCTCAAAAGTTCTTTGGGGAAAAATACTTACAATGCTAAAATATAATTTTTGAAAGATCACGAATGTGCTAGAAGCGGCAACACAGCAACAAAACAGTGCCAAATCCACTGTGGCCGTGGGTCTCAAAAACCCACTTTTGAACGGGTGCAAACGAAGACCCGAGATTGATAGGGTAGGGCTTAGGGATGTCGGTGAAGCTAATGGTGGTGGTGGTTGGTCGTGGGTGGCGGCGCAATAGGCAGTTGAAGTGCAAAAACACCCAAAACGGAAATGTTGATGGTGGGGCTTCACTGGTGACAGATCGGAGGTGGGGTTGGGTCCATTGGGTTGCTAGAAGGTCGACGATGATGTGGTGAGAAGATGGTGGCCGGAGGTGGCGTGACGGCGGCGCAGCGGCGCAAGGAATGCCACAGCTTCGTGTGGTGCGTAAAGGCTAACGGCGGCGCGGCTGGGGTTGGAAATCGGAGGGGGAGGTCACCGGCCGGTGGGGAGCACGATGGGGTGGGCGGTGTCGCGCACGGCGGCGGGCTGGGTGAGGAACGGTTGCACGGCGTGAGAGAGAGAGAGAGAGAGAGAGAGAGAGAGAGAGAGAGAGAGAGAGAGAGAGAGAGAGAGAGAGAGAGAGAGAGAGAGAGGGTTCGCGCGGGAAGCAGGGGGAGGAAAAAAAAAGAAAAAGAAAAAAAAGAAAAAGAAGAAAAGAAGAAAAAGAAAAGAGGAAAGAGAAAAAAATAGAGAGAAAATAAATGAGGTCCAATCTTCATAACTTGGGTCACGAAAATGATCCAATGGAAACGATTTTAAAACAGCTAGTGAAATAAAAATATTTCAAACACAGTGATTAACATGAAAATAATTAATTAAACCCAATAATAAATTAATTTGATTTGAGAAGAAATTTAAACGCATAAAAATAATTAATTTAGAGAAAGCACTTCAAAAATAATTTTCATAAACTAAAAATCATAAAAATAACACAACTAAAAATTCAACAATTTTAAGACAAAAGAATAAATTTTAAATTAATAATAAAAAAAATCTTTCAATTAAAAATACACTAAAATACGGGGTGTTACATCTGCTCTCTCTCTCTCTTCATGAGACCACTTAGTACTGCTTTTCTCGTGCGTGAGTCCACTGTGCTCCAAGAGTTGCTTGGTGGTTCATGTCCTCTGCCATTCCTTTGCACACTCCAATGCACTTCACATGGGACCACTAAAGGGGCATCTCGGCAAGGGTTAGGAAATAATTATTGTATGGCTCTTTTATTTTTCATTTCCATAAATGCCCTGCACATATAAGTATGTTATAAGTGTTTAATTATTTTAGAGGTAAATGTGAAACTTTTGTGTGCAAAATATTGGCATCAATTGATTTGGAGTCCGATACTAAAATTTGATGTGTAATTAAGTTGCTTAACTCTTATTTGATTAAACATATCATTCACTTAAACAACTTAATTATGCATTTCCAACACTTTATCATCTGTTGATCGGGACTCGAATTTATTGAGGTCGCTATCCTCCCTACCAACTTCTGTACACCTCATTTAAATTCATGGGCGACTTCATCTTTATGATCGCCAGTAATTTCTCGGGATTTGCTTCGATGTCTCTCTTCGACAACATGAACCCCATAAATTTGCTCGATTGCACTCCGAATGCGCACTTAGTTGAATTAAGCTTCATCTTGTATTGATGTAAGATGCCAAAGGTTTCCCTTAGATCTTCCACATGCTGTCTGAACTCCATACTTTTCACCAATACGTCATCCATGTGCACCTCCATGCTTCAGGCTATCTGGTGTTTGAACATCTTGTTGACAAGTCTCTAGTACATTGCTCTTGCATTCTTCAGGCCAAAAGGCATGACCTTGTAGTAGTACAATCCCAGATCGGTTATGAAAGCTGTCTTTTCTTGGTCGGCCTGAATCATCTTGATTTGGTTATACCCTGAATAGGCATCCATGAAGCTCAATACATTATGCCCCACCATGGTGTCAACTATCAAGTCTATTCGCACAAGAGGAAAGCTATCATTTGGGTAGGCCTTATTAAGGTCCATAAAGTCCACACGCATCCACCACTTCCCGTTGGACTTTTTCACCAACACTACGTTTGACAACCACTCAGGATATTAAGTTTCTCTGATGAACCCGGTTACTAACAGCCGATCTACCTCCTCTGCAATCGCCTTGTACTTCTCAGAGCTAAATTTATTTTCTTTTGTTTGATTGGCTGTGTGTTTGGGCTGACGTTCAACTTTTGCTCTATAACATCCTCGTCAATTCCTGGCATGTTCTTATGACTCCATGTGAAGACATCTTTGTGCTCAATGAGAAGTTGTGTCAGTTGCCACTTTTTCTCTCTCGTAATTTTGGTTTTGATGTTTACATAGTTCTCTGGTTAGGCTGGATCAAAGTTGACAAGCTCTAAGGATTCGTCTGCTTCTCCTTGTCTCAAGGCGTCTTCGTCTCTTGTTTCTACCTCGGTCATAAATATTTCTAGTCATGGTGGGTTGAGGACCCCGACGACACCTTATCGCAGTTCGAATACTTTCACATCTCTCTCCTTTTGCCTGAGCTTCTGAACGTAGTATTCTCGAACAAGTACCTGCTCACTACGCACTTCAGCAATCCCCAACTTCGTGGGAAACTTCATTTTCAGATGATAGGTAGAGGTGATTGCCCTTAAAGCATTCAACGTGGGTCAACTGATGATAGTGTTATACGATGATCGTGTCCTCACCACTAAGAATTCCGTCATAGTGGTGGCAAGGTGGGGGTCTGTCCCTACTGACACTAGTAGCGTGATAGACCCCATGGGCTGCACTGCTTCCCCAATGAACCTTTCAATGTAGTCGGCATTGGGCGTAGCTAGTCTTCACTGATTCCTATTCTTGCGAAGGCTTCCCAGAATAAGACGTCTGCTGAACTCCCATTATCGATCAATATTCTCCGCGTGGTATAATTCGCTACCAATTGTCACTACCAATTTGTCATCATGCGGGTAAACTACTCCTCAACAATCATCATCGTCAAAAGAGATTGTGGGAGAGACTTGTATTCTAGGCTGCTTGATAGGTCTTTCACGTTGTATACTTCTTCGTACCTTGCCCACCTAGCATACACCTTCCTCCCGGAGGAAGTTGGGCCACCTTCTGCATATCCTCAGCCATCATTCGTATCTCTCCTAGTGGTAGATGTCTTTAATCCGTGTCCTGCCTAGGATGCCGATCTCGCAGTTCCTGTGATCTCCTTCCTCTTTTGGTGGTCCTCTCCTTCTTGGGCTTTCGCTTTGTTGGGGCTTACGTTCTTGTTTCCTGTCGCTCGAACACCATGGTGGAGTAGTGTTCCAAGCAACAATACGCTCTAGCTTGCCATTGCCCCTCATCTCTACAATCTTTTGTTTTAGTGTGTGGCAATCTTCAGTTCTATGCCCGCTTGCATTGTGGTACGTGCAATACTTCTGGGTCTGTCACCCATGATCCTCGCCATGCCTGGTCTCTTTTACCTTAACTTGATTATGCACACTAGAATAGTGTACATGATTGCCGCTATGTCGCCCTATGTGAGTGTCTCGCCTTCCTTCGTGTTGGCTTCTCCTCGCCTTCTGCCTCTCACCTTCTGCCCTCCTTCCTTATCTGTTTTTGGACCCCCCCTTGGCACATGCTTTTCCTTTCTCTCCGATCTAGTAGTTAAGGCGATTAGCATATCTTCAGCGTTGACAAAATCGTCTGTCCTGTCTATAAATTCTCATAAAGTGGAGGGAGTCTTCCTCGCCCACTCAGCCATAAAAGGACTCCTCAGGCAAATGCCCCCGAGCAGAGTGGCCAACGTGATCTTTTCATCTTGGTTGTCAGTTGTCATTCTCTCCTTAGAACCGTGCCAGATATGCTTTCAAGCTCTCCTCTTCACTTTGCTTTACGGTCAATAGGTATGCTGCCGGCCTCCTTCGCCT
Organism: Juglans mandshurica; assembly: GCA_022457165.1. Lineage (NCBI taxonomy): Eukaryota > Viridiplantae > Streptophyta > Magnoliopsida > Fagales > Juglandaceae > Juglans > Juglans mandshurica. The sequence continues at coordinate 16,231,750 of CM039633.1, forward strand.
TCGACTGGCCATAAATTGGGTTAAGAATTGCCTGCCCAGTTCTTCCAAGCTGCCTATGGATCTCGGCTACAATGCCCCAAACCACCCTCGGGGCATTCCCTTCAAAGGCAAGGGGAGAGCCCTACATGCAATCTCTCCAGGGAACCCATGGAGTGCCATGTGAGCTTTGAAGGTTTCCAAATGCTCCACTAGGTCTTTAGATCTGTCGTACATATCTATCGATGGGACTTGAACTTTGGTGACAACGGTACTGCCATGATTTTTGCGTTGTATGGCAGATTGGTGCTAGTCAGTAGCTGATCAATTGAGGAAGATGTCCCTATTTTCTTGTCCATCTCCTCATAGTTATTCATTAGGTTGCGCTGGTCATGATGCATCTTTTTTGTTTCCTCATTTTCCTGAGGAGGCTTGTCTGCCCTAGCGCTATGTGCCTCCATGTCAATCCTATCGGCCTGGCTGGGCGCAATGTCCTCCCCTGATGGCCCATTCTTTGTTCTAAGGGCCTCATTCTCTTTCCGCAGCGATTCCACGTTGGTAGTAAGTTTCTTCACCTACTTTTTTCATCTCTGCGAGCCTTCCCTCCATATATCGTGATGTCACTTCCTGGTCTCTGGTTGCTTGAGATCGAGTAGTGGTGTGCATGTGAAAAGCACATTGGTTGTAGGACAAATGGATCCCACAGACAGTGCCTACTATAAAGGATGTGTTTCACAGCTTCTTACACACGATCACTTGCAACTAAAGAGGAAAAAGGCTTGGGGGTTCAGGGTAATGTCTCTGATGCCTAAGTCAATGAAGGTAATGAGATTTTTCTAGCAATTCATTCAGATGGGTTCATAATCATACTTGGATGATATAAATAAAGCTCACGACTTTCCTGTTAATACGCTATAACTATCTCACCCGTTATTTGATATTCAAGTCTTCAAAATAATGGGGCTTAACTTATCTTTAAATGAGCCGATAGCCCATTCATCTGGAAGTTCTCATGCGGTTGTTTATCTAGCTCTAGCCAGAATATGCTTAGATTGGGTTAGGCCTTGGATCAACTAAATTATTTGGCTGTGCTATAGTCCATGCCTATGATATGACCCAGCAGGCCCAGGAAAGGATTAGGCCCCTTCCAATGTCCATCCAAACTTTATAAGGAGCTAATTTAGAGAGATAGAGATTGTAATATGCGTGAAATATTTAATTAAGACAGACACGGCTAATTAATACTCAATAAATACTGTTCCCTAAATTCCCACATAGCGAATACATCACCCTATATGTATATTATATGTATCCTGACTATAATAATTGAGTTATAAGAAGATCTGGTTGGCGAAAATGCATGTTAGAACAAACGTGGCAGAATAAGTAGTCGAGATCTTTTAGATTAATTCTTGATCGAACTCTAGGGACACCTAAAATGGGAGAGAGATAGGCCTAGAGTTACCAAAGTTTTAAACTTATAATGCATTTTTTTAAATTCGAATAACTCACAATTAATTAACACTATACTATATGCACATTAATTTCGTTAATTACAAATTTGAAGTTATAAGCAGCATGCAGCAACGTCGGGCTACAAAATCAGGGGCAAACTTTGAATTTCTTAGTCATGAATACAAATATCAAAAGTTGCCAATTACGCATTGGTCGAACATCTTTCACCCAGCTCCATCTGAAAAGGATAGAACATGATGAGAAAAGCTAGCTAGGAATGGAATTAATTTATATTCCATATTTGTGAAGGTTAAAAGGTCGAGAAGTCCCTGATGATCAGCTTCCACAGCCATGATTAAAATTAGGTCTTCTTTTTTTGTTGTTGAATCACCAAAACAGAAGTCTTGCTGTTGAAATCTGAGGAGGCCAGCAAGTCTCCGATAATCCCCAGCTCCGGGAATTCATTCCATTCTGCAAGGCCTGACGTCTGTGTGGAATTACTTTTGTCTCTTCTACCTACTATAATAAGATCGTACTCGTCCACCATTGAACGAACTATCATTGCCGTCTGAGGCCCATCTTTCACTCTCTCCTCTAAGTATATCACATATTCATGACCCACATTGTTCATTTTAACATCTTTCAGTACCTCATTGTCAAGCAATTTATCCCAAAGTGTAATATCTTCGCTGTCGGTGGTAACAAAATGAACCACAGTCAAAGTGATGTTGCTGTCATTGGCCATGCGTTTGGCAAAAGTTAATGCCTCTCGATCATCATTTCCACCCACGAAGATCATTGCCACAGAAAAAGGTGACTCTGATGCAATAACCTTAGAGCTCTTCGAATGGCCGCCACGATCAACGAGGATCCCGACAGAACATGGAGCAATTTCAAGGACACTGTTATTTAAAGTCCTTACACTACTATCCTCCGATTGGATAGACCCATCCACCGACCATTTTCTGTGGAATGGGAGTACTATGAGGGAAGCTAGCTTGTCCAGTGCTAGAGTACAGATGTCTTCATGCATGAACTTGGTCGGAGTGATTGCTGTGAAACAGTGTGTTGCAACACCACCTCGATTATTTTTTTTAAAGTTATTGAAGGCGCTGATGACATTCTCTGAATAAGCGGATGTTTTGGACACAGTCCTTTTCTTCATTTCGTGGGAGATAAAAATAGGAGAGGATCGGCCAATTAGCTCGATAAGGTGAAGCACGTAAATGCCAAGAGGTCTTTCTCTAGTAGGGCATGAGGATTCTAGTAGTTTGATTGCCGCAACAATGTTTTCAGGCTTGTGAATGCAGACCAGGATTCGGAGCTCTGCATTACTTTTGTTGTGCATAATATTTCTTCTCTGGTAGCCTGCATATTTCCTTGAAGGATCGTACAGGTATTTCACCATAACTGGTGCAATGACTGCATTCAAGAGGATCGCGATGTTTGACAAAGTGAGCGCTGGGCCCGTCTGGACTGCTAGCGGCTAATAAAACGTGACAAAAAAATAAAATAAAATAATTAGTGAATAGAGAGAGCTCACTGCGAAAAAATACCATTTGTGACGGATTATATGTGATAACTAAGAATGGTTATTTACGATCAAATAGACTCTTGATAGAAAATAATCATTTTCAAATAGACTCAAATAATTTACCACAATTGAACAATTTTTTGTAGTGAAGATAATTTCATTGTAGGAGGAAAATAAAAAAGAAAAAGGATAGCCAAGTACCTCGGTATCTCTGAATTGGGTATTGAGGGCGAGGTGGATTTCACCTTTGGAACTCAAAATGAGAGCGAGTGCTAGAGCATCATTTAAGGGCATTTTGGTGTACAAGAGAGGAACCATACACCCAATCATTTTGGCAGAAAAAGTGAAGAAAATGAGCAGTACATTGAATGTCACGAAGCTGTCATTGAATTTGATCAAACGCAGATCTGTCCTCATCGCACATGTAGTCACAAAGAGCGGCAAAAACACATCTTGATTGAAGTAGTAAAACTTTCTGATTATTGCAGATCCCAAAGGGGGTCCATCTGGCACTGCCAAACCCAGCATCAAAGGTCCAAACAAGAATGACGCATGGAACCACTGAGAAAGCAATCCCGCGAAAAGCATTAACATCAGGATTAGTTGAAGATGTGTGCGTTTTACAGGCCTGCCTTCGGGTGTTTGCCTGATTACCCAAAACATTGCCGGTCGAAAAGCAAACACAACTACAGAAACATAGGTAATGCTTGATGATGCACTTATCGCCGCGCCCATCATGCCTTTCTCCCGACTAACTTTAGCCATTGAGGCAAGCCAGAGAAGAAAGGAGCCAAAAATGTCACTGACCAATGCTGCAGATAGGCCTAGTTGTCCCAGTTCAGAATTCAGGATCTTGAGGCTCTCAAGAAGGTATACTACCACTGGAAATGGAGTTAGACAATTTAGTGCTGTTTCAAATGGAAGGCCAGTCGCTTCTTCTGCGGTTAGCCAATATCTTCTTAGTGTCACTTGGACTGCGAAGCCAACTAGCAAAGGAAACATTATGCAGGCAATACCAGCAATTAAGGATTTTCTTCCCACTCTGTTTATCACTCCCGCATCCATTTTCACCCCACTCATAAACGTAAAGAGTATGTGACCAAAGGTAGCTATCATTCCCACTATTTCTTGATTTCTATCCGAGAACAAAGCCTTGATGATTCCGAAGCGCCCCAGGACTGAAGGACCGAGGATTATGCCAGCCTGATCATCAACATATAATAAATTAAAGGAGTGTCTTCTATTCATCAACATATATATATATATATATATATATATTTATATATATATATATATAGTACTCTATCAAATATTAATATAAATATATGTGAATGTTCGATCGACTAAAAGAAAGAGTACTGGAAGACGTTGGAGATCGATGAGAGAGCACATACAATAAGTTGTGAGGTGAATTCAGGGATTCCATACGGCTTAAGAATGCAATGGGTGAAGCGAGTGATGGCGAAAATAACAACCATCTGAAGCTCAAGCAATGGCAGTGTAGAAGGAATCGTCCCAGAACGAAAGTAGTTCCAAAAACCTGATGAATGGATATCGGAGGGAAGATGAATGCATTCTTTTATGGTCATCGTGTAGGTTCCATTATAATACGAAGTTGGAGCGCCGAGCAGCGGAGATTGTCCTGCCATGCTGCTAGCTGCTGGTGTCTGCACTAGCTAGTCTCTCTTGGTCTAATTAATTTCTTCAGTCTAAGAAAAATGAGGAAGAAAGAAAGAAAGAAATGCACGAGGAATGATGACCATGGGAAGTTGGATTATTTTTTTTTTTCCCTGTTTCCTCCCATAGAATTTCTATCCATGATCTGTTCTGTTAAGGCATGCATTAATGACGGTAAACCGGACCTTATTGCCTGTTTTGGGTTAAATGCTTGTTCTGAAACTAACTAATAATTGTTAGCCTCCATAGCTCTAGCTAGGCCGCTTTAGCCGATTTAAGAAAAAAGAAACAGTTCATATGTATCATCAAAAAGGCTGTTGGGAAGTCAAAAGAGTTTGTCTAAATTCTAGGTTGCCAGCCATGCATGCATTCATACAAACGAACATAATTAACAGTACTGTTTGATATTATGCAGGTACATATATATATATATATATGTCTGTTCGTTATTTTTAATTTGTACGTAAAAACTGCATGGTATATATTAATCTTCGAGAATAAATAGTACTTTAGATCGACATCATGTATTACGTGACAGAGTCAATCTAGCTAACTGCATGGCGCATGAACGTCCCCAACTACCGATCAAAGAGTCATTTTAAACGAAAACTATATATCATGTGATTTATTAATTTCAACTTAAAAGCAATATTAATTAATTGTTTCAGCAACATCATCGTATATATATACAAGAAAATAAACAGTTTTATGATTGACTTAATTTAAACTTATTATATATAATAAACATCTTCATGTTAATAATATATATATAGTACTGATCAGTGGTTTATATATTTGAAAGAAAAATTAATCTAAAAAAGTGTAAAAAAGTTCCGTCCTTCTTAAATAATATGGCAATTAAGTACTGTAATATCTGGCCTTGACTCAAAGGCAAAGAGCAAGCCGAAGGATCGATCGAGTTGGGTCGAACCAGCCCCAGTTTCAATGGGTGCCACGATTAATTAATGATCTATTATTAATTCCAACTATTCAAAGCCAGCAGATTGATGTTGTGTTGTATTTAATATTACTTGCTCGAAGGGATTTTCATAATTAATTGAAATATTTAATTTGTTTTGAATTCTTTTTTATGGACCTGGCATGGCTAGACACCTTAATCATTTAAGGTCGTCGTATTGAAGTAATACTTGATGAGTTTTTAATTTAAAATCTCACTTTTTACATAAAAAAAAAATGGTAATAACCATTAATATATATACCTGGATTATATATATAAGTGATTCCGCATATTCCAGCTGTATATATCCTTGATTAATTCTTTTGAGATTACAGTAGACGTACATGATGTGAATCATGACTATTTTTTGGATCATGATCAGAAATGCTTTTCCCATCTATTCTATAGCTTTAAAGTACTTTAATAACAAAATTAAGCTTTTTAGTTGTTATGTACGTATTAAAATATTTTTTAATTTAAAAAATATTAAAAAAAATATTTCAAGAAAAACATCACATCAAACAATTTTTTTTAGATAATGCAGAATTAGTTCTAATTTTAAAAAAAGACGGTCAATTAATGAACAATCGAAAATACTGTACAAGTTATAGATAATTAGAATTTTACCCTTTGATCTTATCACATGCACTACACTACCTCAAAAATGATCTTTTATGTCGTTCCTATCTAAAAAAAGTACCTTTTTATATTATCTCTAAATAAATGTAACATATTCAAAAATGTTTTAGACATATGACCGTTACTAAAGACTAGGGATATAACCGGTCCAGTTTAGTCCAGTTTTAGATGAGTTTAGGAACTGAACTGGTGTATACCGATTTTACATTTTCAAGAACCGGCCAATACCGCACTGGTTACCCTCCTAAACCGGTACTTTCAATTTTACCGTTCCAGTCCAATTCGGTCCAATTTTTAGTATATATTAAATTTCTAATCTCTTATATATATATAAATATTAGTAATTCACTAATACTATTAGTATATAGTAATATTATTGGTATAGTACTATTACTATATGTTAGTGTTAAGTCATGATGTTGCATTTTTCTTTTTTAAATTTTCATTCCTCTTTCAAATCATGAAGCAAAGTGGATCTCATACCGGCATGATACGGTAGAACAATTCACTAAAAACGCCACCTAGAATAAGATATAATATCAAACTCAGGAAATAAAAAGATCCCATCCATGTACCGGAGAAGTAAAGTAGCATTAGTATATTCTTTATGAGCTAAAACAAAAATAACTTGATTCAAAATTACACAGAAATTACTTCAACCTCATCACCAGTCACTTTCAGTATTTCCTGAATAAGAGGAATAGCGGCTGCATCTCCACAAAGGTGAAGCTCATCAGCAGAGATTCCTAATAGAGTACCGAGTAAATGAAAAATCCCTCGTCCTAGACCCCAACATCTGTACTGCCAATGAATTCATGAGAGGGGGATAGCAACGATATATATGAACTGCATAGCTTCCAAAAAGAAATATCAAGTACCGAACTTAGAAAAGAAGTCTATTGCATAAAGAAATGCCATAAGCTAGGGAATTTAAAACATCGATAAATACAATCATCCAACAACTTGGGATTGTATGAACCAAAATCATTTCATGTGATTGACCATCATCAGGGGCGGAACCAGAAAATCTAGTTTGGAGGGCTAAGTTAAGAAAAAATAATTTTAGAGGTGTTAAATACTAATTTTTATATAGTCTACTTTATAAAAACACCTTCTAAAACCTAATTTTCATCAAATTTTAAAAATTTTGGGGGGGTCAAAGCCCTCCCAAGCGTTAAGGTAGTTCTGCCCCTGACCATCATGATATTCGAGGAATATATCTCAACATGTTTTGGGAAAAAAAGCATTTACATCATTATTCTCAGCTAGAGCCCTATCATAAAAGGTAGGGCTGAGCAAAAATCCGACAATCCGACTCCGAATTCGACTCTTCTCCGGCTCCGCTCCGAGTCCGCTCCGACTCCGACAAGTCGGAGTCAGAGTCGGAGTTTTTTTCCCTATTGGAAGTCGGAGTCATTGAAGAATCGACTCCGACTCCGCTCCGACTCCGCCTCCGACTTGGTCCTCCGACTCCGCCTCCGATTTTATACATATTTTATAAAAATATATGTGTTTTTCTATATATTAATCATTTAAATTTTATACAACTATATCTTATATAGTTAGTTAAACTCAATAATATACTAGTTAAATAATATATTTATACTATAATATATAGACTAAATTGACTATTAAATAATAATAGTTTAGTATATGACTATATGTAAATATCATACTATTACAAATTTACAATATTACTACCATGTTACATGTAAGTTGTAGCACTAAATTACTAATGTATAAATATAATAACATGTAATACTAATGTATATATAATATATTATAAACACTAAGATGCATAATAACATCAACATGTAATACTAATGGATAAACACTAATCTATAAATTTAGAATAACATATAATACTAATGTATAATAACTAAAGTATTATTCATCTAAATTTTATATAACAATATCTTGTATTAATTATATTTTTTGACTTCATAAATTCTCAACGTATTCCTTTTGATAAATATATTAGTAATACTAATATACATTAGTATATTAATTAGATTTATGGTCTAATACTAATACTATTAGTAATCCACTTTAAGTCTATATATAAATTACTATATAAATCACTATAGTATTAATTACTAATACTATATTACTATATGATACTATTAACTATAGTGATATACTAGTATTAGTATACTAATAGCATCAGTGATATAGTTAGTATAGTGATTTATACTAATAGTATTATATAATTATACTAAATTGAAATCACTATAGCAAATACTAATATATAGTTATGGTAATCACTATAACTAATACTAATACTAATATAGACTATAATTATAACTTATAGTATTATACCTATACTAAATCACTATAACTTATATTAATATAATTATACTAAATTACTATAACTAATACTAATATTTATACTAATACTATTATAGACTATAGTTATAACTTATAGTATTATACCTATACTAAATCACTATAACTTATACTAATATAGTTATGCTAAATCACTATAACTAATACTAATGTAATTATACTAATCATTATAACTATATATAGTATTAATATCACTATTAGTATAATATATAGTATTAATAATAACTAATACTAATATAACTATTAGTATAACTAATATCACTACTAGTATAACTAATACTAATACTAATATACTAATACTATTAGTGTATTACTAATATTTATATATATTAATATATATATCAAGTATAAGAGATTAAAGATTTAATATATATAATATTAAATCACTAACATACCAATAGTATGATACTATAGTATTAGTAATTATACTATAAGATATAGTAATAGACTAATAGTATAATATATTAATACTATATTATATATAAAATAGTAATACTATTTTTTGAATCTTCATTTCATATACGGTGACTTTTATTTTAATATTCATATATAATAATATATATCATATATATATATATATAATATAATTAAAAATAGATTCATAGTAATTATAATAGTATACTATAGTAACTATACGGTGCCTTTGTTTATTGTAGTGATTAGTTGGATGTGGATATGGAATCATGGATGATGGGAGTACATGTAAAAATATGACTTTCTTTTTATTTTTAATTTTTGAATGTATGTTAGTATGTTACTTGTTTTATTTAATTGTATTTTTTATTATAATCAAAAGTTTAATAAGTTTGGATTGTAATTTTGAGAAAATTGAAATTTGAAAGCCCACAATTTTTTTTTTTAAAAAGTGAGTCAAATATGAAGTTAAAAATAAATAAAAAAAAAAGTCAAAAAATCCGACTCCGCTCTGACAAGTCGGAGGCAGAGCTGATTCTCTACATGTCAGAGTCGGATTCGACCTCCGACAAAGTCGGAGTCGAAGTCGGAGGTTGGGCCCTCCGACTCCGAAACTGTCGGTGCTCAGCCCTAATAAAAGGAAAAAAATTGATACTTGCCCGATTCAGTTCCAAAAAAATTGACCACGTACAACACGAAAACAACCAAAGAATGAAAATTATTAATCTTTTCTTGTAAATTAATACACAATCAGAGCATTAGCATTGGATAATGGACAAACACTATAATCACTACAATAAACACTATAATCCCATCAAGGAAACAAGCAAATCAGACCAATGAAACAAATGAGTGAACGAGGACATAAACAAGAACAAGCTCTACCACATTAACCTAAACCAAACTGAAATTAAAAAAAAAAAAATCAAATCTAGGGTCCAAATTCTAGGAGCAACTATCCCTTTTACGTCAAATCTTTAAATCATGAATAAACACAAAAATAAAGCCAATATATGATAAGAAAAAATGTAGACCTCATTTTTTTTTTCAATTTCTATCAATAAACCAACTGCATATCAAATCTACTTATAAAAAAGACTCGTGCTAATAAAAGCTCCATTAAACGGTGCGCTCTAGATAGCTTCATGGTGCTGGTGTTGGTGCTGCTGTGTTTCACTTCCTTAATTTATTCCCTATGCCAAAACGACCCCGTTTGACAAGTTTCTTATTTCGAACTAACTCCTCTCCTCTGTAGAGCTCAAGTTTCCTTCCCTCCTGCCACCCTAAGTACCTAACAAAGTGAGAGCTGATGAATCCAGCTCCTTTGACTATGGCATGTCTTCTTACAACCCCTATAGCTAGACTTAATCAGAGAGAGAGGAACGATATGTGAGAAAACCCGAGAGAGAGTGAGAGAAATAGATAGGGAGATATAGAGACAGAGACTTATCGGAACCATACGAAAAGTGGTGTGTAGGGTGGAGGAGCTGCCCAACCGAGAGAATGAGAGCGGCATGGGTTGTAGCAGTAACAAAGAAATACATAGCGAACCGAGAGAAAGAATGAGGGAGAGAGAGGGACTTACTGCAATTGGTGCCTTAAGGAGAGGATCAGCGTAGTGAGGCAGCTACAGGATGAGCTAAGAGACGTGGGGGCTGCTAGTTTTTGAGTTAAGATGAAGAAAAAAGGGAGGCGGCGCTGGAGAAGATAAGGAAAATTTTTAATTGGTTTTGGGTATGGGCGGGCATGTGAAACCATTTTTTTAATTTGGCGAAAGCTTATTTCCAGCGAAACATAGTCACCGCAAATAATATTTATATCACTGCAAATAGTTGAGAAACAAATAAAACAATTTTTGCGGCACACTAACTTCGCCGTAAATTCACTACAAAGCATTGCAATAAGGTGTTCCCTTACAACTTATTGCGGCGATAATATTTTTGGGTGAATCAAATTGCCGAAATTTCTTTTTTTGCGGCAAGTTTGTTTGTCGTTGACCGTCTTGCACCCCAACAGTCCTAAATACACTATTTTTTGTGGCGATATTCTTGTCGGTGACACATTATAGCCGCAAAAAGTATTTTTTGTGGCTATTTTTTCCCTCGATGAAAGGTTTCCATCCAAACAGTTGAATGGGATTTTGTGCGACTACTTTTAGTCGTCGGAAATAAAAAAACTATTTTTTTTGTAGTGTGGTTTCTAAGTAGTATATATATAACTTTTTAATAGCAAAACTTATTACTTAAACTCTACATCTAAAAATTCTAAAGCTGAAAACTATATTATCTCCCACAATCCTAAACATGCATTTGGTAAAAGGGCAGTGCTACCGAGCCGACTAGATCTTACCACTGGAGTGTACTGCTCGACGTGGACACGAGACGGGCTGCCACACTGGTAAAGTGAAAAGCAACCAAACTAAGTGAAAAACAACCAAACTCCTGAAATTGGTGAGCTTTTGAGATCCCAAAATCAATCCCTTTGCACTGCTCCTTTTGAAGCCATGCAAAACCGACCACATCGACAACTCCATAACAATACCCAACCATCCCTAAATCGACCACTCCGTAGCACTACCCAACGAACTCCTTCCAAATTCAAAAAAGTTGTCTGGCGACATCGGCACCCACAACAATTTCCATCATCGCCAATTGACCATTGTCGACCACTCCATCTCCGAGCTACTGTAACTAGGTTGGTTTACAAAAAGGTTTTTTTCCACCTTTCAGCCTCTAAAAAAAGGAGACGTTTTTCTATATATTTTTCCAAATATATTCCCCATGCATAAAAACTTGGTTAGAAAAAATTATTAGTTAAAAAAAAGAGAAGATTTTGTGGAAAAACCAATGCCTGTAACCAAAGTTCAGACCTAATAAAAGAATCGAGTTATGCTTTAAGCGCTTTTTTCTATAAGATGTGAAATGCAAGCTCTCTTGTCTTGGTTGCCAATAAAAGGCCCCTACGCAATATTAGAGTTCTCCATTTTATAGATTCTGAAAGTATTAGCACCACCATTTTAACCAATTATTCACACCACCATGGAAATTTTATGGTTGTAATCCATGTGTGCAGCGGCAGACCTATGAAGAAAAAAATATATATTAATTTTTTATGATTTAATAGCTAGGATTATATTAATCACATGTTGTGTTGGCCCTCTCTTTAAAAAATTATCTTGGCCCCTCTCTATAAAATGATTTTGATCTTATAGATTATTTTGACTCAGAAATAGAATAAAAAATATTTTATTATAGTTTTAGGTTTGCTCGGCCCCTACAACAAATTCATGATTCCACCACGGCATATGTGTGAAAATTTATTGTGAAAGTTTGGTGTGAACAGTGTAATCCGTGTATTAATCCATGTGTTGTGAGCAATGTAAGCCAATGTAATCAATGTGAACAGTGTAATCCAAGTAATAGTGAACAATGTTTGATTTTTGGTTGTAATCCATGTGTTCTAAAGACAGTGGGACTTTATTTTGTGAAGAACAGAGGGACTTTGTTGTGAAAGTTTAATTTTAAGTTTGGATGTAATACATGTATTCTGAAAACAGTGGGGCTTTGTTTTGTGAAGAATAGTGGGACTTTGTTGTGAAAGTTTAATTGTAAGTTTGGTTGTAATCCATTTATTTTGTAAGTTTGGTATTCTTGTATTAATTTTTTTTGAAAAAAAAAGGTGTTTTATTGTCAAAAGGTGGGACTTACTATTGGTATTCTTGTCCAAAAAGATCGTGATACTATAAAGTTTAAGGAGAATCAAGTGTTAAAAATAACATCCTGCGTATCCTTTCTATATATTTTTAGGAGAATCACGTTGCAATCCATGTTTCGTTATACAAAACATGCCAAGTTTGATTATACAAAACATAGTTCACTGGTACATAAATCACTTGTACAAAACATAGTTTGCTGGTACATAGTTCATTAGTTTACAAGCAAAAAGTCACTAGTGCAAAAGATACTTCGACTTCTACAGCTTCCATATCAAATGACTAACATTTTTCCTTCCTACCAACACAAGTGCACAAAAGTATTCCCATAAAAAAATAACCATGACATCCCAAAATAACCACAGCACAATATTCTCTTACGCCTCTATATCTAGTTGATGTCGGGTGGTTTGGATATCATTAATTTCAGCTTTTGATTTGTCAATTGTCTGTCATAATCGTTTGATTGTCTTTTGGCCATATGTTAGTAGTTCAGGATCATACCAACAAAAGAATCCACAAGAATTGCCAGTTTGAAAAATAAAACAGTACATATAAGCAATAAATACTCTGAACACATGAAGTATGGGCAAGAATACAATAAATTTTACCATATAGTTTTGGCTTCCAAAAAATCGTCGTCCCTCATTATCCTCTATATGGATAGTTTTTCCACATGCTTTAACATCACAATAACATATTGGGTATTCGACTCTTGGATTTCCTGAGCTTGAGCTTATGTCACTACATGACTCAAATATTGCTATTCTTATAAGTCACAAGCGATTTTTATAAGAAACATTGTTCAGACCTCACAAGTAACATAAGCAAACTAAAACAATAATGCAATTAAATAAGCAAACTATGTAGACAATAATCCATATGGGTGATTTTCACTCAATTCATCACACATGGGAAAGTTAGCAAGAAATTTGCGACATGATATTCAATCACTGGCAATAAAAGAAAAACTATATACTGGAATAGAATTGGTAGCAAGTTACAACAAAAAACAAATTGCTATTCACACCCAAATCATAGATATACATGTGAAATACAACTGTGGTAGCTGGAGAAAAAAAAAACACGTTAACAGAACCTCATAACAGATATACATATACACACAGTAGGGCTCTAGGGTACATATACGTAATAGATATACAAACCTCACAAGTCGCAAGACATACAAATTTTTGGGGCCTCCGAACGTTTGGGTTGGGTTTTCACTAGCTCGGGATGGTTGATTAGGCTTGACAGAATTGGACAAGCGAATCACAGATCGAGCTTTAGGGTTTCAAAAGGGGGCAATTTGGGGGTCAGGCTTGGGGACGAGGGAATCACCATCTACCATCTAGACTCTAGGATTTCAGAGGCCATAGTGTTTTGGGAAAGGAAAATTGTAATAACTCAAGCCAAACAAAAAAAAGCAAACAAACAAACTCAGCCCATGCATAAAGACATACCCCCACTCAGACCCACTCTCTCACACCCCTCTCAATCTCTTTTTCCCCGATTCTTTCTCTCAACCCCTTCCCCCATCAACTCGTCTCTCTCTCTCTCTTTCTCTCTATGTAACCTCCACCCACAGCCACTGCTCTTTGTTGTTTTATCACCACCAATGATAATATTAGGTAAATTCTCATCCCTCATAAATATTGTATTAATAAATTTTGAATATGAAATTTGTTAAGACTTGGTGTTGTGAATTGTTAAAAATATACTTAGTTGATTATGCTGTTAGGATGTGTTAAAGATGAATTTAATATTCAAGTGTTAGTGGTGGATATTAACTAAAGTTAATTTAGGTTTATGTCACTGTTATATGGTTGAATGTAGATCTTATTTACGTTCAAATAATAAGGGGCTAGAGGTTAGTGTACTTGCTATCTGGCAGCATATTTTTAACCTAGAAATTTGGAGTTTATCAATTTTTTAGGATAATCTTTTAGGAAAATTTTAAATTCATGTTATTAAGGACTAAGTGAAATTTTAGAGTTAAATTAGATCAATTTTAGTATAGAAGTTGACAAATTATAATGGTCTTGAAATGGGTCGTGAGTGACTGTTGTCGAAGGAATATCGTGGGATTATTTTTTACTAGTAATCGAGGTAAGTGGCTCTTTAATGGGTTTTTAATAAAAGAACTGTTAGTTTTGTTTGGAATTGTGCACTTGGGTATTATATTTCAAACTTGTGTAAATTTTGGATTTGTGCGCATTCTTGTGCTATTTGGGCTTTGCTGTGGGATTTGTGCAAATTTTGTAATGGTTGGAATGTTTGAAAAATGCTATGTGGCTTATTAAATTGAAAGTTAAATGTGAGCATGCTATTTATTCTTGAACCCATGATATGAATGTCTTTGTGACATGTTTGACGTCCATCGATGGATGATGTCTTTGTGACATGATATATTTGTGGTATATTGGTGATTTTTCTATTATCATGTGGCCTTGAATATGATATTTGGCTGAATATATTGGTTGAGATAAAATAATATTGTTCACATTATTTTATTAGGAATTTATTCATTCTCTTATAGTTAAGAAAATCGCCAACTTCCACGTGTCCATTAAATTGCAACTTAATGAGCACATGGCAGCTCACCACTTCATTTCATATATTTTTTAGAATTTTAGAAAGTTTATTCATTTGAAATGATAGCTTTTGAGCCAAAGATTCCAAAGTGGACTTGGTTTAGTCACTTGAGGTTAAAAGTTTTAGGAATTGATGGTTTTGATTGTACGAAGAGTTCTCTTATGATCATATTTTAGTTATTTTACATTTTTTGTTGGAGTATTTGTATTGTAATTATTTAGAATTTAATGGATCTAACCGAACTTGTGAATGGATATTTGAAAATCATTGTATTATAGTTGTGAATAGTTTGGAGGTTGTGTATTTGATATATATTTGTAAACAGAGAGAAAGTTTTAAAAATATAGGCGACGTCTGTCCGTTCATGGTTTTGGATTTGAGGCGTTACAATAGCAACTCGGGAGGGGGTCGATTTGGGGAAGGGAATCGAAGAGGGTGTTGATTTGGAGAAGGAGATGCTGATTTGGGGAAGGGAATCACAGAGGGGGCTAAGCCAAGCAATGTAATTGAAAAAAATGGGTTTCATGCTCTATCAATTTGGGGAACGGAAAGAGGGAGCTCTGTCGATTTTGAGGAAGGGAGAGAGGGATTTTTGTCAATTTGGAGAAGGGGGAGAGGAAGGTACAGAGGGAGAGAAGTCTGTCAGGGAGAGAGAGGCTCTTACCATTTTGTCTTTGAAAAAATCTGGGGAGCAGCCACTATTCGGCAACAGCTGGATCACACATGACATGGCTAAGCGAATTGACCAATTTCTCCCTAAGCCTCCCGAACCACCCCCCCCCCCCCCCGGCGCATGCCGGCCGGAACTTGAAATCCCTAACAAGAGAAAAGGAAGCTATCGAGGCTATGTGAGTTGCAATGGAGAGGGATGAGGGGGTTGTCGTGATTTGGTTTCGACTGTGGGGGTTGCTAGGAGGTCATGGGGCTTGGTGGTGGTGGTTGGGTTGGCGTACGGCGGCGACATAGTGGCGATAGAGGGGGAGACCCATTTTGGGTTGTGAGCTGCGATGGAGAGGGAGAAGGGGGTTGCCATGACTTGGGTTCGACGGTGGGGGTTGTTGGGAGGTCGTGGGGCTCGGTGGTGGTGGCTGAGCTGGCGTAAGGCAGCGACATGGTGGCTAAATTCGTGTGTGAGATCCATTTCGGAAGAGGAGAGGGGGCTGCCATGAAGGCTCAAAGGTGGTTGGAGGGTCGCCAGTGTGAGGGGGAGCCGGTGAGGTGGTCGATGGCCCTGCTGGGTGGCCGACAGAGGTCAAATGCACGTTTGTACGCGATGCGGTGCTGCTGCTTGGCGAGGGAGGAGTACGCAATGCGGCTGATTCCACTAGTATCGACAACGTCGCCAGTGGCGCTGGGCAGAAGAAGGTGACGCGACGCGGCGAGGGAAAAAGTTTTTCACGAGGGCAAATTCGAATGGGGGAAGAAAATCAACCGGCCATAACAAAACGCACGTTTTGTTATAAGAAAAAAAAATTACGTAAGGTGTGTATTGTATGCACTATTATAATGATTGCTCTATAGTTTTACTTTGTTTTTTTCTTTTTTAAATATCTTAACACGTGGTATATCCACGTCAAGTGGAAAGCTCCATTGGTAAGGTTGGAGCGGCTCAGTAGCATTTTACTTGGTAAAATGATCAAATGATCTTATTAAAGCGAGGTAGGCTGTTGCACTTTCCACTTGATGATCTGGATGTATAACTTGCATGTTGTCTATGTTATATTGAGTTTTACATATTTTTTTTTTCTTTTTTAGCATAATGCGGTTAGTACGCCCTCTGTTACGACCTATAAATATAATAATTAGTTAAAAGGGCAAAAAGCTTTGAAAACGTACAGTTGATGATATCATTCCCTTTCCATGCACAATTCCTTATTTTTCATGTACGTGCTCCATATCAAGGGAAATTAACGATATGTTTGGATATTAAGAATATTTCAGATTATTAATGAAAAATAATGAAATAATTTATAAATAATAATAAAATACTAGTTAATAGTTTATGGATAATAATGAACTGTTTGTGAATAATAGTGTAGTAGTTTAAGATAGTCTAAGCTCCCAAACACAACCTAAGTTTACGTATTTAAACTTTTACGGATGAATCATCTCTTTATAAAACTAAAAATTAAAGGAGAAGAAGGAACGTGTATTTAGGATCTGTTAATTGGGAATACAACTATTCTCAAGTATTCTCATATATTCTTAAATTATTTTATTATTATTTACAATCTATTTCACAATTACTTATAAACTATCTTAATATTCAAACGAGCCCTAAATTATTACGGGTGAAGTTGTAGATCTAATAATTAGAGATCATAAAGAAGTATGCACGTCTTAATTAGTATATTAACAAGAAATTGTATGTGTAGTTTGGAAAATTGAGTAAGAAAAAAATACGCACAAAGAGCATGTTTGTCCTTCATTCCCCTACCTCTAGTTTAGAGTAATCTGGTGTAAAATCTTCACCATCAGAGAATTCACTAGCCAACTTTGAACCAAAAGATTTATTTTTAGACGTTACGGTGGAGAGCATCCCTGGCGGCATACTTCCGTCCGGTTGTTGCTGCACTACCAAAACTGAAAACTGGGAATCCGAACTGGCCAATATGTCTCCGATCAGCCCAAGCTCAGGGCATTCACTCCATTCTGTGCTCAGCCCTCTTATAAACGGTGAGTTGGGTTCATGGCACCTGCCCACGATTACTAAATCAAAATCACCCTCCATAGCATGGATTGCCTGCGTAGTTTCTACTCCATCTCCCACAATCTTCTCTTTATAGTGATTCTTTCCCATCATGAGTGCATTTGCCCTGTACTCACAGATCAACTCATCTTCAAGATTCTTTTCATGAGTTTTACTTTCATGCAAGAATCTAATCACTGTGAGGTTGACGTGGGGATGCTGCGCCATGCGTCTGCCATAGGCAAAAGCCTCCAAATCATCTGCACCACTGAAGAATAGCAAACCAACACGATACGACGACCTGGATGTTAAAGAAGACCACTTACCGCCGATTTGTCCCCGGTCGATGAGGACTCCGACTGAGCATGGTGCCTTCTTGATGACGTTGAGATTGACGGTCCTGATGGAAGCGTTGGATGATCCAACTCTTCCATCAATTGCCCAACGCTTGTGAAAGGGGAGAATCACAATTGTGGTTCTCTTGTCTTGTGCAATGCTGCAAATGTCATTGTGCATGCTTGCATATGGCGCAATTGCAGTGAAATGCTGCACTGCTACATTCCCTTGATGCTGCTGCTCAAACTGTTGGAAAGCAGACACAGTATGTTCCGCACTAGTAGCGTTAGGAGTGCATTTGCTTTGAGTACGGAGATGGGGGACAAGTACGGCAGCGGCGCTGCCGGTTAGCTCCATGAGGTGTAGGACAAAGATGGACATTGGGGTTAATCTGGTGGAATTCGAGGCTTCAAGAAGACTTAAAATGGTAGGAACATTGTCTTCCTGGTGGACACAGATCAGAAGTCGAAGCTGAATGCTGTTATGAGATTCAAGCATGGTCCTTCTGGCGTAGGCCATGTACCTCTTTGATGGGTCATAAAGGTGAGCTACCATGAGCCTGGCTACCCCAGATACAATCAACATCGTCACTAACAAAAGGGCAAAGACTTGGTCGTCTATGATCTGCGCATGCATGATGAACATTAATTAATATTATCATTTAATTAAAAAGTATATACTAACTTTACTTAAAATTGAATTTATTAAATGAAACTATATATTTCTCATGTATTAGTGATCATGAAAATGTTTCCAAACCTTGCTTTGAGTAAAAAGAGAAGCCAAGAACTATATATTTATATATAAGCTGTGTACGTACGTGTTGAAGTACTAGAAGGACATTATAAGTTGATCATGACACGATAAAAATTATTATCAAATTGTTCAAACAAAATTTTGGAGAACAAAATTATAACATTGAGTAATCTCTTCTAGAGAGATTCTAAATTTAGTTAATTATTTTGCACCTCATCGCATATGGTCATGATTTTCATTTTGCATAAAAAATTAACCTAGTCCTGAAATAACTAGCAAGTCAGATAATAACAATTCATAATTAGCGACATAAGTAAATCACATTCATATAAGGACACCAAATGATAAATGTTTTAGCTACAAAAATAAATTCACAAGTTGAGATGATTTGATGTAATACGTTATATTGTAAAGTTATTTTTACTGGAAAGCAGATCTAACATATCATATGAAATCATGTTAATTTGTGGATTTAGTTTTGTGAAATTGTGGCTGTAGCATGCACTTCTCAAATATATATTATTCTTACACTCTTTATGCATTTACAATATTCAAACTTTTTCTTCTTCCATTTCGCTATTGTTTATATTTTTGTAATTTTGTGTTTGCATATTTTGACTACATGGAATGGATGCTCAAGTTCGGAGAGAGAGAGAGAGAGGTTACACCGGCATCCTTCCACATAATGTATGCAGCAACCTCTATGACGCCTTTGCAACACATGATTAACGCGAGAGTTACGGCCTCCCAGTAGGGCAAACCGCAGAAAAGCGCAGGCAAAAGTGTACCAATGAACTTCCCTATATAGCCCAAAACGATGAATAACTCCGTGATTGCTGAAGAGTGCCCTCCTGCCGCCGACAACATGTCCGTCTGCAAACCGCTTATCGCAATGAAAACTGGAAGCAGCAGCCCAGTTGCTATAGTATCAAGCTTCTGAACTAATGCTGAACCGAGTGGCGGCCCGTCTGGCAAAGCAATTCCCAACAGAAAAGACCCAAAGGCAGCGTGCAGACCAATAACTTCAGCAGAAAATCCGCACGCCATCACAATCACAAGAACGATAATGAAGTGTGTTTCCCGTATGGTTTCTTCTTCTGAGTTGCGTTTCGTTAACCATACAATGAATGGCCGGAAAACGAATATGATAGTGGTCAGGAAGATGGTGACCCAAAACAGAGCCCAGAATGACATCCATTTCGAGCCACGCGCAACTAAACCCAATGTTGTTGTGGTTAGAATTGTGCCAAAGCTCCAAAGATCACCGATTATGGAGATATAAGTTGCTAATCTTCCAAGCTCAGAGTTGAGGATTTGGAGATCAGCAAGGAGGCTGGTGATGACGGGAAAGGTGGAAATGGAACCAATAGCAATGATAAAAGGAATGGAAGTTGTAATGGTGCGGTCTAAGGTTATGACATGGCTGACAGTGTAATAGGTGAGTCCAGCGAATGTAAAAGGCATCGCATAACCCATGGTGCCGATAAGAGCAGCAGAACCACCTGCCTTTTTCAAAATGCTAGCATCCATCCTTATTCCTAATAGAAAGAGATGAAGATTAAAGCCAACGTTTGCAGCAGTTTGAAGTACCACTTTGCCTGCCATTGGAAACAGCTTCTGCATTGGCCGTTTGGTGCAACGCCCAAGAATTGTTGGACCCATGATTATACCAGCCTGGTAGAAGTTAATTATGTGTAGTCACAAATTAAATACTGATCATCATAAATAAATGTTGTAATCAATCGACATATATAGAGCCATATTTGAAACTACTTGAAATGTAAATTACCACAACTTGTGCAGAGAGAATACTTTGTCTCAAAGGTTTCAGAATGGTGTAAACGATTCTGGTAAGCCAGAAAATAAAAACAATCTGGGCTAGAAAAGTAGGAAATATGTTGTCAAAAGGATTATTTCCAAACCGTGTGCCGACGTTGGAGGAGATCATCATGTGTGGGTATTGGCATACCATGCCTTCTTTAGAAAATGGCCCAGTGACTGCCCCAACAGTCATACCAGTTTCTTTGTTGATTGATGCCATATATGTATATATATATGTATTAATGTTGAAGGAGGTCTAAAAGAGAATACAAGCGAATAAGAAGAAGATGAAGATCATCAGCTCGCTAGCTTAAAAATTAATTAAGGAAAAAAAAATAAAAGGGTCCCTAATGAAAGACATATATTTAGCAAGCGCTCGAGATCCAGAGAGAGAGAGAGAGAGAGATGTGAGGATAGACGGGAGAGGGGGAGAGTTTGTTGGTCAACCCAGACAAATTACTGTGACCAGGGACAACGCTTCAGCTGGCCATGCAAATAAGTAAAACTTCCACAACACTAAAAAGTTTATTTAAAAATTATATATAATTACTAAAGGAAAACAATATATTTAGTTGAATTTTTTTTTTATTCAAAATTATTAGTTATCTTTTTAGTAGCACAAGATCATGTGTTTACTTAGTTACATTGGCGAGTTTTCTTAAGAGTGCATGGGGAGGGGGAAGGGGAGATGGAGGGTCATTATAAATCAGCGTGCAGATGCCTACACAAATAATTGCCACCTATGATTATCAAGAAATTCAGCCAAGAAAACATAATCTATGCTGCAAAACTCTACCAAAACTTTATGATATTTCGGGAATGCACTGCATGCATTCTGGGGCAAAAAGTAGTACTTGGCCTTTTAATCCATTGATGTAATTGGTGGACTGTATATGAAGATCCAACTAAATGAGTTAAATGGGAAATTAGCAATGGTAAAATAGGATTTCATATTCATTTCCACCAACATCACTAGCCTTGCACATACAGATGATACATATTCAGATATCTTTCCTTTTACTCTCATTCATCAATGGGACTGCATATGCAGTCTCCCATTCAGGATTGTAAATAAAATTTATCAATTTAAAAATGTTGTGAAATTTGTAATGTTGTTATATGGATCATATTAGAACATAGTAGAGCTAACTAGCCATTAATCATATAGAGTTTATACCTTGAAACTACTTCCTGAGTTAATACAAATATATTGGCAACATGAAGTCCAAATCTTTCGAATGCTTTGAAGTAGGAGAAGAGCCTAAGACATGCAATATGAAATCAGCTTCTCATTACTTATCCCGTTTTAAGTATACATATCTCTATGCATGCCATGAAGAAAATGAAGCAAGTCTACAGGCAATTGAACAATATATTCAAAATCCTAAATATATATATATAAAAAAAAAAAAAACTCCTATATATTTACTCTTCTCAATCGCGTTGAATCCTCTGGGTCATGCAATCCCCAGAGTTTGGTCTGCTGTTGCACCACTAAAATTGAAGCCGCACCTCTAAAATCTGTGGCTGCAAGTATCTCTCCCACTGCTCCCAACTCTCCATGCTCGTTCAGTTGCCTAAGGTCAGACATCAACCGTGACTCCTGATGACGTCTCCCAACCATAACAAGGTCATAAGCATTTTCCATTGACTTCAGTACAGCAAGCACGTCATTTCCATTTATCACCATCTCCTCCTGGTATGAAACTCGATCATTACGAAAGGCATTAAGCCTAAATTGACTCAAGATATCGGTATCGAGCATCTTGCTCCTTGATGTACCCCCAACAACCTCAGCTGAAGAATAGAAACGAAGAAGTGTGACTAGTACATTAGAATCCTCCAACATGCGTCCAGCATATGCTAGTACTTCTCGATCATCTGCACCACCAAAGAAGAGCACAGCCACCCGATACAATGCTGGTGGTCCAACCACAGACCAAGGTTTCCTCTGTTTCCCACGGTCGATGAGCACTCCAACAGAGCAAGGAGCCTTATCAAGAACATTCTTGTTCAGGTGCCTGAAAGCATAAGAGGACTCTACTCTATCCCCAATAACCCACTGCTTGTGGAAAGGGATGATTATGAAGGTTGTTCTCTTTTCGAGAGCTAGGGAACACACGTCATTGTGCATTGTTGCATAAGGGGAAATGCCTTTATAACAGTGCACTCTAAGATGGCCAGAGTAATATCTTTCAAACTTTTCGAATGCATTGAAGACTCGTTCTGATTCAGTTGGGTGTTGAGAAGGCTTCTCACAAGGCATGTGGGTGATGAGTAGGGAGGATGCACGACCAACAAGCTTGACTAGGTGGAGTACAACTAAATTAATGGGGCTCTCTTTGGTGGGGTTAGAGGCAGAAAGAAGGTTGAAAATTGCTGGGACATTGTCCTGCTTGTGAATACAAGCAAGGATCTGCAGTTCCTCATTGCGCCTATGGTGCAAAATAGTTCTCCTTTTGTAAGCAATGAATCTCCTTGAAGGATCATACAAGGCTTTCACAAGGGGTGAGATAACTCCTGTCACAATCACCACAGAGATAATCATAATGGCGAAGCATTCTTCGTTGATGACCTGCACATTAGTATAGTTAAGCATATCAAAGGAATACTCTTCTAGCTTGGAGCACTAGTCTAGATTCCTTGTCATGTGTTTATTTTCTCATTGGTAACTTGTTCATGAAAATGCCATATATGACTTTATATGCTTAATTTTGTGAAAATAGAAGGGGAAGATATCATACTTGTATGGTGCCAAACATAAATACAAGTACAAACAGAAGTTCAGTATGCCATAAGACCATGCATTTGAGGTATCAAGTGATAGGGAATATGATGGCTTACATTTTCTAGCTTCCAGCCAATCAACACAGCAAGTTCAACAATGCCTTTGGAGTTCATGATAAGACCAAAAGAGAGGGCATCTCGGATTGGCATCCTGCAGAAGATAGGAGGCAACATTGTCCCTATTGTCTTCCCAAAAAAAGAAATGAGAACAAGTGACTGAATCACGCCCACATTCTTCAACTTTTTTATGGCAAAAACATCCATCCGTAGTCCACATGTGGTGAAAAAGATAGGCATGAGCAATGCTGAAACAAAACAATCAAGCCTCTCTACTAATGCGGCACCTAAGGGTGGACCATCTGGTATGACCAAGCCCAAAAGGAAAGATGTCACAAAAGAACTTAGGCCAATAACTTCACCCATAAATCCACAGACCATAACACCTACAATAACTGCAAAAAAGTATATTTCTTTTACAGGTTTTCCTTCAGGGGTATGTTGAATAGCCCAGATAACTCCTGGACGGACTCCAAACACAAGGAAAATGATAAAGAGTGCAGCTGAGAAAAAGGTCCCAATTGATATTGCCAGAGACTTCTCTGTAGTTCTTGTCGCAAATCTCACTGCCATAACAAACCAGTAGCATATATCGCATACTATTGAAGAAGATGATGCCAGGTTTCCAATCTCTGAATTGAGGAGTTTGAGCTCGGCAAGAAAGCAAGCAATAACAGGGAAGGCAGTCAGAGACTGGAGTACTACCAGAAGCGGAAGCACAGTGGAAAGATCATGATCCAGTGATAGAGATTTTTGGAGGACAAAGGCAACAAGTCCAGCCAATGCGTATGGAACAAAGAAGCCTAAAAGTCCTATTGCCACTGCCCTTTTACCTGATTTAAAAATGATAGTTGGGTCCATCTTCACGCCAATTAGGAAGATAAAAAGCATGAAACCAAAAATTGCAAAGGTCTCAAGTAAAGTGTTCCCTTTAGTTGGGAAAACGTTGGCTGCAAATTCTGCACTGCGCCCAAGAACTGAAGGACCTAATATGACACCACTCTGATGAACATCAATGATTAAACATATAGGCAAGATCAGTATATGTATAGAATCAATAACATTAGAACTATTACAGCACATCCTCAAATATAAGCAACCAATTAATTAAACTTTCTATATAGTCGTGTGTTGCCAGTGACTGGATTCGATGACAACTCAATTAGTGGATTTCTCAAGTAGCTTAAAGCAAGGGGTACATTATGAATGTCATGGAGGAGCTTTTCTTTATGATCAATAATGTACTTCTTAGGCTTAGGAAGAAAATGAAATAAAATACTTCCTACAACATAATTCTTGGTTTAAACCTTTGCTTATAACATGTCATGAAGCTGTTCCTCCATTAGATTGGTCGACCATTCCTCCTAATAAAGAATTTTTTTTTTTACAAGTATCTCCCAATAAAGAAATTAGTTTTCTAACAGATTTTTCTTTCCCTAATGTTAAAAAAGAAAAAGAAAGTGCAATTTCAATACAAACAAGAAATGTTAAGTACATGACAGAATTTGCAATACTAATTCTGTTTTCATAGATACAAAATTTCAAGACAATCTCATTACTCATAAATGTTAGTTTCGCTCCCAAAATATTATTTAGCATGCGGGTTAGAACTTAGAGCCAAAACCTCCAAAATAGAAGCAGTCAGCAAAAGTCAGGTCCTTCCATTGTTTTAACCATTTATTAACAAATAATACAACTTTTTTTCCCTACAGTTTCACTAATGATAAATTCTTTGAGGCATCCACGATCATCACAACAAATTGCAAGTACAATGCCTTAATTAACAAAATTAAATATATTAAAAAAAGACATTAATCTTAACAAGAAGTGAGGCTTACAATAATCTGAGAAACAATAGAGGGTTGGCCAAAGGGCTTGAGAAAGAAGTGAAGTGTTCGGTAGAAGATGGAGATGAGGGAGAGCTGCAAAAGCAAGAGAGGGACATGGAAATCAAGAGGGTTGTCTCCAAACCATAGACCCCTTGAGTTTATCTGACCCAATGTATTGCATATGTAGGAGACACCTGCTTTCCCTTGCCCCCCCACCCTAATTGCCTCTACATGAACCAGCTTGTCTGTGCCCATTTGAAGGGGTGAAGCAGCATGGGATAACGTTTTATTCATAGAAAATAGAACAAAAAGAATCAATCAGAGATCAAGCGTTTTGTTAATGTTGGAAGGCTAAGGCTTTAGGGAGGGAAAGAGAGAAACAAAGAGGAAAAGAAAGAATAGGAGCAGTGCAGGGAACCCATGCATGTGGGAGAGAGGTGAGAGACGGATGGACGAGAGAGAGAGAGAGAGAGAGAGAGAGAGAGAGGGCAGCAACAACAAATGGAAAAAGCGTTGCTGGTTCCTCTTTGTACGTTGGGACCTTTGACCAAAGAGATTCAGGGATGTTTCTCTATCCACGATTCAAGTGTCCAGACTGCATGCGTGCATGTGGTGTGGTGCAGGTATATGGGGGTATGGTTTGTGATTGAGCAACAATCGTTTAGGCATTTTCCTAACTTTCTTTTCCTTTTTTAGGCCACGATTTAGTTATGTACTTATGTCCTTTCTATAGCTAAATATAGAAAAGATGACAACAACAAAATAAAAATAAAAATAGAGAGACAGAGAGAGAGAGAAGATCATCTAACTGTCTATAGACAATGTTAAAATACCTATTAAGTCATTAATTTCACATTTTTCTTTTATCAACTAATTATAGTGCAGGTAACCATCTTTTGCATCAACCATGGTAAAAGCTGTTTTTCCCATAACAGACCTGCCCAATAATCCTTCATGAACATACTCCTTCAGGAATTTGGTTTGTAGTAATGCCAGAGTTCATGAGAAGATAAAAACCAGGAAAGAAACGACAGTCACACCCGATTTTCACCTCATCCACTGCAATTGTACTCATAATCTTCTCCGCATTCTCTTCAGCTAGTCCCACTTAAAGTAACCCCTTTTACATGTCCACTGCTTCTGCAGCCCTCCAATCCATCAATCTGAGCATTCTCTTCACTTCCTCAGACTCTCACCAGATAAGCTTCATGGAATAGGTAGATATTTTCGTCTACCAGAGAAATCTCATAACATTAAAGCTTCATCTACCTATAGTTTAAAAGAACCTGTAGAATTCTCAGATGATGTATTCATATTGTCTAAAAATAGGGAGTAGAGAGATGGAAAAAAAAAGGCTTTCTTTATCCAGCTCCAAAGACACAATGAACCTCCTGACGTGCTCCACAATATTGTTTCCAACTTCAATTCTTCATTTGAAAATAGAAACCTGGAAATTTGAAGACCTTTCTGCAGACTAGAGTAACATTCTGCTTATATCTAATTTTAATTACTGAAAATGGATCTGCAACTTGCTTTCTCATGACGACGAAGCTTATCATGGTTCCCTATCTCCATCCATATTCCAATGTATCTAAACACAAATTCTTCAAAGAAAACAAGGCTATGAGTGGATTTAAATTTTTATCCAATAGCCATAACTGAAGTAAGCTGAACGTAATGGCTGAGTTGAGGAGATGGTGCTCTGTACACATGTAAATGGCATTTGAGTGTTGTAGCAGAGCCGGCATTTGCAATAAAAGGATTTGATTGAGCAACATCTCGAATGCAACTACATTCAATCTAATAAACTCTAACCAGTCAGTATCACTGCTTGATTTACTTCTTGCATACTATCATGTCACCCCATCATTAATTCCAATCTCTGCCTTTGGTTTTTCAGCCTCTATTGCACCAACGCTATGAAGTAAATATATATTTAAAAAAACATATATAACTTATCAAACGTTGAAGACATAAAAAATGAATCTTTCTCACTGAAAAGTGAGCATAAGTCTTCTGATACTTCACTCTCCTCAAACATGGGCAACACCTCTGGCCTGCCGCCTATTGCATGTAATGACACTCACAGAAAAATCTCATCGATCAAACAAAGCGCTCCCATCTCAATCAAATGAAACTAAGTCCTTTCCACATCATTCTTCACCACCACAAAATCTCTCTCCGAAACCATTCTCTTTAACCAATTTGTGAAATACAATAATCCATAATGCCGGTGTAACTCATCGAGCTCTGCACCGGCCGAATCCTTCCGATTCCTCTCCATCCTTTCTCCACAATTATCTTACTTGGGTCCCAAGTAATTTCAAAGAACAAAGTCTCGTTCCTCAGCCACGCCGTATGAGGAAACAGAGTCACCCTCTCCTCCTCCTGAAATGCCTTTATCGGCCTCGATCGTATAAATCTCATTTGTCTAGTTGTGGTTTGGATACTGGTTCATAAATCAACTCCCTATAATCGGCGTTATGGGGTATTTTGCGTTTGGACACTGAAACCGAGCATTGTAATCGGAATTGCCATTGCGACAGGAAATTCTCTCAATATTTGATTTTCTTTCTCCATCACGACGTCGCTAACTAAAGAAGAATCAACGTCGTCAATTTCGAGGGACTTGATCAATGCACAGGAATTGGAGAACAAACGAACAAGAGAGTTTAGGGTGTACCCATCTTTGTTCTCGGTGTGGACTGCAAGAAAAGCACCCGGTTCGAGTGTTCGGCTGATTTTAGAGACGAGATGGACTGGCCGGTTCGAACGGTCCATGCCGAAGATTCTGAAAACTCGAAGTCGTAGGTTTGTCGTTGATCTTTCCGTCGCAGGAGGAGACGATCAACGGAGGGTACGAGGACGGGTTCTTGGATATTCCAATGGAATCGAGAACACCTGTAAGGTGATTTTCCCCCAAGCCCAAGAAGCCTCTGGATGAAAGAGAAGCAACGTCAAAAGCCCAGCTCAGTATAAATATTAAAGTTTTGAATACAATTTCGGTGGCATTTTGACGAAGGCATTGGAACGAAATATTTTGTTATTAGTACTATTTCAGATGAATATTTTGATACCGATACTGTTTCGTATACCGTTTTAGAATAATCTATACAAAAATAAATTATATATATATACACACAAATTATTTTTAAAATAACAATAAAATAAGTCATAAACTCAATAATACTTCTCAATACAAGTCTTAAATTTTAACAACACACATACTTGTAAAACTAAACAAGTTCTCAATCTAACTATTAAAATAAAATCACTCATATTCATCAATAAAACAATAAAGATCAACATTCGAAATATTAATCAAAATTTTTTCATCAACGTCGCCAACACCATCATCACCATCTTCCGAATTAAGTAAGCTTAATGACTCCTCAATACTTGCTCAATCCAAGTCTTCTCCATC
Organism: Juglans mandshurica; assembly: GCA_022457165.1. NCBI lineage: Eukaryota > Viridiplantae > Streptophyta > Magnoliopsida > Fagales > Juglandaceae > Juglans > Juglans mandshurica. Next base: position 16,260,755 of record CM039633.1, read on the forward strand.
AATAAGCTCAAAGTCTTCACTTCTCATTATTCTATCAAGTCAATATTTTCAAGGTTAATTGGATCCAAAGCATCTTTTACTTTTTTTATATTCCTGTCAAAATAAAAGTCAATCATAAGTGAAAATGTTACATATTTTTCAATAGTGAAAAATATTAGTATTGAAAAAATTTACCTCTCTCGCAGTTTCAAGTTATAACGAACAAATACTAAATCATTCAAACGTTTATGCTATAATCTATTTCTCTTCTTCAAATGAATAAACTCAAATGTGCTCCAATTTCTTTCACATCCAGTTGTACTACAACATTGACTTAGTACTCGAACTGCAAACTTTTGAAGTGTTGGAATCTCGTGACCAAAATTAGTTCACCATGCAACTATAGCAATAATGAAATTATAAATTATTAATTAAATGCAAATAAAAAATAAATTAAAGTACAAATTCACACTATATAACAAATGATATTGATAAATGATAATACCTGGAATAATTTTTTCACGCTGGCGAATTGCTAAAGAATGTCTAAAATCACCTTCTGCATTCTTATACAATTCAAGTTCTTCAATTATCTTATCTTCATTATCGGGATCAAGTTTCATCCTCATAACACAAGTCATAAACCCTCTTAAAACATCATTTTTATTTTTAAAGCAAGGGTTATAGTAAATTGCAGGATTAAGAAAATAACCCGACGCATGTAATGGACTGTCAAGCTGCTTATCCCACCTAGCATTAATGATTCTGATGAATGGATTGAATACAGTAATTTTGTTATTTCAACTCGCTTTTATATTCTTTTTACCTCTTTCTATTGCATTATACAAGTATCTCATTGCAAACTTCTCTTCCCCATTGACAAGTCAAAAAACTCGAACTAAAAACTCACTAACTTTCACAATAAATTGACATTGAGCCCAAAACTCTATATCTTCTAAAACAATCTCGGCTATCTTCTTTTCAACATTGCTTTTAGAATGACTTGAAGCAATCTATTTATCACAAGTAAACATTTGTCTAAACTCTTTCTTAAATAAAGGTAAACATCGAATACTTCAAAAATTTGTCGCAAACCTTGTGACTGCAGGACGAGATAAGTCATGACCTTTGGTGAAGTCTTTTCTCATCAAAACCAAAACTCAAGCATGGTTATAAATGAACTTCTTTATCTTTCTTGCCTTTTTTATAGTTTCATCAATAATAGGAAAATGCCTAGGATCAGAAAAATTCTCCAACATCAAATCTATACAATGAACTGCACAAGGGGACCAGCAGAAAGAGCCATACTTCTGCTGTAACTTTTTTCCTGCAACTTTATAACTTGCATCATTGTATGATATGAATTACACAAGATTCTCAACTCCAACTTCTTAAACAACTTCATCAAAGATGTTAAATAATGTTTTAGAATCTTTTCTAAGACCTTATGTGTATCAATAGACGTTAAGAACATTTTGTACATTTTGGGCAATAAATTAGAAAGTTGATTATTAGTTGTTGCCTCTTGTTTGCCCAACCATCTGCCATTAGTGAAGAACCAGTCTCATTCCAAATCGTTTTAATTTTTTGTAGATAATTCTTAACCTCATTCACAGAATTCTTTAACAAATTTCCTCTCAACTCATATAAAGAATGACCCTTGAATCCTGACCCAATGGAAGCAATGGCATCTATAGCTGGTTGATAAAACTTGGATTGAGCTGCTTTGAAAGGTAGATTAGCATCATACCACCAGTATGCTACAACCATCTTTGCTTTTTCAACCATCTCCTTCGAGCACATAGAACTCTTAATGGAATGTTGAGACCCAGGAGTTGTTCTTGGGGGAAAAAAAATATACTCAATGCCCCCATTGACTTTCCAGTTCTACATTCTTTTTCCTTCCCCTCAATATTATCATCAATATCATTATCATCAAATGTTAAATCTACATAGCCTCCAATCAATGAGCTTATTTTTCTTTTCTTTTCATTACTTTTTTTTTCATTTCATTAAGCAGCTATTTCATTTGCCATTTTACATTATTAGAGACCTTTTTACGTGCTTCTACAATGTCTTGAATCCCAGCTAGATGATACTTCAATCGAGTGATTCCACCACATCTAATTAGTTTATTACAGTAGAAACATTCAGTATTATTTATTGTCCCTAGCACTGCACGTGCATGGGCCCAAGCTGGATCTTCTGATCTCGCAGGAGTAAGTGTTGTAGATATAGCACCAGTTGATTGACAACTAGACATTTTCTCCAAGTGGTACTCTCACTCCCTCTTATCTTTTTTTTTTTTTTGCATCTACATTGAGGATAATTTGCATACTCAGTTGGAGGGTGATGGATACTGCGTGTGTGCTGGATATATTGTGTTGTTCAGTTTTCCTTCACTTTTCTTTTAATAGTTGGTTATTCTTACTGCTGGTTTGCTTCTTAACTTTTCTCTTTGTGTAAATTCTTCATTTATCTTGCATCATTGAGGACAATGCTACAAGTTAGTTGGGGGGAGAGAAATTTTTTTTTTTTTCTCTTTTTACTGTTTTGCATGCCTTGCTCATATGCTGGTTTAAAATTTCATGTTTCTAATTTTCACATGCTGAAAAATGATTTGTTGAAGTCAAGAAACATGTTTAATGTAACGACATCAGAGTTTAGATAAAAAGGGGGACTTATCCATTTTATTTAGTTGTTAAACCATGGGAAAGAATGTTAAAAGTTTTGCTAAAACACACACAACACATGTCTAGAATGCCTAGAAAGACTACATTGGGTCATTGATGTTGATTTACATTTCGCTTGTCTGGGACTCTAATGAACCATATCCTAATGGCTTAGGAAAAAATCTGAAGTGAACTAAATGAGAAAAGGGACAAGCCAGGGATCTTTTAAAAAAAAAATTTGAAAAAAAAAATTTCCTGATGAACATTTATGTATTGGAAAAGGCTGCCTATTATCGGGGTCCTTACTAAGTAAGAAAGTAGGCACCTTTTAAAGTGTAATAGTGTGAAAGCCGCCATTACAATGGTTTTGAATTAGAGTAAAACCGTGTGGTTGTCTCAGAGTAACTGTTGTGTTTGAAACTTCTAATGCCTTTTGGTAGTCAATCTTGGAATTCTAACCCTTTTACTATGCACTTTAAATAAAGGAAACTTTGCTACATTTAATTCTCTTGGTTGATTTACTAAATGGTGTATAAATCCTTCCGTTGATACTAAATTTCATATTAAGCTATTTCCAATGTTCTTAAACTCAGCAAGTTAACTTCATGGTATGTGCTTTTTAGATTTTCTGGAATTATAGTTGGTAATCTCCCATTTTTATGTTTTCATTCACTTTATTTGCTAAGAGACTAGCAAAAAGTCAGTTGGGGGGTGTGATAAATGGTCATATATACTTTATTAATACTCTTAATATCTTGGGTTAAAGGATCTTTATTTGTTAAAATAAGAGTATTAATAATATAATATGAGTTAATTGGGTTTTGGCATGTGAAATAATATTTTACCTCTAATTAATAGATGGGTTTATGTTTTTGGATTAGCTAATATTAAAGTAAGCTTATGTTTGAATTTTGGCCATTGCAGGTGTAAAGGCCATTGAAATCAAATAGAGGCCACGTCCATGAGTAAAGCTAATGGATAGCATGTCCAAACCAAAGCTCACGTGCATGTGAAGTCCATGAGAAAAAACAACCTGAAAAGTAATTAAATCCTTATCAAACCCGATAAACCAACGCAAATGCAATTACTTTGGGAATTTGGGGACCACAAACAGAGGAGAAGATGTGGCAGTTAAGCACGATGGAAGAGAGGAAATTCGTGGCAAAGAGAGAGAAGAAGAGAGAAGATTCCAAGTATAAAAGGAATGAGTTAGTTTCAGATTTTTTTCTCTACTTTTTTTTCTTTTTTTTTTTCTGGAGTTGGTATTTTTCTTTGAATGTTTTTGTTCAGACGAATGGGGGATTTTTTTTAGGGTTTTATTTTCCATTTCCAATATTTAGCAAGTTTAGAGGAAGATGATCGGCTAAGTTCTTAAGGCTTGGGTTGTGGTAAAACTTTCTATTGTTCTCCATTGGTTGCTGGATTTTCTGTGGTTCGATGACATACCTCACTTTGTCTGAAATTGAATTCTGAAGAGGAAAGTTTGATGAAATCTTTTGCTCTTGTTCTTGCTCTGTTGTTGACACAAGGCACATCAGAACCTTGAATTAATCAAGGATTCCATTAGCTGCGTGTTATAGTAATTTTGGTGGATGCTTAGTGAGGATATTTTGTTTTAGGCATTGGCATATTTACTTTGAGCTCATATTTCTCACATTCTGTTTTATTAACACCTTGATTGGGTTAGTAAGATGAGAGTAATGCCCAGAAAAGCTTGTTAATGGTGGAAACAAAGAAGTTCTAAAACTGCAACCTAGGTGTTTGTTAAATTGATTCTATGAACCGTCAATTTTTAGCTATTGATTAGCAACTCTGTTGAGGCTTGATAAAAACTAAAATTACATTTTAACACCTTTTGAACCATTCCAGTTTTAGAAATCAAATTGTGCATGAGTTAATTCATACTTTAAAGCAAAGTCGTAGACCCGAGATCCTCCAAGCTCCACCATACAGTCCATTGGCAACAAATCATTTACTTTGTACAAATTACTTTTTATCTTTTCAAATTGTTTTCATAACAAAAATAAAATAAAATCCAAAAAGAATTTTACATAGCATTTTTACATCACCTTATTTTTAGAATAAGCTTTCCCAAATACTTTGAAAATCATTTGTCCCTGTGGAATACGATCCTGGACTTATCCTTGATACAACTTGACGCTTCTACACTTGGAAGTACATTTGAGAATACGTCAATTACTTTGACACATTTTTTATAAATGTGATTGAATGCCACAAAGCTCTTGAAAATATGCATTAGATGTGACATACAAAGAGCCAGAAAGTCTCACAGTAGCATCATAAAAAATCTTCAAAAACTCTATCAATACTCTAACTCTCTCCCAATCACTTGAGTTTGGAGGGCTCAAGTTCACACTACGATAATAACGAAAAAAAGAATCACCATCCTTCTCTAATCGCAAAAATGGTTTTTTAAATATTTCTGCAACTTCTAGCATTAGATAAGTCGAATTCCATCTTGTGGAAACATCAAGGCATACCAATTTTGTACAACTAATTTTCTCCTTCTCTATACACTTTTTGAATTTATCCATTCTTGCGGGAGATGATCTAACATACCTAACCGCATTGCGCACCTTTATGATTGAATCATCACAATCTTTTAGTCCATCATTCATAATGAGGTTCATAATATGGGCACAACACCTGTGAATATACTTCTCTTCCAACAAATGACCTCCTACGAACTTCCTCAAATACTCAATGCCAACATCGTTTGATGAAGCATTGTCAACTGTAACAGTAAAGATCTTTTCAATACCCCAATCTTGCAGACATGAATCTACATACTTTCCAATAGTTTCTCCTTTGTGATTAGGGATCATGCAAAAGTTTAGAATTCTTGTGTGTAGTTTCCATTCACAGTCGATAAAGTGTGCAGTAAGACACATATAATTTAAGTTTTGAATTGACGTCCATGTGTCAGTGGTTAAACTAACCCGTCCAACCGTCTTAAATATTTTCCTTAACTTCTCCTTCTTCATTTTGAATAGTTTAATACAGTCTCTCGTTGCAGTAGTTCGAGATGGCACTTGGAACCTTGGTTCAAGTGATCTACATACTTTCCTAAATCCTTGGGCTTCTACTATCCTAAATGGAAGCTCATCACAAATTATCATTTCAGCAATTGTCATTCGTACAATTTCTGAATCAAACTTATGTGCATTTGCCGAGTTATTGACATTACTATCTCCAATTCCCTCAAGAGCCCCCTCACGACTCATAGCCTGTTGATCCGTAAGTCTGATTCTATGATGATGTTGCTTACAAATACCAAGATGTTGTAACATACTTGATGTACCATGTCTTTTGGGATGACAAGAGTAAATCTTGTGACAATAATTACACTTCGCTTTTGGGTCATTTAAAGGGCATCCATCTATTTTAGTGAAATGGTCCCACACTGCTGATGGGTCCTTATTTGCCCTTCTTTTACGAGGAGGGACTGGGAGACTTGTGTCACTAGACAAGTTAATATTTGAAGCCATTTGTGATCGGTTTTCCAAAGGAGTAGCAGTCTTATTATCTCTTAAATTTATATGAGTGTCACTTTCGAAGCAATTCATATATGAGCTGACATATAATATAACATATAAAAATCAAAATATTAGGATATGAACTGAAAATTACTCTATTTTTATGATTTAAAGAAACTCAAAAGAAAGAGAAACCACTATCAAAAGAAAAAGACAAGATGCAAATGACAAATTACAGAGATTATTTTAACATTTAACACTTACACACACACATATCAATTGCAAATCTGTTTTCAGCATTAAATGTAAAACAAGCTGAGGATATTTATCAAATTTGGTAACGAGTGATCATGTTAGATATATAAGAACAAAAGAGCAATTCATATTTTTAATTCACTTGTTTTTTTGTCAAGGGAAGAAGCTGGAAATTATTGTGAGAGACTAGGAAAATAATCTCACTTGGAAATAAAGATGTTAAGAGAGGATATATAGAAAGTACTCGCAAGGTTTTTAATTTATTTACAGAAAAAAAAAATCTACATGCGTGCGTGTATGCACATGCACTCTAGAATTGTGTTACATATATGCTATATATTTGCTCTTCAAAATCTGCATTTGAAGAACTTATTTTTTTTCCTTGTATATGTGTTCGCCATTTTACAGGCATTGGCTCTTATTTTACGCTTCTAGACAGGAAAAGTAAGAAATGAGCATATTGATGACCTGTATGTTCTTCAAACAATTTCAATTGTGTTGGATAGATTTCCAGATTTAAAGTATGGAAGCAGGGCATATCATTGTTACAACTTGCTCTAAATCTGTTTTCATCACTCATTTAACTTCCATTTTTCTATAGACAAAAACGACTTGCCCATGAAGTGGTGCAATGGTACATATGTAGAATGGGGCTTGGTTTGCAGCAGATGCTTTTGTTTTTGTTCATTCTTTGCTATATGATTGTGTTTCTATTTTATTTTCCTTTTATCTTTTTACTAGGAATAGATATTCTTTTGATCATATGAGGAACAAAATAACATGTAGTTGCAGAGATGTGAATTTTATTAGATAGAGGAGTTCTTGGCTAGCTTGTTTTTATGTCAATCTTTTGATCATATTAGGAGTCCTAAGATCCCATGGATTGTACTGAAAACTTACTAAAATGATAAAATCAAAGAGTAATGAATCTACTTGTTATTGCTAGAAAATTTGTGAATTGAGGTTATTTTTTCTAATAAATAAAAAAATAATAATTAAAAATAAAAGAAAAAGAAGATTGGCAGACTAGCTTTTGAGGATTTTGAGGGATATCAAAGAAGATTTGTTGAAATGGCAAATAGTGATTTTGAAAGAATATTCTTGCTAAAATAATGAATTCTCTTAATTACTAGATTGTACATGAATCCAATGTTGACAATACAAAATGCACGATGCTTTCAATTTAAAACTCACCTTACCACCATTTTAGACCCAATGTCTGTACAATTACCAAACCAGATTTGTGATAATGGATATAACATGTATCGCTTCAAAATATCCCTTCAAACGATTACCAACAATACTAGTGTTTTTTTTTTCACGAATATACCCAAATCAAGATAATAAGTCAAATCACATTTCGGGGTAACCATTTTCTGATTGGGATCAAACATGTAGATTTCGAGCCCAAGGGAGTGTTTGATTGGCAGAGACAGAGTGTAAATCTGTTTCCCTTGCTTACCCATCAAACACACGCACGCACACACAGAGCACCAAACAAAGCTCGAAGTTAGAACAAGATAGAGAGAGAGAGAGAACGCACCCGTCTGCGATGACCTCTGCGATCGGCGACGGCGACGGCGAACGGCGACTGAGAACGGTGACACTGACTAGGGTTTCCGCAGTGGAGAGGAGAGTGTTTTCGTTGTTTTCGTGAACTGAATCGGTTTCAACGGGTTGTTTTGATTAAAACCCGATTTCAAACAAATGACCCGATGAACCCGTATTTCACGGGTTGAGGAGGTCGGTTCATTCGGACGGGTCGGGCTTACGGCCCATTATGCACAGCCCTACCTGCCGGTACAATACGAAATTCAAAATTTTGGTAAATAGTCCCTAACTCGGCCCACAGGGAAGCTCCTCTAAACACAACATGCAGGAGGAAGGTGCTGCAGGGAATGAGACTCGTCGATCTGAGGATCTCTCGAGTAGTGTCAAGTCCTCAAGTATCCACCCGCACAATAGGCGTGATATACAAGGAGCCATTAATCTACTGACAGAGAAGGCATGAACGGACCAGAGAGGAGACAGACTGAGAGAAGGAGATCGGAGAACCACGCCATATTAATGGCTCCACCACCCGTGCAACACACCACATTAATGACGACATCGCAGAGCCACCTGACATTTAAAGATTCTGACACAAAGAACAATAGGGGAATGCAAACTTAATGGGAGTAGGCACGATCTACTCCCCAGACATATAGTATAAATAGCATATCTCAAGTAGGAGAATAGCTCTCTGATCCATAGACTCATTCACATATTTACAAACTTTCAAAAATATTTACTAACTTTAGCATCGGAAAGACATGGGAGACGCTATGAAAATAAGGTTGAAGACTATGGAGGAGTGGGTAACAAAGCTAACTGGAGAAGTACAAGCACTCTACAAAGAGAACGAGGAGCTTAGAAATCCCCAATAGGAGCAGGATGGCGGGGTAAGATCCAGTGACACTGAGCACGTGGTATCTCAAAACATGCAAGCAAAACTTAATATGGAAGAGGAGCAGAAGAATATGCAGGATGAGCTCTACAGCCTCAAAAGAAAATACGAGGAGATAGCAAGCAAGATAGGTACGTCGTTGACGGTAGACCAGTTGCTCACGAGCACGGGTCTACCCTATACTAAAAAAATAATGGTGGTGCCTTTACCAGCAAAGTTTCGAGTCCCCACTATGGAGATGTATGATGGAGGAAGGGACCCCATTGAGCACCTGGAAACTTTCAAAGCTCATATGACGCTGCATGGCTTTTCCGGGGAAGTAGCTTATAGGGCATTTAGGGCCAGCATGTGCATGGTTCGGGTCACTAGCACCTACATCAGTGGAGCTTCGGCAAACTGGCCAGGCTGTTCCTAACCTAGTTCATGTCCAGTCAAAAGAGGTGGCATCCAGCTGCATATCTCCTCACCATCAAACAAACAAATGATGAAATTATGAAATCATACATATCTCGGTTCAACAAGGAGTGCATGACCACCGACAACCAAGATTAGAAGATAACTTTGGAGGCGCTCCTGGGAGGGGTTGGGCCTCTATTCCAGTTTATGGCAGAGCTGGCAAAAAGGACTCCCTCTACATTGTGAGAGTTCATGGACCAGGCCGACAACTTCATCAACACGGAGGACACTCGCCGAGCATTGACAGAGCCATGAATGAAGGAAGTGGAGTGCACAGTGAAGAGGGCGAAGGTCCCAATCAAGGCCAAGCCCCATGAAAAATGGGAGAATGACTCCCAAGAAAATTGGCGAGAGGAAGTCCCGGCAAAGGGACTCAGACCACGGTATGGTCGGCCCACATTCACCATTCAAAAGGAAGACAATCGGGGGACAACGTGCCACTACTGCACTTACCATCGGTCCACCTCACACAATACCGAAGACTGCTTCTCCTCACAAGGGAGGAGGGAATATGCAGAGCAGCAAAAGCGACGCAACTCCCTGGCCTAGAGACTAGAGCAAGAGAGAAGGGGAAGGTCGAGAGAAAGGAGTCAGGACCTAGGCGACCGAAACAGGTGGGCAAACAGCCCTCAGCAGCGATCGGCGATAAAAGAGCCGCCGCCAAGTCGTCCTCGTTCGTCGCAAAGCAGGAGCCCCTTTTTGGAGAAATTCAAACCATAGCTAGATGATTCGCGGGCGAGGGTGTTACCTTCTCAAGCAGGAAGGCACATGCCAAACGGGCCCGATACCACGAGGTGTACTCGATTGAGTATCATCCCCGCAAACAGCAGAGGGGTGACCCTACCCCGACAATCTCATTATTGGAGGCCGATGAAGAATGGGTCATGTACCCCACGACGAAGAGCTAGTGGTCACTATGCTTGTTGCCAACTTCACCACCCGCATAAGCCTCATCGATAATGGGAGTTCCACAAACATCCTGTTTTGGGGAGCCTTTACCAGAATGGGCACAGAGGCTGCCCGGCTGTAGCCCACCCACATGCCCTTGAAAGGTTTCTCCAGCCTGTGGAGACCATCACGCTATCCATCATCGTGGGAAATAGCCCTTGCACAGCCCCTATCATAGTCGACTTCCTGGTAGTGTCGTCGTACAACGCCATTATCGAGAGGCCCACCCTCAACAGTTTAAGGGTCGTTACATTGACTTACCACCTCAAAATAAAGTTTCCAACTCCCCAGGGTGTGGGGGAAGTCCGAGAAGAGCAGGTCTTAACAAGAGAATGCTACGTCTAGAAGCTAAAATAGAAGGATAGAGGGCCCGCCTCGGACGACATTACAGGACAGAGTAGGCCGGGCACCTCCAAAGGAGCCATGGCATACCTCCATCTACAACTCACCCTGCTGGTCTCGAGGGGGGAAGGAGCGATGCATGGCTTTAGAAAGAAGAATGGACGACGACCTCTCCGGCTTGAGATTCTATTTTCCTTAATTTTGTAATACCTCTTCGTCCAGCATATACTTTCTTTATATTTAATAAAAATGTGACTTTTTAGGACAATACAAAACATCCACTCCAAACTTTCATATTACTAGTAAAGCGCCAGCAAAAAAAGTGTGCGACTAACGAAATCTACGATAACAAGGTCATCAACAGATTACTTCCCCGCGGGGCACCACATGGAAATGCAGGCCTAAAGGTTGCCTTATCCCTCTTGTGGCAGAGTGCGGGTCAGCCAACGTTAGCCTGAAAATGAAGGCTTACCTTCCTTGCAGACGTTAACAGGTGGGTGCGGGTCTAGTCACGAACTTCCTGAAGAATGCACCTCCTTGCGGGACACTATAGGGAAAGGTCAGTCCAAAGGTGGCCTTATCTCTCCTGCAGAGGAGAGCGGGATCGGTCTCACGGCTCCCCGAATAAATTACCCCTACCTCCACCGCAACAAAGAGTGGATCAACACCAGCCTGACCCAACACTTATATTTCTTGTGATATCAACGAGCAGGAGCGGGTCCAATCTCAAACTGCCCGAACAACATACCTCCCGTGGGACAAAGGGGGAGAACTAGGTGAAAAAGCAGTGGTTCTACCAATCACTACACCTAGAGGGGGGGTGAATAGGTGTATTCCAATTTTTAAGGTCTTTTCAAAAACAGAAACAAATAAACAGTTAATCAATGAACAAGAATAATTAACACAATGATTTTGGTCACGAAGTGGAAACTCATTTGAAGAACTTCTTCAAATTCTAAAACCACTCCGGGTGTAAGGCACCACCTAAAATCCACTATAGAAAAAGTTCATTACAACCAATATAGAAACACTCACAAAACCTTTGTAGTTCCTAAACTTGGCTTGCAACATCACGAGTGACCCACTCGATCTCTACAAGCATGTAGTGTCGGAACTCCGACCTTCTATAGCTTTCCACGAGAACCTCTCGATCTCTGCATCAACAGCAGCTCCGGAAACCTTCCGGCCAACAAAACGTCCACTTCAATGGACTTTGAATGAGATTTGATCTTGAGAGTGGTGTGGTGGATTTGTGTTTGTCCAAAAGAGATTCACAAGGTGAGGAATAGGTTTCTCTCTTTGGCTCTTGATACACTTAAGGTTTTGCTCTGTTTTTCCACACCCAGAACAGAAAATGATCTGTTCTATTTATAGTCCCAGCAAGTCACGGCGCCCAAAGCATGAATTTAGGTTATCTTTGAACATTGGCTCGAGCGAGGTGTCGAGCGAAGGTCGAGCGCGCGTTATCTTCTGAAACCGCTCGAGCGAGGTGTCGAGCGAAGGTCGAGCGAACGTCTCTGTATGAGGTCTGCTCGAGCGCAACATCGAGCACACATCAAGCGAAGCTCTCTGTTTGAGTTCCGCTCGAGCGCTGCGTCGAGCACACATCGAGCGAACCACTCTGGAAGGTTCCGCTTGAGCGCTACGTCAAGCTCACGGGTTCCGCTCGAGCGCTGGGTCGAGCGCACATCGAGCGAACCACTCTGGATGGGTTCCGCTCGAGCGCTGTGTCGAGCGCACATCGAGCGAACCACTCTGGCTGGGTTCCGCTCGAGCGCTGTGTCGAGCGCCCATCGAGCGAACCTCTCTGGAAGGTTCCGCTCGAGCGCCAGTCGAGCCATGTTGAGCACACTTCAATCTTTTTCATTTTAACACTGCATCAACACTTGTTACAACTCAACTTTACATAGGTTTTCACAAGAATATGCCAATTAACCCATTTTTCCCTCAACACTAGGGAAGGTTGTTCCACCCCTCCCACGATGGAGAGCGGGTTATGCCCTCTCGGTAACCCAAACAGCTTACCGAGCGGCCAGCTATATCGCTGTCCGAGGTTACCTCCCCGCGAGATACCACAAGAAAAAATATGCCCTATGGTTGCCTTATCCCTCCTGCAATGGAGTGCGGGTTAGTCCTCAACTACCCAAAGTCAGAAACTATACTTTCCTCATAAGTGCCAACAGGTGGGAATGGGTATAGTAACAAACTACCCGAATAACTTACCTCCACGTGGGATACTATGGGGAAAGGTAGGCCTAAAGGTTACATTGTCCCCCTGCGGAGGAGAGTGAGTTTGGCCCTTACAGCAACTCGAATACTTACCCCGACCTCCACTACGAGCGAAGAGTGGGTCCAGCGCCAGCCTGGCCCAAAATGTTACCTTCCCCTGTGATGTCAATGAGCGGGAGCGGGACTAGTAACATACTGCCCGAAAGACTTACCTCCATGCGAGACTCTATAGGAAAAGGTTGGCCTAAAGGCAGCCTTATCCCTCTCATAGAAGAGAGTGGATCTTGTCCTCAAGGCGGCCCGAAAAATTTACCTCGACTCCTATCACAGCGGAAGAGCAAACTTCACCAACGGTTGTCCGAAGAAGTTACCTCTTTGGGGAACCAAAAAGGGATGAACTAATTTGAGGTAGCCTGACCTCTCCCCGATGGAGTACGGGCTTAGTCCCTCGACTACCCGAAGTAAGAAGGATCTCCAGAAGGGAAGCGGTGTCCCACAGAAAGCTACACAAGCATCAGCAAGCAAGAAGTAGGCCGAGGTTGTAAACTCTCCAAATATCGAGACAAAAGATATAAGCATTAGCAGCAGGAGCAACAACGGCACACGGGGAGGACTATAAGCATGAAAAGATGCAAATGGAAGAACCCTGGAGAAATATAAAGAAAGAAGCCGGTATTAAATATGGGCGGAAATGGCACGAACAAAAGGCTAACAGTTAGCAGGGTCAGAAATGTTAAACTGGATGCCAGCGGGGTGGGCTGAGAATCTTTGAACCCAGCCATGGGCCACGGCTGCCAAAATAACGATAATAACAGAATATAATGAAGAAAGCATGGCCGGGCATGGTCATTCAAAATAGCAAAGTATAGCGCAGTTAAAAGCGAGCAAAGCGCAGCCGACCGACGGGGTGGGTAGGAGCCCTATAAACCCCTTCACCATAATTCCCCACACCGGCCGCCAAAGCAAAGAAGAGATAAAGAAAAAATATAAAGAACAAAGTATGTATATTAGTCAATATATATATATATATATATATATATATATAAGTTGTTGGGTGACAAAGTGCGAATAGATATGGGTGCAAAAAAAAAGCCTTTAAATCTTGACACCGGGGACATCGACCTCAGCAGGAGCAGGATTGTTCGACTCCACAACAATTGGTACGGGAACAACGGACCGGAGAAAGCATCAGCATCTCTTTCCTTCCTAGGTCACGATTGGTTTGAAAAGCCGCCTTGCTGGTGGTAATATCGGCAAGCACAAGCCTCTGAAGGTACTTAGTAAAAGATCTCAAACGCAGCTTTAGACTCTCTAGAAGTAATGGCCATGTCAACCTGCGGCCCTCGACGACCCCACGCTTCGTCACGAAATCTCGAGAACCACTTCAGTTGCCTTTGTAAGGAGAGGGTGATGTCCTGAAGAGTTTGGTTCAGCTGCTCCAATTGCTCCTTCTCCTCCCGCGCTCGAGATAAGTCGTCTCGAAGACTTTGGTTAAGCAGTTCCAATTGTGCATTCTACTCCTGCGACTTCTACTTGTGTTTCCTCAGGCGATGCTCCAGCTTCCTTACTCTCATGCGCTCGTCCGCCAGGTCGAGTTGCATCCTCTCCAGCTCACACATCAACAGCTCCCTCTCCTCCCTTTCACCACGAGCACAATCAAGGGAGGTTCTAGCTGCTGAGCGAAGATCCAAGTTCGCCTGCACAACTGCCTCTTGATCATCCATGATGAAAGTTGCGAGATGGGAAGTACCCTGGCGAAAAAAAGGAAAGGCTAAAAAAAGACAAGACAAGAAAGAGAAAGAATAAGACAAGAAAGAAACGATTGAACCTCGTGGAAAAAGCGCCAAACAAGCATTTGACGACCCGACTAATGGCCTCCTATCGGCTTCCCTCCGTTGCCAGCCAGGATAAAGAAGGGAGAACTTCCGCAGGGCCTTCGGGTTCAAGCAATTCCGCTGAGACTTCAAGGGGAACAGGCGGGTCTCCGCTCAAACGCCCCAAACTAGGGCCAATTGCAGCATCCAGAAGAGAACCACCCCCAGCTGGGTACTCGGTCTGGGTGGATGGTTCATCGTGCAGACCATCACCGACTATAACATCTGCAGAACCACCATCCATGGGAAACTCAACCTGGACAAGTGGGTAGATGACCAAACTGCTCGGACCTTTGCCAACTAAGATATTCAGAAAGGAATACCCTTTTCTAGGTGTTCGGCCTGGATGAAGGGTCCACAGCCGGGTTCAACGGACCATTCAAACCCCCGCAGATTACAACGTCTAAAGGAGACCTACCTCCTGTACGGTCCTCTATCTCCACGCGGTTGCTAGAAGTAGCCACCGCTGCCCCCCCCCCCCATCAGCAGCCTCAAGAGAGTGACTACCGACGGTCCAACGAGACGAAGAAAGAGGTGAGATCCATGAAGAAGAATATTGTCCCTCTTCAGGAGTAATGGTCGCAAAAATACTCTGGAGGAGGACATCCATCTCAACTTCACCCCCGGACGCCTCAACACCGACCACCGATAAAGGCATCATGGGAAGATCGCTCGTTTATTCACCGCTGGCACCTGCGTTGGAATCGCCATAATAATGAGACGGCTGGCCTCCAAGATAGCTGATCCCCATGATAAAGGGTCCCGAGCCCCAGGAGGAGGCCTACCCTAGGTCCAACCACTCTCCTAACGGGTTTTCTTCCCCTTGTCCGACAGATGGAGATCCGAAGAACGCTTCCAAGCCAGAGCAATTTGGGGCAGGGTGGCAACCTGCCTATCATCGAAAGGAAGGTGCTCAAAGGAGGCAAAGAGCTTCTTAAACTCTCCTCGGAAAGGAGGGTTTCAGAGAAAACATTGTCAGGATAGTTCTACACCTATTCTCGTACAATCACGTTACACCCCGCCTCATAAGAGGTGGCTAACGGATGCGTAGCTTTGTCTTCTGAGATTTTTCCCCAGTCCGTCCGTATTGGGAACTCTCGGCGGTTCACCTGGCCTACTGGAAACTCCCATCCGCGGCAAGACATGAAGAAGAATTTGGGCGACCAGTCTTTCACCTTAAAATACCTCGGATCTAGGGTGACTAGAGCGTGTATCACTTTGAAACAACATACATTTCCCTTTTTCCATAGCACCTTATGGGTAAGAAGAAACTCGAGATCAGTAAGGTCTGCATCATCCGGGAAGGATTCCAACAAAACACGCCACCAAATAATGCTGCAGCACATCAGCAATATCCAAGCATTGGGTGCAATTGGCAAGGAGTCAAACCTAGGTAGTCTAGAAGGTCACAAACGAGGTGAGGGAATGTAGGGCTGAGCATCGACCACTTCGGAGTCGGAGGTTAGGCCCTCCGACTTTGTCGGAGGTCGAGTTCGATCGTCGACTCCGACTCCGACTTCGAAATGTACTGAATCCGCTCCGCCTCCGACTCCGACTTGTTGGAGCGGAGTTGGATTTTTGGACTTTTTTTTTTGTCTTTTTTAACTTCATATTTGACCCACTTTTTAAAAAAAAATTGTGGGCTTTCAAATTTCAATTTTCTCAAAATTACAATCTAGACTTACTAAACTTTTGATTATAACAAAAAATATAACTAAATAAAACAAGTAACATACTAACATGCATTCAAAAGTTAAAAATAAAAAGAAAGTCCTATTTTTACATATACTCCCATCATCCATGATTCCATATCCACATTCAACTAATTACTACAATAAACAAAGACACCTTATACGAAATGAAGATTAAAAAAAAAAGCACCATATAGTTACTATAGTATACTATTATAATTACTATGAATCTATTTTTAATTTTATATATATTATATATACATATATGAAGATTCATAAAAAATATATGATATATATATTATTATCTATGAATATTAAAAAAAATGCACCGCATACGAAATGAAGATTCAAAAAATAGTATTACTATAATATACTATTAGCCTATTACTATATCTTATAGTATAATTACTAATACTATAGTATCATACTATTAGTATGTTAGTGATTTAATATTATATATATATATATATATATATTAAATCTCTAATCTCTTATACTTGATATATATATTAATATATATAAATATTAGTAATACACTAATAGTATTAATATATTAGTATTAGTATTAGTTATACTAGTAGTGATATTAGTTATACTAATAGTTATATTAGTATTAGTTATTATTAATACTTATTAATACTATATATTATACTAATAATGATGTTAATACTATATATAGTTATAGTGATTAGTATAACTAAATTAGTATTAGTTATAGTGATTTAGCATAATTATATTAGTATAAGTTATAGTGATTTAGTATAACTATATAATATATTAGTATAAGTTATAGTGATTTAGTATATGTATAATACTATAAGTTATAACTATAGTCTATATTAGTATTAGTATAAATATTAGTATTAGTTATAGTGATTTAGTATAACTATATTAATATAAGTTATAGTGATTTAGTATAGGTATAATACTATAAGTTATAACTATAGTCTATACTAGTATTAGTATTAGTTATAGTGATTATCATAACTATATATTAGTATTTGCTATAGTGATTTTAATTTAGTATAACTATATAATATTATTAGTATAAATCACTATAATACTATATCATTGATAGTATTAGTATACTAATACTAGTATATCACTATAGTTAATAGTATCATATAGTAATATAGTATTAGTAATTAATACTATAGTGATTTATATAGTAATTTATATATAGACTTAAAGTGGATTACTAATAGTATTAGTATTAGACCATAAATCTAATTAATATACTAATGTATATTAGTATTACTAAAATATTTATCAAAAGGAATATGTTGAGAATTTATTAAGTCAAAAAATATAATTAATACAAGATATTGTTATATAAAATTTATATGAATAATACTTTAGTTATTATACATTAGTATTATATGTTATTATAAATTTATAGATTAGTGTTTATCCATTAGTATTACATGTTGATGTTATCCAAAAGGAAAAAAACTCCGACTTGTTAGAGTTGGAGCTGACCCGGAGCGGAGCCGGATTGGAGTCGGATTCGGAGTCGGATTGTCAAATGGCAGCTTTAGGCCGCACACAAACATGGAAGGGTATAGGGTCACCCTAGTAAAATGGCCCTCTGCATTGACGACACCTTCATCGAGGCCATGAACTTTGAAAGGTACTTGGTAAGTGACAGTCAAGGAGGCCAATGTTGATTTGGTGGTAGTTGAGTGCCATCCACTGCCTCCAAACAATGACCCAGTATTAGTGGAGCCCCCACCGAAAACGTTTGGGTTAAACAGATGTTTTGGAAGCCATCACTGCCAGCATATAAAGTAGCAAATAAGATTGGTCGAAGAAAAGAAAAATCGAGAGAAATAAAATAACAGGACAATCACAATGCAGCAGGCAAAAACCACACCCCCCTCCCATGTTATATAAGGAGAAGGTGATGGTTTGACTCACACACACCAAGGCAACAGAAGGAGTACGCGCCGTTTCGAATTTTGGGAATGTAGTCTACGAAGCAATGCAAACAGGAAAGCTACCTAACACCCCTTCATTAATAAACTTGAAAAAACGTTATGAAAAGGTGAGCACATCAAGGAAGATAGGAATGCTGCCAGAAATGCCAATCAGCGAGAGCCTCTCTAGGCTTCAGAGCAGCATAATAAGGATCCCGACCTTAGCAGGGTAATTGTAAGGGGCTTTTCCCCCCACTAAGCCCAAAAAGCCTATGAATGAAAGAGAAGCAAGATCAAAAGCCCAACCCAGGGTAAATAGTCCCTAACTCGACCCATGGGGAAGCTCCTCTGAACACAACCTGCAGGAGGAATGATGTTGCAGGGGATGAGACTCATCAATCGGAGGACCCCTCGAGTAGTGTCAAGTCCTCAAGTACCCGCCCGCACAGCAAGCATGATATACGGGGAGCCATTGATCTACTGACAAATAAGGCATGAACGGACCAGAGGGGAGACAGATTGAGAGAAGGAGGTCGGAGAACCACGTCGCATTAATGGCTCCACCACCTTGGCAACACGCCACATTAATGACGTCGTTGCAGAGTCACGCCGCATTTAAAGATTCTGACACAAGGAATAGTACAGGGAACACGGACTTCATGGGAGCAGGCACGATCTGCTCCCAGACATATAGTATAAATAGCGGATCTCATGTACGAGAATAGCTCTCTGATCCCTAGACTCCTTCATTTATTTACAAACTTCCAAGAATATTTACTAACTTTGACATTGGAGGTTACCCGGCCCCTAGGCCGCCCTTTCAAGCCACAGTCTTCTCTATCTTTAGCAAGTGCGTTTTCGAAGACCTGAATTGTCAGAGTTTGGCCCAAAGTTGTGTAAAACAACACCAATCCATCTCAAGGCAAGTACGACCTCGGGGTTACAGTGCAGAAAGCTTTGGAATGGGAGAGAAAACCATCAAAGATGGAGGAGTAAGCTAATCCGATCCCGTCTTCCATAGATAACACTTAGGGACTAGACGTAGGCAAGTGGACGAACATAAGTCGTCGCCTTGGTTCTGCTTCTTCGAAGCTTGAACCAGAAGTCACCGATGTCGCATGATTGTTATGTATTTAATTGTAGCCAAAATTCGTAACATGTAATATCCTGGCAATTCAAGGAGCCAAGTCCCTCCACAAACTCAATGTGTATGAACTTCTAAATTGAATGCATCAAGAATACTGTAGGAAATAAATATAGATATGAAGTAACTAAAACGCACTCCACTACCCACGAACCATCGTGGCCCATCATGATCCACGTGATCTGATAACTCCCTAATTGACTTAGTCTAATACAAAGTACAACCCAGCCCACTACTTGAATGTAAAAGATAGAATAACCTTGAACAATATATTTAAAGACACAATACATATGTATCCTAAACAAATCATAACTTTAGACATCACACTACAAGCACGCCGCACCTAACAACACTATCCCCCTCAAAAGATCTTGCCTACAAGATCGGGGTAGCGTTGTTTCATCATCGAGGGATCCTCCCACATCGCATCCTCCACCGTCGCATCCTTCCACTGAACTGAACCAGTACCTCAACACACTGCGGCCCATCTTCAAGAGTCTTCTCTGCAACACCATTTATGGTTCGGGTGCTAGGGTTCCCTCAGGAGTGACTTGAGGAAGATGAGGGATCGGCTGGACCTGAGCCCTGAGCTTCCTTTTGAGACACGATACGTGGAAAGTAGGGAAGATTTGTGAATCCTTGGGTAAAATGAGCCTATATGCAACATGTCGACCAATCTATCCACCACTACCATTATCATGGTACATCCCCCTAATGGTGGTAGTCCTTCTATAAAATCCATGCCAATATCCACCCAACTTTTCTCTGGTGTTGGAAGAGGTTGAAGCAACCTTGCTGGATGGAAGGTTTTAACCTTATTCTTTTAGCAAACATCACACTCCCTAATGAAGGCTCAAACATCACTGCGCTAACTAGGCCAGTAAAACTCATTTTTAACCCTCGCATATGTTTTATATACTCTTGTGTGACCCCTAATGGACTACTGTGGAACTGTTGTAGGATCTGCTGCTGAAAATGCACCAGGATTCCTAAATGCAACATACCCTTGTAAAAGAGTAGCTCATTGCGAAACTGGTATAGAGACGGGTCCAAGGTCTCCTAATGGTAGTGGCTAATAAGCTTCTGCAATAGGGGGTCTTAGGGGTAAGACTTCCTCAACTCCTCCATCCATTTAGCTTGTATCATACTAATTGCTTGTACTGCCATGGTTGTTGGTTTGGATTGAGTGTGAGAGTTGGTTTGGTTGTTGGTTGGGCTGCTATGGTTATGATCTGGTTGTGACTGTGGAGTTATGGTTGTTGGAGTTGGTTTGGGATTTTATGTGTAAGGGAACTGGGATGAAGCATATGCTACTATATTTTTTTTTTTTTTTTTGCCACTCTTGTATTCAACTGTAAAATCCAACCCAAGCAAATTTCAGACCCACTTTTGTTGGGCTGGAGTCCCAACCCGCTGCTCCAATAAATACTTCAATGTCCGCTAATCAGTGTGTACCTGGAAGGTTTGTCCCAATAAATAAGTGCCTCAACTTCCTAATTGCCATTACGAGTGCAAGTAATTCCTTTTCATAAGTTGATAGAGTCAAACTTATTCCCTTCAAAGCCTGACTAAGATAGGCAATGGGTTGTCCTTCATGCATCAATCTGCCCCAAGTCCTTCCCCTGACACGTCACACTCTATTACAAAGGCCTTAGTAAAGTCTGGTAAACGTAACACTAGAAGGTTCATCATGGCCTCCTTAAGCTTAGTAAAAGCTGTTGAGCCTTCTCTATCGAGCAAAAAGAAACCTTTTTTAGCAAAGTTGTGAGTGGTGCTGCAATGTTCCCATAGCCTTGTACAAACTTTAGATAGTAACCGGTGAGTCCCAAGAATCCCCGTAGGGCCTTAAGATTCTTAGGCACTGGCCAGTTCTGCATTGCTAAGATTTTATGTGGGTCAGCTTTAACTCATTCCTTCGATATAAGATGCCCTAAATACTCCACTTCGCTGCTGCCAAAAATGCATTTCGAGGCCTTTGCAAAGAATTGGTGAGATTGAAAAATCTCTAAAACAGTGCGTAAGTGTTATAAATGTTCCTATAAAGACTTGCTGTAAATTAAAATATCATCAAAGAAAACCAACATGAACCTCCTCAAATAGGGACGAAACACCTCATTCATCAATCCTTGGAAGGTTGATGGAGCATTGGTAAGGCCGAATGGCATTACCAAAAACTCATAGTAACCTTCATAGGTCCTAAAAGCAGTCTTCGGAATATCCTCAGGATTTGTCTTGATCTGGTGGTAATCCACACACCATAAAGTTTATCAAGTAGTTCATCAATATTGGGTATGAGATACTTATCCTTCACAGTGTCCTTATTAAGAGCAAGATAATCCACACACATAGGCCATACTCCATTAGCTTTTCTCACTAGCAAGACTAGAGATGAATAGGGGCTTTGAGTCTTTTACTACTCCTTATAATACCACTTGTAAGCATCTCCGCTACCAGCCTTTCAATCTCTTCTTTCTGATAGTATGGGTACTTGTAAGGCCTCATACAAGTAGGTTTAGAACCTAGGTGTAGCTGTATTTTGTGGTCATGGCTCTGAGGTGGAGGCAAACCGCTTGGTTCATCAAAGATACCTTTAAACTCCTCAAGTACATCCTAGACCGCAACTGGAACACAATTCTTAGAAGTTATTTCAGCCTCTTCTAACACCTGCAACCAAATTCCCTTTGTCAAATTTTTCTTTAATCCCTGAACATGATCTTCCTCTTCTAATACTTGGACTGGTAGTTGTATTCCCTTTAATGTAACAGCGGCACCTTCAAAATTAAATTCCATACTTAAATTTGTAAAATTCCATAAAACAAATCCGTGTCCCCTTAACCAATCCATACCCAAAACTACATCACAACCCCTAGAACCAACAAGTAGTGGTCATATTTAGTGTGTAAAATTTGCAACTGGAGTGGGACAACCCTACATAAACCAAGATAAGGAAGGCTAGCCCCATTAGCCACTTTGATTGACATGTTTTAGTGGCCAATGAACATGCCATAGCATGTAAAGAAATACCTAACAACTCACACACTTTCTCTTCCTCTTTCTGCTCTTCTACTGGCTATATAATTGCTAGGATTCCTTCAGTTTCCTCTTCTCTCTCTTCCCTCCCTCATCCCCTCCAATAAGAATAGTTTGAGTCAGTTACACTTATGGCCTAGATGGAACTTTTCATCACAATAATAACACAACCCCCTCTCTCTCCTTTGTTGCATTTGTGTAGGAGAAATTCTCCTAATGGGTAAGGTTAATTTTCGGGTTGCATTGAGGAATCTAGGATTAGTGTTTATGGTTCTTTGGTCAGGTTTTGTGGGTGGAGGTGGAAGTCTTAGGATAGGTATGGGTGCTGGTAATCTGTGGTTTTGATGCTGGAAGGATTGGTTAAGTGAAAAATTCCGAGTCTCATGTCCCCAACTCCTTCTTATCATTTCCTCTTCTTGTAATCTGGCCAACCCAAAGGCAGCAAATAAAGTAGTGGGTTTGAACATGAATATTGTGATTCTAAGGTCTTCTCTAAGACCACTAATAAAAGTGTTGATTCAGAATTCCTCTGTAAGGTCGATAATTCTATTAGATAAAACCTCAAACCGAGATTGATAATCCTCCACAGTGCTCGTTTGTTGGAGTTTTGTAAAGACACCAACTGGGTCTTCATAGGCTGAGGGCCCAAAATGAGTTTTTAAGGCTACTACAAACTCCTCCCAAGATTTAAGTGGACTAGAATTCATTAGCCAACTATACCATGAAAGTGCTTTCCCCTCCATATGAAAAAAAAGCAATTTGAAACTTCTAATCAACTGGAGTGTTGGAGTCAGCAAAGAACTTCTAAGCCTTAAAAAGCCATTCTATTGGTTTAGATCCATCAAACCTAGAAAAATCTAATTGAAGGGTTCTCACTTGGATCCCCCCACTACCTTCAAACAATGGATTCCCATTGAATTTAAAAGGATTACCTGATGAACTTTCTGCCATGTTTTGATTTCCAACTGTGACTGCCAACTGATCATAACTAGTTGCAAGATTGTTAAGCTGCTGCAGGATCGCCTCTAATATTTGCTAATGTCTCTCCTACTCATCCTTCAACTGGACAGATTCTCCTTTCAAAGATGAAACAACCTCAGCCAACTGAGTGAAGCGGGTCCCTTCAGTCGTGTCATAGGAAAGCAGCTCTGAGACCACTGTTATATATATAATTGTAGCCTAAATTCGTAACATGTAATATCCTGGCAATTCAAGGAGCCAAGTCCCTCCTCAAACTCAATGTGTATGAACTTCTGAATTGAATGCATTAAGAATACTATCGGAAATAAATATATATAGTATATACAAAGTAACTAAAATGGACTCCACTACCCACGAACCATCGTGGCCCATCATGACCCACGTGATCTAACAATTCCCTAATTGACTCAGTCTAATACAAACTGCAACCCAACCCACTACTTGAACTTAAAAGACACAAATTGCTTTGAACAATATAATTAAAGACACAATACATATATATCATAAACAAACCCTAACTTCAGACATCACCCTACAAGCATGCCGCACCTAACAATGATCCACCTTTGACCGTGATGAAGTAAGCAAATCGAACGGGCGGGATTAGTTCGAAAGAAGTGGGCACGTTGGCATCAGCAGGTAAAGAACAAAAAGAATATGATTGCCAAGCGCCAAGGGGAAATGGTTAGCAGAGGGTGGGATTTGGGAATAAGAATGAGTTCAGAGGGTAAAATGAGAATTAGGTTGTTTGGTTGCCAAAGTGAGTTCAACTCGTCTTAAATTAAGAAAAATGATATTTGCAGTCATAGAGTACATAAGCGTCACGCACTCATTTTGAAAAAAGTGAGTAAATATGATATTCATATATATATATATATATAAATTAAAAAAAAACTAATTTTTGCAAGCCCAGGACTATATTTAACATTACTAAAAAATTAAATACATTTCAATCTATTTTATACGTTCAAACACATGTTTTAATCTATTTACATTCAAATACATTTTAACGAAATTCACAAAAATTACTATTCACAAATTAACTCAAATCATTTGAGAACATCGCATAACTAACCAAGAATGGTTGAGGAGATCACAAAAAAACAAAAATTGGAGATTGCCGGAAACAAAAAAGGAACTCAATAGGGACATAAAAGAACAAATAACAGGTGTAAGAAATATGCTACAATCATAACAAATTTTATAAAAATAAATTTATAAATTGATTTGTTTTATATGATATGTTAATATTATATAATAAAAATAATTTTATAATATAATATATTATATTAAATTATGTCAATTTAAAAATTTATTATTGTAGAATTATCACTAAAGTATTTATTATTAGAAAGCAACTTCAGGCCGTAGGAGATGAGCAAATTACAACATAGACTCATACACATGTGATTATTTTTATTTTTTTATACAGTTCTAATCCTACCCAACCCTCCGACGCTCTCTTTCTCTCTCCAATTTTTCGGCAAAACGTCCCAGGACTTGAATTCTCAATTTCCGAGTCTTTTTTTTTTTTGGTGAGAATAAAGATCACATTTCATTCATAATAGTGAACATACAAATATGACTTAAAAAAAGTCAGTTACAAACGTTAATAGCTCTCCAGCACACTTTCGTGGCTGACATGGTCTAGTTCAGACGACAAATCTCTAAAGACCTAAGTCTAAGGGATCCATCGTGCACATCTTTGTCCCCGACAAAGTAATAGTAACCAGGTGACAAAATCCATACCCTGACTACGCAGAGTAGGGTGCACCAAACCCCATACACCGCCTAAACGGAGAGGGAAGACCACACCGATCTGACCAATGTCCGACAGGACAAAATTTTTTTGGATTTTTATTTTCAATAAAAGAAGAACAAGACACTAAATAAAATACAATGAAAAAACTACTGTAACAACGGACACAGACACTGCTCCAAGCAGCTGCGGTGGCACGTGCACGCGCCACCCTGGGCGAAAACGTCGACCGATCTTCTAGGATTCGAACTCACAGAATCCAGTGGCGCCGCGAGTGACGACGATAGAGGGCCTCCCGGCAGCGCGAGAGAGCCACTCGCTGAACGTCTCTGTTAACTTCTGGCCGCGCGTGCTAGCAACTCGCCGCTCCGTTTGGTCCCGCCTTCAATAGTCTTGAAGATCGGCGGCTGGGCAACGTCATGGAGAGGCGCGTGCTGATCTATGTTTGTCGAAGGATCTAGATCCGTAATTCTCTCTTATTTAGCCTGTAGAACACAACAAAATAAAATGGAGCACTACGCAGAGGGTACGGAGGGTGGGGAGAAAGGGAGGGAGGAGGAGGAGTTGAAGCTCCCACCCCCTCGAGTCAGATCTGTAAACGAGAGTTTTGAGAGAGAGAAATCGACAGAGATTCGGAGAGCGACCCCCAATTTCCTAGTCCTTTTGAAGAGATATAACAACACGAACCAACAGTAAACCAGAAAATTATTATAGGATATATATGGGTGTATAATGACGTAATCGTATACAGGAAGAAAAAAAAAGGCAGAGCTTGCCCTTATTGACTTTCTGCACTTCTATCTGTACTTGATGGATTTATTGTTGACGCCGTTGTTCATCTTACGCATACATTATCATCTGTTCTTTGTAAATGGGTATTTTTACCTCTTCTTTATAATACAACAGGGGCGGGGATCACTGGGATGTGTATGGGACGTGATTATCTAATGCCAGATCTATTCTCTCCACTTCTTAAAATCACGTGTTACAACTCTATTGGAAGGTGTAAATGCACTCTGTACACTCATCATGTTTGAAGTTATTCTCTTATTATTTACTCGTAAATAAACATACATGCATGTAGGTGCGTGGTTTTTTGGGAAAAAAAAAATATGCAGCTTGACCAACAAGTAAATGTCTCATTCTTATCATTATTATTTGAACTACGAATCATCAATGTCTGTACTGTGAATGTAGACGAAGGTTAGTACAGTAATTTCACCAACAAAGATAAAGATGGCCCACGGCACCAACCCATAAGGTCGATCCCGCCGCCCCTAGCCAACAAAACCAACCAATTCGCCAGCAGACCACTACTAGTTAGCTGCACATCTTTGACCATTCAAACCTCCTCTCAGATTCCAAGTACAATGACAAATCCAACCTCTAATATCAAACAACATGGCTTCGTCCGTTTGATAAAAGAGTAATTGATAGTCGAATGTATAAATACTATATAACTATTTTAAAAAAATAAAATTTATTATTAAAAAATTAATTTCTTTTCACATGAATCTTATATTTATTCACTCTTTTTCAAAATAACTAAACAATATTTATGCATTTCATGACTTTACTTAGTATTACTTATGAAAAAATCGTTTTTGTATTCGGATAGGGGAGGGCTTTATAAGGTTTCAGATGGGTTCCGATAAAATTGTTTTTTTTATTATTTAATAATTAATAAAATATTTTTTAATGATGTTGAGAAATTTTGCCAACCCGTCTCGTGCTAGCACTGCTCATTTATTTTTTTCAGGGGAAACAAACAATAAAACAACAGCCACGTTTTGATTCAACCATGACCCCAGAGCAACATGAACTCCAACTTTCTTTGCTTTACTAGGAATGAATGAAAAGAGATACAAAAGTGATTTTTCAGGCTATCAAGTTTTCTAGCCAAGAGAGCCCCCCCCCCCCCCCCCCCCCCCCCCCCAAACAATCAAAGAATAAAGTTGGGAATCTTGTCTATAACATACATTTTTTGGATGTACAAAACCAATATCCCTGTGGGAATATACACCAATAAAAACAAACAAGCAAACAAACAAAAAAATTGCAATAAATTAATGAACCTGTGCTTCATTTTTATTGTTTTGATCCTTCTCCTTCAGAGTCCAACCCTTGCAAAACTATGCAAGCAATGATTCGAAGAACAGGTCATCCCTTGGTTCTTCTTTGGCTCTTGAATACACATTGTCTGTATCTTGAGGCTGGTTCATGTACGAATCGATTGCGCTTTCAAATCCAGAGAATCCGTGACTCCCAGGGCTCTGCAACATCTCCAGGGTGAAGGGTGCTTGCCCCTCAGTTGTTGGTAGTCTCGGCCTAAATGCTGCGGTGGCTGCAATGTTGTTATTGTTGTTGTTGTTGCTGCTTTGCAAAGGCCTATTAGAATGGCTGCCACTGCCACGGGCTGCGGGAACATCATGGTTGTGCTTTCCCTCATAGGTTGTGATCACTGCCCTTAGATCATGAGAGGCTCGCTCAACATGCTTTCTCACCGGACAATCTGGGTGTGTGCACTTGTAGTAGCTCCTATCATTCATGCAAAAGTAGATCAGAAGATTTGAAACACTCCAAAAGTAATTTAAGGCCTACTAGATGATATCTAATGCTAAGTAAAACAAGACCAAGACTTTGAGGTTGCAAGTGCAGCTAGGGATTCAAGCAATAGAACTTTGAATGTAAAACAATTTTTTTTCCAGGAGTTTGACAAAGAATTGAGAGTAAATGAAAAGTAAGGGTTACCTAGGATTTGGGTTTCCCTTGACCACTTTCTGCCCATATTTCCTCCATCTGTATCCATCGTCTAGAATATCTATATCGCTAGTTGTCTGCACTACTACTCTAGGTTCTCTCACTGTTCTGCTCCCAGCTACCGAAAGACCTTCATTTTCACCCTCTTGTTTCCTGCAAAATTAACCCAAAAAACAAACAAGATTAGCCCACCAAACGAACCCTAAACACAAGAAAATACTTTTACACAAACTAGGCTATAACGCTAACCATCTTTTGGCATTAGGCTCATCTTCATCAAAGTCATCTCCTCCGGACTTACACTTCTGAGAATTCTGGTCAAAATCCTCATCTCCCATGGATATTGAAGAGTTCTCCGGGGTCCCGACCGAATCCATGTGTCCGTTACCATGTGTGGCAAATGACTGATCAGGAATTTCAGTGGGGGCAGAATTAGAAGCCTGAATTGAATGAGAAGAAGCTGATGATGATGATGATCTCCTGGTAGACTGAGGCTTGGGATGGTTATGACTCCCCTTGTACACTATCTCAGTAATCTGCCCATCTAAGGACATCTCAACTTTCTTCTTTGTTGGGCAATTGGGAAATGTGCACTTGTAATAACTTCTTGGATTTTCGCTTCCTTTAACTTGCTTTTGACCATATTTTCTCCAATTGTATCCGTCACCAGACTTTTTGCTGAGAGACTGAGCCTGCTGGTGGCAGCTGCCATAATCTGATTGGAACCCCCCGTTGTTGTTGCTCTGAGTGTTGTTGGTTTGTATGGTGGCAATCTCAGGGGAGTAGCTCTGACTGCTCTGCAGAGAACCGAATTCGTGTTTTACTGTACTCTTCTTCCCTGAGGAAAAATCAGCCTGCTTGGAGGGATCCTGGAAACTCCATGCTTGCTGCTGTGCCTGTAAAAGTTTTTTAACAAACAAAAAGATTGTTAATTTAAGACCAAAGCGAAGAAAATAAGAAACCTGGACACGATATGATGAAATTTGTTATATACAGTTTGAATTGTGGTATTTGAGGACTGAACATTTGTCGTTGATGATGACAATGGAGGCCTTTGTTGGGTTTGGAAAGAGAAATTGTAGTTATTGTCTTCCTTCTTAACATTCTGCTGGTTGTTGCCAAAATTGCTCTTCCACTCGAAGGGCTGAGCTGGGAATGTTCCAGTAGTTGGAGATGGCAGAATCTGTATACAAAAGAAGAAAAGAGAAAAACTCATATAACAATTATAACAATAAAATTATAAAAGCTGATAAAATTGAATCAGATAGACGGGAACAAACAAGCCCATTGGTTAATTTAGGAGCAGATATCAAAGCAAACTGAAAACGGAAGTTTAAAACAAATAATCCTGATTGCTAATAAACATGAATTATTTTTTCAAAAGTATTTGGTCCCGAAGAAAATGAAGAAAAGCTCAAAGTCAACTGAGTCATGCACAATAATTTGTCTGCGTTGAGTTGAGATATTCCTTCATTTCCTTCTTTTGTTTTTCCTCAGAACCAAACAGCATAAAAGCTCGGCCTTCGAACATAATTACCTCAATTTTCTCAACAGCCAAACACAATTTTACCACAGAAAACAAATAGAGAAACTTTCTTCCATAACACTTACGTTATAAGAGTTGAGAAGAACAGGGGAGTCCAAGAGCTCAGCTGGACTCAACCCGGCAGGGATAGCGAAATAGGAAGAGGGAGACACAGAAGGTGGAGAAATGGGCAGCGAAGGAGGTGGAGTCGACTTGAACTTGGGAACACCCGACCCAGTTCTCTCGGCTACCCGATCAGACAACCCACGATGCTTATTATTCTCTGTACCTGCGGTATTGTTGTTTTGGTTTTCATCATAGTAGGCCGAGGCAAGAAGGTCGGAGAAGGAGGAGGTCATGAACGGGTGGTGGTTGGTCGTCGAGAAAGTAAAGCTTGATTGTTGGGAGTTAGCCGAGGTGTCCAAGCTCCCGGAAGAGGAGGCCATAGAAATGGGAGCAGGAAGTCTTATTAGAGAGAGAGAGAGAGAGAGAGAGAGAGAGAGCAAAGTAAAAGCTTCAAGGCACAGAAGAAGAGAGGAGGTGAAGAAGATGGTCACGTATTGTGCAATGTGCAAGTTTCTTATGTCTTTTTTGTTTTTTTCCAATGTGGGAAGGAGCTTTCTGAGAAACTGAGGGCGAGGTTTGACTGTTGAAATCGAAAGCTTTGTTTTTTTTTTTTGCAAGTATTACAAAAATAAGGTTGTCTGTTTGGGTCAAAACTCGTGGGTTTGAAAGGGTGGCGGCTAAAGCCTTCTAAATGGATAATCTTAAAAGTTAAATTTATCGAGGATTTAGTTATTACAACATAAAATGAAATTATAATAAATTAGTTAAATTTTAAATAATTAAAATTTAAGTTACAGTCGCTTCTAAAATAATTTCTAAATTTAAAAGTAATTATTCATATGTCAAATACATTTTATATTAATTATTTATCTCTCTTTTAAATGACAATTAAAAAAATATAATTAAAATATGATTATTAATTAATATATAATATTATAAATAGTAAATATGATAAAATAAAATAAATTCATAATTAAAAAAATTAAAATATTTTTAAAATTATTAATTACTCATTACTATATAATGAATAAATAGATAATCTAATATGAAGATTTGATATAAGGAAAATGCTAGAGCTCCCGCTGGGGCTCCTGCTGGAACTATAGTGTGTTTTATTATGTGTATTTTCTAATTCTTTTTTGTATATAGATTTTTTTAATAATTTTTTTATTTTTTAATAAAAATATTTTTTTATTTTACTTCGTGATTAAGGAAGTATTTTTTAATAATATGTTTTTACTTTTTAATTAAGAAATTGTTTTTAATGATATTCTAAATTTATTTTATTTTTTAAAAATATTAAAAAAATTATATAAAAAATAACTTAAAAAAAACACATGTAAACACATGCTGTAGCATCATCCTTTTCTTGATGTAAATAGTCAAAATCAAATTTATCTTATATTATTTTATTATCATATAATAAAAAATGACTATTCTAATATAAAAATTTATGTAAATAAAATGATAAAAAACAAATTTATCTTACATTTATAAAAAACATACTTTAACTTTAATTAATCCATTAAAAATGCTCTAAGCCATGAGATATCTTTCGCATGGCGTACAAACGAAGAAGCCCCATGTTTTGGGCAGATGGGGTTTGGGGTAAGAGACGATGCGTTGTTCTTGCTTGCCTGCTTGCATACGTGTCAGTCAGATAATGATTATCTCATTTATGATGGTTTTCATTTAATTGTTAAATCTATCTCAATTCATCTCAATTTATTATTATAATTTTTTTTAATTTTAATATAAAATATAATAAACAAATTAATTTTTTTAAATTTTAAAATAATAATAATATTTTATCATCTCAATTTAACTAAAGTTAATTCAATTTAACATTCAAACGCAACCTAATTTTGTTTCTTTCTCTCTCCAAAGCTTTTTGCTTTTTGTTACTATTTTTTACTGTTTTTATCATTTTTGTTTCCCAATATCTAACAAGCTTGAATTTTAGATCTAAATACAAAAGTGCTCAGGAACAGGCAGTAGAGTGGAAATGAATCAATTTGTTGATAGTTGGTTTGGTATTCGTTTGATTAAACTCGAATCTAATTTAATTTATAAAATAAAAACTCACTTGTAAAAGTAAATACCTGCTCAATTAGTAAATGTCACATATTCAAAAAAACTCGACTCAACTCGACTAAGGCTCGTGAAGGCCTACTCATTTATGTCAATCCACTCGTTAGTTCGACTCAATTAAAACCCATTTATATATTAATAAATATATACATAAACATATGTATGTATATATAATATATATATATACATGCATTAGCTAATAATAAGCATAACACTTTTATAATTAAATATATAATATGTAATCTTATTACTTATGTCTATATATTGAATATACTTCATAATTATATTTTATAATTTTTACAATAATTAATCGATAAGATTTAATAATTTCATATACTTGTATGTGAAAACTATATATGAAATAGATATATGTTATCATATTATGTGTATGAATTAATAATTTGTGTAGGCATATAATATATTGTTATTATGGATAAATATCAACTAATTAGATATTAATTATTTATAAGTTTTTAAAATCTTATAATTCAATAGAGGTTACTTTTAATTGTACAAATTAAATATTAGATTTTTATTTTTTATTTATTTAATTTATTAATTATTATATCTTATTTAAAAAATAAAAAAAATAAACAAAACGAGCCAAACTCCTTTTTGGGACGAACTCGAATTGAGAATTTAGTTTATTGAGTTGAGCTCAAATATTTTAAGTCGAGCCGAGCTTGACAAGCCAAAAACTGACTCGATTACAGCCTTACCGGGCGGGGATAAACGAATCATGCCACAACATACCTTCACAAAAATAAATATCCATGAAACTTCATGTTCAAGGTCAGAAAATGGATTCGGGTATGCAATCATTTTCATAATATATATAGCTTTCTAACTCTCCCTTTTGTCATATTATAAAAAAAAAATGATAAACATACAATAAATTTCATAATATTTTACACGTTTATGTTTTAAAATGATAGTTATTTTTATAAAATATTTCATAAAAGGAACATCACTTTATAAAAATATTTTTATTTTAAAATATAATTATAAAATATATTGTAAAAAATATTGTGTAGGTATTATTACTCTGTTATAAATCCTCAGTCTCTCTTTCCAGAATATTATGTGTGCCTTTAATACAATAAATTTATTTTACGTAGAATTTTGGAGATATTGTCATCTACTTGAGTATTTGCAAATTGGTATAGAGCGTGGACGATCGACAGAGAGAAGAGGGCGTGAACGATCGAAGCAGTAGCATGTCTGTCTCTTGAGTTTCAGGATGAAGAAAAGGAAAACTAGGAAAATCAGACGAAGAAAGAGAAAGACCGATGGAAAGAGATAGGAGGTAGATGAAATAATAAAATAAACATTTTAATGGTGAACAGTGACTCGTCAAGTTTAGAGAGGAGTTAAGATTTATTGTAGCTCAAGTGTTAAACTTTAAACTTTTAACTAGTCTAATGTGAAATCTTTTTGACAAATATAATCAAATTATAGACTTACATTGGCATTTGGCAATGCCTAACAAGTAAGATTCCTTGTAAAAGAGTTTTGTACATGTCAAATTGGACATGAGCACGATAAAATTACCCAACTTTAATCAAGTCGATAGATTTGTGTTTTATAGCATTTTTAATTTTATTAAATATTCTATTAAGTGATCAATTAAAATTTATTATTTAGAAAAAAAAAACAACTTGAGTAAATGAATGCCCTAAACTATTAGAAAGTCCAGAATATTCATTTTAATGGGTTTTAAAAACTTTACATTTTTGGATTTCATCTCTTTTCTCTTTCCTTGCATGCAAAGTTTTGGTTATAAGGGTATTACCTTGTTCTTTATATTTGATATGTTTAATAGAGAGATCTATTTGATATGAGTACCGTTAGAGACACCGTTGGTGGCTTCGCTAGGAGCTATTGTTGGCTCTAACATGTGTTTTTTCATGTATTTTTTTCAGTTATTTTTTATAGAGATTTTTTTAATACTTTTTAATATTTTAAAAAAATAAAAGAAATTTAAAATATTATTAAAAAATACTTTCTTAATCATAAAGTAAAAAAAAAAATCATTAAAAAATACTTCCTTAATCGGAAAGTAATTTTATTTTACTTCATGATTAAGAAAGTATTTTTTAATGATATTATTAATTTTTTTTAAATATTTAAAATTGTTAAAATTATATTTAAAATCTATATAAATCTAGCATTATTGATTTGATATGTCTATCTCTTACCGGGGCATGATTTTCCAGACAAGTAATTAAAGAATATTTTAATGATATAAAGTCGTACAATCTAGAAGATCGATCAGACTCATTAACGTGTGAAAGGGAGGAATTATCTGTTCTTAATTTCTTCATTGGACCCAGAAGACAAATGGAATTAGTGGGAAAAGGTTAGACAGTGGGTGGAAGACTCCACAAGATATATGAAAAATGAGAATTTTGGGGTCTCTATCGCCAGCAACATTGAAGACTTTTTGAGATATTTTCTTTTCCGAATACAGCACAGAAACAGTTTATTACCCTTTGAACACTCAATTCCGAGGAATCCCAATGTCAAGGAAGTCCGAAACCTAAACTGGTTTAGGTTTTAAAAGTGTATTACTACAGGATGTAGATTAGGTTTCAACTTCCTCTTGGATAGAACCAACCAAGAGCTTTTCTCTTTTTGGGCTTTTACGTAAAGCTAAAAAGGTAGGTAAGTGTATGAGTATCAACGCATGTTTCAGGATTAATCGGACGCTGTTTTTGAAAACCTGATGCCAATATAAAAAAATATCAGGATGTTATCGATATTGATCAGCTGCTTTTTTAATGCATCGAATCTTTTAACTCTTTCGGGTCTATTATTAGAATATCTCGTAATATTTGTGAATAATAATAAAATAATTTGATTTAAAATGTTTTATTTGATTTTAGAAAAAGAGAGAGAAAGTTGAATAAAATATTATAAAATATTAATTTTATTTTTAATTTGAGATTTTAAAAAAATTATATTATATTTTATATTTTGTTTGGAAGTTTAGTAAAATTGTAATGATTAATTAATGATTAGATGAAAAAATTAAAAATTTAAAATTAAAAAATGTTTGAATACGTTGAAAAAGATATATCTAAAATTACTTTATTACCCAAACAAGATTAGTGTTTTGGACCAAACAAGCATGTAAGGAAGAGAAAGGAAAATTCTATATACCATAATATTACCATCCTACTTTCATCCCATTACGTATAATGTGATATATTTATCACTATTAAATGATCATTTATTACATGTTTTTTTATTATCTAATGATAATGAATATACCATATACTACTTAATATAATCAAAATAGAATAAGAATGTGATGTATAACATTGCTCAAAGAAAAATCAATAGCATGGTTTCTCTTTTTTAGTACATGACATTGCATTCTCAGAGTGTCATCGGTCAATCCATCCAGTTAGTGTTAAGGAAGACATGCTCTCGTTTTTTATAAGGACAATGCTACACTCACCGACAAACTCCCTCCAAGAATATCTACCGAACGTGCAAAACATTTTTTTGTTTTATGTTTTTAACATTAAAAAAAAATGTTAAAAAAATACTTTCTTAACCGTTAAAGAAAAGAAAAAAAAAAACAATCGGTACACTGTTTCGATAGATATGCTCGGTCGGAATATCATTTTCCTTTTTATAATATATTAATATACGGTATTGCATTCTACAAACCTTATTTTTAGAGCGTTCATTTGCTTGATTAGATGAGTGGAGCTCTATAAAGTAATAAGTGCACCATTACCAGATCAACGTCAAATTAGGAAATTGAATTTTTTTTAATGGATGGAGGAGTGAGGAATTTGTGGGCTCCATTATATTATTTTTTAATGTTTTGACTTATATTTAATTGGTTGTTAACTTGGTACTTATCATTCATTGATTTTGTTTGACTGCCCCATAAAAATTTTACAAACTTATTTTAATGTAATATTACCTGCTTGTATTTAATTCATCCTACAAAAAAAAAAAAGAGATTCTGAAAGGCTTTTAAGGAGATGTAAAGTGAGTATTTGACTAAGCTCATGCTGTGGTAATAATTCAGTTTTGGAATTTACAAACGTTAGTTTGACTCTGGGTTTCATCGTTAGTGTATTTTATTTTATTTTTTTAAAGATTTACAAAAGTTATAATAACTAGTGAATATTTGTCTTTTTTTTTAATATTTAAAAAAAGAAAAAGACAGATTACGCTAACAAGCACGGTCAGCAGTAGGAGCTTGGCTGCACAGCAGGACTACACAAACGCCAAAGATGTCGAAATGGTGCTCTTGCCCAACATGACTAGACTGGGTTCCTTTTTTAAGCCCCATAAGAGCAAAAAATATGGGTGAATTCTTTGAAATTTAAGGCCCATTATACCCTATACTGTGCATAAGAGAGGCCTAGAGAAACTCGCAACGTAGAGGAGAATATAAGGGATTTGCAGGCTCTACCTTACGACCACGGCCCACGGGTGATTCACAGGTTTTTCCTTCCAACAAGTTGGGGCTTCCATTAACTACATAGATGAGATGAAATAAGATGAGATGAAAATTAAAAATTAAATAAAATATTATTAAAATATAATTTTTTAATATAATTTTTATTTTAAAAATTAAAAAAATTAAATTATTTATTATATTTTATGTGAGAATTGTTTCCAATCCAAACGCATGCTGTAATAGTATATAATAATATTTATATACTATTACTTAATATACTATTACTTAGGTCTCGTTTGGATATAAAAAATATTTCATTTCATTTTATCATTATAACTTTTCTAAATTTTCATACTAAATATAATAAATAATTCAACTTTTTCAAATCTCAAAATAATTATAATATTAAAAAAATAATATTTTAATAATAATTTATTTAATTTTCAACTTTCATGTAAAACTATCTCATCTCATCTCACTATCCAAATGAGGTGTTACTATAAATATATTTATAAATAATACTCAATCATTACAAATACTATGCAATAATTGGTGGGACTCATAACTATCAAATTTATAAAAAGTTAAAACCATCTCATGATCTCATCTCACTTCTAAATCCAAACACACGACTTTTTAAAAATCATCTCATCTCATTTCAACTCAATAATCTTACTACTAATTATAAATTATTTCACCTCATTTCATCTTATCTTACTATCTAAACGGAATCTATATTAGATGAGATGAGATAATCTCATCTATCAAACCAAACAAGGCAGTCCCCAAAAGGAAATACTGTTCATAGTTAAATCTGGGCCTGGGCATTGGCCTGGGCCTATAGTTAACCGAATGTCAGGTAATGGGCCCACCTCCTTTCACTTATCAAGTACCCTCATAGTCAGCCCGAAACCACCAAAACCCACCCTCGCAGTGCTGCTCTGAAAAACCTCGAGAAATCTATTTCGGATACTCGGAGAAAATGTTGCGGTGTATTCTGAGAGTCTCAGGCTCAGCAGCGACGAGAAGCTCAATCAGATCCTCTCCAGTCCAAATCTCAGCTCAAAGTTACTCCTCCAAGATCCCCAAGTCCAATGTCGCCATGTCCAAGAAGACTAAGTCCAAGGCCCACGACCACGCCTCCGCCTCCGAAGCCAAAGTCGAAGCCGCTCTCTCCGACGCCCAATCCCGCGCACGTCGCCTCGACGCCGACGAAAAGGACCCGTCCCTAGATTTCGGACCCGACGGTCGGCCCCTGTTCACCTCCACCCCCTCACTCTCCCTCCTCTCCCGGAAAGACGCCTGCTCCTACTTCAAATTCAGGTATACGAATACCAATACTTGCCATCCACGTGTGTATACCTATATATCTGTATGTATTGGTTTTCTCTTGTTTGTGAATTGCCTTTTTTTTTTTGGATTTTGGATTAGTATGGACGGTTTGAAAACGGCGTTGCCGGAGGGCTTGCCAACGGGGATGGTGAAGGAGTTCGAGGACTCACTCAGACCGGCTTTGCTGGTTCGGCAGAGTTTTTTGGATCTTCGCGATAATTTTAGGCGTATTGTTGATCCTCCATTGCACTTCT
Organism: Juglans mandshurica; assembly: GCA_022457165.1. NCBI lineage: Eukaryota > Viridiplantae > Streptophyta > Magnoliopsida > Fagales > Juglandaceae > Juglans > Juglans mandshurica. The sequence goes on from CM039633.1 coordinate 16,298,428, forward strand.
CTGACGATAAAGGTGGGTAGTGGTATCACTTTCACTTTTGTTTTTCTCTAAAAAAGAAAGTCAAATGTAATTACGAGCTTCAAATCATAGTAATGGTATCTCTTAATGTTAATTAGAACATCTATTATTGAGCTAATTTGGAACTTCAAATATTGTTTTAATTCGAAAAAGCGGAAACGACATAATTCGGAGATGACTGAGGGTTTTGAATATATGAATTTTATTGTAGTTACATATTACATTTTATCAACTTGACGTTGACGCTCTCTAGTGGATTTTTATTTTCTCCTAATCAATTTTTATCACTAAGTTGTGCAATGAGATGGAAGGTCTAAACCAGTAATGTTTAGGATTTTAAGATTTCACCTTGCCCTTGCGAAATTTAGAATATCTTGATCCCACTTTTTTTAAGGTTAACGAATCTTCATGGTTTAGTGGAAATACGAACTTCTCACCTGGTGTGTACATTGTTTGTGGTCTTGTCTTCCAAGAAGGAAAAACCTATGTAGACTAAGTAGAGTATTGAAGTTGCTCAACTCCTTTGAGGAATCTCTTAGCAACCTATTTGACTTGATAAAGGACAGTGTAGTTAGTATATGATCTGGTGCATCCTTTTTTTTCCCCCATTTTAACATTATGTTCTTTTTTCCCAACGTCCAACCATTAATGATAGTCTCTTTGTATATGAATCATAAGACGATGGCATGAGCTTGTGAAGTTTATGATAGTTCACATTCAGAAGATGCACTTATGCTGGTAACTATAATCTTTTTAGGTCTCAAACTTAGAAAGCAGATTGTCTTGGATGGTCCTGCTAGCTGTGGGAAGAGTATTGCACTTGCAATGCTTGTTCATTGGGCCCGTGATGAAGGTTGGCTGGTTTTTTATGTACCCAGGGGCCGAGAGTGGACTCACGGTGGATTTTTCTCCAAGAACCCAGAAACAGGTCATTGGGACACACCTCTTCAAGCTGCAAATGTACTCAAGGCAAGAGTGTTACCTTTTTTCTTTTCCCCCTTCATTCAGCCTTACTTGGGTATCTGTCAATCTCCAGAATTTATTCTTTTGTTGAGCAGAATTAGATAAACATAAAGATGCTCATTCCATTTTTTATATTTTCAACACCAGCGATTAGTTCTATGTTTTTGTAGCAGAGTTTGTTGAAGATGTTCAATGTGATGTGGAATATGAACCTTGTTCCATGAGCTTTTTACTCACTTATGGTAGTTATATTCACCATGAATTGGGTTTTTAGATTAAACATTCTCATTACATATCATTAACATCCAGAGACGGTTTCAATCCCCTTCCGAAAAAAAATAAAATCCCTGTTCCCAATTTTTCTGTAATGGCTCCGTACAGTACCTTAGTGGTTCTCATGATCTTTTAAGTTTGTTTTTACCTGTGATTCAGTGGGTCTGCATATTCCTCATGAGTCAGTTATCTCCAGGATTTTCTGAAATGGAATGAATCCCACTTAAAACAATTGCCATGCCAAATTGATGGTCCGATTCCACTGGGAGAGGGTGCTGGTGTTGGATGGTTGAAAGATGTTGATAACATGTCAATGCCTGAAGGCTCTACGCTCTATGACCTTGTTAACACAGGTATCAAGCATACGCATGCAGCTGTTGGAGTGGTTGTTCGTTTGAGGAGAGAGTTATCACTTGTGAAAAATATCCCTGTGCTTATAGCAATTGATCAAGTGAGAAACAGTCTCTACTTTCTTGCATCAACTTCAAATGCTGCATATTGTCCAGTTCTTGGGGTTAATATTATATATATAGAATTTATTGTGTATAGTTACCTGGTATATCATTTAACTATATGTTGCTGTTACTTGTCTCCAGTATAACAGCTGGTTTACCTTCAGCGAGTATGAGGAAGCAGTAACTATACGTTCTAGTCGACCAGTGCATGCTAGAGAACTTGCAATGGTTAGTGCCAACTTTTCAGTTTGAATACATCTTGTCGCAACAGCAAATATTAGCGTGCACAAAAATTTCACCAATTCCTCTTTCGAATGGAATTGCATTCATGCCATTTCTAATGAACTCACTCCTTTAGTTGTTAGCATGTTGGTCGTATCCTTCACTCAAGTGAAAGTTGGTAGCCAAGTTTGTGTTGATTTTGTCCTCAGAAATGAAGATGTTGGCATTTGATTCTCGAGCGTACTCCCTATGGCTCAATCGTCCTATATATATGCTTCCTTAGTGGTACTTGACTTTTTGTCATATATATGTGCATTATAAAAGAAATTCTTGTCATTTTCAGGTGAATGCTTTTAGGTCTATGATGCATGATGACATGATGGTGGGTGCTTTCTCTCATTCGACAGCGGTTGGAAAGCTTCGTAAAGACTTACCGGATGTTCCTGTAGATGCTCGTGTTAATTTTCCTCGCTATAGCTTGGACGAAGCAGCAACTGTTTGTCATTATTACCTTAGGTATGCTACAGAAATATACAAGCTTGCTAGGGTTGTGCTGTTGCTAAAATTATCGAGGTGCCAATCTCCAATTGACATAAAGATGTTATGATTACAAAATATAATGATGCGATAAAACAGTAGAATCTAATGTGAGATTTCACTGCCGTTGGATGGTTTGTCCCTGACCTCCAATCAATTGATAGGTGGCCAGTGACCAATTGATTGCCTTTTATCTTGTTCAAGCAGGTACTTGACTTGTCAGATTGTTCTTTGTAGATATCTATGAATGTATCCTACTCTCTAAAGATCATAACATATTAAGTCTCAAATTGTTTGGGTTCATTTGGCTCTAATAATCATCTGGAAAAAAAACACTATTAAAAAAATAAGGGTAAATGATTGTTTAGATAGCAAAATTTTATGAATTCCTTTTCCCCTAGACTCTATTTCAGATTATTGCTTCTTTGTTGTCATGTCTGGCAGGCAAAGACTAGTAAATCGTGAAGTATTCTCAGAAGAAAATTGGAAGAAGGTATACTACTTGTCAAATGGAAATGGAACAGAGATGAGGTGGTTGGTTCCTTTGATGCGGCAGTCGACATAATATACGTCCTCGTCAACCTTTTTTCCTTTTAGATGTGCATTCGCAGAGGTGCCTATTTTGCTCCATAGCCTCTGTTTTTTTTAATCTTTTTTTAATAAAACTGCTCTCGGCGGATTCTTGCTCCAATGCTGCCTTTGGGATGGGAATTCCATTGTAATTGATTTGTTTGGTCAGGGTCATCTTTTCTAGCCTATGGATTAGAGCTCAAAGAGTCAAAGACAACGATCATATAGACCAGTTAAGATTTGGTAGTTTCTGCTGTGGAGTTAATCCATTTGTGAGTTTTTCTTTTTTTGGCTAAGCCAGTTCTTTTGTTAGCCTTTTTATACACTTCAGGTGTTTAATTTTGTACTAATTTTGTGATTTTGTAATTGCATTGCACATTTTAATCTTTTTCTTTTTTCTGTATTAGCCCCCTTATCAGATTTATGCTAAAGTTCCATCTGCGGTGGTGATATAACTAAGAGCTGCATATTTTTGCATTGGTTTTGCTACATTTTTCTCATCCAATTGTGTATGTCTTACAAGTTAATCACGATCTTACACAACAACAGAACATTACAGGTGATAACGTGTGCGGACCTATGCGAGTAAACAAATTATATAGATTGCTTTCATGCTAATCTAGTCAGTTATTTTCCTTACAAAATCGTGGCTAGAAGGAGATATTAAAAAGGAAAAAAGAAAAAGAAAAAAAGAGAGGATAAATTCTTAGGGAAATAAAAAGAATTTAGGTTTGAGCTTTACAGCTTTGACAATAATACTTGCAAGGACTTATTCTGATTCTAAATTCGTCACTTCCTTTCAAATTATCAAACCTACATTCGCTGTCTGCTTGAAATATATTGCTATCTTGCCATGAAGTATTTATTCACAGCCAAAGACATATTATAGTAATGTTAAATACAGTTATAGATTGTGTAAGAAAAAATCTATTTATCATTTTTTTTTTCATCATCATCTCATTATCACATAATGTGACATTAGATGATAAGTTTACATGTGAAATATAATAAGAGAAATGCTAGTATGTTACCTGAGTTTGCCCCTCACTTTGATCGCTCATGTATTTAATTTTTTTTTTACTAAATGATTAAGAAAGTAACTTTTAGTCTATTGGTGTATTTTTTTTAAAAAAAATATTTAAATATATTAAAAAAATATGAAAAGAAAAAGAAGGAAAAAATAAAAAGATAAATTTGTGTTAGGTAGCATGCTACTCATATAATAAATAATCTTCAATCATTTAATGTCACATCATGAAGTGATGATTATAATTGAGATGACAAATATCATTACTCATTGTGCAAGCGCAACACATTATTTTTGAAAAAAAGTAAAATTTATTATTAAAAAATTAATTTTTTTTTATGTGAATCTCATATTTATTTATTTTTTTAAAAAAGTGTGCAGCGCTTGCGCATTTCACATCTGTAAATATCATTTCTAATATAAATAAAGCATTGAGAGTTTGTCTGTAGAAGCCAATTGTGGGAGAATATATTAGAAAAGGTCAATTTTCCAATTTCCAGGCATTAATAAATCATAACGAGCACCATCCAACTGAAAAGCATATTCTACCCGGAGGAGAGTTTCAACTTTTTTAACAATATGAGCCTCTTCACACGAATTGAAGTAGAAGGCTGATATAGAGTTACATTCATAGTACCAAATGTCAATACATTAGTTCCCGAACAGAATGCATGTGTAGGATCCTTTTTTCACTGCTCCCGGGTACAAGAATCACCTAAAAGCATTGAATTGTACACGATCCTTTTCTTTGATCTAATGTCTTCTTCGATCAATAAATATTACAATCATTGCCGCAACCAAAGCATAATCGACAGATCCAGGAAATATGGTTAGTCGAAATTTATCCTTTCTTACATAAAGTTGCCATAGCTTGTACATGAGACTAGTCTGCATCAAAACATAACATAAGATTAACATGGCATTGCGGAAATAAGAGGGAAACAATATGATCAATCTACAGCATTGCAGCTATTAGTGGTTCATGACCAATCTAAATGACACGTTAATTTACCATGGCATGACACAAGTTTGTGGAGATCAATTTTACCACCTTTGACTGTGGTGAATTAGAGAAGGTCAGGATACACCTGTATGGACAGCCTCTAAAACTGGTTTATTCTCTACAAAATCAGCCTGGCAACAATTGAGGATGTGTGGTCAACAGGTATGTTGGAGAAAGTTGGTTTGTTGCAAACATATTCCAGCTAAGATTTCTATATCTATGTGGAAAGCTTTTCATATGCATATTCCAGCCTGGCAACATTTAATATGCATATTCAGCAACATCACATCCCCTTGGCGTCCAAGTGCGATTGCTGTATCATCCAAAAGGTGGAATCTTAAGATCAAACTTGTATGCTCTGGAGAGAGCCAATTTTGTTTAAAAATATTTTTGGTGACTTCCTGGGAATCAGAGTGAGTTGGAGGAATCAAGTTTTGTTGTGGTTTTTTGTAAAGCAAATTTGAATTCACAACATCTGTTTTCTCTCATAAATTGGTGCATTTGGTCAAGAAGATGCAAGGCTAGAATGGAGGACAAAAAAGAAGAGAAGAAGATAGTTCATTTTAGAGTGACGTTGATGTTGGCTGAATTACTACTCTTATCCCAACTTGATCGTTTTATTACTCTGCAACTGGGGTTTCCATGTGCTGAAGGGAGGGTTGCTAGAACCCAACTCTTGGAGTGGCATAGGCAAAGTGGAGGAAGGGTTAAACTTAGTGTAGATGGATGTTGTCTTGGAAACCCAAGGAGTGGTGGTGGAGTACTAATAAATGATACAGGGCACTTTATGGTGGCTTTCTCTACATTCTATGGGGAGGGTATGACCGTACGAATACCATGGATAAGGTCAATCCATTTTGGATACTGAAGTTATGTGTGAAGCTTAACTTGTGGGACATAAGAGTTAAAGTCTAACTCAAAATTGGGGGTTAACTGGATGTTAGGTGCTGGTTGTGTTCAATGGTATCTACGCTACTATGGAATCATGGACCAGATCAATCTAGTGAGGCAATCATGTGTTCTTTTTGTTGAGCCATGTCTCCAAAGAAGTGAATTAGGAGAACGACTGTTTTGGCTGAATTAGGTGCTAAAGGAGGTTCCCCAGAGTGTATTGAGTGGATTAAGATCCCAAGAGATCTGAGAGGTGTTTTGGCAATTGATGAGCTGGTATGCCTCATTTGTGTTGCAAATGAAGGGTTTTTTTTTTTAAATGTCATAGATAGTTTTGGTTTTGAGTGATAGTAATCTTGCCATTTTCTTTTTAATACCCTGTTTTGGGCTTCTTGCTCTTTACTTGTACCAAAGCTAATTGACGGTTTGTTGAGCCAAGCTACAAAAGTTGTACCAAAGTTTAATGAAGGGAGAAACACAACCAAGTTTCAATATGGTAACCAAAGCATCGAAGTTGAGACATTACACCCACAAACAATCGGACAAGTATTCTCAAAGAATCAGCAAAGTTGGGTAAAATTTGCAATGGCAGTAAAGTTCAGCATTATTATACCTGAGCCAATATGTCATTGCCTTTATAGATGGTGCAGGATTTCATGGAAGGGCAGCCTTTCACCTTCAGTTCAGAGGTCGAGTCAAGAAGAAACACCTCCAAGTCGGTTTCAGCCCTTTTAACTCTGAATATCAAGTCCTTCTGCTCCCCACCCTTGTAGCCTTCCCACGACCCATCCTACGCAAACATCCTTATGTATGATAATGTCACCCAAATTATAGTTTTTTTTTTTCAAATAAATATATATTTCTGCGGAACCACAGAGAGAGAGAGAGAGAGAGAGAGAGAGAGAGAGAGAGAGAGAGACTAACATCGTGACGGTGCATCGAAATCAGAGGTTTTCCAGTGGCATCGAGGAGTACTAGCTTATTAGCAGAGGATTTGGAAGACGTACGGTTGACCCTGAAAACGATGCCACCGGAGGCGTTGGCGAACCCGAGATCGCCACGGGAAAGGCCACGATGTTTCTTGGAAACGAAGAGATCGACCGGGATCGGGGAGTTCGTCGGGTACTCGAGATTGGCCATGAGTTGGAGGTGATATCCCTAGCTACTCCTCTCTTCTCTTCTCAGCTTGGGTCGGACAGAAAAGGAAAGAATGGGAACCCAGAATTTATTCTGTTAGTTGGAAGGTGCCGATGAAGAAATTTATCTACAAACAAAGAGACAGAGAATCAGATGCAACTGCAGCGGACTTCGTTGGAAGGTAAAGTCTTTGGGCATGTGGGGCAGCGGACTTCGTTGGAAATGTCCCGGGGCATTTGGGAGTGGGAACAAAGAAAAAGTTGAAAGGTTGTCAAATCTATTATCCGTCATCTAAACCAAGTTTATCTCTCTTATCAAAGATTATCTCAATATCTTGAAAATACCTCCTTATCATTATTTTTCACTTATTTTTACTATTATTTAATATTCTATCATTACTTTTACATTATTATTAAAAAAATATCTTAAAATACCTACTAAACGCAACATTTTCAACATCTATTTAATTATATAAAGCCGAGTTACAACTGTCTAGGTGGCATTCATACGATACAAATTGTGAATGAAAGAGTGCAAATAGAGACTTGTACCAAGTGATGCCACAAATCCAAAGTAGCGGTTCGGTCCCGAAAATGAAAACTCCCAAAACCAAACTGCTTCTACGTATAAAATGTTTCAGTATCTTACGCGTTGGACTGAAATAATATTTGCTCCTTCAGTTCCTTTCTCACATTTCGTTTGTCTTAGTTGTTAACCAAAGCATTAAGACACAGTTGGGAAAACTAAAATATATATTGGGAGACATAAGATATCTGTTCTTACATGTATTGCGATGAGCATGACCATATTATTTTTTTATAGGTAAATGCATAAAATAAAACTCATTTTTATGTATCCTAATGCTGAAAGGACCATTTCACTCACCCTACTTTTTACAATGAAAACTTCTTTTACTTCCAGACAGTAAGTCTAAAAACCTTTAAGATAAGTGTGTAGACTATTAGAAATAGCCATGTTGGCACTTTAGTTAATTTCTATTGTTGTAATGTGCTTAGTTTCAGTAACTGTAAATGCTCTGCTTTACTATAAATACTTTACATGTATTTCCGTAACAATAAGAAAAAATATTAAGATTCAATACAAGCAAAGTCCAAATTTTCTTTCTCTTCTACGTTCATCTTTCTTTCTTCTTCCTCTAAATCTTTCTTCCAGAAACTTCCATGGTAGAATTCAGATTTTGTCATGGTATCAGAGTAATCTGATTAGTTAATTTCTGAATTCTCTGTGGAATTAACGATGACTTCCTCTTCTAATTCTTCTCAAAATAATTGTGAAGATCCATCGAATCCTTATTTTCTCCTAGGAGTTATGCTAGTGACAAATCGATTAAATGGAGATAACTATCACTATTGGGCAAGATCAATGTCTAAAGCTCTTAGTGCGAAGAACAATATGGGATTCGTCAATGGAATTCTCAAGAAGCCCTCAAATGAAGCAGATCCTATTTGTCAGGCATTGATTCGATGTAATGATATGGTAGTTTCGTGGATTATCAATTCTGTTGCCAAGAAAATTGGATCTAGCATTTTGTACATTGATGTAGCAGTTGATATGTGGAGAGATCTCAAAGAACGATTTTCACAAGGAAATCGACCATGAATTTTTCAACTAAGGAAAGTAATTAGCTCTCTAAAGCAAGAACATAAATCGGTTAGTGATTATTACACAGAGCTGAAATCGCATTGGGATGAATTGGCTAATTTCAAGAAAAATCCACGGTCATGTTCCAATGCAACCCTAAACTTTTTTAAAGAATCACAACAAGAGGAATATGTGATGTAGTTTCTGATGGGTTTGAGTGATTCTTTCAATAATCTGAGAAGTCAAATTCTGTTAATCAAACCATTTCCCTCCATTAACAAGGTTATTGCACTTGTGCTTCAAGAATAAAAACAAAAAGAGGTGCTTACTGATTCTGCACCTAACCTTGAATCAATTGTTGCATTACTGACAAAACAAGCACCTAATCTTGAGTCAATTGTTGCATTGATGGCTAAATTTGGAAAACCTGGCAACTCATCTTTCAAGCAATCTGGCTTCCGCAAAGATCATCCTGTGTGCAGTCATTGTGGATACACAGGACATACCTTTGATAAGTACTACAAAATCCATGTTTTTCCACCTGGATTCAAGTCTAAAAGAGCAACAACTCATTCAGCAAATCAAACATCTTCTTCCACTGCAGGTCAAGAAAGGAATGAAGTTTCACAATTAACATTTACTCAAGAGCAGCGTCAGCAATTGCTTGCAATTCTTAAGGCTTCTACTTCCACTCCTCACTTTGGAAATCAGATCACCTCTTCTCCAAAAGACTCAAATTCTACATCTCTCTCAGTTGGTATTCTTCCAACTCCATTATCTTCTCCTTGTGAGAATTTCTCAGGTAAATCCATATCCCAAACATCTACAATTCATTCGAACCATACACCTTGGATAATCGACACAGGAGCAACAGACCACATGGTCAACTCCATTTAATTCTTTTCTTCTATTACCTCTAAAATTAAATCTTCAGTAAAATTACCAAATAGTAATCTAGTTGAAGTAACTCATGTTGGAGTAGTTTATCTTTCTGAGAAATTGGTTTTACACAATGTCCTTTGTGTTCCATCCTTCTCATTTAACCTTATATCAGCTAGCAAGTTAACTTATGATTCTTTTTGTTGTCTCATTTACATTTATAATCTTTGTTTTCTTCAGGACCTATCTACATGGACAACGATTGGGATGGGTGAGGAAAGAGCTGGTCTATATCATTTCTTGCAACAACCTTTGGTTGGTTCATGATCTATTGCTTCCTCCTCTGTTCATCAAGATTTTGATTTGTGGCTTTATAGACTAGGTCACATTTCTTATTCTAGGTTGAAATTTCTTAATAAATCTGTATCAGATATATACATGTCAGATTACTTTCCTTGTACAATCTGCCCATTGGCTAAACAAAAGTACTTGTCTTTTCCACCTAGTGATAGTATCTCTACATCTCCTTTTGCTCTTATCCATTGTCACATATAGATTTTCTATTTCTGCACTTGATGGCTCTAAATATTTCCTAACCATTATAGATGATTATTCAAAATCTACTTGGGTTTACCTCATGCAAAATAAACCCCAAACCAAGACCTATTTGCAATCATTCTTTAGTTTAGTAGAAACACAATTTCAAACTTAGATTAAACAAATTAGAACAGACAATGGAGTTGAATTTCATTTGCCTGAATATTTCTCAGTCAAGGGTGTAATTTATCAAAGAAGTTGTGTGGAAAAACCTCAACAAAATGGTATAGTTGAGAGAAAACACCAACATCTTTTGAATGTTGTTTGCTCCTTGCGTTTTCAAGCTTGTCTACCATTAGAATTTTGGGGTGATTGTGTACTAACTGCAACCCACTTGATTAACCTAACTCTAACTCCTTTGCTGTCAAACAAATCACCCTATGAAGTTTTACATTCCACTCCTCCTTCATATAAGCATCTTAGAGTGTTTGGTTGTCTTTGTTTTGCATCCACCTTAACCAGAAATGGAACCAAATTTGATCCTCAAGCCAGAAAGTGTATCTTTATTGGATATCCATTTGCTGTCAAAGGATATAAATTATTTGATCTTGAGACTCATACTGTTTTCATCTCTCGGGATGTTGTTTTTCATGAAACAATTTTTCCTTTTTCTTCCCCTACTTCTCATCCTTCTTTTCCCCAACAATCTTCATTTGTTTTACCCAAAACTATCCCAGATATTGCAGATTCTATTTTCTATAATTCTTCTTCTACTACTTCAGACATTGCTAATTCTTTCTTCCATAATTCCTCTTCACCAAATACAAATCCTTTCTCTCCTACTTCTACTACTTCTCCTTCCATTAGACAACTAATTAGGCCACTAAAACAACCAAGTTACTTGCAAGACTATCATTGTCAACTGGCTGCTTTTCACCCATTACAATATGTTTCCTTGGCAGATATTTCCTCAGGTACAAAGTTTCCTCTTTCTAATTTCCTTTCTTATCATAAACTTTCTCCCTCTCACAAACACTTTGCCTTAACCATCTCTTCACACACAGAACCTACATCTTTTTCCCAAGCATCCTATATACCTGAATGGCAAACAACAATGAATGCTGAAATCAAGGCTCTTGAGGGTAATGAAACCTGGACAATTACTTCTTTACCTGTAGGAATGAAATCTATAGGCTGCAAATGGGTTTATAGAATTAAATACAAGGCTGATGGTAGCATAGAAAGATACAAGGCAAGGTTGGTTGCCAAAGGGTATACTCAAGTTGAAGGTTTATACTTTCAAGAAACCTTTTCCCCAGTTGCTAAACTAACCACAATGAGATGTCTGTTAGCTTTAGCAGCTACTAAAAATTGGCATTTACATCAATTAGATGTAAATAATGCTTTTTACATGGTAACCTCAATGAAGAGGTTTATATGGATATACCTCATGGTTATGCAAAAGCGGGGGACAATCGTGTTTGTAGACTCAAAAAGTCTTTTATGGCCTACGACAAGCATCTAGACAGTGGTTTTAAAAATTATCTGCTTGATTATGGGTTTCATCAAGCACATTCAGATCATTCCTTCATCAAATCTGATGCTTCCTCTTTTATTGCCTTGCTAGTTTATGCTGATGACATAATCTTAGCAAGCAATAATCTTTAATCTATCACTGAGCTGAAAATTTTTTTCTGGATAACAAGTTCAAAATCAAGGATTTGGAAGTTTTGAAGTATTTCCTTGGTTTAGAGGTGGCCAGATCATCCAAGGGCCTTACTTTATGTCAAATAAAGTATGCCTTGGATATTTTGTAAGACTCGGGATTCTTAGCATCCAAACCAGTAAAATTTCCTATGGCACAAAATGTAAAACTTTCTTCTACTAAAGGTGAACTCTTGGCAGATCCTTCTAGTTATCGCAGACTCATTGGTAGACTCATCTACCTTACCATATCCAGACCTGACTTAGCATATGCTGATCAAGTTCTCAATCTGTATATGGACAACCTCACTTAGATGCAGTGCATAGAGTGCTTAAGTATTTGAAAGGCACACCTGGTCCGGGAATTTTCTTCTCTGCCACTTCTGATATTCACCTTAAAGTTTTCTGTGATTTAGATTGGGCTGGCTGTGTAGACACTCGCAAGTTTGTGACAAGCTTTTGTGTTTTTCTTGGGGAATATTTGATTTCTTGGAAATCAAAGAAACAACAAACTGTTTCAAGGTCTTCAGCGGAGGTAGAATGTAGAGCCATGGCTTCTACAACATGTGAACTTTCTTGGTTGATTGCATTATTAAAAGACTTTTAGCTCCAACACTCTCAACCATCACTTCTTTTTTGTGACAATAAAGCTGATCTTCATATTGCAGCTAACCCGGTTTTCCACGAAAGAACCAAACATATTGAGATAGACTGCCATATAGTAAGGGAGAAATTACAAGCCAATGTGATCAAGACTCTTCATGTTGCTTCTCATAATCAATTGAGTGATCTTTTCACTAAAGCTCTTGGATGTGTTCAGTTTCATTCTTTACTTGGCAAGATGGGTGTTTTGGACATACACACTCCATCTTGAGGGGGACTATTAGAAATAGCCATGTTGGCACTTTAGTTAATTTCTATTGGTTGTAATGTGCTTAGTTTCAGTAACTGTAAATCCTCTGCTTTACTATAAATACTTTACATGTATTTCCGTAATAGTGAGAAAAAGTATTAAGATTCAATATAAGCAAAGTCCAAATTTTCTTTCTCTTCTACGTTCATCTTTCTTTCTTCTTCCTCTGAATCTTTCTTCCAGAAACTTCTATGGCAGAATTCAGATTTTGTCATAGACTTCAGTTTATTCAAATTAAGGAGTACATTTGAAGTCGTGTGTTGGTGAGTTTACTTTGAGAGTACATTTTTTTCACCTAGATTAGTGTATCATATTTTTGATCTAATTCACTTATTAGTAGGGGTGAGTTCGGTCCGGTCCGGTCCGGTCTTGGGCTATTTTGTGGACTGGACCGGACCTATTCGGTCCAAGAATTGTCCACCCTAGACCGGACCGAGTCACATATAGGACCGGTCCGGTCCGGTCCATTTCGGTCCGGTCCGGTCTAGGGTCGGTCCAGTCGGTCTGGACATGTCTAAAATGGGCCATTCAGCCCATCTAAATCTAATTTTTTTTCGGCCCAATTTCAATTTTTTTCGGCCCACTTCAAATTTTGTACATTTTTTTTTAGCTAAAACTACTAAAAAAAGCTTGATCTTGAAAAATACAATGATAAAAAAAAAAACTATTCTATATAAAAAACTAAAAAAACCCAAATATTATGCTATTAGCCTATTAGGTATATATAGTTATAACTTATAACTTTTAGTGATATTAATACTATACTATTATACTAATATTATGCTATAATACTATAACTTTTATAATATGCTATTAAATTATTAATACTATTATACTATAACTCTTATATGAGTAAAGTTATTATAACTTATAATAGTTATATAGTTGGTACTTACTACTTAGTTATTATGAATCATGAATCCATGATTAGTGTAAGTTATAACTATATTATAATATTAGTATAACTATAACTATAGTCGTAGACTCTTACTTTATATTAGACTATTAGTATTTTTTTATATATGCCATATTAGAGTATAGAAGACTAGAAGTAAAGTCTAGACTATTAGTATAAATATTAATATTAGTATAAAATTATAAATATTAGTATTAGACTATTAGTTAATAATTATTTAATGGTGAGTTAGTGATATGTTAAATGAGAATTATATAATTAAATTTTTTTTTTCAATTTTAATTCGGTCCGGTCCGGTCCGAAAAATCCATAGACCGTGGACCGGACCGAATTAAGTCGGTCCTATAAAATTCAGACCAAGACCGACCGGTACCATTCTCGGTCCGGTCCGGACCGAATTGGTCGGTCCGGTCGGTTTTTCCGGTCCGGACCGACCGAATATCACCCCTACTTATTAGGATGACTTCGACCTCGACTTTGGCCGTAGTGAGGATTTGAGAACTGTGAATGAGTTAATGGCTACACTATTCTGACACCACAAGGGACGATGTCATGACCACTATAAGGAGTTTGAGACGTTGGAAGAGGCTGCGCAGTCCCCTTTCCAGCAGATGAAGTTAGATGATTGGAGAAAATGTTGTGATATTTTCGCATCTCCAGATTATCAGGTATTCTACATTTATATCATTTAATTATTTACATTTATATTCGTTCTATATATTATATGTATATATGTTACAATTAACATTCTTAATTAATTTTGTAGCACTTAAGTTCTAGAAATGCACAGAATAGATCCACTCTGACTGTCCACCATCGTGCCAGTTCAAGGTTATTCCACCGCCTTGCTGAAAAAATGGTAATTTAAAAATTATAGAAGTCATTTATTTTTCTGATATTCTTTTATTTAAGTACTCACATTATCTTTCTAAAATTGCTAATATCGCTTTGTTAGAAACGTGATGATTTTGAAAACTTTTCCTTTATTCATGTATATGCTGCTACTCACACTAATGAGTGTAGTGAATGGATGGATCCTGCCGCTGCAGATAATTATGTAAGCAATGTTAATTTTGTTAAATAAATTATGCAACATGTGAATAATTTATTTTTTATTTGTATTTCTTTAAATAGGTTACTTATTGTGTGTTTTCTTTCAAATTGAAGGAAAAAATGATGGAGATACAATCAGCTTCTGGGAAATCCTCTCCTAGTGACATAGACATATTCATGCAAGTGTTCGGGTTGCAGTCTAGTATGACAAGAAGTTTGGGATGATATTTCAAGCATAGATGTTCATCCTCCTCAACCTCATCGACTTCACAAATTAATAATCTTACCAAAGATTTAGAAGTTGCACGGCTCGAGAATGAATATATGAGGTCGAGACAACAAGATTTAGATCTCTCTTAGAGTGACAATCTCATTTAGAGATGAGTTTGTAGGACCAACAGAGAGACCAAGAGGAAAGAATCCGCAGTGAAGTCCAAGGGCAAATGCAGCGGGAGATGATAGTGTAAATGGAGCGTGTTATGTCATTGTAACAGAATTGCATTGGGCGAGGAAAGAAGAATAAATGAATTTTATCAATTTTATCAGTGTATATAACTAATTTTAATATCTAATTTTGAAATTTTATAAGACATTGTTAGTTGTTAATTGATGGTGTGTAATATGATACAATTGGTATGTTTTTTAATTTTATGAAATTAGTATTTCTGATCTGTACGTTTGAATGTAAATAAAAAAAATTCAAACATTGGTTCACATTCGAACCAAAGTTCGAACGTGAATACACAAAATTATATAATAACATTCGAACGTAGGCCTTAACTTTCGAACGTACTCACCCTCAAACGAATAAAACATTCAAATGATTAAACGATTAACGTTCGAACAAACCTTCGAACGTATCACTTGCTTTCAAACGCTTATTTGTTAACATTCGAAAAAACGTCTAAACATTAAACCCGTTACGTTTGAACATTGGTCCGTTAATGTTCGAACAAATTTGAACGTTTATTGCAATTAACGTTCGGACGCCTAAACGTTCGAATGTAAATATGATACGTTCGAACTAGAACGTTCGAATGTCAACTTCTGTCATTTGAACACCAATCGGTCGGGTTCACGTTCGAACGTTCAATTGGACGTCCGAATGTTACTTTCAGTTACAGATCTCAACATCACAAAAAAGGGAACGTTCGAACGTTACATTACACCAAATGGAACACATCCAACCGTCACTAAAAATATTTTTACTAACGGTTCAACAGTAAACCGTTACCAATTGTTTTCTATGACGCACATTAGGTGACGGTCGTGGTGACGGTTTCAAACTGTCACCAAATATCTTTAGTGACGTTTTGATTATTTTTTGTGATGATTTTCTCTATCACAAAAGATAAATTGTGTTGTAGTGATCTATACTTATTAATAGAGATCAAAAGTAGCATTATTCTCTAAAATTTAAATAAAACCCTAGGCCAGGGAAGCCAATGCAACAAATAAATTGGACAATGCCAATATTGCCCATGAACCCATTACTGATATAATTGCATGCATGCTAGGTGTGTATATATAATCCATGTCCAAAGTCTATAAAATAAGTGAATAGCTTAGTACTGTGTCAGAAGGGTTCCCTTTGACTGTCATACGTACCTACTAGATCATTAGTTTAATCTAATGACTTTACTTGATCTTGATCAATTGGGCCAAATAAAAACACGTACTATTAAGATGTAAAATTGTTTTTACATGTGTACTTGTATTTTTTATTTTATACTTTACATTTCATTTGTATTTTACTTTACATTTCATTCATATTTCATCTGTATTGTTTTTTAGGCTGATTTATTTAGCTTAGTATAAATACTTGTATTAGTTTTATTTTTAGATTTTTGGACATTTGGACAGTTTCGGGATAATTCAATACAAGAAGCTTCTAGTCTTTCATTCTTGATATGGTATCAGAGCGTTATCTAGGGTTTGTCTTTTTTCTCTTCTTCATGGCAACGGTTGCTCCGAATTCCTCTTCTTCTCAAGATGCTGCGAGCCCCTTCTTCCTTCATCCCAACGATAACCCAGGTGTTGCTCTGGTCATGCAAGTCTTACTTGGAGACAACTATCACACTTGGTCTCGTTTGATGGTTATGGTCTTTTCTACAAAAAACAAGTTAGGGTTCGTGGATGGTGCGATTCTTAAACCAGATTCTACCGATTAGCTTTTCTCTTCATGGTTATGGTGTAATAATATGGTCATTTCTTGTTTACTTAACTCGGTTTCTTTTGAAAGCGCTGCTAGTGTATTGTATGCTACCACTACTTTTGAAATTTGGACCAATTTAAAGGAACGATTCTCTCGAAAGAATGGACCTCGGATTTTTCAAATCCAAAAATCGATCTCATCCTTATCTCAGGGACAACTCTCTGTTAGTGCTTATTTCACTCGATTGAAGGCTCTTTGGGATGAATTGGTTAATTACAAACTAGTTCCTCTATGTTCTTGTGGTGCTGTGAATATGTTGAATTGTCATGTTCAACAGGAGCGTATTTTACAGTTCCTTATGGGACTTAATGAATCTTTTGCTTCGGCTAGGGCTCAGATTTTGTTGATGGAGTCCTTGCCGCCGATTAACAAGGTTTCTTGTTCTTTAGGAAGAGCAACACAGAGAAATTTCTGTTACTCCTCCTCTTGTTGCTCATGCTTTTGTTGCTAACTCTGATACTTCGAGATCTGTAAAATCTTTTTCTAAAAAAGATCGACCAGTTTGTAAATATTGTGGACTAATTGGTCATGTTGTTGAGAAATATTACAAATTACATGGTTTTTCTCCGGGGTACAAGCAAAAGCCACGTCAACAATCCATGGCTAATCAAGTTATCCTCAGTGATAATTCTTCAGCAGCATCTCCATTCTCTTTGACTGATGCCCAATATCAGTAATTGTTGTCTATGCTCAATCCATAGCATAAATCGGATGATTTTAGCCATGTGGTGAATGTTGTAGCTTCTTCTTCTCATTCTTTTTCTAGTATTGTCTCATTTAAACATTCTGTTTTTAGTTCCAATAGACATATTTCATTTAATCATTCTAATTCTAGTTGGATACTTGATATGGGGGCTACAGACCATATGGTCTCCTCAATTGACTCTGTTACATATGTCACTCATAATATTAACACTTATGTCAAATTACCTAATGGTCAATGTGTTCCTATTACACATATTGACACTATACATCTTTCTGAACATCTTCTTTGTGTACCTACATTTACCTTTAAATTGATTTCAGTTAGTATACTCACTAAATCTCTCACTTGTTGCCTTTTTTCTTTTGACCTTTGCTTAATTCAGACCTAACCATCTCGAGGCTGATTGGAATGGGTAGACAACAAGGAGGACTCTATATCTTGCAACA
Organism: Juglans mandshurica; assembly: GCA_022457165.1. Lineage (NCBI taxonomy): Eukaryota > Viridiplantae > Streptophyta > Magnoliopsida > Fagales > Juglandaceae > Juglans > Juglans mandshurica. The sequence goes on from CM039633.1 coordinate 16,316,495, forward strand.
ACCAGGGACTTTTCTTAACCCTTAATTGCTATCATTTTTTCACAATAAACATTGTAATAACAATGGTACTTCGTTATCAAATGCCTGTTTTGCTTCCTCTAAATGTTCATTGTTTCACCTTTGGCATAATCAATTAGGATATCCATCTGTTTCAAGAATGTCTTTCTTGAATAAAATTGTGCCTAATTTGGTTGTGATTGATGACCCTTGCATTGTTTGTCCACTAGCCAAACAAAAAAAGTTACATTTTCCAAATAACAATAACCTCTCTGAATCACCTTTAGACCTTGTGCATTGTGATGTTTGAGGTCACTTTTCAATCCCTACTGTTGAAGGTTATATATTTTTTTTAACAATTGTTGATGATTGCACTAGGGCTACTTGGATTTATCTTTTCAAGCATAAGTGTGAAGTTTCTTCTTTAACTCAAACATTCTTTAAGATGATCAAACTTTTTTTTTTTTTAAAGAGTTAGGGTCACTTGTCCAATAGTGACCCCTCCCCAATTTTATTAATAACCGTCACTTGTGGCGAAGGAAAACTGTGGTTACAAATCAAGCATCTGGGGTACAAACTAAACCCAGCATGCCAAAAGAAAACCAAGCCAGAAGTAATAAAAACAAGAACAACAAAACCACAAGCAAAAGACAAAACAAGACTAAATAATACGAAGCGAAGGCATCCTGGAGTAGTCCATGCGAATAAGGCCATGCAAAGCTCGGGGAGTCTCCATCAAGTGGGAAAAAATTGAATCACTACCAGAAGCCCCATGCTTGGCTAACCAATCTGCAACTTTATTTCCCTCTCGAAAAACATGGTGAATTGAACAAGTCATGGAACTCATAATGTGAAGAACTTCTTTCCAAAAATCCTCCAGATACCATACCCCACATCTTTTACTCCTCCACCAAGAAATAACAGTCATCGAATCAAGTTCAATTTTCACATAATTGAGAGATAGGGATTTACAAACCTGGAGCCCATGAAGGAGAGCTAAAAGCTCTGCCTGATTATTAGAACCTGTACCAATGAATGCAGAAAAAGCATGAATTAACTTACCATGATCATTTCTAATAATCCCACCTACGCCAGAGGCCCTCGGGTTATCCAAACTACTACCATCTGTGTTCAGTTTAACCCAACCAGCCGGAGGCCGTTCCCAATTAATAGCTTTGCAACGCCGAACGGGAGGGAAACTAGGCTGGACATGCAGACTCTCAAGTACCTGCAAATCAAAACCAGAAATGTGAGAACTAGCATGCATATCACGACAAATAAGACTAATCCATCGACGAATAGAATGAATGATGTTAGAGGCAGTTTCCAAGCATCCCTCCATACGCGCCAAACAACGCCTTCGCTAGAGTCTCCAAGTAATAACCACCGGAAGAAAACCCACAATAATGCCAGTTTGAGATGATAGTTTCGCACGGCGAAACCAAATCTACACCGTGCCTTTCCAATTGGAGTCATTAAGAATACCAAGACTAGCCCCAAAATGATGCCAAACAGTGCTAGCAATTTCACCTGCAAACAAAACATGATTATGGTCTTCATAATGACCGTTAGCACAACAATCACAACGAGAAGTAATAGGAATGCCAATACGACGAAGATGATGATCCATGCTCAGGGCCATATACCAAGCTTTCCACATGTTAATGGATATCTTAAGAGGAAGACTTTTATGCCACATCCAAGCATGCCCTTCAAGAGTGCCACCCCTAATGCGAACACAATCCCAAGCCGACTTGGTAGAAAACAGTCCTTTATCATTTTTTGTCCATATCAGCACGTCCAAACCTGGTTTAGATTTACAAATATCCTCTAAAATACCGTTCAGATTATCCAGGCCCACTAGCTGGAGAATAAAATCCACACCCCAACTATTAGATAATTTGCAGTCCTTAACTTTAAGGAGGGGATTACCCACAATAGGCATATCATTAGCTAAAAGACCTCTCTCTCGCCATTTATCATACCAGAAAAAAACATTTCCTTCTTTTAGGTGCCACTTAGTGTTATCCAAGACTAAAGGAAGAGTTTTAGCAATCATTTTCTAAAACCTAGTACCCTTAGTAGTTGGATCAACTAGAGTCCAGGGCTTGGTACCCACATACTTACCCTTAAAAAAATTGGTCCATAAAGAATTACCTTGAATGAGATTCCAAGCAAAACGAGTGTGAAGGGTTTGTTGCATATCATCAAGATTCCTTAGTGCCAAGCCACCTTCCTCCACGGGACGGTAGATAGAATTCCAGGCCACCCATTTTCTCTTGCCCTTACCATTTACCTCCTCCCAGAAAAAAGTGATCATCATACGATAGAGAGTTTTGATAGTGGATTGCAGGACCTGTAGAAATGCAAAGAGATGGAAGGCCATACTAGAAAGAACATGCCGCAATAAAATAACTCTGCCACCTGTCAAAAGAATTTTCATTTTCCAACCTGATATTTTCTTTTGAACTTTAGACACCATATCTTCCAAATACACCTATTTGAGACAACCCCAGATAATAGGCACGCCAAGATATTTAAAGGGGAAAGATCCTTCTGAAAATCTAGTCCTTCTTAATAATAAACTCTTACGAGCTGAGGAAATTTTTTTAGAGCAGTAAATGGCAGATTTAGAATGATTAATGTATTGTCCCGACCAACTTTCATATTTATGAAGCATAGCTAAAATCTCCCGGATGGCTTTAGAGCTACCATTAGAAAAAAGTACCACATCATCAACATATATAAGATGGGAAATTATAGGCGTACCTCGGGCCTGCGAGAATTGACCAAATTTTCGAGCCTCCACACTTTGCTTGATGAGTCGAGAGAGAACTTTTTGTAGAATAATAAATAGATAGGGGGAGAAGGGGTCACCCTGACGCAGACCATGACCCCTTGAAAAAAGCCTTTAATAGTGCCATTCATCATAATAGAATACCAAGGAGTCGAAATACAGATTCTGATAAGATCACAAAAATTAGGAGAGAAGCCAAAACAGTGAAGAACATCCATAAGAAAAGACCAGTCTACTCGATCATAAGCCTTAGCCATATCTAGTTTAATCATGAGATTACCACCATGAGCCTTCTTATTAATGGAATGTACCATTTCCTGTGTAATACTAATATTCTCAAATATACTCCTTCCCGGGATGAAAGCACATTGTTCCTACGATATCATTTGTGAGAGGAGACCTATCAAACGATTAACAATGATCTTGGAGCATATTTTATAAAACACCGAGCAAAGACTGATAGGCCTGAACTTGTCAAATTCAGAAGGATTATCAACCTTTGGGATTAAGACAAGAAAAAATGCTGTAAAAAATTTTGGAAGCTGTTTAGAAACAAAAAATTCAGATATGGCTTCCAAGACATCCTCTTTCACTACCTCCCAACAACTTTTGAAAAAACCCGAACCAAAACCATCAGGTCCCGGAGCACTATTAGACGGGATAGAAGAAAGAGCTGAGAAAACTTCATTCATAGTAGGAACTGAGCACATCATAGAACTATTCGAGTCTGAAATAACAGGTGAAATAAGAGTCGACAAGTCAGGTAACAATCTAGTCGGCATGCCTTGCAGAAAATTAGAAAAGAAATCCACTGCCCTTGATGAAGACACTCCGGCGAATTGAAGACCATCCCATTCGAACATCTCATTTCCATCACTCTTTTACGCCTTTTATTGGCAAGGCAAGCATGGAAAAATTTTGTATTCCAGTCACCTTCCACGTGCCATTTTAACTTAGAAATATGAGCCAATCTTGTGTCTTCACGGCGAAGCCAAGTATCTAATTCCGAAGATGAGACAAGAAGGTCCCTCTCCGTTGCTTCATCCCAGCTTTGATGTAGCTTATTTTCAAGCTCTTCAATATGACTCTCTAGAGAGTTAATATGCATAGTGGTACGACCGAAAATATGTTTATTCCTTTCCCGCAAAGTCACCTTAGTATTCTTTAACTTGACATCCAATTTAGTGAGACCAAGGCCAACAATAGGCGCAGCCCACGCCTAGTGAACACACATTAAAAACTGCGGATGATCCACCCACATTTGTTGAAACCGAAAAGGCGAGGGGCCATAAGAGAAAGGATCCATCTTAAAATCAATAACCATAGGAGAGTGATCGGACGTAGTGCGCGGAAGATAGGAACAAATTGCATTCGGAAAAGAAGAGAGCAAAGGAACATCCATGAATACCCGATCTAATTTTGCCCAAGACCGAGCAAGACCCGACTGCCCATTGCACTAGGAGTGTGTTTTGCCTTTCGATTTCATTTCAACCAAACCACCCTGATGGATCCAGCCATTGAAATCTGCCATCGCGACATTGGGACGAGGATAACCACCCCTTCTCTCGGAATTATTACGAATAATATTAAAGTCTCCAGCAAAGAGGCAAGGTTCTGAACCCATAGACTGAGAACTGTGCTCCTCCCACAAGCTTTTCCTCTCATACATGCTGCACTTAGCATAGATAATATTACACAAGAACTGATAAGACCCCGTATTCACACGAAGAGAAATAAACTACAAGCTTGTCCGCACCACTTGTACATCAAGAACATTGTCCCAAAAAATCCAAATTTTACCACCATTAGCTACATTAGATATAAACGAATCAAAATGTAAAGAATGCATCAACCGAAGAGCTTTGTCTAGAGTTTGGAATGGTTCCAAAATTGCTACAAGCTTAGGCTTGAACTTACAAACTAAATTTTTTAACGACGCCGAGAAGTGCCAATGCCTCGGACATTCCAAACAATGATGGAGTCACTCATAAGGGCAAGGTAGAGGAACTGGTAAGGACCCGAAGAGAACTTCTCACTTTATCAAATTTCTTCTTCTGATATTTTTTCTTATTATTTTTGCCTTCAGCGTCTGAATGATAATCTTTGTCCTGAGGGAGAATATCAGGATCGGGCTCAGAAACTACATCATCTAACATGGGTTTCTGATTCTCATTCGTATTTACATCTTCCAAACAGGGGTCAAATTCTCGAGTAAAGTTAAGAGATTCCTCCAAAATCAGAGGGTTGGGCTCAGGAAAACTGAAAGAAAAAAATTGTTTTGAAAAATTACCTGCATCCTCACTGGGCGCAAGCTCCCCCCCGTCCTTAATATCACTGGGCGCGAGCACCCCATCTGTATTCTCAATTGTAACTGCTGCTTCCTTAATATTGATCTCCTGAGCAGAGGACGTTAACTCCTTGGTAGTCAGTTGTTCAGTAGTGACACCATGCGGTTCAGCAGTCTCACCATCCTCGTTCTCAGGGACTGCAGGTTTTGACGTCTCACCATCCTGCATGTTACCATTATTGTTTCCACCAGAAATTGATTCACCTTTCTTTTAGCCATGATTTTTCTCACCATGCATGAGTTTTCCCACTCGACAAGTCTTTGTACTATGCCCCTGCAATCTACACTTTCCACAATACACAGGCAGCATTTCATATAGAATTTCCTGTTTCCGACTAGTTGGCAGCCCAGGGGGGCCTATCCAGAAGTAAGGAATAGGTTCCTTGGCCACATCCATCTCCAAATAGATTCTAGCTCCATCCGTCCGAGTCGCACAATGAGTGGGATTGTCCCTACGTATAAAACGACCAATAGGTGCCGTGAAAATTCGTAGGAATGATTCTTGGTAGAAGTTAGGCGGGAATCCAGGAAGCAAGATCCACACAGGGACGTTAGATGGTTCATGCTCTTCATTAAAGTTTGGAGACCAGTGAAACGCACGGTAAGCCACTCCATTCACTTCGCATGACTCACGGGATAGAGCTTTCACAAAGTCAACCTCCGTGGTCAGCCTTACGAACACATTACAGGGAAGTTTCATGGAAGAAACCACCGGGGTAGAGGACAGACCCCAACGCCTATGGATAAATGCATGGATAGCATCTAGGGAAGGTCTCTGTCGAAGGAACTTGAGTACAATGGAGAAACGGAATTGCTCAACCGAACGATTGATTTCCTCTTTCGAAAACTGGAAGAAAATTTCACCGTCCATGACTTTCGGCGCATGAGAGGCGATGTGGATTTTAGGCATGGGTTGTGGAATCGCAGCAGCCTGTTCGACAAACAACTGACGGCCAGAAGCGTGGCCATCAGCGGCTGCCATGCAGCCTCACCGAAGCAGCAGCGTCCAAGCGAAACCCTACGATCACAGGAACCCTAGCAAAGCAGTTTTTAGAAACAGGGGCAAAAGCGTCCAAAACAGAGCCCTACCTAAAATATTGTCAATTAGCTAATTAATAATCTCTATGAATTTAGTGGTAATAAGAGGTGTATTTCCACATATTGTTTGCATTTGAAATACAAATTCTTGTCTCCTGATTGTGGAGCCAAAATGAAGACACATTTTTTCATCAAGCCAAAGACACTCAATGTTAAAGAATATACTAGCCCTAAATTACAACATATATATTAGTTTAGCAGAGAAAACAATTGATAATAGAATTTGTACTCTATCATAGTCCCAACTTTAAATCCAAAGTCAATCCTGAAGAAGCATAAGAAGAGGAGGAACCTTTTTCCACTGGGGTAGGCATATTCAAATCGAAGCTAGAACCCAACTCCTTTGACGTTCCATAAGGGCTGAGACCTTGTTCGCTTAGCATTGATTGCTCATCCCCTTTCTCCCAATGGAGACCAAAGGTTTAGATCTAAATGCCAAAAAAATAAAAAATAAAACACCCAATTGGTAGCAAGGAAGCAAGCACACCAATATAGTGATATGAGATTTTTGCAGATATACTACAAGAACCAGTGAATATTTATTTCCCTAAGGAAGAAATTGACAATCAAGATCCATATATCGAGATGATGCTCCTAAGGAAGAAATCATTCGAGAGAGAAATAGACTGAAAGAGGGAAAAGAGGAAGAGGGAGAGAGCTTACTGAAATGGAGACCGGGTAGAGGAGGTGGCAGAATACCTTGGACTGCGACGGCACCAGGTGGGGCAGCCTAATCACTGACGGAGAGGGAGCGGCGATAGTGCGTCAGTGGGCGGATGGCTTGGGGAGGGGCGGGAGAAAATTTAAATGAGAGAAATAGGGTATCAGCTGGGGGGAGAAGAAATAAGGGGAACATAAAACACACCGTTTTGGATTTTTTTTAATTTCCATATTGAACTTTTGCGTCGGTTTAATGTCGCCACAAAAGACAAAAGACACGGTGTAATTAAATATTTTTGTTTATGGACTTTTGCTGCGGTTTAAAGTATCCAAAAAAATAAAATGAGTTGAAAATTATATTATTAAATTTCATTTATGGCCTTTTACGGCGATTTAATTTCGTCGCAAAAGACTAAAAAACGCTTGGGAATCATTTTTCCCGTCACAATTATTTGCGACAATAGATTTTCGAAGCAAAAAGTAACTTTTAGCGACTAGCCCTTGTTCGCTGAAAATAAAACGTCAGGAGCATGAAAAAATTACTTTTACTTTTAAAATTATATCACCACAAAAGAATTGGATGCAAAAAATCATATATGTTGTTGCTAACAACCCCCACAATACAAGTTTAAAAACTTTCAAACTACATCTAATTAGACTTTTTCCAAGAAATACAAATAATTGAAACATCAAAACTCTCTTAAGTTAATACAACCTAAGACTCATTAGATACTACCACTTCCAAATCTTAGAAATAGATGCCTCCTCCTCAAAATGCTATCAAATTAAACTGGCCGATGCTGCAATTGACAAAGTTAGTAGTCTGCAGGTTGGTATTGGAGTTATAGCTAGAGATTGGGAATGAAAAGTCATTGCAACAATGAGATTGAAAAGAAGTTTACTCCCAGATCCACTGCTTGCAGAAACCTTTGGGGCTGGCCAGCAACCATATTTGGTTCTGAGTTGAGGCTAACAACAATCATTCTTGAGGGTGATTCTCTCCAAGTTATTCAAGCTATTTCCAAAGTGGAAGAATCATGGACCACTAGTAATGGGATGCTTATTATTAGTGACATAAGAAGAAAACTTCAGAAGTTCCAAGACTGGTCAGTACATCATGTTAGAAGAGATGTTAATGTACTAGCACATGTATTGGCTAAAGATGCTAATTTACACATTTCTGATGTAATTGTGGGCATTGAGTCTTGCCCTCCTTGCATCCAGTCTCTTGTAGAGCTTATCTTGAGTTATTTTAATAAAATTATCTTGATTTAAAAAAAAAAAAAACTAAGTTCTAGAGTTTAATCTTCCTAATTTAATTTTTCAGTCACTGACAATAAATTATTACAAGCACCAACAAATTTTTCAAGATTTAACAAAGAAACCAGCATAAATGGCGTGAATTACAAAATCTCTAATTTTATTGGCTTCAAAGGAATTTGGTAGAAATCAAGCAAACAAAAAGTATAAGAAACTTATTTTATGTTCCTAATTCCTAACAAAATTATATAGAGAAGAGAAATACATTTATATAAGATAAATGTTTTGGGTCCCGAATTTGTGTCCCGAATGTTGTGGAATAATCCTACATTGGTTGTGGACAAGGTCTTGGGTATGTTTATAAGCAATGGGCAATCATCTCTTGTAGAACCGGTTTTATGAGATGAGTTAGGCCCATGAATTTCTTCATTGTATCAGAGTTTGCTACAGGACGAATGAGGGCTCACACTACTTAACCAGTGACAAGGACCAGAACAAATATTGGTTTGCACGTGAGGGAGGCTGCTGAGGAATAATCTCACATTGGCTGTGGACAAGGTCTTGGGTATGTTTATAAGCAATGAACAATCCTCTCTTGTAGAACCGGTTTTATGAGATGAGTTAGGCTCATGAATTTCTTCACCGAATGGCTTTTTTTTTTCTTTTTTTTTTTACTTAGTGATTAATGAAGTGTTTTTTAATGATGTTGTGAATTTTTAATTTTTTTTTAAAATATTTTTGATGATTAAAAAAATACATGAAAAAAAGAAAAGAAAAATAAAAAAGTGAAATACACTATTCAGGACACTTCTTTGGACCACTTTTTCGGTGGCTGTAGTGCAAGTGCCGCTAACTTTTTTTAAAAAAAGTGAGTCCACTTTTAAAAAATTAATTTTTTCATATGAGTTCCATATTTACTCATTTGTTTTAAAAAAAAAGTATGGTGCTTGCACGCTTTGTAACTATAAATATTATTTTTCTAAAATTTTGCACGTCCCAAAACTGTATAAATAATTTCTCTGGTCAGTTGCCACGTATAACTTTTGTATATCTACTTTTATTAGTACTAGCCAACAAGCCGCCCAATTAATTACGAACTTAAAATTGAAAAACTTTCGAATTGCGAAAGAAGTACAAATTAAAGACATTAAAAAATCTAAAAGCTGTAGGTTAATGTGACCTATGTTATAAGTAAGTTCTAAGATTTATTCTTCCTTAATTAATATTTTACGGCACTAACAATAAATAGCAGCAACAACTTTTTGAAAATTGAAAAAAAAAAACACCCTTATAAAGGACGTGAATTACACCATAAAAAACAAATCTAGAAGTGACTAATTTATTTTTAAAAGAGTAATGTTATACACCACACTCTCATTCTATTTTGATCATACTAAGTAGTATGTGGTACATTTATCACTATTATATGATAAAGAAGCATGCAATAAATGATCATTTAATGGTGATAAATGTGTCACATCATACTTAACGGGATGAAAGTGAGATAATAATATGGTGTATATAATTTTCCATTTTAAAAACCTAAGGATGCTGGCCAGCGACTACCAGCAGGACGCATCCGGCAAGCTCGACAGTCTAGCTTGTCACGGGCTGGAGGACAAATTTGAGGAAGATAATTATATATACTTACAGTCATAGAATGTGCAAGTGTCGTACAATTCTTTAAAAAAAAAAAAGAGTAAATACAAGATCCACATAATATAAAACTAGTTTTTTAATAGTGAAACTTACATTTTTTCAAAATGATTATGTAGCGCTTGTGCATTCCACGACTATATCTAGTATTACTCTTTGAGAAAAAAACAAAAGCGTGAGCAAGTGCCGATGGTCCCTTGTCTTGACCCAAAAATCAACCCCTTTTTTTAATCGTCGATTTAAGTTATTTTTTCTTTTTATGATAATATTTCGCTGTCAATTTTAGAGATGATTCTATTTTTGATTTGGGGCCAGATTTTGACAAGATACTTATTTTATTCCGTATGTTAATTTTCTGGAATAATTAGAAATTTTCCTTTCCATATAAAATTCTCAAGATTGGTGATTGCGTAGACTTCCTTAACTATTTAAGTCCGATTTGTGGACTTAAGAATGAGCGTTTGAACTTTTATCAATATACCCTAATATCCAAGTTTATCTCAAAGTTCTCTCTCTAACTGCATCTTTCTCAATTTCAATTACTAACCATCAGAATAATTTTTAGTGATTTGCCCAACGTCAACTTTAAATTTAAATGAATCGGCCATGTACAAGATCTTATAAGAATTGTAGAGAAGACAACGTACGTACCTAGCTAAGATGTGAAAGAAACAACTAATAAATTCCCTCAATTAAAAGAGTTGAGGGATTAATAATTGCAGCACGTTTTTTATTTTATTTTTTAACTTTTCTTTTCTTTCTCTTTTTGTCATAGAGGTAATATATATATATATATATATATATATATATATATATATAATCTTGCACATACAAAAATAACTATATTTTCTCTTTTTTGTTTGTTTTCGTAGATGAGATAAGATGAGTCGATATTAAAATTAAAAGTTTAATACAATATAATTGTCAGAATATATTTTTTAATATTATTTTTATTTTAAAATTTAAAAAAATTGAATTGTTTATTTTATTTTATGTGAGAATTTGAAAAAATTGTAATAATTAGATGAGTTGAGAGCAATTGTGAAAACAAACGAGACCTTATAGAGTTGAAGATGGCATGGACAATAGCTAGCAAACATAAAACTTAGAAAAATATCTAACTCAAGATTACCTTTATATATGATTTACAAAATCAAATTGCACTATAAAGTTTATTTAATTACAAAAGAGCTCCCAATTACTAAATATTGCATTTGATCCCTCCACAAAAAATCCATAGAAAAATAAAGTATAATAAATATACTGTCACTTTTTTTCTCTACATCTTAATATCTTTGAGTACCCAATTATTTAATAATTGAATCACATTCTTGAGATTCAGGATAACCTAACTTCCATTAAATTTATCTCAAGGGGATATTTTGTATCTCAAGATTATGGATTCAGTGTTAAAGATCAGTATTCCCATAATGCAAAAATATTTGATTATCCAATGCATAATTAGGATATTGACCCAATAAAGATCTCACCCCTGAATATATAATAATAATAATATATATATATATATATATATAATCAAAGTAAATCTAGATATCACATTTGAGTTCACAACCATATATCTTAGTAAGTTGTAAGGACTTGTGATTAATTTATAGCTTTTATATAATATTAATCTCATTAATATACATAAATCACATACATTAACATAACTGTTGAAACTCTTCTTAATATATATTACTCTCAAAATCAATTATTACATGAGGTCTTGCCTCTCTTTTATACACGGTTCATGGAAGAATATTTGTAAAGAAATATTCTAGAAATAACAGAATTGTACAACTGTGATCATGCATCGTACGTGAGCTATAGTGGATGATTTGTTGAGGTTGCTTTGGCAGACGGTAGTAGCGCTGGTGCAGTGCGCTGTGACAGTGAGGAATCTGCAGTGGCTACGTACGAGTGTCTTGCATGATTTGCATGATCAGAATTTGTTGCTTTAACAGGCCCCCTCAAGTCGAGCTGCAGTGTACGTAAGCATAGACTTGAACACAGGAAGTGGAATCTGGATACCGACAGAGGCTTTGTAAGAACATCAGCCAATTGATCCTTTCCTGAGATGAAAGCAACTGATAGAGATTTGTTTAAAACTCTGTTTCTCACGAAATGAAAATCAATTTCCACGTGTTTCGTCCGTGCGTGAAACACTGGGTTGGATGATAGGTACATGGCACCGATGTTATCACAGTGAAGAGACGGGGCTGAGTTGAGAGTTATCCCAAGGTCTTTGCACAAGTGTTGTAGCCAAATAATTTCCGCTGTAGCATTTGCGATTGCTTTGAACTCTGCTTCAGTTGAGGACCTGGCTATTGTTTGTTGCTTCTTAGAGGACCAAGAGACTAGATTTGAGCCTGAGTAAATGAGATATGCACTGGTAGACCGCCGATCATCGGGGCAGCCTGCCCAATCGGCATCTGTGAATGCACTGATGTTCATAGAAGGGGATTTGGAAAATATCAGACCAAGATGACTTGTGTTCTTGAGATATCGGAGTATCCGTTTTACGGCTTGCCAATGAGGGGTTCGGGGTGCATGCATATATTGGCACACCTTGCTTACTGAAAATGCAAGATCAGGCCGTGTGAATGAGAGGTATTGAAGGGAACCCACAGTGCTGCGGTATAAAGATGGGTCTTCAAACGGGTTACCATCATGAAGATTTAGCTTGACAGAGGTGGCCATTGGAGTCTGCACTGGCTTGGATGAGGCCATGTTGGTGCGCTTGAGAAGATCTTCAATATATTTTGTCTGTGTGAGCAAAAGACCTTCTTGAGTTTGTGTTGCTTCAATTCCCAGAAAGAAGTGTAGTGGACCAAGGTCGGTGATGGGAAAATCAGTGCGCAGTTCATGGAGTAGCTCAGTAATGATTTTCATAGTAGAGCCAGTGACCAGTAGGTCATCAACGTACACAAGTACATATAATGCGGTTGTTCCAGATATTCGAACAAACAGAGAAGCATCAGCTGTTGAGATGGAAAATCCAAGATCAATTAACTTTTGGCTTAAACGAGAGTACCATGCACGTGGAGATTGTTTAAGTCCATAGAGGGCTTTCCGAAGCTTGCACACATGTGTAGGATATTGAGGATGAGCAAAACCTGGGGGTTGGGCCATGAAAACTGTCTCTGTGAGTGGTCCATGGAGAAATGCGTTTTGCACATCGTACTGATTGATGGGCCATCCTTTTGTAACCGCAAGTGCTATGACAAGTCTAATTGTTGTTGCTTTCACCACTGGACTAAAAGTCTGATCATAGTCAAGCCCCGATTGCTGTAAAAAACCTTTGGCCACCAGTCGAGCTTTCCTCCGCTCGATGGTGCCATCTGCAAGATATTTAGTGCGAAATACCCACTTGCATGTAATAATGTTTGGTGCATCAGTAGCCGGTACAAGAGTCCAGGTCTGATTTTTTATGAGGGCATTGAACTCGTGTGACATAGCATTTCTCCATTCGGGATGCTTTTGAGCAGTGGAGAAACATGAAGGATTTTCTGGAACTGTGGAGAGATGAGTCAAATGGGCACGAGGTGGTGGCCATGGGATTGTGCCGTCAGTGAAGTGTCGTGGGCGAGCTGAGCCAGTTTGCGAGCGTGTCAATATTGGACATGCACGCTGTTGAACAGAATGGTGACTTTCGTGAGAAGGAGGAGAACTGGAGGAAGAAGATGAAGTTGGACTTGATGGAGGAGAGGAAGTGTGACTGGAAGAAGGGATTGGGCCTAAGATAGAGGGGGTAATGGACGATGGATTAGAGTAGAAGGGAAGGTAGACGTGAGTAGGCTCGGAGGGCGAGTTGGGCTCTGGTGTATGGAGAAATGGAAAAGTTCCTTCATCAAACCGAATATCTTTGGATATGAATATACGATGAGTAGGAATGTGATAACAAATTGAACCTTTATGAGCTGGGCTGAGGCCAAGGTATACACATTGAACTGATCTGTATTCGAATTTGTGAGAGTTGAAAGGCCGAGTTAAGGGCCAACAAGCTGAGCCGAATACACGAAGACTCTTGAAGTCTGGTTCTGTTTTGTGCAATATAGAGAAGGGGGATAGGTTCTGCAGTGAAGGAGATGGAAGCATGTTGATAATTCGCGCGGCATGTTGAAAAGCATAGGGCCAAAATTGTAGTGGAATTGAAGCATGGGCCAACAAGGCTAACCCAGAATCAACTATATGTTTGTGTTTTCTCTCTACTATGCCATTTTGGGTATGAGCATGGGGACACGTGATTCGGTGCTTGATACCCGAGGTAGAGAGAAGCTCAGTGAAGGACCTGAACTCCCCTCCCCAATCAATTTGTAGTTGCTTGATTTTAGAGTTAAATTGCAACTCAACATAGGCTTTGAATTTTGTAAAAGTTGACAGTGCTTGAGATTTGTTTTGTAATGGAAACAACCATGTGTAACGCGAATGATCATCAACAAAAGATATATAATATCGAAATCCTTCAGAGGAGACATGGGGTGAAGGCCCCCAGAGATCACTAAATATAATATCAAAGGGAGTTGAAGATTTATTTAGCCTAGTTAGAGCAGGTGTCCGATGGTGTTTAGCCATGGCACATGCATTACAAAACTGTATTGGAGGAAATTTTTCAAACGGAAGCCCATGTTGAAGAAGGATGGAGCGAACGGTCTTGAGTGAAGGGTGAGCAAGTCTGGAGTGCCAGAGTGGGAGTGAAGCTAATGTATTTGAATAAGCTTGTGGAGGCGATGTCGAAAATGTGTAAAGTCCATTAGAGGTTGTCCCTTGAAGTAGGATTTTCCCGGTGTTGCACTCCTTTACATAAAAGCCATCAGAGAAAAATTGAAAGTAAGCATTGTTGTCAAGACAAAACTGGCGAACAGAGACAAGATTTTTTGTAAATGAGGGAACACACAAGAGTTTAGTCAAAAGGAAATGAGATGCAGGGAAAGTGGAGGAACCAGTATGGGTAATGGGAACAAGAGAGCCATCACCAACACGAAGGTGGTCATCACCGTTATATTCAACAGCCTGCAAGTTCAGATTGGCAAGCTCGCTAGTGACGTGATTGGTTGCCGCTGTATCGGGATACCAAGTACTCTCAGAAGGTTGGTTGGATGTGAAGTGAGCCGAAGGAGTAACTGTCGTGGTGTAGGCTTGGTTGAATCGATAGACACATGTAAGTGCAGTGTGACCCATTCTGTTGCACACTTGACAGATAGGTCGAGAGTCAGATAAGGATTGAGGAGAGAAAAAGTTACCTGAGTACCCAGAGGATCCATGGCCTCTGGTGTTTGAGGTTCTGCTGCCACGGTTGCGATTACCAGGATGGCGACCACGAAAACCACGATTGCGACCAGAAGATGAACGAGCAGAGAAATGTGCTATAGGTTCTGCTGGTGAGAACATGGCAGTAGTGTTTGCATGGTGTTGTAACCGTGCCTCATGGGCAAGGAGATGACTGAGTAGCTCCTCAGTGGGAATGGGGTTCATGCGTGATGTAACAGATGAAACCAGAGCATCAAAATCGGGACCAAGGCCAGCTAACAAATATGGAATAAAATCAGCAGAGGGCAAAGGTCTTCCAGCAGCAGCCATTGTATCGGCAAGGAGTTTGGCCCTCTGGTAATATACTTGAATGGAGTCAGTACCCTTTTTCAGTGAAGCGAGTTGGAGTTGGGTTTGGATGATGCGAGCTTGTGATACCGAAGCATAGGTGGTTTCAAGGGAAAGCCAGACCCCACGAGCGGATGAACACCCAACCACTTGAGCAATGATGGATTGAGAGAGTGAAGAGATGAGGGCAGACATAACCCATTGGTCATGCTGAACCCAGGTTTCATATTCTGGATTGGGTGAGTTGTTTGGAAGTTTTGTGGGGGGTGGTGGGCAACTACCATCAACGTATTTGTATAGGCGTTGCCCGCGAAGATAAGGGACAACTTGAACTTTCCAGAGAAGGTAGTTATCAGGAGTAAGTTTGATTGAAATGAGATGGGAAATATTGGATAAAGGAAGGGTGGTGGAGGAGGAAGAAGAAGAGGAAGAGGAAGAGGAAGAGGAAGAAGACATGGTGGACGATGAGTCCTTGTTATTGCTCTGATACCATGTTGAAACTCTTCTTAATATATATTGCTCTCAAAATCAATTATTACATGAGGTCTTGCCTCTCTTTTATACACGGTTCATGGAAGAATATTTGTAAAGGAATATTCTAGAAATAACAGAATTGTACAACTGTGATCATGCATCGTACGTGAGCTATAGTGGATGATTTGTTGAGGTTGCTTTGGCAGACGGTAGTAGCGCTGGTGCAGTGCGCTGTGACAGTGAGGAATCTGCAGTGGCTACGTACGAGTGTCTTGCATGATTTGCATGATCAGAATTTGTTGCTTTAACAATAACTTATGGACTAAATAAATGTAATACCCAATATTGTTCATGTAATTTTCAGAAAAATAAATATTTAAATAAAAAAAATATTGTTGCAAAATTACGTTCAAATGGATTATTAGGGCATTAACCCCAACTATATATAAACAACTTTTATTTATATATATCTAAACAACTTTTATTTAGATAAATGATAGTTGTAGTCGTAAGTGCATAAGCGTCGTGTAATCACTTTGAAAAAAGTGAATAAATAAGGAACCCACATGAAAAAAAAATAATTTTTTAATTAATAATAAACCCACTCTTTTTTAAAATGATTGCACTGTACTTACACACTGCACGATTATATGTAACATTATTCTTTTATTTATAGCCTATATATTCTTGCCTTACAAAAGATACGCGCGCCCACACACACATATATAATATATATATATATATATAAATATATATATATATATATATATATATATATATATATATATATATATATATATCCAACCACTGAAAATCAACCCAAGCAATAATTAATATTCAAACAAGCCATAAATTAAAAAGTGAAATGATCCACAAAAACCCATTATGTACTTGTATATTTATTATCGCTGTGTTTTTATCAATTTTAGAGTACTGTCCTAAGATCCTACCATTTTAGTTAAAAAAAAAAAGAAAAAAAAAGTAATACTATAAACCATTATCTCATCCTACTCTCAAGATAGAGAATTGAGGTTGTCTGGAGAAGGTCAGACCATATCACTACTTTCAATGGCGGAACCAGCAATTTTTCTGAGAGGGGGCCAACTCTTTTCTACCGTGTAACACATTTATGTCAAATAAAAATAGATTAAAAATTAATAATATATAACTATATATAAAATTAGATATGATAATTTGCTATATACACATAAATAAAATTCTAAAAAAATAACTTAATATATGTTTCAGATTTCTGGCGATAATATTTTATTGAATAATATTCATATATTATTATTTGTATAATGAAATATTTAGAATTTGCTTTATTCGTAAAAACTATTAAGTGATATTTTAGAACTTCATCTTTCATTATAATATATAAGCTAGTTTATCAAGTTTCATGTAAAAACTAAATAGTTTCATGTCATATTAAGCATATAATGCTATAATTGAGATCTTAAATAAATTTCTTCTTGCTCAATGAAGTTAGAGGATAAAACCTTTCAACTATTTTTCATATAGATCATCAACTTTAATGATTTTTCTTGTATTTTCACTTAGGATTCTAAGTTTTTTTTTTTTTTTAATAAGAAATAGACTTCATTTCATTTCATCCATGAAGGAAGTTACATCTGTATAATAAAAAACTTTAAGGTCCATATTAATAAGTTTATTATTTATCTTTAACTTAGTATTAACTTAATTTTGGTGAGGACACATCATTAAAAATAGATAATACATATATATAAATTCTACAAAATTTTGGGACTATAGGAAAAAAAATTTGGAAAGAGGTATTTCTAAGTATATTGAAATTTTAGAAAAAATTGGAGAGCATATGGAGATTATAAATTTTTTGGGAGCCATTTTCTATATTTATAAAATGATGAATAAGATTTGGGGGGATATTTTAAGTTTTAAAAAACTTTTGGGGGGCCATGACGAAGGTCCGCCGCCACTGATCACTACTACTTGTAAAAATGACAGAAATAAGAAAAGGAAAAATACGGTAGAGAGATGAAATCTGAAAAGTGTTTATACTTTAAAGTTTAAAGTTTAAACACATCTAACTCTACTTTTATTAATTCTAGCTAACAACCCGCACAATACGGCTTATTATATATATGTGTGTGTCTGGGTGTGTGTTTATTACTTGAATACCATTGAAAGAACACAACAGTAGTGAGCGAACAAAATAGCCATGGAGATCAAAGTTGAGATCATCAATAGAGAGGTAATAAAACCTTCTTCTCCAACTCCCCATCACCTTAGATGCTTCGACCTCTGCCTCCTAGATCAGCTCCAACCCAAAGTTTTTATACCATTGGTGCTGTTCTACTCCAACAACAGTGCTGTCAACCCTTCTGATCTTCCCCATTTCAAGGCTGCGGATATATCCCATAGGCTAAAGACATCATTGTCTGAAACTCTGAGTCGTTTCTACCCACTTGCTGGGAGAGTCAAAGATAATGTCTCAATCGAGTGCAACGATGCTGGAGTTGATTATTTGGAAGCTCGAGTCAACTGCCGTCAATCAGACATTCTTGAACGACCTGAACAGAAAATGTTGTACCACTTTCTTCCGAAAGAGATTGTATCTCCGCAACCAAGCACAGAACGTTTGGTTCTAGTTCAAGTTAGTTTCTTTGATTGTGGAGGATTGGCCATTGGGGTGTGCGTTTCCCACATGTTAGCCGATGCAGCCACAACTTGCATGTTTATACACAGCTGGGCTGGCACGGCACTTGCTGCACGTGCGTCTGATATGGCAGTGCTTCTACCTGAATTCAGTGCAGCATCTCGCATACCACCGAGAATAGAGTTCAACATCAGATCGCCATCCAGGAGATTGGTGAACAGGGCGACTGTTACAAGAAGGTATGTGTTCCATGCATCAAACATTGCTGCTCTAAAGGCAAAAGCCGCCAGCACTAAAGTTCCGCAGCCCACGCGCATAGAAGCAGTGTCATCTCTCATTTGGAAATGTGCGATAATGGCCTCAAGGTCAAAACACCGATCTCTAATGCCATCTATGCTGACCCAAATGATGAATATCCGCGAAAAGCTAGTCCCACCATTTCCCAAAAATGCTTTTGGGAATCTCGTGTGCACTTTCGGGGCACAAACAACGGACAGTGAGATACAGTTGCACAACTTGGTTATTGAGTTAAGGAAAAGGAAAGAAGCTATTTGTGAAGATTATGCAACAAAATTACATGGGGACGAGGCTTTCTCTATTATTAGTGAGAAATTCAAACAGCTTGGTAATCTTCTGGCCTCAAAGGAAATACACCACATTTTCTTTTCCAGCTGGTGCAGAAATCCACTATATGACGCTGACTTTGGGTGGGGGAAGCCAACGTGGGTGACTGTCGCTACTATGGTGTTAAATAATCCCATAGTTTTGATGGATACGAGAGATGGGAGTGGAATAGAAGCTTGGATTACTCTCAGTGAAGAAGACATGGCATTATTTGAACATGACAAAGAGCTGCTTGAATTTGCATCCTTCAATCCCAGTGTTCTGAATTAAATATATATTCAGAATTATATATAACATGGGAACATATAATATATAGAAAAATAACATCAAACAAGGCATGCATGCATGTTTTGCCCTCTGCCCAGCTGCCCCTGCTATTGTCCAAATTAAAGGGATCAAAAGAATATTGTACTCCCGTGATCTTGAGATCCTCTACATATAGTTATAATAAGTTGTGTTATCATCTTATCACTACGTGATTATTTAATAAGACATACAAATTTAAAAGATTAGCGCAAGACTAGTCGATACAGTACTTTTTCCTGAATTAATAAAATATTTAATGCCTATATATGTATGCATGCTGATTAATTAATACATGATGGCTTATTAATTAATTGTATATTTTTTCCTTGGCATGCATGCATGAGTATATTACTTAGATTAATAATGCAAATTAGAAATTGCAGAGATCAGTATGAGTGAGTCCCAAATGAAAAAAGAATCATATAATAATATACGACGTACGAACAGATTCAGTGCCTGAAACTAGGGTTTTTTTGCCTGGCCCAAATGCCTAATTATACGAATGGTTCTCGTACGAGCTTGAGTGATAACAAGAAAAAATGAAAAAAGCCAGAGCGTGAGTGATAATAACAAGATCAGGTAATATTTTCACTAGAGTCGGCAATCCTTCTCACTTTGCATTCGGGGGTTGATTGTCGATGTGTAAGACTATTGCTTATTTGGCATTACCCACTTCATTCCTATATATATAATGTATATTTATAAACAGTTCTTCTACGTAGAAGTGGCTAGGTCGAGTCGCTGCGCAATCGGATGATGTGGCGTGGACCACGTCAGCGGATAAAAAAAAAGGAAAAAAAAAACAGTCGAGAAAAACAGATCAAAATACCCAAAGCCAAGCGTCTTCGTCTGCATTTGAAGAACTGCAGATCTTGTTTTTGCCTCGTCTTCATCTCCGTGTGGGAGTGGTGCCATCTGTTTTGTTTCTTCGTTGGTCTTCGTGTGGGAGTAAGTTGAAGGAGAAAGTCTTCGTTTGGTCCTTCGTCTGGTCTTCGTCACCATGGGTCTTTGTGTGGGTCGTCATCTTCGTGGGTAAGATCAATACTTCTCTTCTCAGTCAACTACATTTCTTCGTGTATGATGTGAAATGATTCCCCTTGTATTTGCTCCATTCAGAGTGTGCGAAGTGTGTGATTCTTTGGGTCTTCAAGCAGATCTTCATGTGGGTCTTCAAGCATATCTTCGTGTGGGTCATCAAGTGGGATTAAATGGACAAGTAAGGATCTGATCTAGATATCTTGCCCTTTGTATGGGTTTCTAAGGCCCTAACTAGTTGATATCACATTTGTGAGTTTATTATTTGTTTGTACCCAAGCCGGGTTGCTAAAACTTCTACGCTAATATCTTAGTTTAATGATCCATCATTTTAATATTTCACCAAATTACAGGAACACTTTAGATCTTCTTGGCCAAGCTGGGATGTTTGATGAAGCAAAGGCCATAAGAATATGGAAATGGGACCATCTGAGGTTCTCTTCTTGAAGATTGTTCTGTTCATGGCGTGTTGAACTGGGTGACTATGTTGCAGAGCATCGCTTGACTTGGATACTGAAAACCCAGGGGTTTATGTGCAGTGCTATTATAAAAAAAATATATGAAGAAAGTTCCTGGATGTACTTCAAATTGAGGTGGATGTTGTTGTTTATTATTATTTATAATCAATTATCAAGAAAGGAAAAAGAAAAAATAATTACTCTCATCCCTTAATGTTTTGAATGGATCAATTTGAAATTAAATTCTTATCATGTAATGTATAACATGAATTATGACAATTTTTTTGCTGGAAGAAAAAAAAGGCATGAATACATGATATAAAGTTTCAGTTCTGTATTTCATAATCTGCTTGATGTTTATTAATATAGGCATCATGTGCTTAAAAGCAGAAACTTGGCAAGCCGTCACTTGATTCTGAAGACATTTATAGCAGGAGCTCACATAGATGTTTGTTTGCAGATGATCTACAATGTATTATCTAAACTATCCCGATTATACGTTTGCAGTGTAACACTTGCAACACTCATCTCTTTGATCGAGCTGGAAGAGGGCTTCCATGATAGTAATTCTCTGTCAAAATGTAAAGTAAAATGCAAATGAAATGTAAAGTATAAAATAAAAAATTCGAGTTGGAGGAGGGCTTCCGTCAAAACTTAGTTTCGTACAAAGATAAGAAAAAAAATTTGTAATGATCATGGAACTGAATTCTTTTTATCTTCATATCTTATCTCCAAATGAGTCATTCACCAACATAGTTGTGTTGAAACTCCACAACAAAACTCTGTTGTGGAGAGGAAACACCAACTTATTCTAAATGTAGCTCGGGCATTATTGTTCCAATCCCATTTGCCTCTCAAATTTTGGGGTGATGTTGTTTTAATAACTACCTATCTAATTAACAGATTACCTTCTATCACCAAAAATAAATCTCTTATTGAAACTCTCTGTAATGTTTCCCCTTCATATGAACATTTGAGAAGTTTTAAGTTGCTTATGCTTTGCCTCTACCTTACAAAAGGTCTAGAACCAAGTTTGATCCTAGAGCTAGGGTTTGTGTTTTTCTTGGTTACCCTTTTGGTACCAAGGGTTACAAGTTGTATGATCTCAAGACAGATTGATTCTTTGTTTCAAGACATGTTATCTTTCATGAACATGTTTTCCCCTTTTCATTCTTCTTATTCTGATTTGTCTTCTTATTCTTCATCAATTCCTCTTTCAATTCCCTCTCAATCTTCCACATTTGATATGTTTAATGTGTCTTCAACAGTACCTAATGATTCTTCCCCTGTTTCTGACTCACATAATACTTTACCATCCCAAACTCTTGTAACAAATAATCCTTCACCTCTGCCACCAAGAAGATCCACTAGAATTCGAGGAGCTCCTGGTTATTTGCAGCATTACTATTGTAATTCCTCTACTACACACTCTGAATCAGTTTCTCCAACAGGTTCTATCTCTCATTCTCTCTCTTCTTTAGTCAAATATGATATCTCCAATTTTGTTTCTTATGATCAATTGTCTTCTAGTCATAAATCATTTGCTTTTGCTATTTTTGCTGATATTGAACCTGAGTTCTATCATCAAGCAGTCAAACACTCTCATTGGAGAGATGCTATGGCTGCTGAGATTGCTGATTTAGAACTTAATAATACTTAGATTGTTGTCAATCTACCTTATGGTAAACAACCCATAGGCTGTAAATGGGTTTATAAGATCAAGTATCGTTCTGATTGTTCTGTGGAGAGGTACAAAGCAAGACTTGTGGCAAAAGGGTATACTCAAACATAATGTTTAGACTATTTCAAACCTTTTCCCTATTGCCAAAATGACTACTATCAGAACTTTGTTAGCAATTGCTGCTGTTAAAAATTGACATCTTATTCAACTTGAGTTCAACAATGCTTTTTTGCATGGTGATCTTTTGGAGGAAGTATACATGAAGTTACCTCTTGGTTTTCCTATTAAAGGGGGGGTCACAAGTGTGCAAGTTAAATAAGTCCCTTTATGACCTCAAACAAGCCTCTCGGTAGTGGTTCTTTAAATTTTCTACTACTATTTTTGATTTGGGATTTATGCAGTCTAGATCTGATTATTCATTGTTTAATAAGTCCACTGGCCATTCTTTTATTGCTCTATTAGTCTATGTTGATGATATTTTGATAGCTAGTAGTGATTTGAAAGTTGTAAATTCTTTGAAATCCTTACTTGATGCTAAATTCAAGCTTAAGGATCTTGGTTCCCTCAAGTATTTTCTTGGTTTAGAGGTGGCCAGATCACCCAGTGGCATTTCACTGTGTCAGCAAAAATATACTCTTGAAATTTTACAAAATTCTGGTTTTTTGGCATGTAAACCAGTATCTTTCCTTATGGAGCAAAATTTGAAGCTTAGTAAAGACGATGGTGACTTGTTGCCAGACCCTACAGTGTTTTAGAGGTTAATTGGTAGGCTTCTCTACCTTCCCATTACAAGACCAGATCTGTCTTACTTAGTTCAGAGACCTAGTCAATTTATGGATCGACCTAGACTACCTCATCTGATTGTAGCTCACATGATTTTACAATATGTTAAAAGTGCTCCTGGTCTTGGTCTATTTTTTTCAACTCAGAATTCACTAACAATCAAGGCTTTTGCAGATTCAGACTGTGTTTTTCTTGGTGATTCATTGATTTCTTGGAAAACTAAGAAACAACAGACTGTTTCTTGCTCTTCACCTGAGGCTGAATATAGAGCCATGCCATCCACTACTTGTGAAATAGTTTAGCTTCTAACTCTTCTATCTGAATTTCATGTTTCTCATTCTTATAGTGCTCAAATTTTTTGTGACAGTCAAGCTGCTTTACACATCACTGTCAATCCAGTCTTTCATGAACGGACTAAGCACATAGAGTTAAACGATCATTTCATACAGGACAAAATACAAGCTAGAGGCATCAAAACATTTCATCTTTCTTCCCAGCATCAACTTGCAGATGTTTTTAACAAGCCCCTAATTGGCTCTCAACAATTTCAGTTTTTAATCACCAAGATGGGAGTTCATTCCATTTACTCTCCATCTTGAATGGCGTATTAAGATGTACATGTAAAATAGTTTTTACACGTGTACTTGTATTTTTTATTTTATACTTTATATTTCATTTGTACTTCATCTGTATTGTTTTTTAGGCTGATTTATTTAGCTTAGTATAAATACTTGTATTAGTTTTATTTTTAGATTTTTGGACATTTGGACAGTTTCAAGATTATTCAATACAAGAAGCTTCTAGTCTTTCATTCTTGATCAATACGTACGTACGTATCTAGATGACGTAGTATTTTCATAGCCCACTTCTGACTTCTCCAAACACACTCCTTCGGGAAAAGGGATTTCAATACGTCAACATAGCAAAAAGCATCGCAAAAATGTAGCAGTTGAAATGTGCATGCATGCGCAACATAATTTCAGCATACATATATATAATACTTTAGTAACTGATCGAAGGGCTAGCTAGCAACTTTTAAGTACCCAAGATCACCAGGTTGACCCGTTGATTATGGCCTTTTGCCATGAATTTTTTTTCCAAGACACACGGTCGTGGCAAATAATTACTGAATCACATGAAAGCTGTGCGTGGAGAATAAAACAATTCTTTCCCCACGAAATATTGTCGGCAAGTAAAACTTTGTGGGGAAAAGATGTTTTACAGCAAAAAAAGATTTATTGCGGCGAAATTTTACAGCCACAATAAGTTTGGCCAGAAATTGCGTCCATTTGTGGGTAATTATCTTATTGCGACGAAGTTATCAACTTTTTGCGGCGACATTTTGTCACTGCAAACAACATTACCTGAATTAATTATTCTATTAGGGGTAATTTCATTTTCGTGGCGATATTAACTTATGTTGCGGCGACTATAACTCGCTGCAAAAAGTCGAAAACATTAGTCCCCCGTGTTTTCCCCTTTTCCCTTTCTTCCCCCATCCCTCCCACCCCGCGCCACTCTTCTCTCTCTCTCTCTCTCTCTCTCCCGGTGATTGCGAGCCACGACCTCACCGCTCTCACCCTTTGACTACAAGCCTCTCCCCCTGCTACAAGACCTCACCCAGTTACCTAGCACCAGTCCGGCCCCCATCGCGACCTCACCCAGTCACTTGGCACCAATCCGCCCCCCATCGTGGCCACCTCCGCCTACTGGAATCTAGTAGACGCACTAGGTCGACACGGTGAGCCTCTCTCTCTTCTCCCTTCCTCTTCTCTCTGTGTAATTTGTGATGATATGATTGTGTAATTTGTCAGTCTGTGTAACGTGAATCTGTGAAATTTATGTTGATTCTATTGTGTAATGTGTAATCTGTGAAATTTGTGAATCTGTGTAATGTGAATCTATAAAATTTGTGTTGATTCTGTTGTGTAATGTGTAATCTGTGTAATTTGTGAATCTATATACATGACAATTTGATAGACTGGTTTAGAGGAAATTCTTTAAGAAAAAAAAAACTCAATTTAAAGAAGACCTTTATTTAAATATAAATATCTAACCATGGCTAACACCCATGACAATTTTGCAAAAGCCATAATGTCGAAAAACATAGTGCTCAACTGGTACTTGCAATGAGAAAGATTGGGTGATTTTTAATCTAACCATGGCTAACACCCATGACAGTTTAATCTGTAGTTAGAATTGTATAGATTTCATCCCAAAGTCTGGGTGATTATTTTATTTTATTTTTCATGGTCTAGTTCAAAACATCTATGTTATATCAGTTTAGCACTACGAACTGCACAAACACTACCTCGGTAGCATTATAATACTAGAATGAAACCTGCCATGTGAGATAGATGACTTTGAGAAGCTTATTAGAGCATTGCTAGCCATTGCCAAGTCCAAAATTTAGCTAGAATCTAACTTTTGGCTATAGCATCAATTTTTAGCAAGGTGAATCCATATTAGACTAGCCACCTTAAAGTCAAAATAATATTATATTATTATATTATTTTAATAGTATTTGACAATTTTTTTTTTATATTTTGTAAATACACTTCATATATTAATTAATAATTTCATTTTAATTAGAAAATTATTCCTTATCCCGAAACTAATTACGAACTACATGTACAAGAAATCCTAGGCAAAACCCAACAGCTCCCAGAACAACAACTATTCAAACCCATAAAGTGGAATCAAATGCTTGTAGAACAAAAGCATCCCAAGACCAACCATTGGTTTTCGACAGCCATCAATAAACCGAACTATATTTACATGCTTCAATGTGGCCAGCATCATAACTTCCTACTAAAATTATTGCTCCATCAGTTGTGCCTTTTCTGGATCATTCTTTGGCCTCTCCAAGATCTTGATAGCAACATCCTCACCATTATAAGTACCTCTGTACAGTTCCCCAAAAGCCCCTTGAGCAAAAGATGATCCCATATTGAGCTTCCTTAAATCAATTGTCCACTCATCAAGATTCTCAAGCCCCAAAGTAGGGGAATTGCTATCCATTAACGCTTGGGCAAGAGCATCATCGCTCAGGCCTCAGGGCATGCGTGACTCTTCCTCTATGATTTGCACTTACTGCAACATAGTGGTTGTCAGTAAAATCTTCAGCATCCCACAAGATTTCAGCATCAAACCTTGATTGTAATAAACAAAAACTTATTTTGCAAGTAACTTCTGGTTTAAAGGTCTTCTCAATTATTACTTTCAGAGGCAAATTTGAAATTTTTACAAAAAGGAAAACACTCACTTTGATTGTTGGGACATAAAAAATAAGGACATGAAAGAAAAAGAAAATTATACATAAGATGAATTAGGCACCTCCATCCAAAATTCCAACTGCACTTACTAAGGTTGTGTTTGAATATTGAAGTGAGTTGAGTTGAGATGATAAAATATTGTTAGAATATTATTTTTTAATATTATTATTATTTTAGAATTTGAAAAAATTGAATTGTTTATTATATTTTGTGTTGGGATTTGAAAAAATTGTAATGATGAATTGAGATGAGTTGAGAGGAATTAAGTAACCAAACGAAGCCTAAATTTGGTTGGCAAAGATCAGCTGGTTGTTCCATAAGTTGATAAAGGAAACAACATGAAAAATAAGATTCAAACTTTCATATTTCCTTCCTTCATTGGTTTCCTTGGTAGTTTATGGCATATTCAAACTTTCATAATACCAAATAAAAATCACAAATTTCTTCCAAAACAAGTTCGTTGGTAAAAAATGGAACAATTAGCTCAAAACAAAAAATCTCATACTAAACTTTTCTCTGGGCCCAACAGAATTTCCCCACAATAAGCCACTTCATATTTGAGAAATCAAGTATACAAAGCAAGGGATCATTACTCCATTGATACATAAAATACAATAAGCACCACACTTTATCATGAGAAAGCAAAAGCTTTTTACACATATTCAATGCCCCTAATTAGTGATTTGACTAGCATCTTCTCTCATTGATAATTAAGGATCAAAGAAGAACATTGACTTGTAGACCCAAATTTATTTTTTGAAATTTATTGTCCTCTATCCATAAAGAATAAGTGGATTGCAACCGTAAAGGGATTTCAAGTTCAATCAATCAATAATAAGAAATTTCAACCAAGATGGGAAATATGCTTGAGATTTTTTTTTTTTAAAAAAAAAAGGAAATTGAAGTCATTCAAATAATTTTGAAATGATTAATTAATCCTTGTTTGTTTTTAAGTGAAAATCTAATTGAATGCTTACTTATCAGCCAAGATGAGATTACTGTGAGATATATATATATATATAGCATGGTGTAGTACTTTGTAGCTATGAAATACTTAATAAATAATTTTTATGTGAAAATTATGCTCCAAACGTATTATAATGACAGATGGTTGTCCAGTTTCTGATGCTTGTGTAGATTGTTCTTTCCCTCTATTGAAAATCATACTTTTTTCCCTATGGGTTAGATAGTAAATACTTCATACTCCCACCAGTTTTGAAATCTGGAGCTATTACCCAACGATTTAGCTATCTCAACCAAATTACTATGTCAATTTTCCATCAATATCATTATATTTCTTGTTCTACTACAACCCTTTCTCAATTGGATTTTCCATCTTAAAACTTTAGTATTCCAAATCAATACCATAAGACGGATGGAGCTGCCCCATTTCATCTCTGAACAAGACAACTACTGAATTTGTTGTTTCCCTTCAGATTTTTCATCCACCATGTCCTCATCATTGTGTATAAAATTTGTAGTTTAACATTGTTTCCCTGTGTCATATGTTGTTGTTTTGGTACACAAAATTCTATTAAATTGTATCCATAATAGTTATCACTTAAGGAAAACACTTGCAAAAGACAAATGTGCAAGACCATCTCAAATACTCCATGTTTACATCATAATTCATGAACCATCGACTAACTTCGCTAGAAGCTACAACTTCTGAGTTGGGCATATCATCAAGAGATAGTTATTTGCCTTCTCTATTCTGAAAACAACTTTTCACTTAATTTCGTGAAAACCCATTAATTTAACCCTTACTAACTTGAACAATTACCAGATGGCCGATAAGGCTTGGATGCATATTGAAGATAGATTGCAAGACAACAAATACGCTGAAGGCGTTAAACAATTCATAGATATGGTAAAGGTGCATGCAGCTGGTAGAGACTTAATTAGGTGTCCATGTAGGAGATGTCGAAATAGAAGTTTCCATCCACCTACTGTAGTTAAGGATCATTAGTTCATTGTAGGAATAGATATAACTTATACAGAATGGGTTTTCCATGGTGAGGAGGAAACTTTGCTAGACGCGACATTTTCAGACGAAGAATGTGATGGTGCCAATAACTACAATGACTACATTGATAATGTCGACGATATGCTAGATGACATCTGTGTGGGGTCCTTTATGGAAAATTCTGGTACACCATCTGCTAATGCAGACGCTGGTCACCAAGGTCACACCTCGAATGCTCCAATCAACCTTAACTTTGAAGAGTTGCTTGACGACACAAAACACCCACTTTATCCAACATGTGATAAGTTCTCAAAGTTGTCATTCATAGTCAAGTTGCTACACATAAAGACAGTTGGTGGTTGGACTGTGAAGTCGTTTGACATGGTTATAAAGCTTTTGCAAGCTGCATTTCCTGATGCATTGTTCCCAGCCTCATATAATGAGGCTCGCCGCTTACAGCGTGGGTTGGGCTTTACTTACACGAAAATATATGTATGCCCAAATAATTGTGCCTTGTTTTGGAAGGAAAATGCTAAGAAAGATGAGTGCCCTAAATGTAATGCATCGAGGTGAGCATCAAGTACAACATACCCACAAAGGATCCCCTAAAAAGTCCTCCGATATTTCCCTTAGAAGCCACGGTTGCAAAGGTTGTTTATGTCAAAAAAGACTGCCCAAGCCATGAGATGGCATGTAGAAGATCGTGTTGACGATCTAAGCTGCATGAGACATCCGACAGATTCTAGGGTATGGAAAGACTTTGACAACAAACATGGTTGGTTTGCCTCAGATCCACGTAATATTAGACTTGGTCTAGCGAGTGATGGGTTCAATCCATTCAATAACATGAGCAAACCCTACAGCATTTGGCCAGTGCTACTTGTCCCTTACGACTTGCCCCTTGGTTATGCATGAAAGATCCATATTTGATGATGTCGTTGTTAATCCCTGGACCTAAGGCACCGAGAAATGATATTGACATGTTCATGCGTCCACTGATCGATGAGTTGAAGGAATTATGGCATGAGGGAATTCGTACATATGATGCACACAAAAGACAAATGTTTTCATTGCATGCAGCGTTACTTTGGACTATCAATGACTTCCCCGCATACGCCAATATTTCAGGTTGGAGCACAAAGGGTAAGATGGCATGCCGTACATGTAAGGCTGAAACAGATTCGTTGTGGTTGGTTTATCGCCATAAACATTGTTATATGGGTCATCGTTGGTGGTTAGCTTCAGATCACAGTTGGAGACGGAAAAAAATACTTTTAATGGTAAGGAAGACCATCGTTTCCAACCAGAAATCATCACAGGATAGGCATTGCTGGATCAATTACATGAGGTCTCAAATGTGCAGCTGGGTAAATCTGCAAAGAAGAGGAAACGTACTCCCACTGAACTTAACTGGACGAAAAAAAGTATATTCTTTGAGCTTTCTTACTGGTTAGACTTGGGATTGAGACATAACTTGGACGTCATGCATATTGAGAAAAACATATGTGATAACGTGCTGGGAACCTTGATGAATATTGAAGGCAAAAGTAAGGACACCGCCATTGTGCGAAGAGATTTGGAAAATCTTGGCCTAAGGAAAGATTTGCATCTACAGCATGATGGTAATCATACGTCTATGAGTCTTGCAACTTACATGTTAAATGTAACTGAGTGAAGGATGTTTTGTGTGTGGTTGTCAGAAGTCAAATTCCCTTATGGTTTTGTCTCAAATATTGTCCGGTGTGTCAACGTTAAGGAAGGGAAAATCATGGGAATGAAGAGCTATGATTGTCATATCTTTATGCAAACATTGTTGCCGGTTATGATTGGTGGGTACTTACGACCTGATGTGCGTCAAGCTTTGTTCGAGTTAAGCTCGTTTTTCAAAGAATTATGTTCATGAACACTACAGAAAATGACATTGGAACGACTTCAAGCTAATATCTCCATATTTCTTTGTAAACTGGAAATGATATTCCCACCTGCATTCTTCGATATCATGGTGTACCTTGCTATTCACCTGCCAAAAAAGCCATTACTAGCCGGCCCTGTGATGTACAGGTGGATGTACCCTTTCGAGAGGTATATGAGTAAGTTCAAGAGATACGTCTGCAATAGAGTAAGGACTAGAAGGCTCAATTGCTGAGGCATTTGTTCATGTCGAGTGCCTGACATTTTACTCTATGTACCTTAATGATATCGAGACTAGACACAACCGAGAGGAACGCAACAGTAATGTTCAACATGTCTCCCCACAGCCAAGTGTATATGTTTTCTCCCAAAAGGTTCGCCCGTTGGGGGGGGGGAGCAATCTTAGAAAAAATGCCCAACACA
Organism: Juglans mandshurica; assembly: GCA_022457165.1. Classification (NCBI taxonomy): domain Eukaryota; kingdom Viridiplantae; phylum Streptophyta; class Magnoliopsida; order Fagales; family Juglandaceae; genus Juglans; species Juglans mandshurica. The sequence continues at coordinate 16,347,482 of CM039633.1, forward strand.
CTGTTGGCCAAGGCCGAGTGGTACGTGCTTGACAATTGCATAGAGATTGAGCACTATATAGAGTAAGTGCACCGTCAAGTATTTTGTTAGCAATTCATTTTGTTATATTGTAAGTGGATCACCAATTAACACGTATTCCTGTAGTGAACACTTTAACAAGATTAAAGAAGAGGACCCGAGTAACATTGAGCATAGGCACCAAAGTCAATTTTCAGCCTGGTTCAGATCACGAATTGCCCTTCCTATATGTACATATCCCTCTATTTTTTATTATAATTAGTAATTGTGTTATCTTTTGTGAAATATCCATGTTAGATTGTCGAGTTGCATGCAATGACTCCCCCTGAGGTGACCAATGACTTATATGCATTAGCATGTGGTCCAGATCCAGTAGTCGCATCATGTTCCAGCTGTATAATGAATGGAATTCGGTTTCACACGAAAGAGCTTGAAAGGCGTCGCCGCACCCAAAATAGCGGGCTTGTTGTTCATGGTGACCATCAAGGTTTGGCTGTTGACTTCTATGGTGTGTTGGAAGATATTACAGAATTACGCTACATGGGTTGGCGTAAGGTATACTTGTTTAAATGTCATTGGTGGGACATTGGCGACACGAGAAGGGGGATACATGCTGGGAATCACTTCACAAGTGTGAATACTTCTAGGCAATGGTACAAAGATGAGCCTTTCACCTTAGCATGCCAAGCGTTACAAGTGTTTTACCTAAAGGACCCGAGTTTGGGAGGAAGTTTACAAGCCGTACACAAGATAACAAATATGAATGTTTACAACATTCACCATAAGACCTCAGAGGAACATGAGGATGATGATGATGAATTCTCTGATGTTGCTACAGAAGACGATGATGACACTTATCTTAGCAACTATGGTTTAGCTTATGAAACTAACCCAGCCATGGTCAATCCACTGACCTGAGTTGATGAAGAGCACTTGCCCATTGATCCGTCAACTATTGCACTAGAGGTGCCGTCCAGAGAAAGTGACGATGAGGTCTTCATTGATGATGACCTAGAGTATAACGAAGATTTGAGCATGGAGAACGTAAATGATGGGGAGGATGATGATAGTGAAGCAACACGTCATTTTGATGATTATGCAGATGATGATGATGGTATATCTACTCTTATATGTTCATTATGAGTTCTCTAATGATATATAATGTTTATCTCATCCACAAAGCTATTTAGTTAAAAAACATTTTGCATCGACCATACATGCAAACTGGAAATGTGGATTTGACAAATAGACAGACTAATTTTTTAATAGAAATGTATATTCCTACGTGCATTTCCATTAATTAATGTTTAATCATGGATTATATAGCTCTCTAACTTAGTGCAAATTAATTATATTTGCAGAAAGCTTGTGTTAGTTGCTTTGACGGACTCGACGAATCTGGATGTGCCACTGCATCGATGTTGACTTTAGACTTTACCACCCACAGCTACAATCCTTGTCATGTCTAGTGCTTCCCCATTATGGTGTAACATTACAATCATGTGGCCTAGATATTAGTGTTTCCACAAGTTTCATAGAACTGACACCAAAACTGCATTCACCGACATATTTTTTTACATGTGCCTATGGAATATATTCTTGTTCATGTTGTCCAGCATGCTTAGAATGAAAGAATGTGCCATCGTGTGAAAACATGTGAATGTTTACCTCTGGGTAAAAAAATCTTAGGGACTGTTGTTGTGGGTTTGACAGTCATCGACATATCTTAGCCCAGATATTTTTAGCTTGTTTGTTTGCTTCAGCTTGAAGAAGGCTCATGTGATGTTCAACGTCGAAACCAGAATTTGTACCTTGTTTGGAATAAATATCTCAACTCTCTCACTTTCATAACAATATTCACCAGCTGACTTTACTCCCAATGCAAGGGTTTTATTTTATTATATCATTAACTTTGATCAGACCAGATTTTGTAATACTTTTGTTTGGATTCAGATTTATTCAAATATATGTGCCTATATTCCCTGGTTATTTTAATATTTTTACATTGCATATAAAGTGTTGAATCATATTGATCTTAAAACTCTAACCTGAAAAAGTATCATATCATATTCCTCTTGCCGTTTCATTACGTAGATCAATAAGTTGCATCGTGTGACCTTCCAGCCACTTGATCAATAAGTTGTTGCGTAAGGCATACTATGGTTTATTTGTAGTAGGGTTGTTTTGTTTGATTATTAACTTGATAAGTTTCTAATATTACAGCAATGGTGACATCTGTAACTCGAGGACGGAGGGGACTACTCCGACCCTGACGTCCACTGATAGTATCAAGCCCTATTGATGAAGCTCCAGCTGCACTGCCTCTGACAAGGAGCCTAATAGATGAGGCCGAGGATCCCCAAGCTAATGAGTCACCTCAAGCAGTACCTGAAGTGGGCCAACAAGAGTCGAACGATGTACAAAATGACAGAAATCAGGGGGATATTATCACAGGTGTGGTAGTTAAATACATGATGTTATATTGTTTTCAGTTTGTCAATTTATTGGTTAGGGGATAATGTTCTTCTTGTGCATATCCATAACTCAATTACTAACTTCTTATTATAGTTACACCTATAAAAAAATGAGGTTGAGGGCCTGCGAAGGGGACATCATTTGAAAAGTTACATAAGTTGGGTAAGATTCCTTTGATTATAAAGGATGGGCACAGGGGTCCATCGTGCGATAATGTCACTGTCTTCAGTAGTGGAGTGAGCTGGGCAGTGAAAGTACATGCAGAAATGCGGCATGCAAGTTAGAGCGCTGTAGACGACAAGGAGAAGCACAAGCTCATCAATCGTGTTAGAGTAGGGGTTTATAAAATATACCCATATTTTGAACTTTATTCACTACAGATTTTTATTTTTATTTTTATTTTTTATTTTATTGTGACAAACCATATGTGATTCAGATTTTGGTTTTGCAGGCAGATTTTGCGTTGGTCTGGACGAAAGAAAACCACCATGAAGCTGTGGTAACGGCTCTCGCTGATAAATACAATGCATACCACTACGAGCTGCACAAGCACTACCTCAAATATGCATCACATGAGGAGGCACTATCCGGTGGGATGTCCATGGTAGATAAACCTGTTTGGGAATGGTTATGTGAAAGGTGGGCCAGCGGGCCATTCAAGGTACTTGTGACTAGTATTGATTTTGGAATTATCATGGTCATGCCATGGTGAGGGCTTTTATTTAATTGATCTATCTTTGATGATAACTCTGATGTTCTATTAATGGCGTGGAACAACCATGTACAAGAGCATATTGAGTTAATAAAAAATATCAACTCCATGTTGTTTAAATATGTAAGTTAATTTAATATTGCCTCATAGTACATAAGAACCAAGACATGGTTATGTTTACATGGTATATTTGTTCCCAAATGTTTGAAGAAGCTAATAAGCAACAAGGCATAAGGCCCCACAAGGTACTTGGAGTGTTTTCTAGTTTGACTTGGATTATTCAAGTATACCCAAAATTATAACTATGTCATTTTACATGACCATTTGACTTGAGTCTAAAGAGATGACAAAAGGGGTTGTCATCAACCTCCCTGAAGTAAGAGACAGTTGTGTATTATGATATCATAATACTAATTACCACTTCTCTTTGCTTTAATCTTTGGAAGTTACGATTTGATTGGTGTGTTAGACTATGCTTCAAAGCTACTATTCATATTTTCTTCACCAGATTTTTTTTACTATTATAGCATCCCATATCCAAGCATTATTTGCTGTATAAGTGTTCTATGCCCAAAAGTGTTGGTGCATGACTTTATTTATCTTGTTTCCCAATGTTTTAGGAGCAGTCTCGAAGAAATACTACCAATAGGAAAAGACAAAAAGTGAAACATACCGGTGGGAGAAAATCATTTGTTAGAATTATGGAAGAGAAGGTAAGACATGTAGTGTGCAGTATAATATAAGTGTTTTAATCAAAGTGAAGTTTGATAGTTACATTTTACATACATTTTCTGTGAAGAGTGAGGAGGCACCGAATATGATTGCTTTTTATAAAGAAACACATTGGTCTAGGCAGAAGGGGAAATTCATAAATGCAGCAATTGAACACAATTATGTGAGTTTGTTTTAAAAAGATTTATCTTTTTTAGCTTCAGCCCAATTTTTAGAGGACTATGCATGACTAACAAAAAAATGTTCAGTTTTTGGCTTGATGATATTCAGAATCTTATGGTAGAGAGATCGAATGAGATGGAGTCTGAGGAGGATGTTGATGTTGCTGCTGCGTATGTTTTAAAAGTGGTCTTAGGGTTCAAATCTGGAAATGCACAGGGGATGGGGCACTCTATGATTCCTGAGCCTTCTCCTTCGCTACAAAAAAATAAGGCATTTGTGCGATTAGCGGAGGAAAATGAAAGAAACAAGACTTCTACAGACATTTATGAGACTAAACTAGAGTTACTTTTGGCTGATATGGCTGCTTTGAAAGAACAATTTTCTGCGCATGACAAACAACTGAACATGATAACATCATAGTTGGAGTCAAGTAGGGAGTCTCAATAAGAGTCTCAATAAGAGACTCAAGGAGATGCTTTGACATCTCTAGACTTGGAAAGTTTTTTGGAGTGTGGGGCTTTTGTGTTTTGTATTCCCCCTGTGCACATGAAAGTGTGTCAAATTTACATAAATTTTTATGTTCCCTGTGGGAAGTGTAGGGGTGTTATATTGAGGGAAAAGTGGCAGGTGGTTATATAGCATATATTTTGTATTGGGAATATATAACTTGGTATCACCATGGAAGTCTTTTACAATAGTTTGGTGCTGGTATAGTGCAGGTAATGGTGTTTGTGATGATGTGAGTTATCTTCTCCTATACAATTCCTCACCTGATTTGTGAAAGTTGATTTAAATTTTTAACCTGAGTCCAGCTAGGTCAAACTTACAGATTTTTTTGTTGCAGGGATACACCATGATGCATGTAGGTAGTTTTCTTCAGCAAGGGTTCCAGCATGGAGAAAAGCAACTTGATGGAACTACACTGTGTCGTACCAGATGGAGAGAATTGGCGACCACCAACACAAGTGAAAAATATAATTGGATCGGAGTAAGTTACTGGTATTCCCAATGTTACTTTGAGCTAAAATTTCCCCAGTTGTGGTTCATAGTCATATAGTTGGGCTGTAATGCATCTAGGTGATTTTAAAAATAGTTTGTTTATAATAAAAATAGGTGAGTAATGACTGATGTATACCAACACCTAAACTGAGAAATTAATAAAACAGATTGATGTTGGTTATGTAACTGGCATAGCTAGCATTAAACTCTGATGCCACGTATTATATATAAAGTGTAAACAGCCAAGTGTTTGCTAAGGATTGGTTTTGCATCAAATCTAAAGGATATGTTAGGGTGCACATTATGGTCCATGTTTATTTATGCCTTAAAAAATACTGGAGTGATGGTTGGACTTATAGGAACTTTGACTTGATAGTATACTATCTTGTTTAAACACATGGTCTGAAAAGCTACAAATGAGAATATTGTTATTGAGCCATATTTTTTGGTAGTGAAATCTACTGTACAAAGATATTCCCCATTATTTTATATAGGGCTTGAGCTAGCCAATAATTTTCAGGGCCTAAAAGATAATTTTTCTTCAACACCATGCAGATTCGGTTGACACAGTATTAAATATTACTTCAAAACCTTTCAGCCATATACTTGTTATTTTATTTTAAGTTTGCTGGAGGATCTTGACCCCCTCATCGTGAGTTTGTCTTTGGTTGTAAATGACCGATTGTAAATGACCAGTAGTATAAGTTGTAGATTTACGCCATGAAATATGTGGATACAGACATTTTAAGCAACAATAACAATATGGAAGCCTATTACTGTTGAGGCACACCTTGCTTTCATGGGCTAACATCTTTGTGCTTTATTTTCAGGACTCTATCAACCCTCTCATGTGTGGATGAAGAGGATATTTGATGGTCATCTGGATAGATCAAAAGTTGTTGAAGTACATCACAAATTCAATGAAGCTGTGTTTAATTTGGAGTAAAGTTGTAGTATCATATATGCATACTGATGACCATCCTGTCATTCCCACCCATGATAAACTTAATCATGTATTTCCATGGCCTTAATTGAACAATGGTCCTGATTGGGATTTGTTATAACATATTGATATATAATTGTGTTATAGTCCTCTGAGTGTTTATTGCAGTATGTTACATAACTGGGTGAATTTGATACTTAGGTGATCACATAATTTGAGTGTTTGCATAGATTATTGTTGTCTAGAATATTGTTTGCAAAATAGATTTTATCGTGTGTATATATATATATATATATATATATATATAGGTGATCTTAAGTGAAAATGCAAACCATTATTGCATTGATATAAGAATATGGAAAAAGTATTTATTGGCTAAAAATTTGTGAGAAATGTCACAAATCTAGACTATTGTTTACGCACGATAATAGTTAAAAAAAAAAAAAAAACACTTTTTCCCACAAGCTACTCTTTGTAGGTAAAAAAATGGTAGCTAAACTCAACCAGACAAATTATTTCCTACAACATTTATTCATGGACGTTAGTTGTCATACCCATGAAAGTATCTGTGGTAAAAAGATAAATAGGTAGGAAGGGTAGCAAATTATTTCCTACAGGATAAATTCATGGTAATTAATTATTACCGATGGATCAACTTATTTGTGGAAAAAATATTTCAGTTCTATGAAAAACTATTCCCTACGGGATTAATCATGGAAAATACGGTATTTCCTATGAAACAATTGATATGATAAGATCAGATAAGTTTTATACTATAAAACTTCGATTCAAATATTGAAATTCTTGTATCGCCACAAAAAGTCTGGGGATCACCTCATTTCCGCATTCAAACCTTTTTTACATTGAAAGAACTTATTAGAGTCCCCCACAATATCTAATTGTGGGTATGAAAAAATGGGTAATGAAAGACTTGACTCATATTCGATTATAAATTAATTTCTGAAAATTATTTTCTATTTCTAGATTTATAAAAACCATTTCTTGGTGTCAAAATAAGATATATGTGGTATAAAAATGGAGCCTCGGTGGGGATAAGTTTCGTCATGCTTTTACTGACGAAACAAGCCGGTGGGAGTTTGGTTTTCCCCACCACATAATCTCCTGGGTAATAATAATACCCACGAAAAGAACCCGTGGGAAATCAACATTTACCAAGGAAATCGATTACGTGCTAATTGCGACGAGCCACTCAGATTTTGCCTCGAGATGTCTCGTGGGAAAAGGTAGTTATTGGCCATGACTTAAACCTTTCGTGGGATATAACAATACTTTTTTCCGGCAAATTTTATCCCACGAGCTTCCCATGACAAAATTTTGTGGGAATAGAGCTTTTCCCACACAATGGCTGCTTTTTGCCACAAAAATCCTCTGTGGGAAGAACCCGTATTTTTTGTAGTGATGGTGACGTCCCAGCCCAAAGAAATTCATCAAACTGTCGGTATATCGTACTCGATCAGGCTGCCATCTGTAAGGAAAGTATGGAGGTGAGTTTCTTTAAACTCGCCTGGCCGCTAACTAGTTTCCTCAGCATGCAGATGGGAACCTAGCTAATATATATATATATATATATATATATATATATATATATTTGTTAAGCAAGAGACTCAGTACTTCCACAAATCTCGCCACAGCAGATTTCTCACCAACTGTTTCAAATTCTGCGACAAACATATCGGTTCCAACATCTGCTACAAGCATTTCAACTCCAACAAATTGATTTAATCTTTGCTTCCACATATCTTGTACTTAATATTTATCTTGTGCATTCCTTGCCAAGAATGGTATTCATCATCGCATAACATGTCCCTACACTCCTAAGCAAAATGGTACGGCTGAGTGCAAACATAGACATATTATTGAAATTGGATTATCCTTACTCGCTCAATCTCATTTACCTCTCACATATTGGGTTGATGCTTTCTTAACTACCATATATCTTATTAATCGTTTGCCTACATTGGTTCTTAACAATGACACACCTTTCTTCAAATTGTTTGGCAACCATCCCGATTATACATCTCTTCGAACTTTCGGATGTGCTTGTTATCCTCTTTTAAGGCCATACGCATCCCACAAACTCAGTTTTTGTACTAAGAAATGTATATTTCTGGGTTATAGTGCCAATCAACGCGGTTATAGGTGTCTAGATCCAATTTCTCATAAAATTTTTATCTCTCGTCATGTGATTTTTGATGAACTTACATTTCCTACAAAAGATGGTTTAAAGTCCTCACAACCTTCCACGGTGACTACCCCTCATGGTAATTCCTTACCTATTACATTTCCTTTACAATTTAATTCTGATTTACCTATATCTAATATTGGATCTGATCTATCTCTTAGCACTCATGCAGATTCAACTACTCCTCATAATTCTCCTGACCGAAACTCTTTTCCATCTCCACATGATTTCATTCCTCCCACTTCCAGTTTTAATCCTGATATTTCTCCACCTCCAACTCACTCATTAGCCGCACCTATAATTCCTCTTGCCTCTCAAATATCCCATCCTATGACCACTCGGTCTCAAACAAGCCATCTCAAGCCCCGTACCTTTCCTGACTATAAGACATTCTATTCAACAAAACATCCTCTTAAGGCTCTCACCAGTATAATAATGCCAATTGAACCTCGTTCTTACAAACAAGCCTCATTACTTCCTGAATGGTGCACGACTATGCAAGAGGAATATGATGCTCTAATTGCAAACCGTACATGGACACTCTGCCCTCGACCCTTGAATCATAATGTTATTGATAACAAATGGGTCTACAATGTCAAACAAACATCCAATGGTCAAGTTGATCGGCTTAAAGCCCGATTAGTGGCTAAAGGTTTTGAACAAGAATGTGGCATAGATTTCACTGAGACATTCAGTCCAGTTATTAAACCTTCCACCATTAGAGTTATTCTTGCTCTTGCAGTTCACTTTGATTGGAATATACGACAATTGGATGTTTCTAATGCTTTCTTGCATGGTGTTTTACAAGAGGAAGTCTATATGAAGCAACCTCAAGGCTTTGTTCATCCAGATTTTCCTACCTATGTTTGCAAGCTTGAGAAGTCCTTATATGGACTCAAACAAGCTCCACAGGCTTGGTTCATGCGCCTATCTCAATCTCTACTTCAACTTGGATTCATTTCCTCACCAGTGGACTCTTCATTATTTATTTATCATCAAGGGAATATTCACTTGTTCTTTCTCATCTATGTGGATGATATTCTTGTGACAGACACACATCCTTCTCTTATTAATTCTCTTATTGGCAAGTTACAAATGGAATTCAAAATGAAGGACCTTGGTTCATTAAATTATTTTCTTGGCATTCAAGCTCATCGGAACTATAGGGGCTTACACCTTCGGCAATCAAAGTATATTGGTGATCTTCTCCATCGCACCAAGATGACTGGTGCCAAACCTTATCCCTCATCATGCTCCTCGGGACTTAAGCTTTCAGCTCACGATGGTGAACCTCTATCGGCAGCTCAAATTACTGAATATCGCCAAACTGTTGGTGCTCTACAATATTGTACTTTGACTCGTCCGGATATTGCTTTCTCAGTTAACCAACTATGCCAACATATGCATTGTCCAAGATCTACTCATTGGTCTGCTGCTAAGCAGGTTCTCCGCTATCTCAAAGGAACAATTGACAATGGCTTATGGTATCAAAAAGGATCGCTTACTCTTCAAGCCTATTGCGACTCCGATTGGGCAGGTAATCCTGATGATCTCCGTTCGACTACAGGCTTGGTGTATTTATTGGTTCTTGTTTAATATCTTGGACTGCTAAGAAACAACCTGTTGTAGCACGCTCCAGCACTAAGGCGGAATATCGGGCATTAGCAATCACCACAGCTGAACTCTATTGGGTTAGAATGCTTCTCAAAGAACTATGTGTACGGCTCTCTATTCCTCCCACAATCTGGTGTGACAACATTGGTGCATTAGCCTTAGCATCTAATCCTGTCTTTCATGCTAGAACCAAGCATATTGAAGTGGACTACCATTTTATTCGTGAGAAAGTTCTTAATAAAGATATTACACTCAAGTTTATTTGTTCCCAAGACCAAATTGCTGATGTTTTTACAAAAGGATTGAGCATAAGTCGATTTTGTGAGCTTCGGCACAAGCTGCAAGTGTGCCTACCCCCTTCCAGCTTGCAGGGGGATGTTAAGCAAGAGACTCAGTCAACTTCCACAAATCTCGCCACAGCAGATTTCTCACCAACTGTTTCAAATTCTGCAGCAAATGTATCGGTTCCAACATCTGCTACAAGCATATAAACTCCAACAATTTGATTTAATCTTTGTTTCCGCATATCTTGTACTTAATATTTATCTTGTGTATTTGACTTTTCAAATGTAGTCTTATCACTATAAATTGTAACAACCTGAGCTATATAAATATACTAATAAATGGACTAATCTGGTATTGAGGCCAGATCTCTTTATTCATTTTCTTATTTCTTTTAATATATATATGTTCACGACTTTTTATAGTTTGTAGTAGCAAATTAGGGAGGGTTAAATTATACATACATTCGGACTAAAAGTGGGAAAAAAATCATGAATATATATAATTGGAAACATTAACATGTATTAAGAAAATAGATCAGGAGTACTATGTGTGGCGCCGAGCTAGAGAATCATGGAAAAATATATACTGTGATATATATATATATATATATATATATATATATATATATATATACAGATGCGTTAGATAAGATGAGAACTAATTAATTATAATACCATATGACAAACAAGCTTAGGATGATGCTGATCTCTGCAAGCGTATACATATTTTGAGAAGTGTTGGATATACATGAGTAGTAATTAAGATGCGTCTCGATTATGTAATACATTTGATTTAATTACTTTACAATAATAATAAAAATATTTATAATCTAGTCACGCCAATTTTCTGCTACGTCCTACGTTGAAGTATATGCATGCATGGCCACAAACTTTCGGCAAGCTTGCCTTCAATATAATTTGGTAGCTAGCTAAGCTAGCTAGGGTTTACGCGGTACTAGAGGGTAACGCGTGTAGAGTTTGCTCTCCATAGATTAATATAGAATGCTTTTAAGTAATATTATTGCAGTCCCCCACGTTGATGGTAATTAGATTATGCATGCAAAATAAATTAATATAACCTGATATCATGACCCCCTTATTTTAGCCATGTTTGGAGCTGGTTCATACATACATACATACATACATACAAATCAGATTGTATAACTCATTACGGGAATAGCTAGCATCCAATATTACGCCTGTTATAAATTTGAATATTGTCCAATAACCAACTTGATCAAACAACTTTACAAACTAAAGCAAGACAAGAATAATGAGTTCGGCTTCATGTTCGAGTTGATGTTTCAGATGCATGGTATATTATATAATATGCATAATGTACGGCCTCATGTTCGAGTATATTCTGGATGACCATAAATAATAATAAATTGCTTTGCCATATGATGCATGAACCCAGCTGAAAAGTCAGCTATATATTATGATTTATATGAGTTAGTTTAGATTTGGAGACTGTTTAGATTCGGAGACTGTTCAAATAAGTCTATACAGTTATATTTAAAAAAAAATTAAAATTACAATAATATCTTTTTTAAAATGATGAATTTTTTTCTTTTACGCCCATTCATTAATGGGATTGATCTCTTACTCATGACTGTAAATAGAATTTCTCTTCATATATATCTAGAGCAATCGATTATTGGATACAATCTTGATAGCACCCATCATATATCGTCTTCTCTTCCAGAAAAAAAATGGATGCATGCCCATCGAATGATGAAAATTTTATCATATCTAATTAATATATATACTTATAATTCCTATTGGCCCTGCTCTATTTTCAAAACATTATATATACATGAGATTACTCTCGCCTTTCAAATACCAATTGTATAATTATGTATACGGCCTTGTCCCTTAAAATTTATCATTTATTTTTTAAAAAAGAAAAATATCGCGCAAGAGATATATCTAGTTATGAAATAGAAGCTAGGCAGCAGCCAGACTCGTCCTGGAGCTTTGTTGCCGGAGAAGTTTACTACTGCGTACAGTTGTCTGTCAGACACATATGAATTTCAATCTGAGGTTTAAACAGGTAGCTAGAGTCGTACGCTCATTTTCAAAGTGGACCCTTTGTATCGATATCTCAGTTATCTGGGTTGCCCTCACATGGAGCTAGCTAGCTCATGAATGATGTCATATTAAGAAAACTATACACAAGTAAAGAAATTAAAAATGTGCTACAATTAGTGAGAAAAATATGCTTGACTAACAGCCTAAACTTTCCAATAATACACAGACAGCTGATGATCACTACATACATATTTACTTTGATTTAGCAATCTGACTTGATACTTGCTGGTTAGATGCATGTATTCCTTATAGAATGATGTCATATTAAGGTAACCAATTAAGCAGATTGCATTCTCTCTCGAACAGTACGTTATATGCAATATTGTGTTGGCATAATTTATTTCTGAGCCTAACCGGTAATTATCTTCTCGTGTAGTACCTCTGATAGTTTGGACATGGCATAGTGCATATACAGGTTAATTATTCTTTCTTTCTTAGAATACTGTGCAGGTTTTAAGGGAACCGGTTTTTCCGGAGAGTGTGGACACCCCTTCAAGACTCTCACACTCAATAGTACACAAAAATCATTAATGATCTTAAGGTGGTGGTCGAAAGAAGACCACATTTTACGTGCACAGCCACATTGTGTGTTGTGTCATTCTCAGTTGACAGCATTTGTGGCTGTCCCGGCCTCCCTCAAAACTCCCCCGGCCCTTTCTAAATTCCTAAAAAATCAGGTGACCCCCCCAAACCTTATAAATGATAGCAGTGAGGATCAAAGGATTTTCGCAATTCCAAACTTCCATCGATCCTAGCTTGTCATGTCTTCGAGAACTCTCCAATGGCTAAGCCTTGTGGGCATTATATGGCTTCAGTCCATAAATGGGACAAACTCAAACTTTCCAGCTTATTCATCTCAACTCAAGAACCTTCTTTCCATTTCCCAAGTGCAACTCAACAACCTTGCCTTTGCCTCAGATGCAGGAAAGCTCTTAGGTTGGCTTTCTGGCATAGCAGTTGTTTACCTACCACTTTGGCTGGTTCTCATCATTGGTTCTTCCCTAGGGTTGCTTGGTTATGGTTTGCAATATCTTTTCCTTTCAAACCAGATTTCTCTGTCATACGGGCATATTTTCGTGCTCACTGTTGTGGCAGGAAATAGTATTTGCTGGATCAACACCGTTTGCTACGTTGTTGCCATACGAAATTTCCCATCTGATCACCAGGTTGCGGTCGGATTAACAACTAGCTACCTAGGTCTAAGTGCAAAGATTTACACAGATACGGTAAATGCTGCCTTTTCTTATTCACCAGTTGAGAGAGCTAAAGCCTATCTCCTTCTCAGCTCTATCCTACCCGTTATAGTTAGTGTTATAGCTGCACCACTGGCCAGAGAAGTTGAAGTTGGAAGGCCAAGAAACATGGGAGTTGGGTTCATAGCCATGTTTGTGATAACAATGGCAACTGGGGTCTATTCTGTGATCAGCAGTTTGGCGTCGATATCAGGTAAATTATCTCCATTGGGTCATGCAATTGGTACCGGTGTGTTCTTATTGGCCCCTCTAGCAATTCCAGTTGCAGAGAAAATTATAGAAGTAGTCAGAAAATGCAATGTAAATATAGAAAAAAAAGTGTATCATTTTACTATAGAAGATAACATTGAAGGTGCGGAAAGAATGGAGATTGAAGTAAAAGATAAGAGAGGGGAAGTAGCCGGTGAAGTTCGTCAAGAGAGTGAAGGTGCAGAAACAATGGAGATCAGTGGGGTAAAAGAGAGTGGAGATCAAGGCGGTGATGTTCATGTTATAGAGGAGATTGGAGTGAAGGTGATGCTGAAGAGATTGGAGTTCTGGTTATATTTTTTCGTTTACTTTTTTGGTGCAACACTTGGTTTGGTGTTTTTGAACAACTTGGGACAAATAGCCGAGTCTCGTGGGTACCCAGGGACGTCTTCTTTGGTCTCTCTGTCTTCTTCTTTTGGGTTCTTTGGCCGTCTCATGCCGTCCCTTGTGGACTATTACTTCTCAAGGTAACTCATTCTTTCATCTTCAGACAAATTAATATATTACTTTTGATCCATTTCATAGAGAAATATAATAATCAAGATGTTCATATTTTTACTATATACTTCAAGTAAATTATTGGAGAAATCTTATACCAAATATTTTAATGTCACCTCATCATGTATTTAATGCAAATAATATGTGTCCATATATATATATTATATATATATATATAGATGTGTTAGTTGATATATTCAAGTGAGAAGAACCGACCTAAACCAACTTTCCTGCTGTAGAAATTACACAAAAGAGAAATTTTATTTGCAATCTCTACTTGGAGACTACATGTATAAACACATTATAAAATGAGAGAAAACATAATTTTAAGAAGGATAATTTTATAATTTTAAAAAATTTTAAAGTTAAAATAGCTTAAACTTACATTACAGTCTCCATTTAGGGACTGTAACTAGCCTTCCTCAATTATAAAAGCTCAGCAATTCTGACATGGTTTTTAATGTTGATGATTTTGCCTTGAATTGTCCAGGACCAAGCGTACGATATCAAGACCAGCTTCAATTGTAGCATTAATGGCTCCAACAGCCGGAGCTTTCTTCTTACTTGTCAGCAAGACCAACCTCTCTCTCCAGGTCAGCACTGCCATTATAGGAGTGTGTTGTGGAGCAATCACTTCGGTCGCCGTATCCACAACCACCGAGTTGTTTGGGACAAAAAATTTCTCAGTGAATCATAACGTGGTGGTTGTAAATATCCCAATAGGATCCTTTCTGTTTGGTTACTTGGCAGCCATTCTTTACAGCAAGGAAGGAAAAGGAGATAATGGGAAATGCATGGGAGTGGAATGCTACAGAAACACTTTCATCATCTGGGGTTCCCTTTGTTTTCTTGGAACTTTTCTTGCTTTAATTCTATACGCTCGAACTAGAAAGTTGTATTTAAAGGCTCCCATGAAACCACATGATCAATTTGTAAATTTATTTTCTATAATCTCTTTACATATATAACAGTTAACTTTAATTCGAACAGACTTGATTTCCCTTGATTAATCTTCTGTCATGGGAATTCAGCATCATTGGGATCTGAAAAATGTTCATGCCCTTTAAGCTACCCATAGATCCTACAACATTTATATATGCCACCCACCCTTACATGAGTACTTTTGGACAAAATAGGCCTATACGAGTATTTTAATATTGTATCTATTAATTTCTCTCTGCATTGAACCATCCAATACGGTTGAGAAATTGAAGAAGCCTCATGAATTGCTTTAAATGGGCTACCCATACTATCTATATTGCCATTGCCCTGTTGCTTGGGAAAGTTAAGCTTCGAAGAAATATGATGAAGGCATGCATGCATTCACCCATCCCCATATTTCTCATAATAAAAGTATATTCTTCCACAATCTTAGAGATCTTTATTTATTCGTTTTTGTGCTCAATAGTTTCCTTAAAAAAAAAATGAAAGCATATATCAATATGTATCCATATATGAGTAATGTTAAATACAGTTGTGAAGTGTGCAAACACCGCGTAATCTTTTTGAAAACAAGTGGAGTCCAGTACTATTAAAAAATTAATTTTTTTCATATGAGTCTCATATTTACTTACTTTTTATAAAATAATTATATGATATTTACACACTCCACAATTATAAATATCATTTCTCCATATATAATACCATAAAAATAATGTACTTGGATAAAAGATGGAGAAAATATATACTTTTTAAAATTGTGTCCTTTATTATAACTAGGATAAAGAAATTGACAAGTCACCACAATAAGTTCCACATATATATCTTCCCAAATCACAACAAAACAACCAAGAAAAATTTATAACGTGGGACCCTCCTATACACTCGAATCACGAAATATAAAAAATGTTACCAAAACCATTAATAACCATTCATCTCTTCGTACGAACCTCCAAATTAATGATGAAAGCATGATGGTTTGGTTGGATCATGAGTTTATTTTCATAAAAATTTTCATCTTATTTTATTCATCATTATAATTTTATCAAATTCTCATATAAAATAGAACAAACAATTCAACTATTTAAAATTTTAAAATAAAAATAATATTAAAAAAATATATTCTAACAATATGATTTAGTTTGATTAGATTAATTTTTATCTCAATTCATTTCATTTTATTTACGAAAACAAACTAAACTTTAATGATGCAAGCATGATGGTTTGGTTGGATATGTGTACCATCACAGTGCTAAAACCGATCCTGTCCGGTCGATTTGATGCAATTCCCAGCGCTAGCCTACAAGTGTTTGGCAAACAAATCTCACCATGCCCACCATTACTTGTGTTGGATCTGCACGTAACCTCGGTTATCACGAGTTTGAAAATTCAGTCTGAACACCCAAATTGTTAGGAAAAAATTGTAATTCATCCAGTAATATCAGAAAATTAAGTACTTGGTTTTACATTCAGCATGATTTACATGTTTTTTTCCGTATTCTTTTATGTGCAAGTTTGAATCTAAGGAGTATTGAAAGAATATTCTTCTATGATATAGATTAATCTATCTCATATCAATTAGGTAGTGGTTAGCATAAAGAGGACATGATCAATCATAATCAATACTAATCCCAAGTTACCAACCAACAAAGAGAAACATCATGATTGCCATTTGATTGCGAGTATATCTATGCTAATACAGGTATTAATACGTTTTTCTGGAATAGTTAAATATGTATATGAAACTTTGGCATATAGTTCAAAGATATTGACGCCATAACAGAATAAAAGACTATTTTGACGGCTAGTTAAACGACGAAAGCTAAGGATTGAGATTGAGAAAATTCACAAACAGAGAGAAACTCTGAGATAAACTTTGAAATTAAGGTTTTACGATCAAAATAAATCATTCCTCCCCTGTTTCTGAAGCCCACAAGCCGAGCTTAAACAGCAAATGAAAAATGACAAATCTGTAATTAAGGTCAAACAATAGAATACAGAATAAGATAATTACGACTAAAGATAAACATTACCCTAAAAGAGAATTAACCAAAAATGAAAGAGTTGATTAAAATTGACATTCTGGAGGTAAAACGGCTAATTTTGGGGTCAAAAAGGGGCCCACCAGGCAGAGCATGGTGACCAAAACGTGCGCGCCGAAGAAAGCTTTCCATATTGGGGTCATATGCGCAATTCTGACACTTGTAGCCAAAGTTATTGTTAAATACGGATGTCACCACTTCTCCTCGTCCAAACAACTAAGAGATAAGTCTCATCGTCTAACCGAGGAATAAGTCTCTTCGCCCAACCAAGAGATAAGTCTCATCACCCAAGCCTTTATCTCTTCCCGCCTACTTAAGTCTCCTCATCAAATATGTCGCTTCTCGCCCAAATCTACCGCCTCTCGCCCAAATCCTAGGAATACTCATCATTGGGCCTGGATCCTCCGACATCAGTCTCTCTGGGTTGGAAAGAACTCACCCTCGAGTTCACGTAAGCATCTACGAAGCATGCGTGGACTGAGGTGGTCATCTGGAAGGCACAACCAACGTAGACTCTGTACCTAGATTTTTTCTTGTTTTCATATAAATTTAGACTCGCATACTTACATCATTCTCACCAGTTTGAAGAAAATTCGTCCTTGAATTCTAAATCTTCTTGCCTCGGTTTTTTGCATGTCCAGTTAAATCCATCTTTCTTCTGTTTTGGATTCTTATCCCAATGATCACGAGCTGACATAACTTTGATCAGCACGAAATAAAATAGTATCATAGTCTAAAATCAAATCTCCATCCCCCATTCTGAATCCAAAAACAATATTCTTCCTCGGAGAACTTAAAGAAAACTCCTCAATTCCCAGAAAATCAACATAAGTAACTGGCTCAAAAGTTTTTTCGTCTTCAATACTCAAACTTTCACCGCCATCTTCCTCTTCAGAACTTTCTATATTTTCAGAAAAAAGCAGTTATCTCTTCCACGGCTTCATCTTCGTTGGAATAGGTATCGTAAATCGGCATAGGATAGGGGTGATAAACGGTCCGGTCCGGCCGTTTCGGTCCGGACCAGATCTGACTGAGACTGAGACCAGTCGGTCTTGGTCCACATTTTAGAGGACCGAAAAGTTTCAGTCCGGTCCACGGTCCAGGATTTTTCCGGAACGGACCGAACCGAATGAAAAATAAAAATAAAAAATATATATTTTATATATATTTTTATATAATAATTGTACAATTAACAATATAAAATTTTAAATATGTTATTAATACTTGTTAAAATTCTATAAATTAATAATATTTTATATATATCTTCATCTAACCTATCACTATTAAGTATTAACAATATAAAATTTTAAATATGTTATTAACACTTGTTAATATTCTATGAATTAACTAATATATAATATCAATTAGTTAATTATATAGTAATTATATAAATTAATAATATAATTTTCATCTAATCTATTATCATTGACCATATAAAATATTTTTTTATTGAGTTTGTTACATAATCCACATTAATAAGTCACTTAATTTAATTTAGTATTTTAAATACATTTTTTTCTTAATTATTTAAAAAAATAAAAAAAATTAGGCCGGTCCGGAAAATAATGGACTGAAAATATTCGGTCCATTGCCGGACCGGACCATTTGCACCCCTAGTGTAGGATTCCATCCTATGGAAAAATGTTCATCTTTGAAGTCATCTTCTTCAAAGTAGTAATCCCACTCGACCTCAAGCAACACATCAACGAAACCTTCAATCTGTAGAGTACTACGAGATTCTGGTATGTCGACTCTGAAACCTAGGTCTTTGTATCGTTCCTCCTCGGTGTAACAATCAACGGATTTTATTCCTTGCCTCAAAGTGCGAAGTCGTTGAAACAAGGTCTGAGTATATCCGAAGGGCAAAAAGTGATCCTTTATCTTTTTTTTCATCTTTTCCCAGTCGCAAATCTTGGCTTTACCTTGTCGCTTTTGAGACCGCTTCAATTGCTCCCACCAGGCAGACGGTCGGCCCTTTAGTTTGATGGCGACTAGTTTCACCTTCATACGATCTGGGACATCCTTGTATTCAAAGATACGTTCCACTTTGTGCAACCAATCGATGAAGCACTCCACTTGTAGAGTACTAGAAAATTCCGGTAGATCCACTCTGAAGCCTAGGTCTCCACCTTGCTCCTCCCAACCATGGTGCTCCCAGATTAGAGCACAGTTGTGATACGTGTTTTCGAAACTGAATTCAGACTCTTGATCATAAGTCTGACCCTCCAGGTTTTGTGCCTCTAGACGTTGGGATTAATTTTGCCATTTGCCTTTGCAAATCTACAACCATCGCGTCTTGTACATTACGATTGCGGGGAGTGACTTCCTGATTCGGAACTTGTCCACGTCAACCATGACCTCTACTACCAGCCATGTAAACTGATGATAATTCACCTCAGGAAAACGCTACAGCTCTAATGCCAACTGATGCCAAACATAATAGAAGATTATTCTGACGGCTAGTTAAACAATGGAAGTTAAGGATTGAGATTGAGAAAATTCCCAGACAGAGAGAAACTCTAAGTTTAAGGTTTTACTATGAAAATAAATCAATCATCCCCTTTTTCTGAAGCTCACAAGCCGGACTTAAATAGTTAACAAAAAATGGCAAATATGTAATTAAGACCAACAATAGAATACAGAATAACATCAGTACTAAAGATAAACATTACCATAAAAGAAAATTAACCAAAAATGAAAAAGTTGACTAAAATTGTCGGTTTGGAGGTAAAAATACTGATTTTGGGGCCGAAAAGGGGCCCACCAAGCAAAGCATGGTGACCTCGACGTGCACGTCGAAGAGAACTTTCCGGATTGGGATCATATGCGTGATTCTGACACCTGTAACCAAAGTTATTATTAAAATACGTATGTCGACACTTCTCTTTACCCAACCAACTAAGAGATAAGTCTTCTCACAAAAACAAGAGATAAGTCTCATCGACCAAGTCTTTAGCTCTTCCCGCCTACTTAAGTCTCATCGCCCAAATCTGTCGCTTCTCGCCCCAAATCTTCCGCTTCTCATCCAAATCTATCGCTTCTCGCCCAAATCCTAGAAATACTCATCATTGAGCCTGGATCCTCCTGCATCAGATATCCGGGTCCATATTCCTGTAGGTTATTGATTAGATGTATACAAACATGGTTTAGACTATTATATTTTCCATGCAAGTAATGCTACAATTCAAGATGGTTTAGATGAAGTTTGAATAGTGAGTTGAAATGAGATAAAAGTTAAAAGTTGAATAAAATATTATTAGAATATTATTTATTAATATTATTATTATTTTAATATTTGAAAAAATAGAATTATTTATTATATTTTGTATGAAAATTTAAGAAAATTATAATTATTAGATGAGATGAATTAGATCAACTCTTAATACAAACAGGGCCTTAAGACTACTATACTTTGGCATATACTGATTGATGTGACACGTTTGTTTGAAGTGGACTTATAAGCCAACCATTTAAAATAAAATATATCAACTAATTTTAACTGAAATGATGAACTGCAAGATGAAGAACAGCATTACTCTCCTCATCGCTCATTGTAGGGCCATTTTCAGACGTCTAACGTTAAGCAAGTGCTTTTTTTTATTATTTTGAGGTACAGTTATCGTGAACCACTCAATTTAGTAACTTGACTAATGAGACCCCAATTGGATGCTGACCACTCCATGTGTATTCATGAGGGCCACACGCAGAGACCTGATTAAATATGCATCCTTTTAACTGAGAATGCCATGGCAGTCGATGTTGAATTTGTCGCCCTAATTAAAGATTAATCAGTCGCTATTAATCTTTGATTTCAGTTCTCTAGGGGTATTTAATTATTTGGAGACTAGTGGGGTTACATCTTCATACCAACTTTGGTGGCAAATAATGAAAAACCATCTTCATGCATTTAATTTCGGCAGCCTTGAGATATTATATATGCAAATTGACAATAGGACAAAAGCCGAGGGATCATGATGATGGTTTGTTTGGATTTTGTTAAAGTTTTAATACGCGGTAAGGGTGAATAGAGAAGTACAAAAGATCATGTTAAAAAACCAACTTATATCAGTATATGAACCCAAATCCTTCCCCCAAAAAAATACCCAAATTCATCAAAAAATAACCACCCCCCCATGTTCATCAGAGAAGAACATGACCTTGTAAAGGCTCTCTTTCCTGTCATTTTCCCAAACAATTCCAGAATATTAGAATTCTGCTGATCATTCAGTTTCTGGCCAAACAACAGAAGCACCCATCAAGTTGTAAGGTGGTAAGTACCGATCAAAAAATAGTTGTGAAGTGGTAAGTATTGGGGGGAGGTGAGGAAAAAATGAGGCTTTGACTGGTGACTAGTTTAGCCCAATTATTTATAATCGAGTAAAAACCTACTTCTAGGAAAACTAATGTCACATTAAATCTGATGAGCAGTAATTTACCATAGTCTCATTGATTTCTGGCTGATGCGACAGTGGCACTACTCTGAAACTTTCCCTTCCACAATTTCCAAGCTTTCCTGACTTCATCCAATTGTACATCAGGGATGCTTGTATGCTCATCCAATTTTTCAACCCATTCTTTCCAAGGAGAACCAAAAGGATCCAATAACTTTGAGACTTCAGGCAACATTACAGAGGTGTAGAAATCGTCAACTGCCATCAAAATTTCTTCTGACTCAACTATAGTCAGCATTTCAGGCCTCGTTACATCTCCAGGTCTTTTTCTCAGAGAGAAACTGTTTCCCCTCAAAATCAGAACTTCGGATGGGGCAAGGGGTAGAACAATCCGTGAGAACTTGGAAAGTGACAACATTAGAATATCTCTGGGAAGTAAGTTGCGCTTTACTGCCACGGCAGTCCCAACCATTTTGCGGATCTATGGAAAAGACTGATGTTAAAAGATTATGGAATGCATTAGTATGATAAACGGACCACATTAGCTAATCTGATTGCAACTTTCTTCACCAAGTACAAGGCAACCAAAGGATAGCTATAACTCAACTGATTAATTTTTTTTTTTTTATCAGTAAAAAGATAAATATTATATATATGAATGAAATATGCGTAGTCCTTGTACACAGGAAGTATACATAAGAACTCCTAGCTACATTCTAAGGACAATAAAATAAAGACAAGAATTCCTGAATATTATCCCCATCTAATACAATAGTAGAAAACCAACACATTAAAGTATGGAGAAAAAAATTCTTCAACTCGGTCATTGAGCGATCCTTATCTTCAAAACAACGTGCGCTCCTTTCTGTCCAAATACATCACATAATACACAACGGAATCATCTTCCATACTGCTACCACTTGATGACTACCTTGCATATTTGGCCAACACCCCAACATATCCACCACCCTCATAGGCATAACCCAAGCAACATCAACCCTTAAAAAGATTTCATCCCACAACACTCTTGCTAACTCACAGTGTAATAATAGATGATCCACAGATTCTCCATTCTTTTTGCACATGTAACACCAATCCAACACTACACAACCTCTCTTTCTCAGATTTTCTGTGGTCAATATCTTCCCAAGAGCAGCACTCCAAACAAAAAAAGAAACTTTCAAAGGCACACGGGATCTCCAAATACTCTTCCAGGGAAATTGAATACTACCTCGTTATGTTGTTAAGATACTGTAATACGCCTTCACTGTACATATCTTGTGGTTATTAGTCCGCCACTTCAAACTATCTCGCTGCGCCGTAAGAGTCTCCATCGAGTATAATAGGCTGAAAAATTCTAAAACTATAGGTAATTCCCAATCATGGAAATCCCTAATAAAAAGAACATTCCATTGCTGCACACCATGAGAGTATACATGCACATCTGCCACTGAAGCTTCCCCATTAACTGCAATACAATATAAGGCCAGAAAAGCCCTTTCCAAAGCATAATCTCCACACCACACGTCCCGCCAAAATCTAATACAAACGCCCTCACCAGCTACAAAGCGTATTTGATTTACAAAACCTGGCCATCCCTTCCTTATGTACTTCCATAAACCCACACCATACCTCCCTCCCACTTCGTTAGAGCACCAACCACCCCAATCGGCTCCATATCTAGGATCAATAGTTTCCTTCCACAATGATCCCCTCTCCATATGATATCTCCATAACCATTTTCCCAATAATGCTTTATTAAAAATTCTCAAGTTACACACTCCCAACCCCCCATTCACAACTGAGGCACATACAATTTTCCATCTAACAAGATGGAACTTCTTTTCCTCCCCCATACCTCCCCATAAAAAAGCCCTGAAAAGTTTCTCCATTCTGTTCACCACCCCTACAGGCAAAGGAAACAAAGATAGAGCATATGTAGGGAGGTTAGTCAGTGTACTCTTAATAAGAGTGAGGCGACCCCCTTTTGATAAATACACCCGTTTCCAACCAGCAAGCTTTTTCTCTATCTTCTCCACTACTCCATCCCATATAGCTCTATTCTTGAAAGTTGCCCCCAACAAGAGGCCCAAATATTTCATTGGGAGCGAGGACACCTTACAATTCAAGAGGCTTGCCAAATCTAGGATATTAGAGACCTCACCCACAGGAACCATCTCAGACTTGCCCAAGTTCACTTTTAACTCTGACACTGCTTCAAAACAAAGTAGTAGAGCTCGTAAAGTTTGGATCTGGCTACTAGTCGCTTCACAAAATACTAACGTGTCATCTGCAAATAGAAGATGTGAAATGATAATGGAACCACCAGAACCATTGCCCACTTGAAATCCTGATAAGAAACCTCCCCCAACAACAGCCTGCATCATCCTACTTAAGGCCTCCATAACCATAACAAAAAGAAGAGGAGATAGAGGACCTCCCTGCCGCAATCCCCGCGAACTATCAAAAAAACTAGCAGGTGTGCCATTAACCAGGACCGAGAACCGAGCGGTTGAAACACAATGTCGCATCCATGCAATCCACCTATCCCCAAATCCAGTTCTCTCAAGCAAGTATAAGAGAAATTCCCAATTCACATGATCATATGCCTTCTCCATGTCAAGCTTGCACAAAACACCTGAACCTCCCTTCTGTAATCTGTAGTCCAAACACTCATTTGCAATGAGTACTGAATCAAGAATTTGTCTCCCACGAATGAAGGCATTCTGGGACTTGGAGATAATATGTTCCAACACCGGACTAAGCCGGTTAGCAAGCACCTTCGAAATAATCTTATAAACGCCACTAACCAGACTTATAGGCCAAAATTCTTCAAAAGAAGCTGCCCCATGTTTCTTGGGAATGAGAGCAATAAAGGTCGCATTCAGTGATTTTTCAAACTTTTGGAAAGAATGAAATTCATTGAAAACCTGCAAAATACCACATTTTACTATGTCCCAACAGGTTTGAAAAAAACCCATTGTAAACCCATCCGGATCCGGCGCTTTATCCTTTGCCATACCCAAAATGACCTTATAAATCTCTTCTTCGCCAAAAGGTCTCTCTAACACATTTGCACTCTGCGGGTCAATAGCCTCAAAATGCAAAGCATCAAGCATTGGCCTCCAAATAACCGATTCTGAAAGCAGGGTCTCATAGTACTGAACTATATGATTTTCAAGCTCGGATGGAGAAACTAGTACTTGTGACCCTGAATTAAGAGACTCAATAGCATTGTTACGCCTATGAGAATTGGCCACTTTGTGAAAGAACTTTGTACACCTATCACCTTCTTTCAACCAAAGAGCCCTGGATTTTTGCCGCCATTAGATCTCCTCTGACAACAAAACCCTCTCCAAATTTGCCATAACCATGCCCTTCCTCAATGCCACATCTTCCGAGTTATCTCCCAAGAACTCTTTCTCTTCTAAGTCTTGCAGTTCCTCCATCAGTGTACCCTTCTAACTGTTGATGTGACCAAACACCTCCAAATTCCACTTCCTCAAATCTTGTTTAAGAGCCTTCAATTTGCCTGCAAGAATGTAACTAGGGGTACCAATAAACTGATATGAAGCCCACCAAGCACGTACCATCTCTACAAACCCATCCGCTGTAAGCCACATGTTTTCAAACTTGAAATATTTGTGCCCCCTGTGTTTACCCCCACATAGGAAAGTGATCTGAACTGACTCGAGCTAGTTGTTTCTGACTTACTTCCGGATATTTAGCTTCCCACGAGGGAGATACCAGAAATCTATCCAATCTCGACCAAACCCGTCCATTTGACCAAGTGTACTCTCCTCCTGCCAAAGGAAGATCCATGAGATCAAGATAAAAAATGAACTCATTGAATTCCTCCATAGCCATCGAATGTCGACCATGCCCTGATCGCTCACTAGGAAAACGAATAGTGTTAAAATCACCACCCATGCACCATGGCACATCCCATAAGTAGTATAAACCCGCCAACTCCTCCCACATCCCTCTTCTAATCCTATCCACATTAGGACCATAAGAGTCTGCAAATGCCCATTCCCATCCGTCCACCACATTTTTAAATAGAGTCGCAACAGAAAACTCTCCAATACATTCCTCAATCATCTCAACCATTCTTTTATCCCACATTAGTAACACTCCACCTGAGGCTCCCACTGAGGCCAAATAAGTCCAACCCACATACGGGCATCCCCATAAACTTCTCACAATTTTTCTATCAATGTGTCGCAATTTTGTTTCTTGCAAACACACTACATCCCCCTTCCACAACCGTAATAACGATTTAATACTACCTCATTTATTACGATCATTGAGCCCCCGAATATTCCATGATATAATCTTGGGCTTCATAATAAAACTATGTTGCCCCTTCCTCTCGATCTATCCCTTCCACCACTCCCTTCTTTCACATCATAATTCACAGAGCATGTTAACTTTTTAAGTTCTCTATCACACTTTGAAGCTGACTTCAAATGGCTATCGTCAAGAGCTACAAGAAGAGCCTTAAACTGTTCTTCGTAGCCTCCAAACAAAATCCCAATGACAGCTTGAATCTCTTCTACTTTCTTGAAAACCCACTTTGACGATCCACTCCCATATTTAGAACTAGGAGGAAGCATACACAAAGGAGTAAGACCGACCCCCTCCTCAACTGCAGGAGTAAAAACAACCAACTCCGAGCCACACGCTGAATCTGGTTCCCCACTGACAGGGGCAACCAAATTTAACTTTACAGCCCCATCCCCCACCTTATTCTCTTCCAAAGATCTCATCTCCAGTGGTAGAGGGTCTAACGAAGCCCCCAATATCGGTATAGACACAGCTGACTGCACAGGGCTCACCACTGTGCCTTCCATCCCCCCACACGGCAACTGGTTATTTCCAAAGAACAACCCACGACACAGCGATGGTAGTTCACTCAAAAACCCATCTTCAACCCGCGAGATTGACCGAGTCTTCATGTGGCCCTTCGACCACCACGCACGGCTGGGTCTGTGCAATCTCCGATAAGAACCCATCTTGCGACGACAGAGGATCAGCCCTCACAATCTCACCGCAGCAACATCCTCTACGATCTCGCCATCTTCCAACCTGGAAGACTCTACCGGCACACCGTCGAACTCGACAGCTACCGGCGGTACTTTCTGTGCCGGTGGGAAGACCGACACGGCGCTTATCGGCGCCATCTGGAGCTGATTCAGCAACTGGACCGATATATTAGTCGCTCGTTGTTTAGCCCGCTAGTGTTTTGTTTTTGGGCCTACATCTTGGCCCAAGGCCAAGCCCATATCCTCGGACGAGCCTATACCAAGACCAAACCCAGTTTTCTCGCAGCCCACAAACGGACCCAATTCTATCCCTGATTCACGGCCCAATCCATTCTCTTTAATAACACCCGAAACACAGCCCATACCCAATCTCAATACCTCCTTGCCTTTAACGCAGCGTTTTAACCAATCTATTTCTTCTAATAAATTCCCAACTTTTTTCTCCATCTCCCCTAACACCCTTAAAATGTTTTCCTGATTTGGCCCCAACAGTACACTGCCATGCACGATCTCTGCACTTCCCATGCCTGGCAACCCAGCACTCACTGCTCGAGCCTGCCCCTTCTGCGTTTGAAGCGTTTGACTGTACGATTGCCCCCCAACTGCCGTCCACGGAAGAGCACCACCACCACCCCTAACCATCTTCTGGTTCCCACCCTGCACCATACCACCTCTGTTTCTCAAATTCGAAACAGAGGAAGGAGGACTGAGCTCCTTAACAATAACACCAAAGTTCTTCCACCCTTTGCCCTTCCTTCCTTCAGGCACCAATAGCATGCCTCTCCTCTTGTCATGCCCAAATTCAGAAATGAAGATAAAACGACCATTGTTGTTAACACCTCTCTTCACCATTAAAACATTATTTCCCTTTCTACGAGTTCTCAAGAACTCTACAGGACCCAAAGTAGCTGCACACTCCCTAACCACTGAACCCAACCATCCCAGAGCTTCATGGTCCAAAGAAATGTATTTCACCCCACGGCGGCTGCTCTCAGTGATTCTCCACCACTTATCATTCTCCTTACTGAACTCAAAAACTTTCTGATCAATAACCACCTCTCTGCACAACCCCATCCTAACACAATAAACTCAAACTGGACTAAGACCCTAATCACCACAATATGTTGTTGCCATTAACACAGCACAACCAACAGCAAGCAGAAAAAAAAAACAAAGGAAGAAGTAATGTACGGAGAGAAAAGAAGAGAGAGAAAACTAAGGGTGTAGATAGTCATCAAAATTGGGTACTATCTCCGGCAAATTTCCTAAAATTAACTGATTAAAATTAAGACCAGGGAAAAAGATCTGAATTATATGGCATGTAAAGTGGAGAGGGAAAGGTGTCCATGAAGGGCCACAACCATTATCAGACGCTGGCAGAACACTTGGGCCAGAAAGATTATGCATTACAGTCTATCAATAACGTAATTCTAGAACATAATGGTTCAACATAGTACTTATTAAATGGATTTCCAGAAGCACCTTTGTTGACACCAGGAGGAAGTTTCTATGAAGGCTTATTTTATATATTTTCCTGAAGAATAATAGCAGTTGGAAAGATAATTGATAACTTGCACTTTCGCAATATCAGTACCTACTTATATATCCTCAACAAGGAAAGATTTGGGTAGACGAGCAATTAGTTATCTACATATGTGAGTTATTTTGAAATCGAAGGTACTGCATGGAAAAAATAATTACTGAAACCTTTTGAGTTTAAGGTATTGCATGTAAGACTAAGTGTAAACACCTAATTCAGCCTCCGCAAAATTTAAGAAGTTGCAGTAAGTCCCTACATAATATACAATTTATATTTGATTCCTTTCGTTAGACTGACTAATAGAAATTGATGGTGTCATATCAATTTCTAATATGACAGTTGATGCGATAAACGGAAGCTGGCTTAAACATTGACGCACTTAGAAAGAGATGATGAGTCTGTTAGCAATGATATTTT
This sequence comes from Juglans mandshurica, assembly GCA_022457165.1. Classification (NCBI taxonomy): domain Eukaryota; kingdom Viridiplantae; phylum Streptophyta; class Magnoliopsida; order Fagales; family Juglandaceae; genus Juglans; species Juglans mandshurica. The sequence goes on from CM039633.1 coordinate 16,376,089, forward strand.
TGTTTTTAAAGTTTTGTTTTATCTAACTAAATGGAATTGGAACTTCTTGTATACTGATAGTTGCTTGCCTAAAATTAAGTACCTAACATTTATCATGAGAGATAAGCATATACTCCCTATAGAAGTCACCATCACCTTAAGTTGCACCCTCATGTAATTAAAGCAATTGTTATGTCTACAGTTCCATGTGTGTTCTTCTGCATTTAAATTCTTTTAGGATCTGAAATAATGACTGAATGGCATGTAAAAATGTGTCGAAAACAAATAAACTATTGCCCTTGATTATATTGCAAACACTTACTTGATGTAGCATGAAAGATTCTCCCCATATAGAAAGCTCCACATAAGGAAATCCAAGTGATTTCTCCAGTTTTCCGCAAGAACAGCGAATAATCTTTCTGAAGTGGGAAGCACCTATCCTGTCAATTTTATCAGGTTCATGCAGCCATCTTGCACGGACAACGAAATTGGTAGTGTGAGTCTTCAGACCATTTTCATGCTTATCACCAGTGTCAGATAAACATTCATGAGAACTGCTGGATTCTGAAGAATTTTTGCTCATCCTCTCAACATGTAACGTAGTCGCTCCATCAATCCCAAAATCTTCTTCTGCATCACTTTCCTTACACTCAGAGATTGATGCCTCACTGGATGAGTTTGCTCTTGAAGGGACATTGTCAGTTCCAAGTGATTGTTTGGTACGAAACTGTTCCCTGTACTTGGACCGTACTGTATAATTGTGGAAAGGATGTTCTCCCTACAAATGGCATTCCTAAAATATAAAAATTGGTGCACAAGTAACCCCTAGCACGTGGAAAAATAGACGGTATCTATAGACCATAATCACCATAGACTATTCTTCATAAAGGCCTGATTGAGAGGGTCATAATAAATCATACAGAATCAGCCTTCTGAGCTGGTCCTAAAAGAAGGCTTAGAGAATTCTTATATGAAGAAATATTCAATATTACTTAATAGAAGACCATTGACATTTTCTTCCTCCCATTCATCATAGCTTATTTTCACCATCCAAAAGTATTAACACCAGGTCATTCATATGAGAGGATCTGAAACTTAAGTTAAAAGCACATTAGCTTGCCTATGAGCAGGATGTAGAGTGTAGCAAATAAAATGGGAGCCCGAGACCGGATTGAGTCAATAAAAGGTCATGCAAAGATAACATACACTCCACAACCAGTGGAGAAATGACAAATTTACACTACTAGAGGAGAAAAGAAAGAAATGACAAATGTACCACACCTCAAAAGCATTTAATATATGATTGAAGTCTAACAGATGATGATCAACTTCAGCTGTGCTGAAGTAACTTTTGATTCCAATAATTTCAGCGGGAATAAGATAAGAATACTTCCGGAGATTACACTCCCTTCTAGGATCAAAGCTCCTATAATACAGAAACAAGTGAACCAAACCAGATTAGAATGCAAAATGGAAGAGTAGAACAGAGGTGTGAAACCAAACTTCATGTCATGAGTAACTCAACAAATCACAGACTTCAGGTTAATCAAAACTGTTTCTATTCTTTCCACAAACAATGAGAAATGCAACTCTAACTATACAGACAACATTCCCAAGGCCTGAACAATAACAAGTCAACAATTTGGCCTTCATCTAATAATGAACTATAATGATGTTTGCGAAACTCTTTTCTTTGTCTTCACTAAACGAACTCTCTTTCTCCCATTTTAAATAAGGCAAGATGAGAATTGCAATTTTTTTTATAGTTGCAAAAATGTAATCGACTCAGTTTGGCTAGTTTGCGATTAATTAGTAGCCTAAAGCAAGTCTAATGAGGAAATCATTAATTCATTCATTATATATGCTTACCCAATTCATATCTGCAATAAGTGAAACAAAGTGATTTTTCAAGTAAAAGCAGCACATGCTCAGTTTCTTCTCCATCATCAAGATACCAGAAATCCTCCATTCTTAGTATTACCATCCATTTGATTTTCTATTAGGGGGAAAAACAACAAAAATTCAGGGTCTCACCTCTGTGAGGGTAAAATGCTAAAGACTTTAATATTTTTAGGAAGATAATAGTTGATGTGATTTCCAAGAGCCATGCCATAAGGGTCTTCTTTCCATGCATTTTCAGGAATTTCCATTTTCAAAGATATGGTTGTTGCCAACGAGTGAACCTAAAACATACGAATCACCACAAATATCCAAAAAATTATAAATCAGAACCTCGTGTCGCACACGGGAAAATTATAAATACAATACAAAACAAACTACTCAGCAGAAACTAGTTAATATAAGTTACTCCTTTATCGGTACGGCTACTTCTCGCCCATGAGATTTTCTGGAGATTCCCATAATTACTATCACGGATCCCACCGGCCTTAAAAATGGCCATCTCCAATTGTTCTTCGATAGCTACATGTCAAAGATTGTAACACCTATTTAGAAAGAACCCCTCCCCGCTACCCGCTAGTTGGAGCCAATTGAAGTAGCATATGTAGTGCATAGAAAATGTCATTAAAATAACTTAAAGAACAAACACAGCATGATTGCACAATATTATTGCCCAAAATACATGCATCAAGAAAACAAAATCCCAACAGGGATGTTTCATATTATTATTGCCAATGTATACATATATTGCTCAGTAGAATATTAAGCAATTACAAACTAGAAAGCTGAAAAGAAATGAAGTATCTTACTGGATAATGAGTTTTCATCTCGTTGCATTTGTAGACCTGAAAGATATATAGCAGAAACGTCCAATGTATAAATCAAATTAACATGTTTGGAGGAAAAGTTTCAAAGAAAGAGAATATAAAGGAAGTAACCTCGGTAAGCGGTTCCCACATATCCGACCCGCAAGACCACCTTCTTTTTCCGGAAAGGTTCCCATCTGTGAGTGAAGGATGGAGATGAAGAAGAGGAAGAGGAGCCAGAGCAGTAGGGTAAAAGGGGGAATGTTGGGGTTCTGAAAAGCCAGGAATTTTTTGTTGGGTTGGGGTTTTTTATGAGAAATGGAGAGAGCGGGAAACGAAGAAAGGAGACGGCCATGTGAGCGTCTGCAGAGCTGATGTTGATGAGCGTCTTCGGAAGGAGTGGCCGTACGTGGAGCCCGGTGGGTAATAAAACAGAATAAATGTTGGCAACTTTCTAGCACTCAACACTTCATATTTTTTTAAAAATTTTATTATTTTTTTTTTATTAAATATTTATTATATAAATAATGAATAAAAAATTTAAAATAATTTTAAAAAAATAAACACAAAAAAAATTTTTAAAAAAATATTAAAAAATTTTAAAATTTAAGAAAATGTGGAGTGTGGAATATGATGGAGATTGTATAACAAAACTCAATAAAGCAACTAGGGCTATAATAGAGCGAAAGCCGCTGAACTCGATTCAAAATATTCTAATCTGAGTTTGAAATTTTTATTTATTTTTTATTCGAGTTCGACTCGTTAAATTAAATTCTTAACTCGAGCTCGTCCTACAAACGAACTCTAATCGAATCGAGCTTGATTCCAATTTTTTATTTGTTTTAATAAAATTTAAGAAGTAATAAATTAAATAAATAAAAAATTTAATATTGAATTTGTACAACTAACAAGTAGAACCTCTATTGAATTATAAAATTTTAAAATTTTATAAATAATTAATATCTAACTAGTTGATATTTATTCATAATAACAATATATTATATGTCTATATATATTACTAATACATACACATAATATGATAACATTTATCTATCTCATCGACTAATTATATCTAACTACTTGATTTATACATACTAATATATGAAATTATTAAATCTTATCGATTAATTATTGTACAAATTATAAAATATAACTATGAAGTATATTCAATATATAGATATAAATAATTAGATTACATATTATATATTTAAGTATTAAAGTGTTATGCTTATTATTAGCTAATACATATATATATGTATATATACATAGGTGAATGCATATATTTATCAATATATGAATGAGTTTTAATCAAGTCGAGCTAACGAGTCAACTTAGGGATAAACGAGTGGGCCTTAACAAGCCTTAGCCGAGTTGAGTTGAATTTTGTTTAGTATATACCATTTACTAATCGAGTGGGCATATGTTTTCACGGGCAATTTTATTTTTTCACGAGTCAAGTTCGATTCAAATTTAACCTAGCAGGCTATCAAATAGACTGGTTCATTTATAGCCCTAAAAGCAACGAAATTATTAGCGGTGCTTTGGAACATCGGAAACGACCACAATTTAGAATGTTAAAAGATCTCTATACTTCCTTACCACAATTTTTTTTTTTATGTACATATAATTCATATTCCTTTCTTAAATTTTCAATAAATATCAATTTAGTGGAATATAAAAATAAATCCAAAAAAGTAAAATTATGAATTTAACATTTGTAGAGTGCAAATGAGTTGAATTTGAGTGAGTAATGGGCGATGACTTTTCAATAAATATTTTTACTTGAACACAAATCGAGTTTGAACTTATTTATTTTTTATCACAAGTTGTTCATTTATTTTTCAAACAAATTCGAAATTTTCACTAGTTACTTAATTTTGAGAAAATAAATTATTTATATCATATTTTATAACTTTACAGCATTTTATCATTAGTGACAAAATAGAAATTCATATTACTTTAAAGGCAATGAGAAATGCTATTAGTCCATTTTTAACTATTATATCATCTTTTTTTTTTTTAGTAGTTTAACAATCATCTTTTGTGGTTTCAAATTATTTGAAAATATTTATTGTTTTCATTTATTTGTCAATCATTTAAACCATATCATGAGAAGATGACAAAATAATAATTAAAAAAATAGAAACTTATAACGTGTCTATCCATAATATACCAATTTTCTAATGTACCACTTGGCCATTTTAATATGAATAGCATTTTTCAAATATGACAGATGTGATTGAGAATAATAAAATTTGTAATGAAAAATTAATGTAAGTTAATTAACTATATATTCATGAATTTTGGATCGCTTAAATTTCCACCTAAGTTTAAATTTAAAATAAAAAAGTATAAAAAATTTATAATATTTGCTAAACATTCAGTATCTTGTAAAAGGATTAGTTGCAAATGCAAAACAATGCGTAAGTTTTTGCCATTTTGCAAAGAGCTACATGAATTTAATCTAATTTGAATGAATTTTTTTTTAAAAAATCACTGTTAATTTAAATACCTCTATCCAACACCCATTAATGTGTCATTTATTTATTAAAAAACTCTAATAAAAATATATTAAAATACAAAATTATTAAAAAAATGTAATTTTTTTTAAAGGTATGCTCCCGTGCTCACTACAACAAAAAAGACATTTTGGGATGATTTTGTTTTGGAACAAAATGGAATCGTTCCAAAAAGTGAGATGTAGGGACAAATTTCATATTTCGTGCCAAAAAAATGACGGAAGATATATATCATTCGAACGCGTTCGAATGGTATAGTTAGGGATGAAATATTTTGTCCCTAATAATAAAACCGTTCGAATGTAATGTTTTAACGTTCAAACGGTTAAATTTAACCGTTCGCACGTACATTTTGGCGCGTTAAGTAAAATTATTATAGCGAAAAATTGTTCTATTGTTCGAACATACAAATTTCACCGATCGAATGATGAATCAGCACTGTTCGAACATAATTTGTAGGGTTCGAACAGTGATCATATGTTTTTTTTAGAGAATTATATTTATATTAACTAGTAATTATAAGAAATTTATCAATTAAATAATAGGAATAATATAAATCAATAATTAGTACTTATTTATATTTGGGGGAGCTTGCAGTGTATATATTAGTGTGATTGGTGGGATTTAAGCAATCCTCAAACTAGAGTCCGTGGTGATGAATATTTTTTTAGTATTAATACATCAAAAAAATGGTATGAAGATGACCATTTTATTTTGACTTCTCAAGCATCTCAAGTATTCTACTTAGATGACCCAAAGTTAGAAAATCAATGGCGAGTAGTACAAAAATATTCTTCAAAAAATATATATAGTGTTATCCCTCAGGCAAAAGGATAAAATGAAGAAGAAGATGACCCCTCTACGAAGCATACCAAGAAAGTCAACCCACCTTAAATTTGTTTGTAGATTTGAGCTAGTATGAGATGATTCCATTAAATAGAGAAGATATTGTGACTGGAATTGTTGATGCGACAATTGAGGAAAATGTTGAATCAGCTGAAGTATCTACAGATGATGAGAGCGAATTGTCAAATGAAATTGATACAAATTATGATTGACTAATAATGTGTTAATATTACACTTGATGACAAATATTTTACTTATTGAATATATCCGTGGTTTGAAATTATGCCACTAAAGATAAATGAAATTCGTAACTCATCTCCATCTGTTTCTAGCTCTCCTTCAGACTCACCATTAGAGATTGACTCTACAGAATAAGGTAAAAATCTAATACTCATAAAATTTATTAATTAAGGTCATATAATAGAGATTGATTACAATGTTATATTTTATAGAGTCCACAGTACAATCTCGTCAAGGTCGAGGCACCATTAAAGGTGTGACGTTGGAAAAATATCGTAAGGTGGGTAAGATCAAGGTTAACATTCTTGACGAACATACCAGATGTGAATGACAATCAGTAGCTTGGCTTGCATCGCATGTGGGTGCTCTTACATAAACTTTTGCACCTTTGGTAATGACTTTATGGAAGAAAGTCCCTCAAGATGTTAAAAAGTTTATCAAGAAGCGTTGTTTGGTAATGTTTAAAACATTGATTTAGTAGCATAAATTTCTATATTTTACTTAAATTTAGAATATTATAAATGATAATATGTTTATGACTATTTTTTTCAATGATGATTTCAAATTAAATTTTTGTCGGAGAGAGGAGCGTAAGATTATGGAAGAGCTTATAGGTAATGCATTCTGCAAATATAAGGCGAGGTGTCATGAGCATATAATAAGTTTGAGAACAAGGAAGATGCACGCCAACATCCTTTTCAGGATGTCTGATCTTCTGAGTGGAAAAAATTTTGTGATACGTTTGAGAATCCATCATATCAGGTATAATTAAATTAATTATTTTACTTGTCCTATTTGTCATTTCGCTTCATAATATTTTCAATTTCTTTGCAGGAGCGAAGTTCTATAAACAATACAAATATATCAAAATTGAAGATTAATCTTCATGCAAGCTCAAGATATTTCCATCGTCTCTCTAAGAAATTAGTATTACTATTTTTTTTTTGATATAGTTAATTATTTGGATAAATCATAATGATTTTATATCTTAACACATATTTATTGTAGCAAGATTCAGATACCAATTATGATTTGACAAAATTTTATGCTGCATCGCACATTGATCGTAATGAAAAGTGGACTCATCCTTATGTCTGTGAAAATTATGTAAGTATTATAATCTGTTTTAATCAAATATATTAGAATATTTATGACGATATTAATTTTTTATCTTATATATATATATATGTCTAGGATAAAATGGTTACCGTACGTGCTGAATCTACGTAAGATCAAAATTCCTCAACAAGTGATATTGATATTTTTACACAAGTCCTAGGTCAACGTTTAGGATATTTGAAGGGTTTGGGTCGCTATGACTTCTATAGCGCTAGAGAATGCGAATTCCATAATCAAATAATTGATTACAAGGCAGCATGAGTTAGATGCTCAATTGGCAAAACAAGCAGACATGGAGATGCGCATCAAACAACAAGAAGTGTTTAGGAGACAGATACAACTCCAAATGCAGTAGCTTATGCAACAGTACAGGTCTCCAAACAACTGATGGATTTTTACGTACAGATTTTGAGATTATCTATTTATGTACGAAAAATGCCAATCTCACAGTTATTTATTTAGTTCGCATGTATTATAAAACTTTTGTGAGTATTAAACAGTTTCTAATGTATTTTTTTAAATATTATGAATGTCTATTTGATTTTTTATTATTGAGTTTAAATAAAATAGTTATCGTTCAAACAACCACATAACGTTCGAACGCCATTTATTAAATCGTTCGAACGACCACATAACATTCGAACGCCATTTATTTTCATAGTTTTCGAACATAACTTTTCTCTCGTTCGAACGCTTATACCGTTTGATCTGTCCCTTTAATGTTCGAACGGAAAGCTATATTTATACCGTTCGAACGAGAATACAATGTATTTTTGTTTGAATGTATTTTGCAATCGTTCAAATAAATTAATCCAGTTCGAACGAAAAATTGTAATTGTTTGAACGATATTCTGGGACGAATTTTAACCGTGACAAAAAAAATTTCCCGTTTGAACGGTTTCCTACAAATTCGTCCCAAAAGATATATTTTGGGACGAAATGGTGATTTGCGTCCCAAAATATCTTTTGGGACAGTGTTGTTGGAACGAGCTGGTGATGAATTTTTTTCATACCAAAATATATTTTAGGATGAAATGACTATAATTTGGGACGAAAAATTTCATCCCCAAAGAGCGCTTCTGTTGTAGTGGCTGGTAGCTCTGATCTGCTCCCCGAGAGACATGAGATGGGAGATGAAGCAAGTTCTATCGGGAGGCTAGGGTTGTAAGACTATTGGATCGATAGTCTTATTGGTGGGTCTCAAAGTGTATTTTTTTGGATCGGATCAAACCAAAACCGACCGAATGTATATATATATTAAACATTAAATATGTATATATAATATTATTTTATATAGTAGTTGTATAAGTCAATTATGTAATTTTCATCTAAAAGATCACTATTGATTATATATATAATGAAATTATTTAATATTCATTAACTATGTATAAAATGTTAAAGAGATCACTTAATTTTAATTTTATTAATTTAATTAATTTTTTGTATTAACTTTTTTGTCAAAAAAAAGAAAAAAGAGGAAAAAATGTTCATGGACCGATTAGACCGAATTCTCAGACAACTAACGTTCCAGTCCGGCAAAAATAATGTATCAAAATTTTCAGTTTGTGACCCCCCGAACTAGACCGACTATGCCCCTAGGGGAGCAAAAATAGAGCTTTGTATTATGAGTGTGGTAGTTAAGAATATGCATTGCTAATTAGTTCTGTTTGTTGACCACATTGAAGGGGGCCAACAAATTTCTGCGTGATTGCCTCTTTCGTTTTTCTACTGCCTCGCTCTTTTAATTTGAGGAAGGGAGAGATCATCAGAATCAACATATATTAATTATATGGTTATGTAGAAAAGTTTTCGGCGTGATATTAGCTATTAGGTGAGAATCAGGATAGCTAGTTTTCATTAATGTGACATTAAATGTGATTCTGGATATATAGCCTTTGAAAATTCAACAGATGATCTGCCTGCAACTATATACATATATTTTGATTATTGCTAAAAGACTGATTCATGATTTTCTGAATTACGTACCAAACATTGACAATTGGTTGAAACCTTGAAGCTTAGCTATAAGGGTTGTGTTGGGCTGTAGTACTGGCTTTCGATCGGAGACATGTAATGCACTAATATTAATATTGTTTCACTGTGGTGAAGCAGTTGCCAAAATATTCGAACACCTTTGGTCGCCGGTCGGTGTCTGCGGCAGTGACAACCAAAGATGGAGGTATTTAAGCAGTTGCAAAAATATTCGCACACCTTTGGTGCTCATGAAAATAAAATTTGAGTGGGAGGCGATGGCATTGTGGCAACAGTACTACAGGCAACGAAGTGGGATTTCAAAATAATTTGGACTTTAATTGCCGAAATTGATAAAATGCAGCGATTATTGAGAGTATTTACGACGATTTTGAGCGCTGAAAAAATCTTTTTTTGTTCTTGTAGTGAGGTCATGTCTATTTGTTATTGGGTGGTGTAAAGCTAGACTTTCCACTACATTTGAACAAAAATGCATTCATCCTGTTTGACAAATCTTAATGGAGTGTGCTATTTGATTTTCTACGGTGGTTGGGAGTGCGATCATGTGTTAGTTTTGATTGTTTTTAAGTATAACGCGTAAAAATACATGATAACTTAGAAATGAAAAGCATATGCGACATGCGTTGTATCATTTTGAATGTAAATGGTGGAAGGGTGACCATGAGTTGGTACTTCCTACTAAATGTTACCATAGTTACTCCTTACTCGTTAATCACATATCATGATCATGAGAGGATCATTCCATAGCCCGGGATGTTGAGAAAAATACTAATATCGCCCAATGCTGCCTCAAAAAGGGTTGGAGTCATAGATTGATCTAACTCTATTAACATATCTTGATGTGGCATTAAATGTATTAGGGGATAAAATCTCTCCGGCCCAAAAAGGCATCCCAGGCCCAGCCCAAAGGGTCACCATTAAGGAGTAATTAAGAGGAAACAAATAAAGAGGGAACAAAGAAAATCAAATGTCAAATGAGGAGACAATAGGGGAAGGTAGGTGTCAGGAAAAAATGAAGAAAAATGAGAAAGGAGAGAAAAAGCAAGCCAGACATATGAGGGAAGACGTAAAACATCGCTTCATAACCACTCCCAAGGGCCAGAATAAAGGGGAATCAAATCAGATTAAAGAAAGACTTCTTCCAGATGGCGAAGCCACTAGGATGAGAACACAAAGTTTGCCTTCAACTTAAGAACAAGAGCTCCAAAATATTAAGTTCTCCAGAAAAGAGGTATTCGACTTTCATTGTACAGAGAGAAATGAAAGACCATCAGATACTATAAAACACTTATATTATAGTGGATTTGCCCTCCAAACAACACATGAACGTAGGATTTGTGCCGAACCTTGTAAATCTACGTGTCTTCATCTCTATTTATATTCATTATATTTATTTTCTATTAACTATTATGAATATAAGTACGGAACCGTACCACCGCTCTGGACCACTATCGTGGGCTTTGAATTGTCGCATGTAGTCTTGGACCACTTCAGTGAGCCATAAATGACTCTCTTTCCCATTTCAGTCTGTTGTGCAATTTTTTGCCATTAACAAAATGATTGGCCCACAAGTGGAACAAAACCAATAGTTTATAATCATTAAATACTACATCATGAAATGATGGAAAACTGATACTAAAAGAGTTGGTCATGAGTAGCATTACTCAAAACATAATAATAATTAGAACCCGATGAATATGAATCTCCTTTCTATAATACCATCGCCTACCGAGACTAGATCCATCAAATCTCCCATTCAATAAAGCTCATAGGATTGAACTTTGTCACTGGATGAAACATTATAAAGTTAACGTACGTCAACCAATCTCAGAACAAGAAACCAAACGAGTAAATTAGTCTGAGTGTATAAGAACTGAGATTTTAATTAGGTCCTATAGTTCAAACGCGATGACCCCAAGCTTATGATCATAACTCATGATTATGCTAACATGCCTATCTTTCTTGGTTTTACTTCAGATTAGATGCCCAAATTGTCAAATATGCGGTCTCCAAGGAAGAAAACTTTGAACAGATATTCCATCAGACATGATGATCACCGCCATTAAATCCATAATTATAGCAATTAGCCTAAAATTAACCTTTTAGACACTGTTGAGGTTTACTTGTTAGAGATTATTATTTGTTTATAATAAGGAACCACTACAAGCTGTTGAATAATTTTGTTGTAAAGAGTAGTGGGAAGGTTCTAAAGTTTGGGGAATTTGCAAAATATGGCTTCCAAAACAAGATAGTTGCAAAAGGTCAATAAATAAAATAAATGATGGTGTTAGCCTTTTGCTTTCCCTATTGTCTAGTGGTCTAATTAGATTCCTATGACTTATATACGTTCACACACGATTTGCAAAAGGTAACTACCACTAAACTTGTCAAAAGCAGCTATAATCGCCACGCCCTTGGTTTCTTACCCTTGATTTATTATGCAAACTATATATATGTATATATATGAAGTGTAATTTCCTACATTATATCAAATATTTGTATATAAAAAATATTATACTCTTTTTTTTAAAAAGAGTTGATCTAAAAGGTTATGGGCAATGTCACATTGTAAAATAGAAATAAGATGACAGTGTAGCAAATGTAATGATCAACATATATAATAAGATGAAAGTGAGATAAAAATATAGTGTACATATATATATATACACACTAATATTGCTACAAACTAGACTCTCCTCTCATTATGTAAAATATGATTTTTTATCACTTTTAGATAATCTTTTAAATTTATTTCTTTTAAAAATAAAGGATCATTTAAAAATGATAAAAGTGTCGCATTTTATATATATAGTAGGATGAAAGTGAGATGTGAGTGTGGTTTATAAAATTTTTATATGTATGCACGCGTGCACACGAAGTAGGTTATTTTTTCATAGGTATGTATGGTGGGTTTGGATAACATAAACAATTCTAGTGGATGCGTGGGACAACTTCCTTCCCTATTTGTCCGTTTCCAAGTTATTGAAGGATCTTTGACTTGATACCATATGAAAGTAATTTAAGAGTCCAAAGTAGCTAGTTTTCCACTATAAATACAGCTTCATGCATGCAAAGGAACACGAATCACAAGCTCTCTACTTCTCTGTGGTCTCTCTTCTTTGAAATATGGCAGTTCACAGCTTACATCACTCTAACATGATATTCTGCTTCTTTGCGTTTTTGCTTTTGTTTCGTGGAGCCTCTGCCCAGTTATCCTCGAATTACTATGCAACAAAATGCCCGAAAGCTCTATCTACCATTAGAACTGCAGTTAACAATGCAGTGGTCAAGGAGCATCGCATGGGGGCTTCTTTACTTCGCCTCCATTTCCATGACTGTTTTGTCAATGCATGTTCTCTCTCTTTCTTTTTTTCTTTTGCATGCATACAACACAGACCCGCACATGAGCTTTCATTCTGCAATCACACGCACACTGCATTCGTTTGTATGTGGTTGCATATATATATATATATATATATATATATATATATATATATATATATATATATATATATATATATATATACACACACGAAATAATGCTAGATATAGATTTAGAGAGTGCAAACTCATTCATAAAAAAGTGTGACCTATCAAAGTAGAATTTTGATTCACTTTCTTACAATAGATCTCACTTTCATAAAGGGCTTGCAAGCTTTAGGTCTAAATAAATCATTTTCAGCATGGACGTACTTACCATTTTCAATAATAATGTTAATATTTCAAACTCTAGTAGCATATTGATTATATTCTTAAATTATTGAAACAATAATGCTTGGTGCACGAACTCCTGTGCATAGATTGATGTGGTACTGCCCCATTAGCATGCGTTGACCAGGTGATGAACCTCTGCACAATATGGGAATATGTGTATATGAGAAATGTTTTCTGTACTTTCATCTTAATAATGTATGATTTATTATTTTTGTTATTATATTTAAATACATATATTTAAATATTAAGATAGAAGAATAAAAATGACAAATCGTATATTGATTAAATAGAGGTGTGTGGTGGAAGAGTTTCCTATAGAATTTTTCCCGTAACGCTAGTTTTATATACATGCAACCTGATTAATTAAGTATTTGAACAATCCAGATTCCAGACACATTATATTTCATGAAGTTACGAAACCAAATTACATGAAAATGTTGTAAAATCGTGAGGGTAAACGTATAGACCATAATTCGTTGCAGTTGGGATTTAAATTAATATTACTGGTCATATATATAGCAGATTTCGTATTGAAATTACCATTGATAGATCTTCTTGTGGCGTAAACAGGGATGTGATGCATCTGTTCTATTAGATGACACTTCAAGTTTCACTGGGGAGAAGACAGCCGGCCCAAATGCAGATTCTTTAAGGGGTTTTGAAGTAATAGATACCATCAAGTCTCAAATGGAGAGTACTTGCCCTGGAGTTGTTTCCTGTGCAGATATCCTAGCTGTTGCAGCCCGTGATTCTGTTGTTGCAGTAAGTAAAATTAACAGGATCAACGGTATCCTAGCATGGTAACATAATATTGATATTATTTCAACCGTTGACAATGTTTAGGAATAATCTCACATTGCCTGTAGATAAGGTTTTGGACATGTTTGTAAGGAATGAATAATCATATTTTTTTGTAGAACCAGTTTTATGATAGAGTACAAAACATGGATCTTGAATTTGAAACGGAACTCAATAGAGTTCAGTTGTTAACCGCAGCACTATGAAATTTATATATATGTATAATCTTGAAAAGGATGTATCTTATTGCTAGTAAACAAATCTCGTACTCTCATTTTTCTCCAGTTAGGCGGGCCTTCATGGACAGTTCAGTTAGGCAGAAGAGACTCGACGACAGCAAGTTTTACAGCAGCGAACAGTGAAATCCCCTCTCCGGGAATGGACCTCAGCGATCTTTTAGTTGGCTTCTCAAATAAAGGATTTAGTGCAGAAGAAATGGTTGTTCTCTCAGGTTAGAAATATCACTCAACACACAATTCAAAGTGTTCTATGTTTTCTTATACACATAACAGAGTTGCTCTGAGTTTCATTGAAGTTGAATCAGTTAATTCTTAGATTTTTTAATCATTTTCTTTCTTTTCTTCATTTTCCCAAATAGGAGCTCATACAACAGGCCAAGCCAGGTGCGTGATCTTCAGGGAACGTATCAATAAGGAAGCCAACATCAACTCAACATTTGCAGCATCATTAAAATCTAACTGTCCAAGCACTGGCGGGGATGACAACCTCTCGCCCTTAGATGCCACAACCCCTGTCATCTTTGACAATGCTTATTTTAAGAACTTGGTGAATAATAAAGGCCTACTGCATTCGGACCAACAACTCTTCAATGGCGGCTCCACGGACTCTCAGGTCACCACTTATAGCACCAACCCCGCAACTTTCAGAGCTGATTTTGCCAACGCCATGGTGAAGATTGGAAACCTTAGCCCTCTCACGGGGAGCAGTGGCCAAATCCGTGCTGATTGCCGGAAAATTAACTGAAGTTTCCTTTACATTTAACATGGTCCTGCATGTTTACAGGAAAAGAAATGCTTTGGCCGATAGTTTAGCTACATATATATGGTGCTCTAGGCAATGCTTTTGTTGTCACTCTCCCTCTCAGCTATCTAAGCACAGTTTGCACAATTTTTATATGGGATCGAGCTGGAATCCATTGTTTTCTATAGTTGTCCCTGATTTTTCTGTTGATACCTAGCCTTATAAGTAGTTAAGTAATACTAAATGCAGTTGTGGAGTACGCAAGCGATGTGTAGTAATTTTGAAAAAGAATGAGATCTACTATTAAAGGATCCCATATTTATTTACTTTTTTCAAAGTGATTACACGATATTTGCGCACTCACAATTGTAATTATCATTTCTCTAAGTAGCTTGGTTTGCTTTATTCCCTTTGTATCTAGGATAGTTTTAAAACTTGGCTTGATCCTGCAATGGTTATAGTTTTAAGACTTGGCTTGATCTTTGATATCCAGAGTTGCTTGATCCTGCAATGGCTTTTAATATCAAAGCTTGTTTCTTATCCATAAGAAGCTTGTTTCTTATCCTGCAATCCCTTTTGCTCTACCTTCCCCACCGACGCACCAAACCGAAGAAAACGATGGTGAGTGTGATAAAAGGAAGGGTTAATTTTGCTGAGAAAATTGAGATTCTGGGCCTCTGGCCCATGGGATCATCCAAGTTAAGCTCAACATGGAAGAGACAAGATGGGCTTGTAATCATAATTTGTGGGAGCCCATTTCATGAAGCCCACAAGAAATTGCTGCTACAAAGCCCTAAGAGATTAATAAATGCTCAAACCTTACAAGCCCGTGGAAGGATAATGGCCGTGTAAATAAAGGAGTTTTTGTGTATGGCATGTCTAAATAATAATGATAGTACAAGCTGTAATAGATTGTGTGGTTTTTCTAAAAGAAAAATAGATCTCATCATAAAAAATAAAAAAAAGGTGTAAAAATCGTATTTTCTTTTAGTGAGCTCTACTTTTTACACAAGATATATACAAGATTTATACAATTTAAACTTGTACATAACATTATTTATGTCTATATATTTGTTTTGGTAATGGAAAATGCTTATTCTACCGAGAGTGAATATCGAGAAAAACTATTGTTTGTGTGTTTTTTTTCGATGTATTTGGATGTTAAACTGAGTTGAGTTGAATTGAGTTGAGATGATAAAATATTGTTAAAATATTATTTTTTACTATTATTATTATTTTAGAATTTGAAAAAATTGAATTGTTTATTATATTTTATGTTAAAATTTAAAAAAATTATAATAATAAATTGAGGTAAATTTAATAACCAAAACGTAATCAATAATTAAATAAGTATGTTTCTTTAAAAAAAAAATGCTTAAATAGTTTAAAAAATGTTTTTTAAAAAATATATTAGTGCTTTTCGCGGGGATCTAGCATAGTCCTTCGCTAGTTGCGTAGTTTCTAAGGATATTTGGTGAAGTCCAATCAAAGTAGACGACTTTATTTATTGCACATGACAGTGAGCATATATTTTCAAATCCCAATGAATCATATCATGAAGGAAAAAATTTTCCTCTGAGCAAATATTTTATTAAAAAATGAAAAACGACATATATGAGTAGGAATGGGAATGGAATCCAACAACTACTTCATTACAATATCTATAATGTAAAAATAAAATAAAAAATCGGATTTTGAGTCCAAGAACTTAGTTCACAACCATATCTTATAAATATGGCGTTGTCTTAAATGATTTAAGAACTTTTTTACAATTCACACAATTGTACAAACTATGATACCATTGGCACTGTCGGAGTTGGTGGATGTTGAAGGTGTATTGTAGTTTGTTGTTCTGAAATATTTCTTTAAGAGATTTGTATTTTTTTCTTTAAAATTTTCTATTAGGAAAAATGAAAATATAATAGGAAAATTGACATCGAATGAGATGGACTGCAACGGATTGAGTTTCTTCACGCTCGCTTGTGGTGGCGCGTGGAGACCACACGCAGGTGATTGTGAGATGGGATGGGTCAGATCTGGAAGATCATGAGGCGGTGAATCTACTAGTACAGCGCGTGTAGCCATCAAACGCATTTTGGCATGGCAACGCGTGACGGCCACGTGCAGAACAAGTCACGCGTGAGTATCATGCGCTGATATTTTCGTCATCGTTTCGATATATCTACGATAGATCAGCGGGGCGTTGCTGGGTGGGGTGAGTGCAGACAATTGGTCGTTGGACTGCAGTATATCTAACTAAAATCGAGTCAATGGAGAGAAAGGAATAAAAATACTAGCAAAAAAAAATTATACACAAATTGATGCTGGAAAAGGAACTGAACAGAGGATGGGAAACTTATATACAAGGCTCCATCCTCCTCTTGGTGGAAACACTTATCGAAAAAGATTAATAAACTTTTAAGAAAGAAGCTAGAGTTTCTCTTTCTAAAAGGGTATTTTTTTTTTTTTTTTTATAATTGAAGAGGGAAATCAATTCACCTACTAAGGGTTGCGTGGTTCAGTTGAAACTCTACATTAATTTATAGTCTTATGTTTTGCAAATGGATAGATAAAAAAAAAATGGCTAAAGCAACCATCCTTATTTTATCCATTGAAGGAAATATAAATATTACAAAGGAGGAGAAAAGGTGGAAAGTACAAAAAAAAACCCTTCAAAAATGACTTTTTCCTCGCCCCAAAAATGCTAATTGATTGTGATTTCAATGGCAAAGTAGTTCATTACTTAACAGTGAGAAACAAAAACGTTTGTCCGATATTGTTGTATGGAATTCGGATGTGCGCAAAGAGGGAATTAAAAAGAGGAATAATATGCATCAGCTACTCTTCATTTTCACACTCTATACCTATAATTTTTTCATAAGGTGTGAGGTGTTTTTTTTTATAAGATATGAATGTATTTTTTATAAAATTTTAGGTGTGAAATGGTAAATAATGATTGATAAAAAAAAATTTACATTAAAAAATAACGAACAATTTTGATTACCATATTACTCACCTCACCGTCACCGACAAGATGATCAATTATTGAGTCCAAGGACAAATAAAAAAGGTCGTTCCAAGGTTTTTTTAAAAAATAAACGTTGTTCCAATATTGTTTATGTTCGATGGATAGTGACAGAGTTTTCCTCTAATATGAAGTTTTCTCAAACCCATTTAAAAAATTGGCATATATATATATATAATTAATATCCGTTGAGCATACGATAAATACGAATTTTTAATTAAGTTAGACTTTTAATCTTAATTATAAATACTTAATTATCATATGTATAGATAGATTGGAAGAAGTTTCATCTTCCAACTCAATTATCACTCTCCAGTACTCCTATATATATTCTATATCGCTTTAAATTTCAACCTCTTCTATATATCCATTTCAGTCTGCTCTAACCATGATTTTAATATGGAATATATGTGATCAGTCTCCCAATGATCTTTAATAAGTAGTTTTGAATCTGAATCGCATGATTTCTATAATTTTCTGAATTTCTGTTATTTTAATTTTTCTCATGTTCTCTTTTAATTTGTACTCGCTCTCTATTGAACTCTTTTATCTTTCTTTTTAATTTTCTTTCCATGTGTTTTTCAACTTATTTAGATAGCAATGTCTATTTAATTTATAGGTTGGGTTTCATGCATGAACATCATGTATTAATTAATTCATCAAATTGCTCATCCCCCCCACCCCACCAACTGCATCTACACACACACACACATATATATATATATATATATATATATATATATATATATATCACTAAAATGTATTTTTGTGGCTATTTAATTGCGGTGAAAAGACTATTTGTGATCAAAACAGATTCATTTTAGTTGTAAATAATCATTTCGTTAGAATTAACTAGCCACAAATAAACAGTTTTCTTGTAGTATATATATATATATATATATATATATATATATATTAGGGGAAAGAAATATTTATTTTTTTGGTATTACACAAAAGGAAGAAAAGGTGTTAGTGGTTAATTGGAGAAAAAATCTGTAATGATCCATACACATTAAAAGAAAATCACTAGTGTACACCCATTTGAATGTTGCAGCCCTTCTGCAATTATAAGGACAGAGACTTAAGGCCGCCTTGAATTGGGGACCAAGTAAAGCAACGGCCACCTCTGTGTGTGCCCCCAAACCAACGTCGTTTTCAACCACATTAAGGACTCTTGTCTTGTTGATAGATGATTGATCAAAGGGTCTATGTCCTATTCCGTCGGCCAATATTGATGAATCGAAGAGAGAAAAAGTTAGGGACATTTTTCCTTTTCTGCATGTGAGTTTTGGCTCAGGTACGTACGTATATAATTAAATAACTTTGGCAACTTAATTACGATCAAATTAATGAGCCATTTTGTATGGTACTGCGGTCGAATGCATGCAATTTTTTTATATTCATTTTGAGTAATATATGTTCTTGTTCGATCGTATTATTATTGTCATGTTCAGTCATATTAACATGTCACATCTTTTAAATAAATATTATTTAAAAATAAATGCTTTAATCATAAAGAGATCGATCTCACAAAAGTAAACTCACAAATTAACGTAAGTTGATGCAGTACAATATTAGATTGTAAAGTCATTTTTATTATAAAGTGACTAGAAAAACCTCTATTTTGTCATTTGTTCTAATGATGTCTCTCTCAAATTTTTTAGTCCTCTTTAGTCTCGGTATTTAAGTTGTTTACATCGATCTTACCACGTAACACAATCTATAATCAACATGATGATTTCAGATGAACAATAATGCTGAGAAATTCGTGGAACAATTGCATCAGATCTAAGATTTGTCTCTCTAGATAAATGCTTCTGTTATGAATTTTGATATAGAATTTTTAATATAACATATTATATAAAATTATATCAATTTGTGAATTTATTTTTACAAAATCTCAAAAATTAATTAGAAAAGAATAGCACTTAGAAAATCTATAGCATATAGGAAATTTATCGCATATCCCTATATGTGATTTATTTTGGTGGGGATAGGCTTATACTTTTCAACTCGATCGTGCATGGTATAAATGCCTAGGTAAGACTACTTAGCTTGATCGGGATTATAAACCGTGGGACCGTCCTCTTTCAAATAATGTTCTCGTTTTCTGCAACTAAATATATAATGCATCTGCAAGTAGTTAGCTAGCAGCAGCTAGCCTCGATTAATGCATGGCTGGCCTCCTTTTTCTATAGAAAGCTGATCAATACTCTGTCGAACACTACTGACTTTAAGAGCCGAACGAAACTTATCAACTTTTGACTATTCTTGATGGGTACAATTCACCATTTTCTTCTATCATAATACCGACTGAAATTGTCTTTACTTGTGGTGGATAAAGCTAATCCTTTGCCAGCATATTCTCTTTCCGTAGAGGAAGCAAATTAAGGAGGAAGCATTCCTGGCTGATTGCAATATTATCGATCTTTGCTGAAGTGGGGACGACATAATATACATATATATATATATATAAATAAATTTATGAGTCTAACTTATTTTATAAAATTAATTTTATAAAAAATGATTACTTATTTTTTATAAAAATATCCAAGACTTTATCTACATGTAATGTAGTATTATTCTTCAACACCCTCCTTAACGTATAGGTCAGTATTTTTCATGGTCCTTATCATAAGATAAGTAGTGTAAACCTATATTCATCCTATGACAGACTCTCATACTGTGAAAAAATTCATAATCTTAACTCATCTCATAAAACTGGTTTTAGCAGAAGTTGTAGACATCTAATCCTCTATTTTATTAATATATATATATATATATATATATATATATATATATATATATATATATATATATATATATATATATATATATGCGCAGCCAATCCTAGCTAGAGAGAACTGTATGAGGAAATTAAAGGTAAATTAAACTGATGGGAACCACAAAATAGGGATTCTACGTATAACTTACTCACCAAATGGATAAACATCATGTACACCTTGGCCTCGAAACTAAAAGTTAAAAGAAAACCATCATGATGATTAATGTGGACAATAATATAGTTTTTCGTTGTCACCGCCCTCATGGTAAACTTTGGTTAGCTAGCTCATCAATGAGTAAATGACCCAATATAATAAAATAAGAGAAATGTCGTGCATACATCGTCTTTTAATATGTGTATCAAATTATTTATCATTCATTAATGATCATTAGATGCCACATAAAAGAATGGTGAGAGATCAATTAAGGGTCGTTTGGATAGTGAGATGATATGATTTTATATAAAAATTAAAAATTAAATAAAATATTATTAATTAAGTTCATTACAAAAAAAACTGTTTATTTGTGACTAGTTAATTCCAGCGAAATGATTATTTGTAATTAAAATTAATTATGAATAATCTTTTAGTTGTAATAAATTGATCACAAAAATCTTTTTTTCTTGTAATGAAGGGACATTTATTCGCACCTTTTGAAAAGCTCTTTGACAAGTACATCATTATAATTAATTAGTCTCAAGCACTTGGTAAGATTTCTTCGACATGTTATGATTATTCAAAGTAAGCTAATTATTTTTTTTGAAAGCAAGGTTTCATCCCAATCTATACGCAGGTATGGGGGAATATTAATGCGAGAAGGTTATTAATAAATGGATAGATTTTTCTCATTGTGTGGCTGAAGGGTCAAGTCTAAAGGATAAGGACCTAACCCTAACGTGCGTATGCCAAGAAATGGTCAGACAAGGATATAACTATACATTATACAAATAAAAGTCTTGTTTGTCATGTCAAATGTCAATTCATAAATGATTAATTAGATGCCATTAATTCCTCTAACTAATTTTCTGTAGACAACGTCGTCACTCATTCAACTGTTATCATGGCCTCTGATTGAATATATATAGTTAGATGAAATGATTTATGAAATGATTTGTAAATATTAATGAAATAATTTAAATTGTAATATTTAATAATTAATAGAATTTTGAAAAATGAGAGATAAAAAAAATTAAATAAAAATATTATAAAGTTAAAATATTATTTTTATTTTAGAATTTAAAAATTTTAAATTATTTTTTGTATTTTATTTGAAAGTTTAAAAAAATTATAATGATTAGATAATAATTAAATGAAAATGTTGAAAATTTAAAATTAAAAAGTGTTTGTATTTATAGTTTTTGAATATTAAGATAATTAAATAAGATGAAATAAGAAAAGCTAAGATGAGACGATAGTGAGGTTGTTACTAACCAGACTGTACAAGGCCTGAATCGTATGCTGTTTCAAAAACTTAAAAAAAAAAAAAATCACCTTTCTTTAACAAAAAAAAGTTTCTGAAAGAGGCAATTAATCTGATCATTTCATTAATTACTCTTATAATTTTTACTCGAAAGAATAATTAAATACTCATGATTAATAGCCAATAATTGCAACAAAAAAAAAATTGCTTCATCCATGAATAAATTATGAGAAAAGATATTTATAACTGTAAATTGTGCGACAGTCGCGTAATCGTTTTAAAAAAAAATGAATAAAACATGAGATCCACATAAAATAAAATTAATTTTTTAATAATAAACCTTACTCTTTTTTAAAACGATTACGCGATATTTATATACGTTACGATTGTATGTAGAATTACTCGTAAAATATAGCATCGCCTAGCTAGCTTCTTAAATCTGAACAGTCGTTACGTACTCGTTCGATGAATTATTAAAGGGATATTATATTATTTTAAGCTTTCAGTCAGCTCCCAAATAATAAGATCTACGGGGCCGGACTGCGTAGAGTAGTACGTAACTCTTTCACCTTCTTCAGTCTAGTTTATGGAAACATTGACCACATTTAATCAACCAGCTGCGACATGCAAGACCCATTCGTCTTTTGTAAGTAGTAGATCTAGTAATATGTGCATGGGAAAGTATAATTCGTCGTAGGTTTAAGTAACTTTTTCGTGTTAGATTACGAGTTTTGGCGATGATCGATAAGCACTACATGATGATATTTGTAGAACTTGTCAAAACAAAAAACAAACTGCATGCATGTTTTTCTAATTCTTTTTGCCTTGTTCTGACTCCATGCATGCGGTGTGGGGATCACTTGTTAGATGCATTTCTGATCGAGGAGGCAGTTAAGTATCTACCACTAGTTCATCTAATCTGAATAATTCCCAGATCTCTCGAAAATTCTTTCAAACGTTCTTTCAAAAGAAAAAGACCAAAAATTTACAAAGAGCTGAAAGAGTCTAATCTGACGTTTCTAGCTTTTTCGCTTTCTTCTGCGAGTCACGACAATATTAAAGAGAGATGGGATTGGTCTGATGGCGAAGGGAAGGGGGACAAAGTAAACAAATTATACGCTTTTCTATTGGTGTCCTGCTACAGCCCCCGCTACCTCTCACGCCATCTTTTTTCTGGCCATTTCTGAGCACTGTAAGTAACTTCATTCTCAGAGGCCCTTTTGCGCTATGGAAAATGCTAGATGCCCTCCGCTGGGGCTCCCGCTGGGCATCTAGCATTTTTTTTAACGTGTTTTTTTAGTTTTTTTTATATAGATATTATTAATAATTTTAAATATTTTAAAAAAATAAAATCAAAATTATAATATTATTAAAAAATATTTTTTTAATCATGAAATAGAATAAAAAATAATATTTATTTTACTTTATAATTAAGAAAGTATTTTTTAATGATTTTTTTTACTTTAAGATTAAGGAAGTATTTTTTAATAATATTTTAAATTTATTTTATTTTTTTTAAAATATTAAAAAGTGTAATAAAAATCTATAAAAAAAATAAATTAAAAAAATACATATAGAAAAGTACATGCTAAGCCTAACGAGAGCCCCAACTGGTACTGTAGTATGACCATTTTAAATATTATTTTAAAAACAAAATCATAATATTATTAAAAAATATTTTCTTAATTATGAAGTAAAATAAAAATTTATAAAAAATATTTTTTATAAATTTTTATTTTACTTTGTGATTAAAAAAATAATTTTTTTAAAATATCTTAAAAGATTAAAAGATTTATATAAAAAATTATTTCAACAAAACATATGTAAAATAATAATATACCTCCGGCGGTGGCCCCAGCGGGGGTGTAGCATCACCCTTTGCGCTATATAGCTGTTCTGCAGTACTGTGAACTGTGAGAAGGCCGGGTCTTGAGTCTCGACTCTCAATACCTTGGAATATACGTTTTAAAAGTGCATGAGTGCGTATATACTTATTTCATGCATGCACACGAAGTCTGTCACAACTCAAACATTAAGTCTGTCACACGAAGTCTGTCACGAAGTCTGTCACACGTAAGTGGGTTTGGATGTTGAAGTGAGTTGAGTTGAGTTGAGTTGAGTTGATAAAATATTGTTAGAATATTATTATTTATTATTATTATTATTTTGGGATTTGAAAAAGTTGAATTATTTATTATATTTTATATTGGGATTTGAAAAAGTTGTAATGATGAGTTGAGATGAGTTGAGATGATCTTAACTTCCAAACGTAAGCTATTAGATTTGGAAAGCGTTTCATCTTTTTTTATTATTATAATTTTTTTTAATTTTTATATAAAATATAATAAATAATTTAATATTTTTAAATTTAAATTTAATATTTTTAAATCTTAAAATAATAATAATATTAAAAAATAATATTCTAACACTGTATATTTTTTTTATCTAAAATTATCTCGATTTTAACTCATTTTTTAATTCAAACCAGTCCTAATATTTTGGGACCGGTAATTAAGATTATTATGTCCCATTCCATATATATGAGAATCAAATAATTAGTTGTTACAACTGCCTATGTTCAATCGTCAACTTTGTAGCTTAGTTTTTAATTGTCTGAGAACAACGTACCTCGATCGAGGTGCCTATTTGTCTATATATCTAGCTAATCCTTTTTAATATGGCGTACTCATCAACAAACCCAAAACTTTAATTGATGGATAATTTCGGATACCCCACAATTCAGACAAATTTGACGCATGCATCTATGGTCTATACCCACCAGTTCGTCTATACCCACCAGTTCAATTCATGTAAGAGAAATTTAAATTTTTTTTTTTAATTTTTTTGTTTAAAATATTTTTTTTTTATTTTTTTATTTTTTTTTTTTTTTGTTTTAATTATTTTTTAAGTATTTTTTGTTTTTGTTTTTAAATTTTTTTTTTTATATTTTTTTATTTTTTTTTATTGTTTTAGTTTTTTAAATAAAAAAATAAAAAATTTATCTGTTCGGGAGTCTTTGACTACATCTCTCGGGAGTTGGCTAGCTGTTGCTTTTACAATATATCTTTTCTTTTCAATAATTAATTTAATTATAGAGGTATAGACCAATTCCATGCAATACTGATGAGTTTCCCAATTATTTCTCTCGTATGATCTGTCTATATAATGGTAATTCCCCCCACATGTGGTCTCGACACAGCCCATCCAGTACTACCTTTAAGTCCCAATCTTATCAAGCTGATCAACAGCGAAAATGGTCTCCTACGTTTCTTCTTCTTCCTTAATCACTGTCAATCATGTTATCGTCGCATTAGCCCTGCTTCTTGTGGTTTTCACGGGGAGCTCCTCTGCTCAACTCTCTACAGGTTTTTACTCTAAACGTTGTCCCAAGGTCTTCAGCACGGTGCGGCCTGTTCTCATAAATGCCCTTTCAAAGGCACCCCGCCTGGGTGCTTCTCTCCTTCGCCTCCACTTCCATGACTGTTTTGTCAATGTAAATTTCTTCTTCTGTCTATATATATCTACCCGGTTCTAGTTTGCAGTGAATTAGAGTAAAACATAATTTAGCTAGATCCAAGTTTCTAATTAGATAAGCTTGCTAGCATATATATCAGTTGATTGGGGTTGTGCTCTTCTTAATTAATCAGGCTTAGCTAGCGTGACTGATTAAGTTGGCATGTAGAAGACTAAGCTTAATGGTACAGCATTTATAATTAAGTAAAATGAAGGTACAAATGTAGTCTGTGATCTATGTGTTCTCTATTCAGCCGGGAAAAAAGAAGAAGAAGAAGAAGATAAAGTGTGCGATGCACAATTGAATGGCACTTTCATGTATGACTGATCATACATAAACAGAGCTTTAGCACATGCATATGGCATGCAAAATTTAAGCGAGGTGATGGGGAGAGACTAGAGATCAGTCTTTTATGACACCCACGTTGGCAACATTGTCAGCTTTATTTGGTGGGTTTGGGTCCATCCATTCCAGTCTGTTAAATGAAATTCAGCCATGTTACCAAAATTCATGAAACGACATAAACATTACACGACGGTAGTTTTCGTTTTACAGCAAAGAAAATCTAGGAAGCTTGCTAAAAAAGAAGTTAGGTGCAGAGAGAAAACAATCTAGGAAGTTTCATGGTATTTCACCGGGTTGTCTCCTGCATATATGCTAATTATTCGTGACACACTTGCAGGGTTGTGACGGCTCGGTACTCCTGGATGACACGGATACCTTAGGCGAGAAGACAGCACGTCCCAACAACAGATCCATCAGGGGTTTCAAGATTGTCGATGACATAAAAACCGCTGTAGAAAAAGTATGCCCAGGAGTGGTGTCTTGTGCTGATATCTTAGCCATTGCTGCTCGTGACTCTGTTGTAATTGTGAGTTAATTCTCCTTCTTTATCATGTCTACGAAGTACAAGAGATGATTAATTTTTCACTCGTACGTTGGAACTGCAGATTGGCACGTTTGTGTGGGACAGATAATAGTTTTAAATATTAGCTAGACAAAAAGATGTTAAATAATTGAAGAGATACAATAATAGAGACATGCATGCATGATTACAAAACCACATATAGTTCTGATAATATGTTAAATTCTGACCGGTTGTATAATAGCCTAGGAAACAATTTAAAAAAAAAAAAAAAAAAATCCTTTACACGAGATAAAAATGTCTACAGATATCTTTCTGATTAACCTGATCATTGGTAACGTAGTGAGATTTTTCTGCAGCTTGGCGGGCCGAATTGGGCTGTTAAAGTGGGAAGAAGAGACTCGAAGACAGCCAGCTTTTCTGACGCCAACAATGGCAACCTCCCTCCTCCCACATTTAACCTCAGCAACCTCATCAGCAGTTTCCGAGCCAAAGGTCTCTCTGTCCAGGATATGGTTGCCTTGTCTGGTATGCCCCTCTCTCTCTCAGATCTGGTATCATTTGTTTTTACGATTCATTTCAATTCATCTTATTTAATTTTTACAAATTTTTTAAATTTTTATATAAAATAAAATAAAAAATTCAATTTTTTTAAATTTTAAAATAAAAATAATATTAAAAAAATATTTTAACAATATTTTTTTCAAATTTTAACTTTTAACTCAACTCATCTTTTTAACTCATTTTATCTCTAAGCTATCTTCCACTACTAGACTTCTTGTTTTCAACAAATATATATGGAAAAATCCCATCAGGCCTCAACTAAGCCAAGAACTTGAAGGCCTTTCTCATCTCTTGGTAAATTGAGATGAATTGAGATAATTTATGAACAGTAATAAAATTTATATGGAACAATAATAAAATTTATATGTCAAAATTTGTAAATAGTAATAAAATGAATTAAGATAAATTGAGATTAATATGTACAAATCCAATGGGAGAAATCATGTTTTGGACAGTTTAAATGCCAAATAAATATTGCAGTATAACTTTGTTGTCAACCTGATCCCAGGAGCTCACACGATCGGGCAAGCAAGATGTCTAACTTTCAGAGACCACATATATAAAGAGACAAACATCGATAGTTCATTTGCCAAGCTCAGAAAGAGCACATGCCCAAGGACAACCGGCGGCCGCAAGAACCTTGCCCCTATGGACATCCAAACGCCTAATCATTTTGATAACAAGTACTTCAAAAACCTCCTCAGCCAAAAGGGTCTTCTGCACTCTGATCAAGAACTGTACAATGGCGGGTCGACAGATTCACTGGTTAAAACCTACAGCAACAATCCTAAGACCTTCAACAATGACTTTATCACTGCAATGATTAAGATGGGAGACATTGAACCCCTCACTGGATCCAGCGGTGAGATTAGAAAGAACTGCAGAAGGGCGAACTAAGGTAGATCAGCGTGTGCATGAAGTCAAGGAAGATTTATTATAAATGAAATATTAGAGAAAATATATATGTTCTACATATATAAATATATTTATCCTTCCGTTCAAAAATAAGGAAAGTTCATTTTCATTCGTTTTTTAGAAGCTACTTAATTGGGTTACAGATCATGATCATCAAATTGTAAGCAGTAATTATATATGTAATTTGTTTGTACAATTAATGTAATTTTTGGATTATTAAAGGCGATAATCCAATTATATTTAAAATGCAATTTGTTTTTTCATATTTGAAATTTTTTGAAGTTTTGAACACAAACTTGGCAAAGATCTTACAGGAAACGTGAATTTACGGTTGTTTTTTACTAATTTGCATGAATGAGCTTCTTGAGCTAAAACAAGGGAACGTATAGTACTCGTACTGTTTGGCGAAACTATAGTCAATATTATACGAGAAACCCATGCATCGATCCTTGTTGCATAGAACAAGAACCTTTAGCCTCCGTTTAAATAGTGAGATGAAATAAGATAGTTTTAGAATATGAAAAGTAAAAATTAAATAAAATATTATTATAATATTATTATTATTTTAGAATTTGAAAATTTTAAATTATTTATTATATTTTGTGTATGAATCTAAAAAAGTTGTAATGATAAGATGAAATGAAATAAAATGAGATGAAACTGTTTCTATATCTAAAGGACTTACTTTCTAGGTAGAGTACTTTAATTAAAACCTTGAGATTATCATAATATTGACGATGAAAAAGACAAAATAATTAATTATCGCACAAAAAAGCAAAAAGAGGCATAATTGGAATGTTAATCTATTATAAGATTCTTCAAACAGAAGGGATAAATTCCATAAAAAAACTCATGATACATATTCATTTGTCTTGCAGTGGTATGCCCTACTGATCTAATATTATTCCTATTCCAAGGATTTTTCTATCTCTTCTTTTTGTGGTCATGGTTATTGGGCTGCGGGGTACTGAATGCATGGTGTACCGATGAAATGCACCAATTAAGCTGTTTTTTTTTATATGTATATTTTTAATTTAAGAAAAAACAGCTCGGTAGATTTCATCTGTACATCATTCCTGTGGAGTAAAGCTAAGGAAGAAAATGATGAGCTAGCGAGGCATGTGTAGGTCGATAAAGCCAGATTACTAGCTAGCCATGACAAGGAAAATGCTTCACCGAAACGAAAATGACAAAAAATAATTAAGAAGATATGTTTGTACGTGCGGTTATTATAATTCTATTATACATTGAGCTATGACGAGACAAAAATTAGGTGATATAGCACTATCATTCACTGTATATGAATAATGAATTTCTGATCACAACTAAGACATGAGTACGTACTACTACTCATCTGCCTAGAGATATCTATATATATATATATATATATATATAAATTAGCTAGCTAATTGCAAAATTCCATGAAAAATAGTACTAGTTGTTGCTTGGTTGAACAAAGGAAAGGTCTAAATTAACCATAATGGGCTTATGGGCTTGGATTGCTAGAGAGTGCTCTGAAAGCGATCAAGATCATTGATGGACATTAATTGTTTACGTACCAGGAAGCAGATGGGATCATGAATTCTAAAGAGGAATTAAGCTATATATTGTAATTAAAGACAAAAAATAAAAAATTTCAGACTACGTACGTTCTTTGTAAAAGAGAGAGATCATGAGTGCATTTCCTTGCTAGCTATTTAAAGTGGGTTTTTAGGGACGAAGAGTACTTTGTTTTGGCTGGAAGTACTGGACATGCTAATTCTGGGACGGACACACGCACATATAGAGGAAGTACCATGCAATTTATTGAAGCATGCATGCATGCAGTATATATATATATCCAGAGGGGAGCTGCTACAGTCACCGAAGCTGGGCACAGAGATTTTTTACCGACTGACATGTCCCTCTTGAGTGGCATGCCAAGTGTATTTAAAAAAAAAAAAAAAAAAACCTCCGTCCCTCTCCTCTCATTGCTAATATTGCTACAGGTGCCTCTCCTGCCTTCCTCCTCCAGTCCTCACCGGTAGGGCATGCATTTCTCTATTTGCCGCACCGTCCTCTGGTTCCAAACCACCTTCCGCCGGTCTCACTTTTCCCCTCTTCTGAGAAGTGGTTTTTCTTCCATCTTTTTCTTTATTTTTACTCAAATGATATGCTTTTTAACTACAAATGTTAGGGACAATCAAGTGCTCAAAAACATAAAATCTGTTTAGAAATACAAACTCACCAGGAATTAAATAAAAAAAAGGGACAATTTTTTCATTGTTGACAACGGCCTGTTCAGCTTCTTTACTTTGTTTCACAACAGGTAGCTCACGTTGTCACTTCGAAAAGAAAAAGTTGGTCCAACTTTTCCTTCGCATAAATACCACTGGTCCAACTTTTTGTTTGTTTTCTCACTTTTTATGTATGAATATCACACTTTACACTTTATATTTTTTTTAATTTTTATTATTTTTTTCTTTTATCAAATATTTATTATATGAATACTGAATAAAAAATTTGAAATAATTTAAAAGGAATAAACTCAAAAAAAATTTAAAAAAAATTTAAAAAATTTAAAAATTTTAAAAAATATGGAATGTGGAGTGTGAAGTGTGGTGGAGGTTGTTTAGCAAAACTCTTTGTGCATACGGAGTGGACTTCTTGATTCTACCACTATTCAAATGTGTGCAATGGTCGCAATTGTAATTTGTCAAACAAAAGGCCACTTTACCACATCTTGAGACTTGAGAGATTGCATCTACAGCTGCAATTACACTCAACCAATTTCTAATGAGCCCCCCCCCCCCCCCCCCCCCCCCCCCTTCTCTTGGGTAAGATAGTGATACCTATTCATTTCCTGCTGCAAATGACCCATTGCAATTGGCCTATTTCATCATTCCGATTATCATACCATAGCTTCTTCTTGTCAAGAGTTACATGAAAACAATTTATATATATATATATATATTGTTTAGTAATTTCTACTGCTTATCATAAATCTCCAATAAAAAATCTCTAAGCATTTGAGCCTTACGTATAGATGTGTTTGCACACAATGGCCTGAGTATTCATCTCACCTATCAATGGATTCAAAAATTTCTATGAGAAACTGCTCAAAGGCTATGAATTCCAGCCACAACACTACTTGTTTTAGATAGTTTGTATGATTTTTTTCCTTTTTCATGGCTTCAATACATTTCTTAAAGTCCTCTAATTGATTGGTAAAATGCCCCCTTGGGTGTATTGTTTTCAATATAAAATCCATTGTCAATAATTACAACAAATACAAATCATACACTTTTCTTTCAAATCCCTTTGATTGTATATGATTTCTTTGATTGTATATGATTTCTTTCAATATTCAAGTTAATATCTTGATTTGAATCTGGTTGAATATTCTTAGATAATTCAAACACTAGAGTTGCAATGGATTCCGATATGAAACATGCAGATAATGAATATTACGAGGTAGAAGTTGATAATGAGCAAGAATGTGCTGAAATAGTCGATGAACCTAAGGTCAGAATGAAGTTTTTATCTGCGGAAGAAGTTTTGACTTACTATATGAAGTATGGTAACCAGGAGAGATTTGAGGTGTGTAAACGGAATTCTAAATAGGGAGATGATTGCACTATCAGATGGTTTACCTTAGTATGTGTGAGGAAGGACACATCAAAAAGTAAGGCTGCCAATATTCTCAAGCCAAGACAAACGAAGAAGATAGGGTGTATGACTAGGATTAATGTGATGATGAATGATGAAGGTGGATATACCCTGACTAAAGTAAACTTGGAGCACTCACACATTTTTAGTACGAGAAAGGCAAGGCATTTCAAATGTTTTAAGAATGTTGATGCTCGTGTAGTTAAAAGGCTTGAAATAAATGACGAGGTAGGAATACAAATGTCAAAGAATTTCACATCTCTAGTTGTTGAGGCAAGGAGTTACGATAAACTGTCATTCGGGGAGAAGGAGTGTCGAAACTATATTGACAAAGCAAGACAACTTCGTCTCGGGGTTGGAGGCGTTGAAGCTCTGTGTAACTACTTCCAAGAAATGCAAAAAAAAAAAAAAAAAATCCAGATTTTTATTTTTGCATAGACGTAGACCATGATATGAGATTAAAGAATGTGTTTTCGGCAGACCCCCGAAGTAGAGCTATGTATGAATCATTTGGATATGTGATTACATTTGACACAACATACCTAACTAATGCCTACAATATGCCCTTTGCATTGTTTGTGGGTGTGAACCTCCATGGTCAGTCAATCCTATTAGGGTGCGGATTGATATCCAATGAGGATGCACATACCTTTGAGTGATTGTTTAATTCATGGTTGAAGTGTACAAAGGATCAACCACCAAATGCAATCATCATAGACCAAGACAAGACAATGCAAATTGCAATTGCAATTGCTAAGGTGTTTCCAACGTTTAAGCATCTTTTCTGCTTGTGGCACATAATGAAAAAACTTCCTGAGAAGTTTGGATCATATTCTCGATATGATGAGATTAAGAGTGCACTACAGAAATGTGTGTATGACTCTTTAAATGAGCATGAATTTGAAGAACGTTGGTATGACTTGCTTGATACGTATGATTTGCATGAGAATGTATGGTTGGGATCACTATATAGCGACCGACATTTTTGGGTGCCGGCCTACGGTAGAAACACATTTTGGACTAAAATATCAACTACACAACGGAGTGAAAGCATGAATGCATTTTTCGATGACTACGTTAACTTTAAGACCACATTGAAGCAATTTGTTGATCAGTATGATTTAGCTCTTAGAAGGAAGGTGGAGAATGAAGCCATTGCTTACTTCAGTTCGTTTAATACTGTGATTCCTTGCATCAGTCACTATCCTCTTGAGGAGTAGTTTCAAAAACCAAGTTCAAGAAGTACAAGATGAATTTCGAGGATTTCTATATTTAACTACCTCGTATTTGGGATGCATGAGAGGAAGATGCATGTACGTAGTTGCCGATGAGGTTCGAGTGAGTGATAACTTAATAAAACGTGCAAACTATAGTGTTTTGGTCGATCAAGATCCCCTGGATGTTAAATATAGTTGCAAGTTGTTTGAGTTTAGGGGCATATTATGCAGACACGCTCTTCATATCTTAGCTCAGTTAGGCAAGAGTACAGTACCATCAAAATACATCTTGGATCGGTGGAGGAAGGATATAAAGCGAAAATCCACCTTTGTAAAAAATACTTATGAGTCGAGTAGCAACCACGATGGATTAAGGTACGATCGGATCCAAAATTGCTTCTATTAACTGTGTTCGAATGCTTCAAAAGCTGAGAGCAGTTGTGTGAAATTGATCGGCCAACTAGAGCAGTTGAAGCAAGAGTACATTGACATCAATTCGCAATGTGCTAGCAAACCAGTTGATCCACCTACTTCCACGGAGGGCAGGAAAATTACAGTTCTTAGTCCATTGGTAGTCCAGAGTAAGGGAAGACCACCGTCAAGGAGAAAAGCGCACCGTGTTGAGAAGGTTCTAAATAAAGCTAGTACAAGAAGCAGATTGTGATGCGACCCTGTTGAAGTTTCTCTTTAATATATTTTTTAAATTTTTTATTGTAAAAAAAATTGGTTCTCTTGATTATTTAACAAGACAATCTTATATGTCTTTTCCTGCATAGAGTAGTCAAATAGTATATCAATGCAATGTGAGTGGCACACAATATGTATCTCCTCAAACCCAAGTACTTCGTTTGGTGTTTTTTGTTGTTAGAGAAATTTGTATATTTTGTCCATATTTTGATCATGTTGTGTATGTGAATAATGTTATTATAGATTTCTACAGGACATAACAAATCAACTTTGGACACATGTACTAGATTTTTTTTTCTACTCATTTGACTGCTCCTCCTTCTCAAATAAACCTTCGCAAGATATAAAAAATAAAGTTTGTACCACTATTACATTTTGTTGGTTTTAACACTATTTTTTTATGCCTATAGTATACACACAGACAAATATACATGACGTATTATTTAGGAATTGGAGCGACTGCTGCTCCTTCACAGGTAAACCTTTGCAAAAATATAAAAAATAAAGTTTGTACTACTCCTTGGACACATTATGATATTACATTTTGTTGGTTTTGACACAACATTTTTTTTATGTCTATAGTATACACACGGGCAAGTATATACAACAGATTATTTGGGTATTGGAGCGACTGCTCCTCCATTGCAGGTACTGTCAACATGAGACACTAATGTTGTTTTTTAATTTTTTATTCTTGTTCTTACTAAGTTTTGTTTGTTTAGGTCCAACCATCTCAATTGCATCTCTCAGATCAGGATGATTATCAGGACAAGTATAAATGATGGTGATTAGCAAGAATGTTTTGGTGGAAATGATTGTGTACTGACAAAATTATTGGAGTGTGTTTTGGTGAAAATTATTGGAGTGCGATTTTGGTGGAAATTATTGGAGTATGTGGTGGTGTTTTGGTCCATTAAGTTATTGTAATGTAATATTCAAAAGTGTAAAGTTATTTCTTGTAATAGGCTTAGTGCAATTTCCTGCAATGCATTTTTGTACTAATGGAATTAGTGCAATATCCCGTAATGCACGATTTTGTGATGGAATGCAATTATAAGGTATCCTGTAAAAATTGAAGCTGAAATTGTCATGTGAAGATATACAAAAATTTGAAACTGTCCATTCATTCTCAAAAGTAAAATATTTACAAATTCACAACCAGAATGAGTTTACAAGGTATCCTATAAAAACTTAAGCTGAACTGAAATTGTCATGTGAAGATATACAAGAATCTGAAATTGTCTATTCATTCTTAAAAGCAAAATATTTACAAATTCATAAACAGAATAAGTTTACAAGGTATCCTGTAAAAACTGAAGTTGAAATTGCCATGTAGAGATATACACAAATCTGAAACTGTCCATTCATTCCCAAAAGCAAAATATTTACAAATTCACTACCAGAATATGTTTACAAGGTATCCTGTAAAAACTGAAGTTGAAATTGCCATGTAGAGATATACACAAATCTGAAACTGTCCATTCATTCTCAAAAGTAAAATATTTATAAAATTACAACAAGAAGTGCCCAAAACATAAAAATGCCTATCCATTATCTTGTAATGCACGATTTTGGGTAGAACCCAGCAACTACAACTCCTCCCCTAGCACCAAATTCACGAGACGCATGATGTTAACACAAGATGCGTTGGTTGTGCCAATCCATTCACTGCTTCATTTATTCTACTGAAGACTACTTTTAAAGGAATGCACGCTATAACAGGACCTTTGGGCTTTTCTATCAGTGGTTGCCACTCTTTTTTGAATTGCTTGTTAACATCTACACAATCGAGATGGAGGCAAGTGACGGACTCAAAGAGATGGAGGGTTCGGGGGGTTTAAAATTAGAGGGAGGAGAGGGATTGAGGCAAGCGTGGGTTTAGGGTGGGGGTTCATTCAGGGTGACAGGTGACAGGCTTTGGAAGAGGATGTGGCTCAGGGTTCGAGCGAGGGTTCGTGGTTTCCGAGAGGGAGATGAGATGGCTTGGGGAGATGGAGGCCACGAGCGAGGGTTCATGGTTCAGGGAGATGGGTTTGTGTGCTTCTGTGGGAGATTGGGCTCGTAGGTGGAGATGAGGGAGACGAGGGGGACGGGGGAGATGAGGGGGATGGGGTTTCGTAGGTGGAGATGAGGGAGATGGGGGATGGAGAATGGGGAGATGAGGGATATTTTTACTTTCTTATTTTTTTCTTATTTTTTTTAAATCCACCTAGCAGGAGCCAAGTCAGTCGGTGGAGAGTTTCGGTAAAAAATCTCTGTGGGCATAGCATTTTCCATATTTGAAGTTACGTACACATGAGCTTTTTCCGTACGTTTCTAGCTTTAATGGAGGAATTCAGTATTAACAAGCTAATTAGATGCGACTTTGTCAAGCAATTGTGATGGGAATTAAAACTAGAAAATTCTTACATAATGTTATATTATATTATATATCATAGGCGCTCGATTCGATTCGGTGATTATTGTACATGTACATACAAGCATATCATGATCATTTGTTTTTGAAGATTATATATACAAAAACTAGGTACATACATATATATATATATATATATATATATATATATATAGTTGGTTTACCTAGCTCTATG
This sequence comes from Juglans mandshurica, assembly GCA_022457165.1. Lineage (NCBI taxonomy): Eukaryota > Viridiplantae > Streptophyta > Magnoliopsida > Fagales > Juglandaceae > Juglans > Juglans mandshurica. Next base: position 16,412,211 of record CM039633.1, read on the forward strand.
ATCTCTTGGGTTATGTTAATGTAAAACGTTGTAACACCTAGCTCTTGGCCATTTAGCTTGACCAATTAGCTCTATAAGCCAAGTAAACTCGTTGTAGGTGCTAGCTAGCTAGCTAGGCTAGCTTTATTTATTTGGGACTAATGCCAATATTGTCCAGGCTTAATATGTCTAGTCAATAATGATAAACATCAAATTAGGGTAATCAATAGAGTTGAAAACGATCGAGAAGAGAAGTCAAGGGAGTTTTTTTTTGGAAGGGGGGGGGGACTAGAGCAAGTACTTACCTATATTTCAACTTAGATTTTTTATATTAAAAAATCTGAGGAACAACCACTATTCCACAGCATCTGGTGCACACCTTAGTAAAATGACTAATTTATCCCTACAACAAAAAGCACATCCCTCTCTCAAATCTCACTCATTTGAAAATGTGGATGCAGAGCTCCCCCCCCCCAGCGTTTCGTTTACACCACACCCTCACCCGGCGTTGCCATCCTCTCCCCCACCTGTAACCCGCATCACCATCCTCTACCCCACCCATACCCCCCCCCCCCCCCGGCGTCGCGCATCTAGGTCAAATGAGAGGCAGGGTTGAGCATGGAGGGCTGAGGGAGGTTTGGTGGAGTTGGTGGTGGCTGAGGGAGGCTCGAGGTGGCAGCTGGAAGCCGTGGGTGACGGCGTACGACGAGCTAAGGTAGAGAACCCGTGGATGGGTGAAACCCATTTCAAGAAAAAGAGGGGAGAGGGATGCCATGCTATGGAAACTCAATGGCGGCTAGGGGAGGTCAAGGGCTTGGTGGTGCTCGACGGTGGGCTGGAGGCTAACGACGGCAGCGGTAACAACGGCAAACCGTGTAGGAGAACCCATTTCGGGTTGAGAGAGAGGGTTGTGCGTGGAGGCTTCCGTGGAGGTTTGAAGGTGGCTGGAGGTGGCCGATGTGAGGGGGAGCCGATGGTGGTGGCCGGTGGCACTACAGGTGGCGCATGACGGTGGTAGCAGCGACAAGAGGGAGAAATCGTGTAGCAGAAACCCATTTCGGGTTGAGTGAGGGGGCTACGCATGGGGGCTGCCGTGGAGGCTTGAAGCTGGCTGGAGGTGGCCGGCATGAGGGGTGGCCAATGGTGGTGGCCGGTGGCACTGTAGGTGGCGCACAGTTGGGTTGGGTGAGCTGAGAGAGGGAATCGGGTAGGGGGAGGGGGTGCTGCCGCATGAATGTGAGGACGTTTTCTTTAAAAAAAAATAAGATGATGACATGTAAGGTGTGCTACAGATCAGTCATGAACAGTGGCTGATTTGTAGTAAAACTCTTTTTATATTATAGTCCTAGGGTACCACACATTTATTGAGAGAAAAATATAAAGATAAAAAATAAAAGTAAATGTGCGGTATAGAGAGTCTGCTGAATATAATTTTTCTTCAACTTATAGAGTTGTTCCAAGCGGAGAGAATTATCACAAATAATGAGTACTACTACCTACATCATCATGAGTTTTGTATCCGCCAAAAACTAATTTGAGGTCCTTCAACCCATACATATTGGCAAAGAGGACTTAAAGCTCAAGCAAACGATCATGTTTAGATTCAGAGATAAGTTGAGATGATTTATAAATAGTTAAATAAAATATTATTACAATATTATTTTTTAGTATTATTATTGTTTTGGGATTTGAAAAAATTGTAATAATAAATTGAGATGAATTGAGGTGAATTTCCAATCCAAATCGGGGCTAGATATTCCACCACACCAGTAATGATTTTACATTTAATTACCATATTATACAGGGTGTGATGGCCGCAGGTCTCTTATATATGTGAGGTGTGATATATATACATACTATATTTTTCAGAATGTTTAAACTCTTTTTTAGGTTTGTAGATCATTATTAACGGATCATGCAGGGGCAACAACTATGCCAGTGAAATTACCATTTGTTCCAAAATTTTAAGTTTGATAATAATGGATAGATTTAAGAGTGGGGCTACTCTGCCGCCCCACTCTTACCGCTGGGCGTACCACCCAGTAGTTTTTTTTTCCTTTTTTTTATATTTTTTTAATACATTTAAATATTTTTAAAAAATAAAAAAAATACACCAATACACTTAAAATCACTTCCTTAATCACTAAATAAAAAAAATAAAATAAAATTTTTGACCAGCGGTCAAATGGAGTGGTCAAAGTGGGGAGGCAAAGTAGTTTTATTCTAGATTTAATATGCATGTTATATTTGTCTTAACATTCCCCTCATGTGTGGATCAAATTTTTTATAATAAGTAGATTAATACGTAAAATATTTAATTATATGAGTGAAGTGTAGAGTCGGAGTTCGAATTAAAATTTTTTACCTAATATCATCATCTGAAATCACAATTTATCCCAAAAACTTAAATCGATTGGAATTAATAAATTTAATATTGTATATTTGTCTTAACAAGCTAGCTAGCCACAGCCGATAGCACTGCTAAAACCTATTAATGTATTAATGGCTCACTTTTGTGGTCCAAGCTTTATATATAAGGTGTATCTCTTTTAATCAGTCGGTGCCTTAAACGAATAAACGATGGAAAAGATTATTATTCAAGCAATCAAGCATGAAAATGGAATAAGATAATAAAACTCATGAATTAGCCCATAGGCCATAGAAAAGATTAATGTGAAACCCAAAAAAACAGGATGGGGGTGTTGGAAAAGGAATCTCATATATTTACATATATAATAGCTAGGTGCATGGGGATTTGAGTGAATTATGTATTGTAAGGCTCCAAATTCTCTTTATTTTTTCCAATATTATATATATACGTATAGAGTAATTTCTCATCAACCATAAGAAATTGTATAACAAATAGATCAATTCTAATTCGTCCAATGGTCATCCTACTCTATTGAGCATGACTAATATTCTTAAAAAAAAAAAAGGAAGAAAAAGGACTAAATTCTATGAACTCAGTCAAAATATCGGACATTACCCCTTAAAATAATTGAGCTGTAACCTGTTGTGCTTGTAGGCGGTGTATACAGAGAAGAAGAAGAAGATGAAGAAGACAAAGAAGGGACAGCAAAAGATAGAGGTGACAATATTTCTGGTGGAGGAGGAAGAGTCTGTGGTGGTGCTGCAGAAGCAATCGAAACAGCCGGCACCCGCCGAGAAGAAACTAAATCAGCAACAGTAGTACTACTAGATGAAATGTTGTTACCAATAACTTCTCTGAATTTGTGTCTCATCATCAGAGTCCTTACTTCATCAAGTTCTCCTTGCAAAGATTGAATTTGTTGTTGCAAAGCAGAAATTGCACCCATGCACCCATGTATCGGGTCTCTCATCCTCAAGTTTGCTTCATAAACCAGACTGTTCGCCGCATCAGTTCTTTGGCTCTCTGGCACTTCCTACATAATTAACCAAAAACAGGAAAGAAAAACATATATAAGTTCATCTACAGCAATAAGTAGACCGTTTGGAGAAGTAATTTTAAGGGGATCGAAGTGCGCATGCATATATATACCAATACCATTAGCATCTTGGAGACGTTGCTTGCACCAAATACTTTGTGAACAGCTGCAAATTTTTGGGGCTCAAGCGGAGAGAAATATGGCGAGAAAGGGCATTCTTCAGTACACCTTCGTCTCAAGAGCTTACATGCAGCACATGGTGTAAGAGTGTTTATGGTCGACCCAGCAGGACCAAATAAATGTCTCCCTCCCATTTGAGAAGATGCATCCGTCTCTCTTTTGATCATTTCTATATACCAATATCTCATCCAATCTCTCCCTTGTAAGAAAACAAGATGATCAAGTTAAAAAGATGATCAAGGAGATCAGCAAGAAACAAGATCAAGACCAAGAAGAAGAAAATTGTAGTATATATGAGATTTATTTTCTGGGTATATATATGTTTTTCTGAGTATAGAATATTTACCGTTCTCTGGACATTCAAGCACGCCAGAATTGGTTGCATAGATCGATCGACAGTGGTTTCAGAGAGGAGCTAGAAAGCTTGTTTAAATGAGTTAGGAAGGCTATCCGACCAAAACGAGAGAAGCAAAGAGGTATAAATCAAAGGAAGGAGTCCTTAAAAGGCAAGGTCATTGATGGGAGGAAGTAGGTCAATGTACTAATTTACAGAACAAATATCAGAACTCAGTAGATCGAGTAATGAAAAGGTTGAAGAGAGAGAGAGAGAGAGAGAGATCACTTGGCCGACTTTCTGCAATCGAGTGGCCGCTAATATCGGCCTAAAGAGCTATTGTTCAAGGATTCGGTTGAGTGAGATACAGATAATTAGTTTGCGTTTGTCATTTAGCAAGATCAGAGCTAGCTAGAGATCAGATCAAGAGAGCCAGTTCTATCAATATATATCAAGAAAACGTGTGAATCCTTGGTGAATTAGACTTTTGAAAGCAAGTATATATCTGACCTAAATGGCTGAGTTTTCTTATAAAGATGTTAATTGGGTGATTGCTTTGGGATAGCTGAGCGCAGGTGATCATTTCCTTCTCGCGATGCTACATATTAAAGAAATGTTAAATATATTTAAGAAAAATTTATAAAAAATTTACAATTGTATATTTGATAGATTGAAAATTATAAAATTTAAAATTTAAAATTTTATAAATTTTTTTTTATAAGTAAAACTGTAAGTATATATAACACTGTACTTTTTATTATACCCCTGAAAAATCGAATCATTTATTGACATGACTACAGCTTTATGGAGATCAGCCACAATTAACGGATGCACATGAGAAGAACGATCCGTTTGCATTTCTGAAGTTAACTAAGACGATGAAAGGAAATTAGAGTATTGTTTGGCATTTCATTCTAAGAACATAAAACGTTTTTTATGAATAGATCCAACATGGAGACAGCCTCTGAAATTATAATGTATATATATATTGAAAAGATCAAGGAAAAAACTAATATTAATTGTCAAAGTGAAGAAACCGTTTGTCAACGAATGCAGCTGGACACAAATTAAGAATATTATATATGTTACAATTCACATCCAATATTAATTAATCATGTCTTGATCAATGGTTATTCTCGATCGCGAGCGCGCACATGGACACACATATATAGAATGTCCCAATGAAATATATATATTATGATGCAAACAGCGTCAAACTTTGAGGTGATCTAAAGGGTGCCAATTCTAAACGATGCTACTCAACGATCGAGATGATCACTTCAAATTAACAAATTTTACATGCATAACCGTCCTGATCTATTTTATAATTTAAGTAATAAAAAGAAATTAATAATTTTACTAGACTGAAACTAACATATATATGTATTAATGTAGTAGATAATGAGTTGTAAAATAAATGTATGAAGATCATTTTTCTTCAATATGTTATATCCACATGGAATATTTTGTTCTATATTCTTCAGCGTACATACATATATCTATATATATAGATATATGTATATGCAACGTATACATACACACACACATGCATTCTGATGCAAGGGATCTAGATCTGATGATGTTGAGCTGACAGATTCCACATTGATAGCGCTGGACTACCTCAAGAAGGCATATCAACACAAATATGGCGGAAAAATATGAAGATTCCTCGGATTTGGGTGATATTACGCACACATCAATATTTTGTAAATAACTTTGGTTACGAGAATCAAAATCGCACATATGACCCCAATTCGGAAAACTCTTTTCGGTGCGCATGTCATTATCACCACGCTATGCCTGCAGTTTGATTTATTGCGACTTTGAAATCAGCCCGTTTATCCCTCTAAATCATCGATGTAAGTTATTTTTTTCTTTTATGATAATATAACTTTTAGAGACAATTTTTATTTCGATTTGAGCCAGACTTCTGGCAATATACTTACTTTATTCCGTATTTTATTTTTATGCAATAATTGGAATTTTGCCTTTTCGGACAAAATTTTAAAAATCTTGAATTTTCTTAACTATTTAAAGCTCGACTTATGGGATTCAGAATCAGTTTTCGATTTTTTATGAATAAACCCTAATCTCAATATTTTCTTTCTGTGTCGCGTCTTTTTTTCAATCTCATGCCCAAATTTCTTTTGATTAAATAACCACCAGAAAAATTCTTATTCTGTTCAGCGTCACATTCCAAGCTAATTCAATTATATACTAACAATAAATTATATTGCTCAAACAATTTTGTTGCGAAGGAGAGAGTAGTCATGATCAAAATGACTATATATACTAGTCCACTACTTCAAGCATTTAAGTGAAGAATGACGCAATAATATTGCAATTCACGCCCAGTTTCAAAAGTTACTTGTAGCCCTTTCATTGTTAGACAGTCCCCTTTTCTTTCAAATCTGGCTAAAGTTACAGCTATAAAATGTGCTAACCGGTGCAGATCACTAGTAGTTTAATTATTAGTTTGAGCTTCACATGATTAATTAAGGACGGTAGTTAATTTCTTGTGAGTTTTAGCATTTTGGTTGGTGAAGAAAAGGAGAGAAACCTAAAAAGCGTATATTTGGAGGGTTCTTGATCTTCATACTACCAGTACACTTGCTTAGAATGCAAGTAAATAGACCTGTTACGTCAGTGAAAAACATAAAAGGGGAAAAAAAAAAGATTAATCGTGTTTGATCCCTATTTTACGACTAATCGTGTATAAAAAAGGTATATATAGTAAAACTTATTGATTAGTTTCAATAAAAATATAATATGAATATCAGTAGTTTCAATAAAATATAATTTATGTATTTAACCTTAATTGTTGACATTTTCTTATCTCATATACGAAGAAGATAAAAATCATTAAGTTATAAATACATGGCAAATGTAATATTTTATGCACAATTACAAGTTTAATACAAAATACTCATTCATCTACTCATTTTTTGTTCAACTAAATAAAATAATATACTACATGTTTTATCTTTCAATTTTTTTGTGATTCTTATTGAATAAATAACGAAGAAGTTAATGTATATTTAATTTTATCATATTTTGCACAAGAAATAAAAAAAAAAATCAATTATTAGATAATTTAAAAGTAAATACAGTTCAAATTGGTCATAAATCTGTATGAATTAACCTAAATTGATCTATTAAAGCGATTCAGTTAACTATTAAACAAATTAATTATTACAATCGATTAAGTTACATCAATAAGGAGAGGCCGGGTTAATAATAAAGAATTTACGTACATCAATCATATGAGAAGTGAACCATCATTAATGGCGTGCACATGTTATCATGAGACTTTGAGAGCTAAGTTAACACGTACAGGGACGTAATAAATATTTGTGAAATCATTCCATGTTTCAATAGTGACGATATTGGCATTCTCCCAAAAAAATATTAGACAAGAATAAATATAATTTTAAATCGGTTAAATTCTAGATCTAAAATTAATCTAAATCGATCTAGATTCAAATAAATGTTAAAAAAACTAATTACAATCTATTCGAAACTTATGAAGAAGGAAGAAAGTAGGGTTGATAAATCGTGTCGTGTGATCATGAACATTCGACTATATAGATTAATCCGAATCCAACTTGTTAAGCTAAACGTGTCAAATTTCAAAATCCTAACCTAATCCATTTAGATGTCAGATCGGGTTAGGCCACCCGTCTAATAATTGATTAGAAATATGTTAACACGACATGACTTATTTAAATTCGTTTGTTTCATATAAATGGATTGAACTAAAATGTATAACTCATTTGACTTGATTAATATAATTTTACATAAAAGTTAAAATCTATATTTATTAATAACCACAATATTTTTAAAAATATATATCAGTATTTTTAAAATTTTAACATATAATAAAATCAATAATACAAATCATACAATAACAAATATGAACATAGGTCTAAAATTTCTAACCCAACAATAAAAATAATAAAAACATAAGCATACTAAGAAATGTAGATATTATAACTTGACAATAATAAAATTTTAATTTTAAAATAAATTTTAAACTAATTAAAATAGATTAATTTTGTATTAACTAGGTTGAATTATTATTGACTCGTTTATAAATTATATCTTAATGTATCAATTTATTTTAACTCGAATTCATTAAATTCAAATTCAAATAAGGAGGCCGAATAAATTCAAATTCAAACGAGAAGTCAACCATTAAATTCAAATTCACTAATTTTCTGGTGGGGGTGAAACTTGCCACCCCTAGAAGAAAGATAAAGTTACATAAATAAGAAGGCCGAATAAAGAATTTACGTACATCAATCAAAGGAAAAGTCAACCATCATTAATGGCGTGCACATGTTATCATGAGACTTTGAGAGCCAAGTTCACACTTACAGGGTAATAAATGTCTGTGAAAGAGTAACGCTAGAGGAAATCAGTGTATACTTTACACTCACGGTATAGTTATTTTTAGTTGATTATTTTCAACACTCATTTAGAGATATGTGATCTAAATAATGGCACATTATGTGTACAAAATGGATACTTTTAATAGTAATTTATATCTATATTTACTCTTTATAAAATCATTTCACGTTGCAACAGTTACGATATTGGCATTCTCCCAAAAAAAAGACTCATTATTCTAAAAAAAAAGAACACTTTGAGCATGCATGATCGAGTAAATTATTCACTAATCTCGGAATATATATATATATATATAGAGTACTAGAGGTCAACTCATCACATTATAATTATATAATTAAACTATACTTCAAACCACCATTTTCTAATCATATGACATATATTATGTAGTAGATTGAGAATATTATATTAATTTGAATTATTCTATTTTTAAATTAGTATGTAGAGCACATCATACAATTACATATCACTTAAATAGAAAGATTTAATTTTTATGTATTATGAAATTATCAACTTGGAGCACATATATAATAACTTTCTAATTAATTCCGTCACATTATATTGTTATAAAAAAGACCATGCATGACACCTGATCTCTCTTTTTTTTTCTTTTTTACTTATCTTAATAGGTAGATCTTAAATATTGGATAAATTAAAAAAGAAGTGATAACTTGTCATAATTTGGAAATCATGTTACAAAATTAATGATTGGAACTTTGAGGGGGTGTAGTGTATTGTTTTCCTAAAATGAATAGATGATCAAATCCCCGGAGAAGAAATCAATATGAACCTATTTGTTCGTACCACTAATATATATTTATATACTTATAGATCTAATTTATGGATTCAAGCCCTCAATTTCTTTCATACTGATCTATATATATATATATATATATATATATATATAATATCAGATGCTACTCAGAAGTCGGTTTAAGAGCTCATGCCGCACGACAGTACTGGTCTAATTTCTACACCACGCGGTCACGGTTCAGTTTCAAATAAAAATCGAAAGACTGACTTCTGCAGTCTTACTGCGAAGTTAGTGGTAATGATGTTGCTGAGCGTGCGCATGCCATCTTAGAAATTAGTAAAGAAATTATATGTAAGTTGGTGGGGGTATCTAAGAATAAAATACAACCATCAACCAACTCTTAGAGCATTTACAATGGCTTTTGTAAAATATAAAGAAAGTTGTTCAAGAGTTCATTCCAATTTATATACATTTTGTTATAGTAATTCTGTTAGATGTAGAGATACTATTCACAATTCTAAAATATTTTAAATTAACTTCTCTCTCCTCTAAGTTTCTTTTCCCACTATTCAAAAGTTATCATATTTTCATTTGAGTCATTCTCCCTCATTTGATAGCATAATACTTAGCATTTCATAGCATCATTGTAAAAATAAAAATAAAATAAAATAAAATCATGCAACTTCGAGTGTAGCTACATTCTATGACTAGCATTTTTTTTCTTATTCGAATGAGAGTGTGGATACAGTAGTAGAAAAGTTGTTTTGTGTATTGTCTTTCCTATTTTCATAATATACTTTGATAATATTCTCATAAATATAATCTCTCTTTTTTAATCAATTTATATTTTGGTTTAGCTTATAAATTTGGATTAATTTAAAATAAAACGTAATTATATGACATTGTATATGGAGAGATATTGCAAATATCAAAAGATATGATGATATCATTTATAGTTAGAGAAAATATTTGAAATGAACAAAAAATATTTAAAGTATAATATTTAAATGATATAAAGAAAAAATAGATAAGTTGATGTATAGTATATTGTAAAAGTCAGTATGTAAAATAAAAAAAGTAGGTTTTAGTGATTTATTTTAAAAGATAGGATGAAGAAGCCATTAGTTTCACTTTCTAGATCTCAAAAAACCTAAGGTTTTGAGCTCCGGATTTGCTAGATTTGTTGTCACTTTATGGAAATCAATTCATGGGTTCTTAGATTTTTTGGAAGTGTCAACCGATTTTCATTTTTCAAATTGAAACTCTTGTTGCAGAGCTCAAAATCTAGGTGTAGTTATTGTGACCATTGGTGCTTCAATCTAGTTTCTAATTAATGTTTCGTTAATCTCGGCTTTTGAAGGGGGAAAAAAAAAGGTTTTCGGCTGAGTTCTTGAGGGGTTATGAAGAAGCATAAGAGTTTTTGAGGAATTATGGAAAAACAGAAAAGCTTATGGATAGTGATGGAGAAGCAGTTGAGTTTCATAGTTGGTGAGAGGAAGATCCACTACAAGAAAATGTAGGATTGGTGGCTATTTTTATTTCCGGCGACCTATATATCGCTAATGTCCTATTTTACTGTTATGGTAATTCTTTGTGTCGATCAGGAGAATCGTCGAAATATATGATCATTTCCGGCAATTTTATGTTGCCGCTAATAGTTTTGTCGCAAAAACAATTGTATGATGCAATTTAGCTGTTGTCATTATAAAAAGTCGCCGCTACAAATTATTAATTGTGGCTAGTTTATCTCGCTGCAATTGATCTCACCTCAGAACATAAATTTCTATCATATCTTGGTTATTACGGCAACATATAAATTGTCGTAATAAGTCCTACATAATGACTGAAACCTAAATTAACCCCCCACGTCTAATTTCCCAATTATTCCCCCCACAAGTTTTTGTCTCTGTCTCTCTCTCTTTCTCTTTGGCTTGAGGCTTCGCACAATTGTTTCTGTTTGCCATCTTGCTGCCTTCTCGCCGCCTTGCCGACGTCGGTAAGTTTCTCTTTCACTATTTTAGGCTCCACTCTCTCTCTCTCTCTCTCTCTCTCTCTCACTGCTGCTCAGTTTCCTGGGTATAATATCGTTTTCATAGAACCGAATAACTACATTTTATCTTGAAGTACTTACCCTTGAGTCCATAGAGCTGAATGACTGCATATCATATGGAGTCCATGTATATGCAGTTCTGATCTCTATACTTGAGCCCCAAAAGAGAGAAAGAAAAGAAAAGTCAATAAAATCTCTATCATTATGTGGCTTTTATTTTCAGCACATGAGCCTTTGTTTGACATTGAAACTGCTGCGATATTTGTCATCTGCATGCTCAACCACTATCAGACTTAGATCAGATAGTTCATCACAATTTCTCCAAAAAGTCCAGACTAGTTTTGGTGTTCACATTGATAAAAGTTTACTATAAGTTTATTAATATTACAATTGGAGATTATCTTCCACCTAATGTTTTCTCAACCAAATTGTATTATTTCTTTGATGGTAGAAGTTGGCCCAAATTATCAAACACACCTCTAATCTATGCATCCAACCCATTTATATATATATATATATATATATATATATATATATATATATATATATATACTAGCGGTAGAACTACGTGCGTGGCACGTTTGCCCTGTATTACTATAAAATAAATTATTTAAAAATATAAACATTTAATATATAAAAAAAATAAATGAGAATAATATAGCTCATTCAAATTGTAACCTATAGTTACATGGTGTACTACATGTATTTTTAATGGAAAATACAAGTACGCCGCCTGAGTTTGCTTCTTCATTTTGATTGTTCATGTATTTATTTTATATTTTTACTATGATTGAGGAAGTAGCTTTTAATGTATTAATGTATTTTTTTTATTTGTTAAAAATATTTAAATATATATTAAAAATATATGAAAAAAAAAAGAAAAAAAAAATATCAAACAAGTGCTCAGAGTGACATTATTCTACTGAAAGAATAAATCTTCACAATCTCTTCACTCTCCATATTCTATATTTTTTTTAATTTTTATTATTTTTTTATCAAATATTTATTATATGAATAATGAATAAATAATTTCAAATAATTTAAAAAGATTAAGTTAAAAAAAATTTAAAAACAATATTAAAAAATTTAAAAATTTTAAAAAATGTAAAGTATAAATTGTGGTAGAAATTATATAGTAAAATTTATAGAAGAGTGTAACGTCTTGTGAATAGTTGGTGGGTGGGGGGTCGCATCAACTCAAACAACAACAGCCTTGCAAACTAATGAATACGGACCCCAGCCAGCCTCGTTTTGTGCCTTCGAGTGAGAAAATCTAATGAGCAAAATGGCGGCACATGAGATCAAATCAATATGAAAGGAAGAAATGAAAAGAAAATTCAAAACAGCGTAAAAATACAAGTACCATCATTTCGTGTATGTGTTACTGTGTATATGCCATCAGTCAGTCAGAAAGAAGAGAGAGAGAGGACGTCATGACGCCCTTTTATAGTCGAGTTATGCTGGGAGCAGCCGGAAGCACTATCCCAGCAAATTTTTATTTTTATTTTTTCATCCAACACATGGTGTGTTAAGGATGTTATGCACAGTAGGATGTTTTTTATATTTTATGTTTCTAGCCTAACCCTCTCTCCTACAGCTATTATCCCATGCGTTTCATATCTACCCGTCCGCCTGTCTTTTTCCCTCTCTCTCTCTCTCTCTCTCTCTCTCTCTCTCTCTCTCTCTTCCTTTCCCTCTCTTTCTTTTTCCCTTCTTAGTCGTGCGCAGCGCCCTTTAGTCGAATCTTCCTCTCCAAACAACCCAGCCACCTTCGGCCACCAGCTGCTCCCCTGACGCCGACAACCACTCTCATGGACTCAAGTTACCGTTAAAGCCCCCACGACAGCACTATTCTCCCTGCAACTCACTTTGCCGAATGGGTCAGACGTTTTCTCCACCATAGCGCCATCGTACGCCATCCCCACGCCACCGCACCACCACCATCGAGCTCCTCTTCCTCCGGCGACCACCCCCACGGACCCAAGCCACCGTTGAAGCCCCCATGACAACCCTCGTTTCCCCGCAACTCCCTCTCCCGAATGGGTCTCACACGGTTTCTCAACCATACCGCCTTCGTACGTTGTCCCCACGCCACCGCATAACTACCATCGAGCTCCCCTTCCTCCGGTGACTACCCCATGCTCTGTTGCGGTGATTTTGTGATATTTTGTGTTGTGATTTTGTGATCTATTGTGATGATTTTGTGATATTTTTATGGTAATTTTGTGATCTATTGTGATATTTTATAATATTTTCGTGGTAATTTGAAGATCTGTTACTGTGATTTGTGGTATTTTGTGAAGAGTATTGTGAGGATGTAGAGAGTACGAGGAAGGAAAGCGTAAAATAGAATTATTGTTCAGTACTGTTGATCTTACTGTTCATTAGACGATAGAGACTTTTAAGTATAAGGAGATATATATATATATAAGGAGGATTACCCTCTCCTTCCCTGTTTCAGGCTGGATTCGATTCCAGTTCTATTGTTTGATGACAAGAGTTCAGAAGGCGGGGCTAGCTGACCTACAAGGAAACTCCCATGCCATTTAAACCTCACAGTTGTTTTAATGCATGCAACAAATGTCTTTGGTGTTGGTGTAGATTTCCAGTTCCATGCCAGTCCTGGCTATATATAATAAAGCATGAAACTTTATTGTCTCTAAATGGTAAGGCTGATGTTGACATGAACCTAAAATACTGACCGAGCTGTAAACGACATTGGAATTCTGCACTATTGATCTTACTGTTTATTACTGTTCATTAGACGATAGAGGCTTTTAAGTATAAGGAGATATGCAGTGTGGGGTTGGTTGAGTTGGGACCAGATTAATGTCATAAAAGTATTGCAAATTGGCCGGGGTCAATCCCATCTAGGCATGCATAGCTAGCTATCTAGCTAACCTTCTCTCCATCTGTGAGGTCTTGTTATTGCATAAATAAAAGTAGCTTGCAGTATTATGAGGTCTCGTTTGTTTTTGTAGATGAAATGAGTTGAGATTAAAGTTAAAAAGTTGAATAAAGTATTATTAAAATATATTTTTTAATATTATTTTTGTTTTGAGATTTGAAAAGATTGAATTGTTTATTTCATTTTATATTAGAAGTTAGAAAAATTGTAATAATTAGATAAGATGAGATGAGATGTTTTCTAAAAACAAACAAATCCTGAGTCTCTCCCAATTAATTAGGTCGATTTTATGCCCAATAAAAAGTCTAAAGTTTAAAAGTATTGCTACTTAAAAGTCAATTTTTCAACGTCACTACTTGTTATGAGAATCATTTCAATTATAAAACAAGAAAATAATAATACTATCCACCCAACTATATGTAATGATGAAGTCTGTACTTTGAACTTCTCTTGTATATATCTCTCTTATAGTTTATCTTATTAATGAAATTTGCTACTCAGCTTGCATTCATCCATGTAGACACTTGATGTAAGAAAGGGGCACCCATAGTGGACACCCCAGCACCTTCTCTTGGTGGTTATGAAGTGATTTAAGAATCACTTAATGAGACTTGATGACTGGCCATTAAGGGCCAGTCGAGGGTTACACTTAGAGGGGCTATTTACATTGCTCCTCTCCCCTTTTGGATGATACTTGCATCAAATACAAGAAATCTCTCTCTCAAATGGTTCTCTCTAGTCCCGACATTTAGGCTGTGGAATATGTGGGTGTTGTTATGGTATTGCTATGTAGCACACTCCACCATCGATATGGGAGATTCCGGATGAACGAAGAATCTGTGGAACAACCGCACTAGATCTTAGATATTTACAATGAGGTAATATCGCTTCCGCTGTATACTTTGATCTAGTATTTCTAACATTGGTATCAGAGCCCAATCGGTTGTTCCCGATTTGTGTTTTTGACGTAGATGTTGTATTTCATTTAAGTGAAATTTTTTTTTCATGCATAATTGTATGTAATATGGTTGTTGAGGTTGGCGGTTACGGTGGTAGCGCCGTTGTGGATTGGCTGCAACCACCCAATCGAACCAACAAGGACACGGCCACATGTGGCAGCAACGTTCACTAGAAAAAGGTTTTTGCCCATGTCGCTTCGACCACAAGCCGCAAGCAACGCTGCACTGGGTGCTGCATGATGCGCGCACAACACCACAAATGGTGCTGGGTGATAGCAATCGTTGCTCACCAAGGCTGTAAAGATCTACCTCGCAAGAAGCCATGCACCATGGTGGTGCCGAAGGCTGATATGCAGAGGGTAGATCCACGTGCAGGGCCGCACGCAGAGCTAAGTGCTCTGCGCGACGCCGCACCTTGGCGCCACCAGGGTTGTTTTGCGGCCTCTGCTGCTTGCAGAGGAGCAGCGCGCGCCAACAGAGATGCACCGTCGAGGTGCTGCAGGCACCAAGTGCAGCGCGCACCAGGAGCCGCGCGCACCAGTCAGCAGCGGAGGAAGTCAAGAGCCCCGCGGAGTGTCTGCCATGGAGGGCAGAGCCTCGTGCGCTGGCTGATAGGGTGGCGACGAGCACTACAGCTTCGCGACGTCGCCCATGGCGCAGCCTGCACAACGCATCGCACGCAGTTGTGTGACGCTGCCATGGTGCAGCTGTGTGATGCTGCCATGGTGCAGCGCCATACACAGTGCAACCCACTGAATGGGGGCGGCGCTGCCATGGCTTGGCGGCTCTGCCAGGACCTTTGGAGTCTTGGTTTATGGCCACCCACTGCAACAGGCGGCGGTTACAACTTCTTGTTTCAAGTTTTTTTTTAAGGTTACATTGTATAGTAACCGTAGGTTACATATGAGGAAGAAGATGAATAGTGAAGTTCCATTGTGATGGACTTTGGTCTGGGCTGAAAAAACGGGTGGGTTGTTTTTTTTCTCAATTTAAAAAAAAAAAAAAAAAAAATCGTGTATGCAGGCTTGGGCTTGGCATGTTTTAAAAACACTGGGCTGTTGTTATATTTTATTTGCATGGGCTGAAATGGTTTTTGGTTATAAACAAATTTGTTTTAAATTCGGTCCATATTATGTTGTTGTATTTAAAATGCACCAGTCCATTTTCTTTAAAACAAGGCAACAAGCGATTTGGGCCATGAGCTCAGAAGGCTAGACTTGCTCTGCAGCTAGGCGCCCAAGAGGGTGCGGCCCAGTGGCTGTGTCCAAAATTCAGTGGCACAAGTGTTTTTTACAAAATGCTTGAGTGGTGTTTTGAACCCCTCACACACAAAGACAATAAACTTAACCATTTAGGCTAGAGCTTATTATTGGTAAATTGTGTTGATTTTATTTAGTAATTCAGCATGTAATTGTGGCATAAAATATTTATTTTTTCTAAAATATTTTTTTTGCATGTGCTTATTGAATACATGCATGCCATAATATTATGATGTCATGTTTTATCGCATTTATAGGCATTTTATTTTAAGTTATAAATTGCCTAGATTATTATTTTTTGGTGAATAATAATTATTTGGATCAAATGTGATGTGATCATTTTTGTACATGTATTGTGATTACATGTAAATGTATGAGCTTATTTTATCACTTGTATTGTTAGACTATTTTTTAGAATTGTCTTCAATTTTTTAGAAATGTGATAAACTAGAGGATTAAGTAGCCCGAGTTTGATTTGTCCATGGTTATGATTGGCTTAAATTGATTTCTTCGATCTAAGAATAAATTATTTTTTCATGAGACTAACTCAGTAGATTACTTATCCTAGTGGGAGTATGGTTGAGATTGATTTGGAATTAATCTCCTATACAATATAAATTTGCGCGAAAATTAAATTAGAAATTAATAATTAGACATTGAGGCGCAAGAGATGATTAGGAAGCTTAGCGAATTTTCGATCTTGCGACATGTATTAATTATTTATGTTCTGACTTAGATTAACGCGGCAAATTTCTTAAATGTGTGTGGAATTAGATGCGCATAGTTTAGTAACTTTGAGATAACCATGAAGAAAGCCTAGAGATTATTTATACGACTTAATCGTCGCATTAATCTCCTCCATGAGCAATAGTTGGAAACAAATAAAGATTATTTTGAGAGCCAGATAGTCTTAGACCATCATTATTGTAAAACCTCTAAAATGTCTAGAGTAAAATTAGAAGTGCGCGTGGGACGCATGCACTACAATTTTTTATAGAAGTTGATGGGATCAACTATCATATAGAGCTAAATCACTATTTTGCCTTTAAGAATCTTGTGGGTAATAGAAGAAATTGTGCGTTGTTTTTGTAAACACAAAGATTAATTGCTCCTATATTTTGAGGTTGAGCATTATAATCTTAAAGCAATTTAGATTATTCACAGATAAGAACATACTCTCTAAAACTTGCTAGTATATCTGGCGAGTAAGGATATTAAAATCTAAGTGTGCAAGCGTGTTGAGGACATTCTTGATTGGAACATTCATTTTTTAAAAGATTTTATCAGTGCACCTTTATGTGGTATTAGCATTGGTAATCTTGCTCAAGTTTTATTTCTCTTTAGCGAGAACAGATAGGTTCTTGCAGATATATAAACTTTGGAGCACCCATTGAGAGTAATACCAAGCACCTTGGAGGTTTGCATGGCAATTGTGGCAAAAGTTTGAATAATTAGGTATGACTTATCTAAACCTAAACTAAAAAATTTTACTCGTGGTGACACTGATGCAAGATAGGTTTTAGGTTAAGATAATTTCTCGCAAAATTTTTTCTTTTTTTCTCCTATAGTGGATTGAAGAATATGAAAAATATTAAGTATGCAAGAAATAAAGATATATCGCTAGTTAGCAGCTAAAACGTCACATACTGCATTTGTTGCACAAAACGATGTTTTTATTAGCGCTTTTAATGCGATATTTGTGAAGTCTATACCTAATTTGATTTAAGATTTATCGAAAGTAGTGGTGTTAGTGATAATTTCTAGAGGTTTTAAAGTTGGATGATCACTTATTGACTCAGTGGTATTATTTCTTGGGTGGGAAAATGATATACTAAAATATGCCATAGAGGCACAGGATGATGGGTGTGAAGCTTGAGAAATTGAAAATTTTCTCGCTAATGAGATCCCTCTCCTTGGTTTAGTAGAGTCAAAGAGAAAAAGCAATATGAGCATTTTCTATGTGAAAGTTCCTATACATGCATACTAAGGACTTTGATAATAAATATGTTGTTTCATCATATAAATGCGATCCAAAACTTTTTTTATGAAAATATATTTTTCAGTTAAAATTTTTCCGAAATTGCAATCGTATGAGTTATATGATGAAAACAATTATCTCGCAGTTTATTGACTTGCTGAGAATGGTATTATAAATGAATTATGGCGCAAAGCAGTTGTTACATCACACTTGGGTTTATGTAATATAGGTTGCAGCCTTAATTCTGATTTGTCGTCCTTAGATCTAGTTCATTCGCTTTTGAGAAAGGCTGAGTGACTATTTTGTGCAAACGTGAATTCTATTAAAAGTCGAGAGGATCTAAGCTTGATCATTTTTTTGGTTGAATCAAGAAAATTACTCGTATTTTCGGTGAGGGTGGGGAATTGTGGATTTTTATAACACTTTTTTTTTTAAAGAACGTTTTCATCACATTTCATTCCACATTACCTTAACCTTATTTTTTCAAAAATTCTTTTTATATAAGATCGCCGAAAATAGTGGGAGTAATTCAACAACTAGTGGGAGTATACCTTTGAGTTTGAGTTAAGGTGTACCATTAGTGATAGTGACTCCCAAAAGTTATAGACTATAAGGATCCTCATAAATAGCGTGGTAGCTTTATATCAATATTCTTTCGTCGTTTAGAGACTAGAAGAGAATATTTATAATATGGCTCCGCTAAAGGTATTGAATTCACATAGTAAGAATCCCAACATAGAATCTTAGATTCGCTTCACTTATATGATCCAACCTGGGGTTGTTGATCTAATTGACAAAGGAAAAGTGGAGTTGATAGAGGTATAGATCCATCTCTTGGCACTAATTGAGTTGCATTTAGATAGCTATTGATCGCATATTTATTGAAACTTTTCTTGAAGGTGTTAAATAGCTGATTCTCATAGGAGAATTAGATGGTAAGCATGATTGTTGCTAGTACTATTTTGGTACAGAAAGCGAATGAATGCTGCTAGTGCTGTTTACATGTAGCCTAAACAAACCATCTATTCAAAGATACCCAATGTACCTAGTCGTTTTTTTTAAACGACCTATTGAATAAAATGAGGTTCTTTGAACGCTGTCGACAATATTAGAAAAGTGGCATAATAAGAGATATTGCGAACTGGTTATCTTTGATAATTAATTGTCGCTTAATAAGAGGATTTCCATACTTTGAGGTGATGGACATGGGTTTGTGAAAAGAAGCTCGGATTTCATGTCTTGTGAGACTGTTTTTTAGGAAACCGTTTCTAGGAGCTCTTGTTCAAAATCCATAGACAATTAATGAGATGGAATATTCTAAAGAATCTAGTTTTGCCTATACTGTTTGATGTTTCCATTATGGTTTGCTCATGGGAGTTAGAGGTTAAGTTTTTGTTAGAGGGTAAATATGGCTTACTTGGTTAAGTGAGTTTGTGATGCGATTGTCGTTAATAGTAACGACTAGACTATTATGATTGTCTTTGGGGGCAAAGGCTCTAATCGCTTTACCCTTAATGAAAAATAAATAATGGTTATCTCACATCTTTTTGTTGAATACAAGAGATTTAAATGAAACATTGAAGTCGCAAATTAAGTTTGCTAAATAACATTTGTGGTCAATTTGTAGATTCTTAAAAAATCACAGTTAGACTTGCTGACTAGAATCTACGGCTTATATTGTGAGTTTGATCTAAATGAGATTTGCGATGAGTCATCGCTGACTTCATGATTGTGCAAAGGACTTTTACATGTAAAAGTTGAGTCTCTTGGTAGGAGCATGTTTTGGAAAGTTACTATACATTAGAATGCGCATGGAAAGAAATGGTCATTAAACACCACTTGAGAGTTGTGGTTTAATAATTTGTTGTTGACCATGTGATTTCTCTGTACCTCACAGTATTGCTCGTCATGCACATGATACTGATATGTTCTATGATCATGTGGCGTGATTGGAAGCATTCTTTGGTATGCACACACATTCACCATAAATTTAGGAGTTATGGTGAAAAAGGTATATTGACAGGCTTAGATCGGCTCACTCACACGAGCGATCGCCTTTGGCGCTACAAAGAGGTAGCGAGCAAAAATGAGACAATGTGTTACTCGGTACTTGTCCGGAGAGGGATAAGTTGGAAGACACAAAAGATATGTTGCCTTAGTGGGAGCTAAGATGAGGTCTAAGAACCGTGCATGGTTACCCACATACCATGTAGCCTGTGGTTTAGCCAGATGCTAGATCCTCTTTGGCGCTTTGGATAGCGAGCAAATGGAGGGACTCGGGTTAGGCGCTGAGATAGCGACTAGACTAAAATCTGTACGGTGAATTGAGAATAGATATACGCTCTTTCTTTGGAAAGAGAACTCCACCGTAGCATGTATTTCATACTACATGTGCTTTTGTGACCAATAGTAGAGGTGAGTGAATGGTTCCCTGCTTCCTGACCGTGTGAGTCCTGTAGGTTATAATTGATGACCTTAATTTATTTATGCCCTTAGGAGACCTTTGACTATGTCACGAGGTTGATGTTTTAGTGTCTGCTACTTTGGCATGTTATCTACGGCCATGAATGATGCGGTCTAAAGAGGCATTGCTGGGAAAGCGACTAGACTGAAACTAAATGACATGAGTGCGAAGGGAAGACTATTTGGTAACACATCGATAATGGTATGTACTCATTGCCGGCAAGTTATGTTGCTTCATAGGAGTTGCAATATAGCTGTGAGTACATTATGTTTTATGGAGATTGAGCATTGCTCTGAGTCATTTGGACTCGAGAGGGATTAGGGATGCTTAGTTTGATGTGACCAAATGAGTCGGGGTATAACGAGACACTTTTAGGGATGTTACTATGCTGGTCTTCTTTAGGAGAGTTTTGGTATAGTGCTCCCATTTTTCTTTTACAGCTGTGCTCGATGGTCGCACGGCCTATTTGTCAGTATGAACAAGATTGAGAACATATTGAGGGAAGCAGACCTGGGGTCTTGCCCACTATGTGTGAGTGGGAGATGTAAGAAAAGGGCACCTATAGTGGGCACCCATTCACCTTCTCTTGGTGGTTATGAAGTGGTTTAAGAACCACTTAATGAGACTTGATGACTGGCCATTAAGGGTCAGTCGGGGGTTACACTTAGAGGGGCTATTTACATAGCTCCTCTCCCCTTTTGGATGATACTTGCATCAAATACAAGAAATCTCTCTCTCAAATGGTTCTCTCTAGTCCCGGCATTTAGGCTGTGGAATATGTGGGTGTTGTTCTGGTATTGCTACGTAGCACACTTCACCATCGATATGGGAGATTCCGGATGAACGACGATGACGACGAAGAATCTGTGGAACAACCGCACTAGATCTTAGATATTTACAATGAGCTAATATCGCTTCCGCTGTGTACTTTGATCTAGTATTTCTAACACTTGATGTCTACATAACGCTTCTTTTTACACTACTCTGGGAATCCCTTTTTCAGGGGATTATGCAAGTGAAGTAGACACGAAGTGGGCAAGGACTCACCGGAAAACGGGGCGACTTGCCCTTCAATTTGCTTCATACAGATGATGAACAACATTGACTTCTGAGTGCTGAAGGTACTACTCTATTTCCCAAGTGTTTAGACAAGGTAATGCTCCAGCTGATTTTTTGGCAAGGATGGATACCGAAGGTACTAGTGCGACTTGGGATAATTTTATTCATCTTCCTCATGATCTATTAAAAGGAATGTTGAAGACAGACAAGTTGGGCCTCCCGTATATACAATTTGGCTAATTCCCATAATGAGGTAACTCTTGGTTTATTTGTTTTATAATCTTATATTTATTTGCACGTGCTCTGGTTTTGCAGGTTTTTGGTTTTTTTTATTTGGTTTCCTTCCAGACTTTATTGGTTTGACATGATTGTAATTTTTGGATATTTTGGTTGGTTTGAGTAGCTTTTGATTTTGATGCCTAGGTTAGGCTTGCAACCCGACCAAACCGGAATGTGTTTTGGCCCGATCCGACTTTCAGTCGGACACTAACCAATCTGACCCGACTTGAATCGGGTCAACCCGTTATAACATCTACTAATTAAAAAGCCTCGGTCTGACTGCATGCATGCCCAACTTTATCGAAAACAGATTTATATCATTATTTTCGGCTTGACAAGATCTCGATCTCTCTCTCCCTTAATAATCCTTGACTGCTAGTTGAGAAAAAAAAAATCCCTGACTGCATCTCATCACCACAACTTCAAACTACAACTGAGAGCTCTAATAATCTTCATTATTGTTCAACAAAAGTCATTCAATCCTACTATCACATCTCCGTAAGGTTCCATCTCAATCGTCCCGAGGTCTGAGAGGCTGCCTTTTCCCACTACAGCACTCCACTTCTCTCTGTCTCTTCCTCGCAACCATTTTTTGTGCATGATAGAAACCATTAAACAAAGATTGAGGGAGGGGAGAAAGAGACCCTTTTGTTTTGAGCGAGAGAGAGAGAGAGAGAGATCAAACGGAGCCAGTGCCTATCTTCATGGACCATCGATGGTAAACCAAGTGACCGTTCCTTCGAAGGTGTTGCTTGCAATGAGAGAGGTCAAGTGGCGAACATTTCATTGCAGGGAAATGGGCTCTCAGGCAAGATCTCTCCAGCCATTGCTGGGCTCAGGCACTTAATCATGAACGAACGTAGAGAAGCGATGATGAACAGAGGCGACGACGATGACGAATAGAGAAGACAGCAATGACGATGATCATAGAGAGAAATGGGGAGGATTGGCAGCAAGGGGGTGAGATTTGGAGAGGGCAAGAGGGTTGGCGGCTAGGGATTGAAATCCCTTGAGCTGTTAAAACATGTAGTCGGATTGTTTTTACTTCTAGCGGGTTCGACCTGCAAGCTAGTTGAAACCGCATTTCTCGGTCGGGTCGGTTCGGGTCACACGGACGGATCGGATCATCAACTTTTTTGCATAGCCCTAGCCTAGGTTTTGGGCTTTTATTTTAATTGTCTGTAACCACGTTTTCCTCCGTCATAAGTTAAGGCAATCAATAAAATTTAGGGTACCGTCTTCTTCTTTTTTTAAAAAAAAAAGACTTCTTCTGAGTAATTTTCAGATGGGGTCGAGATGATTTTCAAAACGAACCGCGATGAAATGTTTTACAACGGCTTTTATCCAGACAGGGATGAAGTGTTTATGGGCGAGTTAGAACAAAGGGGCTGCCGTTTGTAATTTTTTAGGGCAAAATTGGCAATTGACAATTGCTTACATGGAGGGTGTGTCGTGTAAGAAAACTGGCTGCGGAATAGATTTATTCTCTATATATATATATATGCATCATTATAGAAGTCAATCTGAATTTGCCCCGGCCGGTTTTAAAAATACATAATTTTCCAGAAAATTTTCTTATCATTTAGGTAATAAGTAGATATGTTGTAGAATTGCTGAAAAATGATAGGTTTGAATGATGAATGTGACACATTAATATATTATATAGTATTGTTGTAGCAGCACATTGCACAATAATTCGATGATCCGGTTCAAATGCCATGTGGTCACGTGGTGATTTTTCTAAACCAAGGACCATATATACTTCAATTCTAATAAATCCCTAACAAAGCAATTGTAGACAAAGTAGAGAGAGATCGAGAGGTTGCCGGCCACCGTGTAATTAAGGCACTATAAATTATAATAGCTAGCTAGGGCATTTCTACAAATATTTGACACTCATCATCATGTTTTAATTTGAAAGTGCGCGCAGAATGCAATATCATCATGTACTAATTTGAATGCCTGTGTAAATATTTCTTCTTTCACTCAAAGGATCAGGATCGAAAAAGAGTTGGCTTTTACTTCTTTAAATAACTAAATTTTAAATTCGAGACAAGTTTGGGAAAAATTATGGGGCTTAAAAGAAGCATAGCAGAAAACATGCAAAAATAAGTAGAAATCAAAACAAAGAAGAATAATAGACAAGATTCAGTTAATTTCTGGTATATATCATTTATAAGATTATATTTAATCATATTTAAAGGGTCATTCATGGAAACCCAAACTGATATGGGGTGGAAGGGATATTTGAGCCTATACAATTTTAGCTAAAAGATAAAGTTAAGAAGGAACTCAGACTCATAAATGAGAGATAACTTAAACTCCTAATAATGACTCAAACTCCTAATGGATGATAGACTCAGACTCCTAAAAGGAGATAGACTCAAACTCCTAAAAGGAAAAGACTTCACAAGGCACATTCGACTCTATCACTCCAAGGAAATAACCTCTATAAATAGCCTATAGAAGGTAACAAATACTCAACTTAATTCACTTATTCTTTACATACATTTATTCGCATACTGTGTTACTAACTTAAGCATCAGAGACTCCACTGGGCAACCAGTGCCCCCTTTGTTCATTGCAGGTCATCCGTGTGGGTGGTGGTGTGAAACATGTCCTTTATAGTGGCATCGTCTGTGGTCGGAAAGACCACACGACCCTCTCATAACGAACGAGCGTGGAGGTCAGAAGATCACACGACCCTCTCCAAAGTTAGCCACCAAAAGTCAAGTTACACACTCGCAGTGCAATCGAACGGGCGTGGAGGTCAGAAAGACCACATGACCCTCTCAAAGATTGCCAACGAATGGGCGTTGAGGTCAAAAGGCCACACAACCCTCTCCAAACGAACGGCCGTGGAGGTTAGAAGACCACACGACCCTCTCCAAAGTTAGCCACCAAAAGTCGAGTTACATAGTCGTAGTACAGGTCAACTGGTGGGAAAGGTCAGGGACGATCCCCGACCTCCCAAGCGCCTAACAGGCGGGCAACTCTCTAGACAGCCTGACCTCTCTCTTGGATAGCAGTACAAGCACAATATATTCTCCAGCAAATGCCAAGTGTTTATACTAGCGCCACAACCGCTTCGAGCGGGTTACCTTCGGGTACAAGGCACCAGGCTCTACAACAGCTTCAAGTGGGTTACCTTTGGGTACGAGCCACCAGGCTCTACAACCGCCTTGAGCGGATTACTTTCGGGAACGAGCCATTAGGCTCTACAACAGCCTCGAACGGGTTACCATTGGGTATGAGCCACCAGGCTCTACAACCGCCTCGAGCGGGTTACCTTCGGGAACGAGCCACTAGGCTCTACAACTGCCTCGAGCGGGTTACCTTCAGGAACAGGCCGACAGGCATAGCAACCGTCTAAGATGGACCCAGGGGGTCGGTGGACACCCTAACCACTTAAGGGCGGGTTACTACAAGCAAACAACAAAACGAGAACACAAAAGAAATTTACACCAAGGGGCAGAAAATCCACCATTACCAACAAACAACAAAATGAGAGAATACCAACAACAATTTACACCAAAGAGTTAGAAAATCTATTATTACCAACCAAAACAAAAACGATCACGGAAATACACACAAAAAACAATCATGAGACAATAAACAATCTCTCAGGCAAACATTCACACAAGTAACAAACTCAAAATCGAGCTTTGCGCTCATACCTAATGTGGTCGAGTATATCTCCCACCTATCTCTCCAAGCTAGGCCCCTCACCACGAAGAAAACCAAGGACCGAACGGGAAACCAGTGACCAATTTTCTAAATTTATTTTGTAGATTATTGACTTGAAGATTCTCAAGGCCTTCTAAGGTTTCACAATGGCATGGAGACACTCATACACTAACTAGTATGGACCCTTAGCGGGGTAGGAGAAAACAAAAGTAAGCAGATGCTCACGAGCCAACGGGAGAAAAGGCAGGTACAAAGAATGCAAAGTATTTAATTTCCCATGTGCCAGCACAAAAAAAAATTAGCGGGGTAACTGGAAGGGATATTTGAGCCCCCACAATTTTAGCTAAGAGATAAAATCAAGAAATGACTCAGACTTCTAATGATGACTCAGACTCCTAATAGGAGATAGACTCAGAGTCCTAATAGAAGATAGACTCAGACTCCTAAAATGAAAAGGGTTCACAAGGCAAATTGGACTCTATCACTCCAAGGAATAACCTCAATAAATAGCCTACAAAATGTAACAAATACTCAACTTGATTCACTTCTTTTTTACATACATTTATTCTCATACTGTATTACTAACTTAAGTATCGGAGACTCTACCGGGCAACTAGTTCCGCCCTTTTGTTTGTTACAGGTTATCCGTGTGGTTGGTGGTTTGAAACACGTCCTTTACATGGGTATCCGGTTTAAATTCTACGTTGATGCCAGGCCAAATTATAGAATTCTTCTAATGCGGGCTAGCTAGTTAATAAACGGTAACAAAGAATTGAGTTTGAGAAAAGAAGCATAACCGAGAAATTCTTTAATGAATCATACAAGTCGGGCTTAAATAGCTTTAAAATTCGAAATTATAAAAAAAAATTATAACAATATATTTCTTGAAGATGACAAAAATAAATGTAAATAGATAATTTGGGGGGAAACGATAGATATTGCCTGATCAATCCAATGAAGATTTAGTGTTTTTATAACTTATAAAAAATTATATTTGCAAGTCCTTTATTAATTAAATTAATTATACACTATGATGCGAAACCCAATCACATTAATTAACCAGTACAAAATATTTGTATTTGACTTTTCTTTATAACTTAATGGGTGTGATGATGATCATAAGTTTTGCATATACACATGCACCGACTTTTCTTTATAAATAGCTTTAACCCTTCATCAAACTATTCTAAAAGAGTTACAATACTACCGTCAAGATGGACTAATTGAGTGATTTCTTTTGGATTTCGCTTCAAATCTACTAAATTAAGAGATCATCAGAATGAGTTAATCAAATATATATATATATATATATATATATATATATATATATATATACACGACAATTCGCAGATCTAGCGTCCTATTCTAATTTCATGCACAAGAAGAAGGCCGGAAGAAGCAAAACTAATTAGGCATATATGATCGTAATAGCTCAATAATGGGCATTTATATATATAATTGATCCACCCAAGAATCAGTGTTGACATTGGACAAGCTACTCGATTGTACAATATATTCTCAGTACGTACTGCTTGTCATAAGTAGGAAACAATCAAACTGGAGCTTCCAGCACATGAGAGCCCAGGAACTCCATTTTTGTTTATTTTATTTACAATCTCTAAGCAATACCTTGATAACGGATGCATAGCAGCCTCTGAACCTGTCATTCACTCCAAGACTAAAGCAAAAGGCCGGAACTGAAGGCAATTCATCTTCTTGCTCTTCGAGGTTGCTTGCTCTTCGTCGTCCAACCTCGGATCAAAAGACAGCCTTGGGTTTGGCATTTGATCCCGTTTATGACGAGGATTCGACGCTTTTGTTACTGGAGAAGATGACACTGAATAGGACCGTGAGATTGGTGAAGACGCAAACGACGATGAAGAAGAAGACGATGATGATGATGAAGAAGCCGGTGACAATGAAGGGAGACGTGGTTTGCTTGCGTAATTGCGCTTAGGGAAGATGGCGTGCAAAAGAGTGCTGGGCCTGGAGTTCTTTCTGGTGGCCGGTCGTTTTGTGGGAGAACTGGAATAGTAGGAAGGTGGAGGAGTGAGAGGAGGGAGAGTAGGAGTAACTTCTTCGTTTAAGTACTTGACCTTTGGAGTTCCTGGTCGAGACTCCCACGTGAATGGAACTGAAGCAGAGGCAGATTCTCCTCCGTGATAATCCTCCAAAGACTTGGGCTTGGAGAACTTGGTGGTTGTTGGGTGCAGCTTGGAGAAGAACCTACCTTCTTTTTGCTTGGTTTGGAGGGATTTCGGGGGAAAATCCGAGCAAGTTGCAGTAGGCATTTCTGCAGATATTGCTGAGAGATCAGACCCAAGATATGATGAAGAATTTGCCGAGTCTTTAGATCAGTAGTTTAAATAGGTTTTCCATATCATTCTATGGCCTATGACTCCGCTAATTATGGGTTTTAATTAATTAAGAGAAAATATATTTGCAACTGTGAATTGTGCAACCGCTACGTAATCACTTTTGAATAAAACATAGGATCTACATGAAAAAAATTAATTTTTTAATAGTGGACCCCACTCTTTTTTAAAGCGATTATGCGGCGTTTACACACTTCACGATTGTATATATGTAGAATTATTCTATATATGTATAGATTGAGTATGTAGAATTACATGCTCAATCTATATATATTGGACTAACCTAACATGGTCTACACCTGATCTTACTTTAATTAAGAGGTGTATAGCATTAATTGGACTAACCTAACATGATATTTTTTACTTCAGTTTAATTTTTACCCCTGTCAAGCACATGATGATTAACACCCATTTTCTTCATGAAGTCACTGAACGTAAAATGTTTCTTGCTTATAGAACACGTGAATGACATGGTCACATTTTTACAGGAAAGGCGATCGATGCTTTACTAGTTGATAATCTTGCCTCTTAATTTGGTGCACGTACATGATAATACGGCAATTAAGCTGCTTCTCTTCCCTTTTACAACTTCCTAAACATATGATTGATCTTGTTATTTTGGATCGTGCAGGGTATTCACAACCTCAGACATTAATTATTTCTTTCTTTTATAGATTCTTATTTGTGAATATTTTATTATTTTTAATCATTTTCCCATAGTTTTTGGGAACTTATATAATTAGTTTTGAGATAAAGAATGAAATTTTCAAGCTCCCTCTTGTACAAGGTATTCACTCACCATAAGTGAGGATACTGTACAAGGAAAACATTGACTTGCTGATCCATTGAAAGATGCATTGGAGCTGGACAGAAACCCAACACATGGCTCTTAATTCCCTCAAAGCTCGATCGTATCATCTAATTAATTTGATCGGTCAGTCTCTTTCACTTGCGCCGATGGTGTTGCGAAAAAGGTCTCTTTCATTCCCAAAACAACCAACACTTCAGTTAACCCATCCTCATCACAATACTTATATGCATAACAATCTTGTTATTGTAATCCCACTAAGTCATAAATATTCCTTTACTTGTTATTTTAATGAAATTCATTAATTGACTTAAAATTAGATAATATATATCAAAGTCATCGAAGCATTTTTATCTCAACCGACATATATAGAGTACTTAATTATATATATGTATAGCATCAAAGTGAACCATTCTTGTGAATTAGTCAAAATTAATATAAAGTCATTCTCTAGCTAAACATGCTGAATAATTCTTGTATCTCCTATTTTCATGTCTTTCTATCAGATTTAATTGTTTTTATTGTTGAGGAATAACTTTGAAGGTCCAAGAGGGCTAATTTATTAGGGTCCCAAACGGTTCATGAACGAATTATTTATATAGTCATCATGTCTAAGGAGCCATATAAAGTCCTAAATGATATTGGAACTCGGATTCTAATATCAATTCTCAAACAAATGTTATCAATCATTGACGTAAAGATAACAAATATTTAAAATAAAAAATAATAATAATAAAAAAAAATAAAAAGGAGCTCATGGATTGTATAATGTGCCTGCCTACATTGGAACATGATCAGTAGAATATGGTACTGAAACTTAGGGTTGCGGATCTGGCTTTTAAAAACTGGGTGGATATCCACCCGGATAAATCCGGCCAAAACCCGGACGGGTATCGGATTTGGGTCCGAATATTCGGATTGTAACCAGATATCCGGTTTAATACTTCTTTTTTTTTTTTTGCCTTTTTTCTAAATTATTTTTTTTAACACTTTGTAAACGGTTTTTTTTTTTTTATCACTTTCTACAAAAAAAATCTTTTAGCACTTTTTGAAAGGCTTTTTTTTTAAAAAAAAAAATCTCTTTTAAACACTTTAAAGCCTTTTTTTTTTTAAATCTTTTTAACACTTTTTAAAGGGCATTTTTTAATAGACCATTCTGTTTATTATTTTTTATAGGCATTTTTTATATAATGAATATCTTTATAGACATTTTAAACTTTTCATTGACCATTCAAATTTTCATAAAACAAACTAATCAATGATAAACATCAATACACAATACACTGTATATTACAGCATATTACATTATTATTTACATCACAATGCAAAACATCAATTTACAAACAAAATAAATAATAATACATCACAACAATATCAAAATGTAACACTAAATGCTATGACTATCTGCCTCCAAAATAAACAAAGATAGAAATATTTTTATTTCTTAATATTTCCAAAGAGTCATACTGCTGCTGTTGCTACTCATCTTCTTCATTGTCGCCATCCAAATTGGTCAATGGTGCCAAAACTATTCTGAAAACAGATTTAGTAAATGATAAAGTACTAAAAATCAATAAAGATAAAGTACTAAAAACAGATTTAGAAACAAATGCTTGACCCAGTTGTGGAGATGGAGAACTGGGGAAATAGTGACATCACAATAAGCTTGGCTATTCTGTCCTTTTTAATCTACCAAAGATAAAGCACTTCAGCACATATTCATACAAATTAGTTGATGGAAAAAGAATATACTGATGCTCAATTTATGATCAGCCGCTTGACAAATAATTACCAGCAAGATATATTAATAGAACATATGTCTTAGTAGCTTGACAAGACTACTAAAACTCTCAGCAACAAACTAGATATATATATTACTCATTAAACAAAAATACAACAAGAAACATAAAGAACAGAGAATTTTAAATAGTTACAAAATGCATGTTAAAGGCAAGATAACATCTTGTACTTTAGTCTTTAAACAAAGCAAAACATTTAGTAATACATCTTCTACTTCAAACAAAACATTATTCAAATACAAGCTCATGGGCACAACATCCCTTCCACATAATCGGCTCATGACTATTTTCTGACATCAAGCTACTAGGGTAAAAAGTTTATGCCCTCTTTCGGTCAAAAGCATATATATAGTTTATTCACACACAAACACAAAAATCCAAATTTGGGCAAACTGGATTTAAACACAAAAACTCAGATTTGGGCAAATTGTATCTAGATTTAAACACAAACACAAAAACCCATATTCACATTTAGAACTCAAAAAGATTATTGAGGATTAGAGAAGACAAAACAAACACAGATACAGATCCAAACCCAAAGGAAAGGGAAAAAAAAAAAACATAGATAAGCCGACAGATTTGAGAACAAATATGGGTACCATACCAACAGAAACTCAGATCTAGCACAGGAACTTAGATCTACAAATACAGAAACTTAGATCTATAAGCACAGAAATTCAAATCTAAAAACACAAAAATAGATCTAGCCAAAGTGGTAAACAACTAACGAGAGAGGAAAGTGATATATAAACCGAGAAAGCATCTGAATATTATTTTTTAGAAGTTTTACAAAATTTATAGTGTTGCGAGCATGTAGATCTACAAACACATTTTTGCTGGAAGATTTTAAAAATAAAGAAACCCAAAAAGCAGATCTACAAACACAGAATCTCAGAACTACAAGCACAAACTTAGATCTACAAACTTAGAGAGAGAGAGAGAGAGAGAGAGAGAGAGAGAGAGAGAGAGGAAGCTACCAAGTAGAGAGAAGAAAGTGACGTTAACAAACGACGGCCACAGCTAGTCACCGGCGACGATGGATTTGATAAAAGATGCTTAGATTTCGTCGGGGAGGGAGAGAGAGAGGAAATTGAGTAGTGAGAGTCTGAGACGAGGCCGAGAGGAAAAGAAATTTTAAAAAGTAAGTTTTACTTTTTGACTTTTTACTTTTGGGGAAGGGGGAGAATGACCCATGCTCTATCGACTATCCTTTTAAGTTTTGTTAAAGCCGGTTACGGATAACACCGGTTAAATACCGGATCCGTAACCAATCCGGGCGGATATAATTATTTTGTATCCGCCTAGATCCAATCCAGACGGTTATCCGCCCGGATCATCCGGATTTCCTGATTTTTAACCGGACCGGAAAGATGCACACCCTTACTAAAACTCAAATTTTCCTTGAGTATTAATTATTACAATCATGGATTATTTTGTTCAAACTTAGAATTGAACAAACTATTCATATTTGCTTTGGAGATATGTCCAACATTTTTATAGTTGGACAAAAGCTGGAGATTTGGTAAGGTCGATAATCTGAGGACAAATAGTAGAAATTCTTCTCTTTTTGCCGCATAAACTAGTTCTGCAGTCGGGCGATGGGGTTGAGATATCTATGATCTCAACATATTTGCTTGGTGGTTGAGCGGTGTAACCAGCCGTTACTACCGGTAGTTGCAATTCAACACTAGCAGCTATATCCATATCTCTTCCTTCAGCAACTTCTTCTAAACTAAATGAGCTAGTGGCGATTGAAGATGATGTTGTCATCGCTGATTTGATGAAACTAGATGGCTGTGCACAATCTTCTTCAAGTTCATTATTACCCCTTCCATAAAGGAACTCAGCCGTCTTGTCGATGATGTTAATCTCATTATCTGACGAATTTCGAACCATGGAATCTGGTATTGTTTCTTGTACAAATCCGCTGGCAGTACTACTAGTACCTCCCTCACACTCTTCTTTATTATTCCATTCGTCTTCGTTTTCACTCAAACTCACATCTATTAATTCTGAATAGCAAGGAAGCTCATCCATTGGGCGAACTTGGACCTTCATATGCTCAGGCAAGCTTGGGCAACCAGCATAATGATTTGTGTACTTCGTTGAAAAATAATTTACAGTGATGTTCAAGCTGATCATGCATGAATTAAAGGGAAAAAATCAGTTTTAACAGCAAAACTTAGTTACAGTATATTAATCCATGTGGATAAACTTGAATGAAACGTAAGCTGATACCTTTGCCAGGCTGGGAGGGTGAGCATTGTGTATGCCAGTTTGATCTTATTAGCTATTCCAGATAAGGATTTAAAGCTCGCAGCTGCCTTCCTCACAGCCAGTGATTCATTTGGGTGTTGCCAGGCCCATTCAAACTAAAAGAACAACGTGTTAATACTGGAATTCCTTGTTTTATATATGGCTTTGTGGATAGAACTCAAAAACAATGAGGGAAAATCTCAAAATTACAAACAGATGAGAGATTTTTTTATCGTCAGAAAGCAAAAAAGAGAAAAAAACAGAGAATAAGGCACTAAAAAAAGTTCCATCCACTAATGAAGATGATCAAGAAGAAATTGACTAACAAAAAATAGTGATACTGAGAAACCATACAAATCCCAAACCCCAATATATACTATTCCAACAAAGACCATAAGCACCTTTTCTCTCCTATTCTCTTCGTGTGGCATGGTGGTACAAATTGGACTCTCTTAACTCTTATGTTTGGCTCCTCAAACTTTTGCTTGTAAAGTTTGGAAGGTCTTTTTTGGGAAAACCGAGAGTATATAATACAGTAACCCAGAAACCACTATTTACATGAAGTCTATATGAACAGATATAAAAGTCAAAAGCATAAGAAACTATATATGTATGAGAAGGGAAAAAAACATAGAGATAAAAACAAGGCAAGCCAGAATAAACAAGTTTTACCACCAATGCTCTTTCAATTGAGAAGAAATGGGAAAAACCCAGCTCGCTATATTAAAAGGAAACATTGATTCTATTAAGGCAATCAAAGATAACTAGTACACTTTCACCAAATGTTTCAAACCAATAAGTGTACTTTTAATTGAAATACCTATAACATTCCAAACTAAAATAGGATTCATCAGGAAAGTACTTGAGTTTTGGATTTGGGAATTACTCCTGTGAACCCCCCAGTCACTCTCTTTCCTTTCTTCTTTACAGAATCTTCAATCATGTCCCAATCATTTGACCCCCTCTTTATCTGTTTCCTCCATAAGTGGTTCAAGAGAGCAATCAAGGTGTAACTTGTTTGCTAGAATAGCAAAGAAGTTACCTAGAGGGACTTTATCTGATTTGGGACTTAAGAATAGGTGCATAAATTTGTAAATAGTAGTGAAAGGGTTTGAGTTAAGATATTTTATAGGGTTTTGAAAAATGAAAGAGAAAAAATTGAATAAAATATTATAAAGTTAAAATATTATTATAATATAATTTTTTAATATTACTCTTGTTTTGGAATTTGAAAAAGTTGAATTATTTTTTCTGTTTTGTTTGGTAGTTTGTGAAAGTTGTAATGATTAGATAAAAAAGTTAAAATTTTGAAATTGAAAAAGTATTTGTATTTGTGGTGTTTGAATGTTGAGATGAAATGAGAACTGTATGTACAGTATCATCATGCAAGATTATAGCAGTTTCAAGCTCTATATGGATGGTTGAGGAATGTCGGGAGTTTTAGAGACTTTGGGGCAACATCAAAGTAATTTTTGGTATGGAGTGGGGATCAACCCTAGGCTTAGGGACGCGAGGTTTTATTTCTGGATGAGTAAAGTTTTTTGCAATCAAAAACCCCGTGACCTTGAAGTTTACAACATGAGCAGTAACATGGGAAAAATTCATATATAATCTTCTGTAGAAACCCACTTCACTATTGATGCCAGTCCAAATTGAGTCTTCTATTGAAACATATCTATTTCAATACAAACTACATCAAAATGGGTCTAGTATGAGTGAGAGTAGGAAGGGTCTGTAGTTGAAAACCTGCCCATAGGATGGACAAACAGCCTTCAAATAGGATTGATCATAGTAGTTTATGGGGAGAATAGGTAGAAAAATCCATACTGGTGTGATTGGGGATTCCAATTAGGGTACTTCACTTGGTCCATTTAAATTGAAATTATAGGATTCACCCTAAATAGTTTATACTGTACTACGAGCTTGTACTTTGAGGACTTTTCGGGGCTTAATGATCGAAACCACTTGCAAAGGACAACTGGAAGTACTATCAGGTTGTTAAATGGTATGGTTATGAGGATGAAATCCAAGTATTGATAAATATTGGGGGATGTTGAGAAAATTATTATTTGTGGTTGCGCTTCTTGATCTCCAATATAAGTTGGTTATTGTAAACTTTTGGATTAGGGACGTCCTCGATAATGAGAAGGCTGATCAGTTCACTAGAATATTGACGAATAATATTGAAGCCTTATATTCATTATGACAACAGTGGGGTCTTCAATCGCGGGAGGAACTAGCAAGCTCGACTTCTTCCTTAGATGACACATGCTCCGAGTTCAATAGTTTTGATGCAAACGTATCATCAAATCCAGGCATCAATGAATATTATATAATGTAAATCTGAGATTGAACGATACTTTATAGAGGATGTCGAGGCACCTAGTGATACATTTAATATCATTCCACCACCAAGTTCCAGTCCTTTCCTAAGTAGCCCAGGATAGGTTGGGCATTCTTATCACTACAGTCCTCTGAGTCGTCATTTAGCATTGGAGGTCATGTGTTGGATGCTTATTGGAGTTCTTTAGCTCCAAGAATTGTGGAGTGCACACAGAATTGACTAAGGTCAATGCCTATTGAACTAGATAGTGTTGATGACACCGAGAGCTAATAGGTTTCAGCCTTAATTTTTAAATGACTAGTTAGATATTTTTATTGTTTTAACTTTTAGTCCAGTGACATTATGGAAGGGAGTTAGGTAGATGAATCATGAATTGTATTATCATGTTAAGTAATGTAATGTCTAAATATTTGTTTAATTTTCAAGAAACAACGCATGATACATGGAGTTGGGATTGGTTACTTGGTGCCTGGTGGGATATACTTTTGGATGCAACTATAGTTGGGATTGTTAATTTTCATTCTTTAATTTAATTATGATACTTGGTTGTGGGATGAGTGAGTTTCGGAGGAAGTTGTAATTTGTAACTTTATAATATCCGTCTACGGCTACAAATACTCATTAGTGAGTATGTTCTTGTGTGATGTTTGCACTTTGCAGGGGGGTGTTGTGTTTTAATGTTTGCGATTCTATTAATCTATATTTGATTATTTGTTTTTTCAATATAGATGGATTATAATAATATATAATTTATAATTTTATTGATGATGATGATGTCTTTTAATTTACATTATGCATTTAGGTGTTATGTTTCTTTGTTTGTTTGTTGGTTCTAATAATAATCATCTATTATTCATTTTTTATTATTGTTTGTTGGTTCTATAAATCATCTCAAATAATTTGTGGAGCTTAAAGAGGTAAAAAGGGATGGGATTATTTGTTTAAATTGACATTATATGGTAAGAGAAAGTAATAGTCATCTTATTATTAAGTTTTTGTCTTTTTTAGGTTTTTCTGGCCCAGCCCGAAACAGTGGACCATTGGACCAGACCAACCCAACTTGGCTCCGACCTTCAACTCAAGTTGGGCCAAGTTGGGCTTTGAACTCAGACTCTGACTGGCCGGAGTTGACCACTCCGAGTGCTCCCAAGTTATCAAATACTTTGTATTGTGAAATACTATACAAAGCACACACACCAACGATGACAAATAAAGTAAAAACAACACAATCAAGAACACGACACAGTATTTACATGGTTCGGCAAATTGCCTATGTCCACAAGAGCTGCAGAAATCTTATTAACCAGAGGAGATTACAATCACTCAAACTCAACTCACACTTTCTCTGACTCGAGCGAACTCTCTCTGACTTGCCTTTGCTCGAGCAGTCTGTCGAGCGAACCTTGGCTCGAGCCAACAGTCAAGTCAACTTCAGCAAACACCTTTTTCAACTCCAAAAAAGTCTCCACATATACCCCAACAATCTCGCACTTAGAGACTGGGTCTCCACATGCCAGCCACTGTTTCCAGTCAAGCCTCTCTGCAGCTCACAGCTCCCGTCTTCAAGTTAGAAGACGCACTGAAGTCAAGCCCGACTTCAGTCTTCCACATACATCGCCCTTAGTCCCCACATCCATAGGACGACTCACAACTCCCACTGCACCAAGAGTATCCGGTCTCGAACCGATCTTGGCAACCTTAGCCAACTTTCCCAAGTTTTTATGAGGAACGACAAAGTCTGCCTTTTTGCATTCTTGTATTTCCCTGCACATCACTGGATCTTGATGTCAAATACAAAGAATTAGGTCTCTTACCATGCGCTAGGACCAGCGCACCCTTAGTGGTCTTCCAAACTCATCCAGAGAACGCTACTGCAAAACCGCTGTCATTAAGCTGTCCCACAGAGATCAGGTTTTTCTTCAGATTTGGAACATGTCGGACTTGCTATAAAGTCCATACGCTCCTGTTTGGAAGTGTGATGTACACATCACCCACTCCCACTACATCCAATGCCTCTCCATCAGCCGTATACATTTTTCCAAAATCACCAGCAACATAATTTTGCATGATTTCTTGATGTGAAGTGCTATGGGAACGAAGACCCTGAATCCAACACCCAATCATCAATCGGACTGTGCATTGCAAGAAGTAAGGCATCATGAATATCTTCTGCTACTACATTCACAGCATCATCATCAGAACTTTCTTGATTCCTACAATTTCTCTTGATGTGGCCCGGCTTGCCACAACTCCAGCATGTGATCTGCTGCCCATCATCTTGCTATTTCCCCTGCTCCCCAAAGCTTGACTTGCCATGTCCTATGCCTCTATTGTCAACAATCAGGGCCGATCCAGAGCCTGAGGACTCACTCAAGTCTCTCCTACGTACCTCTTCAGCAAGCACCATGTCACGTATGTCATCGTAATTCAGTTTTGCTTTACCGGCTGAACTACTCACATCCATTCTCATGGCCTCCCAACTATTTGACAACGATGCCAACAGAATCAATGCTCTGAT
This sequence comes from Juglans mandshurica, assembly GCA_022457165.1. Lineage (NCBI taxonomy): Eukaryota > Viridiplantae > Streptophyta > Magnoliopsida > Fagales > Juglandaceae > Juglans > Juglans mandshurica. The sequence continues at coordinate 16,450,015 of CM039633.1, forward strand.
CTCATCATCAAACTCAATCTCTACAGAAGACAGTTGATTTGTGATCATCGTATTGAATTCATTCAAGTGTTGGGCTACAGACATACCTTTAGACATCTTCAGATTGAACAATTTCTTCATCAAGTGCACTTTATTATTCGCAGACGACTTTTCATACATACCTGATAAAGTCGCCATGAGATCCACCGTGGTTCTCTCCTTATTGACATTGTGTGCCACTGTCCTGGACAAAGTCAGCCGAACAAGACTTAGAACCTGTCGATCTAACAGGGTCCACTCAGCATCAGCCATGCTCTCCGGCTTCTTTCCCAACAGTGGAAGCTGGAGCCTTTTCCCATAGAGATAATCCTCAATTTGCATCTTCCAGTACCCAAAATCAATGTCATCAAACTTCTCGATCCCGGGTGCGTTCACTTTATGTCCAGCCATCATTCTCCTTCAGATCCAACCTTGGCTCTTGATACCAGTTGTGAAATACTATGCAAAGCACACACACCAACAATGACAAATAAAGTAAAAGCAACACAATCAAGAACACGACACAGTATTTACGTAGTTCGGCAAATTGCTTACATCCACATGAGCTACAGAAATCTTATTAACCAGAGGAGATTATAATCACTCAATCTCAACTTACACTCTCTAGGGCTTTTTGCTCTCTCACACAATATGCACTCACAAGACAATTTGTTCTCTCTCAAAATATACTTAAGGCCGTCCAATACAAGTCTAATATGACATATATATAGTTTGTGGCGCTGGAAACGCTAATCTGGCAAAAACTGCGTACTTCGCTCGAGCGGAGTGTCGAGCGCGACTCGAGCGAACAGCCAAATGAACATTAACTCGAGCAGAGTATCAAGCGAACACTAGGGTTTGTGTCTCACTCGAGCGGAGTGTCGAGCGAGACTCGAGCGAACTCTCTCTGACTTGCCTTTGCTCGAGCAGTCTGTCGAGCGATGTCGAGCGAACCTTGGCTCGAGCCAACAGTCGAGCCAACTTCAGCAAACAACTTCAGCAAACACCTGAGCAAACACCATGGAGAGCAGCAAGTAGCAGGATGAAGCAAAGTGTTGGGGAGCATTTAACTTGCTCACCCGCCTGCGGTTCGTCACGTTTCATGTTTGGAGCATAGATCTCACATGGTCCTCAAAAGCGGGTTGTGGTGTCCACCGTGCACATTACTCGTGGCCCCTAAGTTGGTGGGCAAAGCTTGCAATTTTAGACTCTAAGGGTTTAGACACTTGTAGCATCTCAAAATTTTGTAAATACATTAAATGATCTGTGAATAGTAGTGAAATAGTTTGAGTTAAAATTATTATTCAGTTTTGAAAAATGAGAGAGAAAAAATGTTTTAATTATTTGTGTTAAAGTTTGTAAAATTTAAAAATTTAAAATTGAAATGTGTTTTGTGTTTGATGAAATTGTGAGTAGTTTTGAGAATTTCTCATATCATCTCATTTACCAAATATTTTGAGAAAGTGGTGAGAGACTTATCTTCGTAGATATTTTGGCGTGATTTTGCTAATTAACTGCGTTCTTGATCTAGAACTCTATTATTTTCATGCTACATTGAGTGCAATGCTTCATCTATATAAAATTAGCTTTCGCTTTTCATATGGTTTTTAAGGGCAAGTCATATCCTTTCTCCAATAACTTTTATCTCCTTTCACTTGTTCTTTTAGCTCAAGGGACCAATACATGGGCAAGTCTAGTATACCCGAAGGTTCTTAACAAATTCACCAATCTCAAAAAAGTACCTTGCAACAGCAACTTTCAGCCTAAGCCTGACTTGGTCGTAAACTCCCCGAAAGTGCTCTGAAGTCTCGTTATACATGGGCAAATCCAGTATACCTGAAGGATTCTTAAAAAAATAGCAATTTCAAAAAGTACCTTGCAACGATGATTGTCGACCTGAGCTTGACTTGGTCGTAAACTCTACATCATCAGCATTAATGCTCAAAGGATCAACTCAGTTGCCAAAATAGGGACAACTCCTTCCCTTTAGGGAATAGGTGATTTTCTGTCTATATCATTAACCATGCTTCGATTATACTGTCAGGGCCTAACACAAGTGACAAGCATCCATAGACACTATATCACACCAAGATACGTACTTAGGAGAGACAACTTTGAACTTGAAGTTTACTTCTTCATATGAAGGAAGCAAAGCCAACATTACTGTTTGACATCAACCTCAGGTCGACAATCATCGTTGCAAGGTACTTTTTGATAGACGATTGGAGGAGACCAAGGCTTGGACTCCAACAAGTCTAAACAACGATTGGACTTGAGAATAAGAATTGACTTGGTCAACATATATGTCATAATATTAGAAAGAAAATGACATCACACAAATCTGTTGCCCTCTTACTAGCGTTAAAGTCCTGTTGTTAAACTTTTGATATCATACATCAAAATGATCACAACACACTAGTGTTACAGGATCCTGTTGTAACTTTTGAACCTAAGTCACTCTTACTATCAATTAAATTGAAAAAAAGAAATTACAGAATCTGTCCCTAAGCAGCCTAATTGTAAATCACTCCCTCATTTTCAAATTTTTTCAATTTACTTCCTTATGTACGCAAATCTCTACAATTAAACCCTCCGCAATGACCATTTTTTAATTATCTATTTTTTGTTTGTAAGTTTTTTTAAAATATCCTTAAGTTTTTTTTATCACTTTTTAATTAATTATTAAGATTTTGTTTTGATAATTTTTATATTTTAAAACTCTTTTAATGTTTCATTTATTTCTCTTTTGAATATTTTGAAGTTTTATTTAAATAATATTTACACTTTTTCAAACATTTCTCGTAGTTTTTATTATTTTCAAATAATTTTATATTTCTATTCTTATTTTTTTTTTATGATTTTTACAATAAGGGTGTTGACGTGACATTTGAATGTCACGTGTCTGGTGGGTTTAATTGCAATAAATTTACCCGGGGAGTAAATAAAAAAAACCAAGGGATTTTTGTAAACAAGTAAAACTCTAAGGTAGTGTTTTTGTAATCAAACGTACAAGAGTGCCTACCTATTCGAGTGAAATAAAGTAGTACTGAGTAAGGGTATACTAATGTCAGATTCAAGTGATAAACAATGTAAAAGGGAAACTGCAGCACAGCACCAACGTTGGATGCTTCATAGCAGCATAAAAATTGAAAACTGCAAACAGCACAGTACTGTAATCCGTACAGAAACTCAATACCAAAAGAAAAAAGAACAACAGCAACAATATTTGGGGTTGCAGTTGAATCAAAAAGTGCATATCCCCAAAGCAAATGAATTGGAATTCAGTTTTGTAATGATCGGTCCAACACAGTTTGTAGATATATTCAATAGAATTAAGAAGCAAGAAAGAAAATGAAACAAAAATGTAAATTGGAACCTGGAGAGCGGAGACGTTTGATGGGAAACCATAGATGCACAAAACCATTTCCCAGGGTCTCTTTTTCTTGGTCCTCCACGCACCACTCACTATTTCGCCATTGTGCTGCCTTATACGACGCCGCGGATTCACCGTAAATCTGTAAAATTCCCATGAAAAGAAAATAGATACTTAACGAATAGAAACAAATTTGACTCTTGAGGGCTGGGAATCGAAACGAGAAAGAACAAAAGGAACCCAAAGGATCGGAAACGAACCCGATGTAGGTGTGGCCTTTGTGACGTGGGCTGAGGGAGACCAATAGGTAGCACGCGAAAAACCGTTTCCCTTCTTTGCCCACGTTTCCATCACCAACTTTTTCTTCCACTTCCGACCGAGAGATTGGGGTTTCCGATCTTCCCCTTTTCCTCCTCATCTCTCTTCCTCCCACTCTCTATCAGTAACAGAGGATAGATGCCATTCTGACCGTTGGACATGTATATATAAGTATTATTTTATTCTTATAAAATAGAAGTATTCTTTTATAAATACTAAATAGAACCGTTGGGCAAAATTCAAAAAATATAAAATTGGACCGTTGCATACATGGCCGTTTCTTTTGACGAGTCTCCTATGAAATCTATAGTGCCTTTTCTGTAATATTTAATAGTGAAATTCTATTTGCAGTCCTCACTTGGAGATTGTATGTGCAGGCCTTTTATTAAATGAGAAAAAAAATAATTTTAGGAGGAATAATTTTGTAATTTTAAAAAAATTTAAAGATAAAATTACCTAGACTTACATTGCAGCCTCAAATGAAGATTGTATCTAGCATTGCTCTATTTAATATTAAGAAAAATTTTACACATTATTCTTCCACAACACACCAACTTTTATTTTTTATTTTTTATTTTTTTCTCTTAACAAATATGTGATATAAGGATGATAAATAAAAAAACTCAATTAATTTAATATAAATAAAAAATAAATAAAATAAACGTGACGTGTGGTATAGATAACTAGAAAATAAAGCTTTAATATTAATGAATAGATGAAAAGAAGTTCAACTCAACTTTTTTAGTATTTATTTAGACTAATAATACATACAACACCATCATAAAAATACATACAACTTTTACAGCTCATTTTGTAATTTTGTGGCGCTTACGCACTACGACTGGATCTATCATTTCTTTTGTTTTAATGAAGTACACTATTTTAAAATTTGAATTCAAATAAAAATATCATTTTTTATTAAGTGATATTATCCTGTTCAACTATATAAAATGAGTTATTAAATAGTTTTATAAATATTATTATTAATTTAATTTTTAACAAGAATAAATGTTCAAGACATTATTTGGGCACTGTGGGCCTAAAATATTTATATACTAAAATTTTAGTTTTTTGTACAAATGTTATTTTTTTATCTTAGATATTGTCAAACTGAATCACAGATACATTTTAAATAATTGTTCAAATAAATGGTAGACATTTTGAGCCACTTAAAATGCATTATACTAATAAAGTGTAGAGTGTAGCAAGTATGTATAAAGAGTTTTGCTATGTACAAGCAAGTATGCGTACCAATCTGCGTACTAATGTTGTTACTTTCATATTTTAAATTCAAATTAGCATTGTTTTCAATAAAATTTATTTTTTGACCAATCATATTGAATGAGTGCGCGTATTAATGTGCAGAATAGCTTACAATTAGATTTTTTCATGTATAAAAGTGACAAGATCTATATGATTGAAGACTAACACTATTTTTTTTTTTTTTTTTTTTTTTTTGGTATATAGTTAGCAACTTGGACTCATAGTCACGTATCGCTATTCTCCATATTATTTGTGAGGGCAAATAAATCGCTTTTCTTCGCAACCCAAGTGAATTTGCAAAAATAGCTCCAAAAAATATAGGGAATTTCTATAGATGCCTCATTAGAATGAACATGATTCTTAATTTCAATCTAGGAAAACGCTAGTCCCACCGAAAGTGGGTACCGTCTCTGCTTTTGTTTTTTTTTTTTTTTTACAAAATGTTTTAAAGAGGTATAAAAAATATTTGAAAAAAAAAACCCAAAAAATAAAAATGCATTTTACACCATCGATACAATGCTAGGGTCACCAACCTCTATGCATATAGCCCTCTATATATCACAACACAGCAACCATATTTGTTTAAGGTACACTGTCTATGCAATAACATTTGACACCAAGCTTTAACAACATTTGCTAGCTAACAAACCCTTCTTGGTCCGTAAATTTTCAACCATTTCCAGTGGATTATGCGTAACAGGTTGAACGACCAACATAGGCATTCTTACATTCCAAAACATCATTTATAGGTAGGGGTGTAAATCGGACCAATTCGGTAGATGATGGACCAAAACTCCATCATTTTCTCCGACCGAAGCAGATCATTAGCTATCGGTCCGGGGGCCCAATAGCTATTTGTATTGGGGTCCAATCATACAAAAAAACACATCATTCTTAGCATAAAGCACATCAATCATATAAAAAATCTGCAATGTGTATTATCGACCCATTAGCATAAGAAAAGCCCACAAGGATTATAATTTTGAATAATACAACTATTTAACTTTATTTGCATATTTTTTACTTAAAATAGCCTAAAAAAAGTTGTTCAAATTATCAAAATTGATAATTATATATTAGTTAATTAATAATTATATATTTAACATTTTATATGTCAATAGTCATAGGTTAAATGAAAATTACATAATTCATTTATATAACTACTATATAAAATAATATATATAATTTATAAAAAATATTTAAAAATAGATATTATAGTTTGGTCGGTCTAGGGGTGAAAAAACCCCACCCCGGGACCGGACCGAAACCCATTCAATCCCACAAATGGAGGACTGAAACCGACCAAGTAAATTTTCGGTCTGGTCCGGACCAAAAATTCTACACCCCTAGTTCTAGGCCAGAATGACTTGTTGATGTATGAGTTCCTAAAACAATATTTAGATACTTCAATCATACTCTGGTGCATTCCAATTCTTGTTGAGACACTAGGCTATGCTAATTTGGAAAATACTTGTAAAAAAAAAATTGGAAATTAATTTCCCACAAACATCCCTATAAAAAAGCTTCATATTTCCCTTGATGTAAAATTGTAAAATCATTGCCCATGTAAATGCCTTGGACATAATGAATATTGTTAAAGCTCAAGGTACACTCTTGAGTGCAAAGGCTTCATGAAGCCAAGGTACAAAGTAAATATATATGTAATTGCAGGCTTGCTTTCTGACATAGCCACCGATCCAACTTTCTTTATGTCATGAATCGCACGTAATTTAAGAGAAGGATTAGCAAATTCTTAATAGAAAGAAACCAAATTACAATCATATAGAACCCAGTAACTCAGGAATTCGAAAATTTGGATTACAACTTCCCATATACTAACAAGGAATCAGGATACATTGTTTTCAAAATAATACAACATGAACAGCACAGAGGCAAATTATGGTTTGGCCTCGTACCTACAGAGAATACAAAGTGGCAGTGCGCTCATCGACGCGGATTAATCGGAGCGCTTAAAAGACGGAGAAACCAAATGCCTCCAGAGGTAGCGACCACTGGCCATGTCCACAAAGGTCCAGAATGCCGAACAGGCCTGCAAAACCCCAAATTCAAAAGTATAAAACAAAAGACGAATACAAAGGCAAAAGAAATGGAAGTAAAAGTCTTTGAAGGGAAGGAAAAGGAAACAAATCGAGAGAATGGCGGAGACCTTGAATGAGTGTTGGTTTTTGTGGAGGGGATCCATTACAACGTCATCGTTTTCGACGCCGGCGACTTGTTCTTGTGGAGAGTGGTCGGATTTGAGGTTTCTGAGGACAAAGAAACCGGCTAGAGTGGCGGAGAGGAAGATCAAAATCAGCCTCAGCGGACACATTTTCTCGATCCGATAAGAAAGAAAGAGAGGATTGGGAAAATGTGATTCGGACACACACAGAGAAATTGGAGAGGGCACAGTTAAATAACTTGAATGCTTGAATTGTCAACTTTTGTTTTTGTCAAATTCGGTTAGCAACGGCAACTTTGTTTTGGTCAAATCTTTTTTTTTATAATTTTTTTCGGTCAAATCTAATTAATGATTAAAGAGCTTAATTAAGGAAATATTTTCTAATTGAATTAATTTATTTTAAGTGATCTTTAATTTAATTAATTGATATAAGAATATGTAAATTATTCACAAGTGTGAAGAAAGAATAGCAAGCCAATATAATTGCTCTTAATTTGATATAAAATATATATATATATAATTGCTCTTAATTAATTGTTAATACATCTAATAATAATTAAGCATTATCATTTTAAATAGCCCATTTTGAGATTTTCATTTATAAAAAATCTTCACAAATGAGTTTTATGGGGGTGTTGTGAAAGTAATGGGTCCCGTATCAAATGCACTAGATTGGTCGCAAATAAACATAAATGCACATATAGAATTGGTCAGATAGAAGGACATGTAGTGTGGAATTTTAAAACCATATTTATTATAAGGAAAATGATATTTATAGTCATAAAATTTATAATTTTCGTATACTCTATTTAAAAAATTAGATAAATTTAGGACACATGAAAAAATCTTTTTTTTAGCCTCTGCTTTTTTTTTTCAAAGCGATTACGTGAGAATTTCACACTCCAAAACTGTATATAACATATTATAATAACAAAACTCACGCCCTTTTGACTTCAATACAAATGGATTGAATTGTTCAAAATAGTTGATTTAATCATAAATATGATGCTATGCCTTGTAAGAGTAAATTTAATTAATTTATCATATTTATATTTAAATTTGTGGAAATTGATTAGTTTATTTATCGTGTCTAAACTGATATAACTTTTGATCTAAACTTGAGTAAGGTGCGGTTTAGATAGTGAGATGAGATGAAAGTTGAAAGTTAAATAAAATATTGTTATAATATTATTTTTTTTATCATTATTATTATTTTAGGATTTGAAAAAATTGAATTATTTATTATATTTTGTGTGAAAATTTAAAAAAATTATAATGATAAAATAAGATGAGATGAAATACTTTCACTATCTAAACAGGACAATGTCAAATTCACGAATTTTGCTGACTTGGTAATTATCAATAAGGTCCTTTCATTTAGCAAATTAGCAGTAATTTAGACCCATATTTGGCATAGGACAATGCTAAGGTGCATACACATATGCACACAAGTGCATCTGGATTTTTTTTTCTTTTTCTTTTAAGTAATTTTTAAACATCCTTAATTATTAAGAAAAAAAAATCAGTAATAGTCACTTCCTTAACAATTAAAAATAATAATAATACAAAAAAATATATATATTAATGGGCATATTTGGAAATCATAGTAGCATTTTCCTTTACCATATGGGTCTTTGGATCCGGGTCGGCCTTTAGAAGTTGCAGTAGTGTGCGTTCGTGGGCCTAAGTTATACTATAGATTGGGCCTTCTCCTTCTACATTATTTTAGACCTTCTTTGTACTCTTAGAGCATTAGCATCTATGCATATACATATGCAAAATCATTTTTTTTGTATATCCATTTTGCCATTCAGGCAAAACTTTCACATTGGCTTATACATATTTGAGACAAAATAATAATAAAATTAATTTTTTTATTATTATTAATTTTTTTCTAAAATCAATTTTTTTATATATATTTTGTAATTAGCATCCACTGTATACATTTGACATTAATAATACAAATGCAATAATAAAAAATATAATTTTTTTATATATTATATTAAAAATATAATAAAATGAAAAATATATATAATATATTATAATAATAAAATGAATGTGCAGGTGAAGGTTTGTTGTTTTGTTGAAGGAGGAAGAAGAAGAAATGATTGTGAGAGAGAGAGTGGGAGGAGAGAGAAATAATTAGTAAAATATGTTTTGTGGAGTGAATAGTAACTCTTCAAATTTAGATAAATACTGTTCATAACTAGCTAAATATATAGATATGCATAAATTAATGTAGATGAATTTAGACTCATATTATGCAAATATGATTTTGCATATGCATATGCATAAGCTAATGTGAATGCTCTAATTAGTATGCATTCGGCCCCGATCTTTCTTTTTTTTTAGTGAGAGACATTAGGCCCCAATCTATAGTTGCAATTAACTCCAATAGTAAGCAACAAAAGAATAATGTTATTTTCATTTTATTAATATTATTATTATTATAATATGACAACTAATAGTTGAAAACTTTTGATTATTTTTTAACTATATGTCCATCATTTGAAACTATATCATGAGATGACGAAAGAATAATGATTAAATTGATATTGAATTTTAATAAAATAATTTTATATACAGTTTTAGAGTATACAAACTCCACATAATCTCTTCAAAAAAAAGTGGAGAGCTAGTCCACCATTTAAAAATATATTTTCTTATGTGGTTTATAAATTTACCCATATTTTTTAAAAAGAGTGTGCATGGGTCGTATATCTTAAAACTGTATAAATTATTTCACAACAGAAAAATGTTGTACAAGAAGCCTTATTGGACCAATATAGTTATAATTATAAGCTTATTTATAGCATTTTCTGATGTCATATTTCACGATATTTTTTATTTACTCTATTAGAAAATAAAAAAGAGTATATTTTTTAAATTTATATTATGTATGTTACTATATATAATTATTATATATTATGCAGTGTCTTACTCAGACCTGACCTAAGATTATTGATCATTTATAAATGAATGAAAAATGTGCTTCACAATGTGGGGCTCACTGTAGTCATATTTGACACTTTTTATATATAATGCTTGCCATAATTGAGATCATGAGAAATATAATAATATTAATTGAAGCTAATGCTTGCCATCATGATTGATCTTTTGATTCTCAAATCCAAACAAACCCACTAAATCGAAAACTAATCAAAACGGGAAAAACAAAATGCTGGGAATGAAATAGGTTTCTCATAGCTTATACATGATATTTGTAGTTTTAAAGTGTGCAAACTCATGTTATCTTTGAATAAATTAGATAAATCGAAAATCCAAATAGAAAAGATTATTTTTTAAAAGTTGACTCTATTTTTTTTTTAAAGGGAGTAGTGTGCAGACTGTACACATGCACTTACTTCTTAAAACTGTATATAACATTACTCATATAAAAATAAATAAATATTAATTAAAAGAAATTTTTTTTTTTTTTTTAAGTCTTGAGGGATGGTCACATGCATGCATGCCTAGATCTGCTAATAAACACCCTGAAGATTCTGAACAGAAGAAATATTTAATTAGGAGTTTAAAGGTATTCAAAATGAGAAAATATCACGACATGATATATATCTCGGTTTGCAAATCCTATATATGACCTTGGAATATTACTAATTAAAATACGATTTATTATATTAATAATTGTGAATGCACTGTACGTATCACTGATTATAGCAGCACCATGATTTTTATAGAAAGATATATAGCAATAGTATTTAATAAAAATAGACATGACTTAGATGTTTGTTTAGAAAATTACTACATTTTAGGGCTGTACAGAAACCGACAGCACCGGCCGCCATCAACGCTAACCGACCGGCCGCGTCAGGAACCGGCCGGAACTGGTTGGCTTGCGGTGGAAATTTCAAGAAACCGACGTTCAGCGGTTCAGTTTCGGTTTGAAGCTGGACCGGACCGCTGAACCGACCAATATAATAAATTGTTTTTTTTAATATACCCTTTATCGAAACGACGTCGTTCCACTTAAGTTTAAGTGGAACGACATCGTTTTAGTTAATAAGTATTACAGCAGATACTGAAAACGACGCCGTTTGGCATTAAACCAAACGACATCGTTTTATTAAGAACGTAAAGAAAAATAATAATAAATCTGAAACGATACCGTTTCAATTAAACTTAAGTGATAAGATCCCATCAAAAACCGCCCTAGGACAAGGTCCTAAACATGCATGGACAACCATGATTGGGCCACTTCCGGAGTCAAGGCCAACATTAGAGGGCTCCTCTAGGAGTCTAGTGAAGGCCCTAGAAAGATTGCAGGAATGACACTGGTCAATTAGAACATGGCTCACATTTGCCCATTTGACCGTGCCATGGTTCAGCCTTGACAGCCCCTTGTCACTATCCTTGGCATGCCCTGGCACGCCCAACAGCAGCCCAGCACCCACCAGTGCGCCCAGCAGCAGCCTCGTGCCCATCAGCATGCCCAGCAGCCAGCCCCAGCACATGCCCACTGGCATGCCATGGCACGCCTAGGACAGGCCCACTGACGGGCCGCGGTGCCCACCTGACAGCACCAAGACAACCCCACAGGCATGCCATGCCCAAGACAGCCCAAAGTGAGGTTAGTGGCATGCCTCAGTGCGCACCAGCAGCCCATGGCCTGGCCAGCAGCACGCTAGGGCCATGCCAGGACAAGCCCGAGCGCATCACAGTACGCGTACGCCCTGTGCGCGCACTCCTGAGCACACAGCAGCCCAGCACGCGCGCACAGCAGCCATGGTAGGAACCCATGTTTTGTGGCCCATGGCCAAGCCACTAGCCATGTGGAGACAAGGCTAGACAACCCCAAAACAGCCTTAGGGGCATGCATGGGGCTTACCTTGACATGCCCAAGGGGGCTGGTGACCAAGCCAGACCATTCAGCATGGCCAACCACATGCCATCAGCCAACCTAGCCCACCCATAGGCTCATGCATGCCATAGGTCAACTTGACCCATGCCAATTATGTTATTTTTTATTATTTATTTTTATTTAATTATTTATTTTCCAAGAGATATATTGGGGGTTTCCAACTTGTAACTCTTATAAATAGGACCCTTAGGCTTTGCATTTCTATCTTTTGAACATTTGACAAATTCCCTAAGTGGGTAAACTTGTTCTTGAGATCACCCTTCGATGCTAGGCACTTGGGCTTTTTGGTTGCAATTCGTGAATATGTGTGGTTCAATCTATCTATCTTGTTCTTGCAACTTGGTGCAATTCGTGAATCCAAGTTGTGTTTATCAATATATGAGGTTTATTCAATTCTTGTGCAATTCGTGAATAAATCTTGTTTATTCTTTTGTTCATTCAAGTTCATAAGTATTTGTGCTTTTGTTCTTGAGTGTTCATCATAGTGTTTGGTGTTCATCTGATTTTTGCTATTCCAATCCAATCCATTCCACATACTCGACCACCATAGTGTTTGTCATCATTTCCATAAGTTTGTCAACTTTCCATAAATTGTTCCCTCCATACACTTTGTCCTAGCCGAAACCTACATAGCCCCACTCCCACATACACCATTCGGCTAACCCTAATGTTGCTCTACTTTCCATATAAGTTCACCTTCCCATAATTACCTTTCATCCATCATATCCTAAACCCTAGCCGTCCATCATCATTTTCCCAACACTAAACCCTAAACATAAGTGGCGCCAACCCTAGTGTTCATCTTATCATCTTTGTCACTTACCATAAATAGCCTCTTCATCCTCCATCAAACCCTAGCCGCCCACCTCAAGGCCTATAAGGAAATTCTTTCCTTTTAGGAGTCTTACCTCCATCATCCATTGACCTAGCCATCCATCAAGAGTCCATCTTGAGTCAACTTCCTTAATTTTAGGAAATTTGATTCATTCCAATCATATCCCAAAAACCTCTCCATCCTCTTACCATATTCAAATTCAAAATTCAAAATTCAAATTCAAATTCAAATCCCAATTCAAATTCAAATTTCCCTCTTCACTCAAAGATTCCTTCCATCTTTCAAACTTCCATATCAATTTCCAAATCATCCCAAAATCTAGCCAATCTTCCTAAGACCAAGTCAATCCAAAGCCGCCCATCTTAGCCACCAAACCCTAGTTTCACTCTTCCATCTCATTCCCAACTTTAGCATCATCCTAAACTCCAACCCTAAGCCAACTCTTGCAAATCTCGAAATCCACCCTAACTACCTCACAAAACCCTAGCTATACTTCACCATACCTACCCTAATCACCATCCAAGTGGCCCAAACATTAAGGGCAACCCTTAAGCCATTCTCATTGCATCAAATACCCATAATCCTAAGCCAATCTTCCAACCCTATTTCTACCCTAGCCTACGACAACCCTAAGTGCCTCCAACCCGAACCCTAACCCTAACCTCATGTCATCCATTCAACCCTTGCCTTTATCATCTTGGCAACTCACTCAAGAACAAGTCTAGCCGCCCACATTAATTTGCCTTAGCCTAAACACTTAGCCTACCCAAATACACCATCATCCCATCACTTAAATACCATCATTTTGTGTGGAAGGCCAAGCAAGTTGGCAAAATCACTCGGTCACCATCATCACCAAGACGAGCCGCAGACCTTAGTGTTAGGAACAAGACCGGGGTCCCTAACATTAAGTGAAACTGCGTCATTTCGATAAGAGTCTTCTTCTTCCCGAATCGTCTTCTTCCCGAATTTGATTATGCAACTCTCTCTCTCTCTATCTCTCCTCTGTAACTCTCTCTCTCTCTCCTATGTAACTCTCTCTCTCTCTCTCCTATGCATCTCTCACTCTCTCATTCTCTCTCAGTAAAACTGCCAGAGAACCGACGTCGACCGAGAACCGCCTCGATCGATGTCCTCCTCCCCATTGACCGGTTACGGTCGGCGCCTCTCCCATTTTTCCAGACGTCGGTCAGCATCAGTTTTGTCTAAAAGTCGCGCCGACGACGTCGGTTTTCACCCCTACTACATTTAGGAAAATAGACAACAGGCCTTCTTATTCTTGCTCTGAAAATTTATCCTTTCCATCATGATGTGCCCAACCTAGCCTGCATTTGACAAGCCAAACTTATTTTGTTTATTCGATCGTAATTAAGTTTATTTTTATCCAAGTAAAACAAAACCATATAGACAGATAATCTTATTTTGACAAATAATTTCTTTTCTAGCAATACTTTTTTTGTTTTACAAATCTCTTTATTTTGTTATGTATTCCTAAAAATATGAATGGCATAGTAATACATTCATTCTATCACTAAATGTACACTATATTTTAATAACGTTACATCTTATGACAAGACAATAATAACACTTATATATATGTCATCGATCTTGAGTTTCTTATAAACAGAACTGATATCTACGTAAGAGATTGATACGCGGTGTAGTACTTGTCTGATCAGATTTATGTTTGCAGCTGTAATTACTACTAATTGGTTGATGTTGTAATAGAAAAAACATTAAATAGTATTAGAGAAATGTTCGAATTCCATAGAAGTATAATTATAAATTATGATGATTTGATATAATACGTTATATTAATTGTAATACTATTTTTATTGTAATATAGATAATTTAACATATCATATGAAGGAAGTTATATGAATTTATGAGTTTACTTTAATGAGATCTGTTTGTTTGTGATTATAATATTTCTCATACTGTTAATCAAAGCTAATATTGTACTTGCAAAATCACATTCTACTCTCCAATATATATTGGACAATAATGCAAGAATATATATTTGGAAAAGAATATATTATAAGTAGGGTTGGGCTTCGATTTGACAGGGTCATGGAATGCCCAACTCCGAACAAAATCGGAAGCAAAGTTGAACTCCGACTCCAATCAGAGTTGCCGGAAAGGAAATTGGAGTGTCAGAGCCCACTCGGAGATATTAGAAGTAAAAATCGAAAGATTAATATTTTTTTCCAATAATGAATTCCAAAGAATCACGAGATGGGTTTTATTGTTTTAATAAAACCCATTCTTGCAAGACCCATTTCCCATTTGACGCGGCGTGTACTGATTGAATGCCTCTCTTCGTCAAGCTCGAGCCTTGAAACCTAAAAGAAAAAACTCCGCGGAGGAACATGCATGGGGCAAATGGGTCTTGCAAGAATGGTAACATGAGAACCAGTTCCTAACAGGTTGGCCTCCATTTAAATGCGAAGGTAGAGCTTAGAGGGAAAAGCCAACAAAACAGAGAAGAGAGAAAGCAATCGACTGAGAGAAATCAGAAAACGAAAGGAAGAGAAGAATATATAAGAAGTTAAATGGCCGCGTCATTTAAAATGTTTCTTAAAAGAAATGTTGCAGAACAGTCTTTGCAAAACCAAGCTTGCACCGTTAGGCCACTCAATTCCCTAGCTAGTAGTTACGTTACAATATTAAATATATTTAAGTATAATCTCAGAGTTGGAGTTCGGATATCGGACGTATATTGACTCCGATTCCGACCAAAACTCTCGGAACAACTTCGATTCCGAATTCCGATTTTTAGAGCTATCAGAAGTTTTGCAGAGCCTTGATGAGAAGAGATCATTGATTTGAAATCTCTCAAGTCTCACCTCTGCCTGCCAACATCATTTTTTATAATTTAATTAACAAGATTAAATCAAAATGATAAAGATTGACAGAACTATATCATTTGTTTTCCTCCTTGTGTACACACATGAAAAAAATACAGAAACACCAGAGTTTTAAAAATATATTTATCTACATAAACACCCCCTGCATATAAGTCCATAATAATTTTCTTCTTACGTTGGAATTATGGGATTTTTAACTAAGTTTAACACCACCACCTTAATTGATTTCGACGATTTTCTTTTTTCTTTTTCTTTTCGTTTTTGTTTCTGTTTACATGATAAATATATAATAAGAACAAAAAAAACTCAATTTTGAGTTCCCGGTTGAACCGTTAGGCCACTGATTAGCTGAGGCCTAAGCTTGTTTTTCCACATGTCTTTGAAGGACCCACCGTCCCCACCTCTACTCTTAGCCTCCACCACTACCAGCCCGTCGGTTAACCGGTAAACCTTCACCCAGATGGCGAAATTACCGTTCCGTCCTTCCAGCTCCACACCCCAGTCCTTCTTCCTCTTCACCCTTAGGTTGTTCTCGCCCACTTTAGCTAATTCCTCGACTTTCGCCAAGACCTTCTCCGGCGACTCGGCCGATAAGAATCTCTCTCCATCTTCATGCACTGGGTTGCTCGAGCTGATCTCGAACAAACCCGACAGGTCCAAACCGTGAGAGAAGGACATGATCAGGTCAAAGGCGTTCAAATCTTTAACCTTGGGCTCCTCTTCTTTCTCGTCCGTATAAGCTTCTTTGTCGTAAAAATTCAACTCCTTGTAGTACCCCTTCTTGAACCAGGGGTCTTTCAGGATCTCGTCGACGGTGATCCTCGTCTCTGGGTTCGTCTCCAGAAGCCGAGACAAGAATCGTTTTAGATCGGGAGAAAACCACTTGGGGCACCGATACTCGCCATTGTAAATCTTCTTGTAAATGACCATGAGGTTCGAGTCGTTGAAAGGTAAGTAACCGGCGTTTAACACGTACAACACGACGCCGCATGACCAAACGTCCACCCTCGCGCCGTCGTAGCCTTTCTTCTCTAGGATCTCAGGTGCCACGTACGCCGGCGTACCGCAAAGAGTGTGCAACAACCCGTCGTGTCGGATGTGGTCGTTCATGGCGCTGAGTCCAAAGTCCGAGACTTTCAGATTGCCGTTCTCATCGACGAGGAGGTTTTCGGGCTTCAGGTCACGGTGGAAGACACCGCGAGAGTGGCAGTAACCTACAGCGGAGATAAGCTGACAGAAATACCTCCGGCTGAGATCCTCGGTGAAGCGGCCCTTGGCGACCTTGGCGAAGAGCTCGCCGCCCTTGACGAACTCCATGACGAAGTAGATCTTGGTCTTGGTGGCAAGGACCTCGATGAGCTTGACGATATGGGGGTGATCGAGCCTGCGCATGATGGAGATCTCACGCTTGATGTTGGACATCAAGCAGCCGCTACCGGGGGCGGATATCTTCTTCTTGCTGATGACCTTGACAGCGACGCTCTGTCCGGTCTGGACATCGCGCGCATGGTAGACCTTGGCGAATGCCCCGCATCCCAGGAGCTTACCCACCTCGTATTTTCCAAACAAGGCGTTTTTGCTGTTCTCGGGAACATTTTCGGTCTCTGGCATGATAGCCAGGCCAGAGATCGAACCTAGAATTCAAAAGGTTCGATCAGAATAACATGAAAAACCAAAACGAAACGTTCTTGGTCATGAGCGAGTGATTAAAAAAAACAAGAAGACAAAACGCCTAAGGATAACTGTGGGATCAGGATATTCAGAGAGAGAGAGAGAGAATTAAGGGGGGGAGGAAGGGAGGGAGGTTGAGATGCGAGTTTGACGGTGGAAGAATAAATAGAAAGACCCTGAGAGGAAAACGGCCGGGGCGAAACACACGTTCTCGCTCTTTACCAAGAGTCAAAACGGGGGAAAAAAAATAAAATGTAAAAACTACCCGTATTTGATCATAAAAACATATTAATTGAACGGTGGTGATGCTATCAGCGTGCCTTCAGAGTAGTGGAAAAATGATGTTGACAAGAGGCCGTGAATTTACGTGTCAGTTTGACTGCTTGAATAGTGCAAGAAACGGTGCCGTACGGGGTTCTACGCAGGCTAACCATGCACGATGGGTGAAGAAATGGCATGCAATTTCTTGGTTGGTAATCTGATTAATGAAGCTGGTGCCTGTAGAAGAAAACAGATCTTGTTCAACGTACATTGCATGAGTCATGAGGCTAATCACGTCGTGGAAATTAATATCAGAAGTACTACTGTACTTATTAGGATCAAAATGATCTTCACGTTAAGAATTCCAAAGGGTTTTAGCGTACTTTTGGTAGAAAAGATATGATGAGAAATTCTTAAAATTTTTATTAATTTTTTTTTTCAAATATCACTCAAATATAAAATATGTTATATCTCAATTTTAAATATTCAACTTTTTTATTTAATCATTACATATTTTACAAATTTCAAAATAAAATATAAAATTAATATAATTTTTTTGAACTTCAAAAAAATTATATTTCAAATAATTTTATAATTAAATTTTTTATTTATCATTTTTAAAATTCAATAAAAAAATATTAACTCAAATCATTTTACTATTATTAAAAGAATTATGAGATACTCCATGTCCAAATGACCCCCTTAAGTTAGGTATATATTGTACATACTTTTAATTGCTGGAGTTGGCATGCGCAAGAACTAAAATGATGTATAATTTATAACTTTTTTATAATTATTTTTTAGTCCTATATTAAATATAAGATATATATTTTAATAAAATTATGACTTATTTTTAATATAAAATAATTAAAAAAAGTAAATTGTAGGTGCACCCATATGAATGATTGCAATTAAGCTGTATGCGATGCATGCATCGATCATATATATATATATATAAAAGAAATAAAAGTTACTTTACAAACGTCGTATAATTATTTTAAAAAATATATATATATATAAAATAAGTAAAATATTCGTACGGTAAAGAGACGCTCCACATAAATTTGTAACAGTCGTTGTAAGTGACTCCGGCCACGAGTGTCACGAGGAATGTGGTCCTAGAAACTGAAAAAAACAATGGTTATGATCAAGAATGGCCTACGGCTCACTACACCTTTTTTGGCTACCATTCAAAAGATATGCTGCTAATTAATCTTTATTTTCATGGACGAAATTCACTGCAAGTCCATATCAAAAACCTCCAATATACAAGAAAGAAAAATAAAATAAAATCAATGAGTTGCATGGTCCCCATGCACGAGATTAAGTACGTGTAGTGAGAGGTGTAACAAGTCCGGCCAATTCAGTCCAGTTTTATACATTTTTTTATAATCGAATTGATATATATTAATTTTGAAAATTTAAGAATCGATACAGGATCGATTCACTATCGATCCGGTATATTTAAACTATTACATTATAATAATATGATGTTTATGTATATTAAACTATTAGTATATTTATATTATAATATAAATATATTATTTTGTAATAATGAACACATACCAGTAAAGTATTGAATTTAATTATAATCTTTTATATGAGTATATATGATCAAATGTGTACAAATGTATTTACAAAAATAATATATATTATAACTTATTATGCTAATATATATATATATATATAAAGTAAGTTTATATTAATAACTTAATATTAATGTTTATGTTTAAGATTAAAATTTATATGTTATATTAAAAATTATAAGATTAATTTTATGTTATATCACATGTTATATTAATATTATGTTATAAGACTAATAGACTTGAATAATAAGATTATAATTTCATGTTATATTAATTAGCAATTTAGTATATAATATAATATAAAAAAAATTATAAATATATATACCAGTCTGGTTCGGTTTTAACCATTTTCCTAAATATGAAAATCGGTACCACACCGGTTTAGAACCGGTTTCGATTCTTAAGATCAATCGATACTGCACTGGACCTCTTACAAATTAACTGCACGGACCAAACCCACCACTACGTGTGATGAATAAAAAAATTCTTATATATGCTGACAATCCTAAAAAGAATTCTATATAGAGAAATATTTTAACCACAAATAAATCTCACAAAAATAAATTTATAACTAACGTGACTTAAGGTATTAATATGTCAAATTGTATACATAATTTTATTTTAAATTAATAAAATTAAAATATATGCCATATGAAATCACGTCAACCTCACTTTCATTTTTAAAAATCAAGACTATTTATAACCACGTACGCGGTATTTTCTTTGCAAACAGATCCTAGTCTTCATGAGTTGTCTCCACCAATTTTAGAAACATTAAAAAACTACCAAATATACCAATTATTTTATTTATTTATTATTTAATAATCAGAAAAGTCTCAATATCCATATAATCAAGAATCTCTCGGCGCTCATATCCTGGCCAGGGAATGGAAAATCTGGCTGCACGAGTCTGTATCTGTTTCTGTCTATTTCGTCCTCACGTGAGCCATTGAACAGGCAAATGCATGCGGTACACGGGACTTGCTCCCCACCAAGAAATAATTATATGGTCCATGCACCTGATCCAAAATCAAAGACATTAATTAATTCACCAAATTAACAATCACTATATATGTGGAGATCGAGTTCATCACGCTCATGCATGATATGACGTGTCCTATGACCCACTAAATTATCAAATTATGGATAGGATAGCATCGAAAATGCTTCAACCTAATTATCTTTTGTTTTTTATTATATATAAACAATCAAGTCATGTAATTGTGGATAATTTGTTATATATTATAGATCAGATGGAGAAAAAACCATGATTTCATATTTTACCGATCTCTTATATAAATTTTATTAATCTATTATAAAGTCGGTACATAGAATACATCATTTACATAATTTAAATAGTAAGACTTGAATTTTAAAATTTATCTTTTAAATTAAATTATCATATCGTGTAAGCACTTTACTAAATGTCTTGTGCTCTACACACCGATTTAAAAATAGAATCTTTTATAAATAAAAGAATAATACTAGAAACAGTCTTAGGATGTGCAAGCTGCACACTCCAATATATATTTTTTTTTTTCTTAAAAGTAGAATTCACCTTTAAAAAAAATAATTTTTTCATGTGGCTCTAAAATTTATTTACTTATTTTAAAAAAATGTGCAATATTTACGCGTCCAAATATCAATTTCATATTATAATAATAAATTGAATGCTAGATTGACATGGCCTGCTTTTTCTTCAACTTGTTTGTCTGTTTCTTGAGAAAGCCATTTCACAAATATTATTGTGGTTCAAAAGTAAAACGCATGCCAAAGTTGCTTTTGTCTTGTTCCAATCAACTTACTTTGCAAAAGGAATTAAGGAGTTTCAATTATATATGATCAAGCAATATCCCCATCAAATCAAACAATAATATTATATATATATATATATATAATTAAGATGATTTTCTTTTTCTTTTTCTTTTTTTTTTTGACAATGATAGAGCAAAGGTTTTGGTCCCACAAATTTTAAATTCACGATAAAGTAGCTGAATTGGGACCTCATGATCTTAATAGCAGTGTTTCATCAAAGTTCATTCCAAAGTTTTAGTGCGAGAAAATATGCATGTGGTCACTTTTTTTTCCATTTATTTATTTATTAATAATTGAAATATCTCTCTGGGCTCAAACATCAGGTAAAGTCTTGCCTAATATTTGTATACAAAAAAACCAGGTTGGGCCTTTTCTTTTCAAGCGGGGCCCAATAACACTAGACCAACTTGTTATTGATGTTGAGATTGTATTTGGGTAGTTTGAGATGTTTATAGTCTAGCTATTAAAAAGTGTTACCATCTTTTTCTTTTGTACAAAGAAAAACAAAATCACATTAGAAATATTAAAACCCTAGAAATTATACTTGCAGTCGTGAGTGTGCAAGCGTCGTACAGTCTCTTTGAAAAAAGTGAATAAATATGGGACCCATATGAAAATAAATAAAATTTTTAATAGTGGATTCCACTATTTTTCAAAGCGACTGCATGACACTTACGCACTCTACGACTGTATCTAGCATTACTCTTAAAACTCAACCAACAACATTAGAAATATACTCACAACTAAGATGATCGTGACGACAAATCATACACGTACCACATATTGTACGATCTTTATAGTTATAAAGAATATTTTACAAAATAGTACATTTTCATCATCGCAAGACTTACTTCAGTAGTGTGTTAGGCGTGTTAAAAAATAAATGGTAAATTTTGATTCCTTGCACGCCACCGTCTCATTTCGGGTTTCCGTTATAGAGGGTGTCGAGGAGGTGCTAGTAGGCCAAGGGATTTAGTAATGAGGAACACAAATTAACAATCCACGATACAAGAAGTGATTAACACATTAAATCTCATACTTGTGATCTTGAATAGTATATAATATTGTTTACACAGCTTTAGAAGTTCAATATATATAATATATATTATATCCCTATTCTCATCAACATATATTCTCAAAATAGCTCATTACCAACACTAATTCCCATTGTAAGCATGCAATTAAGCAAGCAAACAAAAGAAACCACACCATATCAATTCATGGCATGTACAACCTATTGCCACATTTGCACCTCCAAGCTTCGGGATAATACTCAGCAGTCACCGGTGTTCCGGGTGGCACCGGCACATGGACCGGTTTGCACGGCGTGCACTTGCCGCACTTCAACGTGCATCGCGGCGGCGATGATCCAGGCCCCCCCAAAAACCTCCTTGCCAAGCTCGTTGATGTCCTCCAGGCTAGTGACACCATGCTTTCCTCTGTTCTCTCCCTATCGGATTCCTGTTAAATACATAATTAGAGTTAAAGTAATTATAATTAGTGCCGATCATGTTGGTGTGCACACACAAGAACACATTCACGAGAATACCTGTCTCATTAATTTTAAAAGGAAAAAGACACGGATTCTAAAGCGCATGAGAACAGACCAGCAGACGCAAGTTTCCAAGACTCCACCAAAAGAGGACAGAGTGCCGTCTTGATAAGTGCTAACGTGCGCAGTTGGTAATAATGTTCACTCCACGAATTCCATTTTATTTTACCCTATTCTTCCTTAAAAAAAATATATATTTTTAATAATGTACTGAACATAGAATTTGAATATTCTAGCAAATATTATTATTCACGATTTAACTCGTGGCAAATAGCCCCACCTTCCGTCGCGCGCTCTCTCCATCTTTCTCTCTCTCCCTTCCTCCCTACCCCCGGCCTGCTCTCCCATTCATCAAATCTCCGATTGTTGCTCCCCTCAAGCTCGACCGAGAGAGCTGTGGGCATTGACGAGAGGTGAGGGTATTTTCATTTGAAGTCGAATCTTCCACCGAAATCCATTGGGGGGGGGGGGGGGTTGGGTTTTCATGTACCCAATAATATATGAGCTCTCAGGTTGTGTACAATGCCAGATTTAGATGATTGAGTTATTCTTTTTATCAGCTAAATTTATGTCATATTTTGAAGCCAAATCGTTTTTGTTTATTAAGGTTGGTGGATGGAATATGGTTTGAATTTTCTAGTTTCGTATAGAAGTAATTGCCACATGTTTGTTTCTTGATTTAAACTTTCAGAGTTCAGACTATCAGTCTTTCGTAGAAATGGATATTGAGCAATACTGGTTTTTGGTATTTTAAAAAAAGGACAAAAATAGTAGTTGCTTTGAGGAGAGAGAGGGACGAAAATCACAGAGGAGACAGGGGAAAGGAGAAAGGGAGAAAATCACTGAAGATGAATCCATCTGCTGCTCCTCCGCCAAATGCTCTGTTGCTTATGCACGGTAGATCTGCTCCAGCAAAAGGCTGTTTGGTAGAGAAAGAAAACGAGGAAGAGGATGAAGATGAAAATGAAGATGAAGAAGGTACTGGAAAGAGAGAAGGGAGAGGGGTTTAACTGGATGCACATTTACCATAAATATGATAAGTCTATTATGCGTTAGATTTTTACTGGTAGGTGTAAATGAGAAATACATACCGACCGTTTTGAAGGTTTTTCCTTACCAAAAGCTTTCCGGACGTCCGATTTGTAGGACACGCTTGTGACCTTTAGATTAACCGAGCCTAATAGGACAATGACTGCTCTCTGGACTGGGTCGCGGTGAATTAAAGGACAACTCCTACCTGAGAGCAACTGAACTATGGTGGACGATTCCAAGGAGCAGCTGGCCCAGACTGGCAGCGGTTTTAGCCTCTCGCAGGCCTTAGCTCTGATCCTATTTTGGCGCATGCTAGACATGTCAAACTTGTTTGAATAGGGTTGAGTGAGTGAGTGAAGAGAAGGGGGACGTATGAGAATTTTGTGTTTTGTTTTAATGTTTAAAATATTATATTTTAGTATTATTATTGTATTGAGATTTGAAAAAGTTGAATTGAGATTTGAAAAAATTAAATTGTTTATTATATTTTGTATGAGGATTTAAAAGAAGTGTAATGATGAGATGAAATGAGATGAAAATTTTATGTATTATTTTAGTTACCAAACCTGCCCTAAGAATCGTACTACTGACTCTGTTTTTTCTTTTCCTTTGTTGGAATAAACAAACAAAAGATGTGTACATTGTCAAACCAGCTTTATACAAGACTGTGCTACTTTGACAGGACAAACAAACATGAATGGTAATTAATGAACCATGTTCTTCAATCTAAGAAGCAGAGGTGTTAGTACAAGATCATGTAATGAACCGCACCTGAAGAAGTATTTGATCAGCCTTAGCAGACATTGGACACGTGCTAGCTGCGTGTGAAAATGAGAATTTAAGTTCAATATATAATGAAATCAGATTCATCAGAATAATTTAAGAGGTGGGGATTTCATGAAAAGCAGAGAATTAAAGAAGATGAAACCAAAAGAGAAAATTATGGATTTCTGCATACCTTCACATGTAGGTTTGGAGCCGATACTGCTGAACAATGCGCAAAATGAGAAGAAGAAGATGGAGATACAGTAGAAAATAGGGGGTTTGTTTCTGGGCCTAGGTCGACTACTTCTCTTCCACTCCATGAACAAGAAGACTGAACTGATCAGGAAACCCTATAAGAAGAAGAAGAAGAAGAAGAAGAAGCAGAAGAAGTTGATCAGGTTTATGATATGCGCGTCTGCCTCGTTTTGATTCTCTTTGATCGATGTTGGACTTTAGAATACAAGCTATAGACTAAAAATCATCTTGGACTTTGGATTTCCCACGTTCCATGCAACTCGTCATCCCGAGCCGACAACTAAAATCACAGCCCTTAATATGTCTTAAATCACAGCACCCAACCAATATTTCCAACTCCTCTCTCTATCTCTCTCTCTCTAGATCTCTGTGTACTTTTTGGGATAAGCGAATGGGGACTGGTTGTGGTGGAGGTGGAAAAAGTGGTGATGGCACGGCTAGTTCAGATAAGTTTGGCAGGGAAAGTGTTATTGAGAGAGAGAGAGAGAGAGAGAGAAAAAAAAGGAAGGAAAAAAAATAGTGAATCTATGAGGATCCTCGTTACTTCAGCTTTACCATGTTTAGGTACTGGATTCTGTTGCAGGCTTTCGTCTCTGTTTTTCAGCTATTCCCAAACCCAGAAATACAACGCCAACTCCTGCTCTACCTCTGCCAGCCACACCTTGCACCTCACTCACTTGAGTCAGTACTTCCCTCTCCGGCCTTGTCTTTTTTTGTTAACTATTTCTTCCTTTGTTCTTCACTTTCTCTGCTTCAATTTTCACGTCTTCTAACAGATTATATGTGTTTTATTTCCATTAGTGTTATATTTAGCAACCCAATTTTTTACAGTTAAGATAAACTCAACATGAATGTAATGATCAGAGGCTAAGGCAGCAGAAATTATATAATCTTGGAAGGCCATTTTTTTTGGGGGGGAAAATGGGTGAAAAAAACTCAATAATCATTTGTTTTTTAATCTTCCTAGATCAGAGTTTTCCTCTATTGCTCCGCCCCTAGATGTATTGGTATTCTAGTTGATATAATGGAGTAGAAAGTGAAAGGATCACTTTTTTTTTTTTTGAAAGGGACGTAGAAGTGCACAAATTATTAAACCCTCTGTTATAATTATTTAATCACAAAAATTAATATAATTTTTATAAACATTAAAATAAAATATAAAATTCAATACAAATTTTACAAATTTTAAAATAAAAATAATATTAAAATATAATTTTAATTTTATAATATTTTTATTTAATTTTTTCTCTCTTTTTCTAAAATTTAATAAAATATTTTTACTTAAACTATTTCACTAATATTTACAAAATTATAAGAATGCAAACATACAGTAAATCACATATGATCGATCTAAATTTTGGTTATAAACTCTAGGCTACGTTGGATAGTGAAATGATCTCAAATGATTTGTGAAAAATAATGAAAAATAATAAAAAAATAATGAGAAAATGTGAATAGTAATAAAAAATAGATAAAAATTAATAATAAAATCAAATAACATAGGATATAATTATATATGTAAATCTCTATGTTAAGAATTTAAATGAATGTCATGATAACTCTTGATTGTCTCCACTGGGTTTTTGGGAAAGAAAAAAAGTATGCATACGGCCAGAATCTGCACCATCGTACATTGCATGTGTTTTGGTCATCGCGATCATTAGGAGAGATAGAAGAAACGCATTAAGTTCAAATCGAAGTACTGTAAAGTGAGGAGCATCCCAATTACCTCCGCCCACTGTGGGCTAGCTGTGACACAAAAACGACGGAACATTTCAGTGATTCCTCCGCCATTGGCGGCATCATATCCTCCTCGGATTCCAGAGGCCAAAGGGTGTGGACAAATATTCCAAACACAAACCGTGGAAGAAAACAGTACTCAATGTTCTGATCATCAGGGTTTGACATGTTTTACTGTTACTGCACAACCACATGACTGACTGAAGATTACACCCTGTTTTTCCATTTGTTCCTACAGACAGTAGAAATCCCCCTCCCACCATTTTATTCTCTAACTTCGCATGTCTTTGTCCTCGTTGTTGGAGACTCTGGGGTACGTGCCCTTCATAACAACTGGATTCTGTTGTTGAAGACAACGATCGTGCCTTTGCTTGATGATCCTCTTCAATATCACAATCTTGTAGCAAAACTCAAGCTAGATCATATTGGAATCGTTGATCATTTAATCATGTTCTAGTTAAATTACCATCTCAGAAGTAAGTGGGTACTGAATTATGTAATTGAAATTTACATAAAATATGAGTTAGGGATTCAAATTCAAGATAACTATTGTGATATCATATTATAAGTATATATGAGTTATTCTAGTTGCATGTTACCTGTTGGTGCAATGAAGGGGTCCGTGGGAGCTGGCTAAGCAGCGTGGATAATGGATATATATCCTCCTCCCTAACTTGCAAAAATAATATTTGAAAAAACAGTACATTTATCAACAAGGAAGAAATACAACAATCTAAAACAGTGCAAGTGGGACAAGGCTAGGATCCTATTTCTTGTATGTGACCAAAGAAAACCCCATTTATGTGTGACATTGAAATCTGAACAATAATAATAATCTTGGATTAGGACATGTTTGGAAGATGAGATTCTTGTGCTAAGAGCTTAGAAAACAGGACAATTAAAAAAGCCATCACAGTGCACGTTTAACTTTCTTGCCCTTTGTGCTCAACACAAATGGATGAATGAATTGTTGCAAGCGTGCAGCATTTGCCGATGTAGACTCGGAGAAAATGAAGTCTCATGTACAACTTGTTCTCATCTTGGAGGCCTCTAATGCCTTTTTCTTTCCATTTCTATCAACAGCAAGGGGGGTGCCCTTGTCTCCCATATATGGTTAAGTTCCCCAAAACCTTGTGTTTGGGACATCGAAATTGACCGTTGCCCCCACCAAAAGCATTGGGATGGACAGAGGTTATGGGAAATGTGAGGCTGACATCTGTGAGTAACTGTCCTCCCTGACGGGCATCTTCTCTCAATTATTCAACTTTGCATAAAGCTGTCAGTCTTATATGTTTTTCTGGTTTTGAGAGATGGGACATGTGTTGAATTTTATCTAAAATAGTTGGATCCTTAGAGTCACCGCAGGGCACCCGCTGGGAGCTCCAGCTAGTGGTTTTTTTTTTTTTTACATATATTTTTTTAATATTTTTTAATATTTTAAAAAAATTAAAAAAAATCCCATCACTATTAAAAAACATTTTAATCAAAATATAAAAAAAAATAAAAAAAAAAAAATCTCAAGGGGAGCCTTAAGCGGGAGCTCCCAACGGGAAGATTAGTATTATCTAAAATAGTTCAATAACAAAGTTGGGAATTCGGAAAATTTTTGCAGGCTATGGTAATGGGATGTCTTTGAGGAAAGAAGAATCTAAGGGCAGGTTTGGAATTGAATGAGAAGAATTCTATCTCGTATCATTTTATTATTATATATTTTTTAAATTTTTATATAAAATATAATAAATAATTTAATTTTTTAAATTTTAAAATAATAATAATACTAAAACATAATATTTTAAATACTAAAATAAAATATAAAATTCTTATCCCAACTCCAAACCTGCCCTAACTCACAAGGGTGCAAAATGCTTGTATAGCTCTTATTAGAGCAGATGAACTTAACCAGCAAGTAACAAACAAGGCAGATGATGATCTGTGGGAACAGGCTTATGGTGTATTGTCATGTTCCTTGGTGGCAGCATAGTTTGCAAAAGATGTCTATATGCTATAGCTATGTGGAATTGAATCATACTAGTAGATAGGGGGGGAACTTCTCTGTGTAGCTGTGTATAACTTCTTTGTGTTAATGCCTAGTGAGTAGGGGTCCCCCTCTCTCCGCGCTCTCTCTCTCTCTCTCTCTCTCTTTATTTGATTTTAATAACCCTATTATCTTCTATCTTTGTTATGTTCAGATAAGTAATGATTTATACAAATCTTAAATATATAAATTATTCGTAATCTCTTTATAAAAAAATAAAATCTATTATAAAAAAGTGTAAAAGAACATTTTCTTTTTTAGTAGAATCTATTTTTTTTATTTATAAAAGGAGACTTATCTATTTAGAACTTATATTTAAAATTATCCATTTTAGATATATCTATCAACGTAACACATCTGCAGTCTCTTTACAAAAAAATATAATAAACACATTTGTACTTAAAACTTATCTGTTTTAAATTTGTACTTAAAATTACTATTTTGAGATATATCTATTAACCTAACACATTTTGAGTGACTATCTATTTAAGCGGTAGATATATAATTATTTTTTAAAATATGTCAGATCAACAATCAAGACTGAAAATAATAACTAGGAAAAAATAATAAATCTTTATAACTTCCCAACACTCCACACTCCACATTTTTTTAATTTTTATTATTTTTTTCTTTTATTAAATATTTATTATATGAATAATGAATAAAAAATTTGAAATAATTTAAAAAGAATAAATTCAAAAAAAATTAAAAAAATTAAAAAATATTAAAAAATTAAAACATTTAAAATAATATGGAGTGTGAAATGTAGTGGAAGTTATGTAGCAAAACTCTGGAAAAAATAAGATTGTTATATTATTTTGGCAGTTGGCTATTTTATGCATGCCCATGAGCCCATCCCTCAAAATTCAAATGTCTAGCCACTTCAGTTTCAAGTCACGTGTTGGTCGCTTCCCCTTGGATGCTCTTCACCCAATAGTGGTTTTGGTCTCATTTGGAGGAATTGCAAATTTGCAGTCATAATCCCAAGAGCATAATGATTTGAAATTAACATTTTTTTTTCCTCTTTTCTTTAGGTCATGTGCTTCCTCGATCTTTTTTTGTACGTGGATCTGATCAAACTCAAGAAAGGTTAAGAGTCCACAAGTGAAAGCCCAGACGTTGTTGCGCAATCCTCGTTTTAAATTGAATGAATAAAATGTACGCAACATTTTATTTTTTATTTTTCATTTCAAACAACTTTTTATAACTCGAAAATATATTCATAAATTAAGAGTATGTTTGTAACTTGGACTGAACTAAGATCAATTCAATTAAATCTAATTTTAAGTTAAATCTAACATTCAAACTTACAACTCTCAAATCACTAAACTCAACTTCTCTTTACATGTGGTATTCACAACCTTTTTTCAACTCAAAACCTATTCATACGAGAGATCTACAATCTTTTTCAACTTCTCATAAATACATCTATACATATCTTAACATCCAAACATATCTAAACTCAATATCTTAGGTGAGTCTCACAAAACTCATTTCATCATCTCAACTAACTACTATTTATAAAGAACTCAACTCATTTCATCTCTACACAACTTCTAAACGAAACTAAGAACTATTAAGGAAACTGTCAATGCAAGTAATCAGACCATATCAGAAGCAAACGACAAGACTGATTCTAAGGACAGATTTGGGGGGCGGGATGAGACACAAAATTCTCATCTCATCTCATCTCATCTCATCTCATCTCATCTCATCATTACACCTTTTTCAAATCTCCATACAAAATATAATAAACAATTAAATTTTTTCAAATCTCAATTCACATTTTTCAAATCCTAATACAATAATAATACTAAAACACAATATTTTAAACTCTAAAATAAAACACAAAATTCTCATATCACCCCCCAAACCTACCCTAAGGGATAGCTTGACTATTGATGGAACTTTGACTCGTGATCCGAGGAGCATGTTATGTAGTGATCTTTGTCCATATTTTTGTACAATTTTGATTTTGTTGATATCTTTACAGCTTTAGTTCCTTCGGTAAAGTGTTATATCTTTTATTTATATAAAACAAGAACTCTGCATGACTACGGGTGTAGAACATTTTTCAACATTGTGTTAATTTTTACATGGTATTATGAGCTATAGTGACCACTGTCTTTTTTTTTTTTTTTATGGCTCCAGCAACTTCTTCTGTCTTCACACCCATTAATATGCAGAGCCTTGTCACTATCAAATTGACCAAAGGCAATTACCTGTTATGGGCTGCCCAAGTTGTGTTAATCTTCACGGACAACGACTGTATGGTTATGTAGATGGCACCACCATTTCCCCTCCTGCATATATACTTAGTCCTGAAGCTGACTCTTTAGAAACTGAACCAAAAGAAATCCCCAATCCCAAATATGCTTCTTGGTATGATCAAGACCAAATTGTGTTGAGCACGCTGGTGTCCTTACTGTCTGAAGGAATACTAGCACAAATGGTGGGTATCACCACCTCTAGAGAAGTATGGCCAGCAAATATGCAAAATGGCGACATGCTATGGATGATGAATTTTCAGCTTTAATGAAGAATGGAACATGTTCGTTGGTGCCCACCAAACCAGGTATGAATGTTCTTGGTCACATGTGAATTTTCAAGTCCAAGAAAAAATCCGATGGCACTCTTGACCGTCGAAAAGCTCGACTCGTCGCTAAAGGGTACCACCAATAGCTGGGCATCGAATTTGAAGATACCTTATCACCCGTTGTCAAGTCAACCATTGTGCGCTTGGTTCTAAGTATTGTTGTTTGTGATCAGTGGCCTATTCACTAAATAGACATTCAGAATGCTTTTCTTCATGGGGTGTTGTCCGAAGATGTCTACATGAGTCAACCAGTGGGGTATGTTCATCACAACTTTCCCACACATGTCTGTAAATTACACAAAGCTCTTTATGGCCTGAAACAGGCACCATGAGCTTGGTTTTCCAAACGCAATGAACATCTCATCTCACTTAGTTTTGTCAACTCAAGTTCGGACACCTCTTTGTTCATCTTTAGTCACAAATCCATCACAGTGTTGTATTGGTTTATGTGGACGATATCCTCATTACTGGGTCCTCTTCTACTGGCATAACTCATTACAGCTCTTAGCCGAGAATTTGTAGTCAAGGATCTTGGTGATTTAAGTTACTTTCTGGGAGTCAAGGCACACCGAGATAGCATTGGTTTATTCTTATCACAACGACAATACATAATGACTCTCCTTCAACGTACTGGAATGATTGAAGAAAAACCTGTTTCGTCCCCTATGTCTTCCTCACAGAAACTATCTCTATTCACTGGTGTTCCTTTCAAAGATCCATCTCGCTATCATAGCATAGTTGGGGCCCTCCAGTACCTATCTTTAACACAGCTAGACATTTCGTTTGTTGTAAATAAGATTTGCCAGTTCATGCACAAACTCACTGATGAACACTGAACCACTATCAAACGGATATTAATGTACTTGAAGTTCTCCATTAATTTCGACCTTCTTATTTGACCTAGCACCTCGACTCAATTGTTAATCTACTTTGACGTCGACTGGGCAGGGTGACCCGATGACAGGAAATCCACCTCTGGGTATTGTATTTACTTCGACCCCAACCTCATTTTTTGGAGCTCCAAGAAGCAACCTACGGTTGCTCACTCCACTACAAAGGCCGAGTATCTTGTTGTAGCTCATGCCACGACATAGTCTTTGTGGCTTCAATCACTGCTATGTGAACATGGTATCTTCCTCTCCCAATGCCTAGTACTTTGGTGTGATAACATTGAAGCCACATACCTCACTGCCAACCCGGTCTTCCATGCTAGGACTAAATATGTAGAAATTGATTACCACTTTGTCAAGAAAAAAGTCAATAAAAAATCACTGGAGGACCCGTTCATATCCAGCAAAGACCAGCTAGCCGATGGCCTTACCAAGCCACTGATTGCCACTCGGTTTGCATTTCTTCGTACCAAACTCAACGTCCTCACTTCCTCGTTGAGTTTGTAGGGGCATATTAAGGAAACTGTCAAAGCCGGTCATCAGACCATATTAGAAGCAAATGACAAGGCTGATTCTAAGGGATAACTTAGCTATTTATGGAACTTTGACTCGTGATCTGAGGAGCATGGTATGCAATGATTTTTGTCTATATTTTTGTACAACTTTGATTTTGTTCATATCTTTACAGTTTTAGTTCTTTCGGTAGAGTGTTATATCTTTTATCTATATAAAGCAATAACTCTGCATAACTGTGGGTGCAGAACATTTTTCAACATTGTGTTTATCTTTACAAGAACAAAATTATAAGAAATCAACCAGCAAAGTTTTTTGACAAATCCCGTGTATTTTGAAGTGAGAAAAAATATTGATGTTTTAATTTTTTTTTAAGTATAATGGTTATCACAACAAATATTGTGTTGGCACATCAAGCTTCCAAGTAACATATTTATTATAGAATGATTATCTTTTAGTTTTCTTAACAAACACTTCCACTTATATTTATGAAAAAACATATAATTTGTATTTTTGTCGCCCATTTTGGAAAATGATAATCTAATTTTCACTATAGTTTTGCTACTAATCATTTTAATTCACACACCATATTTTTTAATTTTATTGTTCCTAAACTAATTGATTTAATGTACTTTTTATTTATACACCACACATTTGGTTAAAGAAAAAAATAATTGCGTGTGATGTGAGAATGATGAGTAGGATTTTTCAATCTTTAATTAGAATCATTCTATTTATAACAAGTCGGTGTGGAGAACACATCATTTAGATAATTGATGTGGCACGATTTGATTTACAAGATCTAAATCTATAAATTTTTCTTACAAATTAAATCTTACCACATCAATAATGTGCAGTCTGTATTTCACAACGGCTTATAAATATAATTCATCCCTTAATAATTACTATATCTTCATGATCAAATAACACGAATTTTAAAATGGACGAAGAGAAAACATAGATCATATATCTCATATTTTAACAAATGATCGATTATCCATGCGATTATTTAGTATCGAAAGGGTGTAATATCTTAATTATGAAAGTTTAAGCATTAGATCACAAAAAAGAATGAGGAGTACAAATATATTTTATAGACTCCAATGCGAATGCTCTTATGCATGTCATGAACATATATAAGGTTCAAGGTTGAGTGCCTGTTGCAATTTGTGTTTGGGAGTTTAAAAAGTCATTTTAACAGTCTAAAAGCTCTTTTAAATAAAAAAAAATTATATTTGATAAATTTATAAAAAAAATGTTTTAAGCACTTAAAACAAGTTCATGAAGGTCCACTTTTTTAAAAATATTTTGTTGAAAAGCTCCTAAAAATAATGCTATATTTTTTAAAAATCACCACAACTATATTTAACAACTTTTAACAATAAAACTTTTTAATAAAATTTTATAATTAAAAAATCTATTATAAAAAGCTCTATTTTCTACAATAATTCAAAATCGAATACCCAGAATCGAATTCAACTATGTGCATATGTAGGATGGATAATGATAGGTTTACTACCCTCCTATCACCATTTTACTACTTTATAATGTATTTGAAATTTATATTTTTTTATTATTTTTTTAACATCTTTAATCATTAAGAAAAAATTAAAAATATATATATAACTTCACTAATAGTCACTTTCTTAACAATTAAGTAAAAAATAAAATTAAAAGAAAAGAAAAATAAAAGAAATAGTAAAAAAGTTGTAGAAAGGTAGTAAACCTATCATTATTCATTTAAGATTACACATGATAAGAGCACAGTACCCGAGGAGGCAAATGATGTGTTTGGCTTAAGAAAATTTTGAGAATATTTGAGACAAGTGTAACAGAGTTGCTCATTTATTGAAATCCATCTTTACATTTCATTATGAATCAAGTGTATTTATACACTGCTTTACAGAGGAATATGGAATAAAAAGAGAATCAAAGTAGTTACAAGAATTGGAGGGAATAACATAAACATTCCCTACGGTTGCTCTAATGCAGTGCTATCCTGCACTTGTGGTCCAAGGGTGTCATATATGCTAATACGTCCCTTCGAGTTTAATAGGGTATCAACTACATTGAGACTCACTCTAAAATTATAAAATTTCTGAGCAACTAATGGTTTAGTAAAAAAGTCTGCAATTTGATCCTTAGAATTGATGAAGGAAACTGTAAGTGACTTGGCTGCAATTCTATCTCGTACAAAGTGGAAGTCGATGTCTATGTGCTTGGTTCGAGAATGATAAACATGATTAGTTGTTAAGTATGTGGCCCCAATATTTTCACACCATAAGGTGGGAGCTCGAGAAAGAGGAAGGCCAAGTTCACATAAAACTGTTTGTAACCAGATGAGTTCGGCAGCAGAGAAAGTAATGGACTTGTATTCAGCTTCTGTGTTGGACCATGCCACCGTCTTTTGCTTTTAGAGCTCCAAGAGATCAAGTGTTTGCCCAAGAAAATACAAAAGCCCCCAGTTGACCTTCTATCATTGGGGCATCCTGCCCAATCGGCATCAGAGTATGCATGCAAGTTGAAAGGAGATGTATAGGAGAACAACAAACTGAAATTAATTGTTCCTTTGAGGTATCTCAATATCCTTTTAACCGCACTCCAATAGGACAGTTTTGGAGCATGCATGAACTTACATGCTTTATTCACAGCAAAATTAATATCAAGCCTTATAAGAGACAAATATTGTAAGGCTCCTACTACACTTCTATAAAGAGTGGCATCATCAAAGGCAGAGAAATCAAAATTTGAGAGTTTTAAAGATGTTGCCATAGGTGATGGCATGGGCTTAGCTTGCCACATTTTGCTCCAAATGAGGAGATCCTTAATATATTTTCTTTGAGAGAGCAAGAGACCATCAAGCAGATAATCAATTTCCAAGCCTAAAAAATAAGATAAAGGACCTAAGTCCTTAATAGGAAATGCATGGCTCAAGTTAGATATAAGTTTATCAATAGCTGAGGCATGCGAAGATGTGATGACTATATCATCTATGTAAATGAACAAATAAATTCACAGGTCACCACGAGCTAAGATAAAGAAAGAGGGGTAAGCTTTTGAAGCTGTGAAACCATACCCAAGAAGCCAACTGCTGAACTGCATGAATCATGCCCGTGGCGCCTGCTTGAGGCCATAGATGGCTTTCTTCAATTTACAGACATAGTCTGGATGGTTGGGATCAATGAAGCCTTGTAGTTGTTGCATGTAGACCGTGTCCGACAACTCGCCATGTAAGAAGACATTTTGGATATCAATTTGACAAAGATGCCACTTGCGACCTATGTCTATCCCCTCTTGCAGGTGGTAGCCTTTAGCTACCAATCGGGCCTTTCTGCATACTAGTGAGCTATCAACATTGAATTTTGTTTTGTAAATCCACCTGCAACCGAGTACATTAGAGGACAGATCAGGTGGAACTAATGTCCATGTATGGTTCTGAATCAGTGCATTATATTCCTCAGCCATGGCATGTCGTCATTCTGGTATTTTTTAGGCTGTCGAAAAACTGGTAAGGGTGTCGGGAGGGGAGGTTGTGACGGTGAGACATTGTCGAGTGGGATAACGTACGGTGCCATCAATGAGAACATGTGGACAAGAGGAATTAGTTTGAGCTCGAGTGATGATTGAGGATTGGGGTGGAACAAGAATAGGTGGGGAAGAAGAATTGCGAGAGGAAGACTCTGTTGGTAAAGAAGACGCATGGAGTTGAGAGGTAGAAGAATGGGGATTCGGGAGAGAAGAAGATGTTGGGCTTGGGCCTGGGCCTAAAATAGAGGTGGGAAAAATAGGGGGATTGGTTTCAGACGGAGAAGGAGAGATGGGTTGGACTTGGGCCTGGGCACGTGATTTTGAGAAAGGAAAAAATTGTCCATTGAATAAAACATCTCTTGACACATAAAGCCTGTTAGTGGTTATGTCCAAACATTTATAACCTTTGTGGGATGGGCTATAGCTCAAAAACTGGCAGGATTTGGATCAAAATTGTAGTTTATGGTTCTTATAGGCCTGTAGATTGGGCCAACACTCACAGTCAAAAACTTTTAAGAAGTTATAATCTGGATCTTTGTTGGAAACCAAAAAATGAGGCAATTTATTTTTCAATGTTGGAGTGGGGAGAAGATTAATGAGGTAGACAGTTATTTCAAAGGCTTTGGCCCAAAATTTAAAAGGTAAAGATGCATGGGCCAAGAAAGCAAGACCCGTCTCAATAATATGTCGATGTTTCCGCTTAATAAGCCCATTTTGTTGATGGGTATGGAGACAAGAAAAATGGTGCATGATGCCAAGTTTTTGGCAAAATGGGATTAGTGGTTTAAATTCACCACCACCATCAGTTTGAAGAGTGATTAATTTTGTGTTAAATAATCACTCAATAAAAGGTAAAAAATTAAGAAAAACATTATATACATCAGATTTGAATTTAAGTGGAAAGAACTATGTATATCTGGTATATTGATCAACAAAAGACAAATAATACTTAAAACCATGACTAGAGATATACGAAGCTAGGCCCCAAAGTCAGCACACACTAGTTCAAAGGGCATAGTTGCTTGAGCCCGATTAGGAACAAAAGGTTGTTGATGACTCTTTGCTAATGGACAGTCAAAACACACAAATTTATTGTCGATGGGAAGAACTTTCAAACAGTTTCTATGCAAAATACTGGAAATGAGAGGGAGTGAAGGATGTCCTAAGCGGTAGTGCCACTGCGCGACTGAGGTTCTTTCACCAACGTGAGTGGAGGGTGAAGAAGAGGAAGCTGGCGATGAGGGAAAGACATAGAGGCCATTATGGCTGGGACCGGTGAGGAGCAGATTCCACGTCGAAGTGTCCTTCATAGAAAAATGAGAAGCATGAAATTCAATGTAACAATGATTATCAATACATAATTTACAAACTGAAATAAGATTTTTGGTGATTAAAGGTACATGCAGAAGATTTCAAAGAGTAAATAAGTAAGAAGAGGAAGAAGAAATAATGGAATCATCGATGTTCTGTATTGGCAGTGTCGAACCATCACCCACTCGAATTTGGTCACCATCGGTATAGGGTTCAGATGATAAGTTCAGATGTTGGAGGTTATTGGTAAGGTAATGTGTAGCTGCTGAATCAGGGTACCAGTTGGTGTCTGGGTAAGTGTTTGATGTTGTAAAAATGGCAGTGAAAGAGGGAGGGGCTTCATACTGATACGAATGGCTAAAACGATGTTGACATTGTAGTGCGACATGCCTGGATTTGTTATATACCTGGCAAGTGGGTCGGTTGGTGGGAGGTTGGGGCTAGATGTTTGTTGAGGAACCAGAAGAGTATCGACCTCCTCTTTGAAAGGTGTTGAACCTGCCTCTACCATTTCTGCCTCTACCATTTCTGCCATACCTACCACTGCGTACAAAACCTCTTCCACGTTGATTACGTCCTCCAGTGATGGTGAGGTTGACTGAGGGCTCAATAGAGGCACTTCAAGTATTGTGAGATAGACGACTTTCCTAAGCAAGTAGCAACTGAAAGAGTTCATGGGAGGAAATAGGTCGGCTCTGGTGGTGACCGAAGTAATGAAGGCTTTATAAGAGGGTCAAAGATCAATGCGTAGATATGTAACAAATTCCTGATTTGGTAAGGGATTACCAGTGGCTACATAGGTGTCGGCTAGAGACCTAACTTTGCTAAAATATGCAGTGATGGATTAATCCCCATGAGTGAGATTGGCAAGTTAAAAACGGATTTGGAATTGTTTGGCTTGAGAATGAGATGTAAAAAGAGAGGATAAAGAGGTCCATAAACTATGAGAGGTGGAGGCAGAGAGTACATGACCTACCACATATTCAGATAGAGGAAAACAAAATACTGAGCACAAGTTGACTAGTGTGTTTCATGAGGAAAAATCTGGGTTGATTGATGTTTGGTCAGGGAGCAATTCGGATGGACAAGGTAGAGACCCATCAACATATTGGTAGAGGTCTTGCCCACGTAGGTATGCACTGATTTGAACTTTCCATAATGGATAGTAATCTGTGGTTAGTTTGGTAGTGAAAATATGGGAGAAGGAAGAAGCAATGGAAGGGTTGGATGAGGGAGGGAGGGCCATGGATCAGGACTTGTGGTCGTCGGTCTCTGATACCATAATAAAGTTGCTCATTTACTGAAATCCATCCTTACATTTCATCATGAATTCAAGCGTATTTATACTCTACTTTACATAGGAATATGGAATAAAAAGATAATTAAAGTAGTTACAAGAATTGGAGGGAATAACAGAAACATTCCCTACAATTGCTCTAATACAATACTATCCTGCACTTGTGATCCAATGGTATCATCTATGCTAATAAAGTGAAGACTCAAAATAACAAAAATTGCAAAAATATAAAAACCTATGTAGAACTAAAATAACTAAAAAATGATAACGAATCTAATGCATAAAAATATAACTAAAAAATAATAATAATATGAAAATAATCCAAATTAATATTTCATGACTAAAGCCAATAAAATAACGGTGACGTAAGACTTGAGGAAGGGGAATCCCTCCCACATGTGACATGTGATCATACGAAAACTACTACATGACATCAATTGATATGTGTTAGACAGTGGATGAGAAGATTTAAATAGAATAATGATAGGGTTAAATATATGATTTTTCAAGAAATGGAAAAAATTATTTTGATAAATCCAGAGATTTTTTCAACAATTTATAATTTTGGTAATTTACGTGCGCATTTGTTATTTATAACACCGAGAAATAATTCGAAAATCAGTTTTCGAGCTTCGGGTTCAGATTCAGAGCTCCCCTCACTCTCTCTCCCACTCTCCCAAAAGAGAAAGTTGATCAGAGATTCAGAATGGTGGAAAAATAGTATATTTTCAGCCTCACGTTTTCACACACCCAAGTCCCCCACCTAGAAAACACAACAAGTACTGTCTCCACTCTGTCGCTCTCTTCACTCGCACACACAGAGAGAGAGAGAGAGAGAGAGAGAGAGAGAGACAGTTTCAAACACAAAATGCCAACTTGGGTTTAGCACTAAAAAAACGACTACACTTTGAGCCAAGTCCCAAATCCCAATCCCAAACTTTCAATACTTTGGCGTTGATGGATGCACGTTACAACCTGCTGAAGCTGAAACGTCGTCGCTATCGTTAGTCCAAATGCTCTCTGTTCTGCTCTACAACTGCATAATATATGTGGTTTAGCTGGCAGTGTGGTGGATCCGAAACTCCGAGGTTCACTCGCTGTTGCTGTCTCTTTCTCTCTGGGGTTTGTGAAACTCGGTGTCTTTTCTCTCTATTTCTTGTGTTTGCGCTCAACCCCGACATTGTATTTCGGGTAAGAAGCTCATGCTCACTGTTTCATGGTAGAAATTTAGGTGCCTTCTTGCTCCTGTACTGAAGCTTGATGTTAAAGCCAGTTGCTGCTAAATGTCTTTGATCGTTCGTTAATGCCGTCCACTTTTGTTACATTGTGTTTGTAGCGTGAGCTTCTTTAATTAGTTCCATAGTACACCCGCCCCCCCACCAAAAGAAAGGCTCTGGGTTTTAGGTGCTTCTGTTTTTTAATCTTGATGCTAAAGCCTCTTGACGCTGAAGGTTGATCATGGACAGCCTGTTATTTGCCAATTTGGTAATCATCTAGGAGAGTTTACGCCTGAAGTAGTTTAGTCTTAATTAATGGGAGCTAACTAAAATCAATTGTAATTATTTATTTTTGTTTTATATGGTCTGTTCCCTGCCACTACTACAGGGTTTAAGGCACATTACCGGGAATCCCGCTTCTTCTTGGGGCAATTTGTGTTGCTATTAACATTTTGTACCCCGCTTTCATATATTAGTTTTAAATTTGCTCCTGGAAGTTGGAAGCCCACCCAATTAGGTCTTTATCAACTTTAGGGTATTTGAATTTTGATCTTTAAGTAATGGAACATGCCGCCACAAGACCCTCTAAACCATCCTCAAACATATCCGAAATTGTGTCCAAATTTGCAAGAGTTTGTAAATTGAGATCCATTGGTGTCATCTCCACTGAAAATGCTAACCAGAAAAACCACCACCATCACAATTACCACAACCCAAATAACAATACTTCCTCATTGGGT
The DNA here is from genome assembly GCA_022457165.1 of Juglans mandshurica. NCBI lineage: Eukaryota > Viridiplantae > Streptophyta > Magnoliopsida > Fagales > Juglandaceae > Juglans > Juglans mandshurica. The sequence goes on from CM039633.1 coordinate 16,490,554, forward strand.
GAGGATAGCAGCGATGCAACTGAGGAGACAGAATGTTATGGAGAGAAGGTTCATCCTCATCCAGTTGAAGTTTTGGGAAGAAGTAATGTCTGTGCTGACGGGGAGATTATGAAGTTATTTGATAGAGTTTCAGCGCTGAAATTGGCTTATGTTCAGTTTCAGGAGGCCCATATTCCCTATAAACCAGAAAAAATTATGGCTGCTGATGAACTTGTTGTGGCTCAGCTTGAAGTGCTTTGCAAGATTAAGCATGCATACAAGGAGAAGAAAGTCACAAACAAAGCTAAGCTTGATTCCTCTGCATGCAGTCACTTGCAAGTGGAAATTGAATCTAGTGAGAGGCTGTTGGAAGACTTGAAGTCCCAAGTCAATGCTAAAGACTTTGAGATTCTTCGCTTGAAACAAGAGCTTCAGGAGTTGGAGTTGGCAAATGTGGGACTGGTTGAGAAGATGAGGCAAATAAGTATGGAGAAGAAGAATGCAAGGGTTTTGAGCATGACAACTCTGGAAGATGCTTTCAAAGCCTCTTCTAAGTCCATCCATGATTTTGCAAAGCCTTTAATTAGCTTGATGAAAGCTTCAGGTTGGGATCTAGATCTGGCAGCGAAATCGATTGAAGATGCAGTTGTTTATTCCAAAAGGTCCCACAAGAAGTATGCATTTGAAGCCTACATAGCGAGGATAATGTTTTTTGGGATTGCATTTAAATCCTATAATGTAGATGCTGTTATGAGGTTTGACGATCCAATTGACACTCTTACGGAATATCCAAATTCAGATTTTGCTGAATTCTGCAGAAAAAAGTATCTATCGGTTGTTCATCCAATGCTGGAAGCGTCATTCTTTGGAAATCTTGATCACAGGGCATTTTTGTTGAGTGGCAAGCATCCCAGGACACCGTTCTACCATAAATTTGCAAAGATGGCAAAGTGGGTCTGGGTTTTACAAGGCATTGCAGCCTCAATAGATCCTCAGGCAAAAATATTTACTGTTGACAGGGGAAGCAAATTCTCAGATGTTCATATGGAATCTGTTGAGGATTTGGAAGGTGCTACTGTGGCTGATCAAGAACAAGCTATTCCCAGAGTTGAGCTTATGGTCATGCCTGGTTTTAAAATTGGAGAGTCATTCATGAGGTCTCGGGTGTATCTTTCAGATCTGAGATAATCAAATGGTAAATGCTGGATGGAGGTGCTTGGACTAATTTTTAACATTCCAGAACCTAGTGACCTCTTATTTCAAAATGCAGGTAATTTGCTTAAGGTAGTCGAAAGCTGTTATTGGAATTTTTAAACTGTATCTTGTAGCATATGGTGCAATTTTACATACAATCTCAGAGTTTGTACTTCAAAGTTTATTTATTCATAATCAACAACTTAGGCTGCAAGTATCTTCTTATTTACTTTCTGAACTGTAAATAGATATCATCTTAATGATGCCATTATCTGCTAGTTGAAGCCATCAAATGTGATTAATTTGTCGGAACCTACCGAACAACTCAATTCAAATAGGAAGTATGGCTTCTTTCATTGATTTAGTCTGTTTATCTGTCGGTATGGCTCTGTGAACTATCCAATTCAGCATGGAACAATGGCTTGTTGTGTCTTACTGATTACAATCTTGTGAATAGGTCTTTAAAGGCTAGAGTTAAATGATATTATTTTTTAATTATATTCACTGATTTACAAAAGAGTAATGTTAGAGTGAAGCCACTGTAGCAGTGCACACTTTGCACTCACTACATGGCTGCTTCTAGTTCTCTACTTTTTTTTAGACTTGGGAGATGTGTGGTCTATATGATGCCACATCATGTGTGCAAAATGGTTACTCTCAACAGTGGCTTCTATCTATATTTATTCTTTACAAAAATACGACTAATTGCAGAATCACTATGGACTATGCTTCATAATCCTTAGTGGAAAACAAGTTCCTTGCATAGTTCTCCAAAGAATCGACAAACCAAATCAATGAAAACTGGGCTCTGTTAGGGGTGATATTCGGTCGGTCCGGACCGGACCGGACCGAGAATGGTACCGGTCGGTCTTGGTCCGAATTTTATAGGACCGACTTAATTCGGTCCGGTCCACGGTCTATGGATTTTTCGGACCGGACTGGACCGGATCGGACCGAATTAAAATTGAAAAAAAAAAATTAATTATATAATTCTCATTTAACATATCACTAACTCACCATTAAATAATTATTAACTAATAGTCTAATACTAATATTTATAATTTTATACTAATATTAATATTTATACTAATAGTCTAGACTTTACTTCTAGTCTTCTATACTCTAATATGGTATATAAAAAAAAATATTAATAGTCTAATATAGAGTAAGAGTCTACGACTATAGTTATAGTTATACTAATATTATAATATAGTTATAACTTATACTAATCGTGGATTCATGATTCATAATAACTAAGTAGTAAGTACCAACTATATAACTATTATAAGTTATAATAACTTTACTCATATAAGAGTTATAGTATAATAGTATTAATAATTTAATAGCATATTATAAAAAGTTATAGTATTATAGCATAATATTAGTATAATAGTATAGTATTAATATCACTAAAAGTTATAAGTTATAACTATATATACCTAATAGGCTAATAGCATAATATTTGGGTTTTTTTAGTTTTTTATATAGAATAGTTTTTTTTTTTTTTTATCATTGTATTTTTCAAGATCAAGCTTTTTTTAGTAGTTTTAGCTAAAAAAAAATGTACAAAATTTGAAGTGGGCCGAAAAAAATTGAAATTGGGCCGAAAAAAAATTAGATTTAGATGGGCTGAATGGCCCATTTTAGACATGTCCAGACCGACTAGACCGACCCTAGACCGGACCGGACCGGACCGGTCCTATATGTGACTCGGTCCGGTCTAGGGTGGACAATTCTTGGACCGAATAGGTCCGGTCCTGTCCACAAAATAGCCCAAGACCGGACCGGACCGGACCGAACTCACCCCTAGGCTCTGTAGATTCTTCCAGCAATTGAGAAGCTCCTCCACATCCATTAAGTCCCTCACTTTTCCTTCTTCAACAATCATCTCTACCAAGTAGTTCTCAAAACTTCTGCATGCATCTTCCACGTCTTCATCACCCGAAGCTTCCTTTTTGCCAGCCCCGGTAGTCCTCGCGTAAGCTGGCGTAATGGGTGAAGGAAAGAGCTTTCCATCATGCCCTCTTCTAGATCGCTTGAAAGCTCCCGTACTCAGTGCATCTGTTTCGACTTCCAAATTGAGCGGTAGCATGCTAGTACTGCAGTTATTCGGTTTTTTAGAGGACTTCTTTCAGCCTTGGTACGACGAGCATGAACTCGAAGAGCTCTTACACAGACTGGTTTTCTGAGTCTAATTTTGAAGATTTTAAGGAATTTTTTGCATGGGTTTAGAAGCTTGGATCTGAAGGCAACTAATGCTTTCACTTTCATCTCTAATGTCTTGAAGGTGGAGTAGAATCTAAATTCTAAGGAATGGATCAGGGTGGTGGTTTTTGTTGCCTTTGATATCTTTGTGAGGTGAGGTGGGATGCCTCAAAGCAAGCTTTGTTGGGATGACGGAGAGTTTGCAAAGGGAATTGTTGTCAGAGGGAGAGATTGCTGTTAAGAGGATGTTGGTTAAGGTTGTTTGTAATACTTATAACTAAAGTAGAGTAAAGACCAAACTGATGCGAGTAATTCTACATACAACCGTGAAGTACGTAAACGCCGCGTAATCAAGAAAAGTAGGGTCTATTATTAAAAGATTAATTTTTTTTTACGTGGGTTCCATATTTTATTCACTTTTTTCAAAACGATTACGCAGCGGTTGCACAATTTATAGTTACAAATATCTTTTCTCTTCTAGCTAAATTGTTGCGTGTACTTTTGTCGAGAACTTTTGCTACTTTGACAGTGGATCGGTAGGATTTGGAGGCATGTCCTGGACAAATGCTAATTATTTGTAAACAGGGCAGTGCTAAGTTATTCTATTCTCGAATCAGCATCATTTACATCATTTAAATGATAAGATTTGATTTGAAAGATTTAAATTTTTAGATTTTTTTTCTAAATCAAATTATACTATGTAAGCACTTTATTTAATGTGTTATCCACATCTACTTATAAATGGAGTTTCTCATAGGGTGCACTGTTTTAAAATCATGAAAACTCTTCATTACATAAGAGCAATGTTACTTTCCATTCTTGATTTCATCATCTTTTAATTTCATCTGACACATTTTAAGTAATTTTATAAGTCAATTTTTTAAGAAAACCATTTAACATATGACATATCATCTGTTATTATTGAGATGACACAATTTAAGCCCCGTATAAATTTAGAGTTGATCTCAACTCAACTAATCTATTCATTATAAATTTATTAAATTTTTATACAAAATATAATAAATAATTCAAGTTTTTCAAATATCAAATTAAACAATAATAATATTAAAAAATAATATTATAATCAGACCTCACCTTAGAATAAAGAATTAGCATTTCTCACCTTAAAACGCTACATATTTTTCTTCCGTGGGTTGGATGTTTTAAGTTCTGACCGTGACTTTAAATGGATTTATTTAAAGCCACATGGAGAATATATAGTTGTGACTTTAAATAGATCCAGCCTCCATAATCAAACTAAGGGCTTTTTTAATGGGCTTTAATTTCAGGCCCATCAACATGACCCAGCCATTCTTTGAAGTTTCTCCTTGAAGATTTTAGGGAAAACTCTTTACTTGTAAGATTCATCCTTTTTTAGATTTGAAGTTTCCTGAGTTTGCAGAGAAGTCTTTGAGTTCTTCTAGTTCAAGCCTTTTGTAGGCACTGATGCCATGATTGGTAACCTCGGGTCTGCTCATTGGAGAGTGTGGCTAGGACCAATTACTGAATGTCCAGCACCAGGCAGGTCCAGTGTGGACCTCCTTGACATTAAGCAGTTGGAAAAAGGCATAGAATATTACTGGCAATGCAGCATTAGTGTATGGGAACATAGAGCACTTAATAGACATTTGGGTCTTGCATGTTAAATCATCATTGCCATTTCTTTTAGACATTTAGAATCATCATCATACTTATTATCACTTTAGATAAAAACAAAAAAAGAATTACATATAATCCATCCAGACTTGAATTTGTTTACGAGGCTTGATGTAATACATTAGATTGTACAACTTGTTTTATTTTTTTATCGTAAACTAAATATGATGTACTATATCAAATTACGTCAGTTTGTAAGGTAATTTTTCGTAATTCTTCTTATTTACGTAGCACGCAATAATGCTTAAAACAAGTACCAACAGTGCAAGCTGCTATTGAAGTAGGGATTCAATTAAAAAGAAGTTTGGTTTGTTTGTTTGTTCGTTATTGTTTAAAATTGCTAGGTTCTACATCTTGGTGTCAAATTCATAAGATCATCATGCAGAAACCCAAACAGAATATGTGATACAAAACAAAAGATGTGCTGTGGAATTGTGCTTGTGGTGATGTTGGTGAAGGAAACTCATCTTAATTGGCATTCCTGCTCCCTCCCCTTTCATGCTGAACTTTTCTAGTGGACCCCAAGTTTCTTTTTCCTCAACTTTTATAAACCGGACTTTGTAACTCTTTATTCTTGTTGTCTTCACTCTTACTCCTACCAGACTCAAAGGAAAACCGAGTCTCGTATACAGGAAAACACAAACCAGCCTCTGAGAGATTGAGTTTCCCATCTTTAATGGGTAATCACAGGTTCACATTGTCAGATATAATGCCAAACGCCTGGTTTTTTAAGCTCAGAGACATGAGCAGAAGAGCCAGGAAGCATAGATCCCCTCATCCAGTTAGAAGGAAACAACCGTTAATGACTACCACAGAATCACACAAACAACCCCACCTTTCTCACCCAAAATCCTCAGAAACCCATTTCCTTGATCCACCAAGAAGATCATCCGAGGGAAGAAACAGTAGAAAATATGTTTACAAATCTTCTCCTGGAGCTGTCATGGCCCCCGTCTCTGCTGGTTGTAGCTGTAACGCCAAGCTTGATTCAGTTTGGACTAAGCAGAGTCCAATTCAATCTCCGACTTACTTTGTCTCCCCTACTGATAGTTCCAGTGTCTCTAACATCCATGAATCTCGTCTTGTATCCGATACTGATTCTGATAACTTGGCTGCTCCCGATTCATCTGAGCTACCCTCGTGTTCAAGCTCTTGTAATTGTAGAGTTCGTTCTTCAGCTTCTGACATTATCCTCGACATGAACAACGAATCTTTTACTGGGGAGGTGAAGAAGATAGAAGAGTTTCATACGATTTCAGAGTTGGGCCTTTCTCCAATTTTGACCAAACCAGTCAAATTTGATGATAAGACCTCTGAAGTCACTAGGTTTAGAAGTTCATCATCTAAAGTACTGGAGGAGATGCAAAAACGGCGTCCTCTATCTGTCAAAACAGTCAAGAAGGAAAGTATAAGAACCCAAAAGGAGCACAAAGCCAATCCTCGTGTTCGAAGGTCTTCTGCTATTTCTACAGGTATTAGACTTAGAGCCAATTCTCCAAGACTTGCTGCAAGCAGGAAGATTCAGGCTCATGCCAGAAAGAGCTTGTCGTCAAGGAATAGGAGCATCTCAGAGAGCTTGGCAGTTGAGAAATCGTCAATGGATCCAGAGGCAGATTTCAGGGATTCAATGGTGGAGATGATTGTCGAAAACAACATCCGGGCATCAAAGGATTTGGAAGACCTACTTGCTTGTTACCTTTCACTGAATTCAGATGAATACCACGATCTCATAGTAAAGGCGTTTGAACAGATTTGGTTTGATATGGCTAGCCTACGTTTGTAAAGATCTGAAGATCATGAAATGCATACGATCTTTGTAGCTGCTTAATTACACACTTTATTGTTCTCCCTTCTCTGAATTTCCATCCTCCCAAGATCATAGATAAAGCAGAAATTTTCAGTCTTTGCCATAGGTTAGTGATTATAGTTTGCTTGACTGGGAAAACCACTCATTTCAAATCTTTTTGGGTTCTCTGAATCTCGAATTAGTATCATAATTCTTGAATGGTCTTGCAACTTTGTTCATGATAGTGTTACATTTTTTGTGGTCGTGACTCGTGGGGACTTCTATGCATTGGATTCGACCACAACTGAATATCTCTATGCAGGTTACTTGCAGAGCACGGCACATTTGTTTTTTGTTTTTTGAGACAACAAATTCCAAAGTCATGAGATAAACAATCCGTTTCTATAATTTCTCTTCATGTTTGCAGACTGCGATATCGAATATCATAAAAGATTGAATGGTTGGAACAATAGCATGGACGCATGCACCCCAACACGAGCAATGAACATTTTCTAATTTCTAAAATCTATCTGGATGAGCTATATATCCATGAAATGGAGTTGTTTTAAACACAACCGGGCCTTGCCCTTTCACTGTTTGAATCTTGGAGCCTGGTTTGTTAAGTTGGTAGTTCTACTCAGGGATTCAAAGAAAAAAAAATGATGCAGAAAGATAGAACAAGGAAAATGGTTCCCAAATTGATAGTTATAATTTGAGTAGTGTTATAATTGAGCAGTGTTGTAATTACTTACAATTTTACTTAAAAAACATGATGCAAAACTAGCTTTCTTTTAAAATTTAAAATTTATAATTTTCAACATATTGATAACTAACACGTGGAGAAGTAATTTTATTTTTTTTGTAAATTTTTCTTGAGTACAATTAACATTTCTCTTATAATTTATTGCTTAATTAGCCTGAGTGATAAATCCACAATTAAAAAAATGCCACATTCCCATTCAGATCATCAAGACATACGTCCTAAATAGAAGCAACATAAGTACCTTATTCAGTTCTAAATACAACATCATCCTATACCAAATTTATAACATATAATATAAGAGCAATACTAGATACAATCTCCAAATGAGGACTGCAATGCAAGCCTAGGTAATTTTATCTTTAAAATTTTTTAAAATTACAAAACTATCCCTCTTAAAATGATGTTTTTTCTTATTTAATAAATGACCTGCACATACAGTCTCCAAGTGAGGACTGCAAATAGAATTTCTCATAATATAATTTTTGGAGTAAGACCTTTTTCTTGTTGTTCGCGTTATTCAGTTAAAATAATTTAAAATGCCATATAAATAAATACTAGAAAATTTGAAATTTTAAAAGTTCAAAATATTTATCTTCTTTTCTCTATAACATTTAAATTCATTGTGATCTTCTTCCTCTATGTAGAAATATTAATTACAATTAATAATCAAATAATGCCACATTTAAAACACTTGACACTTAGATTCTAAAGAGAATTAAAAAGTAATAATTTCCCTTGGCTCTTCTAACTGCTGGTTAAATAATAGGGGAATCTAGCTGTTAACCATCTACTTTGGCAGCCATATATGTAATCATTATTCACCATTAAATGTGAAAATCTTAATAGAGCGGCCATCCTATATACATGAAGTAATTAATTTGTGCTGGAAATTAATAATCTGCATATACATGCATGCAGCATATATATATATATATATAGAGTCAGATAACCACAATGGTTTCAATATATTATGTACGTAAGACTGTAAAATTATTTTTATTATAAAGTAGATCTAGCGTATCACATAAAGTCATATCAATTTATAAGTTTATTTTTATGAAATATTTTTTTTATGAATGTTGTAAGTACACTTGGCTTCAACCTAAGATTATATTATAATTCAAATTAAATATATATATATATAGGCTATATTATATAAAACGTCGTAGATTTTAATCGCGGAGGACAAGTAGTAGTAGTACTGACGCTAGCTTTAAAATATAAAAATTATTATATATTAATTGTTCTCATTCGATCCAACACTACGTAACAGCTACTAGAGGACCACCAATGAAAGGTTTCTTTAGGTGAAAATTATTGTTTTTTTTTTTTTTTGAAAATAGAATTATTGTTAAACATTAACAAGCTGCAGGTTAGTGTTCTTATAATTACAACCTTATAAATATGTTAATGATGTAGACAGACGTTTGATGGCATGTAGCATTAATTGTACAGACAAGGTGTACGTACGTTTGCATGAGCTAGCAGTCAATTAATTTGTGTGTTCATTGTACTTGCAATAATTAAGACATAGGTCTAAATAATATTGATATGTAAGTGGAACAAAACCATGAAACCTATGTATGGACTAATGCTACAAGGTGGCGCGGATCCCCATTTGCCTCCTTTTAGTAAATGCATGCAATTAATGTTTTGAAGGACATGGAAAGACAAAAGCAAGCTTGCGAACATGTATTTGCAACAAAGTTGCGGATCGATGGATGCATGCAGCTGCTTCCCCATGATATATAATTCCTTCCTTTCTTTGATCTGTTTTCTTTTGTATCTTTTTCATCTGACAGTTCTGTAAGGCTTCTGTAATGCTAAATGGCATCTTTCGTGATCGAGTACTGAACCATGTGTATTTCTTCTTCTGAAGCTTCTATATATGTATTTCTTCCATTAAAGTGGGTTCGAGAAAAGATGGAATAAAGCTGCAAAGGAATTGAAAAATAAAAGGGGTTCGAGGACCCTTTGCGTCTAATCAGTTTACTGTTAACAACGCCTACAGCGGAATAGATAATAATTTAAGTAATGTTATATACAATCGTAAAATACGTAATCGCCGTGTAGTTGATTTAAAAAAGAGTGAAGTTCACTGTTAAAAAATTAATTTCTTTTCATGTGGATCCTATATTTATTTATTTTTTTCAAAGTGACTGTACGGCGCTTGCACACTCACGACTGCAAGTATCATTTATCTAATAATTTAGTTGAGTGATCTATAGTATTTTCTCGACAAATATATGACCAAATAAAGTAGTGAAGAATTGATAAAACCAGCTTAAACAAATCGCCATTAACCCTTGCAAACAAGCTTATGCTCAAAAACAATGTTGAGAGAGATATCAACAACAACACCACGGATGAAGAGTCCAGCACAACGTCCACAACAAATAAGCCAAATATCTCACAAGCTACGGAATAGTTTAGAATAAATTTACCCTTGTATACGTGTCTCATTCAGTTAGAAAGAATATTCTCATCCTTTTGTGTATAAATAGGCACTGTGCAATGCATATCTATATCAAGGAAATATAAACAGAATTCTTTCACTTTTATTCATTCTCTATCTTTTCCATTATGGTATCAAGAGTCGCGTAAGGACTCACGTCCAAGCTCATCCATGGCTGCAGAATAGACCCCCTCCAAATTCTCCCTTCCTTCTCCCTCCCATTTCATCACTGTCAAGTTAACCCATGACAATTATCTTTTGTGGAAAGCGCAACTTATGCCTTACCTCAATAGTCAAAACGTCTATGGGTTCATCGATGGCACCATTACTGCCCCAACTCTGCGTAATCCCGCAAAGCTAAGTTCTAAATATTTGGCCTGGAAACAGCAATATCAAGGCATCATGACCATCCTTATTTCCTCCCTCTCCGAAAATTTAATAGCCCATGTCATTGATGCCTCCACCTCACGAGAAATTTGGACCATTCTGGAGGACCTCTTTGCGTCCAAATCTCAAGCACATACCATGCAACTCTAGTATCAACTCACCACACTCAAGAAATGTTCAGACTCTGTTGCCGATTACTATCAGAAAGCAAAACTAATTAGAGATTTAGAGATACACTTGCTGCTACTGGTAAAACCTTAACTTCCTTTGATTTCATTACTTATGTGTTGGCTTGCCTGGGCACCGATTTTGACACAGTTGTTACTTCAATCACTACCTGAGTGGATCCCCTCACCCCATCTCAAGTCTATAGCCACATTCTCACCCTTGAAACCATACTTTCCCACCAGCAAACCATACTTACCTCTTCCCCTGAGTTCTCGGCTAATTCCACCACCACAAACACCACAAACTTCAGTAACAAAGGCAGGAGTTCATCTCGAGGTAGAGGAGGTCACAGGGGTCGTAATGGTGGTCTGTTCAACCCCTCCAATTTCTCCCCAAATCGTCCCTCGTGTCAAGTGTGTGGCCAACAAGTTCACACTGCTCTTCAATGCTATTATAAATTTGATCATAGCTACCAATCCCCATCTCCTCCCTCTCTATCAGCTCATTTTACCTCTATCCCATCTTGTATTAGTGACACTGCATCGTCTGTTGATAATAATTGGTATCCCGATTCTGCTGTGACTCATCACTTTACTCACAATTTTTCTAATTTGTCCCTGAATCCATCTGAGTACAAGGGAGATGAGCAAGTACATGTAGGCGATGGAAACTCTCTACCCATTCATCATGTTGGCAATCTTCTTCTCTCTCAACTATATCATGTTCCATCAATTTCAAAAAATTTAATCTCTATTAAAAAATTTTGTGAAGATAATTTTGTTTTCTTTGAATTTCATTCATCCTGTTTCTATGTGAATGATTCCCGCACTAAGAAAATACTCCTCCAAGGACCTACTAGCAATGGCATGTATGTCTTACCCTCTGCGCTAACTTCTCAACAAGTTCTCACTACTTCCCAAGTCTCCCCTTTTCAGTGGCACGTATGTTTAGGACATCCGTTTATGTAACTTGTCCAGCGAATAATCTCACAACTTTCTCTACCTATGAAGTCTTCTCCAAAAACTGGGTTATGCTCCTCTTGTTGTCAAGCAAAACTCCATCAACTTCTCTATGCCTCCTCTGAGTCTTGGACCACAGCTCCTCTACAACTTTTGTTTGCTGATGTATGGGGTCCTGCTCCCATTTTGTCAAGGGATGGTTTTCGTTATTACTTATCCTTTGTTGATGACTACAGTAGATTTATATAGATGTTTCACTTAAAATGTAAATTTGATGTAGTTCAAGTCTTTTTATATTTCAAACGACAGGTTGAAACACTTGTTAATGCAAAAATTTGTGCCTTACAATTTGATTGGGGAGGTGAATTTCGATCTCACAATATTGTTTTACATTCCTTTGGCATTTCACATCGTTTATCTTGCCCATATTCTCATTCTCAAAATGGATCCGTTGAAAAAAAACACCGGCATATTGTAGAGACAGGATTATCACTTCTTTCTCATTCATCTTCACCTCAAAATATTGATCCGACGCCTTTACCACTGCTGCTTATTTGATTAACCGACTTCCCATGTATGTGTTACATAATAAATCACCTTTTGAAATGTTGTGGAATAAATGTCAGGACTACAATTTTTTTAAAACTTTCGGATGTCTCTGTTGGCCCAATCTCAGACCATACAATAAACATAAAATAAATTATCGATCCATTCCCTATGTCTTCCTTGGCTATAGTCCTGATCACCATGATTATTTTTTTTTTCACATTCCCACTTCCAGAATGTGTATCTCGAGATATCTTGTTTGATGAGTGTGTTTTTCCTTTTCAATAGCCCATTTCCGATTCGTTATCTTCCACTTAATCAAATTTGCCCATTCCTCTTCTACGACCCACTGAGCTTCCTCCGTGTAATCCATCTCTAACTCACTCACGGCCCAGCACTTCGACACCTTCCACCCCCTTTACTTCTAATATTCATAGCCCACGGCCCACTTCTCCCAATCCATCTCTAACTCACTCACGGCCCCCAACACTTCAACACCTTCCATCTTTTCTACTTCTAATACTCAAAACCCACGGCACATTTCTCCCAATATTTTTCCAGAGTCTTCCAACTCTCTCAGCCCGTCCAATATTCCATCTAGGGCACACTCGACATATCCAGACATACCTTCTCCTCCATTGCGATCCTCCTCTGTTCATCACATTCAAACTCGCTCAAAATCTCATCTTCACTTCCCTAAGATTCGAACCGATGGCACCATAGCTTGGCCAAGCCTCACGCTCATGTCACCTCGGTAGCTACCCCTGATGAACCGTCCTCTATCACTAAGGTGTCCAAGTTTCCCGAATGGAGGAAAGCAATGCAAGTTGAGTTTGATGCCCTTCTCTCCAATAACACTTGGAGTTTATTCCCTCCCACTTCCTCTCAGAACCTTGTCAGAAGCAGATGGATTCTCAAAACAAAATACCTCTCTGATGGCTCGATCGAGCGACACAAAGCACGACTAGTAGCCAAAGGCTACAATCAACTCGAGGGACTGGACTATTTAGAAACTTTTAGTCTAGTAGTGAAGCCTACGACTACCAGGTTGGTGCTTTCTATTGCAATTTCTACTCAATGGTCGATTCACCAATTAGATGTGCAAAATGCTTTTTTGCACAGTTCTCTCAATGAAACTGTGTTGATGTCTCAGCCTACGGGGTTTGTTCAACCTCAATTTCCTCATTATGTGTGTGTAAGCACAACCAAGCATTATACAACCTCAAATAGGCCCCTCATGCATGGTATGCACATCTGAGTAGGAAGTTGCTTGAGCTGGGTTTTATTGTTTCAAAATCCGACACTTCATTATTCATTTATCGCCATCAATCAATGGTTATTTATTTACTGGTTTATGCAGATGATGTGGTTTTAATTGGATCTGATTCAAATGCCCTTACACAGCTTATTCATAAGCTCGGTATTGACTTTCCCTTGAAAGACCTAGGTCCTCTCAATTATTTCTTGAGTATTGAGTGTTACCGAATCTCCACTGGACTTGTTGTTTCTCAAAGAAAATACATCCTTGATTTACTCAAGAAAACAAATATGGCTGATTGTAAGCCTGTCGGTAGCCCAATGTCCCATTCGACTAAACTTTATGCATTTGACTCTACCTCTATGGAAGACCCATCGCTTTATAGGAGTGTAGTAGGTAGCTTGCAATGCTTGTTATTTACATGACCAGATTTAGCCTTCTCAGTAAATAGAGTCTATCAATTCATGCATGCACCCTCTGTTTCTCACTGGCAATTAGTAAAGCGTATATTACGCTATTTGAAGCAAACTGTGGATCATGGCTTAATCATCACACCATCCCCTTCTCCTGCTCTATCTGCTTTTTCGGATGCTGACTGGGCAAGATGCATGGATGACAGAAAATCCACGGGAGGCTATTGTGTGTTCTATGGTAAAAATTTGATTTGTTGGAGCTCAAAGAAATAGTCAACCATTGCTAGATCCAACACTGAGGTTGAATACAAGGCCTTAGCTAATGCAACCTATGAACTCATTTGGGTACAGTCTCTACTTTCAGAATTTGGCATTTTTCTGGCCAAGTCTCCTATTCTCTACTATGATAGCTTGGGAGCTACCTACCTCTCAGTTAATCCAGTGATGCATTCCCGAACAAAACATGTTAATATTGATTACCACTTTGTACGGGATCACATTTATAACAAGACTCTGCAAGTCTCCTTTCTCTCGACTAAAGATCAAATAGCGGATGTTCTTACCAAACCACTGTCCACTGCCAGATTTTGTTTACTTTGATCGAGCCTCATAGTACTTCCAGGACTGCTTGGCTCGCAGGGGCATATCAGCAATAACACCACTAATGAAGAGGCCAGCACATCGTCCACAACAAATAAGCCAAATATCTCACAAGCTATGGAATAGTCTGAAATAAATTTACCCTTGTATACATGTCTCATTCTGTTAGAAAGAATATTCTCATCCTTTGTGTATAAATAGGCAGTGTGTAATGCATATCTATATCAAGGAAATATAAACATAATTCTTTCACTTTTATTCATTCTCTGTCTTTCCATTAGAGAGAGAGAGAGAGAGAGAGAGATGGCTAGGCATGACATGGGTTGGAAACTCTGTAAAGGATGATGACAGTAGACAAGTATTCACATAGAAGGAAATCCAATAAGGTTCTTGCAATAAGGACCACCACGCAATCACATACATACCAGGCCTAAGAAAACGATCAAAGCATCAGGACCACATTAAAAAGGAAAGAAATCAAGTTAGCCAACTAGCTAGCCATCTATATATATATATATATATGGTTTTTTGGGATCCCGACCATGTGATGCATAATACTCGATAAGTCTCTTTTCATACAGAAAGACCTCTCGAGACTTGTTACTTTCAGATATCTGCTGGAGACTTGAATTTCCCAGAGCTAATCTAGCCTAGCTCATCTATCCCATATCAGTATGGCCACCACGGAAAACTTTGGTGTCAGCTCAACTTGTTACAAAGTTAATTTGAACCCTCAATCATGAACTCTTCTTTCATGTAATGGATCTGCCACAAAGTGAACCGGATAATGGCGCACAAATCTTTCCAGTTAATCCCTCAGCTGTGGCTATATATCATGCAACCATCACAGCTTTCTGCATGGCAATATTGATGATCAATCTTATGGCTAGCTATTACCGACCATCATAGCATGCTGCATGGCATTTTCTAACGATAAATTTGCGAGTACTACTACTCCATGAGTTTGCATTGCTTTCATTGTAAGGATTAAGCACCAATATACATAAGAAACTCATGTTGATCAGATCTTCTTCTACCGTTTGGCAGAATTGGATTAGCAAAACAGATTTGGGTAAAAACAAAGAAAAAAAGGAAAGAAAATTCCTCATCATTTTTTATTTTTTTATTTTTATTTTTATCTTCATCGTATATGTATAATACACGCGAGGGGACAATTCCAAAACGGAGTGACAAGGCATTCTCACCTTTTGTTTTATTCCAAAGAAAAACGTACATATTGGTCCTGATTAATTATTCAGGAAAACAAAGGAAACACTTTTCCTCTTTTTTTTTTTCTTCCCCCCTCGACTCTCTTTTTTGATACACTGTAGGGACCAGAAAAGAGAAGCAATTCATTCCATGCCCCAGTTTCAAACAGGGATTTATTCTCAAACAGCACACTCTTATGTAGACAAATTTACAGAATTATTTTACAAAACACACACATATATATATAGCCTTGAAGTACCCCATTTTTGGACCATCGTAAACCACAATTAATGGGGGTCCAATATACTGATCATATTCAAATTTATCGTTCTTCTCATCTGATTAGCATTTTCAAATTCTTCTGCTTTGATGGCCGTGACAGCTCCTTTTTAGAAACTTCACAAGGTGCTTGAAACCCGATATTTTCCACCGCTCCGACTGTCTTAAACAACCGCCGCTTGTTCACCTCCTCCACCAATGACCTGTGCAGCAATTGGCTACGTATATCTAACATTGACCTGTTTCTCGTTAATCTTCGGTTGTCCACCATCACTTTTCCTTTAGAAGTAGAAGCTCCATGTGATCCTGGTAAAACCCTGCATTGCATGCAGAAATTACTAGCCATGGACGGCAGTAATTTATGGACTTCCCCAGGACAGAATCTGGTACTTTTGATATTCTTTATGATAGTATGTTGATGATCTCCTCTTGCCGGACTTGTGCTCTGCTCATGCTCACTGCCAGAGAAGTAATCTATGTTCGAATATGTTACTGAGTGTGAAGAGCTCTGAGAGCTGGAATCATCAAGCAAATTATCTGCAGGAGCAATTGCTTCTAATTGAAATCAAGATCTTAAATTGTTAAAACTAAAGACTTTCCTAGTACTGTTTTTATCATCTCCAATCACACCAATTGACGTGTCACACAAGCTGATATGTCAAATTTCAAATAGTTTTTTTTTTTTTTATTATTCGAGTGATTGACCTATGAAGAAGCTTAAAATATGTCCAGTGATTGAAAATTATAAAACCAAGAATGATGAGAAACAACTATACTTATGTCTGTGACATTTTATAAGGTAGCCTGAGCTACACCATCCCAACTCAATGCTCTTAGTTATTCTAGGCCTACACATACTCTTTAGGGCCCGAGGTTTAGGCTTGGAAAGGGTTAGGGTCTAACAACCTGAGAAAGGCTTGGTGGTATCATGTATCCATATCTATGAATATAAGCCCTGCAGCACATTGCATCACGTGCTTACTTTTGTCATTTTGAAAAATAAAGAAAGCCCATGCAATTGAGCTGATTGATGAAGACTTCCTGTTTCTATTCCCATAATAAAGTCCATAACAACAAGGAATCACCTCACTACTCTCCCTTAAACCCTGGCTAAGTGATAGCCAAGGAGCCTTCTGATTAGAGCAGTGCTATATACTTCATAGTTCTAGAATTCTTTAGGTGATAAAGACACAAAAAATGACACATTAGCTTCGAAATAACTAAATATATAAACATACCTTGAAGCCAACCACACTGTTCTGCCATTTCATCAATCCTATTCAAGCCTGATGGCAACGCTTCGGATGATGAACAGGAGGAGAAAGAGTGAAAAGGGTGGCGAGGTCCCCCATCATCACCATCATCATCCTGGTAGTTAAATGTATGGTAGGTTTCAGGATGAGACAGGTCCCATTTTTTCCAATGTGGTATTAAAGCAGAAATCTCTCCTTCTATCATATCCGCAATTTCAAATGGGTCCCAATCGGCAATCTCCAATTCCTTCACCATCTCCTTACCAACATCAACAGGAGTATCAGTTACAATGTTGAAAGGAAAGTATATGTTCCTCGTAGAGCCTGCAATAAAATATAGTTTAAAAGCTCACTAACTGCTTGGGCAAAGTCTAGAAACGTTCAGCCAACTCTTAGATCCTTTGGTTTTATAACATTATGGATTCAACTTAATCAAGAATGTGGTTGGATGTGTTCCAAAATAAACTTTCTATAGAAACGATTAGGTTAGAATGCTATGGTATAAGTACCATCCTTTTCAGCAATCTGCACTTTGAGAAAGATGGTATCATCATCCGGATTGAGATTCCCTGTGATTGTCATGTTGGTCCTGTGTGGAACATCACTTGATTGTAGTTTCTCTATTTTTCCTTTATTTAATAATGGCTCCTGACTTCCAAGATTTGTCATAGGCAGTTGTTCATCTTCATCAGGTTTGAGAAAAGGGTCGAGCAATAATTCTTTTGCTGATAATCTCTTTGAAGCAGTTACTAAGCATTTTCCGATGAATAGCTGTGCTTCCAAGTTATCAATCCGGTAGAATGCTCCTGGCAGCTTCCCCTAAACAAGGAAGATGCATGTAGCTAAGATTCTAGTTTCACAGACATCTATGAACTTGGCATCAAAATTGACCTTACCGATGTCACTTTCTTGTAGATTTGTGCAGGGTTGGAACATTCGCTATATGGGTATTCGGATGTGAGCATCTCCAACACACACAAACCAAATGAGTATACGTCAACGAGCTCATTGTAATCTTCTTCATATAATTCTGGTGCCATGAACTCTGGGGTGCCTAAAAATGGGAGAAAAGCTTAATTAGAAAAAATCAGAGATGAGTACATGCAAGTTTCAAGTGCTACTGGTTGAGAAATAAGTACCTATAACACTGTGGGCAGATCGGGAACCATGAAGAATTGCTGCAAGTCCTAGATCACCAATTTTGACTTGCCCAAGATGGCCATTGACAAAGATGTTATCACACTTAAGATCTCTATGAATTACTGGAGGATCGTGGTCATGAAGATAAACAAGGCCCTGTAAGATTTGGCGGGCCCAGCTCTTAATGGCTCGAATGTTTACTTTCTTATATTTCTTCCTGTATCTGCATCACACGAGGATGCTGGATGTCATTCCTTTATTCATATAAGTCAACTTAGAAAATTATATTTCATATATAAGAACAGTTGCAAAGTAAATACGGTTCCCAGATTAATACATCCGCAGAAAATGGCTGACTGAATTCTTCTATCACATACTTTATGGGTAATAGTTACATTATGGTGGAGAGCTTCAAATCCAATCATTTTTATCAAACACAAAATTCACTCCGTCACTGTGACTTTGTCTATGAAGCTGATTATGAAGATGTAGAAGCCACAGACAGTATCATTTGACAGTTTTTCTTCTTGCCTACTTTTACTGCAACATTAGATTGGGCAACACAGTCCAAATTCCATGTCTCTCATCTTAATTCTTTGAACTACTGTATAATTAAAAAATTATGATTTGATCCTGAGAAACAGGAGTGTAATTTATACGTCCACGACAGCAGGTTTGCCTGTTCTGAGTGTCTATATCAAGAAATGAAAGCAGTAGCAAAATTAGAGTCGGAAAAGAAATTACTCTCTGAGTGACCCTGAGGTAAACATTTCGGTAATGAAGTTGAATGTCTTGCGATCAACATCAATCCAGGATGTGTGGAATTGAATGATGGAGTCATGATTAAGGGTGCTGAGGAGGTGAACCTCTGAATACAGCCGCTGCAAATCCTCTGGTGAGCGAAACACCTCGTTCAATTTTACTTGGTTCCATGCCACCTCAATCCCAAGGTCCTCATCAATTGCCTTGTACACTTTCTTCATCGCTCCTTTTCCAAGAACTTCGTCAAACTATTCATTACAAAGAAAACACTATTATCATGTCAAAATCAACAATACAATTATTTGCTGCAGTAATAACATTGGTCAAGTAACCAACCAAAATGATAGTTTTTTTTTTAAAACCATTCAGGATAAAAAAAATAAAAAAATATTAACAAAGGTAGCGATAGAATCGGACACTAGAGCCAAGCAAAATGAACAAGGCTAGGTTTACAAAATCAGCAACTGTGTGCATAAGCAAGCAAGAGAAGGGGGTATATAATTATCTGCCAAAAGTCTTATCTCATTTGAAACTTACCCTTTAACTCTTTTTTTTTTTGATGGAAGAGGATGGAACTTTACCATTAACACATGTCTAATCACATTCCAGTAATCAGTGTATCTACCATTAAATCATTCATGACTACCTGGTTCTGTTTTATGCTTGTCATTCAAAGCTTCTGCAGGTACATGTAGAATACTCCCCCATAGTATCCCTTTATGTTCATTTCGAGTCATGTAATCAAGTATCTTGATTACCATATATGCAAAGTGGCTAGTGCTCGAGAGCAGGCGTGGAACTAGGGGTGTCAAATTGTGTTAACGGGTCGTGTTCGTGTCGTGTCAAGACATGTATATTATACTATATGGGTCAACCCTAACCCGACCAGTTAAGCTTATCGTGTCAAAATCTCAAACCCTAACACGGCTCATTAACATAACGGGTCGTATCGTGCCAACCCGTTTTGACCCGTTTAAATAAATGGGTTGAACAAACCCGAAATTAACCCGTTTGACCTAGTTAAGTTTAGCATATTTTATATAAATGTTACAATCGTAATATCTATAAAAAAAAATATAAAACTAACTACTATAAAAATATTTAAATTAAAATCCCAACAATTTTACTTTTAGGTATAAGGGTATAATTGTAACTTTAACTTTCCTAACGGGTTATAATGAGTCAAAACGGGTTGATCCGTTATTAACCCGTTAAGCAATCGTGTCTTAACGGGTCAATCCATTAAGGCTAAACTCTAACTCGCTTTTATCGTGTTGTGTTCATGTTGGGTTAACGAGTCGTATCACATATTGATATCCCTACGTGGAACCACCAACCCCCCCCCCCCCCCCCCCAAAAAAAAAAAAAAAAGAAATTCTAAAAATCACAAAAAAAAAAGAAGTTAATGGCTTTTATATGAGACAATTTATAAAAACTAAATTTGCCCACCCTACCCCCCAAAAACAATTATTTTCATAGTTCTGCCCCCAACTTGAATTTCCTAGGTCCACCCCTGGACGAGTGGATGCCTTTCAATTATCTTGGTGTTACACGGTGTCATCTCAGAGTGCTTTGAAATACCAAGATTTTCTGAAGTTCTACCCAAGAAACGTAACATTTTTCCACAACAAAATTCTAACAGGAACCAACAAAGTCCATTAATTCACCACTAAACTAATCAGGCATGATTTAGAGCACAAAGACTTCATGAAGTCAAAATCAATGAGCAAAACTTCAGTGTATATATATGGAAAGAATTTTTATCAAAACTTGCATTTATATGAAAAATATTTTTTTGACACCAATGGGTCCTTCCATTTAAGGATCTCGCACAACATATTAGTACATACTTTAAATAAAGTGAACTTAATTACTGTTGCTCAGAACAGTCATCTACCTCTTAATTTTCACCCGAAGCAACTAGACCCACAAAAAATATTAGTTACCGCATATGGACAAACATGTCACAAGCATAGGAACCCTTCAAATAATAACATTAGTGTCCGCATATTGAAGACAGTCAACGATAATATATGATATTGGTAAACCAAGAGGCCATGTAATAAAAGGGAAGAAGGAAAGAGAGGGGTGGGGGAGGGGGAGGAACAATTTTTAGCAGTAATTTATTACAACTGTGGCTTCAGAAAATGTCTCTGTAGTTGTTCCGAAAAGCTAAACAACAAAACTTGCTGCCACTAAACAATGAAACTTCCTAGGATTCGACAAAGTAAACAAAGCCCATTTGATAAGAAGAGAGTATTAAAAAATGGTTTTACCTTCTACAAAAAATGTAAACTTTATAGCTTCTTTTGATATATATTACTCAGATTATTGAAATGTTCCCTCAATTCAACAGATGCAGAAATCAACAATTTGGCTAAAAGCTGTTTCATTTATTCATCCAAAAGAAAGGAAGAAAGATTTCATCAATTTGAATGAACCATAAATATTAAACACACATATAATATATGCAGTCCAAAGATGTATATAAAGAGGTTGAAGCTTGGCTTACTCTGCTGTAACGACCAGTGGGATCGGTTTCAACGTATCCATTTTCCGATTTGGCATCGTGGGTGCGTTCTCCAAAATGCTTCCGATACATGTTTGGGCCGCCAACCTCGTTGTCCAAGCACTGCATGTGCCTAGCTTGCCAGCTAAACTATAGCGGGAATTAAAATTCCTAGGCTTCAAGGAATTAAGACTAATTAAGAGAAATTAGGAGTATTGGACTTTGATGAAAGTAAACGTGCTCTAAATCCGCGGCTTTCCCTCGTGGTTTTCGTAGGAGAAGACACCAAAGAGGAGCCAGAAAAGCCTCGAGTAGTCAATCCTCAGCATAATCCATGCCATCTCCACAACCGCACGTGAGAAGTCGTAGTTGTTAGGAACCATTTAGAATCGTATATACGATTTTCTGTTTCTTTTTGGAAAAGAAGAAAGAAGGAGAAAATAGAGAGACCACGAAGATGAGGGGCGAACGAGTTGACAGAAGGAAAGTGAAATGTTTGTTGTCCCTAGAAAAGGTTGAAGTGGCAAAAAATGGGATAAGAGCAAAGGGTATTTGCACTTTTGGGGAAGTGGGATTTTTAGATTTTGTCCTTTGAATGTTAAGATTGAGTGCAAGAAACAATAACTGTGGGGTTTAGGCAATCAAAGAGCAGAAAGAGTGCTAAGATTGAAGGACTGTAAGGACACCACGGAACTTGAAGAATCCGTATCCATGCTTTGTTGGTATCATTTTGTGGGTGAAAGTTCAAGGAAAGCCCCCAAAAGAGAACAAAAGATTAGAAAGGAAGAGAGCAAATGGGGATTTGGGAGAGAAGGGAATTTAGAAGCTGAGACACAAAGCAAATGGATCGAAAAAAGGTTGGGACTTGGGAATGTCGAAGTGGTGGAGGGGATTTGAGGGGGCTTTGTGCATATAAATACAAGGAGAGATGGAACTGTATATATGCTGTGGTGATGGTGGCGGCGGCTGCGTCTTCAGATACAATGTTTGCGTCATATGATGTTAACTGTTGTTGGAGGATGCTTACATATGTATATCGCATAGAGGTTGTAGACATAAATAACAAGGTTTTCTGTTCCATCTTTGATTGTCTGTCAAGCTTGACTTTGATACCGAGTGCATGACCAACATGGCTGGCTCGACCCAGCTTTGCCACGCTGAGAGTTTTTTATTACGTGCTTCAACCCGTTTTGAATATTTGGAAAGATAATTGCTTTTCCGATTCGATAAAATTAAATTTATAAATTGACGTAATCTAATATGATACGTTAAATTATAAAATTATTTTTATTATTAAATAGATCTAATCAATTATATAAAGTTATATCAATCTATAAATTTAATTTTATAAAATCTTTTTATAATTGTAACACTTCTTATTATGAAAACTATTTTAAAATTCATAACAAAAAATTATAAAGGTAAAGATAGATATACATATAATCAAAATTTTATAATATTATTGCTCATTTATTGTTGTTAGATAGACATACAAATAATAATTAATAAATATTGTGAGACTCGTTTCATATTTCTTTCATAATTAATACTCTTAAATTCAAATAAAAGTTTGAAGAATATTTGTCTTGTATCTCTACTTTTTATTGCTTATTCTTGGAAAGGAAATATCTATTTATCAATTTTTTTATTATCATTCTCCCAACTTTTCTTGATGTAACATTAAATGATAGACTCAAACATAATAGACAATCTCTTGAAAAACATGAATCAACGGACTCTATACTAGGGGTGGCAATATGTGACACGACCCGTTAACTCAATACGAAACGACTTGATAAAAGCAGGTTAGGATTTAACCTTAACGGGTTCGGGTCAAAACGGGTTGGCCCGTTAAGACACGATTACTTAACGAGTTGATAACGGATCAACCCGTTTCGATCCGTTAAGAAATTTAAAGTTACAATTACACCCTTATACCTAAAAATAAAATTGTTAGGTTTTTAATTTCGAGATTTTTATTATTTAGATTGTAATTTTAGATTTGTAATTAGTTTTATATTTTTTATAGATATTGTGATTTTTACATTTATATAAAATTATATTAAACTTAACTAGGTCAAACGGGTTAATTTCGGGTCTGTTCAACCCATTTACATAAACGGGTCAAAACGGATTAACACGACACGACCCGTTATATTAATGGGTTATGTTAAGATTTGAGATTTTGACACAATAAGCTTAACGGGTCGGGTTAGGATTGACCCATATAGTATAAGAGTAGTTTTACATACAACCATGAAGTGCGTAAATGCCGCGTAATCGCTTTGAAAAAGAGTGGGGTCCACTATTAAAAAAAAAAAATTTCATGTGGTTTCCATGTTTTATTCACTTTTTTCAAAGCGATTACGCGGCAGTTACACAATTCACGGTTGCAAATATCTTTTCTCATAGTATAATATACATGTCTTAACATGAATACGACCCGTTAACACGATTTGACACCCCTACTCTATACGGCATTCAGCTTTGATATGATCCTCAATTATTTAACTTTAACCCAAAGTGTTATCTACTTTTTTTTTATCTTAACATATTAAATATTAAAGTTTCGTTTGAATACACAGTTCAAATGAGATGAGATGAGATATTTTAAATAGTAGTAAAAGTTTTTAGTTAAGATGAGATGAAATAATTTGTAAAATAAATATTTGTTTGGATAGTGAAATGAGATGATATAATTTTTAATTTTTAATTTTTGGGATTTGAAAAGGTGTGGGTCCCACTATTGTATGGAGTACCCAAATTGTGCACTGTTCACATCAGTTTTACTGTTCATATATTGTTCATGCACTATTCACGTATTATTATTTATGTTAGTTTTGGTACTGTTCACGTACTATTTATATTAGTTTTATACTGTTTATTTACTATTTATTTAAGTGGATATTTTCAAAACTTAAAAGATAAAATATTGTGTTTGAATAGTCAAAACTATTGTACAGTACAACTCCAAATGACATATTGTCATCTGCATTGACTAACCAAATCCGGCCTAATTCAATTTTATATATATGTGTGTGTTTGTGTGTGTGAGAGAGGCGCGATGTATCACATATTGTGTATTATTTATCCTATCTGCTGATGTTGTCTTACTACTCTGATCTTCAAACTAGTTTAATTAGTACAAGCTAGCTGGCTATTTTCTTTAATCTCTAATCACCATGGTGACATATTATTTTGTTAACAATTACAGAAACGTTACGTGCAAGTTAGCGTGCAGTATGCATGCATTATTATTTTCTTACTGCTCTTTAGCCTTGCAGGTTTGGGGCATAAGACCAAACACAAAATTCTCATCTCATCTCATCATTACATTTTTTTTAAATCTCCATACAAAATATAATAAATAATTCAACTTTTTCAAATCCCAATATACATTTTTCAAATCTCAAAACAATAATAATATTAAAACATAATATTTTAAACTTTAAAATAAAACATAATATTCTCATCTCACCTCCCAAACCTCCCCGTTTAAGAATTTTCATTTTGTGCACGAGTCGATTTTTTGGCATGTTTTGACACATTTTCTCTCTTTCGCCTGTTTTCTATTATAGAAGAAGTGAGAAGTCTTTTTATTTACACAAATGATATATTTAGGATGTATAAGATTTACAAACCTCACGTACTCCTTAAAATGGATAAATTTAAGATTTACATAAAAAATTATTTTTCTAATATGATGATATCTAGCATTTCTATTTTATTTAGAATAAATATAGATAGAAGTCACTGTTAGAAGTAATCATTTTACACACATGATGTGGTATCACGTAGATCACACATCTTCCAAGTCTTAAAAAAAGAAGTAGAGAACTAGAAGCAGCCATGTAATGAGTGCAAAATGTGCACTGCTACAGTGGCTTCTCTCTAATATTACTCTTTTATTTATCATTCAAAATTATTGCAGTGCAGCATCTAAATGTAGACAAAATCATTAATCAAGACTGCTCTTCTCTTGATTTAACAAAAGATTAAAGAGAAGAGATCGATCGTTTGAAATTGATTTATTTTATTTTATTTTTATATTAGTCCAACTTCTCCACCTTCTTCTTTTATATTTTTAAATTATGATTAATGTAATAATTGGCTATATAAACTCGGAATTTCCAAACTCGATCATGAGCTAATTAAGATGCGGCTCAAACTAGGATTAGACAAGCCGCCCACAAGGTTTGGATGATATATAGGAATAGAATCAGCGAAGCACATCAAATGGAGCCATCAAATTTCATTTACCCGGCCATGAAGTAGTGGGTTGACAAAGATGTGATCTCTTCTTTTTCAAATGTCTTGTCCGTTATCTTTTTATGCATTGAAATTTGTTGAAAGAATACATTCACTTACTTTGTTCTTATCTTCATTTTGTTTATATATATATATACACACACGCGAGAGTGCTAGAAATGCTACCATATTCTTAATTTATATCACTCATTTTACTCATTGATATGACACCACATTATGGTGACGTGTCTTATTAAAAAATAAAAGATTTAAAAACACAAACATAAAATGATAGAGGAATTAATCTAGGGTTTTACTTTTTGTAGTGCTATAATTTGTTGCATTGGAAATATTTTCAAAATAATATATTTATTATTAATATTATTTTTTGGGTTTATTTAGAAGTTATGAATAATTTTGGAAATGGAGAATTTATGGAAAGAGCAATTAGACAAATAGACTTGTTCTGAATTTTATTATATCTAGGATGTAAATTTGCTTATAAACCGTGTGCATACTGTTATTGGTGGGGGCGAATTTTGTTTTAAAGAAAGCGATATTATTATATGCCTTGAATCAAATTTTTCTCTTGCTATTTTATGTTTTGCAGCCCCTTTACACCAATGTTATTTTGTTTTGAATATATATTTTTTTAATAAGTTATGTGGCACCATATCAAGAGAGTAACCTAAGTGGTATAAATTAGAGGATAAAATAGCATTACTATATATATATATATATATATATATATAAGTCATGTGTGTGTGATCCGAGACCTTTTATTCATCAAGCTAATTTATGACCGAATTGGCTAGTTGAATACAAAAACAGATAGACACGAAATAAATGGTCATGCAGAATTTACTGTGTAAAAATCAAAACATGCGCAACGTTAGATGTTATATACGATATATTTCTCTTTTCAGAATTATTGGATCATTTAATTTAGTAAGATTATTAATTAAAAAGCTGGATATATGTATATATTCACGATATATATATATATATCATGTCCTTTCTCGATTAAAAATATAAATGAATGAATGAGTGAAATTATTGAGTTGACCGTGATTAATTTATATGTGCCACTTGCCATTTGGCCTTGTTAGTGTACAAATTTGATAGATTAACTAAAAAAATCTATGGATGACCCCCAAAATATTTTATTAGGAAAATAATTAGTTGGTTTCATCCACGATAATTAGTTTGGTGATTTTTACATGCTGATTTTTTAATATAAAATTAAGTTTTTACGCCACGTAACATTTACACGAAAAAACGTCTGGGCGGTACGCCCAGCAGTAAAGGCTAGGCGGCATAGTAGCCTCACCCTTATTCTATTTGGACGGTCAAATAAAGTGGACAAAATAGTATTTTCCTTCTTCTGATATAAGGGTTAATGTTGTCCAATACCCAAAGATTTAGGAACACGTTAAAAAGAATATAAACAAACTGTTTTGATGTTGCACTTACATATATAGAGAGCATAATAATAATATTGGCATGCAATCAAGTTCTGGTGGAAATCAAATAAAGATAATTGCATGATTAATTAACGTGGAGGAATAGTAGAATGAAATGGACATGAGGTGAAATGGATTTGGCCATTATTAATTAGTGGTTTAGAAAAAGTCTTGATGGTGTTGTGACACCATATATACATACATATATAAGGTACAATAATGCCTCCGAAAATTGACTTAAATTAATTTTCTTTTGTATGCATCAATCATATGAACTTGACTGATATATATATATATTTTGGAGAATAGTTTGCTTAGTGGGATTAAAAGAAGATAATGTTTTTGTGGAAGAATTGGTAAGAAAAAGTACACAAAACAAGTGAATAGATCAAACTATATATGATTAGTAATGAAATCAAATATCTGACAATGATGAATAATGTTGGAAACATACACCACGTGGAACCCACTTTGATGAATGAAAATAAGAAATCTATATGAGAAAATAAGATCCAAAAATGTTAAAAGAAAAGATCCACCCTCTGATTCTTTGAATTTTTCACTCTTTTATCTATTTTGGTCCCTAAAAAACACATAAAAATAAAAATAGTTGGATTAAATAACTTCGAGGTTGTATGTTTCATGGTCACTGCTCTTGCGGAAATGGCTAAAACACATAGTTATAATGTTTTCTTCTTCTTTTTCTTCCTTCTTCTTCTTCTTCTTCTTCTTCTGCTTTTTCCCTTTCTGGAAAGCATATTCCTTGTCTATATTGATCAGTTAACGTTTCCATTGCATCTAGATGAGCATATAATTATGGGTGTGCATCCAAACAGGTTTTTTTTTTTCCGGTCCGGTCCGGAACCCAGAAACCCGGGTGCATCCAAGCTGATAACTGCCCTGTTTTTAAAATCCGGATCCGGATGCACACCCCTACATATAATACCATGTCAATCGAAATTGGTCAGGGAGCTTACGAGTTCAACCACCTTGGATCATCCTCTCCTGCTCTTGAATTTGTCTATTCACCCTCCTGCTCTAGTAATTTCTAAATATCTTATTTTAATGAGTAATGCTAAATACTGATAAGCTCAACGCACTTTGTGAAAAAAAATTAATTTTTTCATATTAGTCTCAGATTTACTCACTTTTTTCAAAGAGATTGCACGAGACTTGCACACTTTATGATTGTAAATATCATTTCTCTATTTTAATATATTACTGCTGTAAATTTTAATATATCGGATATAGCAGCATGTTCCCATTTTCCAATCGATTGTGCAGTTCAAAGTGTCTACTTTTGCCGGTGTCCATGAGAGCCCAGCAGCAAAGGCTTCATGAAAGATTTTGTACAAGTCATGCGTATTTACATACACACATATCGAAGAAGAAACCCAATCAAATTCATACATCCAAAATTCAAAAAATTCATCATGTATATACTTTCCGTAACAAATATCTAAGCTATTTTTTTTCCCTGTAATGGCAGATAAGGTAACTAACTACAATCATTTAAAAAGGAAACAAAACTCAGGCAAGCATCACCTGGTACATACACCTAATCAATCAAGGCAAACAAACCTGGATGCAGGTGCCAGAAGAATGTAGAGAGTGAATTTTTGCATATCATACCAACAAGGGGAGGTAAGCATCTATGGTTATTCTCGCTGTCTTCTATGTCTTTGACTGTCCTATCTCAATTCATCTACGTGCTGACTGTGCTTCCATCTCCATTAATCTAAAGTACTGACTATCCTTCCAAAGGGACACAGTGGGAGAGTGGGGGGAAATCATCTTCGTCTTTCAGATGATACAACTGCACTTCTGCCCTGGAAACACATTCACAGAGCGAACTTTGGACAGCTCCTTAAAGTAAATAGAATCTACTAACTGTGTTACTTCAAAGTTCAAAAGAGTAATATTACCTTTCTTCATTAGTTTCCGATTGTAGTTTAGGACTCTGGACGGCTGGAACCACAGGGCTTGAAGCAGAGCCCTGCGAGTGTGAAATGCATGACTCCTGCTGACTGCTCCTTTCTGGCAAAGGTGCTCCCAAAGACCAAGGGCAAAGAGACCCAGATTCAAGTTTATCGGATTGGCAAGATAAGCCATTGGCATTGGAGGACCACCGTTTGGAAAGGTGAGATTGGTGGGAATCTAATGATCCAGAGTTCCTGTGGCCCAGAACGGGGAACTCATCATGTGAAAGCTTATGGCTGCCTTCAACAGACATGTTCAGCTCTTGTGGAGCTGGAGCCAATCCATTGTTATGAGTGCATCTTTGCAACTGACCATGAGCCTCCAATGTGTAATTCCTTCCATTTTGGGGCACTTGCCCGCCCCTATAATGATAATTCTGCAAAACACAAGATAAATATGAGATTACAAAGCCCATGAAGGAAAAGCTGGACCAGCAAATAGCCAAGTAAACAATTCAACTGAAAACAAATCCCACATATACAATTTTGAAATGGAAATACCGCATTCGGGAAGTATGTGCCAGTTCCCTGGCGTTTTTTCTTTTCTTCTAGACCATAAGTAGCACAAGAAAAAGTGGGATGACTCGTAGGGTAAACTCCCGGTCCCAAAGCAACACCATTTTTCTTCTTTTGAGCGTGAAAATCCCCCTTGCGTGGTGATTCATGAACTGTTTCCCATGAAATATTAATACACCGAGTCGATGTTGAAGGACTGGGCAGTAGAGGTGGAGACACAGCATACCCATTGCAAAGCTGACCATATTGCAGGCTCCTAAGGTGACTATCGTAATCACCATTAAGGTCCAGAAACCATTTCAAAGCTTCTGAGCTTCCAAGAACTCCAGCAATACATCTATTTCTATTACAGGGGGACACATTAGAGACCAACCTGGAAATGACTGAACATGGAGATCCCACACCCCCTTGATTTATACATGAGCAGAATAAATTGCTACCTGCTAAATAGTCCTCTTTGACTTCAGGCTGTAAAGCAGAGCCCATCTCATCACCTATGACAGAGTTTGCAGGCATCTTCCAGCAAGGATTCCAATTTTTGATCTTCCCATTCTTTCTAAACAACGCCAGATTATTAAAATGTGTTGCACGGTCATAGTTCCCCAAGGCCAATGTAACTGACTTGCTTTTCAGCGGCAAATAATCTGATGAGGCATTTGAAATTCCCAAACCCAGAGTTCCAGAGTTCACAAGCTCCTTATCATTTCCAGCATAACGAGACCCTAAATTGGCGTTTCTGTTCACAGGGCAGTCCAACTCTGGCACCAGCTCAGAGGAAACCACTCCCCGTAAGTTTCTTTCCGGCCCATGTCTAATTCCAGACTCAACTTCAACACCTGATATCTTGTCATTGTTGAAACCAAAAGTGGATTCTAAAACCAGCTTTTTTTCAGAACACAATACAGGGCGTAATGAAAAGAATGGAAGGTCAGAACCTATAGCACCAGATGCCAGGGAAGGACTGTGCATTTCATTCCAAGTTCTTCCATGCCTATCCAATGTGTTTGAAAAGAACATGTGGAGCTCATTTGCTATTCTTTCTCTCGGCAACAAGAGAATGTGTCCAAGCTTGCGTGCCCCATATTTAAGAGCACTACGTATTCGATAGAAATTACCTGGCATAAAATCCATGAGTGTGTGCTGGAACAAAGCGTTCACAAAGAGAAAGATAACAACAGCAATGCCAACATGTAGACAAATGTGCTCCATTCATACCTCTATTGACACTACGCCCAAGGTTGTTGTTTTCTTTGAGTGGATCAATTATGTTAAGATGCTTCTGGGGAAATGCCTTTGAATTAGTTTCAAGCCCCCTCATTGGCACTGAGAACCTCTCGACACAGTTTCTAAGGAACTCTTCACTAAGAAATAGATCATCTCCCCCATCTTTTGGTGCCTCAACTGGGAGGGGGGAGAGAGAGAGAGAGAGATCAATAAAACAACAATGAAGGCAACATGGCAAAGACAAAGCCAGACTGCTCACCTATAATATCAGGTAGAGAAGATTTACAAACCGGTCCACTCAAACTGATGCAATAATTTTCCCAGTCAAATTTGCCGAAGTAATCTAAAAATCTATAGAGAACCTATTACAAAAAGAGTAAACACAAATAAGTACTTGATCTAATATATGCATCGAGCAAGAAATTCAATTTTAATTTGTAGGAGTACTCACTGCTAAAGGTCCATTTAGTGAAGAATGAAATAGATGGAAAATATAGACGATCAATGTCTCCAAAGCATATGTTGAAATCAAATTATGATGGGCACCGAGAAGACGACTTTCATAATAGCACCAAGCTTTTATCAGAATAACACTGCGTTTAAAGAGATGATCTTTACCAACAAGGCGATCGACCTGCATAACAAGCAGCATTAGAAATGTGAAACTTCCGAAAGGCAGCACTTGGTCTACTCCATATTCCATATTGTATGAAGACGTAAAATCACAAAAAGAAAAATCATCCATTAGAATGTAATGGAATCATCATCAGTATGCATGCCTTTTTTTGAACCCCTGCAGGCATGCCAAAAAAATGCAACTGAAGTTAACCATGGTATTTAGAGGCATTGATATACATTACATACCGAGTAAATTCATCTCAAAAGCTATGGCTACTGGTAAAAAAAGTACTTGTTATGAAATATGATCAGTTACCCTGCAGCATAAGATATCATGACAGAGCATGGAGTCCCATTTAAGATCTTACATAAGGCTTGCTTTGTTCATACCTGTTCAAGAAAACAAAGTGTACATAGTCCTCCTAACTGATTGAAAGATATATCAACCACAATATTCTGTACAATGCATTTCACGAGCTTAACCTGCCACCATTATAGGAGGGAGCAATTAATAATTTGTTTATCATAAAAATAACAATATATATATAGTTACATAAGATATCACCTATGCAAATAACATCAACTTCTAGTCCTAACAAAGGAGTACTTCAATAAATAATTTGAAATTACAAGGCATGAAAACCTCAACCACAAGCATAATGACACAAGGACCAATCAGCCAAAAAAATTTTACATTAAACATGGATTAGTGGATAAGGCGAATAGAACCTCAGCATGAATTGAATGAACATCCTTCACTTCGTAAGGGGCAGCTTCATTATGTTCTTCTCCCTTCAGAACGGTATAAACATCAGATACCAAGGAATCCTCAATGTTTGGACAGCTAATGGCTGTCAAATCAATATCTCCATCAGGAAGATAAGTTTTTAGTGGAACTGATCCATATGGGAAGACCTGTAAAATAAGCACTCAAGTTCAACACACTCAACTTGTAATGCTTCAATGAAATAGAGCAACAATTATTAATGTTGCATCAATTGTAAAAAAAAAAAATGTCATTTTTTTTTTATCAGTAACAAGATTTTTATTTAAAGAATCCTAATCTTGCATCAATGGGAAGGATCTGTCAACATTCTCGAGATAACACAGTTCATTCCAATGGTGCAGGTTCTCTAAATTACTAAAGGTATATAAATTCAACTATCTCAAATATGATCTAAAACCCCCATTTATATATAAGCCATCTGACATTCCAACAGAACTCAAGTGGCCAACTCCACGATCATTGTAACCCCAGATTTAATTATAGCCTTGATTACTGTCTCCTCTACTGACTCCATTCTTGTTCCTATCATTCCAAAAGTTCATTCGAACTCTCAGGGTTTACTGCGTATCACTCATACGTAACATGTAATCATAGAAAAATGACACCCTCAACTCTATATACCTCAAGTCCAAATACAAATACCAAGAACCTGTAACCACAACCCAACATCACTGCAATCGAGATTATAGCTTCAAGACGAGCGCATGCCACAGGCACAATTGCATTATTGTCCACCGGATCACTAAGAACGATGCAAAATATTAAAGCAGCCAAAATCAGCAAGCTTCTCAAGGGCGTTCCGTTGCAAACCAGTACATACACAATAAACTACAAGCAAAACCCACATTATAAAGCACCGACTGCATGCGATCGAAAAACTAACAGTTTCTCCACCACGCATGACTCGCAAACCATGAGAAACCCAGATAAAAGAATTGATAAGGAACAAAAACCCAGCAATATTTATGTGTACGTAGATGATGCACCTCACATCCAATGCAAGACCTGACGAGCCCTTGGACATATTCAATGACCCCCTTCCTCTTGTGGTCGGCGGCCAAAGTGGGGTGAATACTGGATACTATCTCGCGGCTGACTCGCTCCGCAGCGTCCAAAGACTCCGCAGCAATGGACCCCGGATCAGGGTTCGACGCCGGCAACGGCGGTGAAGCGGTGGAGAGGCGATCTTCCACCAAGACTTGAACTTCACCCATGAAGAAAAAGTTGTACGCTGCTATTACAAATTACAATGCAACCCCGCCAATCAAGAATTCAGAGAAACCCAGAAAGAAACAAAAAAGAAGAAAGAAAACAGAGAGAGAGAGAGAGAGAGAGAGAGAGAGAGATTTCACGCCGTTAGCGCGTGGGGTTAGTTAAAAAGGAAAAAGTGTAGTTGGGATCATTGTTAATCAAATTCCACAATGAAAAAGGAGTGAAACCAAATTCCTGAAAGAAAACCTTTTTTCTGTTGCAGGATGGAAAACCTCCCAAACCCTCTCTCTCCCTGTTTGTCTTTTATATTTCCCGCACGTCTGCCCAAAATGAAACGCGACGCGACGCAATGCAAGCGAAAAATGGGACGAGTAGCATAGGAAACACAAGAAAATGGGAAAAACCAAAAAAACAAGATCAAGAACAAAATGGAGAGACACTGTCATTTTAGAAGGTATCTTTAATACAAATTAAAATCGAAGAAATAAATACACTCTCTCTTGCGTAGGGGTGTCAAATCATATTTTCAGATCATATTCGCATCGTGACAAATAATAAACATTCAACTATATAGATCAATCTAAACCCAATTCGTTAAGTTAAGCGTGTCAAATTTTTAAATCCTAACACAATCTATTTATATAACGGATCGGGTCGTGTCATCCAGCATTTTGATCCGTTTAATAATTTATTAGAAATATGTTATCACGACACGACTTATTTAAACTCGTTTGTTTTATATAAATAGATTAAACTAAAACGCATAACTCATTTGACCTGATTAATATAATTTTACATAAAATTTAAAATCTATATTTATTAGTAACCACAATATCTTAAAAGATATATATCAATATTTTTCAAATTTTAACATATAATAAAGCAAATATTACAAACCATACAATAACAAATATAATCATAGGTATAAAATTACAATCTCAACAGTAAAAACAATAAAAACTTAAACATATTGAGAAATATCAATATTACAACTTAACAATATTGACCCGTTTATATATTGAGAAATATCAATATCAATATTGACCTGTTTATAAATCGTATTTTAACAGGTGATCAATCAGTTTTGATCTGAACACGTTAACATCAAATCTAAACCTATTAATTTCATATCATATTCGTATTGAATTCATAGATCGTATCACATATTTTCACCCTACTCTTGCGTGGTTCTACGGACAAAAAAAAAAAATTGACTCCGTTTGGCCCAAGGTTTATGATTTGTCTTCAGAATACAACTTCACGTCGTGTGGGTCACTTCAGTTGCAACTGAGCGCCTAAAATAATCAAAAGACGAGATTTGCGTAGGACTTTGCCATTGTTTCCTTCGGTAATGTTCCCACTTCCCATTACTTAAAGCAAACACTTCACAAAAGTCATCACCCTATCTTTTATATTCTCTATGGATGTGGATTCACAAAAGTCAGATTCCTCGAACATTTGCATGACTTTCTGAGGAAAAGAGAACCAGTCCAATAATTCCAATAGTATTTTGCCAATGTGGGGATTAGTATCAGAGCACACGTGGGAGACGTATCAAAGTTTCTCAAGTTAACCTGTCTTTCAACTGTTGCACTATCAATTTGCACCGTAGAAATGGTTTTAACTTGAAATGTATGCAAATCTCAGCAGCCATCTTCAAATATACGGTTTGCTGGAAAATTTCATCTCATCTTATATAATTATTACAATTTTCTCAAACTTTCATATAAAATATAATAAACAATTTAACATTTTCAAATCTTAAAATAAAAATTATATTCTAATAATATTTTATTCAACTTTTAAACGAATCGGTGTAACGAAAACAATATACCCAAGTAGCCGCCATTGTTTTCTTGGCTTCATCCACTCAAATTCCATCCATCTGTTCGGACCATATGCTATCTATCCTGCTTGTGTCGGTGGAGTAGAGAGAGCACCGTTATCTTGTTGTTAACAGGAAAGCTTGAAGATTACTAATACCAGGTGCACCAGACCTTTGCAATTTTGCAAATCCTCCTGAACAACACCAAAGAAGTACAGTAAGAAATAGGCAAGCACCAAAAGAAAGCACAAAGACAGGCCACAAACATGCCATTGTGGAGGCTTACAACATTATTTAGGCTTCGTTTAGATATAGAAACGGTTTCATCTAATCTCATTATTATAATTTTTACAAATTTTCACATAAAATATAATAAATAATTTAACTTTTTCAAGTTTTAAAATAATAATAATATTAAAAAATAATATAATAATAATATTTTATTTAAATTTTGTGTATTAAATAAATAAATTGAACAATGTAAATTTTATTGGACCAACTGGTTTTCAACAAGCAAAAGTTTTATTAGATTTTTTGAAACTAATAAATTGGAAAAAAATATAACGTCCAGAATTTTCTAGAATAAAATTTTATATATTTCTAAGTTAAATTTTATTCTAATATATAATTACAATAAAATAATTCGAGTTTTCTAATATATAGAATAAAATATAATTAATAATTAGAATAATATACTTTAATAAACAAATTGATATTTTTAAGAATATTGAATAATATTAATTTCGATAAAGTAGAAAAAATAAATTTTGAAATTTAAATATATTCATAATATTTAAATTAATAATAGATATTGCTTATTTTTTAATATATTCATAAGTATTATTTAATAATTAAAAATACTTTTCAAAGATTCATTCCTTTATTAAATTTCAAAAATTAAAAATTATCACGTCTAATTTTGTTAACCCAACACTAATAATAATAGAAGCATTCCCGACGGCTAAGGAAAAGTTTTCGTGGAAGCGATTTTCTGCAGCAAATCGAGCATTAATATCAGTATAAAACATTCGTTAAAATAATATGAATTAAAGATAAAAATAATTTTCGTCAGATAAAAAAAATTATTATAAAAAAAATTATATAAATATTAAAAGAAATGATATTTGTAGTCGTGAATGTATAAGTGTTGTGTAATCGCTTTGAAAAAAGTGAATAAATATAGAATTCATATGAAAAGAAATTAATTTTTTAATAATAAATCTTATTATTTTTTAAAACGATTGCATAATGTTTATACATTACACGATTGCATATAGCATTTTTTAAAGAAAAAATATAAATACAATCTTAATATCCATAACATTCGTATCCCACCTAATATATTGGATAAAAAAAAAAAAAAATTCTTCACAATGCGACTTCCGACTGTTCACAGCATTTCCCAAAGCGCTGCGGGGGTTCGCGAATCGCGATTCCTCCTGGCTAATGTCAGTACGAGAACGGACCCACACAACATGAGAATGGATTGCGCAGGAAACACAGTACCGCATCTTCACGTACAGCTTTGGAAGAAGTAACCCAAAAGTCAAAGTGAAAATATTATCCGATCCGTTCGGCGTTCGGATGTTGAATTGATTTTAAGTTAAAATGATAAAATATTATTATTTATTATTATTATTATTATTTTAAAATTTAAAAAAATTAAATTATTTATTATATTTTGTATTGAGATTTAAAAAAATTATAATAATTAATTGAGATGAATTAAAAAGAATTAATGTTTCAAACGAAACCTAAGTTTATGGCCGTCAGAGACGAGACGGTCACGTTTAATTTGAATTGAGATAAAAATTAAATATTAAATAAAATATTATTAAAATATTTATTTTTTATTTTTATTTTTATTTTAATATTTAAAAAAAATTAAGTTATTTATTTTATATTTTATAAAAATTTAAAAAATTATTATAATTATTAAATAAAATGAAATAATGAGTTAAGCAGAGTTGTAAAAATAAATGAGATTTCAGATTATGAGTGGCAGTAGAGTTCAGTGTTGTGAATTTCGTACCGTACCGGCCGGTACGGTCGAAATTTTTCGTACTGGCCGGTACATGTACTATATATGTTTCGTACCGGCCAAAATACCGATCGTATCGGCTTCAATTTCGGTCAGTTTTTTTTTTTTTTTTTTCAAACTACAAGTTTATTTTTTAACTCTCAATTCAAACTAGACTATTTATAATTTATATATATGTATTTATATATAATTTATTTATATATAGACTATTATTTTGAAATATAATTTATTTATATATCGACTATCCCGAAATGTTATCCCGAACGTTATCCCGAAACAGTATCGGTATCGAAATATTTCGTTCCAGTACCTTAACCGGTACATCGTCCGGTACAGTATTCAAAACATTGGTAGAGCCACCACTTCCAGCTTAATTTTGAGTTTTTTTTTTTTTTTTGTATTTTTTAATGTATTTTTTTAACACATTTAAATAATTTTTTTTTAAAAAAATCATAATATTATTAGAAAGTACTTACTTAATTATTAAGTAAAAAATAATAAAAAAAAATACAACAATAAAAATAATTGGTAGAAATCATGGATAAGAGTAGTCTTATCTTCAGATTATATTTGGGTAATATAATAACAACAAAGAATAAACACAAGCAAAATTTAACAAAACACAAAAGTGAAGAGCATTTCTTTCCGGAAACGCAAGCTTCTTGGCATCTCGAACAGCATGCAGCTTGCTCAACAATGTTCCTCGCCAGAAACCTCGTTATAGATTTGTCCTTTTCACCGATCAAAATATAAATCAATGAAGAGAAATAATAGTTGTCAGTGTACAAGTATCGTGCAATCATTTTGAAAAAAGTAAATAAATATAGAATCCACATGAAAATAAATTAAATTTTTAATAGTGGATTCTATTTTTTTTAAAATGATTACATGACGTTTGCATATTTCACGACTCTATATAGCATTACTCATCAATGAATAGGTTTAGATTGCATTTAGATGTTGAGTTGAATTAAGATAAAAATTGAAAGTAAAATAAAATATTGTTAGAATATCATTTTTTAATATTATTATTATTTTGAGATTTGAAAAAATTGAACTGTTTATTATATTTTGTATTATAATTTGAAAAATTTGTAATGATTAGATAAAATAAATTGAAATGAGTTTAGGATCCAAACTGACTTACAACCTATTCATAATTTATAGACAACTTTAAATATAATAATATTTTTTATTAAATTTAAACCTATCAAATCAAAAATAAAAGTCAAATTAAAAGTTAAAGTAATATTATTTTATTACATAATTGTAAATAAGTTGTTATATAATAGTAAGTCTGTCATTTCTCTTAAGCTGTTTTTTTTATTTTTACGTTGAATTGAATTGAAATGAATTGAGTTGAATTGAGTTGAGATGATAAAATATTATTAGAATATTATTTTTTAATATTATTATTATTTTAAAATTTAAAAAAATTAAATTATTTATTATATTTTATGTTAGAATTTTAAAAAAAATTATAATAATAAGTTAAAAAGATACAAACGTTCCTATATCAATACCCCCCCCACACATTTGCCCGTAAAATGATAAAAGTTAAAAATAAAATAAAATATTATTAAAATATAAATTTTATTTTAAATTTAAAAAATTTGAATTATTTGTATTTTATATATAAATTTAAAAAAATTATAATAATTAGTTGATATAAAATAATTTATTTACCAAACGAGACTTTAAAATCCAAATACTTCCTGAGCAGCCAAACAGAGCAAAGCAAAAGCATACTTATAGGGCAGCGTTTTTGCAGTTGGAGCAGCGGATGAGCTTGATGTGGCCACGGCCGTGCTTGTTGCGTCCACCATTCCTGAGCTTGAAAGTCTGCCGCAAACACGCAATTAAACGACGACGCGTAGAGATGAATGCAGTGGTGAAGCATAAAGCATGAGGCTTTTGACATCTAATTACCATGGAGATTGAAGATGTTAGGGTTCCATGGTAACAGGCTTGGGGAAGGGATGGAACTCAGTGAAGAGGCAACAGACAAACCAGCTACAGAAGTGAACTGTCGAAGACAAGGCTCGGCTTCGTTTGGAAGTTGAGCTAATCTCAATTCATCTCAACTCATCATTACAACTTTTTCAAATTTCAATATAAAATATAATAGACAATTCAACTTTTTCAAATATCAAAATAATAATAATAATAAATAATAATATTCTAATAATATTTTATCATCTCAACTCAACTCAATGTTGAAATGAATGTTGAAGTGAGTTGAGTTGAGATGATAAAATATTGTTAGAATATTATTTTTTAATATTATTATTATTTTGGAATTTGAAAAAGTTAAATTGTTTATTATATTTTGTGTTGAAATTTGAAAAAGTTATAATGATGAGTTGAGATAAGTTGAGATGATTTAAGTAACCAAACGAAACATCCTCGTTTGTTTTGGGAAAACATCTCATCTCATCTCATTCCATCTAATCATTACAATTTTCTCAACTTCTGATACAAAATAAAATAAATAATTCAATTTTTTCAAATTCTAAAATAAAAATAATATTAAAAAATATATTCTAATAATAAATTATTCAACTTTTTAACTTTAATCTCAACTCATCTCATCTCATCTCATCACCGTTTCATGGAGGATTGAAGTGCTCCGTTTCAAGGAAAAGCTATGCACCGTCTACCTTAAAGTGTTGTCGTTTACTTTACCATTACTTGTTATGATTGTCGTTTAGTGAATGTTTTCTGTTATTTTTCTTTCTTTCCACGTGTAACGCTGTCATTTGATCTGTTTCAAGGCATGCACAGCATGTAAGCCAGCGAGGGCATAGGTAGAATCATCTGATCCCTCGAAGTACCCTAATGCCATCTGAATATTCAGTGGCTTTTTATCAAACACCTGTGTTGCTTCTTTGTTTTTCATTACTCATGCCATTTTCACTCCATACTCCTTTCCATTACATACATTCATCACAGTCCCTTAGAAAAATTAACCTCCTTCGTCCCCTCCCTTCGCGGTGCAAGAGTCTCTGTGATGGGAGATATGGGTCCCTTACGGTGTAACTGGATCCATCGAATCGGGTATTTACCAATGCTTAAGATCCGTTTTGTTTGTCTATACTCCAGATAAAGTTAAGAGAAAAAAGTCATGAAAAAAATTCTTTAATGTTTTAATTACAAGAAATTAAAAAGTCATGAATTTAATGACAAATTCAAAAACAAATGACATCTTTTAAGTGATTAACACGTCAAGCCATTTTTTCATTTTGAGTTGAAAAAAACCAAAAACTGCTACTTATAAATTAGTGTATCGAGTGTACATCTATCGTAGTTATAAAAATATCAAAATACAGACCTTTTTTACTTGTAAATATATTTTTTTACTAAAATTTTTATATATTGTCATTTTTGCGTACTCCACTGATGTAATTGGTTGCGTCAGTTTTTTTTAATATAGAATAACTATTTTGATTAATCACATCAGTGGAGTGTGCAAAAAAGTACGCAAAAGTGATTGTATATATATAATAGAACTCTTTCTTTTAATATAAAATAACTATTTTGACTAATCACATCAGTAGAGTATGCAAAAATAATTGTAAACTAAGAATTCTCTGGTGAATCAAATATTCCTCAACACCATAAGAAACCTGATCTTATTACATGCATAATGTCTTATACGAGGAAAGATAACCAAAAGACAAAACTTCATCACAAACTATACAAAGATGCTTGTATTAATATACATATATGCCTGGCCAGACCCAGCATTCAGTAAAAAGCCTAACCACAGTACTAAGTGCTTATTGTCGTCTCAAGGGCACTCTATCTCATAAATTTCACTCGCATATTTCCAGTTAATAACCTTCGATATGTTCTTCAGATAATTGGATTTCACATCACGGTACTGCATGAGAGAAAAAAAAATCAGTTCTAAGTAACAATGAGGATGATTATTTCTGTTTTCAAGTTACAACCAAATGACAAAATCATGCAAGAGAGCTGCAGATCATTCTATGTTCTGCCCTCGAAACAGGCCGAGATAGATGCTCAATATACTCAAAGAAGCAATCCTCTTACTGAGAGGTGAGCAGAAGCATTTATCATCACTGCTGCATAGCGAGAAGAAAGAAAATGACATTTGAAACCATAAACAATAAAACATTGCTACTCTTCATTTTAAATTTTGTCATCCACAATCACATTTGTCAATGCGAGTTGGTTCATATAAGAAATTAAGTTTCATAAGATTCTACTCTAATCCGATATGTTGAAGTTATGCAATGTGAAACAGCCAAATTCAGACTATTAGCATCTTTGAAATAATAGCAAAAGCAGCAAATTCACCTGCAGGTAGTATGCATGCTCCCAAACATCTATTCCAATCAGTAGAACCAAAGCTGATCCTTTAGTTACAAGTGGATCCTGTAAAGTTTTATTTCAACCAACATAAGTTCAGTCACTCATGAAATCAAAAGAAAAAAAATAGAATATCTAGTGCATCTTGAAATCATTGAAAAGCTGAGAATACACTATGCTTACTAACAAATGTTTCTCATATTTTCATCCAGATTGTCTATCACCTAAAATGTTTCAGTATTCACCATTGAATTACCATTTTCACATAAACACACGCACAGTAGCAAAATTTTTCTTAAAATCTCAACTACAAGTAGCATCAAACTACTCAGGCACATAACATCTATATTCTTTAACCAATTAATGACTTAAACAGCAAAGCTCTGATGACCACACCTAGTTTGCAGTGGTTTCAACTGAGAGCTACTTCCGCTCTTTATCCAGAGCAAGCCACTGTCCAGAATTCAATTAATTAAATAGTTTCCATTAATTGAGTTCTGAGATCCATCAAATGCATTCAGAATCTGATGTAACTCAGAAAATAGCTCAAAAAAGTCTCGAAAACTTACAACCCATCCAGAGCCTTGCAAAGCAGCACCTTCTGCATTGACTTTCTGAATCAATGCGTCGAGAGAACCATACTGTGTGTCATTGGCCGAGCCTAGGGAAGGCTTTGGAGGCTCACCACCTAGTTCCTGTCATAACCGTTTCAGAAATGTGATCAGAGCCCCACAACATCGAATGAACCCGAATAACCAATAGCTCGCACAAGAAACAGAAAAACAATAATGATAAGTAGACTTACTTTTAAGGGTGACAGATTCTTCCAGAAAATTGAGTGGTTTGTATGACCTTTTCCACAAAGAATTGACAAGAGTTAAATGCTTTGTCTAAAAATTCAAAATTTGTTGACTTGGCTACGTTTGGTTCCTAAGCTCAGCTGGGTTCAGTCTAATTTTAAGCTAAATCTAACATTCAAATACTCAACTCTCAAATTACTAAATTCATCCCAACTCAAAACCTTCTTACACGTGAGACACACAACTTTTTTCAACTTAAATCATCTTTATACGTAGAACTCACAACTTTTTTTAATTTTCCATACAAAATATTAAATTCATA
The DNA here is from genome assembly GCA_022457165.1 of Juglans mandshurica. Lineage (NCBI taxonomy): Eukaryota > Viridiplantae > Streptophyta > Magnoliopsida > Fagales > Juglandaceae > Juglans > Juglans mandshurica. Next base: position 16,533,445 of record CM039633.1, read on the forward strand.
TTAACATCCAAACACACTTTAAACTCAGTTTAGATCGGCCCCACATAACTCCCTACACTACTCAACCCACTATTATTCATAAATAACTCAACTCAGCTGAGCTCAGCTCAACATCCAAACGCAACCTTAACTTTTATCTCAGTACTTAAGCATTTTGTATTCTTTTAGCTGAGGTAGGTATCAGAAAACCACAGAAGAGAGTACCAAACGACGCTAACGAACAAATCGTTAACTACAAAGAGTAGAAGATCTATTTGTTTGAGTCCTTAAGTCAAATGAATTAGAGGTCTCATGAGTGAATTCCACTACATGCATGCAGAGAGAGAGAGAGAGAGATGAAACCTCCGCCGTTGAATTTGATGGCGCTCTGAAGCCGGACGATGGTGGGAGAATCAGCCATGGTGAGGGCGTGTTCGAGGCAGACGAGGGCGCTGTTGTAGTTGGTGACGTAGGACTGATGGTGTTGCTGGTGGTGCAGCTTCATGATCTCCGTCATGATCACCAGTTCCAGAGCCCAATAGTCGTAGGGAAGGTCCGGTAGTGAGAACTCTGGCAGTGAGAACGTCAAAAACTCGCGAACAAGGCCATGGCTATGCTAAAGCCCCAGTCCTATTGATAGGCCAAGTCAATCAATGAGGTCCCGTAAACCAAATCCCAAATATTTGGGATAAACTGGGATGTGAAGAACGTGAAGGACCGTTGCATGCAGAATGCATGCAACGAGGAAGGCAGACGAGACCGGGTCAAGGCCATTGGGAGTTTACGTACGAATGGGTCTTTAGTAGTTACGCAATTGGCGTCAATTTCTTTCCATTAGTTTTATTCCGTTTTTATGTATTTGCATGCTCTGTTTTATGCTCTGTTTTACGTGCATTATAGTTCAGTTAGTAGTCCGCAAGTTTCCCTTTTATTTCGGTTTGAAGTGTAAGTGGTTCTGCTATTTAAGCAGCCACGAATTATTAATGATTATTATGCAAATTTATTCAAATCTGTGGTACATTGTCACCCGAAGAGAAACAATTCATTTTAGCAATTATACTCTCTTAATTTGGGACCTATCATTGGCCTCAGAGCCAGGTTATCATGGGAACCAACAAAGAGCGTATTGAGCAGTTTGAGGCTGGGCTCGGTGGAGTGCAGGATGGGTTACACAGGATGGAGCTTGGCATGGCCGACAGGTTTCGTCATTTGGAAGAAACTCTCAACCGCCTCTCTGATGTTTTGCTCGCAAACCAGGAGAACCCCAACCACGGAAACCATTACCGAGAAGGCAACGATGGAGGATGAATGGTTGTATCATCCAAAACAGCAAAGCTTGAATTTCCTAGATTTTCAGGAGATAATCCGACGGAGTGGTTCAATCATGTGAACCAATTTTTTGAGTTCCAGAATACTCCTGAAGCCCATAAAGTTTCTTTGGCTTCCTACTATTTGGAATGAGAGGCCAACCAGTGGTGGCAATGGATCCATAGGACATTTCAGGAAGATGGACGCGTACTCTCGTGGACAAATTTTGAAGATGAACTATGGGCTCGCTTCGGGCCTTTGGAATGCGAAGATTTTGATGAAGACCTTTCAAGGATCAGACAGACTGGGTCCTTACGTGAATACCAGAGGGAATTTGAACGCTTGGGCAATCGAGTCAGAGGCTGGACACAAAAGGCTCTTGTGGGAACATTCATAGGTGGTTTACGAATGGAGATTTCGGACGGGATTCAAATGTTTAAACCGCAAACATTGAAAAATGCCATAAGCCTCTCACGCATGAAAGATGACCAACTAGCGAGACAACAGAGGTTCATAAGACCTCCACCTCCGGTGCGAGCTCCCCTAGCTCTTCCTCCAGTAAATTGAACAATACCAGCAGCACCTGTCGCCCCTGTTCGACGTCTAAGTTGGGAAGAAATGCAGCGTAAGCGACTCCAGGGCCTATGTTTTAACTGTAACAAACGTTTTACCTCAGGGCATAGATGTCAAGGGCCCCAAATTCTCATGTTGGAGGGACACGATGGCGGTGAAAACGTCATCTATGATGATGTAACCGAAGAACAACCAGTGGAGGAGAACCATGAGGGGCCTATCGAACCAGCGATTACTTTGCATGCGTTAATAGGTTGGACAACGCCCAAGACCATGCGAGTAGCTGCTAGGATCGGTGCCCACGACGTCATTACATTAATCGACAGTGGGTCAACTCACAATTTTATTAGTGAGTGGATGGCCAACCTACTATGATTACCAGTAATGCCGACTGAAGCCTTCACAGTACGGGTAGCTAACGGAGAAGCAGGGGTTACCAGTATATCCAATCAATGGGTCGTATGGCAACTGACCAACCCAAGGGACCATACGCGTGGCAGCAGGGGTTACTCTTCTTCAAAGGCAAGGTTGTCATCGCAGACAACAGAGCCCTACGCAGCAAATTACTACATGAAATGCATGACACCAAGGTGGGCAGACACTCAGGCGTTTTACCCACATACAAGAAATTGGGACAGCAGTTCTATTGGCTTGGCATCCATAAATCAGTCTAAGAATACGTCAAAGGGTGCGAGATATGTCAAAAAGTCAAGGCTGAAACACTAGCTCCGGCAGGGCTCCTTCAACCGCTGCCAATTCCATGCCGGGTGTGGGACGACATCACCTTAGATTTTATTGAAGGCCTTTCGACCTCACAAGGCAAAGACACAATTATGGTGGTTGTCGACAGGCTGAGTAAGTCAGCTCATTTCCTTTCTTTAGCCCATCCATTTACTGCTAAAATGGTGGCAGACAAATTTGTAGAGGGAATTATCAAGTTCCACGGGATGTCCCAGTCCGTTATTAGTGACCGAGACCCAATTTTCATTAGCAAGTTCAGGCAAGAAGTCTTCAAGATGTCGGGCACCAAGTTGCAGCTCAGTTTCACGTACCACCCACAGATCGATGGACAGACGGAAGTCGTCAATCACTGCCTTGAGCAATACCTTCGTTGTTTCGTGCACCAGTGGCCACACAAATCGAGTTTTTATTTACCTTGGGCAGAATACTGGTATAATACCACATACCATATTTATATGGGGATGACCCCACAGAAGGACTCTCGCCAATACACGAAGTGGATCAACAACTAATGACTTGCGATGAACTGCTCCAGCAATTGAAGATTAACTTAGCAAGCTCAATTAATCGAATGAAACAAATGGCAGACCACAAGCGTAGGGATCTTTCGTTCGACGTTGGCAAACGGGTGTTGTTGAAGCTACACCCATACTGCCAACAAACGGCCTTCAAACGGGTCCATCAGAAATTGGCTAGTCGATTTTACGGACCCTATGTAATCTTGCAGAAATGCGGACCGGTCGCGTACAAATTAGAGTTACCAGAAGGCACAAGCATCCACCCGGTGTTTCATGTATCACTACTTAAACGATACCAGGAGAATGAAGGACTTGCAGAGCCACAATAGACAATGTTGCCACCTGTCTCCGATGAAGGAGTTGTCGAACTCAAACCACAAAAGATTCTGGACACTCGCTGGATTAAACAAGGAGGCCAGTTTGTCGAAGAAAGCTTAGTGCAATGGAAGCACCTTCCGACGGAGGACACTACCTAGGAACCAACACACAAATTACTGGACGAATTCTCGCCTATGATCCTTTGGGACAAGGATCCGCTGAATGAGGGGAGTATTGATAGGCCACGTCAATCAATGAGGTCCCGTAAACCAAACCCCAAATATTTGGGATAAATTGGGACGTGAAGGACTGTTGCATGCGGCATGCATGCAACGAGGAAGGCAGACGAGACCGGGTCAAGGCCATTGGGAGTTTACGTACGAATGGGTCTTCAGTAGTTACGCAATTGGCATCAATTTCTTTCCGTTAGTTTTATTCCGTTTTTATGTATTTGCATACTCTGTTTTATGCTCTGTTTTACGTGCGTTATAGTTCAGTTAGTAGTCCGCAAGTTTCCCTTTTATTTCGGTTTGAAGTGTAAGTGGTTCTGCTATTTAAGCAGCCAATAATTATTAATGATTATTATGCAAGTTTATTCAAATCTGTGGTACATTCTTACCCTAAGAGAAACAATTCATTTTAGCAATTATACTCTCTTAATTTGAGACCTATCACCTATGGATTTTCTGCTCAGTCTTCGTAGAGCCATCCACAAGCTTCTCTCTCTGTAAGAGTCGCGAGTCGCGACCGAGTGAGAGTGTGTGAGTTAGAGTCTAACAGAGGCAACGTGGCACAACTCCAAGTTATAGCGATTAATTGCTATTTACTATTATTTAATATTTTATTATTATTTATTAACAGTTATTATTATTTATTAATATTTAATATTTTATCATTATTTTATTATTATTATTCACAAATCATCTGAGAGATTGAAATCACCTCGATGCCCAAACATACCAGTTTTAAGAAAAATCATATATGCAAGCCTCAAATGTACAAGTTAAAAAAAAAAAAAAAAAAAAAAGTAGATCTCACCGTAGAAAAGTATGAAAAACTCAATTTTTCTTGATGGGACCCACATTTTTACAAAACCGTTGTACAAGACTTACATTTGAGGTTTGTATCTAACATTACTTAGGTTTTATATATAAAAACTTAAAGTTTATATATAAATTTAATTTTTATACCGTAATTTTATATAATATATTAAATTTATTATGCAATAAAAAGATATTTACAATACGATAGATCATATAAAATCATATAACTTGGCATAATGGGCAGCTTCTAAACTCAAATTTGGAAGCATACCCCTCATTTAAATCTATGAATGTCTCCCGAACTTTCATTGTGGAAAGTACCCTCCTTATTTATTTGTATAATTATCTATTTGTGTAATTATTATCGGACTTTATATTAGCTTCTATTTCATCAATGAAATTTGCCTACAAGGAAAAAAAAAAATCATATAAAATCACATCAATGTAAATACTCATATGAGATTTATGTGTAAATCAAACATTTCTTTTTCATTTTTTAGAATGATATTTTTTATTGGCCTAACATTCATATTTTGTAATATATTTTTGAAATAATATGACGAAATAATTGCATTTACTCAATAAATTACATTCCAAGTCCAGTTTTGATATGTAAAATTTTCACATACGAGCTTAAAATTCGGATGATCTTCCTTATATATATATCTACTTTATTATAATAAGTGGTTATCTAACTGTAAATAATAACTTTTATTTTTTTCCGTTAACTTTTCTTATTTTTTCGTTAAGTCTATTAAATCATGTTTTACCCCTTAAAATTCTTGATTATTTGACGTGTAACTCCCTTGTAGAATTTAAAGAATGATCATGTTTTATCAAAAAGTCCTTAAAACTCTTGACCATTTGACGTGTAGCTCCCTTGTAGAATTTAATGAATGATCATGTTTAAACAAAATGCCCTTAATAGCCCCGCGGCGCACATGAATTGACTTCTCTTTTTCATATCCTTTTTGTTCTGACAGTTTACTCATTTTACTTTCTTTTTGTTTCAATTTTTTTAAATAAAAAATTAATAATATTTTATTATTATATAGATAGTAAATAGATAATCCAATATAGATGCAGACTAATGCTCATACTTTGTTGAAGTTTAAATTTTTTTTTAATCTTTATTTTTATCTTTCTTTAACCTTGTATTTTATTTTTCCGGACAAATAAACTACTGACTTTTTTATCTTTTTATTTTATTTTATTTAAATCATTATTTCAGGTACACCCGGCCGTTCCGTGTGTGTATATACATATGCCATGCATATCGCATACAAAGGAGACGTGTCAGTTGTCATGAGCAAATCTTCACTTCACTTGGATTGCGAAAGTGCAGAAAGGTGCAGGAAAAGATTCATTAAACATCTTCAGCAGCAAAAGGTTCTCACAAAGTCCAGAGATTTTCAAAAAATAATGAATATACCAGTACAAATAAACAGAAAACATCTACGAAAATTGTTCAGTGTTTCGAAATAATAGTATACAAGACACATTAAATTCTGATATGCACCTGATTGGTTCAAAAATACTGCCCAAAACCGCTATAATAGGGAGACTCGGACACTCTCTCTCTCCCCCAACCCCACTCTCTTCCCCTTTCCTCTTAATTGTAACAAGTCATTACAGAATAGTTATAATCTGACATAACTTACTCTGGGTGACCTTACCAGTAACATCTTCATCACTGGACTGGTTTTTCTACCGATTTCAATCGACGCAAAATAACATTAACGATTACAAAGGCTTTATGCATGCAGATCCTTGTTTGAATTCCATGTGGGAGCCTTCGGAACAACGCCATCACCTAAGATCGTAGCTCCATTTTCTACACTTAAAAGGGGATCAGATTCACTTTCCTTTGCCTACAACAAGAAACAAAGATGTTTAGCATATACATTACACATGCCAATAAAATTGCAGGATATTAAAAATTACGAGAATCAAGATATGTATGAGAAAAGTAAAATAATCGATAAGATATCGAGTTTACTGAGAGAGGAGGTAGATACAAAGACCTTGGGGAGGTGAGATATCAGGTTGTTTTTTAATTGTTTCACCAAATGATAATCTAAATTTTTTTTTTAAGTGATAGTCTAAATTGATGTGAAAACCATTAGTATATAAAGATTGGGCAAGGAAAGAAGTTGAACTACCTGGGACAAAGGTGCAGATGCTTCATTAGCCTTCTGCTGGCTCTCAAGAGAGCAACAGTAAGAATACAGTACCATCCCAACTACAGCAACCAGGATTCCTAAAATATTTCGCCAGCTAAATGGGTCATGAAGTAGAACATAGCCAAACGCCAAAACTAGGCATGTTTTCAGATGTCCAAGGACTTGATAGGTGACTGGAGATGTCTTTCCAATAACCAGAAAGGTACTGAAGTTTACAGAGACAGCAATCAGGCAGGATAGAACGATGAAGAACTGCAATAAAGACAAAGCACGTATAATAGTTAAATTAAGAAGCAAAACAGATTAGAAAACAGATAGGCAGAATCTTTTTTTCCTCTCTCTGTGAGGATTGGCGCAATTCTTACCAGCACTTGAGGGGTATATTTGAAAGCAAAAACATTCCGATTAGTCAAAAGTCCATCCAGAAACGGGCCCACAATGAACAAAGTTATTGCCTGATAGGGACAAGACTGATAGAGAAGTTGGGTTGAAGAAACTTTGAACTTCTTCTGAATGGCATTGGTCATCTGACAATAACTGGTTAAGTTCTTAACAACAAAACACTTAACTAACCACGAAAAAGATCGGGCATTAAGGTCGGAAAGAAGTGGCCACTTAGTCCAAAGCCTATTGGCATATATGCCTATTACTTGTCAAATAAGAGAAAACGTTACATTAAAAAGACAGGTTGTTTGCTTTGGCCAAACATGAAATATATCTTCGTCTTTTCTTTTCTTTTTTTCCTCTTTTCTCCTTTCTTATTTCTGCCAGGTAAATTAACGTATAAGAAACATTCAACACAGTAAACGTTATTTCAGCTTAGGATACAATCTGAGCAACACAGGTTGTGATAACAGCAAGCAGGGACAAGAAAGAACCCAGGGCATTGAGCTGAAGATCAGTCACCGTTGCAATTCCGACACCAAAAAGCAGGATGGTGAGTGAAAATTGGATACTCCTACTGTTTAGAGGGTAAAGAAAAAAGTATCAGTACACAGTATTTAAACAGATATAGAGAGCATCCATGGCAGAACAGGCCGCCCACCATGAATTATGAAAGCAGAAACTCTCTCCCCAATGGATGTGTCATAGAAGAACAAGATCATAAGTGCCGGCATGCATAGGTCAGACATCATGCACAAGCTACCTACTCTATTGATTTCAACCAAGTCAAAAAAGGGGAAAGAAAACAAAGAAAGAAATTAGAGTAGTTTAGACTAGTACTGAATAGGCATTAAAGATTAAAATCATGACCAAGAAACTTACTGATTAAAAAAAAATAATCATGACCAAGAAACCATGAAACATCTGCCTTCTAGAAGTTGTACAGATAATGTTTTCCAGGCTTGTGAAAGTTCTAGACAAATAACCATTTAAATACTAAGGTCTCTTGGCTTCAAATGCCTTCAAGCCAGTTCGTCTACTGCAAGCCTCTTAGCAACTTGTGCCATAAAGGCCAACTCCCCCAAGCTAAGCATTGCCAATGATGGAAATGTTTCAGTCACCTTAGGTCATTTTCAAGAGGCTGAGGGTCATCACTGATACCAATTTCTCTAATCCAGACTGCCTTTGCCAGCGCCCAACCGATGATGAAAGCAGTTATGATTGCAATTGAGCGAAGTACCACAAAATATAACAATATTCTTTTTTCTTTTGTGAAATAAACTATAAAAGTTGACTTTTCATCTGCACCAAACCCTATTCCCTGTTTCCTCTCAGCATAATCAATGTACAAAGCTCATTCTTGGCTCCAGGCAACAACGAAAGGGGACCCCAAGGCATATTTTTTCCGGAGTTTGTTTCCATTGAGAATGGTAAGAAGGTAGTTGGTTAAAATGAAGCACATGCAATCATATTCACAGGCTTATGTGTCTAAGTGTAGTAACAAAACCTTAATATTAGTCTGCACGAGAAACTTAAAACTCTATATGCTTCCAGATTTTTAGAAAGAAAGGGAAGAAGAGGGTAGGGCTGGAATTTCTGCTACAATTGCAGTGGTGGAGACAAACAAAAGCAATAAAGCACCTCAACATTAAATATAGCGAGGTCTATAGACTGTGTCCATCTCTCTCCGAACTGAAAAAAAGTGTTTGGGTCATGGCCTTGCTGCACGCCGCTAGCAGAAGCTAAGTGCATGAAAAGAGCGCTAGAGAAGGTTTCTTCTGCCGGTCTTTCTGTGCAACAGTCCACCAATAGCGGAAGAGAGGGTTACCGTACATACAAGAGTCTTCCAGTTTTTACGTAAGCTTTTTCTTACCAGTCAAGTAGCACAACAGCTGTATCTTATCTTACAGCCTACATACAAACCAATAGACTAAATAAAACTTACCTGAATTTCTTCATAAAGAAGAGAGTCTCCAAGAGAACAGTGCAGGGAATAATCGCCAGTTTTGTCATCTAACAAAAAACCAAGAGAGAAATGCTCAGAAACCAGCATATCAGATCAATACTGCTAAGATTTTAGATAAGAAAAGGGATAACAAAGACAAGTCATAAACAGATCACTCCCATAAATCATCATATTACCATGACGCTATACCAAGACACAAGTTAAAACCAACAATTTATGAATCTGTACGGATCAAACTTTGAGATCAGGCAAGAGTTTTTATCACAAGAAAAAGTGACCCCATGTTATTTAGACTCCACAAATCACATAGCACATATGCACTTTCAGATAATGAACTCTTTTTCAATTTCACAGAGCTCATGAAACCAATCCCATGCAATCACATATATATCTTTTTACAGGTACAAACGCAGAGATGTTATACTTCAGAAATGGAGTTGAAATAGAATGAGAAACCAAATCATGTAATCTTCATGTTGATAAAATAAATATTTATGTATGATATTACAGTCGTGGATTATGGACCAGAAGTGTAGGTTACCTGGTAAAACCCAACAGAATTGAAGCCCAAGCTAAGATTTAATAGTCCAATAGAGATTCCATTTAGTATGCCAAAACCCATTACAGCTCTTGGATCAAAAGGCTTGTGTTCAAACAATTTCATCCATAACGCCACATGAAGAGAGCAAAAAGTGACAAGAAGATGCCAACTTGTCAAGGTTGTGGCTGCAGCACCCCATATTGTAAGTTAGTATTCTCCAGTACATAACAAAGATCCAGAAGCTAAGAAGATAATGAGGACGACGCTAAAAATTTAATGCAGACTCCATTAATGAGAAATGAGTAACTACTTATTAACAATGTTCCCTGAAAAAAAAAAATTAATGAGCCCACATGGTAGGTATGGTCCGCAACAACCATTAAACCACAAAGTATATTAGTTTTTAAACAAATGAGAGCGTTATTTCCTATTACCACACCTAGGCACCAAGTCCAATAGTTTTTTTTTTTTTTTTTTTTTGGTTGAAAAATTACAGATCTAAGAACCGACGCTCAATGTCATGTTAATTGCATCACAAAAGCCATCATCTCAGCACTGCTTTCTTTAGGATGAATACACATGGATTACTACTCACCAAATGTAAAACCAAGCGTGCTAATGAGCGCCTTGTTGCAAATCACGATCGAGACCGACGAAACCACCGACAAGCTCAAAGCCCCAACGGTCCCCAGCTGGAACCTCTGGCTTTCACTCATCTTCAAAGCTCACCGCTCTCTCCAAGACCCGCCCCAGTTTTTCTGGATCTATCAAAATATCAACCCCGCTCTTCACAGTCAATAATATAACATTACACATTACACACACTTATCAATACCACACAGGTTACTCGTCCACGTATACGTATATACATGTTCCTAGAGAAATGTATGACTTCGTACCTCAGCCGGACATACTTTATCGCGCAAAAAGGGAGCTGCAGCTGTAAATTCCAAACACAGAAAAGTTCAATAAATTAGAAACAGAAAATAAATGAAGCCCGGAATTCGGACACAGATTTGCAGAAATTGACAGACCAAGACCCTAGATCTGCAGCAGTGTGAAAGAAAGAGGGAGACAGTCACCGTTTGGAGAATCTGGGAAGAGAGATTCTGCGGAAAGCTACTGGGAATAATTAACTCAGGTGGGATTTATAGGAGAGCTCTGGCATCGATCGTCAGCCAGCTTTTGGTTTTGTGGAAAATGAAATGAAAATGGCAGAGAGGGAGAGAGAGAGAGAGAGAGAGAGAGGTTATATTATGAAAGGAATCCATCGTCGTTTTAGATTCCCCAAATTCCTATAAGATTATTTTATATAATATAAAACAAAAACACTACGTATTGTCATTTTTATGTATTTTTTGTGCACTTTATTAATGTGATTGGTTGCATTACTTTTTTAATATAAAATAATTATTTTAGCCAATCCAATCAGTAGTGTGTAAGAAATACGTAAAAATAACTGTATCTAACAGAATTCAATATAAAATTAATTTTTTTAAAAAAAATCAAAGAAAATAAAAATGAGTTTAAAAGAAGGAAGATAAATTATTATTTGTTCATTCATAGCTAATCACATTTAAATTTTAATATACAACCGATCAAAGACACGAAGAAATTTGATAGAGAGAGAAAAACTTCCACTAAAATTACTTATGGGGTTATTAATTATAAGTAATGTTAAGGATAAATTCTAAACGTTTTGCGTAAGCTTTTTACATTTTTTTATAGTGTAATCCATTTTTTTTTATAAAAAGACCGTGTGAAACTTGTACATTTGAATCTTATATATTTTATTATTCATTAATTATATATGAGAAAAAATATTTACAATCATGAATTGTGTAACTGTTGCGTAATCGTTTTGAAAAAAATAAATAAAATATGAGATCCACATAAAAAAATTAATTTTTTAATAGTAGATCTCACTCATTTTCAAAGCGATTACGCAACGATTATTCAATTCACAGTTGTATGTAGAATTACTATAGACACTTATATTTGTGAACAAGTTTGACTTTGGTTTAAAGAAAATGTTAATACACTTGCATTTTTGTAAGTTCGTCAATTGGCATTTAAAATTTTATAGTAACATGCAAATAACATACACAATTTAGTATTTTGTAGCGCGTATAAGTTATGTGTAGCGATTATATTCACGATTTTTTTATTATTATTATTTTGTATGTAAAGAGGACACTTCTATGAATATTTGAACAAGCTCTCATTTGTGTTTCGGTTTTTTTTAAGTTTATCATTTTGCCAAAAGTGATTCGTTTGGTTATGCAGATGAGATAAAATGAAAATTAAAAGTTGAATAAAATATTATTAAAATGTTATTTTTATCTTGAGATGTGAAAAAATTAATTATTTATTATATTTTATATAAAAATTTAAAAAAATTATAATGATTATATATAATGAAATAACTTGATTTGTATAACTAAATCAGTCTTAAATCGTGAATATCAACGCGATTTCACTCTTTTATTTTTATTTATTATTATAAAAGGATGACATACCAATTGAATTATAAGTCAAAAGATTACTTGCGAAGATATCGGTGGGATAATTTTTATTATTTTTTTGGTTTATATAGAAAATGAGTGGTGGGATTTTGGAGTTTGTGATGTGAATGACGCGTGAGTGCATATAGCTAAAAAAGTAGGCGAAGGTCAAATGGTGTTTTTTGTGTCAACTGGTTTTGATTATGCACGGTTGCCAATTAATCAATGGAACAATTCTACATATCTACTTACATTCTCTACACACCATACACTTAATTTTATTTTTTATTTTTTTTTAAACTCAAATACACTAAGTGTGTGTTGTGTGTGATAAATAGTAAAGTGTGAAGAAGATTTTTTCTAATCAACGTAGAAGCCAAGTGACATTTTACCTAAGAGCAATTCTACATATCTACCTACACTCTCCACACACCATGCACTCATTTTTTTTTTTTAAACTCAAATACACTAAGTGTGTAGAGTGTGTGATAAATAGTAGAGTGTGAAGAAGATTTTTTCTTTACGTAAACTAAACTAGACTGTTGATATGTCATGCAATGATAGGTTTAAAGTTTGAATTTTGAATTTTTTTCCTATATACCTTTTTACCATTTACACCAAGGTTGTGAATTTGGCTATCTATTTTCATATGGATTTTCGTCTTTAATTATTACCATACAAAAAAAATATATATATATATATATATATATAAATACTTTAACCAAATAGAAATTTTATAAAAATAAACTTACAAATTAATATGATTTAATGTGATATATTAAATTATATTATAGAATAAATTGTAAAGTTATTTTTATTATAGAATAGATATAACGTAGCATATGCAATCATGTATAGATTTATTTTTATGAGATATTTTTATAATTGTAGCACTTCTAAAAAATAGAAAATGTGAGATTTAATTGAGACTATTATACCTGAATACTAAGACTAATTTAATATTAAGTTTTTTTTTCTTATCCTAATATATTGATTTTTATAGATTGTTCAAAGTGTAGCTTTTTTTTTTTCTTTTTTAATCAAGAATACCTCATCTCATTTATAAAATCGAATATTTACAATTTTTGTCATATACAATTTGTTGTATAATTTCCTGTGGACCTTCCTCTATCCAACACAATTCACATGTTGTATATAAAGACATTTTTGTAAGACTATGTGCAACTATATTTCCTTCTCTATGTATAAATTAAACCCAAGGTCCAATGTAGACCTTGTGAAAGCAGCCTCTTTGTATCCTCAAACAGCTGTCCATTCCCATATTCATCCATCTCCTCGGATAGCACTGCCTCTTTGGCATCCCCTTCCATCATGACAAACTAGACCCAACTCCAAGCAAAGGTCAATAGACATTTTCAGAGCAAGACACTCAACAATAAAAGGGGATGCCACATGGTCTTTCCTGGAGCAAATAGCAGCCAGAACATCTCCATTACAGTCCCTGACTATGATGCCTATGCCTATCCTCATATTCTTCAAGTCAACAACAACATTGAAATTAAGCTTGCATTTATCCTCCATAAGTCTCTGTCATCTTCTACCTTCCCTACTCACCTCACTCCTAGACTGTCTTCCCTCCATTTTGACATTTGCCTCCTGGTACTCTTCTAAGCCCGTCACAGCAGATCTCACCACATGACCAGGATTAGCAAACTTATCTTAAAAAACAAAAGCATTCCTCATCTCCCAAATACCCCTCATAATAGCAACAACTCTTTTCAAACACCCATTAGATAGCCAGTTATTCAAATCCATCCACAAGCTGGTGAAATCATGGACCTAGTTCATCCACTTCCTCACAGGACTCTCAATTTCAGCACACACATCAGCAACTGTAGGACAGCACCACAAGGCATACTTAACATCCTTCTCTTCTCTTTTACACAGAGGGCACAAAGAATCCTCAGTCACCTTTCTTTTGAACAGATTAGTCCTCATAGGAAGGACATTATTTTAAGCATTCCAAACAAAAAGCTTATAACCCCCAGGCACCTCTCAATCTTCCACTGATCAGCATCCCTTCTCCCCTTAGAAGTACTCCCTCTCCTCTCAATCTTCAATTGCAAATCAGCATGGTAAGCACTCCTCACGGTGAACTTACTCTTCTTTGAGAAGCCCCAAAACATCCTATCAGCTACCCTAAGATAGGAATAGCACAAATCATGTCAGCTTCATCCCTGTTAAAGACCCTGGCAATCAGATCCACCTTCCATTCCCTCCTCTCTTCATCAATTAATTAAGCCACCTTTGCATTAGCTGCCAGAACTTGGACAAGAGATTAGACACAATAAGAAGTAGGAGAAAGAAGCCATTTCTGGCCCCATATCAGAATGCTCCTTCCATTACCCACCCTCCACCTCAACCCTCTCAACAACATCTCTCACCTCTCATATACTTCTCCAAATCAGGATGACACTGAGCACACACAATCCATAATCAAACTTATTATCTTCTCCCCAAACCCCATCCTCATCAACATGGCCTCCAAAAAAGACACCTTATCATAAGCTTTGGTCATATCTAGCTTTGGTCATATCTAGCTTAATGGTCATGCTATCAATCTTCTCTTTATGTTTCGCTTTCATGGAATGTAAGAGCTCGTATGCAATCATTATGTTTTTGGTAATAAGCCTCCTAGGGATAAAGGCACTCAGGTTGGCAGAAATAATGCATTGCATCACCCCTTTAATTCTGTTTGCTAACACCTTTGAGATCAACTTGTAAAGCACGTTACAAAGGTTGATAGGCCTATAGTCTTTCACTGAGATAGGAGTTTTTATCGTAAGAATTAAGGTCAGGTATGTATAGTTAAACTACCTGTCCAAGTGTCCACCATTTAGCACCTCAAGGATAGCTTTCTTCACTTTTGCACGAACAACACCCCAATGGTTTTTATAAAACCCAGCTCCAAAGCCATCAGGCCTTGGAGATTTAAATGATGATATCTCTTAAGGCCCTCTCCACTTCCTCTTCAGTAAATAACCTCTCCATTCTCAGCTTCATATCCTCAGAAACATTGGCCTCCACACAGCTTAGACAATCACCAATTTTCTCATTTGTAGGGCAAGAAGAAGAGTAGATATCTGCATAGTAATTTCTAAGCGTTTCTGCAACAACTTTTGGTTTTGTCACAACCACCCTTGTACATCTTTTGTTTTACTAATAAAGTTCCTCTTCTTCCTCTGATTTACACAAGCATGGAAGAACTTCATGTTCCTATCTCCCTTTTGTAGTCAATGCCTTTTTGCCCTCTGTTACCATGCTAAATTTTCCTGTTCTAGCAATTTTTCCACTTCTTTTTTTTTCCTTTGAATTTCCTCCAACTGTTCTTGCCCCCAACTTCCTTTAACACCCTCAACTGCTCAATTTTCTCTTCAATATCTCTTTATCTTTCCTTTGTCAAGTTTCTACTCCACTTCTTTAGGGCCCCTTTACAACTTGCTAACTGGTGCAACACCCCTTGCATATAGCCTGTAGGACCCCTATTCCTCCTCCACTCATGCTCAATTACACTGTTACACCCCTCCTCCAAGTCCCACCTCATAGTTAAAGTTGTACCCCTACTATTTCATCCCCCCTTTATCTCCACTGCTTGAACTGATCAATAAGGACTATGATCAGAACACACAGTAGCCAAAACCTCCACCTTTGCATCAGAGCTCATACCCGGCCAATGGTAATTAGCTACCCCACGATTCAACCTCTCCTTGACAAAAGTGTCATCCACATGCCCATTCCACCAAGTAAACATATCACCCCTCCATCCCAGATCAGATAGATTTCCCTTCTCCAAGGACTGTCGAAACAGATCCATTTGGTCTTCACTTTTATAAGCGGCTATCGAGCTGCTACAGTAATGAATAGTATATTTTTGTCCATTCGTGTAATTCTTCCGTTTATTTTTTTTCATGCCAATTTTAGCCTTATGTTAATTAAGTTAGTGGATGTATTTCCATGTAGTTTAGGGATATATTTATTTTTTAGTCATCTCTCTCTCTCTCTCTCTCTCTCTCTCTCTCCACAGACCCAAAACACTGCCCCACATCCCCTCTCCAACTCGCGTTGCCGTCGCCTCTCCGCGCCGCTGTCCAACTCCGGTAGGGCCATTTTTTTCGAATGCTTACAGATCTCTAGATCAGTAAAATTCGCCACCTCTATCTTTCTTTTTATTTTCTAATTTTTCACAAGTTTCTTTTTCGAAACCCTACGAATATGAAACTCCATCTTTCATAAGCTCCATCTTTCAGAAGCTCCATCTTTCAGATTTGAGATTTTTATTTTTATTTTTATTTTTATTATTTTGTTCTTTCGCTTGATATGTGTTGGTTTGTTCTTCTTGATGTAAGCAGGGTTCCCCTCACATCGGTGACCAAACCGACTCAGGACTATGACCAGGCATGGGGGAGCTTAAGGGGTGTTGGTGGAGTTGTGGTGGCGAGGGGGTAGGTTGATGGCTCGATGATGTTCGACGGTGGAGCTAGAGGCTGACCACGATGGCGAGAAGGAGAAAACCCATTTCGGGTTGCTCGCATGCGACTAGGGGAGGAGCTGCCAAGGGGCTTCGACAATGGGGTTTGGTCGCCGGCATGAGGAGAAGCCGGTGAGGTGGTCGGTGACGCCTTATGGTGGCGCATGGCGGCGCTGGGCTTCTTGAGGAAGGAGATCGGGTAAGGGGAGAGGGAGGTCATCGAGTGTGGAATGAGGGGCGATGGTGTAGGCAGGTGGTGGAAGGGTTTGCGCTAGCTAGCAAAGGGTGGCATTGATGTGCTCGGCGAAGGAGAAGGAAGAGAAAAGAAAAATAAAGAAAAGATAAGAAAAGAAGAAAAATGAAGATGGGGCAGCGGTGCAGCAGGGGAGAGGAAAAAAATGATGAAGCCCTAGGGCTTTTGCCTAAACGGCACCATTTCACCACAAGGGGTTGGGCTCCCTCACTCACACGAGCTGGGTAGGGCTATTTTTGTTTTTTTTCAAATGCTTACAAATCTCTAGATTTCTTCTTCGGATCTAAAAACGTTAATATTTACTTCTTTTTGTTTTTATGTATTTGTTTTTCCTTTTTTTTTTTGGTTCAATATGCATTTTCTCAAACTTGATTTGAGATATTATTTCTCAAATCTGAAAATGTTTTTTTTTTCATTTTATATGTGGACTATTTTTTCGCTATTATCTTTTTCTCATACTTGGAAATAATATTTATTTTTTGTTTTATTACTCTTAGGTTATATTTTTCAGATCTGTAAATTTCTTCTTCTTCTTTCATTTGATATATACTGGTATGTTCTTCTCCATTTGTTTTATCCCCCTCTCTGTTGCCGTTTCTTTATTTCTTGGCATTTTCCTTTCTGAACTCAAACATGTGATCTGATATGTTATTTCTGTCTTTTTTTTTTGTTGTTATCATTTTTTAAGTTGGATATTTGGTTGTTTTTTTTTTTAAGAATCCTTACAGATCCGAACTTCTATTCTCCACATCTGAAAATTTTCTTAGTTTCTCATTTCTGGTTTTATATATATATTTCTCTTCCTCTGGTTCGATATGAATTTTCCTTTGTGATTTTAGCATATTTTTTTTCGACCTCACAGGTCTAAGAGTTTATTTCTCAGATTTGGAAGTTTTTTTTTTTTTTTTTTTAAGATTTGAAATTTTTTTTTTATTATTGTTGTTTGTATATTAATTTTTCCCTTTTCTTTTGTTCATATTCAACATAAAAAGTTGCTTTGTTCTTCTCTTTTTGTTGGAAGTTTTTATATATCCACTTTATTTTAGTTTATTTACATTTTTCAACCTCGGTTCAAATAAATGGTGGTATTTTTTGGTTGGGTTTCTGAAAAGAGTAGAAGTTTCTTATTTATTTGTTTAATTGGATGTTATGATCTTTTTGGCTTTATTTATTTATTTTTAATTGTTGATGTTTGGGGGAAGGGGATGGTTTGAGTCTTGGGAAAATGGATCAGCTGATGAGATTCTTGTGTTAGTCAGTCAGGTTGAGTGTTGGAGATGAGGATGGTTTGAGTGTCCGGGGGTCAAGGTGATGGCTTTATTTGTGTCAGTCCATTTGTTTTTTCTTTTTTCTCTTTCCTTCTGTGACCGTCTAGTGGTTGAGGGTTTTTTGGTGTCAATGTGTTACTTGGTGTATTAGTGCAGTGATTTTCCTTTTCTTATGTCTCCGTCAAGTGTTTTTTCTTTTCTTGTATCTCCGTCTGTTTAATTTGTGTCAGTTGGTCAATGTTTTTTTCATTGTTATTCTGGAGTGATTGTGTTTTATTTCTTTGCATAGTTACATCTTTTACCCTTAGTTTATATGAGAAAAGCTATTTACAACTGTGAATTGTGCAACCGCCGCGTAACCGTTTTGAAAAAAGTGAATAAAACATGGGATCCATATGAAAAAAATTAATTTTTTAATAGTAGACTCTACTTTTTTTCAAAATGATTACGCGGCATTTACGCACTTCACGGTTGTATATAGAATTACTCAATTTATATAAATAGTAATGCGTCTTTTTATTAAAAAAAAATTAAATTCACTCAACTAGATAAACGTGTTTTGCACGTTACCTTCCTAGTGTCTATATGTATATATGTGTGTATGTGTGTTGATGGTAAGTTGTTTTTCCACTTGGATTGACAATTTGATATCATAGTGAAAATACACCAACCAACTTAACCAGACAATATTATCACATGTCGAGAAAATATAAGAGCGATCGGTCCATTAATGCGCACTTTACTGAAAACTGGTAAATGCCCACCATCTCAATTTGACTGACTCTTATTTTATAGAAGAGAAATTATATTTGAAAAAATATATTTACAATCGTGAATTATGTAACTATCGCGTAATTATTTTAAAAAAATATGTAACCGTCGCACAATCGCTTTAAAAAAATAAATAAAATATGAAACTCATATGAAAAAAATTAATTTTTTAATAGTGGACCTCATTCTTTTTCAAAGAAATTACGCGGCGTTTACGCACTTCACGTTGTATGTAGAATTACTCATTATATTTACAGTCTTAATATGTGTAAATTTCTACGTATTCATTTTGAAAATAATAGATAAATTTAAAATTCACATGAAAAAAATTATTTTTTAATGATTGACCATACTTCTTTTCAAAAGGAATGCGCAAGACTTGCACACTTTAAAACTGTATTTAACACTACTCTTTCATAATTTTATCCATTATATATTTCCTTCCCATATTTTATTAATAGATTAACAGATATTTTGACACATTTCTAAAAAAAATAATACAACTAGATGGATTTTAAATTAAAAACTGAGAATTAGTCAAAGATTCATATAAGCCAAAAACCAAAAGACAAGAAAAAAAATAGAGAAAAAAAAAATTAGATACCAAAAATATTGTAAAAAAGAAACCTACGAGTTAAAAAATAATAAAAAAAAAAAGAAAAAAAAAAGTATATTCATCATTTGTTTTATCATCGTCTCATCATTTCATGATATGATATTAAATGATAGGTTCACAAGTGAAAGAGAATAAATAGTCTCCAATTATCTAATATAACATCATGAGATAATGAGAGAATTATGAAAAAATAGATGATGAGTAGCATTACTCAAAAAAAAAAAAAAAAAAGGTGTCACCCAGATTGGGACCCCTTTTTTAATTTTTATTTTTTTTCAAATTACAATTTTCTGAACTATCTATGGCTTTATTTTTCATTCTCTCTCTTGATTTCTCATCTTGGCTTTCTACGAAAATACTTGCTATCTTACTTTAAAATTACTTTTATAATTTCAAAGTTTTTAAAGTTTCTTAAACTATTTTGTCACGTGTGTACCTCCACATGTTGAATCAAACATTGGTTTTTCTACATGCATCTATAAAATCATATTTTTTTGAAGATTGATTTTACATATCAAGAAAAACTATCACATTGGATTATGCATCTTTGAGTCAAATAATAAAAAAATATTATTATTTATTTTTTTCCTAATTTTTTTATTTTACAATTAGCACCATTACAAATTTTATCATTTAGCAACCACTATAATTTTTTTCCTAAAATTCTATCCGTTGGTAGAGAGAGAGAGGGAGGAGAGAGAAAAAATAATAAAATAAGATTTAGAGAGCGAACAGTGCATCTTCAAATTTATAGAATTACTATTCATAATTATGTAAATTTATGAATATGAATAATCCAATATAACCCAATTTAAGGTTATATTATGTAAATATATAAATATATATACATATACATATACAGATGATAATCCAATGCTAGTTTACACGTCCTATTTTGCATATTTCACTCTTGCCCTAGTTTGTTTAGAGTAATACTACATACAATCGTGGAATGCGCAAATGCCGTGCAGTCGCTTTGAAAAAGAGTGGGGTCCACAATTAAAAAATTAATTTCTTTTTATGTGGATCTCATATTTATTCATTTTTTTCAAAGCGACTGCACGGTGCTTACACACTCACGACTGCAAGTATCATTTCTCGTTTGTTTATTTTTTAATTTTCTTGTGCACTCCCAAAGGCAAAAACATCCCACTAACCTTGTCTCCGCTGTCAAAACAGCTCACTATCTCAATGATACTCATTTATGATTTGGCCTCTCAATAAATGGGTAATGATACACTTCATTTATTACCGTTCTAATACCTAGTTATTTTTTTCTTCTTTTGCTCTTTGAGTTTCAAAAACACTATCAGAAAGAAACCACACCTCCCGTGGGCGGGTACTGATTGAAGCTTAACTTGGTATCAAACTTATAATTTTTTTATAATTTTATATTAAAATAGAAAATATTTTAAAAAAATTAAATTTATTTTTAATTAAATTATATGATTATGTTAGTTGATTGAATTTATTTTCTACTAAATTATGCAAGAAGGTCATGTTATGAGATTTTTAAAAAGCAAAAGAAAAAAAATAGCTAAATAGTAAAGAATTAGTAAAGAAAGTATAAATGTATCATTATCCCTCAACAAATACTTCAATGCTAAGGGAACTCGTTGGGAGAAGTGTGACTGAGAGTGCAAGAAGATCACTTTAATAGCAATATCAGCTCTAAGGATAGCAGCATCAAAGCAAACAGCATTTATGTTGCCAGCTCCGAATGTCTCCTTTAGTAGGACTAAGGTCCGTGTAGCCAAGGGTCAAGACCAATCCCTCAGCCAATTTAATTATTTTTCCATACTTTTGGATACCAAAACTGCTTTTAAAAGGAGCACAAACCAAGGGAAGGAGATCGGAGATTGAAACTTCTTATCTTCATGAGTTGATGTAATCATACTTTGAGATACCAAAACTGCTTAAAAAGGGTTTGAAGGGTCTGAAAATTCTACCTTTTCTTGAGAAAAAAGGGTACAGAATGGACAGATCATGATCATCTGCAGTGTTCATGTATTACTATTTGATATCATATAGCACGAAGTGCTACAAAATGGGGGAAATGGGATATCCCTTGAATGATACAGATAAATTTCCAAAAACAAACTTATATGTGAAAGGTCCAGCGGGTGCTATTTGTTTAGCAACCTCAGCAATCAGAGAGCCACTTTCCCGGACTTCCACTACACACTCTTGGCTCTTACAAAATGTGAAAAGAAAAAGGAATTAAAACGCATACGCAACTAAAACATATACAAATTCTCACTAATCTACCTCCCCAAATTTAAAATTGACCCCCTCCGAAGGTCTGACCAAATTGCCAACCAGCAGGCACCACGTTGTAGCTTGTCACAGTCCTGCCGTCGCTGGTGGTGACTTGGAAGGACAAGCTTTGGCCATTGAGATATGAGTTGCTCTGCCAGTTTTGGCCCCAGTTCCTTGACATTGGTCGCCACCCTGTTTTAGAGCCCTTGATCGAGACGGCATGGACATCCCCTGCACCGCCTACGTTGGTGATCAGGACCAGGTTGAAGTAAGAGTGGCCATTAATGGTGAATCTTATGCCTCCTTTCTTCACACAGGGCACTCTGTCATTACACAAGTGGGAAGACATTAGCAAAATAAGCAGCAGAGAGACATGTTGGGGTGTGGCTTCTGATTAAAAAAGTTGAGTTTAGTTATAATTCTCCAACCTTCTAAAGGCTACCGGCACTATTCCGGCGCGGTACTGTGCGATTTGCAAGAAAGCAGGCTCTGCCATATCGAAATGTTGGAGTGGAGGATTGCACCATCCACCATTGTCGTTGGACAAAGCGAAATTGGGCGGGCAGAAGTTTGTGGCGGTGACGGTGATGGTGCCAGGCAGGCACCATCTGGGGTCATTGTTGCATCGCATTTCATAACAAGCACCGCAGGTCAAGCCATTGTTGAACAAAGCTGTGCTTAGAGCTGCAGTGTTGGTTCCATACCCCTGACTGTACAAGTTCCCATACCCACATGCACCTCCTGCAAAACGCAAACATCAAACACAATTCTCCAAAAAGATAAAAGTGTGACCGAATTTGCTAAGGTTTGGGACATACCCATTGTGCCTGAAGCATCACCACCGCCGTAGAAAGTGGCGTGAGCACTCTCCCATCCTCCATAATCGGCGGTAGTTCCATGCAAGTGTAGCTGAAGAATGAAAAGAAGTAGAGCAAAGGAGATTGCCTGAGCTGCTGCCATTACAAGGCTTTTTCTTTAATGTTTGGAAAGCAGAGGAGCTTGGACAGGGCAGGTTTAGTTTACTTGTGGTGTAATGGTGCACGAGGGGTTTTCTATTTATAAGGAAACAGAGTTACAGACAATAAGCCTAGGTGGGGATTGACAGCCGGCCAAAGCCACAAAACAATTCGAGAAAACGAAGCGCACATGCGCTGGTTGGTTCTTGTTGGGGGTTACCAACTGCCAAGCCCCGTGGACCAGACCTTTCTGACTCTGCACATGTATTTCTCAACTGCTTTTTACATCTTTGAATAAATTACTAATACATAAGTGTATGTTTTCTTTGTTGCCTCTGGTTTGGGAAAGCTCATCTCAATTTTCTACCTCAATGTTTCTTATCCATGAGTAAAAACTTGGTCACTTAATATGGGTACTGTTGAGAAGTCTCGGACGGCGGAGGAATAAACTCATCCTGGTCTTTATAAAGAGTTATCTCACTCCTCCTATTAGACCATTTATGAGAAAAAATGGGTGTCTCTATAGGTACATGAAGCATTGAATTTGCACTTTCATTTGAAGCATGTGTAGGGTCTTAAGCAGATTATGGTATCTTTGCACATGGGAGGAAATCTTGGGTACTGAAAACATGGGGTTCCTAATTGGGATTTGACCCCATTTGAACTCTTTAAGACTGCTTCGGTTCAGATTTAGACTTCTTATAATATCTAGACACCCAACTTTCAAATTATTAAACTCATCTTAATTCAAAACTTCTTTGCACGTAGGGTCCACAAATTTTTCAACTCAACATCTCTTTACATGTGGAATCTACAATATTTTTCAACTTTCTATAAATATATCTAAACTAATTTTTGCATTCAAACATATCTAAACTTATTTTAAGTGGGCTTTATAGAACTCACTCCACCATATCAACTCATTACTATTCATAGATAATTCAACTTAGCTCAACATCCAAACGCAGCCTAAAGCCTAAGGCGAAAGAAAAATAACATATAAAGTGAACTCTTATACGAAATCATATTTATAGTTGCCTAGAGTTCACTATAAAATGTTGTCTTTGGTGTGTTTATCTCTTTCAGTGTAGGTCTTGGAGTTCGGATAACTATAGAGGATCTTCAATCATGCTAATCGAGATCGTGCACTTCTTCTTCTTCTTCTTCTTCTTCTTCTTGGGTTTTTAATACCCGTGGTGCTCAAATTATAGCTCTTTAAGCTGGATTGGGAGATATCATGCTTTCCAGTTCACCAAAATAGATAAGCATTTATTTTGGAAGCACTTTTGGTTCCCTATGCTTTTTTAAGCCTGTGGAATGTGAGTAGCTAGTTGTAGACAAAGACGTAACTGTGCGTTGTGAGAAAGGACGACCCACCCACAAGTCATCTGTGGCTTTCAAGTTTAGACGTGCATGTTTATGTCAATCACAACAAAAATGTAAGGGGAGATGTTAAGATTTAAAATGTATGATTGATATATAAGAATGACTTGAAAGGAAAATAATTTAGAAAAAAAGTTAGACTTGTTCGAAAAAATCTACATTTTGACGATGGATCTCAATTTTTTTAGAGGAAGAAGTGCAACAGTTTTAAAGAAATTTTATAAAAGTAAATTTATAAATTAACGTAACTTCATATGATACGTTAGATTCACTTTATAATAAAAGTAAGTTTATAATATGATATATCACATCAAGCCACATCGATTTATGAGTTTATTTTTATAAAATCATTTTGTAGCTAAAACATTTATCTGTTTTATCTTTCAAAACTTGCAACATATTTATATACCTAAACTTACATCGAGTATTATTCAACTAAGAATAACAAAATTTAGGACGAAGAACGACTCTATCCTTAATTACCTCCCACGTTATTTCACCGAATGGACATGCATTTCTATATGTTATATTGATTGTTTTTTAAATTCATTTTCCACCGAAATATAGATTTTCGAGTCTGACGTGGGTGTGGCAGACACCAAGCGTGAGAAAATGTCCAACTTTTGTTGGATGTTCGGTCACATGGATTGCCGACCTTTTATAAATGATCGGATGCCGACTTGAATATGTTTAACCGGACAGGGCAAGTAAAAGCATAGAGTTAACTTAGTGGTTGTGGCTATGGTGCCATATCATTCTTTTTTCTGAAATCATAGCTAGGCCCCCCAAAATAATGGCACTTCATTCAAGTATTTAGGTACTCACCAAATCATCTATATATAACAATTCTCGACGGTTTCATTTGCAGTTACTACTCTCTTTTCAGATGTATTAAACTTAACAGAAATGTTTTGGGTCCCGAATTTGGGATCCAAAAAGTGTCACGAATGATTTTTTTTTTCTTAGTGATTAAGAAAGTGTTTTTTAATAATATTATGAATTTTTTATTTTTTTTTAAATATTTATGATGTTTAAAAAAATACATAAAAAAAATATAAAAAAAAATGAAATGTGCTATTCGACATTCGGGCCACTTTTTCGGTAGCTCTAAACTTAAACTATATTTCCTAATAAAAGTGAAGAACTTTTATGAATGTCTTATATGAAGTTGTATATATAGGCCGGCTGAACATTTTTTCAATGAAAGCAAGGTTGATTAACGTTCATGAATGTCTTACTTGCTTATATATATATATATATATATATATATATATTTATATATATTTATATATATAAAAGTACTATAGTTATAAAGAGATTTTATAAATGTAAATTTATAAATTGACATGACTTCATACGATACGTTATATTTACTTTACAATAATTTTAAATAATCTAATTATAATAAAGATATCACATCAAATTACGTCAATTTGTAAATTTATTTTTATAAAATATCGATGAAAATATTTCTCATTTCTTGACTTTTGATTATGAGCAATTAGAGACAAAACCAGAGGTTGTGGATAGTGATATTATAACGAAGATGTGTGCCAATATTTTGTTTATAACTAAAGAACAAACAACATTCCACGTTTCATCAATCGATACGAGGGCCGTTCAGACATGATTAATTACTAAAAAGGAAAACAGTGAAGCATCCTTTTTAGCTGGTTTTAGAGCATCATGTATAGTTGTGGTAGCATCATCAACTTTCATGATTCATATCGACCTATTTTTATATTCCCAGATTATAAAACTAACTTTCATCACTTTTCACCGACTTATTCATGGATGACATAATGGCAGTTGAATCCAACTGTGACCATGACCTATTTCTTCTGAAATTCTGGCATTCCCATCTCATATTATCAGTGATTAGCTAAATTTAGTAGATCAGAAGAGATTTCCAAACTTTCCTCCATTATATCATGGCTTATGTTCAATTCTGGTATGCTGAAGTGTGTCCACACTATCGCTACAAAAACAGCCTCACGCGATGTCGAGTACCATCATAAAAGACTTCAGAGAAAAAGTAAAACAAAAAGTAGAATCGCTCACACATGACATAAGATTTACGTGGTTCATCAGCATGCCTACATCCACAGAGCTGTAAAGGATTTTAGTCAGATGATAATTAATGATACAGGCAACCGTGTAAGAATTTAATATAATATATAATAAACTCTAATTAGAGTGTCGGGTCGGATCAATAGCTAAAACGGGTCAAAAAAAATTTATGGTCACTCTGGTTTGGGCCTATCAGCCAAAGTCTCATTGAAAATTTATAAAAGAAAATTATAAAAGATCATTGTCGAATCGGATCATCAAATCGCTGCAAACACAACCAAGCTCCATAGAAGCCCGACTGATACAAATGTTTATCATTTGAGCTGCAATTGTTTACAAACTGATATAGAATATAGTTTTTCCAACGTATTAAAAATGTAAAAGTTTGTCATCTTCTTCTGGTTCAGGCAACAAAGTAACCTTAAGTTAATAATCTTCAGTTGGGGGTGGTGGCTACATCATCATGTTGGTCCTACCATGTTGAAGGCACATGCAAGGTCTGGCTTTGCGGCTCCTAATATTCATGTACCATTTGTAATCAATTTTGGAGGCATTCATCTACCATGTTTTTTTAATGTATGTAATTCTGATAAAAGATAACAAAATGAAACAAAAAATGATCAAAACAAGACAAATAAAAAGACCAACATTTTAACATAGAAATTATACTTCAGAACTTGAGAAAGCATCTTCCTTTTGCTCCTACCCAAATGTTATTGGCATTTTCAGAACATTGCTCTTTGGCTGCAACATGATTCTTTGTCTGATCTTGAAGAGGTACTGTGTTGTGTTTTGAGGCTTTTTCAGAACCTTTTTGGATTTTTGAGAGGGTGAAGGAACTGCAATGTAGATTGCAATAATCATTTCAAGATTGTCTTAAGGATCATGTTCTCAATGGTCTGTCTAAAGTCGAACACTACAAATTTTGTATTGTCTCATTTCTTAAATTTTATGCAACATCTCTCTATTTCTTTAACATTTTAGATTATGGGTGTCTGTGGTTCAAAAGAAAAATATAAAGACATGGAAAGAAATTCTAAACAATACCAGTTTATCATCATGTGCTCATCACCATTCACCATCCTTTTTTTTTTCCCAAAACAAAACCATAAATTTACCCATGAAACTTTCAAATTTTCCATTGTTTTTCTTCTAAGTTGATATGTAAATTTAGCACATGCTTTCTTTCTTTTTCTTGGATGGTAAAAATCTGTCATTGCACTGCAACAAGTGTATCTAAACTAGGCAAATAGTTAGTTGAGCAGTGTCTTAAAAGCCATACATATTTTTTAATACAATAGCTATATCTGCTGTATGCAATACTGTAATTTATTGATCATGATTGAGGTAGATACAGTGCAGCAACCCCTACCCCTGGACCAAAGGAAAAGGAGGAATAGGTGCCTTTAAATTTGCCTTGTCATACCCCATAGCAGAAGCAATCAGAGGTAGGAACAATCTGAGCCACAAGAAACAGAAATTTCTTATTTTTTTTATGGTTTATTTTGAAGAAATGTAGGGTAGGAAATGGACCTGTAATCTAGAGGATAAGACATATCATTGTCTAACCGAAATCTATATTCAGAAGATTGCAAGAGCTTTGTCTAGTTTTTGTTGTTGATTTAGGGGTCAAGGAATGTGCCCTTCACAAAGGTATTGTACATTAGTCCTGCTGGCATGAGAATGCAACTTCCAACCAGATGTTGGGGTTCCCATTTCCTTATTAAAATTTAGTAAGAAGGTGGCCACAAATCTAAACCAGACAGGCCCCCACTCGAGATTCCTTGAAGGTGATGCTCAAGTCTTAAATACGGCTCCACATTCTGCAGTATTGTGTGACCACTTATGGTTGAAAACGGACATACTAAACCCAAGTTTTGAACTCAGTTAACTTAGAGCAATTAATCAGGTGTACTGTAAAATGGGACAATCAAACAGTATCTGAAGCACTTATTGAACCAACTCCTATTAACACAGAACGACAAACTGTTGGATTTGTAGAGTCTGGTTTATTCTTGTGGCAACCCGATTTGATGAACATATCCGACAAGGATTAGTTACAGTTTTTGGTGAAGTTTTACTGAGGCTTGGGCCATAGGGTGTAGATTTTGAATAACGTATAAATTGTGAAAATAAGGTTTCCGCCTTACAACCCTTTATATCTAGAACAATGTATTTCACCTCAAAGTGTATTTTATCATTCTTCAAGATAATCAAATCCTATGCAACTTTATGGACGTAGACACGTTATTGAACTACGTTAATTTTGTGTCATGTGATTGATTATTTGTTGATTTCGTATTTACTTTTACCTTTTCTGTCATCATTTTCACAACACAAACAATGCACTACTCCCTGCAATGGCTCTAATAACAGGTCTAGCTGCAGGATACGATATCAGAAGCCAAAAGAAGAGTCATCGCCACTAACTTTTGAAAGCTAACTTGAGGCTTAATATGTTATCTATTTAAATTTTGTTTCTTCGTTTTACTCCATCTGATTATCAAATCCAGAGCTGAGAGCAGCTGTACCTGGAGATTGGAAGACTGAAAAGAGAACTGGTCAAAAGAAGATATATACCAGGACAATACAAGAAGGGAAATTAAAATATCAGTTTATCCACTTCAGTACTGGCCTTCTTTGTGAGAGCATATATTTTCTGCTGAATAACATGAAAGGCAGGCATTGTGAAAAGAATAAATATAGATAG
The DNA here is from genome assembly GCA_022457165.1 of Juglans mandshurica. Classification (NCBI taxonomy): domain Eukaryota; kingdom Viridiplantae; phylum Streptophyta; class Magnoliopsida; order Fagales; family Juglandaceae; genus Juglans; species Juglans mandshurica. The sequence continues at coordinate 16,562,278 of CM039633.1, forward strand.
AAATCACTATTAGAAGCATCTATTTTGCACACATGATGTGGCATCATCTAGACCACACATCTCTCCAAGTGAGTGTTGGGAATAATCAACTAGAAACAACCACGCAGTGAGTGCAAAGTGTGCACTGATATAATAACTTCTCTCTAACATTACTCTTGTGAAAATGTTTGCAGCACACAGTTCTTCCATCTTTTAACATCCAATAGCCCGACCCAGTGCTGGGCATAACCACTCTAAAGCTTTATATCCTGTTTAAAAAGCATAGTACAGTACAATATGAAATACTGAGAAATATTCTAATCATGAAGAAATTATATAAAAGTAATCTCCTAACCTGACGTAATTTGATATGATTCATTAGATAGTAAAATTATTTTTATTATAAAATATATTTAATATATCACATAAAATTACGTCAATTTATAAATTATTTTTATGTAATTATTTTTTATAGTTATAATACTTCTCGAAAAAAGTTTTTCATTCAAAAAAAAAAGAGATTATAACGTAAAGTGTTACCGATGATTATTATACTGGTAAGGATTAACATGTTAAATTTCTATGATACAGTTTATACAAACCATATTCTTACATTTGTGAGCCATCGATGACAATTTCTTTTTCAAATTTTAATTTTCTTAAGAACAAGAATGATTTTTTTTTTCGATTTTTTTTTTAAAAAATTCAATAATTAAGAACAAAAATTGAAAAATGTAAATTAGAAAACGGGTGCTCCCTTGCTCTTAAACTCTCTCGCTTTAACCCGTCGTTTTCATCCAAAAAAGGCTCAAAATCCCCAAATTTTTATTTTTATTTTTGGGTCTTATGGTTTCGATTCCATCGCGTTTGCGTTAATGGACGCGGATATTTGCCGGTGGATTGCGGAATTCTTGCTGCGAAACACGGTTCAAGACCATGCGATCAAGAAGCTCCTCCAAGTCCTGCCGGTCTCGACCGACTCGCGCTTCAAGAAGACGGTGCTCCTACGCACGATCCAGGCCGATATATCGGACGCTTCGATGACCGAGACGACCCTCGATAAGCTGGAAATGATGGAGCAGTACGACCGGGACGACGGGATCGAGATCTCGGACTTACTGAAAACGGCATATTGCGCTGTCGCGGTGGAGTGCGCGGTGAAACACCTGGAGGGGAGCCCCCATGGTCCCGGGAAGTACTTCGAGGCTGTGAAGAGGGTTTTTAAGGACAGAGTCGGTGATTTGGAGAGGTTGGGGAAGAGTGAGTTGGTGACAAGTGAGTTGAGGCGGCTGGGGGACGAATTGGAGGGGGCAATTGGGGACGCCAATGTAGCGAGGAGGCTGTTGAAGGTGAATACGAGGAACCGGGCTTTGGAAGCGGTTAAGGTTTACTTGGAGCAGGCATGGGCGCTTCTGGATCCTCCGTTTCTCATGTTGGCTGCGGTGCTGACCGAGCCCTCGGCTGTTCAGACGGTGGACCGGACTGAAGGAGAGCCGGCGGCAAAGAATGCATCTAATGCTGGTCAGCATGCGATTGAATTAGCTGGGAAGAAGATGAACGGCGTTGAGGAAGTGGGGCTAAGGACGACTAATTTGGATGAATTGGCTACAAGGATGGTGAACCAGGTTGAAGAGGTGGCGGTGGGTACGCCTAATGCGGGTATGGCTGCAAAGCCGGTGAGCCAGGTCGCAAAGGTGGCTGCGGGTACGCCAAATGTGGGTGATTTAGCCGCGAAGCTGGTAAACGGTGTTGGAGGAGAGCTGGCGGCAGGTAATATGCCTAATGCCAGTCCGGATGTGGGTGAATTGACTGCAAATACCGTGAACCAGGTTGAAGAAGTGGCGGGGAATATACCCAATGCCAATGACTTGGCTGTGCATACGGAAAATCGGGTGGAGGGAGAGCTCGCGGTGAATACATCTAGTGTGGACCAGGATGTGGGGGAATTAGGTGTAAAGGCGGCTAATCGGGTGGCGATGAATACACTAAATGGGGATGAATTGGCGCCAAAGACGGTCAACCAGTTTGAAGAGTTGGTGGTGAGATTTTCAAATCCGAGTCAGGAGTTGCGCGAAAATGATAAGCCTGAGTCGTGCGATGGAGAGGGAAAAAGATCGGTAGCTTTGCCGAGTGGAAGTTGGGGCTCCATTATCAGGAATAGAGCCGCTGATGGGAGAGAGAATGGTAAATTCAATCGTACTTTTTTTTTTTTAATGCGCGAATGGATGTTCATTGTCTACGGGCTTTTAGCTATGTGAGTCGCCATCACCTATTATTACGCTTTGAAAACTACATTACTGACCGTTTGGTCGATAATTAAGCATAAATTCAGTCCTTTCATTTCTTTCTTTGTCACTGGATATTCAGGAGTTTGATGGAGTAAATGAAAAATTGTTTTGTTCGAAGGGAGATACCTCTGCGCGCCCGTGTGGGTTAAATTCTTTTTCACTCACAAACTTGTCAAAGTTATCAAATTTCTGTAATTTTGTCTGTCCCGTTTGTTTCTGTAGATGAGTTGATATAACAGTTAAAAAATGAATAAAATATTATTAGAATATATTTTTTTAATATTTTTATTATTTTGAGATTTGAAAAAATTGAATTGTTTATTTTATTTCATGCGAAAATTTGATAAAGTTGTAATGATGAGATGATATGAGATGCGTGGGATGAGATGTGTTGTGAAAACAAATGAGTAAATGTATCTATCGTCATCCTTCTACTTGCTTGTCCCGCAATCAGCTTAGTTATTTCCCGGGCTTGGTTATAATATTTTTGAGCTTTACATTTATAATAGCTAATAATTATTTTCTCACTTTTGGTTTTTTGCATCCTCCCCCAATCATTTGGCTTAGGGATACAGCAGGGGAATGTGCTGCCTAGGCGCAAGCCTGCTGTGTGGCATAAACGCTCAAAAGGAGGAGTTAAGATTACAGATACTGAGGAAGTGGACACTGACTTATCATGTAGCAAATATGATTCCCTGCCTACCCCTGAAGTTAATAAAGTACGAGAAGCACTTAAATCCAGTTCTTTAGAATTGCAAGCAGTGGTGAAGGACCCTCTTCCTGATGTATTGCGGTTCGCTGAAACTGTAATTTCTGACAAGCTGACAAAAGATAATGAGCACGAACCTTCGGTAGAAAATCAGAGCGAGAGAGGCGGAGATCCACCCAATCCATCTTTTAAAAAGAGCATTGAACCTGCAGAAATTAATGACTGTACTTGCGAAAATCAGTCCTGCAGTCATCAGGGCAATGCTCCTCAACCAAGGCTAATGGAACGGAATAGCACTGCTCGTACTTATGAGGTATGTATGCTCATGTTTTGCTGCTCCAATCTACTGGTTGTTTTCAAATTGTGTGGACAGTGTGGTAAATGGGATCATAATTCCATGTTACCTGCAAAGAGTTTATGTTTATATGTATATAACATATTTTGTCTCATTATGTCTCACATTAATTTGCATTTTCCTTAACACCTATTAATTATGTATTGAGCATAATAAGCCTATTATCATCTGTTAAAGTTGTTTTTTCTGTTTCAATTGGAAAGCATCAAGTCCTCGGGTCTTGGTAACATATGTTTGGGTGTATGCCTTGGCATTTGTTTGCTTGTTAGACATCTCATGCTATACCATATCTTACCAGTCAAACACAAAACTCATGCTAAACTATATCACTGAACGAGTTTTTAGCCCATTACCATATGAGGTATCTGAATCCTCCCGAATCCTCTAGCAATGTTTTACTGACATTAGTTGTCAACATATTTACCTATGGATACAGCACTAGGAGGGTTTGTCCCTTGAAGATCTCAGTATTCTATACCTTAGGAGAGTAATTTAGCAGCCAACACTTTTATTTAGAAAAAAAAAGGTAAGTCAGCAGTCAATCTATATTTGGAGCCCTGGCTGTTGTACTCTTCTAGCCTTTGTAGGTGATATGGTTTAGGAAGTAGCCTTCACTTTTTTATTTAGAAAGTGTCGTCATATGTATAACTTTCCTATATGTATGAAAGAGGGGAATGAATACTCCACATCTTCTAACATCATCATCATTATTTTGATTATTACTTTTTTCTTTTATACTTTTTTGAATCCAAGTTAAGTAGTGGAAAGCGTTCTCGTTAAAATCATGCCAAGAGCGTGAATTGATATTCTAGTGTGTGAGAGTGTTTAATAATTCTCTTGATTTATTACTATTCTTTTAGTCTAAATTTTGTTGATAAGTTGACGTATATATCTCTTTGCTTATTAAGATAATTATCTTTCTTTGCAGTGGGAGGATTCAATAGAGGACTCACCCGAAGGAATGACCAATCATAGAAGTAGACTTCACTTACCAAGCCCAAGGAGAAAGAATGTTTTGCCTTTACAGAAGTTTGAGAATGAAAACTTTCCTAAAAGGAGAAAAATAAAGAGATGGAGCTTGTTGGAGGAAGACACTTTAAGAACTGGTGTGCAGAAGTATGTGTTTGTTCTGATCATCGGAATGCGATACTAGAATTTATTTAGAATTTTATTGGAGTTCTAATTGATTAAGTTTCAAGAAGTATGTAGATATTCAAGTTCTCATTTTTCTTGCTTCCTTATAAAGGTACGGTAAAGGAAACTGGAAGCTCATCTTGAATTGCTACCGAGAAATTTTTGAAGAGAGGACAGAGGTAAATTATTGTTAGTCAGTTGCATTGCCTTAGTTGTCCTTGTGAGATTTGTGTACCAGGTATATAATTGGAAGTTACTGTGTTCAGGTTGATCTAAAGGACAAGTGGAGGAACATGACTCGGTCCTGACATGTGAAGTAGTCTGCAACTTTTTTGTATTTTGCTCAAAGTTGGTATATAACTTAGCAGTAGACTCCAACACAGGTTATACAACATCAGGAATACCCCCTTCCTCATGTTACTTATTTCCAATTTGCTTGAGATAGGTATATATTCTCTGGCCCCTCAATGCTCGTACTTTTAGCTAGATTACACAACACTATGGATGTGGATGAAATTAGAAGTATGTAGTGCTTGGATTGTGTATATGATATGTATATCTTGTTCATATGAATGAAATGTATGTAATTTGATGTAATGGTGTATTCAAATTGATGGAATGACCTAAAATCAAAGATTAGATAATTTGTCAAAGGATTTTTGGGTTTTATTACTCTTTTAGAAATAATGTATTTTTGTCAATGTTGTGCTCCACCACTGGACCTTCAGGTTGTGTTTGCTTGTTGCACACTGTTTCAAATGTGAATATTCCCCAGCATCGGTTAGTTGGATACTCTATTAACAACCCTCTCAAATCATTTGAGGCTGGCTTCCCACCTATTGCTCGGTATCCCTTCAATTGCGTCTTGCCTTGTTACAACCACCGGTGCCACATTTTGAATAGTCACGAACAGGCTGATATGCAATATAACATATGATAGAAATAAATGTTTTGTCATGTATCACTCTTATCAACAGTGTGCAGATGTGGCAATGTCTATAATCATTAGATTAGTTTTTATTTTTTTAAAATAATAAATTCAATGGTTGATATTCAGTATCATATTATCTTTTTATTTACATCATATAACATTTTCTTAAAAAGTCGTGAGTCCCAGGGTTGAGAAACTTCAAGGAACAAAGTATTTTCTCCAGAGAATGGCGGGCCGCTAAACTCCAAAGCAAATATATCAAAATTGGTATGTTTGGTTGGCTGTTAGTGGGCCAATTGCAAATTATTTTCGAGTTGGTGAGCCCAAATCTCAACTCTTTTTGTGTACTAGACAACTAAAATGACTGACGATGGACGCAGCTCTCTGGCCTGGAACGAAAAGAACAGAGGGAATAAGCCGACATGACCCCTTTTTTCCACATGTAAGTCCGTGGCAATTGGGATTTTCTCGCCAATATCAGTATCACTGAAAAATCTTCGACCCAGTCTCAGTTTCCTCGCACCAACCATTAGCAGTAACTGTAACAGCCGCCCTTCCCGCCATTTTTGACACTCTATATAAACCTTATAACCATACTTTGTGTCCCAAGACTCGAAAATAAACCAAAGAAAGGCCCTCCGAACCATGGCAAGGTTGGCAGCATACACAGTAGTGTTTCTCTGCGCGATGCTGGTGGTTGCTGTTCGTGTCGATGCAAAGCTAACGTGCGAGGAGGTGACAGTTGCTGACTCCATGTATCAGCTATGCGATTTTGGGAGGGACGGTGCCGGAGGCCTGTTGCGAGGGTATCAAGGCAGTCGATGCGGGTTCCAACACCGTTGAAGAAGACAGGGCCACATGCAGTTGCATCATGGATGGTCTTTCACATATCCTATTGATCAACTACGACTTAGTTGCCACACTGCCCGAGGCATGTGGCACTACTTGTCCCTACAAAATCACACCAACTACTGACTGTTCCAAGTAAATATATCATCTCTGCCTTTTTCTTTCTTGATCTAGCATTACCATTCGAATAGCATACTGATTTTATGGAATTTGATATTTGTTTTACAGGGTGGACTAAGGACGAAAATAAAGCTCCAAGGAAGCTAGTATCCGTGTGTTTTGAGCACAATGCTTTTGTTGTGTGACTGTGTCCATTATAAGGGATATCAAGTCATGTTGTATACGATTGCAGAACATGGTTTAATCTATTGAAATTCTATATACAAGCAATTAAGACAAGTTTTTGTATTTTAATAACCACGCGCAACCCAACATGATTGTCTCATTGCCATGCAAATCTTCACTCAAGAAGTGTGCATATAAGACACAGAGGAAGAGGGGAATCATTTTCAAATGAAGAACTGATTGGCTAAGGAGCTTGAGCTTGACCATCTTTGCCCTCCAATATCTAATCTCGGGAGGTTCCTCAGGCTGCTTTGTTTGATGGAAAATCAAGAAAAAAGAAATAAGCTCCAAAAAGATCTCTAATATTCTGTTTTTTACTCCATATAAATTTCTCAAAATCACGTGTTTATTGAGTTTTACACAGAAAAATATAAGTTAAAAAGAAAGAAAGAAAATGAACCAAGGGTCTTTCGAGTGCTGTGGGTCAAGGATGATAGGTTCAACAATAGTATTTTATAATTTGTAAATTCTAATCTTTAAAAATCTGAACAAATGGCTCTACTCCCATAAATTAGGGATGAGAGTTTAGGCCACAGGTTCAATAACAATATTTTGTTTATTGCCACATGACTATGAGGTCATTGGATCTCATGTGCCATGCACTTGATCGATAATCTAGAAGCCATACCAACTTAGTCTGATGATCGCAGGGGACGATACCCCACCAGGTTAAATGAACAAGAGCATCTTGTTTCAGTCAATGCAAGAGAGAGAGGAAGAAGCATTGGTGACAAAGTTTGCAAGAATCAACTTTAAACCAGATAAAAAGGAAAAGGATGACATCATGGCAGCATCCCAGCATCCAATGGGATTGACCTTTCGATCCCATTCTGAATGAATGGCATGAACATAGCAACTAACCTAAGGGAGATACCCCTTTTTGGGGCACAACCCTAAGAATAAACAACAAAGAACCAATCCATAACACCAATGGAATAAATAATAGAATAGTAGAGTACCTTCTCTAGCTCTAGATAACTAGATGTGAAGTCTATAAACAATCTAAGAGAAAGGCGGGCCATAAACAAGTCAGCAGGTCAGCAGCTTAGCAGCCAGTTTGTATCAAAATGTGGAGTTACTTCCACTCGCAGAAAGCGAGGGGCCTTCAGACTTCACAAGAGATGGTCCTTTGCCACTAATGTCAAGCCCCTGCAATCGGCCAAGGGGGTCATTCTGCATCATTTCTGAGAGTGGATGAGAATTTGATTGATGCAGTTGGTGAGTTGACATGCTAGATTGGGGGTGATTGAATGGAAATTGCATGTTCTGGTGGCCAGCAGCTCCTGGTTGTTGTGGAATTGGGAAAAATGTTGATGGGGTGTATGGCATTTGGTGCATTCCCAAGTTAAATGACTCTGAAGGGCTCATTAATTCCCCAGTGACAACTTTGAGCCTCTCAACTTCCTTCTTCAGTGCTTCATTCAGAGCTGTACAAAATCATGGACAAATTTCATACAAAACGTTTAGCCCAGGAAAAAAGTAGCATTGGAATCAATACATTGAATACGAGAAATCACTGAGAGAGATTATATAAAACAATTTTTATTTTCAGATATCACACTGACCGTCACGCAACTGAGCCTGTTGCTCCATAGCTTGTAAGCGAAGCTTAAGCTCTGTGTTTTCGGTACTCAAACCAGTTGTGTCCCTCTATATAAGAAAAAAAGAAGCAAAGAGGTCATAATCCTTGCCTAAACAGCAGCATATATGCATGTGTGTGCGCTTTGTGCGAAATAGCAAAAGAACTCTGAAAGCAACAAATAAAGATTTAAGATTGGCAGTGGAAAAATAGCATAAGATTCAAGAAAATTGTTACCGTCTTCTTTTTGGCTACAGAATTGCAATATTCTGCATAAGTGAAGAACCTTTTCAAGGGAGGAAGCAAATACAATAAGAATACATCACAAATAATCCTTTTATCATTTACAGGTAATGCCAGCTTCGGGAAGCATCTGCATGTCTTATTTTAAAATATGTTTCAAGTGCAGACATTTGTAGATAGCAAGCAAACATGAAATAGATTAATCATCATGCAAAAGCACAATAAGAAATCTCACTTTGGTTCTCGCATACAAGGGCTATGAGTATCTTTTCATCAATAAAAATCTTTTTTACTGATAAAAAAGGAAAGAAATTTCTATTTGGCACATCTTTTTTTTTTCTTTCTTCTTTTTAACAAACAAAAATATGCATGTCATCCAATGAAACATAATTAGACTTATCCATTTCCATTGTACTACACATGACAGCCAAAATAGCTCTTTGCCATGTTAAAAGGTAAGGATTAAAAAATGAAAACTTTAAAAAGAATATAGATCCACAGGCTGCCAAGGCTAACCTGGAATAGTGTGAGTTGGGCAGAAAGAGTGGTGGCCTCTGTCTGAAGGGTCTGAACCTTGCGCTCAAGTTCTAGTATATAACGGGCCTTTCTCTCTTTTGAGCGGGCAGCAGACTGGCGATTTGCCAATATCCTGCATACGTCGAATACAACGTCGGCTCAAGCTCCCAAGGGCCAATATGGCAAGAATACAGAAAACCGAAAATGAGTGGACAGGTACTGCGACATATGTTTCCTAGTATTGGTTTGTCCGTGCGTGTGCATGCGCTTTTTCTTAGACATGTGTTGTTTTGTGCACGTGTAACTGACAATACAGCAACAATCAATACTATGCAAGTTAATTTCCCAATGATTCATTTTTAATTTCTATAAGTTTGCATTTCCTAATTGAAACATATATTAAATCGATCACCATCTGTCATATATAGTGATATACAAGATGAAGTGGATTTAAATAATTGGACAAATCTTTGGAAAGACACTATATTTAAAGTAACTTGATTTTAAGTAACCTATCAAAAAAATTTTAAGTAACTTAATGATTATTATTATTTTCTGGTGGGCTAACTTAATGATTATTAATTAACATATCATAGAGCACGGAGAGATTTGCTAAAGAAATGGACTTTTATAGACAGAAGAATACTTTGACCAAGCAGCAGGAGAAGCATTATCTTTTAAATTATCAGGGGAAAAAATCCACGAACTTAAAGTTCAAATTATATCCAAATTATGTTTTGAGTTTCTTCGAAGTCACAAGTTATAAGCAACGAGGCTCCCTTCTCAGCCTTCTCAGCCTTCTTAGTACATAAATAGATGGTTATCAATGCGATCTTACATTGTCAAGTTAAAGTGACACAAATCAGAAAATGTTGGAAGACTATACATGCATACGTTAACATATACATATTCATGTGTGTCTGTGTGTGTATCCCAAAACATCGATTGCCATTAACTAAATATAAGGATGAAGAGAAAGCAACGAATATGATACTTCTTGTATCCCAATTAAAGACATTGACTGTAGCTTAGAAAGAGAGATGACTTAACAAAGGCAATCATTCCGCAGAAACTTGGAGATCATGCTAAAACCTGCCCATTTAGCAATTTCTTTCGCTCAATGACGCATGTAGCTAACTAAATTCCTTCTCTTTTTCTTTTTTTTTTTTGAAAAAAAAATCCTCACAAATGACCAAACTGAGCCATAGCCATGCCCAAAATGCATAATTCAGGACAGGAGTGGGATGTAACGTATATGGCTACTAAATCAAGTAGTTGTACCAACCCAATAGGCTAGCTCACTAAAATGGTTTAAAATTCCAAGAATCTTCAGCGATTAGAAAAATTCAAGATCGAAATAATGACCAATAAACGAGAAACCACTCCCTACTCCCACATTTTCTTTCCTACTTTCTATGAAAACTGAAAACTGAAAACTTTAACTGTGTGTGTGTGTGTGTGTGTGTGTGTGTGAGAGAGAGAGAGAGAGGCCTTTTGGCACGCTTAGGATCGAGGCTCCAGAGCTCCGCAAGCTTATCAGGAGGCATGGCCTTCTTGGCCTCCATGATCTCCCCAAAAACACCGGCGGACGAAGTCGTAGTGGAGGACCCATCGACGGAGCTGCTATGCCTATGCCTCGTCCGATTCCCACTCCTCTCTCCTCCATTGCCCTCACCGCCACTCTGATCCGTACCAAGTTTTTCGACGTCAATGTAGGTGGAGAAAAGGTCGTCCTCCGATCCCATCTCCTCCAGGCTGGCCGTGGACGACCCACCTCCGCCTCCTCCGCCGCCGTTGAGCGGATCGGAAGGCGAGAGATCCGCCATATCGTCGGGCAGCCTGAAGCTGACCTCCGAATGTGCCCTCCTGTGGTGGGTCCCAGCCCTCATGTTCCCAAACGTCTCCGACGCCGTCTGGGGAGGAGGAGGAGGACCGGCATTGTTGTGGGTAGGAATGGGATTGGAACTGGGAATAGGTTTTGAGGGTGGATCTTGCGTTGACATTGACATTGGTGTGATGCCTTCGTCTAAACCATTTGAGGGTGTCGAAGACATCACCTTTTCTTTCGGTTCTCTCTTCTCTTCTCTCGTTGCAAGAAAATGAAGATAATATAATATTAAAGAAATATGGAAGGACCTTAACAGATCAGACTGTTCAGAGCCATTATTTTCTTCTTTTATTTTTTATTTTCCTTTTCTCCACAATTTCTTAATCATTATTTCCTAATTTATTTTTAGGACTACATAGTAAAATTATCAAATTATCATTGAATTTTACATTTTGTTAAACTTCTTCTTCTAAATTTACTTAGTCATTATAAAAATAATAATATATAAATAAAACCATATAATAATAAAAACAAAAATATATATAAAAAAAACTTCATATGCAAAGAAAAAAATGATGGCGAACGTGCATGGAGATAGAAGATCTCCCGCCAAGAATGGCGGACGGGCGGGGCGGGGTGGGGCGGGACAAGAAAACTCTTTCCAAAAGTGATAAATACAGCGTTAATATAGTTAACCAAAATCATCGATGATAGTAATGATTAAATTGAGTAAGTAAATTAAAAGCCTAGGGATAGTTTTATTTTATTTGACTAAATTATTTTATAAAAACGTTTACATAAAATTATCTTATAAAATCTAAGGTGTCCAATTCTCTATTTCAGACGGCAACAAATAAATATTTATTTAAATTTTTGCTGAATAAAAAATAAATATCTATAAAATGAATGAGAGGATATTATTATAGTAAATGTAAACACACAATTTTATATCTCTATTTTATTTTTATGATTCCTTGTAATTCTGTATTATTCATTTATGTCTAGAAGTGATTAGGCTGCCCCTAAAAGGAAAGTTCCAGCTTAATCTATCTTGTAAATTGTTAAAGTTGGCTGTTCTAATTACTAGTATTTATTTCATTTTAGATTTTACATAATATTGATTATAATATTTTGGATTTCCTCTTTCTTTCTTTTTTGTCTTTTTTCTTTTTTTAAATGTAACGTGTGATGACATTATGGAAAGCTGATTTCCAATTTTCTTCTGTTTTTCATTTTCCCTATTTTGGGTCATTAATTGCAAGCTGATCTGGAATTTCTTGCACGAGGTTTCATTGTCTCTAAAGAGATGGATGCACCTTTTAGGAAACCAATCCCGTTCGAGGAGGGGGCCTACAGTTTAATCATGTGTGTTAGGCCACGTTTGGAACATGGACGCGGCTATTATCTAAGTTGAGTTTAAATTTAAATTTTGTCTAATATTTAAATACATAACTTTCAAATCATTAATATCACTTAATTCAAGACCTATTTACATGTGAGACCCACAATTATTTTCAACTTAACAAATCTTTATATACAGGACTCACAACCTTTTTAAAATTTTCATAAATATATTTAATTTATCTTAAATAAATCTCACAAAACTCACTCTATCATCTTAATTCACTATTATTCATAAAAAAAAATTCAATTCATTTTAGTTCACCTCAACAAACGCAACCTTAATGTTTAGTTTAAGAAATCTGAATTAAATAATTAAGGTTGTCAAACTCTGTAGTAAACTTTCCAATTCTCGAAATGATTATGTTGCATTTTACTCTCACTAAATAATGCTACTTTTTGTGCGCAATTAAGGTTTTTCAAATACCGATAATTCTATTAGAATGTGTTTTAATTTACTACGACCATATACGTGACATATATAATTTAATTTAAAAAATAAATTTTAAAATTTAAATCTTATAAATTAAATTACACTATGTTAATGATAGTGTAAAAATTTTCAAATAGTGTAAAATCATTAATGTGATGGGAAATGTGACAAGAAAAAAGTTGTTAAGAAAACCCAATTATCCTTTTGAATAATTCTACATATAACCGTGAAATGCGTAAATCTTACGTAATCGCTTTGAAAAAAAGTGATGTCCATTATTAAAAAATTAATTGTTTTCATGTGTATCCCATGTTTTATTCATTTTTTTCAAAACGATTACGCGGCAGTTGCATAATTTACTATTATAAATATCTTTTCTCTATCGTTTTATGGATTACCTCGACTCCTAAGTAGATACACAATGTACACATGACCATATGTAATATTTTTCTTAAACTAATCCCTTAACATTTATCTTTAATTAATCCCTTAGCCAGGGACAATATTTTCAGGGTTTTCCTAAACATAATTTCTACCAGTCACATATGGTCAAACAAAGGTCCGTTTAGATTCGGAAAGTGTTTCATCTCATCTCATCTCATCATTACAATTTTTCTAAATTTTCACACAAAATATAATAAACAATTCAACTTTTTCAATCCCAAAATAATAATAATATTAAAAAATAATATTCTAACAATATTTTTTTTTTAACTTTCATCTTTTATTTAAAACCATCTCATCTCATCTCTAAATCCAAACCGGCCTAGAGAAGTGATGGATATATCCACAAACACATTTCACAAAAATAAACTAAACTCATAAATTGATATAATTTCATATGATATGCTATATCTACTTTACAATAAAAAAAAATCTTACAATCTATATCAATCACATTAAATGACGTTAATTTATAAATTTATTTTTATTAACTTTTTTTGTGCTCTCAAACTAATTATACAACATATATATATATATATATATATATATATATATCACTTGAGAGCAGGAAAGTTACGAGTTGAGATTCAGATTCTTACAATTTTTTAACTCAAATATAATGTTAAGCATGTATACTCCACTACATTAAGTATTGAAATTTATAATGTTCACGAGTAGCGTTCGTTTAATATAGTGTGATCTATATATTATATCTATCTCTCTTCAAATTTAAAAAAAAAAAAAATTAAAAAAAAATCTAAATTAAAAAACTGTAAGGAATTATGTGAGGGATTGAACCAGTTGGTTGGTTAGGTTGAAGGGGAAGGACATCATTGAATGTGATGTGTCTCATTCCAACCGTTCTGGGTTATTGGATTTGTCTTATTCATTCTTCGTCTCAGCTCCCACCATCTAAGTAACAGAAATAATTAAGGATCGTGACCCTCTTCAGTAACTGGAGCTGATAACCACCTAACGGACAACCTCTGACCGGACTACGTTCTGGATATATGGGCCACAGATATTGGGTGGCATGCCAAAGAAATTATTTATTTTGTTGATAATAATAGTAAATATAATTATGAATTATGTCCACACATTTATTTTAAAAAATAGTGATATTTATTATTAATTTTTTCTTGTGAGTCCTGGAATGGATATTCCCCTCTTGGCCCACTGGTTTAGGCCTGGGCAAGACATTGAAGTCTGTCTCGACATTGATCCTCCCCTTCGATTACATGAGAATCAACAAATGAGTCCAGCCCAAAAAATATATTAGCAGTAAGGGGATGCGTCGCATAGGAAACAAGTCGGGGGATAGACGGGACACACTAACGTCCTTGACACTCATCTGTGACACCTAACATTAAAAAATCTATGTTGGCAAGTGAACGGAGAACATAGAAAACCCTCTATTCTAGAAGCGATAAGTGACTGCTCCAACCAACTGTCGTCGAGACGCCTCCCGAGGAGCCACCTCAGACGTCATGCTGCATTAAAGGCCATGGTTTGGGCGACTGTGGGCATGACGTAAATCCCTTAAACAGAGCACGAAATGTCCCTCCGAAATATTGTGTAAAAGTCATGATTCAAGTACGAGTAAATCTTTCTGAACTCTCTAATTCTCCTATTATTCTCCAAGAAGAAGAAGTATTGATTTTGATATCGAAGGCTCCTCGAACACCCCCAAGTTCACCTTTGTCTCAATGTTTGCAAGTAGAAAGATCCTGACCCGGGTTGCTGGAGCTTAGCCCAGGTGTTCGAAACACAACATTAACAGGTCCCATATTATTTACTATTTTTTTTAAAAAAAGAATGTGCATCATTTGAATATTCTATGAATTCAAATATCATTTATGTTTTCAAGTTCTTTAAGAATATGGACTTTGAAAGTGGTATTTTTTTTATGAAGTATAATATATTACGCATAGATCAAGAGCCAAGCAATTTAAATCTTTAAAATCTTGAATCATATAAAATTTGTTAAAGTTATCTTGAAAGTTATTTTTAAATTTAAATAACTAAGTTTATAATCGCGTAGAAATAAATCAAGTAACTCAATAAATAAAATTATGTATACATATATATAAATATTAATAGCAAAAAGGATTTTATTATATGGTGTCTCATACATTAGTTTTTAAGTTTATTTTATGAGATTCTTTCGTGGATAGTCACCTCCTTAAATATTTACCAAAAACTAGATGCATGCGGATAAAGAACTCGGGGAGAGTTTTTTTACTGAATTTACATTAATAAATCCAAGTGCTCAAGTTAATTTGGACGGAAATAACATCAAGAAGAACCCTTCACATTACTTTGGACGTACATGATCAAATTCAAAATGGAACCTTTTTTTTTTTAACTCACTTGCGATACTTCATATGCCTCATGAGTTGAACTTAAATATATTGTGTAACTTTCCATGATAACGACTTATCGATAAGACAATGATATAAACTTGAAAGATTCATGAAAATTTAAATGAATAAAACAAAGCTTTCTACTTGTTTTCTTGGAAGATTCATTTAAGATGGATGTTGATTTAGTGATACGTACATGAGATCAAGATTATGAACTTTAGGCGTTTTCTCTTGGTTCAAAGCTGTATATTATTATATATTGAATATGTTTCAATGGCTATCGATCTCTTCACCCTTGTTTCTTAACGAAGTTCTTCCTAATCATTTCTCTTTTTATTCGCCGGCCATGGCGGAATATTTGATTCACTTGTGTCCTAATCTTTCTTTCGCTTGATCTCTAGCTTTTGTCTTTTTCGTCAAAGGCTTAAAATACCAAACAAATGTGCTTTGTGTGTGTGTGTATATATAGTCTCCTAGTTGTCTCGGTTCAAAACACAAAACCGAAGGTGAGTGTCAGCATCATGTCTTTCCTATTCTTAGTAGCATTCACTCTGATCTCAGCCTTTCTCCTTTCAAAATATCTCTCTAGACCTCGAACTAGAAGTACTCTTCCTGGAGGATCCCTAGGGTATCCTCTGATTGGAGAGACATTGAGCTTTCTTCGAGCTCAAAGAGAAGATCGAGGCCCTGAATGGTTAGAAGAAAGGATATCCAAACATGGGTCAGTGTTCAAAACCTCCATCCTAGGTTCCCGGACTGTGGTTATTATTGGCCAAGCCGGTAACAAGTTTGTACTTGGTGCTGATGATGATGTTCTTGCTGCCAAGCAACCTCTCACTCTACAAACCATCGGTGGGAAGCAAAATATACTTGAACTCACTGGTTACAGGTACACTAAGACCCCTTTAGGAATCTGTGTCTATATATACATGATATAATAGAAGAATTACGTGAAATAATCCCACAAACTGAGATAACTCTATTTAATATGTTAGATTTACTTTATAATAAAAGTAACTTTACAATATATATGATGAATCACATCAAATCACATCAATTTGTAAGATTGTTTTGTGTAATCCTTCTATGCTTAAAGTATTTCCCTAACTATATTATATTGTTGTTTGTGTGAATTAAATGCAGAATAAATATTGTAGGACCTACGTACCTTGTGGCTGAAAAAAAAAAGGACCTACGTACTTAATGTATTCATTTTTTTCACTCGAGACTCTCAAGTAAGGACAAAAACTTGAGGAAATCTTATTCCCACTCACTATATATTATAAAAAAATTATTTATTTATGATCAATTATTTTCAATAATAATAATTATTTTATAATAAAATGAGTTTATTTTTATCGTATATAATAGTTATCTTCGCAAATGCTCGTTTTTCTTGTAGAATTAATATCTAGCTATTTTGACGTTTTTACTAATTAATTTATTAGGATCAGCTTCTGCATAATATCTTAAAATATGCATTACTTTTTAGTTCCATTTGATCATCCGTTGTCATTTATTATACAGGTACAGACTAGTAAAGGGAGCTATGATGACATTTCTAAAGCCAGAAAGCCTTCAAAAGTACATCAAAGAGATGGATGAGTTGGTCAAGACCTTATTACTAACAGAAACCAAAGGAAGAGACACGATTCAGGCTGTGGTCTTCATGAAGGAACTTACATTCAGCATAGCAAGCAACATCCTTTTTGGTATCAAGGATGATTACACAAGGGACGCACTGTTTGATGATTTCTCTTTGGCATTCAAAGCAATTATGTCACTTCCCGTGAATTTCCCTGGAACTGTTCATTGGAGAGGTCGGAGAGCTCGATCAAGAATTGTGAATAAGATTTTGCCAATCATGGAAAAGAGAAAGGAGGAGCTCTTAAAGGGGATTCGGAGCCCTACGAGCGACGTATTGTCTTGCATGTTAGAACTGAGAGATGAAAATAAACAACCTATTGCAGATGATATGATTATAGACAATTTTGTTACCCTAATGATTGCCAGCCATGACACCTCTGCAATTCTTCTAAGCTTGATGATATGGAAGCTGGCTAGAGATCCTGAGGTCTACAAGAAAGTTTTAGAAGGTATAGACTTATAAATATTGGTCGTTTTGTGTTTTGATTGATTTATCTGTGACAGTTTTTCTGCTTAATTTTTAGAACAAATGGACATTGTAAAGAAGAGGGAAGGAAAAGAACAAAAACACCTAACATGGGCAGAGACACGAGAGATGAAATACACCTGGCGAGTTGCACAAGAATTGATGAGGATGATCCCTCCTGTGTTTGGTAGCTTTAGGAAAGCACTGAAAGATACTAGCTATGGTGGTTATGATATTCCCAAAGGATGGCAGGTATAATGTCACGGGAAATATTTTCTTCTTAAATCTTAGTATTTCTAATCATATATGTTATCTTGTTATTTGAGGCATGTTAAGTGCATGGTTGTCATTTAAGTAGTTGACATATATAAGAAATCATTTAAGGTTGTTATCTGACACCTAAGTGATTGTCATTTAAGTAATTGACACGCGAAATTACTTAAAATACGTCATATCAGCATGTATGACTAGAGATGGCAATATATAAGATGGAAAGTAATTAACATTGCTTGTAAGAATACTGACCTCGATCTGTCTTTTCTTGTTATTTGCTACTTTTTAATATCATGGTAAAAGAGCTAACAAGTATGCATGCTTCCTCTAGGTGTTATGGGTGGCTTGTGGAACTCATATGAATAAAGACATATTTGACAATCCAACAGAGTTCGATCCATCTAGGTTTGAGAACCCAGCTAAGCCAATACCTCCTTATGCTTATGTTGCCTTTGGAGGAGGACTCCACACATGCATAGGAAACGAGTTTGCGAGGGTCGAGACACTGACTATCGTTCATAATCTGGTGACAACGTACGAATGGTCACAAGTAAACCCAGAGGAAGTGATCACGCGTGAACCAATGCCATATCCCTCCATGGGTCTTCCGATTAAGATCAAACCACGAGCACATGTTTCTAATTAGCTCAAGTCTTTTCATGTCTTGCCTGATCATGCATTACAGCTTACTTGTGTACTTGAATTTTGTGTTTTTTTTTTTTTCTTTTTTCCTCATGGGTTAAACAAAAGATCTCGAGGTGGTAGGGGGCCTCTCTTTTACATGTGGTGATCATGGTTATACACGCTATAATAACAGTACTGTTGGCGTTCTTTGTGTGAATTGCTTGTACAAGCCATGCATGATGTTTGTCGACCAAGGACCTTGCTTTATCATATATGATCAATTGCTGTTTATAATTACACCCTTTTCTTATTGTTTAATTTCTTAGAAATATATTATATGAAGATAAACAAGCACATGCTGCCAAGAAATATTGGACTTTGATTGTTGCATTTTACCCACAAAGAAGCACATGATCTGTAAATCATGATTTTTTAGTTTTTTTTTTTTTTTTGATACATTTGGGGAGGGAGCCGGGTTTCGAACCCAAGATCTCCATTTTGGAGACTAGGAGTTTATGTCAATTAGGTCATAGGCCTTTGGCTTTTAGCATTTAAAGAACGCAATGTGCTATATATATATTTTTTACAATTTAGGATCCAAAATATAAAAATCCCAATTTTCAATGATGCAAATTATACTTTTATCCGTGAAGAATTATATCTTCTCTTTTCTTCTCTATAGTGTAAGAAATCAAGAAAATGAGAAACAAACGCCATTTAATTAGCTAATAAATAAATAAATAAATATAATTTTTTTTCCAGCTGATAATTAAATCAAACAAAACAAATGTTCTGAACTGAGAAGCAATTAGACCAAAAACAATAATCCAATGATGAAAATCTCCCATCACAAAGGATGAATTAGAGAGGGAGAGGGAGATGGTGATGAGTAGGAGTATAAGGGGAAAAGGATGTGCTCATAACGAAGGAAGGTGGGCTACTGTCAGCATGGGCCCTTGGGGTCATTGGTCTGGACGACATCATGACACTCCGACCTTGACCATGTCCGTAAGCTCTTTCCCCACTTCTTCTCGGCCCTTTCTCAGCCCACTTGAGCTCAGCCTGCTTTACCAAACTTGGGTACCCAAAACAACACCCTGTCTTTCCTGCTCTTTCTATATACCTACAACAATACCAAGCCCAAACCACATTCAAAAGCTGACCCAGGCAATTACCCACAGGCCCATATTAGTTTTGTGGAACAGTTGTGTAGAATATGTGTCCTCTGTACTAGCTTGCAAATATAATTCTATAATAGAGAAGTTCTGGGCATCAGCCCATTGCCGCAGCACACCCGTGCTGTGGTTTTTTTTTTTTTTTTTTTTCACCCAATACACTTAGTGTGTAGGGGCTGATATGTACAGTAGAGTGCTATTTATATTTTCTCTTCTATAATAACAACAAATAGGTGTGTTGAGGTCCTTTCGTCTTTGGTTTTTGTCAATATGCTAGACTTTGCTAGCTAGTTGCCAACTGCTAAAGGAGCAAGGACGGCAAAGTCGGCCCAACACCCACAATATTGCTGGGTTTCATACTTGATTGCCGGCCTAGAAGATTGTTTAGTATACCATCAGCCTAAACTCTAATGAACTCTTGTGATCAATCTCTAATTATTTCATAAATTTTGATTTGTGATCTTGGGAATGAGGCAGAGAATCTGTTGGTCATTATATATAGATTAATGTTATGTACAAATCTAAAGTGTGCAAGTCTTGCACAGATCTTTTGTAAAAATAGTAAATCCCACTAAAAATAATGATTTTTTTTTATAAATATAATTTTTCGTGACGGGATTCACTTTTTTTACAAATTGACTACACGGTACTTGTATTTTTAAAACTTGTACAAATCATATATAAATCAGTACAATCTTAGTAACAAACATCCAAGTGTGAAAATGCATATAATTATTTATATATGTAATGTATGTTACCTTTGGCTGAATCTTTTCCCTAAACACTCGATGCACTTTCTTCCTTCAGTCATCTCTCCCATTCCCATGCCCACACATTGCCTGCAATACACTCTTCCACAAACCTGCATATTCAAATGTTCTCATCATCATCGATGATCTTTACATTAATCCTAATTTCTCAGAATGCTAATGCAAAGATTAAAATGTAAAGAAGTTAATACGCAGAGGTACGGAAATTAAAATCACGCATGTAAACTTTCGACAGAAAATAAATAAATAAATAAAAATCTGAATTTTGAAGATCATTATAAGGGAAAACATTTTGAAGTCTCAAAACGTTGGACTTGGACGGTTGGACGGACAGATTTGGAGTGTAAATAGTCCGAATTAAGCTTTTATCTCTGAGTATACGTACCAGGCATCGATGCCGGAATATATAAATATAGGTACTGCAGTTAGTGCAGATATTGGAGTGAGGAATGCCAAGGCGCCTTCGTCCTCGACCTCTCTCCTGGTACATGGAAGCCATGCCGAGACTACTCACGTCATCGTGGGCATTCATGCTACGTCCATCCACATCTGCGACGTGCCCGAATCCCGAGTGACCATTTGTGCTCGCATGATGACGATGGCCCGGCGTTGCATGGCTTTCTTCGCCAAGGTAGTTGTGAAAAGCATGACGTCCGTACATGTCACCGGTAGTACTACTGTCACTCTTGACATGATCAAAATTATGTTGCCTGCATGCTTGCAGGCCTTTGGTGAAATCAAGACTGGGTAATTTGTTCAAAGGGGTGGCTCCTTTTGTGGGTTTGGCTTCGTGAATGGGTTCCATGGTGGGTTTTCTCTTTTCGGAAGGTTTCGTGTTTTGGATCACATCTGCAAGGTCGTGAAAAGAAAGGTTGACAGAATCATCTGGGATTCCCAGATACAGTTCCTCAAGCTCTGTTCTCGCCTTTTCCAATGTTGCAGAATCCCCCATTACTAGGTTAATGTACTGATCCTGATCACCGAGAGAGAGAGAGAGAGAGAGAGAGTTTTGGTGAATTGTTGAAAGAAGACAGCAGGGGGTTTTATCAAGTTGGACTGGGAATGGAGACGGCCGGTGAGATAAGGCCAAGCCATGCATGAAGCCGGTCTTGGACATTGTACAAGATTCTTTTCTACCATATGCATGACAACAAAGAACGCGTCAGAACATTTCGATTTTCGAGAATAACCAATTAAGAGACAGCATTAAATCGTGACAATCTGATTCCGACAATCTAATTCGACTCGCCACTCAACGTTAGAAAAACGATCGATATTACTAATCATGGGTACAATATTCGAATTACCAACATCTTTAACTACATATAAATGCAGACTCACGTAATTCAGATCTGACATTCTAATTATAAAAATAAGCATTCTAGTTGTTAAATTTAAAGTGTTATGTTTATAAAACGGTAAATCTTTTAAAATTAATATTTCATTATGAACTATTGTAATTTTTAAATTTTATTTATTTTCTTCCATATAAAAATATAAATCGATTCAATACTCTATCCAAAAGTATTAATTCAACATTTATATTGTTTTGTATTTTAAGCGAAGTCATATAATTCCGAAGTAACATTCTACCCATAAAAGTAGGCATTCTACTCATTAAACTTGAAGTGTTATGTTTATTGAGTGATAATCATTTTAAAAGCAATGTTTCAATATTATGAAATGTTATAACTTTTAAGTTTCTTTTCTTTTCTTATATATAAAAATATAAATCAATTCAAGTCTTTACTCAAAAATACTATTTTAACTTTTATATTATTTCATTAAATAAATCATCCTATAAACCATTTTAAATTTTTCTACTATAAAATCCAATCTCTCTCTAAATCTCCCTCGATCCCTCATACACAATATACACAACATCTATGCATTGCACGAGTTATATACTCGTACATATGAATATGCTGTCTGCAGATCAGTACATGCATGGAATTTGGACGCGTGGAAAAAAAGAAACAGTAGTACTGCACAGAGTATCATCACCCGAAAATATCTAAATTAATTAAAGATCTGTATGTCGGGAAGCCAAACATGTTCTGAAATATCCGAACATGATGGCTTGTTCACGAGGGCTCGCTGCACATTTCTCTGTGAAATCAAAGATCAAAACGAACATTTTTATAAGAAAAAAATCATATTTGGCAGTAGTACCCCTGATTAATTTGAGACATGGCCCCCACGAGACTTTCCATGTTCTACCTCATGCATGAGTACTGAGTAGGAACTGGAAGTAGCTAGGCACTTACCTTAACCAAACAAAAGAATATGGTACTGGAACAGATTCATTGGACATGTACAAAGGTGCACGTGCATGCATGAGGTAGTACTGGAACAGATAATTTGTGGGTGTCTGCCTGATCGGGATATTCTTATGGCTAATAAAATAAAATTAACTAATTTAAATGCTTATTAAGTTTAAAAGTTTAGAATATGCAAAAATTCTATAAAAATAAATTCACAAACTAACATAGTTTTATATGATAAATTTATTTTAAAATAAAAATAATTTTATATTCTAACGTATCACATCAAAACACATTAACTTATAAATTTATTTTTATAGAACTTTGTTTAAAACAAACATATTGAGCCGGACATTTTAAATAATACAAAAAATGATCAATGGATGATGACTTTCCGAGTCTGGTGGTCATGAAAGCGTGGCATCATGTCTTGCTTGGTGGCATGAGTTGTATGTATGGCTAGTAAAACAAAGCTCTCTTTCTCTTGTATTAACGCGTACTAACAATTGTGTAAAGCCTGGCATGCATCTTGACACGTGGCATCAACCCCTTAATTGCCTCGATCTGTACGTACGCATAAAATGCCCGACGAATGAGGCTAGCTATTTGTTTTGTTTTAAAAACGTTTGCTAGAACAAGAAGGCCAGCGAGGGAGTAGGGAGTGTAGATCAGTACAAACATGGGAACAAATGAGAGAGGCAAGGAACACTGCTTCGTTTGAAAATATAAAGCTAACAAACCTATTCTTTCAAAGAGCAAACAAAAAACAGAAGCTCTTCTTCTTCTTCTTCTTCTTCATGATGGAAGATGCATGGTTTCAGTCTAACTTGGACTCATGATAAGCCTTGCCAATAAACAAATAAAAAAATAAAAGAAAGCTCTGCTCCATGCATGGAGAAGATCGTTTCAGTCTAACCTAATTGGACTCATGATAACCACCATGATCTCTACTACTTTCACGCTCCCAAACCTCAGATGCAAGGCCACCTTCATTCAACAGAGGTCTCTCGTTTTCTTCGGTAACTTGTCTGTATATACCCGGACTACCCTGTTGCTCACATGTCAAGCTTGTGACCCTTCGCTGCTTCATAAAATCCTCTAATGGAAGGCTAGCTGCTTGAACAAGGCTCAGCAGACTCATTCCTGGTACTTCCAGATCCAGTTGCATGTCATCACGGTTGGGATGGCAATTTAGGTCTAATTTCCCATTACTGCTCTCAGCCTCCTCAGCTTGATTTCCGCTGTGGCTTGCTTCATTTCCCAGATAAATCGTAGGCAAATGTCCATCTCTTGATGGGCCATTCATATCTGATTCATCTCTATTGTAGTCATCATCCTTCTGGGCAGTCTCTGCCCCCTCTGATTGACTTTTCTTCTTGCGCAGCATTAGGGTTTTAAACCTGCGCTTTACGGTCATGCAAACATTACAAGTGCATGTGGACTTGTGCTTGCCCTTCCCACTTGGGGGCTGGATGCAAACAATACAAGTGCAGCCAGGGCGGTGTCGGGGATGCTTGGTGGTGGCTCCAACTGACGGTTCACCTGTATCACCCACGTTCTCTCCCAGAACTGCAGCACTGGCCAAAGCATCCAAGCCAGAAGGCTCACATTCCTGGACTGACTTAAGGCTTTCTGCACTTCTCCGCTTCTTGAAATCTGAAGAAGATTTTACAGACGGTCGAAAAAAATCAGGAAGTATTTTGGAACCTATTGAGAGTAAAGAGTGTAAGCTTTGAATGATGGTATTTCAAGTGGCAAATTGACCAATTCATGGATTCATCACAGGTCTGATTTCATCACTTGCAACAAACTTATATTTCCAGAGCGTTGGGATACAGGAATATCGTCCGTCATGGCAATATGTGCACAAACAGATAATCAGGTGCAAGCAATAACTAAATCACATATCAACAAAGCGTGGTCCTTTTCATGCATCCAAATACAGCCAATACATTTGATGAAAACATCCGGGCACTGTACATGAGTTCACCATTTTTTTTCAAACTTCTTGCCAAAACATAATGGACCACAGAAATTATATTATGAAGAAGATAGATAGAGGCCAAGGTCATACCTTTGCTTGCTTTCAGAAAATTCTCCAATTGCTTTAGACTGATCTCCTCTGGAACAGAGCAGGAGCACCTGTAAGCACATTGCAAACTTAAGGGTATAATTATACGGGAACCAACTTTCATCCAAGGTATTCAAAAGGGGAAAGCAGAATTGCGGGTAATGTTAAACCTGCTTGAATCCCAAACATTTTCTGAACACACCCACTTTGGAGGTAGAAGAACATCCACAGGTAACCTTCGCCATTTGGAGCAATCATCACACTGAGCCCACTGTTCCCGTCCCCTGGATGAAAGTATCAAGTATATTTCAGTGCAAGATAAAAGTATTCAATACTAAACCAAATGAACACGCTTTCAACATGCACACAGTGATCAGAAATGAATTAGGGGTTGGGTAATTTGTGTCGAGAGTATCTTGTCCACTATAGGATCCATATCATTCTTCAAGTGCTCACGAGCCCCAGATCATCTAGAAATGGAGAATAAGAAATGGAAAAACATCAAACACAATATAAGTATGTATACAAGTGTCCTCTAGTCTAACAACCGTAGGTGTTGTTCTTGTATACACCCTGTGTACATGACTAAGCCTACGTACTTTTTTTTTTTTTTTATAAGTATGACTATGCCTACATTCTACCATCCATTCGATTATTATTTACTGATAAAAAAGAGTGTGTGTGTGTGTGTGAGAGAGAGAGAGAGAGAGTTGATAAACAGAGAAGGCCACGCTAAAAGACTAAAGTAAATGGATATTTTTCAAAACTTGGGAGGCCATGTCGGAAATGATTTTTGTCCAAATGCCTAATGCAAACATTGAAGGGACAAGATGGGGGTCGAAGAGAGAGGGATGGGCTCCTCACTCCCTGTTGTAAATATGTCCCTGGACAAGAGCATGGTCACCGGCATAGAAAATTTCTACTGCATAGAAGACCTTCGCTATACAACCCTTTAAGGGGCCATGAAACTTTCCTTCTTGATTTAAACCTGAATAAAGCAAATAGAAGGTGGCATTGACTCTTTTTGTTAATAAGCATAAGAGGTAGGAGGGGCAACCGGAGGCGGCCTCCTTACCAGGGTGTGACCATAGTAGCACCCTACCTGATAGGAACTGGACAGGAGGGACCTAGGCGGCAGGATGCCGAAGGCACTCCCTCAAGTCAAGTTTAAGTTGTAGCCTAGACCCCAGCCAAATAGGGAATTCAATAGACCCTTAAGCGACTGATGCTAATAGCCTAAGGTGAATCCATATTCAGATTTGAAGATTTGAACTCCGGACACAGTACATGCCAAAAAACCAGATGGGAGTAATCCAAGGACCATTGAGCCACCACCCTTGGTGGCAGGTTGTATTGATTCTTTACATATAGCAAATTGGCATATTTAAAAAAGTAATTAAATAATGTCCATTGACTTCCCAAAGTAAACAATATTTTGGGACATTCCAACATGGAACAGTTGACATACAATGTGAGATGCAGGGGGAACAAAAACAGGTTCAAATAATATTTCTAACAAACTGACTAAAGCTCTACTGGCTAGTAAGAGGAAAAATATAAGAAAAGACTGAAAAAAAATGCTATCATCCCTTCAAAGCTTTATTATTTCCTTTTCATTACCTATATAATATTATTACCTAATACCACATTTAACATGCATCCTTACCTGGATGGCAGGGTAGTGTATACAGTCCTCTTTCCAAAAACCGGTGGTTCCTGAAATACATTACAATGATTCAATGATCACATCAATTACCACGAAAAATATGCTGGTACCTGAGATTCAATACTTAAAACCTATGAACTATTTATTACTTATCTTACTTCATAATAATATACAAACTAGGACTGATCATGATACACTCACGTCATATTCTTCGAAATCATGGCCCTCAATAGTAACAATGCTAGGCTTCAAACTTGGGGGTGGACGAAGCAAGTCTTGTGCTTCTTCCCATGTAAATCTCAGCTCCAGAGCCTCTTCACTATACATTAGTAGCCTCTTACTTTTAGATCCAATATTTCGCGTCCTCTTTTTCTCTGGAATTTGCATTGGCTGCTGTGGTGAATCTTCATTCATCCTGCCCCTATAGTTATCACTATTATGCAATGCGATATCCTCATCCACTAAATTCAAATTTTCACAGGAAGCATTTTGATGATGCTCCTTGCTTCCTTTCATTGTTTGGAAAAGCCCAGAGAAAACACTTCCTGAAGGCAGGTTCTCTATAACACCAGAAAAGGATGTTTCCCTAGAAAGTGTGTCACTGAGAAGGGCAGATGTCTGGGCATCCTATCAATTTAACAATTATGTATAAATAATATCAGTTTCTAAGACGCATAATAATTAATATGTGATCTGAAAGTAAGAGAATGCAAGAGATGAAGTTAAATATCGCTACGAAGGACCTGTGTATCTTCAGTGTTTGATGCCTTTCGAAACCCCATGACAAGTTTGCCTCCAGGATCTATCCGACTAAATGTTACTGTACCAGAAACATTGAAAAATAATGGAATAAAACATAACCTAATGCTCCCATCCTACAATCGGTTAAAAATTGCAAATGGCACATATTTTAATAAAATGAACACGTAACTCAAAACTCCTCAAGATAGGCCAGGAAAGGTGGGTTTAGATTAAGATAAATGTGAGTTCATATTTAAAAAAGGAAAGCATGTCATCTATTGTGGAAGGGAGGGACTATATTTTAATTTCCAGTTTATAAAAAGGTGGTAGAAATGTTATAAAACTAGAACAAGAACTTCCATAATTGCACCAAGATCTCTTGATCATCGAGATGGAAAGTAAGCCTGCTTGTCAAGACATACTTGTGCCTAGAAAATTGTGTATTTTATAAGCCAAATCCTATTGCAAAGCACCATGTACCAATTAAAGCAAGCCATAGATGCACTCAAGTTCCATTAAAAAGGAAACTAAAAGTATACAACTAAGAAAAAATCTATACAATACATCACTCCACAAATCAGTATTTACCGAGGACAAATCTAGGTTAAGCTAGGCCATGGCTCTTCATAAATTCAATTCTTTCTTGCCTTAGGAAACAATGTCAACTCTTTAAAAGTTTGAGGAACCCCCCCCCCCCAACCAAAAAAAATTAGTTACAGAGTTTAATGATGTATCACTATGGCTAATCTGTTCCATGGGTGTTTTCATTCAAGCCTCTATGCAAAAGCACTTGTTTAATGTATGTTGGAACTCACTGGAAACAGTGACATACACCCGGCACCAACCATAGAAATCTCAAAAGGAAAATGGCATAACAAGCAATATCCCAATGAACATTGTATCAAGAAAGTTAATTGATGGGATTGTAGGCAGATCGAAAGTGTAAAAAGTTAAGAGAAAAGCTTCAAACAGGTCGGGTGTTATTTTCCACTTTACACGGGCCAATAAAATTTCAACACATATGAGACTTATGTGTATTGTGATGTGTCTGAGTTTATTCAATTGCAGCTCTTCTCTTTCTCTCCTCTTCCCCGCACACTTTCTTTCTCCTCTTACCTTTTCCTTTTCTCTTCTCTCCCCAGCGCCCTCTCCTCTTTCTCCTCTCCCATTTTCCCTTTCTTTCTCTCCTCCGCACTACCCTCTCAGTCTCTTTGATTTTGAATATATTTTATAATGTGGCTATATATGTTGATTTGTAAGAGGATTGGTGATCCGCACCTTAAGTAATGGGTAATAGCAGATTACGTACGTCGGATACAAACTCACGAGTTCTTGATCTTAGTATTGCTCGCTGCCTTGCACATGCTCTTTTTCAAAAACTCTCTTGTATTTCTTTGTTTTTTGGGATTTCGAAACTTCGTTTTTTCAGTTGCTGGGTTTTGTTTTCGTTTTGTTTGTTTGTTTGCTTTTTTTTTTTTTTTTTTTTGCAATGGCAGACTTTTTTACTTCAAATTTGTGTTGTTTTTTTGCACTAGGTTGTATTTTTTTTTTGCTCTGGTAAACTGGGGTGGGAGATGACCTGGGAAGTGTTTTTCATAAGCCTTGAAAACTTCACCACAAAGGAGGGAGAGAGAGAGAGAGAGAGGGAGGGGGAAGTTGGGCGACACGGGGTGGGGGAGGGGAGGGAGAGAGAGAGATCGGATTGGGAAGAAACTGGAGAGATTGTCTACATGTGAGTTCATTGTTTAATTTGCTACAATATATACGTGTCAGCTCGTCATTCGTGGGTGTAAAACAGGATATTTCACCCATCCGGCTGGGAGCTTCTCTCAAAAGTTAATTCAACAAGAATGATTGAAAATACTACTTTAGATTGGTGTTGCTCAAAAAATTTCCTTATCATGCCACACAAAGTTCCAAAGTGATCTATAAGTTTTTCAAAAATCAGTCCGTAGATTCAAGTAAAATAAACAAGAATACAACTTAAAAAAAAAAAATACAATAATCACAGGATATGTAAACAAACCCCATGGACTAAATATAGCCCTCTATGCCAGAATATAATGAAGCTTACCAGTGTCACCCGCTTGTAATTGCATAGACTGTATGCAAGGGGTAACACCCTCTAAAACATACATCCTGCTGTTGTTATTGGGCCAAAATCTGAACTGAAATGTCCACTCATTCCCCTTCACATCTTGAATCCTTAAAGGCAGGCCTTCTGATTGAGAAATGGGAGGAAAATAAGCCTGCATTGACTTTCAGTTTATACCCACAGCCAGGAAAAAAGAAATAAAAAAGTAAAGGGAATAGAAAAAAAAATTTGGAAAACCATTCTCCCTCCCTCACCCAAAAGAGTGTGTGTCTGTGAGTGTGTGTGTGTGTGTGTGTGTGTAAGAGAGAGAGAGAGAAGCAAGAACAAGAACCTAAAGAAATGAACTTTTAAACTTACTTCAGCACATGCCTTTGGGAGAACCAAACGACCAATCCGACCAGCATCACTGGCACTAAGCACTTTCTCAAACAATGGCACAATAGTAGAATTCAAACTTCGAAATAACAAATTTAAGGGAAACACCAACTTGAATCAACAGATGAACACTAAAATACATATGGAGACAGCAGCAGATAGTACTTCAACAAAGTCAAACTTAATCATGGAGGAGAAAAAGGATGTCAAAATCAAGGATACTCTCCAGATAATTGCTCCAGCTCTTGGTCAGTAATCCTTGGCCAGTATCGGGGAAGTAACTGATTTTTCCCCCGTCCTTCAGTAGGAGGCCTAGCAATTCGCATCTGAACCACACTTTTATTTGTCTCTGAACTTGCAGTGAGGCCAGTTTTCATGGGTTTCGGCAATATAGGGCGAGATCTTTGCCCTTGCTGGCAGGGAGAAGATGTTTTGCTCTGCTCCCTTCCATCTACAACCCCACTAGAAAAGGGAAGCACAAAATTTGGAGTTCCCAAGCTCATATTCAAAGGCGGCTGAGCTAGTGATTCTTGCACATCTTTACCCTCTAATATTTGTCTACTATTGTCTGGTTTAGCAAATGTTACCGATCCAACAGATGGTTGAATCACACTTGAAAAGCCCGTGCCAACTTGAGATCCATTTGCTTCACCTCTCAGAGATTTAGGCAAGAGGTTTGGTTCATTAGCTTCTTCCACTATTCTGCACAATTGCATAAGTTTTCCCTCATCGCCCGTGACCAATCTTTTCTCAACAGGAGGGGAGAGTGAATCACCAGCATTTTTTACAGTCAATGAACCAAATCCATTAGGAAATTCACCCCTCCAGATCTGCATAACAAGACAATAAAGTCTGTAAAGGATATAATCTGACAGCCACACCCATTCTATTGGCATTCTAAAAGTATTGCTCATGACACTATTCATCCAAAATGAGCCAAATGACAAGCATCCTGAATAAGTGACATTATCAGCAGATATAAGCAAGTCAGGAAAATTAGCTTAACATCAATACATCAATTTAGAAATAAGTTCAAAAGGTCCTTCCCATTACCATTTTAAAGGAGGAGAGAGGAGAGGGGGGGGGGGGGGGGGGGGAGAGAGAAAGAAGAGTAGTATGTCCACTCAGATATTTGAACTGTGTTTGTTTAAATGAGATCAGAAAGCAGTAATCACCGGCACTAGTTACAACAATCATCATACCTGCAACTATATGCATATAGACACATACAAATGCCCAGAGCATGACCATCACCGATTGATATAGAAGTAAATGTTTTAATCCATATAACATAGTTGAATGAAGTAATGCAGTGAATGTAACACATTGAGACAATGATATAATATGATATATTGGTAGACTTACCGGATAAAGTCCAGGGCCCTTTGCACAGCTAATACACCCAACGCCCCCAAAGTCCAGGCACTCAAACGAAGGCTTAGATATTATGCAACCACAGTGTACACGCTGCCATGACAAATTGAATTACATTTAAAACGCTCCACACAAAAGAATCTTTAACCTAAAAAGGAAAGAGACCACTTTAAACTTACCTTGTTGCATAAACTGCATTCCCTCCAACCAGTTTCCTCTGAGTGGAACATATCACAGAAAACCAGATTCTTATAGGCAGATCTAAGTGGAGAGAGCAACACATCAAGAATGAGTGAAGCACGAAATATTGAAACCAAAATGAGGGAAACAGATAAATAAATAGAATGTCATGCCATGTTCTACTAAAATTTTTATGACAAACTAAAAGAAATATAATAATTCATATTTATTTGTGCTTGTAGGGACCATTTAACTTTTGTTATATTAAAAATTAGTAGTAGAATGTTGAAAAATGGTATTTACACTGAGTATATAGCGTGAACAAAGGCAGAGGAATCAATAGATTAAACTTACACAAGTGGAAGCAAGGTAGCAAATGCATTACAAACATCAAATAGGATAACATGAAAAATAATTTCATGATTCTCCCCATGCACAAGCAAATAATCAGTTACTAGATGATGTGCATGAACAAACACATATTGATTTTTTTTCCTGAGCAAGCATATTAAAAATCTAAATGTGCCTCCATACTCACCAAATCCAACAAAATTACAAAAAGGAGCAAAATGAAATTAACGTGAGAAAAATCGCAAGATTTGAATCACTTGATAGCTATGGAACTAATAAAAATGGAATAAATCTCAATTATTCTTAATATACGATTTTCAAACCCATATATATTTACCATGAGCAGATCGTGTCTAATATTTTTTTTTTTTTTTTGATAACGGTGGGTGTCCGGACCAGCTTGCGCGCACCTCAACTAATCTCATGGGAACTGAAGTTAACGACCAGGCAAACCTCCAGTGGCCCTAAGGGGACTCAAACTGGTGACCACTGGGGAGCAAACCCAAGGCCGGCCCAGATCGTGTCTAATAATATAATCATCCTGATAAAATAGTATCCCTAACAGATTTTCATTAGACTAGCCCAGTATATAGCTAGTACTGAAGTCTTGAACATATGAATTCGGCAAGTCATGGGAATAGCCAGTGATTAATTACAGTTAAATAATGAGCTGTGGTTACATTCTATAAGCCGCAATTGCAGATTTTCTTTATTTTCCATCTTTCCCATTTACATAAATTGCGGGGATAAAATTAAAATTTTGAGCAAGCCGTAGCTAGTTTACTTATCGTAGCAAGGATCACTTGGATTATCTAATAATAGCAAGGATCACTTGGGTTAACTACAACGGCACGATTTTCTTCATACAGAAAATTCAAAAAAACTCGAGCATTTCAACTTTTTTATCAGAAATAGAAAAAGCAACGCACCGAGACCGTCTATATGAAGAAAAAAAAAAAAAACCCAATAACACACTAATTCAACACCTCGATCAACCCAAAACTTGCCTTTGGAAAATCAAATCATCCCCATAAGAAATTACATTGAATTACAAGAGCAGAAGCAGACGGAGAAAACGAAAATTACCCGCAGTTGTGACAGAGATCGGCGAATCCACCAGATCGCAGAGGCCAGCCTGTCTTCCATTCATGCGTGGAGGTTGCTCCGCATGAAGCATTCATGCAAATCTTTGGCCCCATTAACCCAAAATCGAAATCTTCGAGCAGAGCAAGACGCAAATCCAAATCAAAACCCTAACAGCACTTCACAAAAAAATTAAAAATTTAGTGAAATAAATGATCATTAGCTACAGCAAGCACATGTACACAACTCTCTCCCTCACATACATCTACGCGCAACCGGTCTGAGATTCGACAGTGATTAAAGAAACACTAAAAACCACAAACAAAAATAATAAAAAAACACCAACACCAACCTCGTCCCAATCCTCGAAGACCCCAAATCTAGAAGTGTTCGCATTCACAATAACAACGAACACAGAAACAAACCCATTTCTTGTTCATCCTCATAAGACTATAATTTTTCAACCAGTAGCTGCAAATATAGCTCTGCTAAAAGTGAAGATGAAGAACTACAGGGTCAACTAGGTGGAGATCGATGACGATGGTTCCCGCAGAGCGTTACGGCGGTGGTGGGGCTTTTAACCCCCAAGAAAACGTGTATTTGATTGAGTTCAGACAGAGGAGAGAGAATGCATGCAAAGCAACAGATTGCATAAAAATGCATGCACGACACTTGAAGACACGCCGCATAACAAGTCGTCCCCTCTCTCTCTCTACACTTTTTACTGCCAGTTACCTATTTTCTCTCACTTTCTTTTTCTTTCTTTTCGGACAGTGATACGATGAGGATTTAAAAGACCTCTCTCAATTCGTTAAAAGGTTGTTTATAGATTGACTTTGGGACACGTCTCTTAATTTACAACATAATACTAATTATGTTAAGAAAAAAATCTTGATAACACTCTCCTCTACTGTTGGTAGAAGCCTCAGTACACTTAACGTGTTGGGTTGAAAAAAATATATATATATTTCTTCACAGTGTGCTGCGGCTTCCGGTTGTTCCCAGC
This sequence comes from Juglans mandshurica, assembly GCA_022457165.1. Lineage (NCBI taxonomy): Eukaryota > Viridiplantae > Streptophyta > Magnoliopsida > Fagales > Juglandaceae > Juglans > Juglans mandshurica. The sequence continues at coordinate 16,595,836 of CM039633.1, forward strand.
ATTCCTTTTATGTTAATTCCCCTTCTAAATCTTATTATTTTTAATGTGATTCTATAAAATTAAAGATAAATAATATCATTTCTTTTATAAAAATTTTACATACCATATTTTTATTTAATTTTATGGATGAAGTAACCGATCAAAAATAATAAAGGATAATTCGACGATGATAAAAATATTATATTTTGAATATAAATGTCATAGAATATATATATTTTTTTTATGTATTTAACATTTTACTACTTCAAACCTTAAAATAGAAATAATTAATGTTGAAAATGGTCTTAAATTAATTGCCATAAGAAGTTTAGAGGTCTTCCTTTAAAAAGGGATGAAGATCTGTATATTATATACAACAAGCAATGAATTAAATAGCAAGGTGGGTCCTTTAATATCCCTAACATTTTCATTATCTTATGAACAAAACCTAATCATAAAAACATTCTTAATTTACTTTTTTCATAAAATTGGTTGTAAATCATTCCCAATACATACGTTTCTTGGCTTTTCTAGCTAACACCAAGCAAGAAATTAAATGTGACTTTGGGGAGGTAGTATTTAATAATTCATAATATATATATATATATAATGAATGACTCAATAAAAGGTTTATATCATGCATGGGTTTATAAACTAATTATTTTTGCAAATAAAGTTCTTTATATTCAATAATAAATCTAATTTTTTTCATCTTTTTTAGTAATTCAACATCTCATTCACGAAACACCTTCGTCGTATATCAATATGAGGTATTACAATCTCTAATGATACCGTTAAGTCATTCCATCATAGTTGGCACAACCCATATTTTTTTATTTTTTAGATCGATGTAAATTCAATATAACGATCATTTGAGACTTAAGTTATGCAATTATGGTAATCAATTGACTTTCAAACAAATTGTAACGATTCGAGTAAAATTTCAAATTATATTTAAGTCTATATTTTAAAAGAGTTGATCGATATTACAATAAGCTAGTCATTTAAAATAACTATAAGTTGTAATAACTATTTTTCCGCCAATATCGGACTGAATCATTCACTATCTTCCTATGCTCGATCTAAAGATTTTAATAATCGATCATGTTATTATTATTACTATTAATTCAAGATCACTTTGTAGATTTTTCCTCACATTTAGGATATATATACTTGTTTTCAATCATTTGCCTCCTAGAGATAAAACTCTAATTACTTTTAACTTTAGATTGGGAGACATCATATAGAGCCTTGACTTTTGTAGTATTCATTATCATTGTTTGGCATATAATGTTGACTTATGTAAAATAGCTAGAGAAACTCGTACGTAGTTTGTGGTCTTAATTATACAAAATATATTTTATTCATCCCTCCCTCCTTTATTTATTTATTTATTTTTATAATACTATTTCAAAATATATTTACTTTCAAAACGACATTTTTAAAAGAATTATGTTACATACAATCATTTTTACGTATTTTTTGTACATTTCACTATTATGATTAGCCAAAATAGTTCTTTTATATTAAAAATAAGTGACGAAACCAATCACATTAGTGAAGTGCACAAAACGTAAGCAAAAATGATTGTACATAGAGTTTTTATTTTTTAAATTGACCCCAACTTTTGAGCTTAATATTTTATTCTCCCATTTAGATCAACCACGTTGTTCAGTAGGATCCATTATAAAAAAATAAAAATAAAAATAGAAAAGTTCATTAGCTTGATCACGTGTATACAAGAGTACTCTCTCACATCACGCATCATATTTGAATTCGCCGACGTGCTCTTGAAAATAAATAAAAAATATCCTCAAAGTTGGGGCATGCAAGAACTTGAGGGCCTCCATTCCAAAAGAAATACTCAATAAAATAAGTTTTATAACATTTATTATTAATTTAATTGTGTTTGCAATATTTATATAAATAATAATAAATATATTCTATCTCTCTCTCTCTCTCTCTCTCTCTCCCCTGAGTTCTTCAAGTAGTTCATGCATGAATTGAAGGGAATCTTGTTCCTAACAAAACCATATATAATCTCCTTTCCATGCAAATCTACATACCGCCCACAGATTCAGCCGCATATGGCTGTGTGTTTTTTTTTTTCTTTTGTATTTTTCAATCTGTTATATAAGATTCTGAACCCCCAAATCTAAGGCCGTACGTAATGCTACCTATGTGATAAACTACTGTTACTTACAATTTTATTTATAAAATTCACACTACAAGAAAAATGAATTTTTACGACTAATTTATTGCGACTAAAAGACTTTTCGCAACCAATTTTAGTTGCAAATAGTTATTTTGTTACAATTAACTGATCACAAATAAGTAATTTTCTTGTAGTGTCATTTTGTTAATTTTTTTAAATTAAAATTTTAAATTTTAAATTTCGTAATTTTTAACATATTATTAAGTGATACGTAGAGAAACAATTTTTTTTCTAAGTATATTATTCTCCTTTTTTTTTAAAGTATATTTAGCATTTAATTCCTATTACAAAACCCGGATTTTTAAGTGTGCATTAGGTCGGTTCTCGTTTTCTTATATCATGATATATATGTATAATTTCTGTTATAAAAATCTTCAGAATCCATTTCTTGAAGGTTTCGGTACTATTTATACACTTTAATGGGCTTAACTGATTCCAACAACTGGACTGAATTGATGGGCCTGTGACAAATAAAAGGCCAGCCCAACTAAACAAGCCACACAGGCCAATCTCTTAGCACATCATCATTCAAGACTATTAAACCCATTACAATTCCACCATTCATTCTTGGTTAGCAACTTAGCATATTGTTGATGCAAAAAAAAAAAACTTAGTATATTGTTGATCAATCAACTGATCCTCTTTTATTTGCTGGGTATTGTTTGAGACCGTGGGATGCATGTTGATGTGCCGGAAAATCATCCATATTATATCCTAACATTGAGCAAGAAGAGAATCATTGGATTACTAAGAAATCTTTACTTCTATATTGATGTGCTGGACATGTCGATAATGTAGAATTACGTGGTTTTAAAGAAGATAAATATTTTTAGGTACAGGGAGATTCTATAAAAGTAAAATCTTATACTAATATGACTTGATGTTGAATGTTAGATTGTATAATTATTTTTATTCTGAAGTAGATATAATGTATCATATAAAGTCATGTTAATTTATAGATTTATGCAATTCTCTTTATAAAACGAAAATCTTAACGATGAAACCTCTCAACAGATAATGTCATAGTTCTTCCTTTGAACTAAAAGGGTAGTTGTAATTTGAGGAAAGAGTGTTAATTTCTCGTTCTTATTGCCTTACATTTGTCGTTTATATTAGCGTAGTGATCAAGGCTGGTTGACATTAATGGAGAAACCCACGCGTAAAGAAATACCAGCCACCTATGGCTATGTACGTCAATTGCCAATGTTAACACAAGTCATGATCTTTATTTCAAATGATAATCTGTAGTTATCTCCCCTTTTCCCTCTTCTCATTCCTCGTTAGATTCAATGAATAATCAACTGAGTTCATGTATATTTGTGCATGTACCAAGATGCTCCGTACGTAACTTGGTTTCTACACGTGCATGTTCTCCATTATACCATATCTTTGCTCAAAGTCGTACTGTTCATGCAGGCCGAATTCTGTTCCGTCCGGCCCGAAACTCAGGTAACCGAGTTCACCCGGGCAGTTATCAAACCGAGTTTTAACCGGATTTATCTACCTCAGTATACTCGGATACGGGTACGATACAGTATCCAGATTATGAGTTTAAATCTGAAATCCGGTTTAGTTAAAAGACTTTACAATCTCTTTTTGCCATGCAGAATTTACAATTTTTTTATTTGTTTCATTTGTTTAAGAGATTTAAAATATATATAAATAAATAAATAAAAAGAAAATTTACCTTGTCGGTGCTCGCTGAGTCGGTGACTCTAGCAGGCCCCATCAAATATAGGAATTTTTTTTCATGAAAACTTTTAATAAATTAGCTTATTCGTTTAATTCGTGGTACTGGGCAGGGTGACCGTTGTTCTCCTATTATCCAATGGGCCGAGTAGTTTGGATGGGTCATGGGTGGGCTAGGTCAGAGGGACCTGCTACGTACCTAGTCCTAAATTAGAAATCAAACTTAAATTTTTTTTTTTAATTTTTTTTTTTTTTTTTGTTAGTGAACTTCTCCAAGGCAGGTTCCGAACCCGAGTAAATCCTAATCTCGTGTATTGTATATTTGTAAGTTTTTATATACGAAATTGGTTAAATCACTGATTTTTTAATAGGGATGTGGTTCCAAATGATTATTTACACCTATGAAGTGTTAAATCTTAGGCTTTAAAGGGAGTGATATCCCAAAACCAAGGCCTCCACCACTGGCACAACTCTTTGGGATTTCAAACTTAGAATCATGATACTAGGGTTTTATTTTTTTTAGGAAGTGGGAGGAGTTTAAACCTAGTTCTCTTATTTGAAGATAAGGTCTTATGGCATTTGGTCTAAAGGATATTGACAATCTTGAAATTAGGTTAAATCACCATAGTGTCAAAATAAAGGTCTTGAGTTTGACTTTATATTTTATCACATTTAATTAAGTATTCTATGTGTTAAACCCACTTATCAATGATAGTGTAGACTACATGCGAAGAGAGTTTTAGAATAGAGAAATGATATCATCGAGGGTTACGTACTATTTTTTTAAAAAATGAATAAATATGAAACTCACATGAAAAATAATGATTTTTTATTAGTGAATCTCATTTTTTTTTTAAAAAAAGCGTAGGATACTTACACAACTCATAATTATATTTAACATTGCTCTTTACAATATAAATTAGATAATTATATTCAACTATTACCATCAATTTGAGACAATCAATGATGTAGATTATAGCAACAAGGCATATCAGATTGTAATATCATGTCTTTATTTTCTTTTTGAGAAATGATACTTGCAGTCGTGAGTGTGTAAGCGCCGTACAGTCGCTTTGAAAAAAATGAATAAATATAGGACCCACATGAAAAGAAATTAATTTTTTAATAGTGAACCCTACTCTTTTTCAAAACGACTGCACGACGTTTGCACATTTCACAACTGTATGTAACATTACTCTTTATTTTTGCAATTTTTGAGTTACTTGCTCGATGTCCCGCGAACATAGCTTTTAGGCAGGTCGACCTTTTGCAGTACGTTGTACGCCATGGCTTTGAGTTTGAGAAGAAAAGAATAAATGATTTGCCAACTCTGCAAGTCTATTGAATTGCCCTCCAAACACATATGAATGAAAAAAGACCCTCCAAATTATTTTACTTGATTTTTTCAATGACAAATAAGATAAAAAATGGAAAAGGCAGTAATTCTCTTGCTAAAGCAAACCCCTAGTTTTTCGCTACAAAAATAATCTCATTGACAAGTTCATGTATTTGGCTGACATTAGTGATTAACGTTGCCAAAGTCACTAGACTCTGGCTATCAATATATGATATGGCCGATTTGGCTTCTTCTTACTAGTCAAGTTCAACCAAAACCCTTGGATCCTATTTTGTTTGTTTTTTCTCGACCTAGGAGTGTTACACTATACTACCTGCATCCCTCACCCTGCACCAGCCTCAGCGTCCCGGGATCCGCTCCTACACTCCTGAGGGCGGGGTTCCCTGTTTGGGTGACGGGGGGCAAATTTGAACCCTGGTTTGTCTGCCCCCTCCCTCCACTAATCCGGGGTAAATGGGACCAAGGCCCACTAGGCCCAGAACGTCTTTCTGGGCCATTTTGGACCCATATTTTTTTAAAAAATCTTATAAAATAATTAAATTTTACAATTTACATATGTTATATAAAATTAAACAAAGGTTTTCTAAAGCATAAAACATAAAAATTTAAGTATTCTAAGCTATCACAATAATACAAATTAATCTAAAACTATTATAAATTAATCTAAAAACACTAAAAATTTTCAAATATTATTACAAAATAAGAAATTGTATGTGGCAATTTTACAAACAAGATAACTTTGAGTTTGAGTCTTGAGATTGGAATTTGTGGATAGTGGGCAAGTGAGACTATGAAATTATAAAACTTGAAATATTAATAGGTCAAATTAAAATTACAAATAATATATAAATATGTAAAAAAACTTAAAACTACAAGTACAAACCAAGTGAGACTATCAAGGAATGCAAATGAGATAATTGGGAAATTGGGATTAGGGTTGGAACTTGAGCAAGTGACTAAGGGTGTGAGATTATAAAACCTGGGGAAAAAAGAAAAATAAAATAAAATAATTGGAGGAGTAGCCCTAAAACAAAAACAGATTGGATATTGCCTAAATTAAATTTGGGGATTTCAACATTGAAACCCTCAAAACATATTGCTAAATTTAATTAGGGATTTCAAATTGAAACCCCTAAACTAATTTAGGATTTCAATTTTGAAACCTCTAAATTAATTTAGAATTTTAACATGATCAGATTGGTGGTAGACCTTTTAGAATAGAGAAGTGTTACCGCCACAAACATATTATATAAAAGTAAACTCACAAATTGACATGACTTCATATGATATGTTAGATCTACTTTATAATAAAAGTAGTTTTACAATATAACATATCACATCAAATTACGTTAATTTTTAAATTTACTTTTGTAGGATTTATTTATTTATCACTAAATAACTTCTCTTTAGAATAACTTCAAAGTTCAATTAGGTATAAAGTGCAGATTCTATTTCTACCCTTGATTGTAACATGCTGTCATACCTTTAGAATAACTTCAAGTTCAATTCTACGACCAAAAAAACAAGAGAGAACAAAAAAAGATATGAAACCTGGAGCATTGAATCTGGTAATTGTAAGATGCCAAGCCAGCTTTGGCTGCCAAGTACTCAAAGTATCCTGCTTTGCTCGGCTATCAAAATCATCTTTAACTTATTTCAATTAATTATTGATAGGATTCATTATTTTTTTTAATTTCTCATAAAAAGTTAAACTCATCTCAATCTATTTCATACATTCGAACATATATTTCAACATACTTATACATTTATACACATTTCAATAGGAGTCACAAAATATTACTATTCATATATCAACTTAGATTATTTGTGATCACCTCAGCATCCAAACGCAATCTCAATCTATGGTGTTCATGTCTTTTTTTGGCTGAGAAGCACCCCAAATGAATCAAATGTAACATTTTTTTAAGGAGTTATTCTATTCTCAAGTCGGTGTGTAAAGCACACCATATACACCACTTAAATAAAAAGATTTGATTTGTAAAATTTAAATTTTAAATTTCTTTCCTATTCAAATAATATCATATAAGTACTTTACTAGATGTTATCTACACTAATTTATAAATAAAAAAGTATTATAATAATACTAAATACAGTTTTAAGGTATGCAAACTCCACATACTCTCTTTAAAAAAAGTGAGAATTATTATTAAAAAAATTATTGTTTCAAGAAGATCACATATTTATTCATTTTTTTTAAAATGGGTGTATGAGATTTACAGATTTAAAAATTGTAAAAATCATTTCTCTAAATAAGATTTTTCTTTTTTTAAAGTAGCCAATGGCCCAATCCCCCGCTGTCCCTCCTCCAGGGAAAAAAAAATAAAAAGCGAAAGCTTTAGGGTTTGTTTGGATAGATAAATAATCTCATATCATTTTATCTTATTATTATAATTTTCTTAAATTTTCACACAAAATTTAATAATAAATTCAACATTTTCAAATCCTAAAACAATAATAATATTAAAAAATAATATTCTAATAATATTTTATTCAACTCATCTAAAATCATCTCATCTAATTTCACTATCTAAACAAGTGCTTAAAATAAAAAGGACCCTCCAAATTATTTTATTACGTGATACTTGATAAAATACAAAATCACATAATAAAATACTAGAAAAAAAACACTTATCGATATATTCGTTTGAATACAGAAATCATCTCAATTCAATTCATTTCATTATTACAATGTTTTTAAATTTCTACATAAAATATAGTAAACAATTCAATTTTTTCAAATTCTAAAATAATAATATTATTAAAAAATAATATTATAATAATATTTATTTTATTCAACTCATTTAAAATCACTTCATCTCATCTCATTATCCAAATCAGCCCGGGATTCGGTCACCGCATTGTCCATATATAATATATGTTAATTAAATATTTATATGGAAGTCAATAAATACTGAATGGCCAACTTCTTGTGTGTTTATCTCCTGCTTTGGAGATCGTCAAATTCGAATAGGGAGTGTTATGTTTTGTTTGGTTAATGAGATACAAATAAAAATTGAATAAAATATTATTAAAATATAATTTTTAATATAATTTTTGTTTTGAGATTTGAAAAAATTAATTTTTTTGTTATATTTTGTATGGAGGTTTGAAAAAATTGTAATAATTATATGAGATGAGATGAAATGTTTTGATCTGTTTAACCAAACCAGGCTTAATCTTTTGGAATAGAGAAGTATTAATCAATAAATACTGAACTTGACTGTCTATGATCAGATTGGTTGTAAACCTTTTGGAATAGAGAAATGTTATAGCCACCAATATATTAATATAAAAGTAAACTCACAAATTGACATGATTTCATATGAAATATTAGATCTATTTTATAATAAAAGTAATTTTACAATTTAACGTAATACATTAAATCACTTTAATTTCGTAGATAGCAAAATAAGAAATTGTATCTGGCAATTTTACAAACAAGATAACTTTAAATTTGAGTCTTGAGATTGGAATTTGGGAGTGGTGAGCAAGTGAGACTATAAGATTATAAAGCCTAAAACATTAATAGGAAAACAAATTAAAATTACAAAAAATATATAAATATGTAATAAAATTAAAAACTTAAAACTACAAATACAAACCAAGTGAGATTATCAATGATTGCAAATGAGATAATTGGGAATTTGGGATTAAGGTTGGAACTTGGGCAACTAACTAAGTGAGGATATGAGATTATAAAACCTGAAAAATAAAATAAGAAAATAAAGTAATCGGAGTAGCCCAAAAACAAAACAGATTGTAGTTTCAATATTAAAACCCTTAATTAAGTTTGGGGGTTTCAACATTGAAACTCTCAAAACATATTGCTAAATTAAATTAGAGGTTTCAAATAAAAACCCCTAAATTAATTTAGGATTTCAATTTTGAAACCTCTAAATCAATTTAAGGTTTCAACATGATCATATTGGTGGTAAACTTTTTGAAATAGAGAAGTGTTACGGTCACAAATATATTACACAAAAGTAAATTCACAAATTGACATAACTTCATATGATATGTTAAATCTATTTTATAATAAAAGTAATTTTACAATCTAACGTATCACATCAAATCACGTCAATTTATGAATTTATTTTTGAAGACTTATTTATTTATGGCTAAATAATTTCTCTTTAGAATAACTTCAAAGGTCGATTAGGTACCACCAAAATCACAAGAAATAAAGAAAAGTTATGGAAACTGAAGGGTGTATAAAGTGCAGATTCTATTTCTACCCCTGATTGTGAGAGGACCGAAAAAACAAGAGAGAACCAAAAAAAAAAAAAAAAAGGGAAAAATTGTGCATTGAATCTGAAATGAAGAAGCCACAAGTACTCAAAGTCTTGGCCCTTAAGTTCATCTTTAACTCGTTTCAAACTAATGATTTATGAGACTTATTATTTTTTTAACTTTTCATAAAAGGTTAAAATCATTTCAACATATTTCATACATTCGAACATATATTTCATACATTTAAACACATTTTAATAGGAGCCACAAAACACTATATACTATTCATATATTAACTTAGATCATCTGAGATCACATCGACATTGAAACACAATCTCAATCTAGGGTGCTCATGTCTTTTTTGCCTGAGAAGCACCCAAATGATTCAAATGTAACATCTTCTTAAAGAGTTATTCTATTCTCAAGTCGGTATATAGAGTACACCATACACACTACTTAAATAAAAAGATTTGAATTGTAAACTTCAAATTTTAATATTTTTTCCAATTTAAATAATATCATATAAATACTTTACTAGATATCATGTACACCAACTTATAAATAAAAGAATATTATAATAATGTTAGATTTAGTCTTCGCAAACTCCACGTACTCTCTTTAAAAAAAAAAAATGAGATTTATCATTAAAAAAATTATTATTTCAAATAGATCCTAAATTTATTCATTTTATTAAAATAAGAATACTATAAAAATTGCAAAAAGTATTTCTCTAAATAAAATTTTTCTTTTTTTTTAGAAGAGGTGTAATAAAACTTTTGAAGTAGCCAATGGCCCAATCCCCCATGGTCCCTCCACGAAAAAAAAATAAGAATAAAAAGCGTAAGCTTTAAAGTAAAAAGGACCCTCCAAATTATTTTGTTACGTGATACTTGAAAAAATACAAAATCACAAAATAAAATACTTGAAAAAAAATACACTTATCATACACCTATATACACTTATATATATAGGCCACGCCTCGTCGATTCCATTCACAGCAAACATCTAACTCAAAATTTGCCTATTCGCTTATCATCTAAGAAATGGCAGAAGTTTTTCCCTCCATTCTTGTTCTTGGAATCATTGAGCATTTGGACGCGCAGACGGTGAAAAAGTTGGGATTATTATGGTCCGGTGTCAAAGATTTTGAAAAGCTGAAGCACTTCGTTTTACAATTACAACCTCTGCTTCTGGTTGCGGAGGAGCAACAAGCCGAGAACCATGAAGTCAAAGTCTGGCTCGAGAAGTTAACAGATATCTTATATGAAGTGGACGACTTGCTGGATGATTTATCCACCAGAGCTCTTCGGATGACCCGAAATAAGAAGGCAAAACAGGTGTGCATCTTCTTTTCCAAATCGAATCAACTTGCATTTCACCTTAGAATGGGTCCTAAGATTAAGACTATTCTAAACAATTTAGATCACATTGCAAACGACATGAGGAAGTTTCATTTTGAGGAACGCCATGGAAGGATACCAGTAGAAGAGAATAGGGAGAGGGATCATAATGCTTTTTGTCCCGAAGAAGTACTTATTGGTAGAGATGAGGAGAAAAAGGCAGTTGTTGACTTTTTAATGGATTCCAATGTTGAGGATAACGTTTCAATACTTCCGATTGTTGGAACCTGTGGTATGGGAAAGACAACACTAGCTCAGTTCGCATTCAATCACGAGAGAATCCGAAAATATTTTCAGCTAAAAATGTGGGTGAATGTCATGTCATGTGTCTCTCGTGATGACTATCATATGCCAGGCAAAATCGTTAGAAAAATCCTAGAATCTGCCAGAAATGAGAAAGTAACATTAAATCCTTTAATGCATCCTTTTACGATTTTTGAAAAAGAAATGTATGGTAAGAAGTACCTACTTGTCTTGGATAATGTGCGCATCAATGATCGTGAAGAATGGTTTGTATTGAAACGAGTTCTAATAAAGCATGGTGCAAGAGGCAGCAAAATTTTAGTAACTACACGTAGTGAAGAGGTTGCCGATACTATGTGCACAGTTAAACCATATTACTTGAGAGGTTTAGATGAATACTACTCATGGTATTTATTTAAACAGATGGCGTTTAAAAATGGGCAAGAGCCAGACGATGAGAGAATTGTGAATATGGGAAAGGAGATTGTGAGAAAATGTGAAGGTGTCCCTCTCATCATAATAACAATTGGAAGGTTATTGTATTTCAAAAATTCAGAAACAGAGTGGTTGTCTTTTATGAATAATGAACTTCCAAGAATACGTCTAAATGATGAAGCTGACATCTTAGCAACTCTTAAGTTGATAATTTACAATAAACTTCCGCAGCATTTGAAACAATGTTTTGCGTATAGTTGTTTATTTCCAAAGAATTACGAGATTGATAAATCAACATTGATTAATCTTTGGATGGCACAAGGATTTATAAAGTCGTCAAATGAAGAAGAAGATGAATGCCTTGAAGATGCTGGTCATGAATACTTTATGGATTTAATTTCGAGATTTTTCTTTGAAAAAGTAACAAAAGATTGGTCGGGCGAAGTCACTAGCTGCAAAGTGAATGACCTCATGCATGATCTTGCTATGTTGATTGCAAGACAGTCAGTAACCACATTAGACTCTTTTACATATAAAGACGACGTTAACAAGAGCACTCGTCATCTATGGGTTGGTTATCAACCTAATTACAGATTTCTCTCATATTCAGTTTCTGAAGCAAAATGTAGACTGCGAACATTTCTTTCAGCAAGTGACAGTGAGCCTGAGTACATGACAGAATGTGATGCAATTTTTTCAAGGTTCAAAACGTTGCGCGCATTGCAATTGGGTAGTAGAAACCTAGATGGTTTACCGTCAAGCTCGATTTGTAAGTTGAATGGTTTAAGATATCTTGATCTTTCTGGAATGTACATGATGAAGAAGTTACCAGATTCTATAACCAGCTTGCAGAATTTGCAGACGTTAAAACTGTGCAATTGTAATTGGCTTGAAGAATGGCCCAGAGACTTTTCAAGATTAGTCAACCTCAGGCATCTTGACATCAATGGATGTTGGAAACTGACTTATATGCCACGTGGATTGGGGCAATTGACTAAACTTCGGTCATTATCAGACTTCCTGGTATCCCCCCAGCTGGATTCTCTCAACAAGCATGGTGGTGGACTAAATGAATTAAATGGACTAAATTACCTAAGAGGTGATTTACAGATTAGAAATTTGGGATGCGGGAAAGATGATGTTAAAGATTACAGGGCTGCAAATCTGAATGCAAAAAAAAAGATTCGTTCTCTGAAATTATATTGGGACGATTCATTTGGGTTGAGGTATGATGCCGAAGCTGAATTAATAAAATTGAAAGCCTTAGTACCTCACCCCAATCTTAAAAGGCTTGAATTAAGCGGTTACAAAGGTGCGGAGTTTCCACGGTGGCTTGTGTACCTCACAAATCTTGTTGAATTTCAATTATCGAAGTGTGAAAAGCTGAAATGTTTGCCACCTGGATTGACTCAACTGCCCTGTCTTAAGCGTCTGTTTCTTAAATACTTGGACGATATTGAGTACATTAATATGTCAGATTATGATGAGACTGGGACATTCTTCCCATCCTTAGAGGAACTTCAACTCTATTATTGCCCTAATCTCAAGGGGTGGTGGAGGGATGAGCCTCCGCCTCGTTCACTACAAGCTTCATTTCCTTGCCTTGCAGAGGTATCCATCTCGGGTTGCACTGTGCTGGATTCCATGCCGCCGTTTCCACGTCTTGAAAAAGAGTTGGTCCTGTCTAATGCCAGCTGGAAGCCAATGCAACAGACATTGATGATGAATATGGACTCCTCTATATTTGCCTCTTCTTCATTCGTTCCTCTCTCAAAATTGAAGCGTCTACAACTACATTGGATAGAAGATCTACAGATTCTCCCAGAGAAGGGACTGCAAAACCTGACTTCTCTCGAGTCTCTGCATATAGTCAACTGCCATAGATTAAAGTCTTTGTCTCAAGGTATACAATATCTCACTGGACTTCAACAACTGGAGATTAATCATTGTGATAAGCTTGATCTAGGCGGCAATGATGAGGCTGGGATGGGATGGCAAGGCCTTAAGAGCCTCCTCTCTCTGGATTTCGTTGGGCTTCCAAAATTGGTGCATCTGCCGTCAGGTCTTCAACATGTTACCACTCTAAATAAGTTCCAGATTTCGAGTTGTTGCAGGTTGAGGGCCTTACCAGATTGGATTTGCAAATGGACATCACTTCAACAGTTCGAAATTTCTAATTGTCCTAGTTTGACTTCGCTGCCCGAAGAAATGCGTTTGTTGAAGTCTTTGGAAGTGTTGACAATTAGAAAGCACTGTCCCAAATTGTTGCCAAGATGCGAGCGCGAGACGGGAGAGGATTGGTCCAAGATTGCTCACATCCCTAAATTGTACTTGGATCGGCCCTCCGAGGTAATTAACTCGCCGCTTCATCTTTAATGCCTTGTAGAACTTTTTATGTATTCTCTCTCTCTCCGTTTTATCTCACATAACTTTCTTTGCTCTTAAAATTCTCACTGTAGGAAGAAGCGAAGAACGTTAGAAAGAGGTTCAATGCTTATCATAAGTATCCTTCAGAAGTCAAAAATTCAGTGGTAATTTTCTTCTTTCTTATTTCTTCTTCCTTTTCACAGAACATGAAGTTTCATCACTTGCGTTATTCTTCACATGTATTGGGATTGAAATGATCTTTGCATCAGCCCCTGTATCAAAATGCACACCCCACACCTGGTGGCAAACCGGGTTACTAACAAGGGAACCGGTTCCCACTCTCTCTCCCCCCCCACCCCCACGAGCGAATGGCTTCCTTGTTCCTTCTCCTCTCCTCTTCTCAAGCTTCCTTCTCTGCGAATAGCTCCCCGAGCAAATCAAGCTGCCCCAAACTGAATCAAGACGATTTCGGAAACACAGTCAGCCAACTTCCTCTCTCAAGCCGATCTCCCGTGTTCGTCTCTCGTACCGTCTTTACTCCTCGGGGCTCGTCTCTCTGTTTCTAGGGCATAGCCATGCGTGCTCCTCTCTCTCTCTCACTTCCTCCCATTTTTACCTCTCCATCTTTAGTCCATCTCTTTGTTTCTCTGTGATTCTAGGGCAAACACTGAAGGCCATTCGAGTTCGAGGGGTACTGCATCCATATTTGCGGAAGAGAACCCATATCGAAGTCCTGATTTGTGCCACGGTAATTTGATTTTTCGTCCAAATTGTTTCTACAATTTCATTATGTTTTTTCTGTGTCTCTGTTGGGGTTACGAAAAGGATGTTGTGATTGTGTATGTTGTTCCATTGTTAGTTACTTTTTCTACAATAAGATATATGGCATAGATAAACACTAGTACTTATTCCAATGGATAATGAGAAAATGCAGTGATTATGCTAAGGGGTCTGTATCCAACATATATAAGTGATGAATTCGCAGTTTCTTTTGTCAAACGAAGAGCTATATGTGAAATTAGATGCATATACTAGTCCAAAGACACGCATACTTAACCTATGTTTTGCCTATACTTAACCAAAGAGATCCCACAGTCGTCTTACCTATACTTAACCGGCTCTCACTTCATCATTTAGAGACTCCTTAAAATATTAATGCTTATAAATTTGTTATTACATAAGAGTTAAGAAAAGCTACCAATACGTATAGTTGAATAGGGGAAAAGGTGGAAAAAAAAAGAGCTTCTTACATTTCCGCATGTGAGTTTACAAGCAATAGCATGACTCACCTCGTGAATAAATACAGTGACAAGCTTGAATGGTTTCAGCGATATTGTTCTCTACAACTGCATGGACAAGAAGGATTCGCACATTAGGCAAAGTTTGCAGAAGGTAACTCTAAAAGAATGACATGCCAGTATGAAGAATTAGCCGCAAATAAAATAAAATTGGTTCTGCCTTCAAACTGACTGGACTATTCCAACTTCCTGAAAAGCACACATGGATTCATTGTTATGGTTCCAACTTAATTCACACTGATAGGCATATTATCCATTACCCGGGTGGACTGCTTTTCATTTATTGCTTAGACTTTAGATAAATGCCAGCCTATAAAGAGAATTACGTGAAATTACAAACAGATGTGGGTGCTGGCATGCGGCAAGTCTGATTGAAAGTCAGTTTGTAACTTCCTTTTATTGTTAATAAGTCTGATGTATTCAGTTTGTGAGGTTCCATTTGGTAATTCTCTTCATAAGCCTAGCATTTCACTAAACTTTATACTGCATTGCAAATTGTAAAACAATATGTATATAAGGTCGTTGATGATTCATTATATGAATTTGATCTAACTTGTTTCTGGACATTGAAACTTCAATATAGATTAGATACATGGAGTAAAACAAAAAGAACTAGAAAGTACTCCATCCCTCTCCAATTGTTTGTCTATCTTAGAAATCCAACTCATGGGAATATCAAAACCGGGTTCTCTTTCAGTAGAAAAAATATTAGTGAATGTGGTACTATTATCTTGAGCATCTGACTAAATGTGTGTGCGTCCATACTCTGTACATGTATGAGCCATATGGGCCTTCTTAAATTATTCCCTAGAAAGTCAGTACCCATCTATACCAGGAATCACTCACCGCCTGTTATCTACAAGAAAACTGCATTGAGTATGTCATGTTAACCACTTTCAAGTATGAACTCACAGTCCTCATTAAAGTTAAATTTAAAGTTTTCTGCTTGTAACTCAAACTGCCTCTAATTTTTACATCAATATTGTGCAATCAAAGAGGCGGAGGTGAACTAGGTGTGCAGTGAATTATATACAGTATGCTGCACTCACAATTGCTGATGTCATTTAATCCATTATTGCTTGTTTCCATTTTCCTGTAATTAGGAAAAGGCACTTTCCCTGACTCAATGCACTTGATGTCCTCCAAATCATCAACACACAAGTTTAAAAACTACACCATAGCATCAACACATAATTTGTTGGCCTGAACCTTTGTTTGGTTTTTGGACAAGGCCTGAACCTTCATAATTCATCATAATATGAAACACATAAGTGATAAGAACAAGGCTCATGATAAGGACTCTGTTTTAGTATTTACAAATGAGAACTTGTGATTGGTTTTTCAGAATCACGCATGGCATCAACCCAATCATCATCTTCTATAATTGATGATTTTGTGTTGGAAACACCAACTTGTTGGTGTGGTTCGAAAGCTGAGCTAAAGACGTCGCACACTACAAAAAATCCTGGAAGGAGATTTTTCGCTTGCCACAAGCTATAACATGGTAAAGCAACTTATCATGTTAATTAGCATATTCAGTTTGATTTTGCACGGTGTGCTTTATTATTTTAATTAAATGTTTGTACTGTGTGCAGGGAGAAGCAAGGAGATGTGAATTTTTCGTTTGGGCGGATATACTTCACTTGCTAGAGGAGAATATTCGTGCAAGAGAGAATAAAGCTTGGAAGATGTGGGATGGGATGGCAAGGCCTTAAGAGCCTCCTCTATCTGAATTTCGTTGGGCTTCCAAAATTGGTGCATCTGCCGTCAGGTCTTCATCATGTTACCACTCTACATAAGTTCCAGATTTCGAGTTGTTGTAGGTTGAGGGCCTTTGAAATTTCTAATTGTCCACGTTTGACTTTGCTGCCCAAAGAAATGTGTTTGTTGAACTCTTTGGAAGTGTTGACAATTAGAAAGCACTGTCCCAAATTGTTGCCAAGATGCGAGCGCTAGACGGGAGAGGATTGGTCCAAGATTGCTCGCATCCCTGAATTGTACTTGGATTGGCCCTCCGAGGTATTTAACTCGCCGCTTCATCTTAATGCCTCGTAGAACTTCTAAGTATCCTTATTCTTCACCTCTCTCTCTCTCTCTCTCTCTCTCTCTCTTTCCCATTTTATCTCACAGAACTTTCTTCGTTCTTAAAATTTTCATTGCAGGAAGAAGTGAAGAACGTTAGAAAGAGGTTCGATGCTTATTATAATTATCCATCAGAAGTCAATAATTCAGTTGTAATTTTCTTCTTTCTTATTTCTTCTTCCTATTCACAGAAGATGAAGTTTCATCACTTACGTTATTCTTCACATGTATTAGGAAAAGAGTCATGCTACAGGTACGGCCAAAAATACGGATAAAAAAGGACTCCTCGCACATTTGTTACTATTAATTACACTGTTCAACAAGAAGGTGAAAGAAGAATAAAGAAGAATCTTAGGAGGAAAGGGAGGAAGGGAGTGATCTGGGCGGAGGCTAAAAGGTTGTTGAGAAATCGAGGAGGAGGAAGAGGAGGAGAGGGGTCAAGTTAAGGGTGTTGCTGTCAAGGATGGACATCTAAAATGACTTCCTTGAGTTGTCGAGACAAAGGGTTCCCATGGCCCCAAACTGCAGCCGTCACTGTCTGAAGACAATTAGATGCAAGTAATACAATCTGAAAATAAACTTTTTTTTTTTTTTAATATTATGCTGATCAAATTCCATTGCTGCGGTTGCGTGGAAATATCATTTGGTGTCTTTGACGTTTGAGTTCTGCGTGGTCGTTATTACCGATGTTGTGGCTGTTAGAGCTTACACTTGATTCGTTCTACTTCATGAATCCACTGAGAATCGGACGGTAATTGCTCTATTCTTTGTTAAACTTGGTCTTGTTTGGTTGTTAGGAAAATGTGAGGGATTCCATTTTTAGAGGTGCTAGTGGAAGTGACAACCTGTGTGGAAAGGTGTAGGGCTTATGCTGGGTGACTGTTGGTAATTTGTGACCTTGATTGTGGTATGGCACAGCATCTTTGCTAGTTGATTTTCCAAACTTATGGTGGATGTTCAGTTGCTTTTAAATGCTAATTGTCCAATTTCTTTCTATTTCTCACAATAATCTTGTGCAAGGGAAAGATCTGCGAATGTTATTGGATGAAGACAACTGTTTTGTTTTTAGATCAGTTTAATTTTTTGAGCACACTTGATAAAATGGATTGTTTCCACTCCATCCAATTGTATTTATAAAATCTGAGATTTGCAGTTTATGCTTCTCCCAATGACATTTGCTTCTAGCCATGAATGATATTGCATTTTCCTTTTCATCTTTTATTCCTTCTCCAAGGTACTGTGGAAGTTGTTGGCGCAGTTTTGGATGACTGAAGAGATAGGCATGTAACATCTTAGCTAGCACTGCTTGAAGACAGATTTGTATTTATTTTTTAAATATGAACAGATAAAGAGGAAAACGAGTACTGTTCTCTAGTATGCTAGAATATTTGGATAAAAGCCATAGTTTTGAGATTTTTGACTCATTCTGAAGCATGGGTTCACATTGAAATATTGCATATCTAATTAATTGCCCGTTTTATCTCATCGTAGTTGTTTTGCTTGTAAAACCAATTGCCGACTTTTCTTATCTTCAATACTTTCAAAATATATACAATACAGCTTCTTCTGGTATTGTTGTTCTTCCATAATATTTCCAATGGAGTTTTACCCTAACTGATGCAGGGTGACTCACTTTCCCAGGATATGCCACCAATATCTTTTGTTAGAACTGTGAATCAGCCACTTCAACATTTTGGATCATAAGTGCTTGCATTTCTGTTGGCATGACAAATTTTAAGGTAGTCTGATCATGCTTGTGGTAATTCTTTCCAGATTACTAATTCTATAAAACATACAATTTCTCTCTAAGTTTAAGTACCTCATATGTCCAAGCTTTTGCAGGAAAGATTAATTTGGTACACATGGTGGAGCATATATGAAGATGATGACTACAACATGATGATGCAACCAAGTGCTTGAGACTTCTGTATTACTGCTTTCCATGAACATCGTTTGCCATCAGTGATTTTGCAGTTGGATGTTGTACAAAAAAGAAAGGATTTCCGACTAAAAAATGGAGGAAAATCTTGGTTTGCTTTGAAGATTCATATAAATCGAGTGCTGATTTCTGCTGGTGCGAGTAACAACATTTGCCTACCCAAGTTTAAGAAACTTGAAATTCTTCAGAACATGAATTTCTGGTGTATTGAATTCATAGATACCTTCAAGAATTATCTTCACTTTGAATTGTTTGATGTAATCATGAACGGGAAATCTATCCATATGATGCAAATGCTGTATTCGAATTCCACAGGGCACAAATTTTCTTGAATGATATATATTTCTTCATAGTTCCTTTAATTACCTCCCTCTAGAATGCTGGTTTCTCCGTTTGATAGTTTGCATATCATGAAACAGTATGTTGTATCTCGTACTTCTCCTATGAAACACAATCATTTGAGTCACTGATTGGCGTACAATGTTGAGAAAACCAATTTTAGCTACTCGTAGTAACATAAGAAGCTTATAATAATAAAATACATGCACATAGTTTTTTCATTTACCATGAAGCCAATATATCCTATGCAAGATAGATTATATTGACTGTTTCGACAATTCATTTCATGTCAACGATGTGACGAGATTTAAATGTAATTTTCTTTTACAAATCAAGTCTTGTCATCTTTCGGTATAAGATTGTGTGTCTTACAAATATAATTTTTCTTCAATTAAATGTTGAGTTATTTTGTTTTATATGCTAGAACATAATATTCAAATTTTCCAATTTTTTAAATTTCATAAAAAAATAAATTGGCTTAACAGGACAAGAGCTTTATAAAATGTATTTAAGATGGATATAGATAAATCTTGGTCAAGGGAAAGATCAGCTACTGTTATTGGATGAAGACAACTATTTTGTTTCAACATCAGTTTGAATTGTTTATTATATTTTGTGTAGAAATAGTAGAAAGTTATAATCATAAGATGAAATGAAATACTTTTTGAATCCAATCGGATCCTTAAGATCAGTTTGATTTTTTTAGCACACTTGATAAAATGGGTTTTTCACGATTTTTTGTTTAAAATCATTTCGATTTTTCTTTTCATCTTTTATTCCTTCAACAGTAATGTGGGAATCGTTTCCGCATTTTAGTATAGCTGAAGATATAGCACTGTTTGAAGACTGATCTGTATTTGTTTTAAGAATATTTAAAGATAAACCTGAAACAAGTGTTCTCTGGTATGCTAAAATATTTGGATAAAACCCATAGTTTTGACTCAAAAAATAATAATTCATTTCGAATTCAACAGTACATGAATTCGCAATTTGAATTGTTTTCTTTCATTTTTTTTTTTAGCGTAAATAATTCCCAATACGTACGTTTCTTTGATTTTCTAGCCAATACCAAGCAAGAAATTAAATGTCACTTTGGAGAGGTAGCATTGAATAATTCATAATATATATTTATATATTATGAATAACTCAAATGAAAAGTTGAATCGGATTCATAAATTAATTATTTTTACACCCAAGTTTTCAAAATGGAGGTATTGGATTTGATCCCCTCCCCAATATATATAAAAAAATAAAATAATAATAACTCAGATAATCGAGTTCACTCGGGCTGTTATCAAACGGTCAAACCGAGTTTCAACCGGATTTCTCTAACCTAGTATACTCGGATATGGTACAGTACAAAATTTACAATCTCTTTTTGCCATACAAAATTTATGATCTCTTATTTTTGATACATTTGTTTCATTCTCTATGATCTCGTGGTTTATTTTCTATGTTATCCAGCTCATTGTTAATTTCCTTCTGTGGTACATGCGTTTTCTTTCTGAAGAGTTTTTTCCCTTGTGCAACATATATGAGTACCCATCTGTCATGCATGGATTAAAAGTAAGTGCTTTCCTCTCCCTTGTTATTCCATGCCCAAAACCAAATCTTCTTAACCCTTTTTTTTCTTTCATGGAATTCATCTCTGATGATGGAGTAGTAGTACTGTTAAATATAGGAATATTTTTTCCTGAGGTTTTTTTAATTAACTATAATTTTTTTAAAAAATTGCAAATCCAGATACAAGCTGGATATTTGAATTTTCAGACTTCAAAAAATCATATTTATATCATTTATTCGGATACCGGCTCGAGTTAATCCGAGCAGGTATTTGGATACCCGGACCCAAACCCAAGTGCACACCGTGTCCTTAAATTTATAAAGCTTGGTTCATATATAATGTTTAAATTCTGAAGGTACATATCATCTTTAACTGATTTGGATTTATTTCTTGCTTCCCAATTGCCATTTGTAGGAATGCAGCTTGCTGATCATACTCTAGTTGATGATCTATAATATCTCATAGAAATAATATAACCACCTTTTTTTTTTTTTTCCTTTTTGTGTCACTAAGGTAGAGTAGGATGAGGGTGAAGGATGTACTCGAGATCAAACTCCTTTTCTAATATCAGAAGAGTTCTCACCTAACAAAGAAAATGGCATGCATCAAGCAAAGTGGACTCTATACAGTTTATCAGACGGATTTATTTTTATTGCTTGATGTTGATCAAAGAGAACATCTTAGTCCCTAAGATGATTTTCAGAACTGTGAATTGTATGCTTGTTTGCCGTTTGCCGTTTGGTAGACATGATTAATTACTTCCTTGATGAGGACATGAATCTCTCACTTTTGATGGCTGAATGTATTTTTAAGCTGATTGTAAAGTGTTTGTCTTCAACCTCTTCTTTTATTAATTTCACTTGCATCAACTTGTTAGTCACGTAATAAAATCGGATGAATGTATTTCAAGATGCATTAAAAAGTTCCCTACAAGCATATTCCCTAGAAAGAACTGCAATCATTACATGCGCAACGTCTGTCACTTGCCAATTGGTACCCAAGACATGCTAAATCATTAATCAAGTCGTGCCAAAAATTCAAATCGATCAAGAGAAGTAAATTGGCACTTACCAATTGGTACCCAATTGGCTGTCTCCT
Source organism: Juglans mandshurica (assembly GCA_022457165.1). Classification (NCBI taxonomy): domain Eukaryota; kingdom Viridiplantae; phylum Streptophyta; class Magnoliopsida; order Fagales; family Juglandaceae; genus Juglans; species Juglans mandshurica. Next base: position 16,618,092 of record CM039633.1, read on the forward strand.
TCTCGTGTGGCTGTCTCTGGAATTATGTCTAACGATATTGCTGGTGAGAATCATGATTACCAAAATGGGTTTAATCGTGCTAAGAAAATCCAAGATGTGGTTACATCAAACTCACTCCTCTCAAGTTATTCCATCTTCGTCTCCTCAGCTTCTACTACTACCACTACTCCAACCATCACTTCTCTGCTTGCCTCTAGCTCTTAGCACAAAATATCTTTAATGATGGTATCAAAGACACTCGCACACCCAATCATTTCCAAAGCTCAGCACCATTTGAAGGCTTGCAAATAGTGGGTAAAAGTAAAGCTCATCAAATTGCCATGAAAGAAGTGAAAGTAAAAAACAGCCAACACAGGTGGAATTGGAATGGCTCTTGCTAGAACCAACTGGAACAAATCAGTCTGTCGGATCCTTCCCTTTACTGGAACGCAACCAATAATATTGGTGGTTGGAATGATCCGGGAAACATCAAGTCTTCTGTCACTTCTCTGATCTAGCATAACCAAAAATCATTTTCCATTTATCTCCCTCCTTTTTAGTCATCTTATTTGGGTCATTGTTGGTTACTTAGCTTTCTATTGATTACTCCTGTTTTTTAGTGAATTTTATGGTCACAGTGGGGCGGGGTTTCAAAAGCAAAGTCTTGAAAAAAAAAACAGCAAGATATTTCATTAAAGCAAAGTTGAGAGGAGCTTGGATTGGAGCAATCATGTAAGCAACAAAAGATTAGCCTGTTAGTTTTATTATCAAGGTTGAGTCGACTCACTAATTGCGTTGAGAGGAACCTCGGATCCTGATCTTCATCTCATCGACTTGGATATAATCATCATTGTCACAATCACCTACGTAGTACTATCGAAGGGTTTCATTGACAGTTTCGTGTGGTAGATTCAAGTGGGGAAGGTGGAAGACGAAGGAGGAAAGGGGAACCGTTGAGTGGGAAGGTCGAAGACGAAGACGAAGCAAGAAAAGGGGATTTCAGTGAGAAAAAAGAAGACGGAGGAAAAATGGAGGGAATTTTAGAAAAGATGGAAACAACGTTGTTTCAATTTACCATGTGGGATGCGGTTTCCCCACGATTCCCCTAGCCGGAGTTTTTCTAAAATATATTAGCTTGTTTGCCCAATTCGTGGTACTGGATAGGTTGCTCTCCTATTATCTAATGGGCCGAGTAGTTTGGGTGGATGGGTTAGGTCAAAGTGACCTGCCACCCAATCCTAGGATTCGAACTTAAAACTTATAGTTTGATATTAAATGAAATTACCAAAGTGTCAAAATAGAGATTTTAAGTTTGACTTTATACTTTACCTCATTTAATTAAATATTTTGTGTTGAACCCACTTATAAGGAAAGTCTAGAGGGAGTTTTAGAATATAAGTTAGATAATTATATTCAAATATTGCCTATCAATTTGAGACAATGAATGATGTAGATGATAGCAACAAGGCATATCATATTTTCTTTATTCTTATTTGCATATATTGACTATTTTTGTTCTTTGCATGATGTCTGGCTGACTAATATGGCTTTTAGGCTTGGAATTCTAAGGGGTGTGATCACCTAACAGTGTATCCCTTAGAATGACACCCTCTCCATGGTGATGGTTCCTATGAGGGGGTGGTTGAGAAAGTGTCAAGAGACACAACTTTTGATTTAGTCAAAAGATTGTTTCACTTGTTAATAGTTGTGCCCTTTGCCAACCATTGTCTTGCCAATGGTTGTGCCCCTTCAATAGTGCCTCATGGCCTATATATAGGGGCCTTTGGTGCACAATGAAGGCACTCAATTCCCCGTTGTCCATCACTAACTTGTGGGACAAATACCCTCACATGAGTGTTACCATATTGTCGAATTTCCATTCGATTTTAGTCCATTTTTGTTCTTCATTTTTCTACAATGGTATTAAGAGTCTGATTATGACAGAGGGGTTAATTTTGCGCATTGAGAAGACGATCAATAGGCAAGTACTTGGTTTGGCAACTACACTTGCATATTACAATCATCTTCGGAGACTTTCGAATCCAAGGAAATTTTTTTTCCAAATTACGGTGGGAGACCTAGATTATACTGGGAATCTTCAAAATCTTGTAAGTTTTTAATATTTTGAAGAAAATTATTGGCACTTTTTTTACACAAAGAAACAGTGCACTGCCCAATAAATTTACACACACTGTTACTGTTACGGCTGGACGCCGCAGTCCATCACCACCATTTGGATTTGAGAGTGTTGAGTACATGTCAGAACCTTGGTCGCCGACAACCAGTTCACCAGACGGAAGTCAGGACAAAACATTTTTTGAGCCTGCAACGTCTATGCGTGAGGAAGAAGAAGACAACGTCTCTGGGCGAAATGGTGCCATTTAGACCAACCAAGTGAGGAACAAAACAACCCGCGACTGAGGATCCAAAGTTTACATTGAATGACGCCGTTTTGAGTAAGGAGCCAAACGACGCCATTCTAAGAACGTTGGAACTGTCCGTAAGAAGCAACACGATTTCGTTTCGGCCAAACTGAACAACGTTGTTTCATCTGGAATGGACTCACTCCAAATGGCTAGAATTCGGGTCAGACCTCCAGCCCATTTCATCATATAAGACATATTTATACTATGCCATATAAGTCTCAACAAAATGATATTGCAAAAAGAAGAAATAGAACTCAATTGGATATGACGAGATTGATGGTGGTATATGCTGACCTACCAACACATTTTTAGGGTGAAGCATTATCAACTGTGGCATATATATTAAATAGAGTTGAAACCAAAATAAAACCTCTTACACCATACGAGATATGGACGGGACATAAACCAGATTTAAGTAAACTCAAAGTATGGGGTTGTAAGGCACAAGTGCTTATCCCAAGGCCACTAAGGAATAAATTGAAAAGTAAAACCTGAGAATGCAAGTTTATTGAGTATGTAGAAAACAAAAGTGGCTACAAATTTTATCATTATGATAAATGATTGATAGAAAGTAGAGATGTCGTTTTATCAAAAAATATAAACTTTATTACTCTAGTTGATCAGAAAGATTTATTAAATGATTTAAAGAGTCAACAGATCTACACAAGATTTGACAATGAAAATAATAAAATAAAAGAAACTCAAATGAAAATCAATCTTTAGGTATTTATATTGTAGACAGTGGGAGTAAAAGAACCAAACGATTATTGATATTATTTCAAAATCATTATACTCTAAATATTAGTTTGGAAAATTTAGAAAATTATCCATAAAGTTTTTCTTAGGCAATCAATAGTATCGATTCAGATAAATACCTTAAGGTCATGAAAGATGAAATAAAATCGATAAATAAAAATAATGTTTAGGAGTTAACAGATCTTCTAAAAGATAGAAAAGCTATTGGTTGTAAATGAGTTTTGAAAAGAAAATTTAAAATTGATAGTAGTTTGGAAAGATATAAAACAAAGTTAGTGGCCAAGGGATATACTCAACAACTAGATGTAGACTTTGCAGGATGAATTTGAAATTACATCAATTAGATATAAAGACAATTTTTCTTAATGGGGGATTAAAATAAGATATCTTTATTATTCAACTAGAAGGATTCCAAATTAAAAGACATAAAGAAAAAGTCTACAGGTTGAAGAAGATACTGTATGGATTTAAGCAATCTTCAAGATAGTGGTAATTGAAGTTTCACCAAGCCATTTTAGAAATGCGATATGAAATGAGTCCACTGGATCATTGTATATATATATATATATATACTAGCGGTTGGGCAATGTGCGAGGCACATTTGCCCGGTTGAAAAATAACTTATTTTGTAAAATATAAATATGTTTTGGGTTAAAAAAAAAAACGTAATCATAAGTAAAATAAGTAGTATATAGAGAATTTTTTATAAACTCAATTTCTGCACCTAACAAGTGAAAAGAGATGTGGAGATTTTTGTGATAGTGATAATACTTCACTGCATAAATTGAAGCAATCCAACCGAAGAAAAAAAATGAGAAGTGGTAAAATGAAGGGTTGGATTTAAAATTATTTGTCATAAGTAAAATAAGTAGTATTAATAGTAGTGACATGGTTTGTGAATATTAATATATAAAATTATTTGGATTAAGATGTTTTATTTGATTTTAGAAAATGAGAGAAAAAAAAGTTAAAATAAAAATATTATAAAAGCTAAAAATTATTGGAATATAATGTTTTAATATAGTTTTTGGTTTCTCTCTTGCCCGATTCAACCGCACGGGCCGTTCTTCTTCAGCCCAGCGCCGCCGTGTGCCGACCAGCCTCACCGCCACCACCGGGGAGTCCCTCTCACACCGACGACTGACCGAGGCACCATTGATGTCCACCACGCGCAGCCCTATCTCTCCCCTGCGGAAACCCATCCGAAATGGGTTTCTCCCATTTCTCTCAACTGGCGCCGTTGTACGCGGCCACCTACCGTCACGACCACCACAGGCAACTCCCCCTCACGCCGGCGACCAACCCAGCCACCACCGATATCCCCCACGCGCAACCATATCTGTCCCCCGTGGAAACCCATCCGAAATGGGTTTCTCCCATTTCTCTCAACCAGCGCAGCCGTACGCGGCCACCCAAGCCACCGCACCTCCACCACTTCACACTGGCGACAATCTCTACCAGACCCAGCCACCACGATCCTTCATTTCCCTCTCCGTCACACACTGCGATTCATGCGATTGAGCCGCAGAAAGAAAAGAAACATGCGAGAGAGAGAAGAAGAAGAAGAAGACGCTGCTGGGTTAGATGTTTAACATTCAACTAAGAAGAAACGACACCGGATTGAATTAAACTGTTCATTACTGTTGATGTTATAGACACTTTTAAGATATAAGCAGATATACACAAGCAGTAGTAGCACGTTTGCCACATCTACCAAATTGAAGAAAAAAATAAAGTGTGATTTCAAATATTAAAATAATCTAATGCATAAGAGTGAAATTACTATCTATTTATGTTCATTATTTATTATGAAATTTAAATTATATTAAAAATTTAAATTAATTAGATAGTTTATTTCTCTTACAAATGTTCAGTAAAACTTCATCATTTATTTAATTATGAAAAATTAGTATTTTATAAATTAAAGTTGATTTTAAGTGTATGAGATAATATTATTCTATTAAAAATATTTAGTAAAATTTTATCTTTTATTTAATGATGAAAAATTAGTATTTTATAAATTTAATTTAATTTTAAGTGTATGATATATATTTATATTTTACTTATATATTTTATGTTAGTTTAAATCAATATTTAAACTTATACCGTTAAATTAAATATAAAGATTTAAGATAAAAGGTTGTAATTTAAAACCCAAAGTTTACGTATGATATGTTATTTATATTTTACTTATTTAAATTTTAAATTAGTTTAAATCAGTGTTTTAATAAGAGAAATTATTTATATATAAATTTTAACAAGAGAAATTATTTATTATAGTGATAAATATTACAGTCTTATAATTATATCTCTAAATTTTAACAAGAGAAATTATTTATATAATTTTAAAGTGTGTAAAATATGCACAATATCTTTAAAAAAATTTGGTATATTTGAGATCCACTTTAAAGAATCTACTTTTTACATAATTGTGATAAATATTTTAATGGTTTTATTTTATTTTTATATATAATAGTGATAAATATTATAGTGACTTTATTTTTTATTTATAAAAAATCATTTATAGTGTGTGGTGTGTGGTGTAAGGAATAGAAAAATATGAATAAAATAAAAAGATAAAAAGTTGTTGTTTCTACCTTGATCCATTACATTTAACGATATATGATTTTAACAACTCAAGTCAAGCCACCTTTAAAATTATATTCTAAAATAACTAATCAATATTACAATTAAAATATCTTAGAAAAAACCTAAAGAACTATTGTTTTACAGTTTACTTGGAACCAAAATATGTTATACTTTATGTTATACAAACAAGTTTAAGCTTTGTTCATAAGTTAATTTTAACAAAATATATTTTTACAGTCTTATAATTGCATCTCTAAATTTTAACAAAAAAAATTATTTTTATAATTTTAAAGTGTGTAACTTCCACATAATATCTTTAAATAAATTTGGTATATTTGAGATCAATATTAAAGAATATATTTTTTACATAATAATGATAAATATTTTAGTGATTTTATATATAATAATGATAAATATTATAGTGATTTTATTAATTTTTTTTCTTTCCTCACTTTCTCTCTCGCACTGTTCATTAATGTAGCACTTGAACAGTAAGGATCTTTCCACATATCATCAAGCCGGGTCAAAACAAGAAATGAGGCATCCACGGTTATGTACTGTTCATTACTGTAGTACTTGAACAGTAATTTATAGCCACTTTTAAGATAAAGGAGATATATATATGAAAAAATGATAATAAATTAACATTATTATCATTATATATTATGATATATTAATGACAAGTAATTGTCTAGATATGATGAATAGAACAAAAGAATTATTGAAATCTAAATTTGAAATGAAAGATATGAGTGAAGCCACCTATGTTCTTGGTATAAGAATTTATAGAGATAGAAATTCAAAAATATTAGATTTAGATCAAGAAAAAAATCTAGAGAAAATACTTAAAAGATTTGGTATGAAAAATTGTAAATCCTTAAGTACACCTGTTTACAAAGGTCATGTTTTAAATAAAAGTATGTGCCCAAAAAATGATGAAGAAATAAGCAAAATGCTTAAAGTTCCCTATGCTCAAGCTATGGAAAGCCTCATGTATGCAATGACAAGTAAGAGACCAGACATTTGTCATTCTGTAGGATTGGTAAGCAGATATTAATCTAATCCAAGTAAGGAACATTGGCAAGCAATGAAACATATACTAAGATATTTACAAGGTATCAAAAATATGAAATTGTGCTTTGGAATCAGTGATCTAGAATAATCGACTATAGTGATGCTAATTTGGAAGATATGTAGATGATAGAAAATCTACAAGTAGATATATATTACTATTTGGTGGAACAATAGTTTTTTGGTTGAGTAAGAAACATGGTTCTGTTGCTAAGTCTACTATGAAAGACGAATATATTGCTTGTAGTACTGCAGTGAATAATGCAGTGTTAATGAAATGTTTTATTGAAAACTTAAATTTGGGTACATCCACATAACCAATCAATGTGTTTTGTGATAATCAGTCTATCATCTAAATGATAAAAATTGGAACACAGAGTTCCAAGAAAAAATACATTGATGTGCATTATCACTATATTTTAGATATAGTGGAGAGATGTGAGGTCAATGTTAATTTTATTTCCTCGACCGAGATGGTACCAGATCCAATGACCAAATGATTGTCTCTGAAGAAATTCAGAGAACATATGACTATAATGGGGTTGAGAGAAGCCTAGGTGAAGTAATCTCATGGTCGACATGCATAAATTAGGAATTCTGGGGACGCCTAGAAAAATGAAGTTATGGTAATACCGAAAGAAAATTTTGGTTATTTGTAAAGTCACTGATAAGGTAATTAAGGAAAACCTCAGAAATGGCCTTTGGGTGAGTACTTAATAAAATTTTAGTGCAGGTTGATTATCCAAATAATTGGTTGATCATTTGTAAAGTCGCTGATAAGACAATTAAGGAAAGTCTCAGGAATAGCCTCTAGAGGAAGTACTTAACGAAAACTCTAGGTCGATACATGTATTATGTATTCAGTTGAAATCATCAATTGTAACAGGGATATTGATTATTGATCTAGTCACGGAGAATTGATGTTGTTCACTAAATTTTATTTTTTAGTGAAATGAAGTCACCCTTTATGTGATCAATGGGAACACATATGATAAAGGGTGCGGTCAAATAAGGTAATAATAAAAGCGTGCGCACATAGAGGCTAAATGGTGATATGCTAGCTCTAGCCTAAAATTATCTTCATCTCACTCTCACTCTCTTGACGACCAATTACAATCTGCTTCTCCCCACATTCGGCCACTCTCTTTCTTAACTAATTTGACCCATAATGTACAGCTCGAAGGTCATGATCCAAGGCCATGGTGATGGGTGTCAATGATCCAAGGTCAAACCTTCAATACTAGACAAATTTCAAGCAGCCCAAAATTTCGAGATTAGGGTTTTCATCCCCGATTACTCCATACCAAGGGCGCCTGTGACCTATCGGCAAGGAGATTGCATTACAATTGGGATTGAACAATTTGGATATTTTGCTCCATCCAGAATGCTTCCAATTGAAAAAGCCCAAGTTTATTCCTAAAGAATCATAAGGTTAAACCTAAATTTATACTTACTTTTATTTCCTTTGCAGATAGTTCATGCAATATGTTCTTTGAACAATTTAGATAAATTGAGTTTTACTTTTGATTTGGGTTTGATTAAATTTCTAACGGAATTGGTTGATTTTTTACATAATTTGTACAATTATCAAGCCCTGAAACTAAAGTTTTGAATTCCGTTCCAGTTTAGGTATTGGAACGGAATATTTTTGTAATGGTACATTTCAATATGTTGTTTCGAAATAGTCTTTATATGGATAAATTATATATATAAATAATTATACATATTGTTAATGTAAAAATGAGTGTTTTGGCATAATTTTGTAAAAACTTTTGTAAAATTATTTTGTAACAAATGTTGAAGTGGGTTAAAGTGAAAAGTGGTCAAATTGAGCTCAACAAGGCTCGAGCAGAACTCATACAGAGCGTTCGCTTCATAGGCGTTCTACATCGCGTAGGGCTGTAAATGAACCAGTTTGCTCGATGGCCCGCTCGGTACTCGTTCAGTTATACTCGAATCGAACTCGACTCGTAAAAAAAAAAAAAAAAAACTCGTTCGTGAAAGCAAATACCCGCATGAATTATAAATGCCACATACCCGACAAAACTCGACTCGACTCGACTAAGACTCGTTAAGGCCCGCTTGTTTATGCTCGAGTCGACTCGTTTGCTCGACTCAATTAAAACTCATTTATATATTGATAAGTATATATATACTCCTATGTATATATTTATACATATATATATTAACTAATAATAAAAGCATACAACTTTTATAATTAAATATATAATATGTAATCCAATTACTTATGTCTATATAGTGAATACATTTCATAAGTATATTTTATAATTTACATAATAATTACTTGATAAAATTTAATAATTTCATATACTAATATGTGGGAACCATATATGAAATAGATATATGTTATTATATTAAATATATGTTAATTCGTTTGTGGGACGAGCTCGAGCTCGAGCTTGAATTGAAAGTTTGACTTATCGAGTCGAGCTCGAACAAAGAATAAAAAAAAATTTCAAACTCGGGCTCGAGTATTTTGAGTCGAGCCGAGCTCGGCAAGCCAAAGACCAGCTCGGCTCGGCTCGGCTTGGCTCAATTACAGCCCTAACATTGTGCTCAAGTGGAACTCATACAGAGAGTTCACTCAACATACCCTCGACGTGGAGTTCGAGCGGAACTTATACAGAGAGTTCGCTCAACCCTCACTCGACATGGAGCACGAGCAGTAACCCAGACAGAGAGTTCGCTGAGAATTATACGGTAATTGCTCTATTCTTTGTTAAATTTGGTCTTGTTTGGTTGCTAGGAAAATGCGAGGGACTCCATTTTTACCTCTTGCAGAGGTGCTAATGGAAGTGACAACCTGTGTGGAAAGATGCAGGGCTTATGTTGGGTGACTGTTGGTAATTTGTGACCTTGATTGTGGTATGCCACAACATGTTTACTAATTGATTTTCCATAACTTATGGTGGACGTTCAGTTGCTTTTACATGCTAATTGTCCAATTTCTTTCTATTTCTCTCAATAATCTTGTGCAAGGGAAAGATCGGCAACTGTTATTGGATGAAGACAACTGTTTTGTTTTTAGATGAGTTTAATTTTTTGAGCACACTTGATAAATGGATTGCTTCCACTCCATCCAATTGTATTTATAAAATCTGAGATTTGCAGATTATGCTTCTCCCAATGGCATTTGCTTTCAAGCCATGGATGATATTGCATTTTCCTTTTCATCTTTTATTCCTTACAAGGTACTGTGGGAGGAAAACGAGTATTGTTCTCTAGTATGCTAGAATATTTGGATAAAAGCCGTAGTTTTGAGATTTTTGACTCATTCTGAAGCTTGGGTTCTCATTTAAATATTGCATATCTAATTAATTGCCTGTTTTAAGAAACTTCAAATTCATCAAAACATGAATTTCTGGTGTATTGTATTCATAGATACCTTCAAGAATTATCTTCACTTTGAATTATTTGATGTAATCATGAACAAGAATCTATCCATATATACTTGTTGATGCAAATGCTGTATTCGAATTCCACAGGGCACAAGTTTTCTTAAATGATATAGATTTCTTCATTTCTACAAATTTCTGTATTAAAATGCTGGTTTCTTTGTTTGATAGTTTGCATATGAAACAATATCTTGTATCTCGTACTTCTCCTATGAAACACTATCATTTGAGTCACTGATAGGTGTACAATGTTGAGAAACAAATTAGTACTTGAGTCACTATTTATACGAAGTTGTGTTGCAGTGTAAAATAATAGAGTTGAAAAGTCTTCTCTCATTGTATAAAGACGTTTGTACATGTATCTATCTATAGAGAGTATTGTGCCGATGGCCTAGTACTAGCTGTAGGAGTTTGTTATAACAGAAAAATATGCCTTTGTACAATCAGAATTACAAAGAAATATTTCAAAATACAATTAAAAGAATTATGGAAGAATCTATTGCTGAGATGGCTTTGTATCCTCATGTGCTGCTGACTTGGAGTTTGCTGATGTAGATTCTGAGTTGGAGGACGAAGTTGCATTGCTGTTAACACCCTCTTGCGAGTCCAACATGGGAACCATGGTGAGACTCGATCGAAATGTAAGGAACCGAGTGAATAGTAGTGGTTTGGTGAACACATCTGCTACTTGATCTCGTGAAGAAATGAAGGCAACATTCAGTGTCTTGGATGCAACACGGTCACGTATAAAATGGAAGTCAATCTCCATATGCTTTGTGCATGAGTGAATAACTGGATTTGTTAAGAGATATGTAGCTCCCAAATTGTCACACCATAGAGTGAGAGGTTTGGGAAGAAAAATACCTCGTTCCTTGAGAAGTGACTGGAACCAAAGTAATTCTGCAGTGGTATTTGTAAAGGCCTTGTACTCAGCCTCTGTACTAGACCTTGCAACTGTGTGTTGCTTCTTGGAGCCCCATGAAAGCAGATTATGTTTAAGAAAAACACAAAAGCCCCCTGTAGATCGCCGATCATCTGGGCATCTTGCCTAGTCGGCATTCGAGTATGCATGAAGATTGTAAGATGAAGATGGTCTAATGTGAAGACCATAATGGGCTGTGTGTTTGAGGTACCTTAGTATCCTCTTCATAGCCTGCCAGTGAGGAAGTCTGGGAGCATACATAAATTGGCAAATTTTGTTTACAGCAAATTCTACATCGAGTCGAGTAAGGGACATATATTGTAGACTGCCAATAGTGCTACGGTATAGAGTGGGATCACTGAAAACAGGTCCATCAGTGAGGGAAAGATGTGTGGACGAGGCCATGGGTGATTTCACTGGCTTGGCTAAGTCCATATTAGTTCTTTTAAGAAGATCACAGATATACTTGGTCTGAGATAAGTGAAGACCATTTGAGAAATTTTGGATTTCAAGACCAAGAAAAAATTGCAATTGCCCTAAAAAATTTCAATGACCAAAAGATTATCTTTAGAAAAATTCAGAGAACATGAGATTAGAATAAGATTGAGAGAAGCCTAGGTGAAGTAACCTCATGGTACAAAATAAGAATAAGAACTTTTGATCCAGTGAGGTTCTTGGTACAAAAGTTTTTATGGCGAATTTTATTTGGTGGCAGATAATTACTTTTCACTACCAATTTTACATCACCAAGAAAAAGTTGGCAGAAAATGTTTATATTTTGGCCATTTTATTTGTCAAGAGTCACATCATTAGAAAAAGTTTGCAAATAATAATTTTTTACGATAAGATATGCGTTCACTTGTGATGAAATTGTCTAGTGACAACTTATATTATGCAACTGCACTCTTTGTAGGAAATGCAATATTGAGAATATTAATATCAAGATGCAAATCATGTTTAAGGCAAGTATTTTCCCAAATACTCGTAAATGGTGATATGCTAGCTCTAGCCTAAAATTATCTTCATCTCACTCTCACTCTCTTGACGACCAATTACAATCTGCTTCTCCCCACATTCGGTCACTCTCTTTCTCAACTAATCTAATCCACAATGTACAGCTTGAAGGTCATGATCCAAGGCCATGGTGATGGGTGTCAATGATCCAAGGTCAGACCTTCAATACTGGACAAATTTCAAGCAGCCCAAAATTTCGAGATTAGGGTTTTCATCCCCAATTACTCCATACCAAGGGCGTCTTTGACCTATCGGCAAGGAGATTGCATTACAATTGGGATTGAACAATCTGGATATTCTGCTCCATCCAGACATTCATATATATATATATATATAATATTGAATTATATTGTTTGCACAATTCCAAAATGCTTCCAATTGAAAAAGCCTAAGCTTATTCCTAAAGAATCATAAGGTTAAACCTAAATTGATACTTACTTTTATTTCCTTTACATATAGTTCATGCAATATGTTCTTTGAACGATTTAGATAAATTGAGTTTTACTTTTGATTTGGGTTTGCTTAAATTTCTAATGGAATTGGTTGATTTTTTACATAATTTGTACGATTTTCAAGCCCTGAAACAAAAGTTTTGAATTCCGTTCTAGTTGAGGTACTAGAATGAAATATTTTTGTACTAGTACGTTTCGATATACCGTTTCAAAATAGTCCTTATATGGATAAATTACATATATATATATATAAATAATTATACATATTGTTAATGTAAAAATGAGTGTGTTGGCATATTCTTGTGAAAATTTTTGTAAAATTATGTTGTAACAAGTGTTGAAGTGGGTTAAAGTGAAAAGAGGTCGAAGTGAGCTCAACATGGCTCGAGTAGAACTCATACAGAGAATTCGCTCGATAGGCGCTCGACATCGCGCTTGAGCAGAACTCATACAAAGAGTTCACTCAACATATGCTCGACATGGAGCTAGAGTGGAACTCATACAGAGAGTTCGCTCAATCTTTGCTCGACATGGAGCACAAGCGGTAACCCAGACAGAGAGTTTGCTCAACCTTAACTCGACATGGAGCTCGAGCGACTTCAGAAGTATATCGTGGGCTCGACACACTCTCAACACATTGCTCAAGTGAATGTTTGGAATTGTCACTTAAACTAAGGTTTTGAGCGTCGTATTCCTTGGATGGTATAAAAGGAAACTTATGCTCTTTCCTAATGTGTGGAAAAACTGAGCCTTTTCCAATAGCACTTGAGAGAAACACCATTCCACATTCAAAGTTGATTCTCTCTTGGAAAATACATCTCCGTCATATCGCACTTAAAATTAAACACAGTTGAGTCTACTGGTGTGGAATTGTTCATTGGCTGGAAGGTTTCCAAAACTGCCGTTAATGCAGAGATCGAGAGGTTCTTGTGGGAAGCTATAGAAAAGTCGAAGTTTCGGTACTGCATGCGTGTAGAGATCGAGTGGGTCACTCGTGGCGTTGCAAGCCAGTTTTAGTCACTACAAAGATTTTGTGAGTGCTTCTAAAATGGTTGTAACAAACTAAAGTTTCTATAATGGATTTGAGGCGGTGACCAAATTGATGTGTTCATTATTTGTGTTATTTGTTTCATTGATTGTTTGTTTAATAATATTTTTTAACAGATATTCAAAATCGAATTACACCTATTCACCCCCCTCTAGGTGTTGTGTTGAGGTAGAACCATTGCATTTTCATATATAAAAAAACTACATTTCAAAATAAAATCAATACAAATCTTAAAACACATACATGCATGAGAAAGTCAATACTTCTCACATACCAGTCTTAAAAACTAAATATCTACCAATTCACTTTTGTCACATTTATGACATGATATCACGATTTATAATCTATCTATCAATTATGGGTATAAATGCAAAAAGTGTCAATATTTGATTGTAAAAAATGCGAGAGCAAAAAATGAGCTTAGAAATTCACCCAAGCACCAAACTATAATAACATTTGGCCCCTTCAAATCTTTCTTTACCTTCGAGGGAGCAGAGCCAAGATTACTTCAATATATTCATATATAAAATATATACTTATAAAAATATATATATATATATAATGTAATATATAATATAAAGTGTAAAAAAAACTAAGAGAGAGTAATTTGTATGCAAAACCTTAACATCATTTGTGTATCATACATTCAAATATATATAGGCTTAGAACTAGTATGAAGACATGGACAAAACGAAAGTGGACTAATTTAGACAAACTCTTAGAATTAAGGTGGCTGTCAATACTCCCCCTCAAGTTAACGCATGTAGATCCGTAATGCCCAACTTGCTTGCAAAATTATGGAAAATTCTCGTCCTAAGGTTTTAGTGAAGATATCTGCAACTTGTTCAATGGAGGAAGTGTGAACGACTCTAAGAAAGTCGGAGCGAATTTTATCACGAACAATGTGACAGTTAATCTCGATCTGTTTGGTATGATCATGAAACACGAGATTGTACGCAATGTAGAGAGCGGATTGGTTGTCACAATGTAAGGTGAAGGACTCGGCATGGGGAATGCCAAGATCAATGAGAAGTTGATTCAACCAGGTGAGTTCACAGGTGTTGACGACCATGGCTCGATATTCTGCTTCAACGGAAGACCTTGCTACTTGCTACTGTAGTCTGTTTCTTTGTACGCCATGAGATTGGATTGGCCCCTAATTGAATGAAGTATTCAGTGGTAGAACGACGGGTGGTGGGATAGCTGGCCCAATCAGAATCAGTGTATGTTGTGACATGCATGTTGCCAGAAGAAAAGAAGAAGGTGCCTTGGCTTGGGTTGCCTTTGATATAGTGAAGAACACGAGTAGTGACATTCATGTGAAGAAACTGAGGAGCATGCATGAACTAACTGAGAATGTTGACTGCATAGGCGATATCAGGTCGAGTGCTGGTCAAATAGATGAGTCGGCCAACTAAGCGTCTGTAAGTGCAAGAATCAGGGAGGAGATCGCCATCTTCAGTGTTAAGTTTCAAGTGTTGTTCCATAGGAAAAGGAGCAGTGTGGGCATCGAGTTGTCCACTGTCGGAAGGAATATCAAGGGCATATTTGAGCTGATTGAGGAAGATTCCTTTGTGAGAGCGAGCAACTTCAAGTCTTAGAAAATATTTCAAAGAACCAAGATCTGATGGAAACCTGTATCTAGAAGGCACAAATGTTAGTTTAAAAAACCAGTTGCGGGAGCTTATTTGAGGCCATAGAGAGATTTTCTGAGCCAATAGACACGAGTCTCCCCCTTTATGCAATATCCAGGAGGTGGTTTCATCTAGACTTCTTCATCAAGGTCGCCATGTAAGAAGGCATTGTTGACGTCTAGTTGATGAATGACCCAATGTTTGGCGGCATCGACTGCCAGTAAGCAACGAACAATGGTCATTTTGGCAACTGGGGCAAATGTCTCATGATGGTCAAGGCCTTCAACCTGAGTGTAACCCTTGGCAACCAACTGAGCTTTGTACCTTTCAATGGAGCCATCAGCCTTGAGCTTAGTTTTGAAAACCCATTTACAACCAATGTGTTTTTTATTGGGGTAGCATCTCAAAAGTCCAAGTGGAGTTATCCTCCAAAGCCTGAATTTCAACAGACATGACTTCATGCCAATGAGAGTGGTGGATAGCATCAGAATAACAGGAAAGATCAACACAAGTGGTTAGAGCAGTTAAAAAAATGAGATGAGATGAAGAGAAACGAGAATATGAAAGAAAAGCAGACAGAAGGTGAGTAGTACTTGAGGCCTGTGTAGCAGGTGAAGGTGTCGTGGGCCCTATGTAGAGTGTAGGACAAACGTAGTCATGAAGATAGGCGGGCCGAGTGATGGTGTGGCAAATTTGTCGCGGTGAGCACTAAAGGTGGAAAATTTGTTGCGGTGAGCACTAAGAGTTTGTTTATAGCAAAGACACCTGAAGACGCGAAGATGATCATAGCTAGGTGTTTTATTAAAAAAAAAATTCAAAAGATGACTTATTCTAAAGTATGCAACTCGGGGTACGATTAATGAGATATGCAGCGATGAGGACACAATCGTCCCAAAATTTTAAAGGGAAGATGCGCTTGGAAATGGAGACTACGAGCAACATTTAGAAGGTGCCTATGTTTATGCACTGCAACTCCATTTTGTTGTGGAGTTTCAACACATGTATGCTCATGAATAATACCATGATTATGAAGATAAGTTTGAAATTGGTAAGAAAGAAATTCTTGTCCATTATCAATGTGAATACTTTTAACAGTAGTATTAAATTGATTTTGGACAAAGGCAAAAAAATGCATTAAATGAGTAAAAGCTTGAGATTTAAAACGCATTAGGTAGATCTAAATAGTGCGTGAAAAATCAACAACAATGGTGAAAAATAATGGGCCCCACTTAGAGAAGAAGTATGGTAGCTACTCCAAATATCACAAAAAATGCTATTAAAAATTTAAAAGGGGAAAAAAATTATTTTCATTAATAAAAGAAGGTAATCTGGTGTGCTTAGATCGATTACAAACATCACAATCAGAGAAAATGCATGGAGAATTAAAAAGACTGGGAATAATGAAAAGGGAAGGATGGCCTAGACGTTGATGCCATAAGATCTTATTGACAATAGATTGGATAGATAAAGCAAGAGAAGGTTCAGACCGGTACACGTAGAGCCCATTATATAGATGATCCGCTCCAATCGACCTCAACAATCGTGGGTCCTGAAATAAACAAGTGTGAGAGGAGAATAAAACGACAAAGGCACTCTGAAGGGTAATTTGGAAAACTGATAAAAGGTTAAATGAAAATTGAGGAACGAAATAAATATTGAATACTACATATCTACCTACACTCTCCACACACCATGCACTCAAATTTTATTTTATTTTATTTTTTAAACTCAATACACTAAGAGTGTTGAGTGTGTGATAAATAGTAGAGTGTGAAGTAGATTTTTTCATAAATATTAGACAAAATAAGAAAGGAGGAGAGGATGCAGGTGCCATGGCCTTCGATGGGATGGCTTGGCCATTCGGGAGCTGCACCGTGTACGGGGAAGAGAGGCGCCGTAGATTGGTGAAGGCATCACGCCGGTGACACATATGGTGGCTTGCGCCACTGTCCACCACCCAGTGATGGTGCCGATCGAAGGAAAAAATAGAGGCAGAATGGGTTAGGGCATTACCGACGAAGTGGGTGGAAGGAGGCAAGGAAGTGGTGGAGGACGGCGGCGTGAGCAAGGTGAGGAGCTTCTGGTACAGTTCAGACGATAGTCCAGGTATGGGGCTGGTGGCGATATGGGGCTGGTTGAGGTGGATCTGTCCACCACCTAATTGAATTTGGTTCGCCACTGGTGGATGGTGGCCAAGGATCGAAGGTCGTGGCTTGTTACGAGGCTCACGGCTAGGCGGGTACCCGATAAGGGTCCAGCACCTCTCTTGAAGGTGGCTTTCTCAGCCAAAAGCCGTGCACTTGAGGGTGGCTCTTCCGCGGCTAGGGAATTTGGCAGCATGTGCAAGGGTGTCTAAGGAAGGATTTGTCAGATGAAGAAGATGTTTTTGTTCTTCTTGGAAGAGAATGGAAAAAACTTTACTGATGGATGGAAGAGGATCCATGGCCAAAATTTGGGTTCGAAGGGAGCTGAATGAATCACTAAGACCAGGAAGGAATTGGAAGACCCGTTCATCTTCAATCTAATGTTGAGGGTTTTTCAGATCAGGGGTGCTTTGTAAGTGTCTAAGTTCATCCCAAATTTGTTTGATCTGGTTGTGGTAGTCATGGATGTTGTTTGTGGTTTTTTGCAAGGAAGAAAGGGTTCGTTTTAGATGGTATATGTGGGCATTGTTGTCAAATTTGTTTGATCTGGGTGACTGTTGGTAATTTGTGACCTTGATTGTGGTATGGCACAGCATCTTTGCTAGTTGATTTTCCAGAACTTATGGTGGACGTTCAGTTGCTTTTAAATGCTAATTGTCCAATTTCTTTCTATTTCTCTCAATAATCTTGTGCAAGGGAAAGATCGGCGACTGTTAATGGATGAAGACAACTGTTTTGTTTTTAGATGAGTTTAATTTTTTGAGCACACTTGATAAAATGGATTGTTTCCACTCCATCCAACTGAAGAGATAGGCATGTAACATCATAGCTAGCACTGCTTGAAGACAGATTTGTATTTATTTTTTAAATATGAACAGATAAAGAGGAAAACGAGTACTGTTCTCTAGTATGCTAGAATATTTGGATAAAAGCCATAGTTTTGAGATTTTTGACTCATTCTGAAGCATGGGTTCACATTGAAATATTGCATATCTAATTAATTGCCCGTTTTATCTCATCGTAGTTGTTTTGCTTGTAAAACCAATTGCCGACTTTTCTTACCTTCAATACTTTCAAAATATATACAATCCAGCTTCTTCTGGTATTGATGTTCTTCCATAATATCTCTAATGGAGTACTTTTACCCTAACTGATGCAGGGTGACTCTTTTTTATTTGGCAGTGAGCCATGAGATCAGCAATATTATTTGGCAGCTCCTCGATGACTACATTATAGAACACTTCTGAATGTCATACAGCATTCTTTCATCATCCTTTGTAACGAAATTTATGGCAACACCCTTTCTCCCAAACCGTCCACTTCGACCAATACGATGAAGGTAATTTTCTGGTTGAGTAGGAAGGTCGAAGTTTATGACTAGGGACACTTGCTGCACATCAATACCACGAGCCAACAGATAAGTGGTGATGAGATCACGTGAAGAACCAGAGCGGAACTCACGCATAATTATATCGCGAGTGTTCTGGTCCGTGTCACCATGGAAGGCTGACACAGTGTAGTCACGGCTTCGCATCTTGTCAGGGAGCCAGTCAACCTTGCGTCCTGTGTTCACAAAAATGACACTTTGGGTGATGGCCAGTGTCTGTGTCTCATAGAGATCATAGAGTGTCTCAAACTTCCATTCTTCCTTATCATTACATATCACTTAAAATATAATAAAGAATTCAATTTTTTTAAATTTTAAAATAATATTAATATTAAAAAAAATTTATTCAATTCATTTAAAATCATGTCATTATTCAAACCAGTTTTCAAAATAAAAAGAACCCTCCAAATTATTTTATTATGTGATACTTGAAAAAATACAAAATCCCATAATAAAATACTTGAAAAAAAAAAACACTTATTCGATATAATTTACAGAATTTTCACAGTCAATTAGTCACAGTCTCCTCCATTACTACTTCAAAAGTAGTCCCTAGCAGGATGAGGCCTGATATGCTTAGTGGACTTTTCGACTTCAATTACAAAGAATTCATCTCATGAAGAGTTCATTTCAACGAGGCCCATCGAACTACAATGAATTCTGA
The DNA here is from genome assembly GCA_022457165.1 of Juglans mandshurica. Taxonomy (NCBI): domain Eukaryota; kingdom Viridiplantae; phylum Streptophyta; class Magnoliopsida; order Fagales; family Juglandaceae; genus Juglans; species Juglans mandshurica. Next base: position 16,637,594 of record CM039633.1, read on the forward strand.
CATGCTTATTGTAAAAATATAATTTTTTATCTAATTTATTATTATTATTCATATAAAATATAAAATAATTTATACTATTAATTAATAATAAATCATAAATAATTAAATAATTTTTTTATTAATTTATATATGGTTAATGAATATCAAATAATTTTATTGTGTACATAAATTATTCATATTTGCTTATAACTTATGTATAAAATAATTTTATATATGATTAATGATTAATAATTTATTATTAATTGATGGTATATATTATTTTATATTTTATATGGTTAATGATAATAAATTAGATGAAAATTATATCTTTACAGTAAATTTCTATTATATTTGATGATATTGGTAGGGGGATTGAAAAATTTTAAAAATTTGATAGTCTATTTTAATACAATTATTAATTTTGAATGCACATTATAAATTGAATGAAAGTTTGAGAGGATAAAGTGTTATTAATCCTATATATTATCACCTAACTGATCAGATCAGATCTCCACCCCCAACAAAAATAAATAAATAAACAAATTATGAATATATTATTTCGATCCTGAGGAAAGGCTGTAGTTTTGACAAATGCAAGGGTGAAACCTTCATCATTACAAGAAAACTATCAATTAGATTATACTAAAATTAATGATTATATTCTGTCGAAATAAACTTATTTTCATAAAAATAATAATTTTTTTCGTATATAACTAATTCATTTTTCTTATAATATAATACTCCATATATATATATATAAATACGACAAATATCATATAGAACAGGTTGTCAAAAGTTGGCAGTAGTACTAACTCTTCTTTGGCTAGCTGGTCTTCACTCTCGTCTCTAGCTAGTCATTAACGAAGAGTGGTCACACATCATTTTCACAATAGAAATATCGAGACATGTCTTGCACAATTCATGGGAAAAAGTGTTGCACAATTCATGAAGGATTGTCTTCTAGATGTAGCCGGTTTCAAGATAAATTTCATTATTTTCTTCTAAATTCTCGAGCCCTGCCTGAGTCTCGACAAATGCTCAAGCTCTGCTCGGGTCCCAACAAATGCTATAAGGCCCCAAGTCCCGCCTGAGTCCCGACAAGTGCTGTAAAGCTCGAGCCACTTAGGTCTGTGGAGATAGTGAAGCAAATCCTCGAGCTCCGCTGTGAGTTTTTATTTAAAAAGATCATTTTTTCACCCGACGAATACTCACAGAACAATTTGTCACATTACTCCTTGACCTAGTTACTATTTATCCAGAACGATAGCATGATTGTGCAACATTCTTCTAATAATGTTCCAAATTTGAATCATGAACCATTTACGCCCTAATCACTAATTTTTTCTCTTAAGACCGTCAATATCATGATAGGAGTAGAGATGTATTTTACTGGTAGGACTAATTCTTAGGTTGTTGCAGGATCAAGAATGCTCAAGGCTTAATATGCTGCATCTAATACAACCATGTCTCGAAAGTTACCGGCAGTGGAGAATAAGGTTGATCGACTTAACAATCAAATATCTGAGTTGTATCAAATGCTTGCTAATAAAAGTAAAAAAGAATAAAAGAGTAAAACAAGAAAACAAGGAGTTGAAGAAATTTGTGAACTGGTACGCGCATGACCTGCAACCATGAATAGAGAAGCTGGAACGAGAGGGAGTATAAATACAAAGTCAACATCAGCAGTTAACAGTAGAGGTTTAGTGTTTACTAGAAAAATAGAGACAATCTGCAGTTAATCTCACTGGCTTTGCTAATAAAATATGCATCCAGCATATCTTGTAATCTTGACTAAGTAAGTTTTGAAGAACTGATAACTTGTCTTGTTCTCATTTATATCTCTAAAAAATTAGTCTTGAGTTTCATCTAATTCGCATAAAATCTTCTTTGCTCTCTATAATTCATGTGCATTCACTCTCTAAGCTTTTTCCCTATTTTTTAATGGCTGAGTAATTTTCTTCCACCAATCCCCTTGTTCATTATATGAGGTATTATGTACCTCAACTATTAGTTATTTATGCATCTACCATGGGTGTCATGATGCAGCATGAGAATTATCTAACTAACAAGTTAGATAATGATGTCATTTATGAACTTGTGAGTCTCAGTACTCGATACTCATAATCTATTATCGTATTTTTCTGACAGTTGCGATCTAGAGCTCATGAGATTGAAAAACTTAACAAGAAGATTTTTGATTTTCAACAACTTATTCCCGAGTCTAACAAAAAAAATAGAATACTTGATATATTGAAAAGCTTAACAAGAAGATCTTTAAAATCCTTACTTGTTTCTTTATTTTGACTTCCTACTCCTTTAGATAAGGTAACATGTTGATATATGAAGAACAAGAGCGTTTGAAAAATGAGGCTAAAATTCTCAAATTTTTGTAAGTCGTTTGAGATAATAAAATAAAAATGTTTAACAGATATTCAGGACATGCATTATTCATATTTCTCTTCTACAACATGCAAAAAAATAAATAAATAAATAAAAAAAGATCTACATTTTCACAAAATTTATATCCAGACCTAGCGGCACTAAGAACGGAAAAGACCAATTCCTGCTCCTTGAAGATAAATGAAATATCACTTCATATAGTATCTTAAAGCTGACAGAAGTGGACACTCAGAAAGTAAATCACAAAAATAAAGACCAAACCGTAATAAAACCCAACCACACATGGGCATAGATGGAAGATTAGGACTACAAACGAACCGAGTCTAGTCGAATTTGAACTAGGGGTTGCGAGCTCGATTAGCATTTATATCTGCTCGAACTCGACTCGAGCTCGAATAGTATTAGAGATTTTTTATCAAACTCAGCTCACCTAACATATATTAAGATCAAACTAGACTCGAACTATAATACCAAAAATAAACGAGCTGATACGAGCTTGAGTAGCTCGCTCAAGCTCGAGTAAAATCTGAAAGATGAAGTTTTAGATTCATGAGATTTAAAAATTTATTTCTAAAAAATAAAAAGAAAAAGAGGTGGTAATTTTTACAGATCTAAAGATCTATAACCATTCGGGAAAAAAAAATTGCAACCAAAATAATCATCACAACAGCCCAATGCACAAAAATAGAAGAAAAAAAGAAAAAAAAATCAAAATATGAGAAATAGAATCTCTGATATGTATGTATTGACAAGAAATTATTTAGAAACGAGCACAAAGATAGGGAGGATACAAATAAGGAAGAGCAAACCAAAACACATCAGGCGAAAAAAAAATAATCGCAAATCTGAAAGATGAGGAAGCTTCAGATTCATAAGATTTAAAAAAATAAGAAATTGTAAAAAATAAGAAATAAAAACAAACACAGTGATAACGATCTTTGATTGATGACGATCTTTGCTTCTATGTTGAGGCGGGGGGGTAGGGGGGTGAAGTGCAGTGTGATAGAGTAGAAGAGAGAGAAAATGTTGTATGTGAGTGTGACTGAGTGTGTAAGGGTTAGTTAGAGAGATATAGGTTGGTCAAGAAAGTTTCCACAGAGAGAGAGAGAGAGAGGATTGGGGAAAAGAGAGTGGGCCTGAAGGGGTAGAGATATACAAAGGATTGAGAGAGAGAGAGGGTGGGGGAAAACAAAAAGGGAAAAGAAAAGGGGTGGGGGAAAAGGATTGGAAGCACTGTCTAGGCATTTTTTTTATATTTTTTTAATATATTTAAATATTTTTAAAAAATAAAAAAATATACTATTACATTTAAAATTACTTCTTTAATTATTAAATAGAGGAATACTACATATCTACCTACACTCTCCACACACCATGCACTCAAATTTTATTTTATTTTATTTTTTAAACTCAATACACTAAGAGTGTTGAGTGTGTGATAAATAGTAGAGTGTGAAGTATATTTTTTCTATTAAATAAGAAAAAAAAATACCAACAGTCAAATAAAGCAGTCAAACCAAGTGGACAAAGTATTTTCCTTTTGTTTCATCTTACCTAAAAGACGATGTCACAAGAGTGATCAGTTTTACTGTTCATAGTAGCCGCACCCTTTGTCAATTTTATCATTTTGCCCTTTTGTTTCATATTTCACTACTGTTCATTTCATTCTTATGCATTTCCTGTTCATTTCCATCGATAGGCTCGTTTTAAGTAAAAGGACAGATCATTACTATTTATTTAATTATAGAAAAATCTAATTGCAAGCAAGTTTGTGCACTAATTATATGTTTAACGAAATGATGTGAATTAAAGATGAAAATAATTTTTATGATATATATATGAGATTTTCTTCTTTACTTAAAAAAAATTTTTTCAACTTTTTTAAATAAAAAAAATCATCGATATGCGATATGGTGCACAATCTCGCTTTTATCTAGTAAAATCTTTTCATTATTGTTCATTTCCTATTCATTCATCGATAGGCGAGAAGAATAACTAAGATATATATTGTGTTGGTCAGTCAAAAGCCAAATGAGTGATCCTATATAGCTAATTAAAGTAGTCAGGAGAAAGCTATACAGCCAGCTTATCTCAAACATTAATCATCATTACGAATAAGTTAAAGTGTCTAAATCTAAAGCTGGATTATGTCAATCTATAGCTAATTAGACTGGGCCCACCCATGTTCTTCATTAATCATCACTACGAATAAGTTAAAAGTGTCTAAAGTTCTATTTGGATGTTGAGTTGAAATGAATTGAATTTTTTTATGAATAGTAATGAGTTAAGATTGTAGAATGAGTTTGATGGAGTCTACTTAAAATGAGTTTAAAATATGTTTAGATGAGTTTAGATATTTATGAGAAGTTGTAAAAAAAATGAGTCACACCATTATTTTATACTGTTCACCTGATAGTAAAAATAAAAAATTTCTCTTCTGGCGTCAAGCACAGCACTTGAGAGAGAGTCGATGGATACCACAAATTAAAGAGAAAGAGAGAATATCAGGCAAATAAAGAGAAAAAAAAAGAAAGTGTATGTGGATCCCACAAATTAAAGAAAAATAAAGAGAGTCAGTGGGTCTATTACTTTTTGAGAAGAAAGAGAAATGAGCTTTTTGAGAAGAAAGAGAAATGAGAGAGAGTTTAGTTACTTTTTGGAGAGAAATAGAGAGAATAATGGCCACCTTCAAATAGAAAATACTCCACTACAGCTAGCATGCATTTTTTTTTTTTATATATAACAAGTGCATTATTGCATCAAACTCAAAATTTGCCTATTCGCTCATCTTCTAAGAAATGGCAGAAGTTTTTCCCTCCATTATTGTTTCTGGAATCATTGAGCATTTGGACGCGCAGACGGTGAAAAAGTTCGGATTATTATCGTCCTGTGTCAAAGATTTTGAAAAGCTGAAGCATATTGTTTTAGAATTACAACCTGTGCTTCTGGATGCCGAGGAGCAACAAGCCAAGAACCATCAAGTCAAAGACTGGCTCCAGAAGCTAACAGATATCTTATATAAAGTGGAGGAGTTGCTGGATGATTTATCCACCAAAGCTCTTCGGATGACCCGAAAAAAGAAGGCAAAACAGGTGTGCATCTTCTTTTCCAAATCGAATCAACTTGCATTTAACCGTAGAATGGGTCCTAAGATTAAGACTATTCTAAACAATTTAGATCACATTGCAAACGACATGAGGAAGTTTCATGTTGAGGAACGCCATGGAAAGATACCAGTAGAAGATAATAGGGAGATGAGGGATCATAATGCTTTTTGTCCAGAAGTACTTATTGGTAGAGATACGGAGAAAAAGGCAGTTGTTGACTTTTTAATGGACTCCAATGTTAAGGAGAACGTTTCAATACTTCCGATTGTTGGAACCGGAGGTATGGGAAAGACAACACTAGCTCAGTTCGCATTCAATCACGAGAGAATCCAAGAATATTTTCAGCTAAAAATGTGGGTGAATGTCATGTCATGTGTCTCTCGTGATGATGTTGGTATGGAAAAAACAATCGTTAGAAAAATCCTAGAATCTGCCAGAAATGAGAAAGTAACGTTAAATCCTTTCATGAATCCTTTTATGATTTTTGAAAAAGAAATTTATGGTAAGAAGTACCTACTTGTATTGGATAATGTGCGCATCAATGATCGTGAAGAATGGTTACGCTTGAAACGAGGTCTAATAGAGCAATATGGTGCAAGAGGCAGCAAAATTTTAGTAACTACACGTAGTGAAGAGGTTGCCGATGCTATGTGCACAGTTAAACCATATCACTTGAGAGGTTTAGATGAAGATGACTCATGGTATTTATTTAAACGGGTGGCGTTTAAAAATGGCCGAGAGCCAGACGATGAGGACGGAATTGTGAATATGGGAAAGGAGATTGTGAGAAAATGTGAAGGTGTCCCTCTCATCATAAAAACAATTGGAAGGTTATTGTATTTCAAAAATTCAGAAACAGAATGGTTGTCTTTTATGAATAATGAACTTCCAAGAATACGTCTAAATGATGAAGCTGACATCTTAGCAACTCTTAAGTTGATAATTTACAATAAACTTCCGCAGCATTTGAAACAATGTTTTGCTTATAGTTGTTTATTTCCAAAGAATTACGAGATTGATAAATCAACATTGATTAATCTTTGGATAGCACAAGGATTTATAAAGTCGTCAGATGAAGATGATGAATGCCTTGAAGATGTTGGTCATGAATACTTTATGGATTTAATTTCGAGATTTTTCTTTGAAAAAGGCACAACAGATTGGTCGGGTGAAGTCAGTAGCTGCAAAATCAATGACCTCATGCATGATCTTGCTATGTTGATTGCTGGACCGTCAGTAACCACATTAAACTCTTTTACACATGAAGAGGACGTTAACAAGAGCACTCGTCATCTATGGATTGGTTACGATATAGAATATTACTTATATCTCGCACGTTTAATTTCTAAATCAAAATGTAGACTGCGAACATTTCTTTCACCAAGTGACAGTGAGCCTAAGGGCATGACAGAATGTGATGCAATTTTTTCAAGCTTCAAAACGTTGCGCGCATTGCAATTGGGTAGTAGAAGCCTAGATGGTTTACCGTCAAGCTCGTTTTGTAAGTTGAATAGTTTAAGATATCTTGATCTTTCTGGAATGTACATGATGAAGAAGTTACCAGATTATATAACCAGCTTGCAGAATTTGCAGACGTTAAAACTGTGCGATTGTAGTTGGTTTGAAGAATGGCCGAGAGACTTTTCAAGATTAGTCAACCTCCGGCATCTTGACATCAATGGATGTTGGAAACTGACTTATATGCCACGTGGATTGGGGCAATTGACTAAACTTCGGTCATTATCAGACTTCCTGGTATCCCCCCAGCTGGATTCTCTCAACAAGCATGGTGGTGGACTAAATGAATTAAATGGACTAAATTACCTAAGAGGTGATTTACAGATTAGAAATTTGGGATGCGGGAAAGATGATGTTAAAGATTACAGGGCTGCAAATCTGAATGCAAAAAAAAAGATTCGTTCTCTGAAATTATATTGGGACGATTCATTTGGGTTGAGGGATGATACCCTCGCTGGAAAAAAATTGAAAGCCTTAGAACCTCACCGCAATCTTAAAAGGCTTGAATTAAGCGGTTACAAAGGTGCGGAGTTTCCGAGTTGGCTTTCGTCACTCATAAATCTTGTTGAATTTCAATTATCTAAGTGTGAAAAACTGAAATGTTTGCCACCATTGAGTGAACTGCCCTCTCTAAAGCGTCTGTTTCTTAAATACTTGGAGGGTATTGAGTACATATCAGATAGTGATGATGAGTATACTGGGACATTCTTCCCATCCTTGGAGGAAATTCAACTCTATTATTGCCCTAATCTCAAGGGGTGGAGGAGGGAAGAGCCTCGTTTACTCCCTTCATTTCCTTGCCTTTCAGAACTATCCATCTCAGGTTGCACCGAGCTGGATTCCATGCCGACGTTTCCATGTCTTGAAGAAGAGTTGGTCCTGTCAAATGTCAGATGGAAGCCAATGCAAATGACTATGATGATGAATATGGGTGCACCGATTTTCTCAACGTTACCAGCAGTAGGCTCCTCTACATCTGCCTTTTCTTCATTTGCTCCTCTCTCAAAATTGAAGCGTCTACGACTACATAGGATTGAAGATCTACATATTCTCCCAGAGAAGGGACTGCAAAACCTGAATTCTCTCAAGTCTTTGCATATAGTCAACTGCCATAGATTAAAGTCTTTGTCTCAAGGTATTCAATATCTCACTGCACTTCAAGACCTGAGGCTTAAGCATTGTCATAATCTCTGTATAGGTGGCAATGATGAGGTTGAGATGCGATGGAAAGGCCTTGAGAGCCTCCACTCTCTGGATTTCATTGGACTTCCCAAATTGGAGTCTCTGCCATCAGGTCTTGAACATGTTACCACTCTGAAAATGTTACAGATTTCGGGCTGTTCCTTGTTGACGGCCATACCAGAATGGATCTGCAACTGGACATCACTTCAAGAATTTGAAATTTCGAATTGCCCTAATTTAACTTCGCTTCCTGAGGGAATGCGTCTGTTGAAGACTTTGAAAATGTTGGCAATTAGACAGCACTGTCCCTTATTGTTGCCAAGATGCGAGGCGCACACAGGAGAGGATTGGCCAAAGATTGCTCACATTCCTGAATTGTACTTGGATCGGTCCTCCAAGCCCAAGGTATTTAAGTCTTTGAAAGTATCCTTATTCTTCACCTTATCTTCTCTCTTCTTCTTGTTTTCATAGTTATCTCACAATATTTTCTTGGTTGCTAAATTTTCATTGCAGGAGGAAGTGATGGAGAACGTTGGAAAAAAGTTTAATGTTTATTATAATTATATGTCTTAGCAGTTTTAATTTGCAAGAAGTCAACAATTTAGCGGTAATTATCTTCTTAATCCTGTCTTCTTCCTATTCATAGAAGTTTCATTACTTAGATCATAATAATTCACATATCAGGAAAAACAATAACAAGGTGAAAGAAGAAAATGAGGAAATTTAGGATAAGAGGGAGGAATGGACTCTGGGCAGAGAGGCAACAAAGGTTGTTAGAACTGTGAATCGGCCACTTCAACAATTTCGATCATAAGTGCTTGCATTTCTGTTAGCATGACAAATTTTAAGGTAATTGGATTATGCTTGTGGTTCTAATTCCAGATTACTAATTCTATAAAACATACAATTTCTCTCCAAGTGTAAGTAACTCATATGTCCAGCTTGTGCAGGAAAGATTAATTTGGTTCACATGGGGGAGCATACAACATGATGATGCAACCAAGTGCTTGAGATTTCTGTATTACTGCTTTGCATGAACATCGTTTGCCATCAGTGATTTTGCAGTTGGATGTTGTACAGAAAAGAAAGGATTTCCGACTTAAAAATGGAGGAAAATCTTCTTGGTTTGCTTCGAAGATTCATATAAATGCTTGTGACAAAAAGAATGATGGAGATACAAAATGGTATCGAGTGCTGACTTCTGCTGGTAGGAGTAACAACATTTGCCTACCCAAGTTTAAGAAACTTCAAATTCATCAGAACATGAATTTGCAATTCGAATATTTTTCTTTTAATTTGTGGTGTGTTGAATTCATAGATACCTTCAAGAATTATCTTCACTTTGAATTGTTTGATGTAATCATGAACGGGAATCTATCCATATATACTCGTTGATGCAAATGCTGTATTCGAATTCCACAGGGCACAAGTTTTCTTGAATGATGTATATTTCTTCATGTGTGCAAATTTCTGTAATCCTTCAAATTCATAGTTCCTTTACCTCCATCCCTCTAGAAGCTTATAATAATAAATCACATGCACGTAGTTTTTTCATTTAAGATGAATACCAATATATAATACTCAAGATAGATTATATTGACAGTTTCGACAATTTCTTCCATGTCAACAAAGTGGCTTGAAAAGCTAACTGATGCTTTTTATGAAGCGGATGACTTGTTGGATGATTAATTTCTCCGCTGAAGTTCTACAACAAGAAATCATGACTCGTGATAAGAAGACAATTTCTTCCTATTGTTGGAATCGGAGGATTGAGAAAGACAACATTAGCTCAGCTCACATTCAATCACAAGATAATCGAAAAAAGTTTTCAGTTTTCTTCAAAAAGAAATCGATAGTAAGAAATACTTACTTGTCTTGGATGATGTGTGGAATGAGGATCCTGAAGAATGGTTTTAAGTTGAAACAACTGCTAATGAGTGGTGCCAGAGGCAGCAAAATATTAGTAACCACGTGCAGTTAAATGGTTGCCAAGGTTATGCACGCAGCAAGACTTGTGAGGCTCGGCACTCGATACTCATCATCCATTATTGCATGAACATCATCCATTATCGCATTTTTCATGCAGTTACAGTACTCCAGAGCTCGTGAAGTTCAACAGGTTAACGAGAAGATTTATGAATTTCAACGATTTATTGAGTCTAACAAAAAAAATAGGAGACTTAAAACAGGAAAATAAAAGATTTAAAACCTTTACTTGTTTCTTCATTTCCACTTCCTACTATTTAGATAAGGATAACATGTTTATATATGAAGAACAAGAGCGCTTGAAAAATAAGACTCAAATTCTCAAATTTTTATAAGTCGTTTGAAATAATAAAATAAAAATATTTAATAGATATCATAGCATGCATCATTCTCATTCTTATTTCTCTTCTACAGCATGCAAAAAAAAAAAAAAATCTATATTTTCACAAAATTTATATCCAGACCGCAGCCGCACTAAGAAGCCCAGCTCCTGCTCTTGAAGATAAATGAAATCACTTCAGCTGACAGAAGTGGATACTCGGAAAGTAACAAGAATAAAGACAAAATCGTACTAAGACCCAACTAGAGATGGCATAGATGGAAGATCTATGTTGCTGACTCAAACTGCCTAAAGGATAAGATCACCCGGAGTTGGTGACAAATTTAACAAAAGCCAAATGAGTGGTCCTCTATAGCTAATTACAGTAGTTAGGAGAAAGCTATATAGCCAGCTTATCTCAAACATTAATCATCATTACGAATTTGCAGACGTTAAAACTGTGCAATTATAATTGGCTTGAAGAATGGCCGAGAGACATTTCAACCTCAGGCATCTTGACATCAATGGATGTTGCAAACTGACTTACATGCCACATGGGTTGGGGGAATTGACTAAACTTCGGTCATTATTAGACTTCCTGGTATCCCCAGTACTGGATTCTCTCAATAAGCATAGTGGTGGACTAAATGAATTAAATGGACTAAATTACCTAAGAGGTGATTTACAGATTAGAATTTTGGGATGTGGGAAAGATGATGTTGAAGATTACCGGGTTGCAAATTTGATGGCGAAAGAAAAGATTCTTTCTCTAAAATTATTTTGGGACGATTCACTTGGGTTGAGGGATGATGCCGATGCTGAATTAATAAAATTGCACTACTTAGAACCTCGCCGCAACCTTAAAAGGCTTGAATTAAGAGGTTACGGAGGTGCGGGGTTTCCGAGTTGGCTTTCGTCACTCACAAATCTTGTTGAATTTCAACTATCCAAGTGTGAAAAACTGAAATGTTTGCCTCGTGGAGTGGGTGAACTGCCCTCTCTTAAGCGTCTGTTTCTTAAATACTTGGACGATATTGAGTACATTAATACCCTCTCAGAGAGTGATTATGAGTACAATTTTCAAGCCCTGAAACCAAAGTTTTGAGGTTCGTTCGTTGGTTGGTATAAAAGGAAACTTATGTTCTTTCTTAATGTGCGGAGAAAATGAGCTAAAACTGAACCTCTTTCAATAGCACATGAGAGAAACTCCATTTTACATTCAAAGTTGATTCTCACTTAGAAAATGCATCTTCATCATATCGCACTCAAGATTAAACATAGTTGAGTCCATTTGTGTGAAAGTATTCATTGGTTGGAAGGTTTTTGGAACTGCCATTGATGCAAAGATTGAGAGGTTCTCGTGGGAAGCTATAGAAAAGTTGAAGTTCTAGCATTGCATGCGTGTAAAGATCGAGTGGATCCCTCGTGGTGTTGCAAGCCATGTTTAGCCATAAAGTTTTGTAAGTACTTCTAAAATGGTTGTAACAAGCTAGAGTTTCTATAGTGGATTTGAGATGGTGACTTACACTTAGAGTGGTTTTAGATTTTGAAGGCATTCTTCAAATGAGTTTCCACTTCGTGACCAAATTGTTATGTTGATTATTTATGTGATTTGTTTCATTGATTAATTATTTGTTTAACAATATTTTTGAATAGACAATCAAAATCAAATTACACCTATTCACCCACTCTAAGTGTTGTGTTGGGGTAGAACCACTGCATTTTCATATATAAAAAAATTATATTTTAAAATAAAATCAATACAAGTCGGAAAACACATACATGCATGAGAAAGTCAATACTTCTCCGTACCAGTCTTAAAACAAGAGAAATGATACTTGCAGTTGTGAGTGTGCAAGCGTCATGCAGTCGCTTTGAAAAAAGTGAATAAATATGGGACCCACATGAAAAAAATTAATTTTTTAATAGTAGATCATATTCTTTTTCAAAATGACTACACAACGTTTACGTATTCCACGACTGCATGTAGCATTACTCTAAAAACATAGTATCTACCAATTCAATTTTGTCACATTTACGACATGATATCACGATATATAACCTATCAATTATGGGTATAAATGTAAAAGTGTCAATATATCATTGTAAAAAATGCGAGAGCAAGAAATGAGCTTAGAAATTCACCTAAGCACCAAATTATAATAGAATAAATATAGATAGAAGTTACTATTAAGAGCATCTATTTTATACACATGATGTAGTATCATTTAGATCACACATCTCTTCAAGTGAATGTTGAAAACAATCAACTAGAAATAATTATACAGTAAATACAAAATGTGCAATATTATAATGAATTCTCTATAACAATTAAATCACTATAATAACATTTGGCCCCGTCAAATCTTTCTTTACCTTCGAGGAAGCAGAGCCAAGATTAGTTCAATATATTTATATATAAAATATGTACTTATAATCACTGCGACCACACAACTTCTACAGTCTTATACTTCGCTTCTGCACATCAAGAAATGGCGGAAGGTCTTCTCTACACCCTTGCTGTGGGCATCATTGAGCGTTTGGGTGTCGGGGCTGTGAAAAAGCTAGGGCTTCTCTGGAGTGCCAAAGATCTTGAAAAGCTCAAAAATATGGTTACGACAATCCAAGCTGTGCTTCTAGATGCAGAGGAGCAGCAAGTTCGGAACAACGCAATTAAAGTGTGGCTTGAAAAGCTAACAGATGCTTTTTATGAAGCGGATGACTTGTTGGATGATTTAACTGCTGAAGTTCTACAACAAAAAATCATGACTCGTGATAAGAAGGCAAAAAAGGTTAGCATCTTCTTTTCCAAATCGAATCAGATTGCATATCTCCTTAAAACGGGTCCTAAGATTAAGGCAATTATAGAGAAGTTAGATGCGCTTGCGGACGTTAAGAAATTTCACTTAAAGGAACGTCATACAGAGATACCAGTACGGAATAGGAGGAGGGATGATACTCATTTTTTTGTGCGTGCCGAAGAAGTTTTCGGTAGAGATGGTGATCAAAAGGCAGTTCTTGAACTTTTGATGGACTCCAACGATGAAGAGAACGTTTCAATTCTTCCTATTGTTGGAATCGGAGGATTGGGAAAGACAACATTAGCTCAGCTCACATTCAATCACGAGACAATCGAAAAAGGTTTTCAGCTAAAAATGTGGGTGTCTGTTTCTGATGTCTTTGATGTAAAAAAAATAGTTGGAAAAATCTTGGAATCTGCAACAGACAAGAAACCAGAAGATGTTGAAATGAGTACATTGATCAGTTTTCTTAAAACAGAAATCGATGGTAAGAAATACTTACTTGTCTTGGATGATGTATGGAATGGTTTAAGTTGAAACAACTGCTAATGGGTGGTGCCAGAGGCAGCAAAATATTAGTAACCACGCGCAGTAAAATGGTTGCCAAGATTATGTACGCAGGTAAACCATTTCTATTAGAGGGTCTAGACAAACATGAGTCATGGTCTCTATTTAAACAACTGGCATTTGGAAAGGGTCAGTTAGAAAATTTAGGAATCATGTCAGTCGGAAATGAGATTGTTGAAAAGTGTTCTGGTGTCCCTCTTGCCATTAAGACAATTGGAAGGCTATTGTACATGAGAAACCCAGAAACAGAGTGGTTGTCTTTTAAGGATAATGAACTTTCAAGAATATCTCAAAATGAAAATGACATATTACCAACTCTTAAGTTGAGTTACAATCAACTTCCACCACATTTGAAACAGTGTTTTGCTTATTGCAGTTTATTTCCAAAAGATCATGAGATCGTTAAATCAAAATTGATTAATCTTTGGATATCACAAGGATATATCAAGTTATCAGACCAAAATCAATGCCTCGAAGATGTTGGTCAAGAATACTTCATGGATTTACTTTGGAGATCATTCTTTCAAGAAGCTGAAATAGATTGGTTGGGTGACGTCACTAGCTGCAAAATGCATGACCTCATGCATGATCTTGCTATCTCAGCGGCAGGACCGTTAGTCGCCAGATTAGAGTATAAAGCAGACAAAGTTGACAAGAGAACCCGGCATGTAGCAGCTGGTTACTTTGGGGATTTTTCCTCTTTCTTAACTTTAGTTTCCAGAGCAAGTGGGATACGAACATTTCTATTATCGAGTGGCTACAAGCTTTCGAACAAGTTAGAACATGGTGCAATTTATTCAAGTCTCAAGTCGTTGCGCACATTAGACTTGCATAGAATTCCATATTATTTCTTAACACCGAATCTTTTTTGTAAGCTGAAGCATCTAAGATATCTGGATCTTTCTGAAATATATGGTATGAAGAAGCTGCCGGATTCTTTAACTAGATTGCAAAATTTGCAGACATTAATACTCGATGGTTGTAGTTCACTTGAAGAATGGCCGAGAGAGTTTAAAAGATTAATCAACCTCAGGCATCTTGATATTGGTGGATGCTTTAATCTGACTTATATGCCTTGTGGATTGGGACACTTGACTAATCTTCAGTCATTATCAAAATTCGTGGTCTCCTCAGATTCCCCCAGCATGCATAGTGGTGGACTAAACGAATTAAATGGACTAAACTTCCTAAAAGGGAATTAGTGATTGGCAATTTGGAACGTGGGAAAGGTGTTGCTGGATTCGATTACAAGGCTGCAAATTTAAAGGAGAAACAACATCTTTGCTCTCTGGAATTAACATGGGATGCCAAATATCGTACAGATACCAAGGATACAGACATTGTCGTCGATGAAATGAAATTGGAAGGCTTGCAGCCTCACCCCAATCTTAGAAAACTTGCCTTAAGTGGCTACAGGGGAGTGAGGTTTCCGAGTTGGCTTTTGTCACTCACAAATCTTGTTGAACTTTTATCATGGTGTAATAAATTACAAAGTTTGCCACCATTGAGTCGACTGCCTTTGCTTAAGCATCTTTCTATGAACTTCTTCGCCAATATGGAGTACATATCATCAGATAGCGGTGATGGCAATGAGTCTTCTTCTTCTTCTTCTTCTTTATTGGCACCAGTAGCATTCTTCCCGTCACTAAAGGAACTCCATCTCTTTGATTGCCCTAATCTTAAAGGGTGGTGGAGGAGGGAGCTTCGTTTGCTCCATTCATTTCCTTGCCTTCCAAAACTGTCTGTCGAGTTTTGCCCTTTGTTGACTTCCTTGCCGATGTTTCCGTGTCTTGAAGAAGAGTTGAACCTGTGGAATGTCAACTGGGAGCTAGTGCAACAGGCAATGATGATGAATATGGGTACACTAGAAAGCCCTACCTCAAAATTGAAGCGTCTACAACTACACGAGATATCAGATCTACAAGTTCTTCTCGAGGAGGGGCTGCGAAACTTTGTTTCTCTTGAGTCTTTGCGGATAAGTCGGTGCAATGGATTAGAGACTCTCCCAAGGTATTCCATATCTCACTGCACTTCAAGAACTGGTGCTTGAAGATTGTTCGGAGCTTGATATAGGTGGCAATAATGAGGATGGGATCCAATGGCAAGGCCTTAAGAGCCTCCAATCTTTGCGATTCAAAGGAATTCCAAAATTGGTGTCTCTACCATCCGGTCTCCAACATGTTACCACTCTACAAACGCTCCAGATTTCAGATTGCCGAAGTTTGATGGTCATACCCGAATGGATCTGCAACTGGACATCACTTCAACGGTTTCAGATTTTGGATTGCCCTAGTTTGATATCGCTGCCCGAAGGTGTGCGTCTATTGAAGTGTTTGCAGATGCTGTAAAATAGAGAGCTCTGTCTCATCTTACTGCCAAGATGCAAGAGAGAGACGGGTGGGGATTTGTCCAAGATTGCTCATGGATGGATTTATGTCATTCTGAGTATTTTACTCACCACTTTTTCTCAATGCTTCATGGTATCCATCTTCTTCACCTTCACCTTCTTTTTTTCTCTTTTTGCTCAGTATTTATTTGTTGTTAAATTTTGATTGCAGAATTTGGCTCGAAGTACATTAGAAAGCTAAAATCAATGGGGTGGAAATTTTTGCAAAAAGTCAAGAACTTAGTGGTGATTATATATTTTCTTGTCTTATTCTTCCCTATTCAAAGAAGCTTCATCTCTTACACTATTCTTCACATATTAGGAGAAATAGTAAAAAGGGGGAAGAAGAAAAAGAGAAAATATAGGCGGAGAGGAAGGAATGGACTTCGGTGGCAGAGGCCACATGGTTTTGGGATCTGACGACAAGGAGGACCTTGTGTAAGGCTCCGGTTGGTGTAGGAGGTACAAAGGGTAACATAAATTGAGGAAGGGAAAAGGTGAATACTCTTTGCTGAGGAGTGAGAACACCGATGTGTGGTCACTGAGGTTGAGGTTGAGGAGTAGAAGGAGAGGTTTAAATGAAGGCATCGTTGATGAGAAGGGACATCGAGAATGATTTCCACAAGATGCTGGGACAAAGGGTGCCCATTTGTCCAAAAGGCAGTCCACCACTGTTTGGAGACAATTGGATGTAAAAGGATGCCATGGTAAGTTTTTCTTTTGACTTTTATTTTTTTTATTTTTTATGAAATTGCATTGTTGCATTTGCATTGGAAGATCATTTGGTGTTTTGATGTTTGATTTCTGCAGAGTTGCTATTACGAGGATTGTAGTTGTCAAAGCTTACACTTGATTCCTGCTAGGTTCCTGAATCCACTGAGAATGGGTAGGTAATTGCTCTATTTTTTTATCAATTTTGGTCTTGTTTGGTTGCTAATAGCATGTGATACATTCCATTTTGTCACCTGTTCTCATTTCTTTCCTGCAGAGTTTGGTAGTGGGAGCGACAACTTGGGGTGGAAAGGTGCAGGGCTTCTGTTGGCTCACTCCTGGTAACTTGTGACCTTGATTAGTGGCATAACACATCATGTTTCTGAGTTGAGAAATTGATTAAAAAAATGTTCTTCCAGTAACTTGTGGTACATGTTCAGATTCTTTTAAATGCTAATTTTGTCCAGTATTTTTTCTATTTATCTAAAGAGAGATTATTTGTGCAAGCCCAAATAGACAAGCCCCGCATAGTCCCTTTGTAAAAAGTGAACCTCACCATAAAAAAGTGTAAAAGAAACTTTTCTTTTTAGTGGGACCCACATTTTTACAAAAGGTCTGCGCCGGACTTGTCTATTTGGGGTTTGTATCTAGCAATACTCTTATTTTCTTGTGTAAGGGAACGAGTGGAGACTGTTATTGGGTGGAGGCAACTGTTTTGTTTAAACATCAGTTTGAAGCCCACCTAATAAAATTGATTTTTGCCAGTCAATCCAATTCTATTTATAGAATCTGAGATTTGCAGTTTGTGCTTCTCCCATTGGCATTTACTTCTTGGTATAATATTGCATTTTCCCTTTTCATCTTTCACCCCTTCCAAAGTAATGTGGAAGTTGTTTCCATGGTTTGGTTTAGCTGAAGAGATAGGCTTGTAACATCTTAGCTAGCACTGTTTGGAGATAGATTTGTATTTTTTTTTTAATATAAAAAAGATCAAAGGAAAACAAAATGTTTTCTCGTATGGTAGTCCTCCGCTACAAGTGAGGGCTATATCAAGAAAATGATTGGGTTGTGACCTCTTCCTAAGATTAGGAAAGGGGTATGGCTCAATATTTGGATAAACACCATAGTTTTGAGAATTTTTACTGCTACTGAAGCATAGGTTCATGTCGAAATATTGGAAATCTAATTAATTCTCATACATGGGAGAGAATTATGTTAGTTAGAAGGACTTAATTTCATGGATTAAGAATGTGAATGGTATACAAATTATACTGTCAACTTATGGTTCTTTCCAGATTACTGCTTCTATAAAAATGCAACTTCTCTTAATACTACCTCCTATGCCCAAACTTGGAAAGATCTAGTCATTTAGAGCACACGGTGGAGCATATACGAAGTTGATATCTACCAACATGAGATTCATCTACCACCAATGATCTTGCAGTAGGCTGTTGTACAGAAAATGAAGTTTTTCAACTAGGAAGGCAGGAAAGCTTGTTTGGTTTGCTTCAAAGATTTTTCTTCAAAAAAGAAGTGATTGAGATACCAAACGTTTTATAGTGCTTATTCTCTTCTAATGGGAGTAACAACTATTGCCTACCCAAATTTAGTGTCTTAGATGAATAATGATTCTTTACTTTCTGCTCAAATTTAGTGTCTAGGATAACAGAACGCGATACATAAATGCCACAAGGGTATGTAATCTTGAAATGCTGGACCTGAATTCAAGTGGATTCTGCCATTAATGTTGTTTTATTGGTTCTTAAATTAAAGGAGGTTATACTGTTTGGGGAGTTGACATAATACCTGAACTGAATCTAGGATTCTGAAGAATTTAATTTTCTTTGAAGAGTTGTTCCATTTACAACCTGCAGTTGATGGTATTATTGAAACTCAAGATCCATTTTCATATCATACAGCTAGAAAAGAATGGCATCAGGATTCAACTCATATTGAGGTAGACAGACTGCCCTTCTAGGGGGCACTTGTCAAATGGCATTTTACTCGTGGGACATGATACCCCCAAACCCCTGGAGTAGCAGCTGCATTATTTCCTGAGAAAGAAGTTGTCATGGTACTGTATCCAATTCCAACCTTTATTACTTTTTATTGAAGCAGGAGAAAACTTCCCTTCCCTTCCCTTCCCTTCCCTTCCCTTCAAGCAATCTTGTTCGCAAGTCAATAGACGGCACCTCCCACAGTCTCACCCTCCCATAGACAATTGTCCAATGCATTTTTAACTTCCAAGAGTATTTTCTTCTAAACGTTAATTTGTTTCGAAGGGTTGGTAGCATTTGCCTTAATTTCTTCAATTTTCTACCATTATTCTATATTGATGAGACATGGTGCCATTTAAAAATTAATGAGTTTTTATTTTTTTTTAAATGATTGATCTAAGAGTTATTAAACATTGTCGCGACGACAGAACAGAATAATGGAAGGATAGTGATGTAGTTTCTAGCAGTTTCTTTAGCGATCCAAATTATATAGGCAACCTCAACGGTGGCTCCAAAAGTTGGAAGAAATTAAATTATTTGCTTTATAATTTTGCAACGATTTTTATTTAATTTTTATAGAGAAAACTCCCTATAATTAAGAAAAATGATGTTTACAGTCTTAAATGTGCAAGACACGTGCACTTTTTTAAAAAAAAAAGTAGTTAAATATGAATCTACGTAAAAAAAATTAATTTTTTAATAATAGATTTCATACTTTTCAGATTGAGTATACAAATTTACACACCCTAAGATTAGGAGATGTTTGGATTCAGAGATGAGTTGAGATGGTTTATGAATAGTCGAATAAAAATTGAATTATTTATTATATTTTATGTGGGAATATGGGAAAGCTTTTTTAGAATTTAAAAAAATTAAATTGTTTATTATATTTTGTGTAAAAATTTAAAAAAATTATAATAATAAGATAAATTAAGATGAGTTAAATTAGATTTTAAATCCAATCCTCTCCTACCTAATATTAAAACATAATTCAGCAATTTGTCTAAAGAAATTAATATATACGAGTCGTAATTCATAATTGTTTTAAGTCGAGCTGTAACAATAAGAGTGGACGAGGTGGTGCTGCACACGTACGTATTGCCAGTTGATGGGTGACATCCGTTTGGTGGCACACTATTTTCAAAGTAATTTTTATCTTAAAAGAAGTATTTTTTCTTTTCTTTTATTTTGATTGCTTCAAAATCAAATTAGAAAGCTAGCTTTTTGTTATTAAAGCAGCTTACCAACTACTCTTATGTGATTTGATTAAATGGTGTTTGACAGATATCATAAACTCATCTTTTAGTCCTTTTTGTCTGTCTTTTGGGTGGGTTGATGGAAATTATTGGCCAAAAAAATCAGTTGGCAATTCCAGCAAGTTGCCAAGTTGGGAGTTATGACACCTCAAAGTTGCTTGGATGAGGCATTTAATGAAGGATAAAACTGGTCCACTTCCTCATACCTATAAATAAAGAAAAAGCAACATGGATGGTTGTCCTCAAGACAATACCAGCAACTGGATGGTGCAGAGTCCAGACAGGATATGACCGACTTCAGATCGTGCCCATCTGAAATTTGTAAGGCTAGTTTAGTTGAGTTTAGTTTAGTTATATTCTCTATTAATAGTAGTAAATTAAGATAATGGAATGAGTTATGTAGGACTCATCTAAGGAGAGGTTTGGATTCAAAATCCACCTCAATTCATCTCAACTCATCTCATCTCATCATTACAACTTTATCAAATTCTCATGCAAAATATAATAAACAATTCAACTTTTTCAAATCTTAAAACAACTTTTTCAAATTTCCACACTAAATATAATAAATAATTTAACTTTTATTCTACTATTCACAAACCATCTCAACCCATCTTAACTCATCTCTAAATCTAAATCTCTCCTAAGATAAGTTTAGATGTGTTTGGATGTTAAAATGAGTTTAGATATATTTATGAGAAGTTGAAAAAAATTGTGAGTTCCACGTGTAAATAGGTGTAGAGTTAAAGAAAGTTGTGAGTCCCACGTGTAAATAAATTTTAAGTTGAGATGAGTTTAATAATTTGTGAGTTTGATATTTGAATATTAGAAGATGTCTAAATCTGAATCGAACTCTAACTCAACTAAACTGAATGCAATCAAGAAACCAAACGAGCCCTAAAACATCCACTGTGGAGAAGCATTAATAAGAGCCTTTTCATCTATAAATAGGGTTATCAAAACAGGAGATTCTATTTGAGGATACAAGACATTTTATAAAAGTAAATTTAAAAACTGTTTTTTTTTGTAAATATAGTATTTCTCTTTAATATTATATCAAAAGTATAGTTTGTAAGTTATAATTCTTGTATAAGAAATTGATGATTTAATAATAAATAAATCGGTGGAAAATGTGAATCATTTATAGATTCTAATAAATTAGAGCTCTCTTTTATGTCACCCAAGATAAAATTTCCTTGCCCATCCTCTTTTGGGAATGTAAGTTTGTTAAGGACACATTTCAGTTATCTGACAACACCAACTTATTTTGCAGATATATTCTTACAAACAACTTCAAAAGTTCACAGATTTACACATTTCCATGCCCACCACACAGCGTATTCAGACATTTTTCAGTTCAATCCGACATTCAGAACCTTGGCCATCTTTAACATTCTGATCACATTGAAAATTAAACCAAGAAAGAAAACACAAGGAGAGAGGCCTAGAGTTAAGATGATCTTGGCTTTGCAACAACGGTGGAGTGTTTCAAAATGTGCAAACTGAACTGCCCACCCTTCTCTGTGGTATCAAGCTTGGACTGTCCTGGAGGAGGTAAGAGCTCAAAATTCTGTACCATACGCCCCAAAGTGATTCCAAGAATTGGCAATGCAAGAATAATTCCTGGGCAACTCCTCCTTCCAACACCAAAGGGAAGGAACCGGAAGTCATTTCCATTGGCCTCAACCTGGGACTCCTCTTCCAAGAACCTCTCTGGGCGAAACTCTTCTGGGTTTTTCCAGTTGGCTGGGTTGTTGGCGAGCCACCATGCATTCACCAAGATTTTGCTTTCTGCAGGGATATCATAACCGCCGAGTTTTGCCTCATTGAGGTTCATGTGTGGTACAAGAAGAGGGATTGCCATCCTGAGCCTGAGAACCTCTTTGACCACAGCCTGAAGGTAAGGGAGATTCTGGATGTCAGGCTCGGTGACTTGCACACCAGGTCCAAGCACCTTATCAAGCTCTTGCTGGAGCTTCTTTTGGACTCTAGGATGGTTCACAAGTTCTGCAAGCCCCCACTCAATAGACCATAGTGTTGTTTCAATAGCTGTTCCACAACAATAAAGATTTTTTTCATTGTTAATAAATAACATTGTGTATCTGGTACAAGTAATCCCATACAAAATGAAAATCTGAATAAATGAAAATGTTCAAAACTTAAAATGTAGGAAAAAGGGAAAATATCTAAGGAAAAAATCTCCAAGATAAACTACGTCAATCGTCTTATAACATACACTCCCATTTGATCAATATATAATTTATTATTTTTATTTTTACTCGTCTATCTTAATGCTTAAATATTCTCGAGCTTCCTCTAGAATAACTTTTTTCTCAAAATTAGGGTGTGAAATTCATGATCAAGGATTCAAGCTCAAGATTTGTTCACCCAAATTACCTAACCTCCTTGGTAAGGTGTCATGAGGTGCCACCAACCTCAGCTGGTGAGTGATGATTGGTGGGGTTCAACTACTTGGGACACCAATCCATACCTACTCACTCCCAAGACTTGCTGATAGCTGACTACTAAAGTACCTAATTCACTTTAGTCCAGAGATTGAGGACCTAATCCTCAATACATAATGTATTTTTGGACCTAAAGAGAGAGGAGTGAAAATTATCAAACACAAGAGAATAGTAAGTAGTGGCAGCGCGTGATTTGGTGGGATGAGGTGTCCATAAAGTCGGCCAGAACTTTGACATAGGATATATTTTTTTTATCATAGGATATATTTTAAACTATTTAATTATCTAAAAAGTAAAAAAAATATTTAGATTCAAGGGACAACGACAATTCGAAAGTTCTGGCTCTCACTTTTTTTAGATAATATAAATATAGTCGAAAGTTCAACTGTTAAAGCAAGTCTTTTTAATTCAAAAGATCAATCACATTATATCTCAAATTATTATTATTATTATTATTTAACAATTCGAATTTCCATTAACTTTGAATAGTTAATATCCTATTAAGTATCTAAATTGTCAATCTTTATGATTGATTATTATATGATGATTTTAATAATTTAATAATCATAATACAAATAAGCAATAATCAAGGATAATAAGACAAAAATATAATAATCCTAAGTTATGTAAGTATCGCATATTTTTTTTAAAAAAAAAATTGTCATTAAAAAAGTTTTTTTTTTTTTTATCTATATCTCAGATTTAACCGCTTTTTTAAATAAAATATGCGAAACTTACATATTTTAATATTATAAATAGTAAAAAGTAGGAGCTCATACTTTCTTTTGAATCCAAATCATAGACTTTTAAATTAATTTATTTTTCCAGCTAGGCTTCAGCATTAATAGCATGAGAATTGCAAATTATATAGAGAAAGAGATGGTAAATTGGTAATTAGGCATTCTAATATGGGTTAAAATGGACAGATAAAAAGAAAAGAACTTACCAGCAACATTAATGTTCTCAACAATGTAAAGCACGTTGTCTTCATTGATTTCCCCTTTCTTCTCAGCATCCAGAATATGGTCCATCGCACATTTCAATCCTTCGTTGTCCGTTGCCTTTGTGCTCGACAGTTTCCTGCCACACAGTTCATTTACCATATTAATTTCTTTATATTAAAAGAAAAGATATTTGCAATCGTAAATTATGTAATCGTTTTGAAAAAAGTGAATAAAATATGAAATTCATATGAAAAAAATTATTTTTTTAATAGAAGATCTTACTCTTTTTCAAAACGATTATGCGGTAGTTGCACACTTTACAATTATATGTAGAATTACTCTTATATTAATCCTTCTATTTTCCATTTTCAAAATATCTATTTACAAATCCACTTGCTACATCGAAAACATCAACTTATCCTGCCGTAGATTTAATAATTTTTATCTACGACTAGTCGTAATGAAAATAACTTTTTAAAATCTTATTAAATTGAAGAATGATGGGGAGCAACCTACCTCTCAACACACCTTTTTCTTCTCCTCAACACACAACGTGAGCTGTAACACATCTTTTTCCTATTAAACTATCCAAATAAATATCTGGACTAGAGGCTGACGTATTTTTTATTTTATTGATCAATTCAACATATAGAGTATCGACATAGGCACGAATGAGAACATTCATATGTGGTATAGATATTGACTTCGATGATTACAAAGAAATCCACGTCACTTGATAATACGACAAGTATATATAACTAATGATTTATGTTAATTTTAAATTTTAAATACACAAGTTCTATCTTTTAATATGGACCCACTCTTTTTTAATATAAGCTATGTTAATTCTTTTTAGACAAGTAATCGTTAACTCATTAGTTTATTAAAAAGCTTCGAAATTTATGAAAATTAATCGATTTTTTTTTATTTATTGAAATCCATATATTTTCCTGGAAAAAATAAGACTAACGAGACGTAAAAGGAAAAAAAAATGAAAAGAAAAGGAATATTAGATAATTAATGAGTGAACTTACTTCCTCTCCTCGATGAAATAATCCTTGAAAAGCTGCAACCTCGTCTCCTTGACTTCCTTGCAGATCTTGAGGTAGCCTCTCAAGAAAGGTCTCAAAATGGGAATGAAGTCGCCATAGTTGTATTCAAAGCTCTGGGCCAATCTACTCCTCTCTCCGTTCAAAGCCCTGAGTTTCACAAATAAAGGGTCGTCCACGCTCTCGAACCGTCTGTGGAACATGATCCTGTACATGTTGTTGTACATCATCAGCTGCAACCGCCTCCTTATGACGATCCCAGTCGTCGAAGCTTCTGGAGTCTTCTTCAGCTCCTCCACCACACTCGCCGCCTCGTCTTCCCACCCGAACCTGTGCTGCTGGACCACCTTGTTGGTGAAGAAAGGGACGGTCATGATCCGCCGCATCTTCCTCCAATGCTCGCCGTAAACCGTGAACACCATGTCCTGGCCCTTCCCGGTGAATATGTCGAACACCACGTTCCGGGTCCTGGACCCGAACTCCACCCCCTGTGTGTGCAGGACCTCTTTGGCCAGGTCCGGCGACGACACTACCACGAGGTTACGCTGGCCCATCCGGAGCAAGAATATGTCCCCGAATTTCTTGGCCATGTCGGTGAGGTTCCTGTGGTTCAAGTCATCGCCGACTTGAAGCCAGTTTCCGAAAACCGGCACCGGTATGGGACCCGGAGGCAGCTTAAAACGCTTCCCACGGAGTTTAGAAATGGTTATAGCCACAACCGCGGCTAGAAACAGGGCTAACAGGGTCTTCTCCAAGAGGAGGAGATCCATTTTCGTGGTGAAGAAAGAAGGGAAGTTAGAGGGCAGAGAGCAGGAGTGTTGGGGTGGAGATGGTGCTGAGGCTGAGATGTAGGTGGTTGAAGGGTGTGATTTATAAGAAGGCGGGGCGAGCAGCTCTTCTATGGAACATGATTTAAATTTCTGGTGAGCATGTGCGAGATGGGGAGTGGACAAAGGATTATTGGAGTTAACGGCGTGAGTCAGATGTAAAGTCGGCTCGAAACTGGTATAACTACAAACGCAGAAGGCACTTTGCGTAGTAGGTGAGTATAGGTTGGTGAGCTGAGAAAACGTCTAATGCGACCTGCTTGTCCATACATACCATTTTCAGATCAATAATTTTATTTGAATTCGTCTTTCCATCCCAAAAGATCTACGAGTATAATTTAATATAAAAATTAAAGCTATAAATTAAATTATGTTACGAGTACGTGATCTAAAAATCTTTAGTGTTCTATTCAGATAAACAAACTCATCCGTCTGTGCATCAATTTTTTTTAAATAATGCTAAATACACATATAGTATATGTAAGTCTCTCCATTTGGATATAAGGTTGCGTTTAAATGTTGAGTTGAGTTCAGTTCTTTATGAATAATAGTGAAGGGAGTTATGTGGAGTCCATCTAAACTGAGTTTAAATTGTGATTAAATGTTAAGATGAGTTTAATACTTTTTATGAAAAATTGAAAAATGTCGTAGATCTTACGTATAAAGATGTGTTAAGTTGAAAAAAGTTGTGGGTTTCACGAGTAAAGAGGTCTTGAGTTGAGATGAGTTTAATAATTTAAGAGTTAGGTGTTTAGATGTTAAATTCAGCTTAAAATTAGACTGAGCTCAACTGAGTCTTGTAACTAAACACAGTCGTGTTTTATCTCATTTCATCACATTTTATTTCATCATATCATTACACTTTTTCAAGTTCTCATACAAAATATAATAAATAATTCAATTTTTTCAAATTCTAAAACAATAATAATATTAAAAAATAATATTCTAATAATATTTTATTCAATTTTTATCTTAACTCATCTCATCTCAATTTACTATCTAATAAAATCCCGTAAAAAATTAAAACTCAGGACGAATGAAAATGTAAATTTTTTCATATAAATTTTACTTTTAAAATGTTTTAAACGATTATCATTTAAGTTGCTAACAATTTAAAATGTGTGAAGTCATGAATAAATACAATTAAAACTAATAGAATTAAAGACTATAAGAAGTAAATTAATTTTGGTCAAATATCATTTTTACTTCATTACTGAAAGGTAGCTAGATCGATATATATACATCCAACTCCAAAAAAGCCGAGCCAATCGATCGTTCAAATTCAGTTCAGCTAGCCAAACCAATTCAATGCATGCAATTAAACTCCCCCCCTCCCGATCATGAAGAAGAAAAGTTCAAAATCCCATTACTTTATTAATTACCGAAAATACATCCTCTTCTTTCCACGAAAGTCGAACCAATCGTTAGTTGATCTGCTCAGCCAAACCAACCAATTTTGTATGTATAGCAAACTCTCGACGTCGAAGAAAAATTCAGACCGATTGATGTTGACAATTCGTATAGTCGTGTCTGTACGTACTCAAACAATATATGCATGATGGGTACTGATCAGTTTAGTTAATTATACGTACAAATATAAAATATAATAGATGATTTTTATAAGTTTCAAAATAGATAAATCTCGAATAAATTATTGTATAAAAATATATTTCACTTAAAAAAATATAAAGAAACCTATTCTATCAGTGAGATTTGTATGAGATCTACTTTTTTTAAAAAATAGTTAGTATAAGATTTGTTTATTTGAGACTTGTATTTAATATTATTTTTATATATTATTTTTATGAGATCCATTTAATATGAGTTTAAATATGTTTAAATGTTAAAATGAGTTTAAATATATTTATAGAAAGTTAAAAAAGATTGTGAATCTCGTATGTAAACAAATGTTGAATTGAAAATAGTTATGAGTCTTACGTATAAAGAAATTTTGAGTTGAAATAAATTTAATCGTTTGAGAGTTAGGTGCTTAAATATTAGTCTCAGCTTAAAATTAGATTAAATTTATCATTCAAACGGGACCTAATTCTTCAGATTTTTGAACCTCAAGTGATGGATCAAAGATTCTCTATCCAAGTAAATGATCGTATAATAGATCCAAGTTCAAATACCCACAAAGCTGTCTCTTTTATTGTTTCTTCTTTCTCGACGTGCAAGTTTCTAAGATCATCTGTATACTAATTTCCAACATAAACAGTCAAACATGCTAACTTGTGGTACTGGTCAACTTGCTTGCTATATCTACGTGCGAGCACTAGCTAGCCACTAATTAAATGCCACTTATCGAATAGATAACGTTACTTGCTTAAATTTTACTTGTTTATTGGTTTTTCAGTTTGAGAAGTGAAAACTACTCCTTGATAATGATAGATATATACGTACTATCTAAATATTTTAGATACAAAAATATTTTATAAAAATAAATTGATGTTGTTTAATATTATATATTAGATTCTAAAATTATTTTAATTATAAAGTATTAAATTTA
This sequence comes from Juglans mandshurica, assembly GCA_022457165.1. Lineage (NCBI taxonomy): Eukaryota > Viridiplantae > Streptophyta > Magnoliopsida > Fagales > Juglandaceae > Juglans > Juglans mandshurica. The sequence continues at coordinate 16,665,597 of CM039633.1, forward strand.
ACATATCATATAAAATTACGTCAATTTTTAAATTTATTTTTATCAAATTTTTTTAAAATTGTATCACTTTCTGATTTTATCATAAGTATGTATGTTATATGTAACAACGATAGAATCGTCCTTATCTAATAATTATTGTGTTTGACGCAGTTTTGTCTAAGAGAAATGATTTATATAAAATTCGAAATAAATTAGTCTTATACGAGCTCTTGGATCCACATTCTTACAAAAAATTTATTTATTTATTTAGTTATACGTAACATTATTCTATCTATATATATATATATAGAAAAGATATTTACAATTGTGAATTATATAACTGCCGCATAATCATTTTATAAAAAATGAATAAAACATGAAATCTACGTAAAAAAAAATTAATTTTTTAATAATAAATCCTACTTATTTTTAAAATAATTATGTGACAGTTATACAATTTATAATTATACATAGAATTATATATATATATATATATATATATATAATGACTCATTAATGTGACCTTTTTCTGCAACTTGGCCACGAGCGGCACACTGCCACCTAAGCTTCCTGCAGGATTTTTATTATTATTATTTTTCCTGTCTCAAGTATTTCAAGATTTTTACTCTAATTTCTAAATTAAAGAGAGTTAGGGGTGGTTTGTTTTCTGGAAACATCTAATCTTATCTTATTTTATCATTATAATTTTTTTAAATTCTCACATAAAATAAAATAAATAATTTAACTTTTTTAAATCTTAAAACAAAAATAATATTAAAAAATATTTTATAATAATATTTTATTCAACTTTTTAATTTTAATCTCAACTTATTTCATCACTAAAAACAAATCAACCCGCGTTTATGAAGATGAATAAAATGAAAGAAATAAATAAACAAGAAAATCATTGATGAAGGTACTATCCACTCCGTACTATATAACCTCCTAATAATAAGGAACAGGTGGAGGGGCAAAAGTCTTCGTCGGGATTGATCAAGATTCTTTAAAAGAGAAATAGATGTATAAATTGAGTTGTATTATATTAATTGTTATTTGTTTATATTTATATATATTATAAAACTCAATTTATATATTTATCTCTCGTTCTTTAAATTCAAACAAAATTCTTTTCCACCTCTAAAGATATCGAACAATTTTTTTTTTCCTCGCAAGATCGACACATCACTCCAATTAGCTAATTCATGGGATGCTTTGACTATTTTTCTTATATTTTTTGAAAAAATAAGTAAATATAAAATTTATATAAAAAAAAATTATTCTCTTAATAATAGATCGTATCATTTTTTAAAGAAAGTACACAAAATTTAGATTTTGTTTGGTTTCACAAACCATTTTATATCATCTCAACATCCAAATGCTATTCAAATATAAACACTTTTCAATTTCAAATTTTTCATTTAATCGTTACAAATTTTTCAAACTTCTAAAAAAAATCAATTATTTCAAATACCAAAACAAAAATAATATTAAATTTTATAATATCTTTATTCAATTTTTTTCTCTCATTTTCTAAAATCTCATAAAGCATCTTAACTCAAACAATTTCATTACTAGTTATAAACTATCTTACTACTATTAACATATATTTCTCATCTCATTTGCGTAACCAAACAAGGTTTTACATACTTTAAAATTATATCTAGTATTACTATTTATATAAATAATATTAAATAAACTTTTTGAGTAATGTTAGATGTAGCTGTAAAGTGCGCAAGTGTCGCACAATCATTTTGAAAAAGAGTATGGTCCACTATTAAAAAATTAATTTTTTATCATGTAAATCTTATATTTACTCATTTATTTAAAAAAAGTTACGTAGTATTTATACATTTCACGACTACAAATATCATTTCTCAAATTTGTTTTATCACCAGATATTGTAGTACCTATTTTTAAAAAGAGTAATAATATATATCACACGCTCATCTTATTTTTATTATATTAAATAAGATGTAGCACATTTTTCACCTTTAAATAATAAAAAAATATTTAATATATAATTATTAAATAATGATAAATGTGACACATCTTATTTAATTAAATAAAAATAGAATATTAAAGTGGTGTAATGAATTTTTATTTTCGAAGTATCTTGACCAGAACAACCCAAAAAAATAAAAAAAAATAAAAAAAAGAGGTCAACTTTCATGAACGTGGTGGAGTAATTAACACGAGTGGTTTGGATTCAGAGATGAGTTGAGATGGGTTAAGATGGTTTATGAATAGTAGAATAGAAGTTGAATTATTTATTATATTTTGTGTGGGAATTTGAGAAAGTTATTTTGAGATTTAAAAAAGTTGAATTGTTTATTATATTTTGTATAGAAATTTGGAAAAGTTAGAATGATGAGATGAGATGAGTTGAGGTGGATTGAGGTGGGTTTTGAATGCAAACGACCCCGAGCACCCCCAATGGGTTTTGTAAAACCCATTTTTATGTAAAATTTAAAGAAAAGTAATTAAAGAGTGCTTCCAATAGATCATTTATTTTCAAATCTATTTTACATTTTGCTACAGTGTTTAGCTACATTTAGCATAAACTATTCACAAATGTAAAAATATTTTATTTATTTATTCTCTTTTTTCATGTACTTTATCTCCCACAATAATCTCTCTCCTTGTACTTTTTTTCCAATAAACTATTAAATAATGTAATATAAAGAAAAAATAGATAAACTGATGTATGGTATATTGTAAAAGTTAGTATGTAAAATAGAAAAAATAAATTTTGGTGATGTATTTTAAAGGATAAGATATATAAACCATTGGGAGTGCTCTAAGAGTCTAAATTCCGCAGTCGTAATATTTTGAATGGATAATATTTAAAAAAAAAAGTTGCATCATAAAAGAGAAAAAAAAAAAAAAAAGAAGAGAAAAAGTCAAATCTAGATATTCTCAAATTCTGCAGGATGGCTTGAGCTTTATAAATGAATGGGTAGCTTAGCTTCAGCTCGCCGGCTGAAAATGCCGTTATGTCTGACGGCGTCGTTAGAGTCTTCTGGAGTTAGCTCTCTCACATGCTACCTACCCCCCCAATAATCCTAATATCAGTCGTCCTACGTGTTGGTTCCACCTTACACACTTGGACCATCGACCACCGTATCAATATATATATATAAATATATATTAATTTGCCTAATAACTTTAATGGGCCCCACACTAAATATTAAAAAAAATTGAGTTTTAAAATTGAGGTTTGCTAGACAACATCCACCACATTCCACACTCCATATTTTTTAAAAATTTTTTAAGTTTATTTTTTTAAAATTATTTCAAATATTTTATTCATTATTCATATAATAAATATTTAATAAAAGAAAAAATAATAATAATTAAAAATAATATGCAGTGTGGAGTATTAGGAGGTTGTGAATATTTTTTGTTTAAAATTAGGCAGTTTTGTTTTTTTAAAAACAATATTTATAATTATAGTGTATAAGTACCGCACATTTCTTTTAAAAAAAAGGAGATTAACTATTAAAAAAATAATTTCAAATGAAGTGTGTAGGGCAAAGTCTACAAATTATAAGACTGTGTCTAACATTACTCATTTTTTTAAAGACATATATAATAAATAGTGCATTTAGTAAATAAATAAATATTATTTTTCATCCTCAATTTTATTATTTCTTAAGTGTAATGGGATGTATTTTAAGTGATTATTTACTTAAATAATTGATATATGAAACCAGTTGCATCAACAAATTTGATTGAAAATTATAAATATTGCATTCGGTAAATAAATTTTATTGAAATTCTGATTATTTACTTAAATAACAAATATTGCATTCAGTAAATAAATAAATAATATTTTTCATCTTCAATTTTATTATTTCTTAAGCGTAATGTGATATATTTTAAGTGATTATTTCTTATAATGTGTGTTGCATCAACAAATTTGATTGAAAATTATAAAATATAGAATGAACACTAACATTATTTTTTAATTTTATATTTTACATCATTATCATTAAAATCGACCCATTATACTATTCAATTATCATTTTCCTTATGCATGGCATTATTAGTTAGTCTTACTTTTAAGATTAAAAAAATAAAATTAACATGACACGAACTTATTGCCAAATCTTAATTGTAATATTAATATTTGATGATCAAAACTAGTTTATAGAGTACAAAATATCAATTTTAATAATTTCAAATTAAAAGAAAAAGAATAGTAAAGCTTACATCTCGCTAAGGTTTTATATCCAATAAAACCTTTAAAGTCAAATCTTAAATAGGGGCAACCATGTCGTCCAAAATCTATGTCGTCACTAAAATGTTTGAATTTTTTGCCATTGAAATTTTCTTCTCATTTGGCATTGTTCACTATCTCACACTTCACATCTTAAAAAATTATTACATATTTTATAAAAAAATACTCTCAACCCTATAAAAAAGTTATAAGTATGGATGTGAGAATAAATAGTAATTGATGCATAGTAAATCTCGTGAAATAAGATAATTTTTTAATTTTTTTTAAAAAAGTGCTATAAATACAAAAAGATTTCATAAAAGTAAATTCAGAAATTGACGTTACTTCATATGATTCATTAGACCCGCTTAATAAGAAAAATGACTTTAAAATCCGACGAACCACCTCAAACCATGTTAATTTAGAAGATTAAGTAATCTTGTTGTGATTAAAATATTCCTAAAAGTAATAACAATAATAATCGTGGGGTGTAAAAGATGGTCTCTTTTGGCTATACAGATAAAATGATATAAAAGTTGAAAATTGAATAAAATATTGTTAGAATATATTATTTTAATATTTTTTATTTTATGATTTAAAAAAATTGAATTATTTACTATATTTTATGTAAAAATTTGATAAAATTATAAATATTATGTAAGATGAGATGATTTGATTTACGTAATTAAAGGTGGGGGATAAAATGGAAAGGGATGACGAGTTCAAAAGGCTAACCTTACCTACTACGATGAAAAGGGACGTGGAACAAATGGCACCACCACTTACCTACCTCCCCTCAAACATAGCCACCACAAATAGCCTGATTTTTAACGTTAAAGCCACCTCCAGCACCCCTCAACTTTTTCGTCCAAATTTCTCCACGTCACCTCTGTGTCAGTTGTTCCCCTCTATTTATGGATTTCCAATATATATTTTTTTTAATTTTTTTGTAAAGATTTCCAATATGTTTTATTTTCATTCATGATTTCTTTTTCTATATTGGACATTAGATCAACCTTAATTAAAACAATTATTTGGGATTATATCAATTTCTTTGAAATCATACGTTGTCTTTTAAATTGAGTAACGCTAGGTGTAAGTTCTAAATAAATAGGTCTGATATAGGTTATTTGTAAAGATGTAGGTCCCATTAAAAATAATATATTTTATATATTTTTACAATGAAATTATATAAAATTTATCTATTTTAAGACTTATACAAATCATTTTTTTTTAAATTATCAATCATTTTGTACTCTTGATAATTAAATATTGTTAATTATTAAAATATTAATAATCAATATTTCCCACTAAAATAGAGTGTTTGGTTATTTTTTACATAAGGAATAACCATTTTATGGAAATAAATATTCTTGAACATGAGGAATGGCTATTACTTCCACAGATAAAATAAATGATTAGTCTAAAGGGAAAGTATTATAATTACAAATAGATTATATAAAAATAAACTCACAAATTAATATATTTTTATATAATTCGTAACACGTTAGGTTTATTTTACAATAAAAATAATTTTACAATCTAACTTACAACATCAAACCACGTCAATTTATAAATTTACTTTTACTGAATCTCTTTATAATTAAAGCATTTTTCATTATAAAGAGTTTGTATAGAACTTTTAAAAACCGAATTTATCAATTTTTTTAATAAAGTTTTGCTACTCATCACACTACACACTACACTTTTTTATTTATTTATATTTTTGGTTTTATTCCTCCTACATTAATTGAGTTATTCTAGTCATTATCCATATACCATATATTTTATAAAGAAAAAAATATAAATTAAAAAATCATGTGTAGTATATGATGAGTAATATTACAGACAATCATGAAGTGTACAAGTATCATACAGTCATTTTAAAAAATAATGAATCTATTATTAAAAAATTAATTTTTTATATAGATCTCCTATTTATTTACTTTTTTTAAAATAATTACACGACAGTTACCCAAAACTGCAATTATTGTTTCTTGGCATATGAAAGACCATGAGTTTAGTTTTTCTTTGGGTCGAAGTTACCGAGACACTGCTGAGGTCTGGAAATAATATAAAACAAAAAAAATATTAGAGTTATAAAAGAATTATAAAAAAAAAAAAAGTAGTGATAAGATCAATACTCTTTTACTACCTATTTATTATTTATAGTGTATTTATTTTTTTATCATTTTTTTTAAGTATTTTGTTAACATCTTTAATCATTAAGAAAAAATTAAAATATATATATATAATTTTACTAATAGTCAATTCCTTAACCATTAAATAAAATAAAAAATTAAAAAAAAATCAAATATAAAAAGACTAATAAATGAGTAGTAGAAAAATAGTAACTCTATCATTTAAACAAAAAAAAAAAAAAAAAAACTTAGGTGCCCAAGTAAAGCTAACAAAAATATGAAAAAACCCGAAAAATATTTAGGCATGCTGTGTTCTTGACTTTGCAGTAACAGCCTAAAAAGATCTAGGAAAGAAAAAGGAAAAAAACTATTGATTTTCCTTTTAATATCTATGGACTTTCCTATTATTTCTTTACTTGCTTAATTCTTATATTTAATTTTAATTATTATTCCAGAATTGGTACAACTCGTTTTGTTGTAGTATTGGTAATTAATAGTTTGATTATCATATAATAACTAAAAAAGATTTTTTTAACATTATTTTTGAGTTATGAAGATTATGTTAAATTTTTAGATATTATGTAATTGGTCATCTAATCATAATTAAAATTCATACTCGGAGTCGTGATTGTGAATATGATAATTAATTATTTACATTCGCTACAAGAGCATCGAGGATAATTAGCATTATTCATTTTTCATTCTTTTTCAAAGAGAATGCAAAAATTTTGCACATTCTATAAATACAAATATAATTTCTCTTTCTCGAATATTAACAATATATAATATTATACATGTATCTATTGGCTTTATACACGTAGGACTCCAGAAATTGGCCTAGCCAAATGTTAGTGGTTAGTCAAAATTTGGCTAGATAGCTCAAAATTGGATTGTATTGAACTAGACAAACATCCAAACTTTCACTTTTGAACTACAGTAATTCCATATTTTTCTCCAAATTTAACTAGTCACTGTTTATTTCTAAACTATTATTTTACACTACAATTACTCCCTATAAACATCTTCCTTCTCTTGTTTTTCAGTTCTTTAATTTCCTTTCTTTTTTTTTTCTCTGTATTTTCAACAATGCTTTTTTTTTCTTTTTTATCATAATATAAAAGCTGGAGTCTTACAAATTATGCTGAAGTAGAAAAGTCCAGCTAAAGAAGACTTGTATACTTGCAAATGCTCATAGACATGCTCATAAAAATTTATAAATAAAGTTATGAGATATAATATAAATAATTTATTTTGTTAAAAGTTATTATGAAAAATATCAAAAAAATATTATTAAAATAAATAATATTATATTATTATTTTGACTTTGGGATAGCTAGTCCAATGTGGATTAACCTCTCTAAAAGTTTTGGCTTTAGCCAAAACCTCAAGTTTTAGTCAGAATTTAGACTTGACAGCCATTGCCAATACTCTAAGAGCATTGACATTGGTATTGGTGTATCTGTATGCAAATGCAAATACATATTTAGCTAACTAGACTACTAAATTTACTACATTGGATTATGCATACGTAAATATTTAAGTTTTTATGAACAATATACCACATATTTGGAGATTTACTATTGAGTATTCACCATTCATCCTTTATTTTACTACTTTTTTTCTCTCTCCTATCACTTGCTTTCTCTCTCTCACTCTTCATCTATGAACAGCACAATTGGTGTATATTTGTATCTTATGTAGTGAGTTTTAATTGTAAAAAATATAAAAAATTAATTTTAGGAAAAAAATAAATAATATTTTATTATTATTTTGACTCACAGATGCATAATACAATATGTGAGTTTTTCTTGAATAATAAAGACAATTTCCAAACTATGTGATTTTGCATTTACATATTGAAACACCAATGCCAATGCTCTAAATAGAAATACCAGCTTCATCCTTTAAAATTCATGTCCCTTTTCAATGGGACATCCTTTCCCTGTCCATGAAGGTGAAACCTACCTTTTGATTCCATGCAGCAACCAAGGTAGGGAGCTATCTTTCTCATTGCATATTTGGTAACAACCAAAACAAGCACAAACATAATAATGATTAATGTAGCCATTCCAAATTAATCACTATCCATGATAGTTGCATACGCATTCATTTCCAGCTTCTCCTTTTTCGACTCAATTTTAAACAGACTAAATAGCGGTGTAGAATACCATTCACATTTTTCCTAATTGATAAATTTTATTTGTATATGAATTTTATTATTCTAATCATACTAATTTAAATGAAATTCTAAGTACCTTTTATTTAATTTATTAATTTCGGAAACTACTTAAAATGTAACGCTTCAATCGCGAGACTTTGAGATGATAAATATATTGAAAAATGATACTTGCAGTCGTGAGTGCGTAAACGTCGTGCAGTTGCTTTGAAAAAAGTGAATACATACGGGACCCACATGAAAAGAAATTAATTTTTTAACAGTGGACTCCACTTTTTTTCAAAGCGACTGCACGGTGCTTGCACACTTCACGACTGTATGTAACATTACTCAAATATATTATATAGTAATATTACCTTTTTAAATCTTTTAAAGGAATTCGTTTGCTGGATCAGAAAAAAGAAATAGTTAGCCTGTTTTGGGCCACATAGTCGGGCCTTTGCTTAAAGCCAGTTAAGACCAAAACGAATCTGAAGTCCGTCATGGCCCAAGTTCAGAGACAAAGTTCAAATCGGTATATCTCTGTTTTGTTGCTGAGACGAAACTCTCGTGGACATAACCTCACTCTACCGTAACCTGAGTCTTCACTCTACCGTCCCTCTCTCTCTCTCTCTCTCTCTGAGAAACCTTCCGTACAGGCAGAGAAGAACGATGTCGTATGTGCCTCCGCACCTCAGGAACTCGGGCTCGACCCCCAGTACCACTGGAACTTCGTCTCTTACCCTAGACGCTGACCGGAGCAAGCTCTCCAAGTCCTCCACTGACTTTCGTCAAAGCTCACGTTCTCTCCGTCTCGCCGTGCCTGAACCCGTTTTCCCTCACTGGAATCCCTCCGAACGTGTTCTACGCATGAAGCCGGAACAGGTTCTCTGTTTTTCTTGCTTCATTTTCCCCGACCTTTTTGGAATTTGGTGCTTCTTCCGTAGGTTTTATAGTGAATTGCTGTTGCTGAGTCTATCTTTTAGCTGGAAACGCTTCGAATCGGCGTTAATTTGCTTAGTGTTTCCCTTTGTAATTCGTTTGGTTGTTTTTTTTATCTGCAACACTTTTGGCACTTTTTTGGTTGAAGTATAGACAATGTGCATGTTATCAATGTACTTTATCATTCTAAAGCGTCAAACTTTAGGTTCATCATTATTAAATATCATATGTCTAATGGCTTCGAAATATAATTGATAAACTGTTCGAAATTTCTTATATTCAACTGATTCGTATTTATTTGTATGAATAAATGTATTTTTTCCATTTTTGTGCTGGACATTGCAAGTAATACGCTGATACTTCTTTCTAATCTTTCTTGGTTTTTGAAATGTTCACAAATGGCTCAAGTTGATTGCTGAAACTGTTTTTATTACATACACAGGTCGAAAACGTCCGTTTGCGGCTCAACGTTGATGTTACTGTCGCTTTGGACTCCTCTCCCGCTCCTGCACCCGTTGAGTCTTTTACGGATATGGTAATATTTGTGTTTTATATCTCATTCCAACCGGTCTAGTTTGTGCACGTGGAGTTTAAGAAACTATATGTGTTTCTATATTTTCAGTGTTTGGATCCTAGCATTATGAAGGATATAGCATTTCATGAATACACCACGCCTACTTCGATTCAGGCTCAGGCCATGCCAGTCGCTCTCAGTGGAAGGGATTTGTTGGGTTGTGCTGAAACAGGAAGTGGCAAAACAGCTGCATTTGCCATTCCGATGATACAGGTCTTAGGTCATGATATTTGATATGCTCATATGATAAATTCCTCATTTATTTTTTGGTCAGGGATTTGGACATTTAGCCTGCTAAGTGGTTGTCTTCTACTTCATGCCTTGTTTTGCAGTTCATTTTTTAATGATTTTTCAATTTAATGCAGCATTGCCTGGCTCAATCTCCGGTTCGCCGTGGTGATGGACCTTTAGCATTGGTACTGGCTCCTACTAGAGAGCTTGCCCAGCAAATAGAAAAAGAGGTGAGATCGCTGTTCTACTACAGAAGATTGATGACAAGGATAAATCTCTGATTATTCCTCCTGAGTTTTGCCATTGCTTTTTTTTTTTAAGTTCTTAGGTGCATGTCGCTCTTCGTTTTTATCTCTGCTTAAGTAAACCCCTAAGGGTTGGCTCAAGTGGTAAGGGCCTTGGTCTTAGCGGTATGATCCTTCTAGGTCTAAGGTTTGAATTCTCTTGGGTGCTACCAATTTCTAGGGGTATTCAGACTGGAGGAATGTTTTTCTGAATTACTCGAGGTGCACTTGCGGGAAACTCCTTGTCAAGAGTTTGTGCACTGCAGAATTAGTCGGGACTTTGTTCTATGACACCTGGTACCAATAAAAAAAAATCTTTGCTTAAGTAGTCCATAGAAATTTGAGGATTATTGGAGAATTTCTGGGAATTTTAAATTATTTAATGACAAAGGAACTTTGGATGATACTGCACACTAGTTGGTTGAGTAAAACTTTCCAGATGATTCGTCATGTTTCTAATTATTTCCAAGCATATATGGCATATTGCACCATATTTAATTTACTCTGTTTCTTTGTTTTGAGCCCACTTTTTATTATAGAATAAGAACCGTTTGTACCAATTATTTATATTGTCCAGCATCAAACGTGGGATTATCTTTTTCTATATATCAGCATCAGTGCTACTTTTGAGATTTCTTATTTGATGCTGGAATGCTTTGAGCACACTTTCTACTCCTGCCTTTGTTTGTAGTGTCAATGTGTCATCCTGTTGAGCATCCTTTAATATGATTCTTTACAGGTTAAAGCTTTTAGTAGATCTCTTGACTCACTCAAAACTGCAATAGTTGTGGGAGGAACACACATTAAAGAGCAGGTGACTAACTTTGGCAAAATAATTGTGCTTTCTGCTTTTTAAATTCCTAGCTTTAGTGAGTGACCGGAGATAGTTTTTTTGGTGTGTTATTGTTCTCAACTCATCTAGTTCCAATAAAAAATAATAAATCAGAACATTTAATGCTTTTGTGTTTGCTAACCATTTTTCTCCTTGTTACCTTGTTCAATGGTAGAATGTATCTCTTAACTTTATCCATTTGCTCATTAGATCTGTTTCTTTATGTTCTCCTATATGATCATTGGAAAGTACAGGTTGCATATAGCTTACTTTGAATTTTTGTTGGGTTGGCTGTGTTCCTGGAACAGAGGTCTGAGCTAAAGGCAGGAGTGGATATTGTGGTTGCTACTCCTGGAAGGTTTATTGATCATTTACAGCAAGGGAACACTTCCATCTCTAGAGTTTCATTTGTGGTTTTGGATGAAGCTGATAGAATGCTTGATATGGGGTTTGAGCCACAAATTAGAGAGGTATGTAGTGCCTTAGTTCATTGCAAATGCTCTTTTTTTTTTTAATCCCAAATATTCACTAAATATTGCCAAAACATTTTTACTCCATGTTGTTACTGTTTCAGGTGATGTGTAACCTTCCAGAAAAGCATCAAACTCTGCTGTTTAGTGCAACCATGCCTACAGAGATTGAAGCATTAGCGCAGGTTAGGTCCCCTACTAGTTTTCTACTATTATTGCAGGCATTATGCCTATGATCAGACCCTACTCAGTCACCACTTCAGAACATAAATATGAATGGCATGTTGAAATGATGCTGGTTGAATTTGTATTTTTCCATATCATAGGTCCCAATTTCAATTCTTAAACTTACTCTGGGAACAATAGTTTCTTTTGTACCTAGTTGGCTTTGTTTTTTGTTTTTTTAGCTTTTCTTGTTTCTACGAGGAACTTTCACACAATAAACCCTTATTTTACCCAATGACAGGAGTACTTAACTAACCCTGTTCAAGTGAAGGTTGGAAAAGTAAGTAGCCCAACAGCAAATGTATCTCAAAAATTGGAGAAGGTTCCTGATAGTGAGAAGGTATGATTATGTGGATGCATCAGCCAAAATGTCTTTTTTACCTTTGATGTTCCTTTTTCTTTTCCAATATTTTGGCTGAAAGGGCTCCTATTTTTTTTGTTCTTTTTTTTTTTTTTTGGGGGGGGGGGGGGGGTGTGGGGAGGGGGCGAGTTACGAAGCTCATGCTCCCTGATAGAAATTTTTCTGAATGGAGATTTCCAGACTAAGTTAAGAGTTGAGATATATAGATATATAGAAGAAAGTGTTGCTAACAATTTTGTTTCTGGGTTTTTTGGTGGGCAGAGGTGGAATGTCTCTGTTCTGCTTGATTTTACTTTCCATGTACCTTTTTTCTTCAACAAGTATATTTTGTATTACTCGCATTACTCTCTTATGTTTGCATCCTTGTTTTCAAACGCGTCTGATACTTTCTTGGTAGAGTTTCTTGCTTGACATAATGTGATGACAAAAGTATAATATGTTGTAGATTGATAGGCTTCTAGATTTGCTTGTAGAGGAGGCAACACAAGCTGAAAGATCCGGTCATCCGCTTCCTTTAACTATTGTATTTGTGGAAAGGAAGGTATGCTGAGTTTTTTTTTTAAACTTATTTATGTCATTGTTAATGTCATCTTTTAGCATAAGTTACAGTATTTTGCTTTGATGTAGTTGCTTGTAGTTTTCTAGAGCAGACGATACTGCTCTTTTGATGACACACACTTTTGTGTGCATTTTGCCTGCACCACTGATCTGTAGACATATCGAGAAGATTCACACATTTATATCTTGACAAGACTATGCTCAAACCATGCATGTGCCAACTTTTGATTGTCAATTTTGAAAATAACTAGTGTGAGTTCATATCTACTTTCTGGAGCTTGTACCTTGCATTCATGTACTGAATAACCCTTTTATGTGGGTATGTACTGAATAACTTGAAAGAGTTCAAACTGGTACTTATGAAATTTCTAATCCAAATGATCTCCAACGTAGAAAGACTTATTTGAAGTTTGAGTTTGCATATGGCTATTCACCTTTAAAATTTCTTTAAGAGATGAAATATTTCTCACTTATAAAAAAAAAAGGAAAGATGAAATATTTGTCTCATTGTTATGCAAAATGATTTTGTAAGGAAGAAGCTTTGGTATTTAAGTTTGGTTCTCCATGTAGACAAGGTGTGATGAAGTTGCTGAAGCTTTGGTAGCGCAAGGCTTACATGCAGTTGCGCTTCATGGTGGTCGTGGTCAGAGTGAAAGAGAGGCTGCTCTACGTGATTTTAGGAATGGCTCTACAAAAATATTGGTAATTTTTACTGCATATCTTGGGATAATTTCAATGGAAAGTTCAAATAGTTTAATTTTTTTTTACACTTTACAATATCGGGAAACTTCTAGGCTGCATTTGATCTCCCATCAAATTTTTATGGTTCATTCTGCTTCAAGATATGTTGAAATGAGATGGTTTTAAATCATAGTTGTATGCTGTACATCATATGATTTGGAGTCATTAGAGGATATGAAATCTAATAAATTAGGGATTTTTTCCACTTTAAGTGGGAGATGGGGGCGGAGTTATAGTTTGAACATAGGACCTATATTTGTAATTTTTTTTTTTAAGTAACTTGATACCCTTGTAAATTACCGCTTGTCTCAAAAGTTTAAGAAATTGTGAGTAAAACTTAAATATTAGTTTAACAACATCCTTCACTGGACCACTACAACTATGCTTCCTCATGATAATGTACTTGTATCTTTGTATGCTATCCAGAGTATGATTCTACCATTTAGTATTTTTTGGATGAGTTAATTTATACCTATGATGTTTATGAATCTTGAAACACTGGTATTTATAATTAGTAAATTCAAACAGCTAGAATTACTTGATGTTGGTTCTTTGCACGTACTCTCGATGATTTCTTTACTTACCAAATAAATAAAAGTATAATAATCTTCCATTATCAGTTTTTCTGGGAAGAGAATGACCATTGTTGTTAGCATCTTTGATATATGTCATAAGGTGTGAACTGCTCCAAGAATTGTGTAAAGTAGATGAGTGAACCTTCTATGCCGCGCGATCTTCTTGTCCCCTTCCTTTATATGTCCCACTTTTTACTGGAATACATTTAAGGCCTTCCACTTCTTAAATCATTCTTTTATCTGTTGAACTCCTTGAGTTGTCTGTAGGTTGCTACCGATGTTGCATCTCGTGGTTTGGATGTCACAGGAGTTTCTCATGTTATAAATTTGGATCTCCCCAAGGTAATTTTAGCTGCAATTGAAAGTTCTTGATCATTGAATTTTATCTGAATTCCACAAAAATGCATTGGAAATGGGGTGGGAATGTTTTACACAATTGCTGATCCCAATATGAACCCGACACAAAATCAAATGGTTAGGGTTTATTGTAATCGAGTTTGGATCAAAACAAGTTGACCTTATTAGACACGATTAAGAAATGGGTTAACTTGCAAAACCCGCATTGATCCGCATAATAAGTTTTTGGTTGGATATATCTTAAGAATTATGTTATGTTTACTGATTAGAGTTATGGATATTGATTATCCAATTTGTTTTTCTGTATATGTATAACTCATATAATTTATGCTTATAAAACATGAAAATTTGTTAATTAGGTTAGATCCAAGATTTGGTCAACTCAACCCGTATAAACAGGTTATGTTCGAGGGGACCTAACATGATTTGTCCATTAAATGAGTCACGTGGGTCATGCCACTTGTGTCATTTGATATTTGGTCCTTTTGGTAGTGTTGAGGAGTTTGACCCATTTAATTAAATGACTTGTTTTTGGGTTGACCCATATAGTTGTACACTCACGGCTTGCACGACACAAACACAAATTGTCACCTGTACTTGGGTTGAAAATTTGGGAACTATCCTGAGTTTGTAGATTGTCATTCTAGCAACCCACGAAGCCAACTGTAGTGATCTTCTTGAGCATACAAGAAGCATCTGATGTGAATCTTAACTTGTGGTCATGGAGCCTTTCTGCTAGTGATATGTTAGCATCTCATTAGCCTGGTCTTTTCAGTCATTAATTTCCTTTTGGAATAGCAAACCTGAAGCTTCAGTTATGGCTGCCTCAATTATAGACAATGGAAGATTATGTGCACCGGATTGGAAGGACAGGGCGTGCAGGATCAATGGGCCAAGCTACTTCATTCTTCACCGATCGTGACATGGTATTTCCTAATCCGCCTTTTACTTCCATTTCTGACTACTACTACGAATGTATGTGACGCTTATTCTTAACTAATGTGATTACATATTGTAGTTCCTTGTGGCAAATATAAAGAAAGCAATTGCAGATGTGGGATCTGGGAACCCTGTGGCTTATGCAACCGGAAAGGTGGATATTCTTATTACAACTGTCATTGCTTTTAATCCGATGCTCAAAAGTGAGCAAGTATTTTTTTATCAGTGCCCAAAAGTGGCGCCCATAAAGAAAGCAATACAAAAATGGTGTTATTTCATGTTTTGATGAAGCTTAGAGGTTCCGCTCTTAACTTATAGGTTGCAAGAAGGAAGGAGAGAGAAGAAGCAGCTGCACAGAAAGAAGCAAGAACTGCCCTGTCCAAACTCTCACTGATGGGACCCACTGCAATAAGCATCGAGGATAAGTATAGGTTCATGATCGCAGCCTCTAACAATAAAGGAGAGGGAGCTGCAGATAGTGCCTGGGATGATTAATGCAGCCCTTTAGTGCCCGTTTTTCTAAAAATGATTGATCATCCAATGCTTGAGAGGTCCAAAGATTCTTACATTGGTAAGAATTTGAATGTGCATCTTTATGTGTGGAAGACTCAAAGTTGTTTTTTCTGTCTTTTGGTTTAAAACAATTTTTGAAATGTGTTTCGTGTTTGTGTAATGATGGGGACCCATAGGAAACGCCTCTTTTTAGATTTATTTTTGGGTGTTTGTAGAATGTTACGTCCCACTGAAAGTATGTTTAGGGAAAATTTTGTATGAAAGCGATTTTCTTTTTTGGTCATAGAAAAACGAGGCTAATTAGTAAATGATTTTCTTTCCTTTTGATGTTTAGAATATGTTGGGATTGGCAGTGAAAATTATTATTTTCTATTATCAAAAATAGATATTATTTTCTGTTTAAATCCCAACTCGTACTAACGAAATGCAAATGCATCTGCAGGTTTGTTGCTTCTGAGTTGGGGGATCGAAGAGCAAAATGAGCTAAAGATTAGTTGCTTGTAAAGTGTCTGGGACTCTTGAGAGTTTTGTTGTTTCTTACATCATGAATGTCATCTTGCGTTGGTAGGAATGACGGATGACTTGAAAATTTGTCTAATTGAAGTATATTCTGTGGGATACTTGGCATCATGAAGGGTATATCTGCCTTTTTACCTTCCCAATATTTTGTGTCCACGTGGGATTCGCATTTGAATTGATCAGATGAAACTTTTGTAGAAGATCATGTGAAATATGAAAAGTGCATCTTTTTAATTCAAAAAATAAAATAAAATTCTTGAAGTTCAGTTTCTAGAACTGCAAGATGTCAATGCAGCTATCTCTGCGTGGAAAATGATATGTGCAGGTGCAAAATCTCATCCAATCTCCTCTTCTATGTGTAGAGGGGGAACCAATTTGCAAAATTGTCTCAACTGATTATTTTATGGGCTTTTCAGAGGAAAAAAGAAGCATATATTATGGGCAATCCAATAATAATAATATGTTCTTTTATAATGCAATTATTACTAAGTAAACATAGAATACTGATGTATTATAAATTCTTACAAAATTTTATAAGATTCTACGAGAATAATTATAAATCATAACAATGACATTTATTTTACTTAGAAAAATATCATATATCATTAGGGCTGGGCGGCCAGACATTGCCACTCAGCTCATCCAATTCGGCCCCTGCATGGTTAGGGCGATACCGCATCCATAGACGGGGGATAGGACTTGGGTTGGGCCCAAGTCAGCCTGAGAATTACCCCGTTTGCCCGGCCCAGGTCACTATATAATTTATATATAATTGTGTGTATATATATAGTTAAAAAATACAAATTTTCTTTAATAAAACAACGTCATAACTTTCCAAAACGTTATTTTTTATTAAGTTTTGTTTTAAAATATCCCCACCCCCTGTGCCGATCTCGCTCTCTTTCCCCCTTTCTCTCTTTCATTTCTATCGTCGTTACCAGTCTCTCGAACCCTCTCCTTCTCACCATCGTGACTTGCTCTTACTCGGTTAAGGTATCTCTCTCTTAGTGGCATGGTAACGAGCCTAGCGGCTGCCATGGGTGAATAACCTTAGGGCCAAATCTTTGCCCCGTCAGCTGAATGGAGGCACCTACCCCACATGAGACGAGGTTGGTGCCTGGGATTAACGGGCGAGAAGGGAGTGCGGGCACCACCCCTACATATCATAACATTATTTTTTAAAGAAGTGTTACAGACATAGAGATTATATAAAAAATAAACTCAACCTGACATACCTTAATTTGATCCGTTAGATCTATTTTATAATAAAATTGACCTATTTTATAATAAAAGCTAATCTTCCTCATTTATAAATTTATTTAAATTTATAGTCAGTGTGCAGGTAAAATATTTATCTTTTGTTTTTGTTTCTGGTAAAAGCGCATTTCTTTGTCGTATATATATACACAGAGAGAGAGAGAGAGAGAGAGAGAGAGAGGTGTTAAAAATAAGGGTTTGAGTTCGATTGAGAAAATTCTGAAACAATGGCTGGTGGAATCGCATCGAGATCGGGAGGCATCTTGAAGTTTCTTAACCCTAAACTTCGGCTCCAGCCTACCGATATCCAGTCTGCCGCCTTGTGGGGTGTTGCCGGCGCCACCTCTGCTCTTTGGCTTGTCCAGGTTCCGTTTATTACCCCCTCTTCCTCCCTTTCTTTTACTTTTCTAATTTTGGCCTTCTGTATATCTTCTCTCCCACGATTATTGTTTCCAGGCCATGAAACAAAAATATTCATCGAGGTCAGGTGATCTTGTTTAGTTCAAGATTGCGCCGATTTTACACCTTCCTTAGATTTCTATGTTATTGGATGCGATTGGTAATTTGAATCGAACCAGCAAAAGAATATTGGTACTTTTTTTTTTATAGACTTCTATTCGTATTCTCGATTTCGTTTCTTGTTTCTGGGTTTTTAGACGTTCAGTCTTTCAGGTATGATTTTTTTTATATAAGTAGTCTTTCAGGTATGATATTCTTCATTAATGCCATTCTTTGAATAATTTTAATGCTTCTATTTCAATTGGACGAACTACTTTATGAAAAATCAGCGCCAAATTTAAAAGCTTAATTATTACATATAGGTTTATATGAGATATTAGTTTAATTAATGAGCTTGCTAAAGTCGTTTTCTTTCTTTAGATGGTGATGTTATAAGTGTGTTGGGATGCTATGGTGCTGCTTGTGATTGTGTAGAAATGGAAGTGTGATTTAGGGTTGTATGAATGTAAAATGAATGAATATGTAAGAAGAATGGAGAAAATGGAATGGATAACTGCTTACAGTAGTGTCACGCAGGGTCTTGTTCGAGGCAGACCCTTCCTCCAGAAAATTAGTTCTCACTAAGATTCGCGATAGTACTGCCCTTGCTCCCCGTTCCCTTTTTACACCCACTAACTTGGAATATTCTTACATGTGTAAAACAATTACTGGAAGGACCATAACAGAATTAAGAGTATTCTAGAACTAAAATGCAATACAAAACAACAACGTAAAAGACTTAAAGGAATTAGACTAAACGACAGCATTGAGAGCTGCATCCCAAACGGCAGCGTTGCTTGCACCTCTTCTGGAATGGAAACGGCACCGTTCCTCCCTGGTAGAAACGGCATCGTTGCGAGATGCCTTATTACCTTGTAACCCAAACATTTCTGCACTTCGATTCTTGTCTTCGAAAGAGTTCCCGAACCTAGCTTCCATGCCCTTCAGCTCGTAACCCTAGCATGGGACTGATATTTGAATTAGAGCTTGAGAGTTATGGATCTTATACTTAGCTGCTTTTGAATAAATATTATACGATGGGGTAACTGGTCTTTTTCCAAATTTTCTCCTCAAATCAGTGCTTAGAAAAGTGTCTTTGTATTTCTGCGTGGTTAAATGATTCTCACAGGCGTCGTTTTGATTGGGATACAGCCTTGTTTTTTTCCCCATATGAGATGTGATGAGTTGAGATGAAAGTTGAAAGTTGAATAAAATATTGTTAGAATATATTTTTTAATATTATTTTTATTTTGGGATTTGACAAATTTGAATTGTTTATTTTATTTTGTGTGGGAATTTGGAAAAGTTGTAATGATTAGATGAGATTAGTTGAGAAGTGTTGTGAAAACAAACGAGGCCGTCAATATTAGCACTTTGTCACCATGGTTTACTTCTACATCTTTTTATGTTAGATCTTGGTGACATGCATTTGGGAATTCTAGCCTAATGATTTTCATACATACTTATATACATAAAAATGTATATGTAAGAGAAACTTGGAAGCGTTGGGGGTAACTACAAGTCAGTTAAGAGAGAAATTAGCTGGATCTTGTTCCTCTTATTTCTTAATCCATGTGTGAGGACACTGGTTGTTTTTTATACTTTTAATGGTAATCTTCTCCTATTTCTTGTGAGATCATACCTAATCTTTATTTTCCTCTATCAACTCATATCTGCATTGGATCCTCTACAGTTCATATATGCATTGGATAATTTTTACCTTAGTTCTCTTGTTAGTTTATAATCACATTTTCTTTTCAGTGGGCTTAATTTGATCGTACTTTGTTTAATTTATCCCAAATATGTAACAGCCGTTCAACTGGTTGAAGAAGACATTTCTGGAGAAACCTGAGGCTGAAGGGCAGTGATTTTGGTGCAATCTTACTGGAACTTTGTATGGTAATTCTTCTGAGTTAGGCGAGCGAACGGGATAGATTCCGTATGAATAATGTTTTAGTTTCTGTTGCTTGTTTGTAGCTTTCTCTGGGGGCCTGCAGCACAGTAACTTGTTTATGACGATTTTCTTTCACATAATTTGATGAAGTTCTGTTGACAGACATGTACGAGCTGGGCCATTATCTTTAACATCTATGCTTTGGTGGTCTTTATTATTTGTTTACTTCTTTTTGTTGTGAAACCCAAGTCTGAATTCGATAGTTGAGTTCAGGCAATCCCTTGTTTACCATTGAACATTTTTTTTTTCTTTATTTTCTTTGGTCGAGACCATACCACATTTTTCCAACTCAACATCAATTCATTCAGAACAAACTTAAGGCTGAAGATTATTCACTCGGGCCCTCACTCCCAACCGTTCCTTAGTAGAACTGCATAATTGTTGACCGAGAAATCATGAGATTCTGGGTCAGAATTTATCAATATGTACTACCCATCTACTTTCTGGTAAAACATCGGAGTTGTTTCCACCAGAGCCATGGAAGAAATCAAAATCAGCTGGCTTGCTACGATGACCCCAACCTAATCAGGAGTAGAGGGCAGTTCCAACTCAATCAAGTCCACCTGTTCCTTATTTATTTATAAGTAGTTCTGATTCTCACAAGGACAATAGGGGTGAATTGGATATGGTTTGAATGAAACAGGGATTTTTCACGTAGAGAAAATTATAAAAGCAAAGTGGGGGGAGGGGGGACGGTCTTCATCCGAATTTCACTTCTTGCCAAAAGAACTAGTCATTTGCCAAGTTGGTAGAAATTGGGGGAGATGATCTGAATAAACCTGGATTCCAATATTCAAAGAAATCAGTTTACCAATGCCACATGTTACTCGGCTATAAATAATTTTTAGTCATGAATACTATTGTATAAAAAGAGCGGGGAGGACAAATTCACATGACTTTGTATCATATTATAAGATTTATTTTACAATAAAAATAGTTTTACGATTTTACGTATCATATCAAGTCATGTCAATTTGTAGATTTATTGTTATAAAATCTTTTTGTAATTAAAACATTTCTTACCATGTAATTCTATTTTCATAATGAGTCAAACCACAATTGGTGTGAGTCCGTGACACACTACCAACCTTGTTGGGTCCATACAGATCTTATCAGTACATAGAGAGAGACTTATCAGAAGAAAGACGACATGATGAAAACGTGAATCCAATTCAGTCTCCCATTGGATGGTGTAAAGCCTTGTTTGACACCACGGACGAGCTCTTGCAATTAATAATTTAATACCTTACATTCACTTATCGTAGGAGAAAGAAAAAGAAACCCGAAAAAGATGAGCGAAACAGCACCTAATCTGGGCCTGCACTTCGTTCTAGTGCACGGCCTAGGCCATGGAGCCTGGTGCTGGTACAAGGTCCGGTCTCTCATGGAGACATCCGGCAACCGGGTTACTTGCCTCGATCTTAAAGGTGCCGGTATTCATCCTTCTCATGCCAATACTGTTCTCACTCTGCACGACTATGATCAGCCACTTGCTGATTTTTTGTCCAAATTGCCCCAAGATGAAAAGGTACGTACATAGATACACTCTTGAATTTGCAAATGAACCGTCTCTTCTTTATATCTATATATATAGATTCATTTAATGGGGGGATGTTTGTTTATTGCCTGCAGGTGATATTGGTGGGACATAGTTCAGGAGGTTTGAGCCTGACGGACGCAATTCACAGGTTCGCTCCCAAAATTCATATGGCTATCTACGTCGCAGCCTGCATGTTACAGCATGGTCTCTCTACGGATCAAGATATCAAAGATGTGACTTTTCTTTCTTCTTCTTCTTTATCTTTTATGTTATTCCCTATGTAGAACTTCCTCGTGCTTCCCCTGGTAGACATGCATATATTTGAGACATGGCGACAGGTATATATGCAGCAGGGAGCATATGGCTAGATTTCCAACTCTTTGCCCTCTAGTCTTTGTTGTTCTTGGAAGCTAGAAAGACTTGACGACACTTGGCATGCCACAAACAGAGGGTTTTATTGAAAAAAAGAACTAAAAACTCAATGAGAGAGATGATAAAATTCATAACTCGAGGACCCAAAAAATATGTGTAAAAACCTTTTAGTACTTTAACCCTAATTTCTAGATTTTGAAGAATTGGATACAATATTAAGATGGGTTAATATAGATACGCAACCTTCATATTCATAGTTATCTTTAATTAGTGGTAATGATGTTCATGTTCCATGCATGCACATAAATTTACAGGGTCGTCCTGATTTACCAAATTATGTTTATGAGAAAGAATACAAGTTAGGCACCAATCAGCCTCCGACTGGTATCATAATGAAAGAGCAATTTCAACGCCAACTTTTGTATAATTTGAGCCCTAAAGAGGTGAGCAGTAATTAATTTTTCACTATTTCCCGCGTACGCTGATCATTCATTGTCTATTTGTCTTCTTCATTTTAAATTTTATCATCTTCATCACACGTGTTTATGTGAAACATTTTAAGTGACCGTCCATTTAAATTGTGACATATAAAACCGCTTAAAATATATCACATAAACATAACAATATGACCTCCATGATCAGGACGCCATCTTAGCATCAATGCTGCTGCGGCCGGGACCAATGCAAGCTGTAGGAGGAGCTCGTTTTGCAGGTGGAGCAGATGTTAATAGAGTGCCGCGCGTATACATCAAGACAATGCAGGATCGAGTTCTGAAGCCAGAGCAACAAGATGCTATGATCAAAAGATGGCCTCCATCCAAAGTCTTCGCTTTGGAGAGTGATCACAGCCCCTTTTTCTCCACTCCCTCGGAGCTCGTTGCCTTTCTAGTTGAAGCAACAGCTTCCATCAAATGCACTTCGGATTGTGTTTAGCATAATTTCGTAATCAAAAGATTATCAAACATCATTCAAAAAGACTTGTTCCTTGTCATTCCCCAACAGTACTTCCAAAGTACCCCGCGCATCTGTGCATGGAATGGAAAACCAACCCTTGTTCTCAAACCAAAGGAATTCTTTTTTCTTTCTTTTTCTTTTTGGCAGGATGATCCCTTCAGGCCCCAAATACATAGGTTTTCTTATTTGAACTTCGCCTCATCCCGTTTAAAGACTAAAAGTTGTGATCAACCATCAACCATGAACTATTCTTTACAATGAAATGAGGTACGAATGTGCGCGCGTGTGTGTGTGTGAGAGAGAGAGAGAGAGAGAGAATGAATTACCATGTGAAAGGGTTGAAGTCCTCATGAGGTAAAAACTTATATCACCAAACAGTAAAATAACTCATCTTCCCGTCCCAATTCCCATACAAAAAGATACAATTATTGACTACAACTTAAAATAAAGATTAGTAAACACAAAACTCAACACCCTGGCTCACTAGCCACTCAACAAAGTCACCAACTAGAAAAAGAGCAACCGATCAGATCATGCCCCTGCTGTCCTACGGCCAACACGAGCAACAAAACCAGCTTTAATGGGAGCAACAGATCGTCCAGAACCACACTGCAAAGAAAGAAATAAAAATATCAAAAACATCACGGCAACGGATATGGACCCTTTAAAGGATTTCTCCAGTGGCCAATAAGACAGGATAATTAAGAAAGGATAGTCCATGTTCAATCATGTATAAGACAATCTGAGAACGTAGCCTATGTAGGCATATATTCAGATAATCACAGGCCGCCTCATGAGTACTTTGCAGTATAATAATTTTTTTGATAAGTACTTTGCAGTATGATAATTAATAATTAAAAATAAGATTCTTATTCACTCCTAGTGAATAGCCATCAGTATAATAATTTTGATTTTTTTTTTTGGGAGAGAGAGAGAGAGAGAGAATTGTATAAGTAGTTACCTTCTCACATCGAAGAAAGAAGAGACGATTCTCCTTTGAAAGTATAGTGTCTGGACTTTTGCACCCAAGGCATATAACATACTCATCTGAAAAGAGGATTGGCATCAACAAGAATTCAAAACGCTATAAAATATAAAAACAACAGATATTGGTTAGGTAGCATAAACTAAAAGGATAGCATCTCCTGACACAGACAGCTCCTTCCCCTTGTCAAGACAAGATGAGTGTGTGTGTTCTGTTTTAATTTGTGTGTATTGAGTGATGGTGTGGATATATGAAGGACAGACTGTTAAATCATATTTTTTAGACTCATTGCAGTCCATTTACATACCAACTTAGCAAGGCAGCAAGGGTAACAGTTTCTAACAGTTACACCAACTGTTTATAACGGAGAAAAAAACTACACGAGATGCTTACTGATATATCGACGCAGGATTCCTTCGAAATTCTTGGGAGCAAATCTTCCCTTCACAACTAGTCTTTGCTGCCCATCTAGTGATCCACTTGTCCCCAGTTCAGCCAGCAAAAAAGCCATCACGTGGTCTGGCTGCCGATGCATTCTTTTTTATTTTTTGAAGGAAGACAAAAAGCCAAAGAGTTAAAAGTCAAAAGATTTTAAACAAAACGCATTGGGAAACAACAACAGTTCTAAAGAAAATCTTTGTATAGATACAAGTCAAAATCTAGTAAGGCAATTATTCGCACTGGAAAAATGAAAAATATTATAGAAGAGTCAAAGCCAACAATCTTCCCATGCAGCATATTATTAGAGCAAGGTTAAGATGTGTCTGAGGACAGCATATACTGTGCTCTTGGCACAATAAATAAGAATAAAAAATTTCTAAAAAAAATAATTTTCCAGAATGTGGTCTTTATACACACCACACACACAAACATAAATATTAATGGGAAAAAAGGAAGAAGAAGATTGTTAGGAAAATACACAAGGTAAAAATGTAAATGCCATTAACAAGAAACATATCCCTTTTTTATGAGTAACAAGAATATCTGTAAAGTCAACAAAATGCAGAAAATATGTAACCACAAATTATTGAGTTCCTAAAATAGGGAGGAATAGTTAATACTTAGAGAAAAAGGAAATCACATACGTCTTGCAGAGATCCATGAAATTCACAAAAACAGTTTTCTTTGTGCCTTCACGAAGAACTTGGGGAGGCCTCATAACAGTCCTACGCCTGTCTCCTGCCAGCTCAGGATTATTCTCCCGAAGAATGTTAAACACCCTACCAAGAAGCTGAACACATTCAGAGAAAAAATCATTCAGTAATGACACGTGATAATATATGAACATGGACTCAACATCGTCTGAAAAATATTGAAGAGAAAAATTATCCCATTATAAATAAGCAGAGACGAATTATAGATTTGCAAACAGCCTGCTAAATAGACCCCCTCATCTTCTGATAGAATAATATGATAAAGGTTATGATACTAGACATACAATTTAGATAAACTAAGGGGAGGTTTGGATAGTTAGTTGAGATGAAAGTTGAAAGTTGAATAAAATATCGTTAGAATATTATTTTTTAATGTTATTATTGTTTTGGAATTTGAAAAAATTGAATTGTTTATTATATTTTGTAGGGGAATTTGGGAAAGTATTAATGATCAGATAAGATGAGTTGAGATGAGTTGGGAGGACTTTTGTATCCAAACCAGCTCTAAGTATGCAGCCATGACAAAACTAGTTGTCATAAAAAATGTAAGCACATGCTGCATTCAAGCAAATTATTGTAAGATCCAAAACTGGTGAGGCCTTGCCATTATGGGAGAGCAGAAACTTCAGCGTGGAAGAATGAAAAGAATAGCAGTAAGAGAGTTTTGGCCCCAAGAAGATAAGTTTCAAGCAACAGCAGACAGAATCCAAGTGACGGCAACCAAAAGACACGAGCAAGCTACTTTGGCAAAATGCAAGAACATGCCACAACAGAACTTAGGCACTAACAAGTTACACCAGTACCAATGACATGAGTGGGATCTAAATTATTCATAAACAAATGTCAAGTTCATCCTGATGTGCCACCAAAAAAAACTATAAAGATACCGAGCTCCCTTATACTTTCTTTCTAGGTAACACAAGCTAAACACTTTGACATAAAACCTAGCGATAAACCTAAAAAATAAAAAAAGGAATGATTCATAGTCGTCTCACGAGAACACATGCTCCTATAAGAGGCATCTATAAACTTAATAAATAAAAAATACACTGGTGAATAAATGTAAAACTTAGAAACTTGAAACTTATAAGGACATGCACTTCAAACGAAAGCTCATGTAACATCAAAATAAAAAATATACCTCCTCATATTCATAATCACGATCACTTCCTTCCCAAGGATAACGTGGCTGTAGCACAGTTCCTTCTCCTTCTTCATCCTCACCAGCATGATCTAGAAAGGAAAGGAAATAAAATACATATAGTTCTAATACATTTTATGATAAGAAAGTATATATAATAGAACTATATATATAGTTCTAATAAAATATATATAGTTTTAATACATTAGCATAATATTATTCAAAGATTGCAAATGCAAAAAATTACCGTCCACATCTTCCCCTGCATCTCCACTCTCATCATTGAACGAACTGGTTTCAACCTACAATCAGACCAAGACTCGAGATTTACTTTGTGACAACATGTAAAACACACCCACACGAATATATTCACCCAAACGGATACATAGGTTCAATGTAGATATCATGAACACTTACTGCCTTCTTCTTTTTCTTTTTCAAACCAGAGAAAGTACTTTCGAGCCCATCAGAAACTGCAAGCGAGGAAAAGATTAAGCCTCTAGCTAGGTTATGCACATAACGGCATACTTTGCCTAAATTAAACTAAGGAACAGCACAGAAAAAACAGGATTCATTCAATGTAAATACCTGACAAGTTTTCTGTCTGCTCAGCCAAATTCTCAACAGAATCATCAGCAGGATCCTGAATTATGACCTTCTTCTTCTTCTTCTTTTTAGTAGGATCAAACGGGGCAATCTGCAATACATGGATTCATTCAAGGAAAAAAATACAACTCAAAAACTGTAGTAATGGAGAAACAACTTAGCAGTGAAGTCATTCACGTCAGTAAACTACCAACCAAACCCGGGACAATTTCTTAGGTGGGCTGTAACAGGCACACAATCTTGGGGGTTTCTCCAACATGTCAATAAATGCCACAAGAGGGTTGCCTAAATAAAGTTTATACAATATGCCTAGGTACATCTAAATCAGTTAAACAGGTTTGTTTCACCAATAGTATTGTTCAGCGTGTTGGCAGATTAGTTCGAAAGAAATTCAATAACTCACATCCGCCACTTCCTCCTTCACATCATTGGGAAAATCGTCTGCCATGATTGCTACAAAGCAAGTAAAACTAAATTAGCGGACTAGACACCAAGTAAAAAAAAAAACAACAGAAACAAAAGGCACAATCCCAGGAATCCACATGCTACGAAAGAGAACCCAAAGTGGTTCCTATGTTGAAAATATCACCAATATCACACCCAGAAAAACACCTAATAATTAGGAAAAAAGAAAAAAAAAGGTAGTCGTGAGAGGAAACCTTAAGAGAGAAAAGGCAGCGTGGGAGAGAGTTTCCTGCACTCAAACGGAAAACGAACACACTTTTGGCTGAAACTGTTGTAAGTGCTGTTCAGAGCAAATCGCGCTCCTCGTCTGCGTTACTATCTGCAAGAAATCCCGATGCCCTTAAAAGACCTCGCGATTCTTCGCTATTTATTCCTCAAAACCTGTTTCCGGCTTGTTCTCGGAAAACATCTAGTCCGTTCAGCCTAGGCCCACATTTTCGGAATCTGAATTTGGAAATTGGGCTCAAACCCATTTTTCGAAACCCAAATTTTTCCGGGCTTCCCATATGGGTTTTGGACCTGATACCTCAATTGGGCTTTCTTACTTGAAACTGTTGGGCGGCCCAGACTAGTCTTATTATATACTACACCTCGTTGTATTCATATCTTATTATGTTGATGTCACATGTCTATCAGCCCATTACCCTTGAATTAGCTTAATGCAGTACTGCAACTAGTTGGCTATGTAATGGATTAAGAGGAGCAGCAGCCGAAGGGGCACCTATTTGCATCTGAAAAGCGGTACAGTCTGACGCTCCCTTGCTGCATAAGTAAGATAAGCAAGCAAAAGCTAATCATGTAATGCTATTTATATATATATATATATATATATATATATGTATATATATACTAGCAGTGAAGTTACGTGCAAGGTACGTTTACCCTGTATTAAATTATTTTAAAATATAAACATCTAGTGTAGAAGAAGAGAATTTAATGATATGGTCTAAGAAGATAATATAACTAATTCTAATTAGAAACTACTAATTCAAATAGCAATAAATTTAAACAAACTATAGGTTTAAGCAAGTTTGGAAAGTAAAGGATTATGTTTTGAATTCATATTACAGTTTATTTCTGAAACGACTAAATATTACATAATTATTTTTTTCATTATTGAAAGTAAAGTTTGGGGATTATGGATTCAGAGTGGTGTGTTTTCCTCATTCACAACATTTATGGAGAAAATATTGAAGTTTTTGTGGCATTGTTTTTGGAGTTGATCTAAATCTGCATCCAATTGTATGATCCATTTTTTGCTTGAACATAATTTTGCAATCTTTTGAATATATGATAAATGTTCCTGCATGAAATGAATTTGGAGTTTAAACATGGTTATCAAAGATTTAGAAACATGTTAATATAGAATATATAAAGTATGGTGAACAAATATAAAAGTAGTATTTGCATCTAATAATAATCTTGTCAATTTATAAAGTGGACCAATTTATAATTTGAAAGAGTACTGGCTTATGTAAAAGATATTATTATGAGTATAGAATTTTAAATTTCTAATTGATCAAATAAATGTAATATTAAAACCAGACGTTATTAACATATTTGATTTTTGTGTTTTTAAATTTTTACTGAAATCTAGGCAAATGATTGGATAAAAAGTTTAAATAGAAATTGTTTTGGAGATTGTAAGATTATTTTTTCAACTGGGTAAATCTCCCCACAGTTTTGAAGACACATACATGTGAAATGTTAATATTGAATGGCTACCGATGAAAGAAAATATTGAATAGCATTAAAGTAAGAAAGGTTTTCCAAAGTTTCATCTGGACCATGTCATGTGCAGGAGCGATATAGATTATAGACTCGGTCTCCCAAGATATGGAAATCCATGCAAGTACGTAAAAAAAAGGTTACTGAAACCCATGTAACTTTTTGGCCATTGTTATGTTCATGGTTTGGCCATGTGTATCCTTCAAAAACTTGTGGTAATCTATGGTATTGATACATATTCTTCTACATTTAAATAATTTGACAGAATATCTAGTGGAGATTAAATAATTTGAAAATTATATATTAAAAAAAAAGTGCAACCAACAGTTCATAAAGAAAGAGATAGGAACTGGAAGATGCATGTTTTCAAAACAGATCCTCTCTGGCTCTTTCCCAATACTTGAATTATCTTAATAATTTTCTGTAATAATGTGGCTACTTGGTTTCAGAACCTTTCCTTCTGCCTCTAATTGTTCTCGAATCACCTTAAGATTTTTCAGTGTCCATAATATTTCATTTGTCTTATGTCAGGTTCAAAAGATACAAACTCTCACACCAAATATTGGAGTGGTTTACAGGTTCTTCATCTGATTGTTTCTTCGTAATTAGCTAAATTCTTCATAGAGTATTCCTTATATAATACAAACTCTTGTATGTTTTTTATTTATTGAGTGGAAACATTATTTTGCTTAACAAGGGTATTAGGTTATTTATAAAAAAATGTATTAGGTCTAAGATCAAATGTTTTTAAAATATAAATCGGAATTTGAACAAGTTGGTTACCTCTCATGTGTGTTCCATTAGTTCAATTGCTATACAACCTAGAGCTTCTTTTGCAATTTTACCAAACATGACAGACCCCAGTCGTCCAC
The DNA here is from genome assembly GCA_022457165.1 of Juglans mandshurica. Classification (NCBI taxonomy): domain Eukaryota; kingdom Viridiplantae; phylum Streptophyta; class Magnoliopsida; order Fagales; family Juglandaceae; genus Juglans; species Juglans mandshurica. The sequence goes on from CM039633.1 coordinate 16,695,738, forward strand.
TGCCATCGTCGACATCGATGTAGGCTCAACAGCTATATAAACAAACTATATTTTTTAGTCTGAATGACTAAACAATAATTTGAATATAACATAAAACTAGTTAAACAAACATTTATGACGTAAAATATGAATATAACATATATACCGTGGTTGTGCATTACTCGTATATTTGCAATGATAACACATAAATTTTTCATTTTGTTCATATCCTATCATCTTCTTACATCCAATGTAGGACATGTAGTAGAATATTTGATGGAGATCAACCACACAGATGGTTGCTTTAATCCAAAATCTTACTTTCTGCATTAAATTTTGAACAGACATATGATCTTAAATGGTTGTAAATAGTATGTAACCTTAGGAGAATGTTGTATTTATTTTGAAAATGCATGTGCAATATTTTTAATAGGCAATATATATAAGGACAAAAAAAGTTAAAGAAGACCGTAAAAATGTACCATCATTGGTTGTAATGATTTAAGGAAGCCAGCAAGATCATCAATCTTAATTATGTCTTTCATATCAATAGTTGATGCCGATGTGCAATGTAGGTTTTTTTCGACGATTTCTTCAAGCAGTGCATGATTAAGCATCTTCCTTAATATTTTTAGAAGAATTTAAAAGGAATGAGAGAAATCATTGAGGGAAAGATATAAAAGAAAAAACATTTTTAAAGCTAGTCGACGAATATAGATTCTGTCTGTATTTTGAAAATTTTTAATATAGTATAGAATGTCTAAGTTTTTTTTATAGTAGGTACAGATTATATATATAATAATGTAAGAAAGAATTACTATTGACATAATGAAGTTGCAACAGGAATGACAGGATTTAAGGTAAATACACTTGTCGGTTGAGATAAAAGAGAGAGACCTATATTATAAAGAAAAAAAATAGTTAGTAGATAATGATATTCTATATTTAATAGATGCTGATATTGTAAGTTGTGTAATATACCATTGTATGAACTGACTTTTAAACGTGTTGCAAGTAGAGTTGGTTCAGCTTCAATAATATGAGAGATTGTCTGACATTCACCATCCACAAACCGACCCCACATAATCAACCATATGGGCATTAGATTGTAAAATTTAGGAGAAAGTATTTAAAAGTGTAATATGACAAAATAGTATTGAAAACAAGGTAATTAAAGAGTTATTGATATCATATATGTAGTTTAGAAATCTTGTTTGCCTCTGGTCAATAACATATATTTCTTGGATTTTTGTTGGCCCATGTATTGAGGTAATTTCTCTAGGAGGTTTCATGTGTATTGTGACCACCAGAATAGCTGCCAAATTATGTTAAAAAAAAAATTCGTGGAAACTGAATAAGAGTATCAAGAAATACTTTAAATATATTAATGTGATATTTACCTATTTCAAATTCAGTGTCTTTGTAGTCATGCAGATTAGTGAATGAGATAATATTATATTCTGGTAGTTGTAATTCCTCTTCATCATCTGGAATGTTTTCGATGATTGTTCTTGAATTTAAGATCCACTGGTATTCGTGCGCTTCGATTTTATGTCTGAGATCCAAAGGCTTAACATAGGCATTACTAATGTAGTACGATCGAAAAATGTGTAACATGTCATTACATAGGTCTATATCTTTGCCAAAAATTGTTGCTTGCAGTTGGTTAATCTGCATAATATTATATAAACGAATAGTTATATGCATTCAATTGATTGTAAAATAGTATTTATTAAATATATACATATAGGATTTAATTTGAGAATATAGTTAGAATGAATCTATCTTGTAAGAGGAAAACATATTTATTTTGGATATATCATGTAAAAGAATACAATATAAATATTAAGTGTGTTCTTGCAAGTATGATAATGATGTCAATGTATTACCTTAGGGTCTATCAATGTCAAATTTTGATATTTTGTCGGTGAATATTGTGCAGTACGTTTGAGAGATTTGTCTGGCACAATCATCTTAATGCTCCAATTTCTTGTATTTGGAGTAATGTTTTTGATTGATGTATGGACAGTCTGCATGTTGAAGGCTACTTATGCATGAAGAGAAAAAGATATTAGTATAAAGAATTGAATTTAAATAAAACAATTTTAATAAATAAAAAAATAGGTAGTTGTGGAAATTACATAATGGAAAAAGAAATTGTATTTCATGAGGAGGCATATATTGGAATTAGATTACTCACAGAAGTTTATGATGGATATGCTAGTGTTAGTAATTCTCTATAAACAATATTATTTGTTTCAGTTTCTTCACAATCATGAGTTGATACTGGTCTTATAAGAACTTTTACTGAAGCAGAAGTTTTGGCTCTTGACAATGCTACATATAGTTGGCCATGACAGAATACAGGTTGAGGCAAGTATACACCAACAAAATCTAATGTCTCCCCTTGTACCTTATTTATTGTCATCGCAAAACTTAATCTGATAGGAAATTGTGTTCTTTTGAATGAAAAACCACTATTATCATCTGCATTTGGTGGGAAATGAATTGTTGGTATGAAAACTTTTTTTCCAGTGTGGTGGCCAACTGTAATTTCAGCATCAATAATATTTCGTTCAAAGTTGTGGCAAATAAGGCGTGTTCCATTACACAAATCTTCTGAAGGATTGACATTTCTGAGTAACATGATAGGACAATTTTTTTTTAGTAACAATTAATGGGGTGGAAATCCATTTGGTGTTAATGTGTTTAAAAAATCCTCTTTGATGCCTTGTTCTGATGTATCAATTATTTCGTCAAAACTATAGTATTGTGTAACTGTACCAGGAAATCTTTGAATGAGCATTGCATTTATCTCATCGACGGAATTGTTCTTTGGTGTCAAGATAGCTCGATTTGTCATTTCGAATAAATTTTCTAAATAACTGCCAATATCCTAGAAGACCGCATCGATCAGATGATCTAAGGACTCCACATCATTTTTGTAAGGAATAAGCATTTCATTGAAAATTTTGATATTATTCTCAATTGTGATTGGTGTTGTTCCATTTTCGACCTGAAGTAAATAATTTGAGAAATTTGGATCAAATCTTGCTCGCATATATTCACTTAACCAAATCTTAGTCAGAGTGGACCACAAATATGACGATGCTAAATTGACATCAACCTCTTCTTGTCTTGTGCTTTTACGAATCACATGTAAGACTTGACGAAAATCTCCACCGAATACAATAATTTTTCCAGCAAATGGTAATCTTGAATCAGTTATGTCTCGTAACATTTTATTCAATGCTTGCATACATTCTTTTTTAGACATAGGTGCATCATTCCATATAATTAACCTTGCAAGACGTAACAATTTGACAAGAGCACCTTGTTTGCTTACACTACAAGTACTATTTTTGTCAAGATCTAATGAAATTTTGAAGCATGAATGTGTTGTTCGACCCCCAGGTAAAATAGATGCAGCAATACCGGACGATGAAGTTGCAAGAGCAATTAAGTTTCTTTATCTCACTATAGCGAGAAGTGCTTTGTATAAGAATGTTTTCCCTGTTCCACCAGGACCATCAATGAAAAATGCAGCAGATTCATTTAGAAGAACTTTCTACAAAATTGATTCATATGCTTGTTGTTGTTCAAGATTAAGAGTCATTGAAGCCATAAGATCTTTCTCTGGTATCAGAACTGCAAATTCATCATTTATTTTCCTAGATTCAACTTCATTCTGATCAAAAGAAACATCATGTTCTATTAAATGAAACATGTTTATGTCTTTTCCCATCGATTCAAGTGTAGAAGAGATGCTTCGTAAGACTTTTGCCCTAATATCTGCTGATGTTGTATCATTTCTTTGGAAATCACTTGACATATCTTGTTCAAAATATTCCCAAAATTCTCTAGGATTTGTTGGATTACAATATACTAAAATTGTTGTAAATAACCGTCTTAAACTGTGTGGTATTTGGTATAAGGAAGCCTCTTGCATACAATCTTGCAAACTGGTATCTCTTTCTAACAAACCATGTAATGTAGTTGCTTCACGAAAGGTTGGTGCAGTGACACTGCCAACTGTTTTGATGTGGTCAAATGACAAAGGACCTCTTATATGATTTAACAATATCCGTAAGTAGTATCTTTCACCTTCGAATGGGCTTGCTGTAACAATGTGGCCTATAACATTTTTCTTCTTCCTTGGAGTCCATATTTTATGTTGTTGACTCCTAGGGCTGAGCACCGACCTTTTCGGAGTCGGAGGGCCCAACCTCCGACTCTGACTCCGAGACGTACAAAATCCGCTCCAACTCTGACTTGTCGGAGCGGAGTCTGATTTTTTTATTTTTGTCTTTTTTAACTTCATATTTGACCCACTTTTTTTAAATATATATATATATATATTGTAGGCTTTCAAATTTCAATTTTCTCAACATTACAATCTAAACTAATTAAACTTTTGATTATAACAAAAAATACAACTAAATAAAACAAGTAACATACTAACATGCATTCAAAAATTAAAAAGAAAGTCATATTTTTACATGTACTCCCATCATCCACATCATGATATCCACATTCAACTAAATACTAATCACTACAATAAACATCCACACACAACACCTACCATCCATCATCCACACCCATTATAATAATATTTACTTACCATTACTACAATAACATGCATTCAAAAATTAAAAAGAAAGTCATTTTGCAATAGAAATGGCGCCGTATTGTATAGTAGTATACTAACTAATATGAATCTATTTGATATATTATATATATATATATATATATATTAAATCTCTAATCTCTTATACTTGATATATATATATATATATTAATATATATAAATATTAGTAATACACTAATAGTATTAATATATTAGTATTAGTATTAATATTAGTTATACTAGTAGTGATATTAGTTGTACTAATACTTATATTAGTATTAGTTATTATTAATACTATATATTATAGTATTATACTAATAGTAATATTAATACTATATATAGTTATAGTGATTAGTATAATTATATTAGTATTAGTTATAGTGATTTAGTATAACTAGATTAGTATAAGTTATAGTGATTTAGTATTGTTATAATACTATAAGTTATAACTATAGTCTATATTAGTATTAGTATTAGTTATAGTGATTAGTATAATTATATATTAGTATTTGCTATAGTGATTTTAATTTAGTATAACTATATAATATTATTATATTATACTAACTATATCACTGATAGTACTAGTATACTAATGTCTAATACTAGTATATCACTATAGTTAATAATATCATATAGTAATATAGTATTAGTAATTAATACTATAGTGATTTATATAGTAATTTATATATAGGCTTAAAGTGGTTTATTAATAGTATTAGTATTAGGCCATAAATCTAATTATTATACTAATGTATATTAGAATTACTAATATATTTATCAAAAGGAATATGTTGAGAATTTATTAGGTCAAAAAATATAATTAATACAAGATATTGTTATATAAAATTTATATGAATAATACTTTAGTTATTATACATTAGTATTATATGTTATTATAAATTTATAGATTAGTGTTTATCCATTAGTATCTGTATTACAATATTACATGTTGATGTTATTATGCATCTTAGTGTTTATAATATATTATATATACATTAGTATTACATGCTATTATATTTTTATATTAGTAATTTAGAACAACATGGTAGTAATATTGTAAATTTTTAATAGTATGATATTTACATATAGTCATATACTAAACTATTATTAGTAAATTTAGTCTATATATTATAGTTTTAATATATTATTTAACTAGTATATTATTTAATTTAACTAACTATATAAGATATAGTTGTATAAAATTTAAATAATTAATATATAGAAAACACATATTTTATAAAATATGTATAAAATCGGAAGGGGAGTCGGAGGTGGAGGGTCGGAGTCAGATCGAGCGGAGCCGGAGTCGGTTCATCAATGACTCCAACTCTAACTCTGACTTCCAAGAGGAAAAAAACTCCAACTCCGACAAGTCAAGCGAAGCCAGAGCGGAGTCGGAGTTGGAGTCGGAGTCAGATTTTTGCTCAGCCCTACTCCATACAAAAGTCTCAGGAAACTCTTTGTACAATAATCCTAGTGCATTTTCATTAGCTTGATTTGTTGAAAAGAATTCAGTCAACATTGATTTTGCCATGAAATCAGATCTCAAAACATTATTCAGGTCGTCATGTGCATGAATTGCGACCAGATGTTGATCTTCAAGATGTAGATGTAAACTGTAAACTGATGGATACATTTCATTAGGAGTAAAGCCATATATTCGCCACATGGCTTCTGGTGGAGCAATCCATCTAGCTGATTGAAATTGTTGAATTTCATCTATTTCTTGGATGTTTTGTACAATAATCAAGTTGAAAGCAACACGATCATGACTTTTGTAAATGTACTTATAGAGGTATTTGACTGCTTTGATTGTTGAGCAAATTTCTACATTCATGTGACAATCGAATTTTGCGAGGATATATGGATTATGTGGAACAACCCAACGGTTATCTAAATTCTAAATCTTTGTCTCTAACTTTGACAGTTATTCCATTATCACAACGTTTGTACTGTGAGAAACAATCGATTCCAACAGTTGTGTTAGATGCAAAGTTTTTTGGATAGTGGTTTTTGCAACTGTCATTTACTTTCATACACACATTGTTCGGATTTAGTATTCCACAGGGGCCATGCATTATATGCTTTATTACTGTTTTGTGCAAATGTAAATTTCTATCTTTATCTGGTATTTCTGTTGATACAATTTCATTAAAAGATTCGAGAGCATAGATTTTCTAATCTCTTTGTAGTATGATTAAGAAATGTGCATGTGGTAGTCTTCTTTTTTGATGTTCAATCACATATACATATGCTAAAACTTTTCTAAATACCTCCCGTTTGAATAATTCATCCTTCAATTCTTCTAATTTTGCTCTAAAGATATGTGCAATTAAATCAGGACGATTTTGTGCCTCTTCTTGTGGACCTAACTCATCTAAGATTTCTTTCCAACTTGGGTTACACGTTATAGTTAAAAAGATGTCAGGTTTTCCAAAGCGTTGGACTAAAGCCATTACTTCCATGTATCTTTTGCGCATATCTCTTGGGCCTCCAATAAAACAAAAAGGCAGAATAATGCGTTTACCAACTTTAGAAGCATTGTTTTGTCCAATTGATATACTGTCAACTATTCCTTGATACACTTCAGATCGAATCTTTTGTTGCTTATTACGGAAATAATCCAATCTTGACATCTCAATTTTTACGTACATATCAACAACAAACTGCTGCAGTAAACGGCCTGTGAACAACAAAATAGACTTTATATTTTTCCTAATTTGAAACTTGTAGCAATAGTACTCACGGCATGAGACAACATGTTGTTTTCTATTCTTTTTAAGCACTGTAAGATGATAAATTTAACAAATGAGAAATGTAACACTGTTATATTAGGACAATTAAAAGTTAGAACAAGAATAATCATTTTAACTTTCTTGTTCCTTTGTAAGCAGTTGCTCTGGTGATACTGATTGTTAGGGGTCAATTGATGCTCTTGTTACTCGTTGTGGTAGTCCTTCCCCATTCTTTACTCTTAATATTCCTTGATGCCAACCAGTATCACCAAAATGAAATAAAAATGGATATTGCAGTGGATCATAACACCCAAAATAGTATTGGACTATATGACTCCCACCTGCATGATTGAATACTACAATATTTCGTCCTCTCAAGTGTTCTGAATCATCATCTTCAATCCAAATGACTACTACTTGAGAAGCTGACGGAGCTTTAAAAACACGCTTATCCAAACCCACATCTGACCTAATATGAATTTTGTGATTTTTCAAATTGGGCAAATCTCCAAGAGTTCGAACAAATGTTGAGTGTGGATTAACATGAAGAATATCCATGAGTTGAGCAATAGTTGATGAATCCAATCTTTCAGTTTCATAAACACGATTGTCCAATTCATGTTCAGTATCATAAAAATACAGTTGTAGATACGAAGGATGTCCATCCAAAGGAACCAAGTCATTAATGTAATGATAAATTTGACATTGAGCTCGGAATGTATAAATTCCTCTGTTCCTTCTACACAAATCTCTATCAAATTTAACTCCATATGATGTAAAGCAAACATATTGTTATATGTGCGAACATAGGTAAGAAAGTTGACAGATTCAACTGTGTTAGAAGTAAACAAATAGTAAAGTTGTTCCGGAACATCATTTGTAGTTAAAGAGATTGTTCCATCGGCACAACAAAAACCATTCGTTTCATGTTGAAATCTTTTTACTTCACAATATCTACAGAATGAAACTAACGGTAACAAAGTTGCCTCAAATGACACTGTTTGTAATATTTTCCTACGACCAGCTGACTGTTGATGCCGCTTTCCTATGGAGGAAAAAGAAACCAAAGAAATGAGGCAAACTCTTAAAGGTGTTATGATTTCCAATAGAGGTATCATTGAATGAAGCTGTATATAAGGAAGAAAGAAAAGAGAAAAAAGTACGACTTAATTTTATACATCTTTCTTACCTCGAGAATTTGTTGATATCATTGTGTCAAAGTTGGGTTGGCATCGAGAAAAAGAATGAGCCTATTGAATAAAGAATTGAGTATGTATGTTGAATAAAAAAAAAAAGAGGATTGATAGGAAAATACGGTGAAAACAAAGGATGTACAATAAACCTGTTTGGTCGGAAGTGAACCAGATGTATGTACTTTTTCTGTACATCTATTTGTTGCCCCAAGTGTCAAAGACATTGTGGCATTGTCCAAACAAAGAGGTTATGTTGATACAATTTTAACTGTGTTTATTTGTTGATAGGGAGCTCCAAGACTATCAACATTAGAATTATATTCAAATTGTTCAACGGAGGATACATCACTGGTCTCAGCATCAGCACGAAAAATGCATTGTCTTTTTGTACAATATGGCCTGACATTTTCATTATTGTGCATAAATTCTATACGACCTCCCAACACATTTGTTTCATTGTGAACGATTGGTTGGGAGAGAAATTGTTCTTCGTGTTGAGTAGTATCATTCATATAATTCCATTGTTGAAGATATCTTTATTTCTTTTTTTGCCGTATATGTTCTTCTTCTTCTAAAGAAAGAGCCCTATATAAATTGTTTATCCTAGGATATTTTTCAACACCTTGGGAATCATTTTAAACAAGGATTAAAGTTATAAGAATAAAAAAGAACTAATTGATCGTATGATGATAAATTTGTACTGATCGATTAATGTGAGCTTACCACTTTTCATTTATACATGGAACGAAACAACTCTTGTTGATAACTGGATAAAAGAAAAACTCATAATGATGCAAGATAAAAAATCTTTTCAATCTAAGTATATATTCCAACAGAATAAAATCAACCATTGAAATAGATATATTTATAGCATTGTTGGTTACCTTGGTAGTCTTGGAAAAAGACTAAAGAAATCCAACCAACTTACCAAACTCAACGAAGCTGTAAAGAATGGAGAATGAAAATTAGAAATGAACCACCAACAAATATAAAAATTATATAACCCTTTTAGTATGAATTGCAGATGAAGAAGGTATAAATAAAAAACTTACAATAAAATCAATTATTTAAACGAATAAAAGGAAGCAACAAATTTTGAAATCCATGAGAATGTTAAATTTTGAAATCAATTATATCTACACTAATATATGTTCATTGGAACCATCCGATAATGAATCATATGAACCTCACTTATCAAGATAACTCAAAACAAGAAATTTAAATAATGGGAAAATAATGTGTTTTAAAACTAATAATTTAATAAACACAATTTTTTTCTCAAAATATTTATTATTTCTTATCTTAATGTGATGGAGGTTTTAAAGCTGTGAGTTTTAGTCATTTCATATAGTTGGCCCACATTGAACAGAAGAGAAACCAATGCTAATGCCATTTGGGCCAAAGGCCACATGCTTTTGATTATACAACAATACTGGCATCCCCATAAAAAGAAGACACTAATTCCTATAAATTGCTTAGAATCATATGTCAACCCAGCATTATTTAGCATCCTGCTTATTTTAAAACTTATAATGATATATTACTTAGAATCTTGACATCAAACAATCTTATAGCATTCAATTTTATAATCAGGAAATAAATTTTTTGCCAGATAGGGAGTCCCAAGACATCCTATCATGTGGATCTTCTTAATATGGGTCAATAATTTCAACAATCTAGGAAAGGGATAGTATATTGGAGAAGCCCATAATTAAATAAAACAGAATTTCACAAGCAATGAGAATCTCTACTTACATAAACACTAAGTTTTTAGTATAGATGTTTATAATATTTGGAACAACAGAGAATAAAATTTGGCAATGTTAGGCTGTAATTAATCTTAATGGACTCATCAAATGGATTCCATAATTTACATTCCCAAAGTTTGAGAACCATTTCCCAAAAATATTATGTTTGGTATTCGGAAAATTGCAGGAAACTTCACCAATTGAAATATATTCTCTAGAACTTTAAGATACAGTAACTGTACTTGACACCTATCTGAAAACATCTTAAAAACTCGTCTTTTTCATGATTGTTAAAACCTATAGTTCTTATACATGTGAAGAGATAAACATGCATACATAACTAATAACATATAATTCCTAACCATGTCAGAACGCTAGTTTCTGAGTCCACAACTTTAAGAAATTGATAGATACCCAATGAGCAATGATCTTAGCAAGGAACTATTATTCAAGCATTCAATGTTGTAAGCAAGACCGGTATTTCAATTTTGTGCACTCGCATCATGATCTTAAATAAGTCTATTTTATTTAATTATTATAATTAATTAATTAATTATTATAAGTCTATTTTTAGTGATTTTATAGTAATTTTAATTTTAATTTTTTTCCTTACTTTTTCTCTCTCCTCTGCACGATTCTTCCCCACGGTCTGTTCTCCTTCAGCCTAGCTCGGCGCCGCCGTGCGCCGGCCACCATCACCGCCACCATCGGCGAGTCCCCCTCACGCCGACGACCAACCCAGCCATCACCTATGTCCCCCACGCGCAACCCTCCCTCTCACCCGCAGAAACCTAACCGAAATGGATTTCTCCCATTTATCTCATCATGCGCTGCCGTACGCGGCCAGCCAACTTCACGACCACCACCGGCGAGTCCCCCTCACACTCTCCTGTAGAAACCCAACTGAAATGGGTTTCACCCATTTGTGTCCAGTTCCGCAGCCGTACGTAGCCACTTAGGCCACCGCACTTCCACCACTTGACACCGATGACAACCTCTAGCAGACCCAGCCACCACGAACTTCCCTTTCCCTCTCCGCCGACCACTGCTATTTGCACACACAAACCCATTTCTCACGGCAACTCTCTCTCTCTCTTCAAATAAAAAAGAAACGAAGAAGAACGAAAACAGAGATGCGAAAATAAATCGAAGAAAGAAAATAGAGATGTGAAAATAAATCAAAGAAAGAAAACAAAGATGTGAAAATAAATCTGAAACGAAGAAGCAACTGCACGGGGAAAATGGGAAACGAAGAAGAAATAGGTTTCTGTTGTTGAAGTGCAGCAAGGAAAAAAACATGCGAGAAAGAGAAAAAGTAAAACAAGATGCAAAAGTGAAAAGTGAAATCAGAAGAAAATTGCATACCAACGGCGAGAAGAATTCTCAAACAGCATGGGAGATTTTGTTTCTTCCTCCAGTTGTGTCTGAAAGTTCTGAAAAACCACGAGACGCATTCCATCCCTTTTATGAAGAGGCTAGATATTTTGACTGTCACACCACAATAATACATTAATGCTAACAAGACGTCTATGACTCAACGAAGAAGAAATAAAATTGTGACTGAAAGGAAAAAAATTTCATAGAAGGTAACGAGAGATCAAAAGGAAGACGCTGGACGCTGATGACTATTTAGAACTGTTTACTACCGTTGATGTTGTTCACTACTGTTGATGTTATACATGATTTTTAAGTATTAGGAAGAGATATATATATATATATATGTATGAAGGCTAGGCCTTTTCTTTCATATCAAGAAAGCCCTAGTGGTTGCTATGGACGTCTTTGATTGGATGGAGATTGACGTATATAGAAAGTGCGCAGTGAGGGATATTTATTTATAGGTAGCCAGTCTTTACTTTGACTCTGTCAAAACAATGCCCAAAGACTTCATGCCTTTCTTGGTTGGACCAACCCAATCGGCGATTTCCGTCTTCCTGAATTAGGAGAGCAAGAACAAGTCTCTCTAATTTTTTTTTAGGGGAGGAGGGGTGGGGGGGCAGGGCAATCAAAGAATGAAGCAAATCAAATGATTGACTATTCCTCACAATTGCTTCTTGGATTCGAACCATTCACACAGAGATTTTCAATCCTAATTTGTTCTAACCGGCTGAACTACCTAAACCAGTTTTCTAAAATCTGTTGTCTTCATCGAATAACACCCTACCTTACCACTTGACTAGTAAGGGAAAAGCCCTTTACTAACAAAATATATAGGGCTTTTTTCGCTTGTTCGTCGAGCTTTCGAGTAGCCCTTTCAATTGCCGCCTAATCTCGCAACATGCGCAAGAACCGAGAATGGATGATAGGTAATCGGATGTAAATGAAATGAAGGCATAGCTAGGTTTTAGCATTTCCATTTAGTACAACATTCATTAACTGAAGAGGAACTAATGATATGAAAATAGCATTTATGTTAGGTTAACCAATTAAGGTTGTACAGCTCAGCTCATGCATGTCCAGGAGTTACGTTGATCGTGTTTACCAACTGCATGCGTTTCTGCTTGTATCTTCAAGATCATCATAGACAGTTTTTGAGTCTCAAAGTTGAAGTGGGAACTCCTTTTAGCTGTATTCATGATTATCTCCATTAATTCCCTGGAATGAAAGGGTCAAGGACTGCGGCGTCCTCCTAGGTAGACTCTTCCTTGAAATGAGCACTTGTTGTTTTGTGACATAAAGTCAAGAGATAGGTTCGGTCGTCCTTCCAATCCGTAGTGGTGATCAGGAAAAAAAAAAAAAATGTACAAAAAATGATGAATAAAATGTCGTACAGACTCGTTTTTTGCACAGAACAAACTTGGAATATTGAGATCGAATTTTAAAGTAGTTCCTTCAGGTTTAAGCGGGATTGACGCACTGAGATGATCAAAACAAGTGGAACTTTGCTACCATGCATGCACCTTTTGATTATTTCCATGACGTACAACAAATTTTATAATATATTTTATAAAAGTATCCCTCTTTTTAAAATATTGTTATATAAAATATTATGTAAAATGTTATGTGTTTATAATTTATATATATATATATATATATATATATATATATGTATGGGATGGTTCTAGGAAACTTCGTTAGGGATCGATCTCTTCATTTCTTCACTTGTTTCCATGCAGTTTTATGATCGACAGCTTTCACCCACCCAGTTGTGGCTGCATTCTCGTACCGTGGTCATTAATTTGGGAATTAATATCTCCTTTTTCTCACGTTACAATACAGTGAGCTAGCTAGCTCTATCGTCGTAAGTCATGAGACAAAGTAGAATGGACAGAGAAAAATATTTACAGGAAAGGACGAGATTTTCTACGCGCAGAAGTCCTTTTAATTTGTGCGAAGAATTTCATGAGCAGCTAGGGACGACGATGCACAGTATATTTAATTTCAGACTTAAAAAAAAAAAAGTCTTTGCTTTGCTATATAGCTCATGATTCATCATTTGTTTCATTTTATTAAACAAACTAAAGATAATAAATATTCTCCTCTAATAAATAAATTAAGACTGCATTTAAATATTAAGTTGAATTGAGTTATTTATAAATAATAATGAGTTGAGATAATATAATAAGTTATGTGAGACATACCTAATATATGTTTAGATATAAAGATGAATTTAAATATATTTATAAGAAGTTGAAAAAGATTGTGAATCCTGCGTATAAGGAGATGTTGAGTTGAAAAAAATTGTAATATGTAAAAAAATTTTGTGTTGAAATAAAATCATTAAGAATTAGATATTTAAATGTTAAAAGAGATCTAAATCTAAACCGAACTCAATTCAAGGAACCAAACTCAGCCAGCTTATGACAATGAAATATATATAGTACCGGTAAAAAATATTTACTCTTTTCAGTTGTGAAAGTCTGAGGAGGAAAAATACCAAATTTTACAATTAAGGTGCGGTTTGGATAGTGAGATGAGATGGGATAGTTTTATATGAAAGTTAAAAGTTGAATAAAATATTATTATTATTATTATTTTGATATTTGAAAAGGTTGAATTATTTAAAATATTTTGTGTGAAAATTTAGAAAAATTATAATGATTAGATAAGATGAAATACTTTCACTATCTAAACGAGTTGAGATGATTTGAGTTCTTTATGAATAATAATGAGTTGAGATAGTAGAGTGAGTTTTGTAGGGCTTACCTAAAATGAGTTTAGATGTGTTTGGATGTTAAGATGAGTTTATATGTATTTATGGAAAGTTGAAAAATATTGGGAGTCCCACGTGTAAAAATGTTTTACGTTGATATGAGTTTAGTAATTTAAAAATTAGAAATTTAAATGTTAGACTAAACTTAAAATTAAAGTTAAACCAAGTTCCAAACGGAATGTTTACATCAGGTATATACGGAGATGAGGGCTGGAATGGTTGAAAGTGGATTGACAAAAAAATACAAAATACAAAAATAAAATCCAAAAATCCAAAATATTGAAAAATATCAATTTTTTAACCAAAAAAAATCCCCCCCTCCGCAGCACATTCTAGGCTAGTAGCACCACATATTGGCTCCATATATTCCAATAGCTAGTCGAGCTTGCACATTTTGGTATGCCCGTATCCATGAAAAGTCGTGTTTATTGTACATATATTCCAAAGAATTGCGTGTAATTTTCCACCAATCAAAGTAGTCAAAAGTCATGTTGATTGTCAAGAGTGCGACATTTGCAAAATAATTGCGAAGGATGCAGACATCTACTAGTACTGCTAATTGGGAATCCCATTTCGAAGAGAGTAATTCTGGGCATCTGCCCCACACCAGTACACACTGCACATCACTTTTTTTTTTTTTTACACGGAGTATACCCCGTGTGGGGCAGATACCCACATTTTTTCTTTCGAAGATGAACCTATATATCAAGACCTCTTCAAAGATACAATTTGAATAAGAGAAATGCTTCGGCTCTCGAATTTTAAAAAATATCTTGAATGTAATTTTTTTTTTTATTGGGTGATTAAAAAAATATTTTTTAATGATATTGTGAATTTTTTATTTTTTAAAAAAATATTTATGATGATTAAAAAATACATAAAATAAAAAAATTTACCTGTTCGGGATACTTTCGGACTACATCTCTCGAGAGATGTAGCACTGCTCTTTAAATAATTAAAAGATATATTATTATGAAAAAATATATAATAAAAACCTTTTTAGTGCAAAAATCCAACACGTCTCTCAAAATAGTTGCTTGGAATGGTATACATGAAAATAAAAATAAAAAATAAAAAAGCCAAAATAATAATATCCATACATATTCTGGTTCAGCTGTTGTCATCAGCTAGCTGCATATATATCACTAAAGTCGATGCATGGCGGAAAACACGGCCGTGGGGCTCACCCACCAATATCCAAAGCATTTACACCCTCAACTAAGATCACCATGGTTGAGCCTTCCAATTGCAATATTCGAGTAATTCAAGTTCATTAATTCGACTGTAAAATCGATCGATTTC
Source organism: Juglans mandshurica (assembly GCA_022457165.1). Taxonomy (NCBI): domain Eukaryota; kingdom Viridiplantae; phylum Streptophyta; class Magnoliopsida; order Fagales; family Juglandaceae; genus Juglans; species Juglans mandshurica. The sequence goes on from CM039633.1 coordinate 16,711,475, forward strand.
ATGTTTGGCTTCATAAAAAAATTATCCAACTTGGTCTTTCGTTTCCTTTTTTATGTTTTATATATGTTTGAAAAGTTCTCTAACTATAAAGAAATTACAAAATGATATGATTTTTCTTTACAAAATGATATGATTTTATATGATATTTTCTTATAATAGAAATTATAATTTTATAATCTAATATATTTTATAAAACACGTCCATTTGTAAATTTATTTTTATAAAATTTCTTTATAATTTAAATATTTTTTTTTATTTATTTACATTGCATTTATCGTGATGGCTCCACGCTACGCCCTCTTTCTTGTATTCTTATTTTTAATTTTAATTTCTTCATTACATGGATGCCCACCATGCATGCAGCTAGGGCCACCACCCTCTCCTGCCATGGCCGACGCCGTCAAGTCTTGCCACTCTTTTTAGGAACACAGTAGGATTGCAAGATCTGCTGTTGGGATCCATGGTTTCATATATATAATGTGTGTGTAATATGTATAGCTTTTGAAGATGATGATCATCAGCCTGCCAGTGCGCGCTCTTTCATGTAGGGTTTTGAATTATACATTCCGTACAACAAATTAGTTTAAAGTTTGTTCTTGTTTATATAATATTTTATTTTCTTGTCACGCTTTCTCGTTTTGTATAAGAGGATTCTAATTAGGTATATAGATAGTTATATAAGAGAATCCAACTTGGTCACGCTAGACATACAATCAACTCATGTTAATTTAATGCCCTAGCTCATGCAAGCATATAGTGCAATTTAACAAAGAAATTTGAAAATTTCTATTAAGTTATTGTACGGATTCGAGGGTCTAGTAGAAAAAAGATAGACACGTAAAATTTATCGTACAATATTTATGATTATCTGTGTGAAATCTTAAAACACCATTATATTGTAAAATTTACTTTATATATATATATATATATATATATATATTGTGATGGGGAAAAATCATTGGTTTCGGCCCACGACAGCGGGGAGTGTTAAATATAGGAGTTGGGCCACCGATAGGGCCTAGTCAGATCACAGGAGCCTGAGCTGATAAAGTAAAGTCTAGTTTGAAACTAGGATAAACGGATCAGATCGGGGCAAGAGATCTGGAGGGAGGTCAGAGAGAAAGGAAGAAAATTGTGACATGCCTCGCTAGACAAAAGAGGGGGTGTGGAGCAGAGGCCGCGTTGCATTTAATGCGGCCCAGAGCAGAGGCCGCATCGCATTTAATGCAGCCTAGAGCAGAGGTCCTGTCGCATTAAATGCAATCCAGGGTGCAAGGTGTGCGGCATTGAGTGCAAGGTGTGCGGCATTGAGTGCAAGGTGTGCAGCATTGAATGCGGCCCAGGGTCAGAGCAGCGAACAAAGAAGGCCCTGAGGCCATCGCTGCTCGATAAAAGAATAACGCTAAGGCTGCTCGCCAATGAAATACGAAGGACAAGACACCCATCCAACCCAGAACACCATCGCGGGAAAATCCATCACGGTAAATATAAATAGGGGTCAACCCAACGACTGGTGATATAAAAAAAATATACTATCGTCTTATGTTTTTATCTGGTCTTCTTACTGGTTCCATATACTAAACTCAAGCATCGGAGGATTAATGGACTAGGAGGTCCCTTCTCTCCATTTTGACTGTACAGGATTGTGCTTGGATATCGGAGGTGAAAAGTTACCCAGGACTGTGAAACACGACATCAATGTATATATATATATATATATATAAGTGTTTTTTGCATCAGCTAGTGTTTTTTTTTTTAAAAATGAAAAATAAGACATGTGCATAATCAATGGAAAAAACAAAACAAAAACAGAGAAAACAAAAAGTAGTGCGTTCCACCTCTTATAATGGTTAATTTTGGTTTGGCTTTGGATTGATTAGTGGAACGACTTTCTTGCTTGCGCCTCGAACACAAAATATTTAGGTTTCATTAGATATTTAATTGAGTTGAGTTGATAAAATATTATTAAAATATTATTTTTTTAATATTATTATTATTTAAAAATTTTAAAAAAATAAATGATTTATTATATTTTATGTTAAAATTTTTAAAAAAATTATAATAATAAATTGAGATGAGTTAAGATAGATTTAAGAATCAATATAAGCCAATCTGTCACAACACATGTGCTGCAATGATTGGCTTTCCTTCTGATCTGATCCTCTGAAAATACACAAAAATTGCTAATAATTACAGGGAGTCATTAATATGACATATATTTGAGTCGTATACGATTCGATTCTTGAAATAGAAAATTTGAGTTTGAAATCCTCTATTTTTTTTTTTTATAAAAAATAAAACAAAATGCACATATTTGCGTAGGATCTTTCTCTTATGCTTCCATAGTACGTGCAAATTAGAATCTCTTCTTTAATTTTAAAGGACTTTGGGAGTCTTAACTCTCATATATAATATGATTATTTATATTGTAATTATATAAGTTATTTATAAAAATTCGAAATATTATGAAAGTGTAGTGTTGGTCTGCATTTTCTAAAACTTAAATTTGGATGCAGAAGAACATAACGTCCTCTACCTTTACCTCTATATTTACACTCTTTTACAACTTGTTTTTAAATTAAACTAATATAATTATCCACTCTATTAAAAAAAAAATCAATATTATAAAATTATTGCCATTTCATGTACTAAAATTATAAAATAATTATAACTTGATATTTTTCTAAATTGTTGTGAAAAATTCCCCCTTAAATGCTATATAGTCTATACAAAAATTTTATTTTCAAGTCGGTACGTAGAACACATAATAAAGTATTTATATAATATAATTTAATTTAAAAGATAAAATTTAAAATTTAAATAATATAAATTAAATCTTATCATTTAAATAATGTGTTTTAGAAAAAAATAACTTAATAAAAACTTGCAAAATCAGGATTCTAAGCTGCATAATTCTAGGTAAGAACTAGAGTTGATGAATAATTTGGCTAATTTTGGGTAATGCTTGCTTTCAAATCTGTTTGTTCACCAACCGGGACCCACGAAATCCCAATCAACCTCTAAGATTCTGCCATTCCAAATTTATTTGACGACCCCAAATTTTCCATTTCTTTTGAATTTCTTCCGGTTCTTTTGCAGCCGCCGGTAGTCCATTTCTTTCGTTCTATTATTATTATTATTTAATTTTCTAAATTCTTTATACAGAAACAGTTTCATCTCATTTTATCTCATCATTATAATTTTATCAAATTTTTACATAAAATATAATAAGTAATTTAATTTTTTCAAATATCAAAATAATAATAATATTAAAAAATAATATTCAATAATATTTTTTCAATTTCATCTTATATCGTCATCTCCATGTCTAAACAAGTTTTCTCTCAAACCTCTACTTTTCAATTTAAATGAAAAAAGATTAGAGGTGTTATGGATTAACATTAGAGAAATGATTTACACAAATTTTAAATAGACAAGTTTTATATAAGTTCTTATAAAAAAGTAGACCTCATTTTAAAAAAATATAAAAAAAATTATCATAGTAGGATCTATTATTTTACAAAAAAATTTATATAAAATTTATACATTTAAAACTTATATCTAACCTTTCTCTTGACATTATGCATGGAAGCATGAACCAGCAAGTTGGGGTGTCAATTATTACAAGCCAGCGGCGCCACGTCCTTGTTGTGGGCGCCAAGCGCCAGGGGGCCCCAACCAAGTCCTTCCTACTCATGACTCGTGACTCGAGACCACTGTTATCAATTCAACATTATCATGGATCTTCAAATCAACAAGGCAAAGGCAAAGTTGTGTGTGTAAAACATGCCCAATAGTCACTCCAATTTTGTCCAGGCTGAGACATCTTATCTTATCACTGAAAAAAAAAAGTTCAAAATAATTTTTTGACGAATTTGAATGTTTATTATAGAGAATTAAATAATCATGAATTAAACTTTGTAGATTTAAGAGATTTCGAAATGTCATGCCTATAAATATTAATAATTTTGGATTTTAAGATTTTGAAACGACTTGATATTATTTTCTATATTTAAGTTATAAGCAAATAATTAATAAATTCTCTATCGTGCATGCTTACAATTAATTATATTTAATATTAAGATTAGAATAATATTATATAGTGTTAAGATTATGTAAGATTTGTGCATTTTATTTTAAAAAAATAAGGTATATCTTTTTGTTTTTTTTCTTTATATGAGCTTCATCTTTATCTATTTTTTTAAAATGGGGGCCGAAAGTGCACATATTAGAACTCTAAAGCGAAGTAATCTCAATTGATTTTATCTAATTATTATAATTTTTTTAAATTTTCATACAAAATATAGTAAATAATTTAATTTTTTCAAACTCTAAAATAATAATAATATTAAAATAATATTTTATTTAATTTTTAATTTTAATCTAATCTCATTTCTAAATCTAAACATAATTTTTTTTTTCTTTTTAATGATTAGTGTTGTTTTCCAACAATATTTAATATTATCTAACTCATAAATTGTGTCGATTTTCTTAAAACAAATTATAAATAATAGTAAATACTTAGAAAAGAGTGCATCCCAATCCCACACGTGACGATCCATTAATGAGAAGGAAGGTCACACGAAGGTACCGAAGCAATATTCGTCAGTAAAACCAAACAAAAGCATCATCTAAAAACGTTGACGGAGTCGCACAGATTTATATCCGACATAAATCCAACCTCAGCAACTGACGTCTCGATATGTTCAAGGGGGGCTGTATTTTCAACACGTGTCTAACATTGATACCACCCTGCTTAATATGCTATCCAGTCGAGCGCAGCCACCGAAATGTCACTATAACAGCAAAGTTGGTGCAAGAAGATTCAATGCACAGAACATTAGAACAACACATTTTTATTATTATTCTATTCTCCTTTTATATTATTAAATTATCCAAATCTCGTTACAACAAAAATCCCATATCCCATGTAGCTTTTCAACGCTCTCTCTCTCCCACCAAAGTACTCCTTCACAAGTTCACTCCCTTCTTCGTACTTATCTCCTTACAAATTCTCTTTTTAAAAAATATACCCAATTACAACTCGAATTACCATTCACAACAAAAACTTATTAACACGAGACAAAATCGCCGCATCAAGTACTAAACCCGAATAAACTCAGCGTGCCAACACCCCGCACTTATCATAAATCCACGAGGGTACTTTCGTCATTCCGATTAGCTTTGTTGACTTGCCTGAATATAGACCAATTTAGATGTGCCACATCACTGTTCCGGCCAAAGCTGCTGGTCTAAGAATACTAAAGTATCCATCAGTTTTTAGCAAATTCCGTCCACCAAGAACTCGTTGACGTCAAACTCACCGAAGTCTTCTTCCTCCGGCTGCCCAAAGTGCTTTCTGGATAGCACTAAGTCCGGAAAGCTTAACGGTACGTCGATATCGAACCCGAAGACATCGACGTTGTCGTAACAGAAACGCTCCAATGGCGTGGGCTCGTCGTAACGGAGGACAGAAGTCGGTGAGGAGGCAGCCGCGTCAGAGAAGCTTGAACTCTCCTTGGGGCTGTCAATGTCAACCGATGTTTCCGTACTTACGTCGGGGTTAGGGAAGTTCGTGACGGCGTTGGGACCCTTGAGCTCCATAGCGGCTTTGTCGTAGACTGAGGCAGCCTCTTCGGCCGTGTCGAAGGTCCCGAGCCACACCCGTTTGCGGCGGACCGGGTCTCTGATCTCCGCAGCCCAGCGACCCCAAGGTCTCTGCCGAACGCCTCTGAACTTTTTCCGGTGAGTGGTGTCGGATTTCGTTGATCTCAACGTTCTCTTTCTGGCAGGCTCTTGTTTCTGCGGCTTGAAAGTCGTTAGTGATGGTTGCTCGAAGCGGACCTCTTGGACGTGTCTTTTAACTCTTCGTACCATCCTCTGTTCTTCCTCGTCACTGGAGGAGTCCGTGGCGTCGGCGTCGGTATGTATGATCCTCAGGAGCTTAAGCGTTGGTTGAGAAGTCATGGAGTGATAGAATTTATTGTTATTATCAGCACGAAGTCGTTTGAGAAGATCACGATAATAGATCTGACAAGCAGACGTAGGACTAATCAGCAGGCGACCCAGTAAATTAATTAGGTGGGTGGTCTTTTCCTTTTCCTTTTCTGATCACACAGAGTGATCGAAGTAAAGAAAAGAGCTTTATGGGGGTGATCGTATCTTCAAACAAAATCCGTAGTGGTGGTGGGGAGGATAAGTTTAGGTAGGACAAAGAGGCAATAGAGTGGAAAAAAGGCGATGGCTTTAATTCGCAAATTAGGGAAAAGAGGGAGGAGATTTTATGCCTCCAGCACAAATGGAAGTAAGAAAAATGGGGGAAAAAAAAAGACAGTGGAATTATGGTGCAGCAGAGAAAGGTCTTTATAACTACTCTTATGGAGTGGGAGAAACTCTACCTTTTCGAGATATTCAGCACGGAGAGCGTATGGCGTTTGAGTACGCTTGTAAAAAGAGAGATTGAGAGGGAGAGAGAGTGAGACAGAGACAAATGGACAAGCAGATCTTTTAGAGCGAGAAGAATTTGATCCGAAGCTCTGACCCTTCTCACCACCAACAGGTAAAAAGAAGGAGACCTCCTACAAAGGAGTGTCGGACTTGTGGCGGGAAAAATAAAGAAAAACTCCGAGGAGGTTGAGAAAGATCCTTGCAGAGTGTGCAAGTATTGATGGGTGGGGGATTGGTGTGGTGGCGGAGAGAGGGAGACAGTGAAGGGACGACTCGGCAGAGAATCAGAGAAAGAAGAAAAAGAAGACGCGAGGAAACGAAGTGAAATTTGTGGGTGAAGTGGGTATATATAGATGCACGGACTGTCTTTTTTCCTGTTTTGTAAGCAAACATGAAATTCTAATAATAAAGATAAACTTCACAGTACAGAGTCCAGACAACCAAAATACGAACAATCTAGTACTAGAATTAACTATTTTATAATAAATTAATTATAAAATTAACTATTTTAGTTACATCTATCTTTTCATAAATCTATTTTATAATATAAAAAATTTTACAGTACGATAAATCACATCAAATGACATTAATGTATAAGATTATTTTATCAGAGTATTTTTCTTATTGAAACGGGTGCTCTAGTCCCAAAATTTTATATTAAATTAACTTTACTTGAATTTTTTTTGTTTTTAATCCCAAAATGAAATTCCTGATTTCGCCTGGAAAAGGTAGAGTTGGACGTGATGCACCCGTTTGGAAGAAAGGAAAATCAACAAAGGAGGCGAGAAAGTAGGCAAACAATGAACAGAAAATGCATATTTCAGGGAATAAACTACGAAGAAATAGTATATGAACTTTCAGATGTAGCCATGCTGTAAAAACTTAAGAACATCATAAATTTAAAATATATAATAAATAATTTTCTTATTATATTTATCTTGAAAATAATTATGTCTCAAAAGAAAAAGGAGGAGGATCAGGAGAAATTATTAAAGTAAGTTCCAATTTTAAAGGACTCTTTTCATGAGCGTAAATTAATAAATAAATATATAATATTTTTGTTGCTTTTCGTGCGGGTGCGTGTGAGAGTCATGAGTCATGTCGGGAGTGGAAAAATGGGAAGTTGTTTTTCCAGCAGCCTTCGTTGACGTGTCAGAAACCTTCTTTCTTACTGGTCAATTGCCTATTTCTAGGAGAAATCCACACTACCCCACTCTACACCCTACTCCTACTCGTTTAGTGCCAAATGACTAATAAATATATATATATATATATATATATATATTTTAAATAAGTATACCTTTGTTGATAGAGTTTTGGTACAAATCAAGAACGGTTCACTTCACATATCACATATTTATAATTTTTACAAATGATATAGGGATATTTTTTATAAAATATGAAGATATTTTTTATAAGGTGTGTGATGTTTTTCATAAAATATGGAGTGTGAGATGGTGAATAGTAGCAAACGATAAAAATTTTTCTTGTTTATAAACCACCTTATTATTTTTATTATTTAATAGTGATAAATGAGAGTGTAGTGTATATCATTACTCATATTATTTAAAAAATATAATTTTCTTTTTATGTGAATATCAAATTTATCTAATTCTTTTAAAATAAATATGCACAAAAATTACAAAAATTATTTCTTATAATATTTGAATATTTGTGATTTGTTTAAACACAATATTAACGGATAAGTTTGTCACATTAGTTAGTAATAAATATATTTATATCTCAATCTTTTAAATATTTATAATAAGTTTTATAATAAGTGATGTGTGTAGAAGTAGTAAAATTTAGCAAAACAACTTAAGGGTAAATTATTATAATTTTATATTATGTACCTTAAAAATATTAAAATCTGACACGTTACACTCTAACTATAAAAACTAACATTTTGCAGCATTCTTTAAGATTATACTCTATTATTTATTTTTTATTTGTTTTAAATGTTATAACTAAAAGATTATGCAAAAATTTAATTTTGTTAAGTTGAGAATGTAATTGTTTTAATTTTAAGAGTTAAAAATATAAAGTAAAATATTCCTTATAATTTAAAGGAATAGTGGTTTACTTTTTTTTTTTTTTTTTTCCAAAAATTAAATAAATTCGTTGTCAGCTGAAAAGTAGTTGAGGAGACATGGTCCTAATGTCGGCTGGAGACGTCGATTTTTTTCAGGTTTGAAACTTTGAATGGCTGTGCAGTGTACTGTACGAGAAGGACTTTTATCTAAAATTAAGAATAAATATAAAATTAAGAATAAATATAGATAGAAGTTATTATTAGGAATATCCATTTTGCACACATGATGTGACCTCATCTAGACCACGCATCTTTCCAAATGAGTGTTGGGAACAATCAACTAGAAGCAGTCACGCAGTGAGTACAAAGTATGTATTGCTATAGTGACTTCTCTCTAACTTTACTCTAAAATTAATACCAATGTTTTCCTGCATTTACGCTCAGAATTGTGCACCTTTGACTAAATTCAAGTTAATAAACCCCACAAAGTTGGCATTATGTTTGCTGCCCTATTATTTTTTATTTTAATTTATAAGACAGAACCAAGATATATAAATAATATACAGCTTGATTACTCTATAAATCCATGAACTAAATGTATAAGATGAAATCAATCTCGTATGATTGAAATATAGTTTTAGAGCGTACAAGTTTCGTGTGTATATTTAAAAAACAGATTCATTTTTCCGTGAATCTTATACTTTTTTATTTTATTTTTTAAAAGTAATACATGAGGCTCTTATCTTGTAAGACTGTATAAATTATTTTCCACGACTAGATGATATCATAAGTTAACTTTAATTCGAATGTGGAGTTATACCCTCTTGGCCTCTTGTGAAAAAGCTAACAGATATCTTAACGAAGGTAAAACACAACCAATCATTTCTTAATTTTCACTTACAGTAAAAATTAAGAAAAATCATTCTCATCATTTTTATATTATACACTTGTTTTTAATTTTGATCTTTTTATATTTCTTCTCTTAACAAGTATGTGGTATATGGATGCTGAGTAGAAGATCGGCTCAATAAGTTTAGCAAGAATAAAAAAAATTAAAATAGGTGTGATGTACTACAGTTGAGGCAGCTGTACAGCAAAGCTCAAAATCTAATGTCCATAGACCTGAACAAGCTTTCATCATGATAAACTAGATTTAGAAAGGGTGAAAACACATGATATTCATGAGTTTAGTGGGAGTGAAAAGAAAATTTCAAGCCATTCTTTTGCACAAAAATATTCACATACTTTGTTGGTTGCTTCACATTCATTCTTAGTGAATAATATAATTGTTTGGACAGTGAGATGAGACGAGGTAATTTTTACATAAAAGTTAAATAAAATACTGTTAGAATATTATTTTTTAATATTAATATTATTTTGATATTTAAAAAAGTTGAATTGTTTATTATATTTTATGTAAAAATTTGAAAAAAATTATAATGATGAGATGAGATATGTTGAGAGTATTTCTCAATCCAAACGACTATCTACAAACAAACTTTATACAAATAAAAAACAAAAAATTTATACTGACGTAGTATAATGCATACGGTAGTAGATTCATTTTACAATTATACATATATTTATATATATATATATATATATATATATTTTAACAATCTGACGAATCCATTAACATATCAATGTGTAAACATTTCCCTTCGTCCTGATCCTACGTATTCAGCATTATCTTATCTTATAGATGGCTACTTTTTCTTCTTCTTTTCCTAGCATTCCCCGGACTCCCTCAGATACGTTAAGAGCTACTAGTCTGAGTCCTGACGTTTTTCAAGAGTTTGGACTGGTCAATCGGAGGGGAAAAAATATCATATTATATATATATATATATATATATATATATATATTCTAATATTTTTACAGAATGAGCAATGCTACATACAATTTTCAAATGGAAACTAAATTACAAGTCTAGTTAATTTTATATTTTTTTTAAAATTACAATAATATCCTTATCAAAATGGTATTTTTTTCCATTTAATGAAGGGCTTGCATGTACACAAATAGAATTTATCATCAGGAATATATAAAAACAGGATTATGATCGCTTAAAATCTTATTAAAATTTAAGATCATACAGAAAAACATATAAATTATATTTTACAATATTTAATTTTGACTATATAAATTAATTATCTCTTTATTTCTTCTTGAAAAGGTCTATCTTTTAGTTTAGGTCATAATATCTAGACCCATAAGAGAATATATATATATATAGAAAGCTTAGAAAATGAGAAAGGGCCTACGCACATGGTAATGGGTATGAATAATCAAAACCCACGAAAACGTTGAAAAAAGTAATGGAGTCGGTTGGTTTTGGCTTGGAGGAGACGCAAAGGTAAACACAAAACACTACCCTCAGGAATAATCAACATGTGAGCAATTATGTCATCCATGCATTAGAGTTATTAGAGAGTGATTCCCTTCCTTCCCTTGTCGATATTGCTTGTGATCTAAGACTGATAAAAAGTTCATTGAATAAAAACATCTAATTTAATTCCAATTATTTAAATTATTTTCATTTTTATCATACATACCTGGCCAAAATAATAATAATAATAATAATAATAAAGATAAATGTTGGTATCATAACAACCTATTTTGTCGAATAGTTACAGTCATGAGTGCATAAGTGTCACGCAATCACTTTGAAAAAAATGAATAAATATGAGATTTACATGTAAAAATTAATTTTTTAATAGGAGACTACTATTTTTCAAAGCGATTACACGGCGCTTGCGTATTCTGCAATTGCATGTAACATTACTAATTTATTCCTTCTTTTAACTAAATTTTTTGATATAAATGATTTTTTAACTTGTCATTTGAATGAAGATTTTAAATTCAAATCTTGACCTCGTATATCATGTGAAATGACAGGACAACACCTGGGCAATTTCTTTGCTCCTTTGTTGACAAGGGACTCCTGGGACTGTTGCAGATATAAAAATTAAAACATGCTTACAGATTACGGTGACCAGTCAAATACTTGGGACCCCCTTATAAATATGCTTTAGTTGGACAATCTCACTCAGACACTGTTTTCTGGGATGTTGATCACATGTGCAGATGAATTTCCAGGCCCCATGTCAAAGCACATAATAACGTTCACATGGGGGGTGTTCATTAATCCATGTTTTGAGTAATTCTTTGACATGGTTTCTCGATTCCCTGTGTCATTGCTTTTCACATGAAAAACCCCATTGCAGATTGGTCGGAATAGTAGCCAAATTCAAACTACTTCCTACTAAAAAGCAGCAACTGAAAGCATGGAATGTTATTGCAGCTGGTGGCCTCTTTCAACACAACTTATAAAAGAGTACAAAAGATGAACACATATAGAGCATTTAACATCATCAATATCATCTATACATTACTATCTGTCTTCTATTGTAAATTCATTGATTGTAATAAGAACTCTAGAGATCCAAACCAGGAACTACAATGGCGCAGGCCACACCACCCCAAGGTACCTCTACAAAATTTCTTGATAGTTTTAATGGGCTATACACATTTTCCAGTCAGACTTTAGCAAAAGAAATAACAATCAATCTGGGTGCACTGTCTGGACACCAATTTTAGGTGGAGAGAGAGAAATTCCAACATGTTTTGGTCTTTAAATAAAATCTCATGCGACTGAGCATGGGATGTTTCCATAAGTTCCTCCATAATGTCCTACCCACTTGAGTCCCTACTACAAAGCAAAAATTTCAACTTTTTGTCATAGGAATCGCACCCACAAAACATTATTTCTTAATCAATCATAGGAGTTGTAGATCAACAAGCAGAACATTCACCTGACAACATGATAACATTACATTACAGTTTTCCAATCTCCAATGTCTTCAAATAATATTCACAAGACGATAATGTTTCCTTGCCAACATTGAGTCCTCGAACAAAAGAAATAGGAGATTCATTCTTAATGAAACCCATGGATTCACAGCTGCTTCTAGATGCTAAGGGTTTTTAGCTCTCGCCATCATCCCATGGCATACTTCTGTGTCCAGCTGCGTGCAGTGGCTTCATACTTAGCCCGGTCAGTCTTGTACATGTGAGCTATTTCTGGTACAAGTGGATCATCAGGGTTGGGGTCCGTCAACAAAGAGCATATGGACAACAGCACCTAAAACAAAGGATGTTAGGTTGCAGCCCCATAGAGAATTAGGTAGATGTAAGTTTGGGTGTAATGGGCACAAGCTCCATATCCGAACCCAACCTAGGTAATTGTAAAGACGAGAAACAATCTAGGCCATGGGATAAACAACGATGTTTCATTATCATAACTTCCCTGAGAGGTATGAATGGTATTTTTTTCTGATGTATAAATCCCACACAATTGATGTGTTAATCTGGCAAGCATAGTGAGATATCATAGCCAGTGAATTTGATCATGCAAATTGATGTCAAGTGATGTGTTATTGCAGAAAAGACCTTATGCAACGCCAGTAGACCAACTATGGCTGTAGACCAAAAAATTAAAAAGGTGGGAATATTTCAATGAAACCTTAGAAATTGTTAACGCTGGGCTCCACTGTTCTTTAAGTATATCCAGACATATGCTTCCATTGCTGTTGATATTTGGGTGGAACACCTTAGTCCTAAATGCAACCTGAAAATATAGAAAAAGGTTACTAAGATTCTTGATTTCTAAAATAACAAATACAAGATAAACAAAATATTCAGACACATCAATAAAAACTACCACAACCTTCACACTATAAAAAATAAACAAAAATAAGTAAAGAGATCAAAGTGCCAAACCTATGATTCCCAGGAGAAAGCATAGTAGGATGTGCACTTCACATTCAAAATGCATAGTGTTGAAAACACATTCCCTTAGTGAAACACTACACTACCTACCATTTACATCAACATTCCTATTAACCCATCAGCATCAATCTCAGAAGTGACAACATTGGAATATCATTTTCTTTCTAAGTGTGGGGACTTGAGTATCTTATGTTTATTTTGTACCATAAAAAAGAGCAACGAATGATTAAATACAAGCACCGAACTTCTTATACATATGATTCCGCATTTTTTCCATTCATTTTACAAACAGATAGCACACGTACAATTGCATGGAAAATATCACATTCAAAATTTGTGCAGAAGATTCAACAGCTTTGCACAAGACAGATTATGTATTTAATAAGGCAAAACTAATAACATTCTGATCAAAATCAGCAAAATTTTAGTGGTCACCCAACAAGATTGTGCTCACTGAACTTCTTGGAATTAACGATACACCCACATTTCAGTTTTGACATATTGACACATTTTTCATAGGCTAAATTGCAATTTTCAAAACCACAGGATCTTTAAAAGTATTAACGGACCTTAGGCTATAACACTTGCAAATTAGAAAACAAAAGATTTACAAAACACCAAGGCACAAGGCTACGAAGTATATAGGCATAAAAATGAAGTATTTGAATGATTTGGCTATGTTCCAAGAAAGACAAAACCACTAACAAGGAGCAATCCTACAATACATTTACTGAAAAAGACACTGAAAACATTGATGACATTGCTAAAACAAATCATACATGTGAAAATGACAAATTTATAATCTGAATTTCACTAAAAATGGTGCCAATAGGCATTCTCGTAATGGTTTTACTATCTTCCATTCAGGAAACTATGTCATCTCCACTCTCTCCCTCCCTAACCTTTCCATTTCAAGGTTTGGGTATCTGATTCAACAAATTGGTCCCTGTTTTCTGGACTCTACATCCAGGATTCCAGCATTCAAGCCTACCACCACTGAGCAAGAGAATTTAAGGTAGCTTTTTTTTTTTTTTGGCATTGGGTGTCCAGGAACAGTGTCCCAACTAATCCCTGAGGTGCACAAGCCCTTGGTAAGAAATTTCCTGCAAGTGCACCTCGGGTAATTCAAGGGGAAAATCTCCCAGTCTGTTGACCCCTAGAGATTGTTTGCACCTAAGGGAATTTGAACCTTAGACGGGTGAGTATACCCCCAAGCCCAAGGCTTTTACCACTTTAGCCAACCCCTAGGGGCTTAAGGTAGCTTTCTTTGATTTACACTCTTTCATTTATGTTCTACAACATAGGAATCATGATGCACATATAGTATATAAAACTAAACAAAAACCACCTAGCAAATTTCCAAGCAGTAATGTCAAGGTTAGATTCTAAACCTTGCATCTTCATCAACCTAATTTTCCAGCTCCACCCAGAGATATATGAAATTCGAGTACTCCCACTCAAGTGGATCCCGATTTCTAAAAAACCCACAAATAATACAATAACCAGGACTACACTTAATAAAGAATTTGATCATTTACTTTTCTAAACTTCAATAGTATCTGTCTTAAAACCAATAAGAAGTAATATCCAGCTGTAAGAAATGGTTTCCACAGACACTTAGGGAAGAAAAAAAAGACTTCCCAAAAGAAGTTAACTATAAACTTCTGTTTCGCCAGAGGAATACAATTCATTAATCATCAAACCAGCTAAACAAAAACTCAAGGAAAAGAACTTTTCTGCAAAGACCGCGCAATAAACTCGAATAAGCTTAACAAAAAGCACAGGATCGTGTCCTCCTTAATATCCATAATTCAATTTTGAAGCCACGATACCATATGCCATATGCTGAAATGGACATAGAATTAGGGCAAACGAATGCAATGAACCATCGGGAAAACTTTAAATGTAGAAAAATATTACCTTTGGGGGCTTAAATGGATAATCAGGGGGGAAATGAATAGAAACTAGAAATACACCTCCTGCATAAGGGCTATCAGCAGGTCCCATGATGGTAGCTTGCCAATGGAACATGTCCTCAGCCACAGGACCTACAGAAAAAATTAAAATCTAAAAACCATGCTCCAAGTTAATCACACAAGCTGCAATTTCTCGGCAACAAATCTACCATTTTTACGAGGTGAGGAACTCCTAAACCAAGAAATGAATCAAAGGGAAATTTAGCCAAAGCACAAATACAGTATTGTATCTACACCCACGATTAATACCCAAAACATCAGAGAACTTGAGCAGCCAACCCAGCCGAAAAAATACAGAGCAACAAGACAAGCTAAAGATAAAGTTTATTGCTTTCGTTTCGGAGTCAAAGAGTTTAACAAAGAAAATGGATTCAGAACAGAAGAGAGGCAAAGGTGTATATATACCAGCGCTGCAAGAGGTAGGAGGATCTTTCTGCAAATCCTTGAGCTCCTTCAAGATCCGTTTCGATGCCATACTCTAAAAAACACCCACAAACAAAACAAGGAAACCAAATCAGCAACAGATCAGAAGCACCCAGAACACAAAGTTTTGATTTTGATTCACAGATCAGTCGAACAAAATCACATACATCTCTTACCTGAAAAGGGAAAGCACCAAAGGTTTGAACTTTCTCAAGGAAATTGACAAAATAAATCAATTATTTGCAGATGGTATAAGGGAGCAACAAGATTCGAAAGGGGAGATGGTGATTAGTCTTATAGAGCCACGGACACAGAGCGAAAAGAGCTGGTTCTAGAATTTTCTGTCCTTTAAAAATAAAATTGAAAAACAAAATTAATTGGCGTAGGATCAACGCCGTTATTACTTATTACCACGCTTTATTTATTTATTTATTTTAATTGCAAAATCACTAGTGGACAACAATTTTCCCGGTCCAAAGGCACTTGCCCTCCGCCGCCCTTTTTTCAATCCCATCCCCATGGTTTTTAGCTTTTCCCAGATGCCTCCCCTTATTTCTTTCCTATTCCATCTCCGCCCATCTATTGTGCATATATATGCTTTAGGCATCCATATTTTTGGCAAGCTGTGAATCTTTTCATCCCAAGTGTTTGTCTTAACCGATAAGGCCTCGTATCAGGCAAATTGGGGTATTTGGAAGGTAATGATTTTTTATTTTTTTTTTAAATTCTTCTAATTAATCACTATTCACCGCCTTACATCTCACACTTTATGAAAAATACCTTATGTTTTATGAAAAATTATAAGGGTAGAGTATAGGGTGTGAGAGTGAATAGTACATCATTCTTTTTTTTTTTTTTAATAAAAATGTTTGGTTAAATGTGTAGAAACTTTTTAGAGAGACGAATTTTTGGGTTTCATGAAAGTGGTAATTCTATAGAAAATATTTTTTGGTTAAAAATGTTTGCAGATATATTTTTATTAGAGTTCTAAATAAAATGATGTAATATACTAACAATATGTTTAAATTTTTGCGATTTTTTTTTTAATTTTATAAAGTTTATTGCAATTTTTTCTTATAGAAATCGAGATAAAATGTCTTGATGATATTATTTTTAAAACAAATTTTGAAAATATTTTCAAAGATTTCTCTTCACAAACGTAACCTAACCATTGGAAAAGAAGAAATAGTGCAGAATCTGCATATTGCCATGGCCTGTATGGCCAAGGTGCTTTGCAGTCACACTACTGGCGATCTAGCAGGGACCAGGTCGTCTGAGATGTTTGAAGAAATCTAGGCATCCAGCTATCAGACAAGTGGGGTTGTCTTTTGAACAGACCAAATCCAAGGATTCCAATCATCCAATGTGCAGACTTCCTGGTTGTATTTGGAGAGGGCTTTCATAAGAATTTTTCTTTACTATATTTCAGATAATTTAGAAGAAAAATCTTTAAATTTAATAGTCTTTATAAATTATTTACACTTAAAAGTAAATAAATCTTTAATACGAGTAAAACATACTCCAAATCTAAAGCCTTGCCAACCCCAAACTTGCTTGATACTTTGAAAGCAATATTGAACATTTTATTTGTCTAACTTTCCTCGATATCGGATTCTTCTATTATTTAATGGAAAAAGTGCCCACCAAATGTGACCGCTCTATTTGATTGCTTAGATTTTTTTAACGGTTTTGAATTTTTGAGATTCTTTTGAAATTATAGTTGATTTTATCGCAAAATACTCTGTCTAATGAAAAAATGATGAAAATTATTTTATAAATTAGTGTAATTTTATATTAGGTTATAAATATATTTTATTATAATTTAAATTTAACATACCACATGGGTTTATAAATTTTATTGTTTTAATTTTCTTTGTACATCTAGTATCCAACTTAAGATCTAAAGATACATACAAAATTGATAATTGGTTGATACAAGGTAATAATATCCATATTAGCCAATTAAAAGTTGACACGTGATATACCACTACCACGTGTCAATCTTGTTGTTAATTTTCTAACAGCTAACTAACAAATGTACTGAATTACAAATTCTCTAAAACTTAAAATTTAAATTTTATAAAAATTTAAATTTAAAATGTCGAATTACGTAATAATTCAGTACCGATTTACCCCCAAAAAAAAAAAAAAAAGGCCACAAATGGAAACATACACGCACTACCGACTACCGAGAGTCAGACATGGAGGCCGAGGAGGTTTTTATTTTACTTGGGAAAACCTCACTGCGTTCAAATAAAATGTCTCAACGTTGCTGCTTCCTGCAAGCAAACTGGAGCCAAGGTTTAGGCAATCATGGAGTCGGCACATTTGAGCCCTTGGATTTGTTTTCTTCAGAAGATGGCCGGTTCTCCGAGTCCGATAGCCGGATTTCTTCAATCATTCTAACAACTTCATCCATGCTGGGTCGCAAGTCAGGCACCTTTGCCACACAGGCCATGGCAATCTGCAACATCTGCACCATTTCTTCTTCGATGTTTTGAAACCTCATCAACTCAACGTCAAAGACCTCCGCTGTCCATTCCTCCCTAACAACAGACTGGACCCACCTCGGAAGATCAACCAAGTCGTCACGCCCTGGCGATTGGAGTGGAGCTTTTCCGGTTAGCATCTCAAGGAGGAGAACACCGAAGCCGTACACGTCTGATTTATGGGTGTGCTTTCTGGATTCGATCACCTCTGGAGCACGATAGCCGGTACCCCGGGAAGGAGTGGCGGGAACATTCATAAGAGGGGTTAAACCGTAATCGGAAATGCGTCCTTCGAAGTCTTGGTTGAGGAGGACATTTGTAGACTTGATATTTCCATGAGAGAACTTCGGACCACCTGCAGAATGGAGGTGGGCAATTCCCCTTGCAATTCCAAGAGAGATCTTCACTCTGGCATCCCAGTCCAATGGAGTTCGTCCAGCGTCCCTGTTTCCTGTCATCAAATTTATATGTCCCAAGCAAACCTGGCTATCAGTCTAACAGACAACAACCTCACCATATATTCATGATTTTCTACTCTCACAATGCTATTGTTTCCCGTAAGTGAACTTTATCGACCATGATGTTCTTCTTTATTTTAGTTACATGTTTCCAATGGGAGTTGTAACTTGTGATCAAAGAGAAGTAACACTATAGAGGAAGAACTAGCCCAACTGCACAGGAAAGAAGATTCTTTTGGAAATGCAGCAGTTATAATTCCATGATTTCACAAATGGCATATTAAAAATCATTAATCATAATATTTGGAACAAGATAAAGTCTTAAAAACACCCCAAAGCTGAAAGAAATAAAGAGGGGGATATCCATACCGTGCACTAGTGTATATAAGCTGCCACCAGGGACATGGTCATAGACAAGGAGCTTCTCATCTTTCGAGTAGTAATAAGCTCGGAGTGGCAGAATATTTGGGTGCTGTCCAACCCTACCCACAATTTCCAGTTGCTGTTCAAACTCCCTCTTCCCTACCACTACTTCCTTCAACCTTTTCACTACTACCGTTGTTGCCTCCTCCAAAACAGCCTTATATGCTGTGCCGTAACTACCTTTTCCCAGCACTTCAGCTGAAGCCCTCAATAGATCTTCAAGATCAAAATTATAAGAACAACCTTCAAAGAAAACAAGCTTGTTTTTTTCAGGTTCCTGTATCCCACTGCCAAACTCTTCTTTGGGCTTCTCACTCCTCCCACCACTTGAAACTTTTCCTTTTGATACACCAGTACCTTCACTACCTTTTTTCTTCAGACAGCAGAGAACAATAACTAGAGCTGACAGAAACAGCAACACAAATCCTCCGACTGCAATTGCAATTATGGCTCCCATTGACAGTTTCCTCTTGGAACTTTGATATGAATGAACCAATGGTATTGAAGACAAGGTAGGAGCTGGAGAAGGTGCTGGGAAGATGGAGCAAGCTATTAGAGGTAGTCCGCATAAGTGAGAGTTTCCTAAGAAGGATGAATTTGGAAATTTTTGAAGGGAAGATGGAACAGAGCCATTAAGATGGTTGAAGCTTATGTTCAAATGCTTGAGTTTAGGGAGATCAAGTTCTGGTATGGATCCAGAAAGGCTATTGTTTTGGAGGATCAAACCAGTAAGTTGCGTTAAATTTTGTATTGTTTGTGGAATGCTTCCAGAAAAGGAATTAAATGACAGATCCAGTACATTGAGTTGAAGGGAAAAGGAGGTAGGAATGTCATCTGAGAAATTATTATGTTGCAGGTAGAGGTAATGCAGTGAAGGGAGGGAGGTAATCTCAGAGGAAAGATTACCGGTGAGAAGGTTAGATCGAAGACTCAGAATCTTGAGAGCATCAAGCTTACCAAGGGTATTTGGTGGGATATGGCCCACAAGTCCAACCCCAGGAAGCCGGAGGGCACGAATACGGGTGCCATCTGGCGTGCAAGTGACACCAAACCAAGATTTGCAGACAGAGGTGGTAGGGTTCCAGTTGAGGTTGCGTCGATGGGGAACAGCAGCAGCAAAGTCAAGAAGTGCTTGCTTATCTGAGTTCAGGTCAGCAATGGCCGGGGGTAGAAGAGTGATAAGGATGAAAAGATAAGTAAGTGCTGAAGTACAGCACATCCTCATAGGCAGTTTTTTGGCAAAGGATTGCTGAAAGGGATGATTAATACAAATACGTAACTTGGGCAGACGTTGATGATTCCGTGGTTCTGCAAAAGAGCAACAAAACAAGATTAGGCAACCAGCCAAAAAACAAAAAGGGAGAAACCTTGTTCCCACCCAAGCATGAAATTAACTTTTGCAGATAGTACTGCAAAGTTCACAATTGAAAGGGTAAACTGAGCATATATCATGCATTAATGGAATTGCAGAAAACAAAAGGAAAGGGGGAGGGGGAGGAAATAACTACTGCAACCTCTAATAAAGATGATCTACTCACTCTCTATTTGCGAAATGCAAATCTGCCGAGAAGGATAAAGAAGAATCCCACTTCAATCTTATTATATTCCTGAAAACTTTTTGGCTCTGCCTGTGTCTTTTTCATAACACCCAGATATGCTTAGAGATCAAAGAAAATCTATTTTACATAAAGACCTTGATATGGTTCTGTGTCATTTAAGAGCCAGGAGAACTGAGCCTAGAGGTTAACAGTAGCTCTAATCCACAGCAGAAAGGCAGACTCGATTTTTTTATACAATGTTAAAATAATGACAACCATAACTTGCCTTTGAACAATGGGCACTTAAGCGAGGTACATACGACCATTGAAGAGCTCATGGAGCTTGGAACAATCCTACTAGAAAAATTATCAATTCGGAATCTTCTCAAATTTCCCACAAGGAAATGTGGGAAATTTTAATACCATAGCAATCCGTTTCTTCTTTTCTCTACATCCAACAACCCAAAACGAAAGTTTAAAAGCAATTGCAAAAAGTAACCAACACCAAAAAGCAGCAAGAAAAGACATTTTAGTGATTAAAGCAAAGGAACCTTTTCCCATAGGATTCCAATATCAGTCTAAAATAAGGGGGAAAAAAAGAGTTATTCTAAATTACCATCTCACCGCAGACTAGGATGAGAAACAAAGAGATGACAAGGCACATAAAACTAGTGTTTGTCCAGTGTATAGTACAAACAGCAAATTCATATTCTACATTTTCAAACTTGACCAAACAAATTTATCAGAAAGTTGGGGAAAAAGTTTTGAAGCAATTCTAGATTATGGATAGTTGGATTCGTTCAACAACCAAGGTTTCGTCAAAGAAAACTAGTTTGTCAAACTTACAGACAAAAACCAACCAACTTGAAACATAATGCAATAAGAAACACAGGTGTTCTCAAACAACATTCGACTAAAATCAACAATGTGAACCGAGAAGAGGCTTCAGAGAAGACGATCGCACGAGATAATAAAAGCGCCCGCCGAATGAGAGCATCGACATGTACAGATGAAGGAATATCCAGATAACGTGAGGGATTCACAACCATTATCCAGATCTAGAAAAAGCTAATCGGGGCGGAAATGCATGTAGCAATAATATTCATTGACTAGCCAACAAAACTGGCCAAAGCCAAAAAGAAGCGAACCTGAAAACTGGCGTAGAAGCAGAGAAGTTGACTAGCTTTTCATCCCATGAAGGTTTCGAGAGTTGCAGAGCTCAGAAGCTGCTGTTCGAGGTCCAAAGAGACCCAACACTGATGGCGGCATTTGGGCAAGAGTCGATCGGTGTTTCAGTTTCAGCTTCAGCGTCAGTCTCAGCTATCAGATCCAATTAGCCGGAACACTCATTTGGGTTGCCTCGGCTACACACAAAAGTAACTCAAACAGCTCATGGAAGTTCAGGACTTGGTCCGATACCCGCGTAAGCATTCTGAATTTCTGCAGCAACCGTTTCGAAAGGAAGAAAAAATTCTTTTTCAAAGTAAATATTCCGAGTACTTTTTTGAAAGGAGATAAATGCATAAAAGGAGGAAAAGGTAAAGAAATGACGAAGAGTAAAGACGAATAAAGGAGGATAGAGAGAGAAAAAGAGAAGGAGGGAGGGATCCTGGCAGGTTGCAGAGTAGAGAGCAACAACAAAGGCACTTAATTGTATGATATTTGAGCTTGAGCTTAACGCAGATGGACAAAACAGAAGGCTGTTGCGGTTTCGACGTTCTCATTTCGTCCTCGGACACTATATCATTACGATTATCGATTACTTTACATTCGAGTATATCAAGTATCGAGTACTACGCAATACTAACATCAACTACTATTTACTTTTATACTCCAATTTATAGTTTTTTTATATGACGTAAATGTGTTTTTTATAGGGTACGAGAGTATTTTTTATAGAGTGTGTGAGTGTTTTTCATAAACTGTAGAGTGGTAAATAGTGACTGATAGAAGAATTTTTCTTTTAAAATTGTATAAATTATTTTTCATAAAATTAGATATAATATTAAATATTTATCATTTTATTCTTAATTACATTCCAGAAAGTTTAGCTTAATACATCCCGAATTGTAAATCTTTTTTTTTTTTGTTGTAAAACAACAATATAAATGAAAGTGAAAACATATATAAAGATAAAATGCCGATTATATATATATATATATATATATATATAATTAAAACAATTTATGAAAATGTCATACGCATTTAGATACAATATAGTACATGAAATTGACATGATATGGAGGGACGTAGCTTCAAATACATATAATTGACCCTTCAAAAGAAAACTAAATTCAAACATTTACATCAGTAAACTTTACACCACTCTACCTCACCAAGATAATGATTTGATTGATTTCTTCTTTTTTTTTTTTTTTGGGTGAGGTTGGTGAGTGGTGAGAGGGTCCAATAAACAGGAGGCCAACCAACAGCAAATGCAATCATTTTTTCAAGAGCTTTCGAAGACCAAAAGGAAGAATTTTGAAAGGGAGCAGGCAAATAATCCACACAAAAATGAGTGTTTTTGATCAATCATAATCGAGAGAGCGAGAGAAAACAAGAGATAATCGAGGTAAATCAAATCAAAATATATCACATGAATGGTACGTGGTGTAAAAATATTTAAATATGACTACTCTTCCTATATATCGTATCAAAATAAATGTTTTTGAAAGTAATTATATTTGATATTATTAAAAAAATTATAAGCACAACTATAATTATTAAAAGCTCACTTTGCATTTATCTCTTTTAAAACTTGGAGCTTGAATTTGTTTAAAAAAGGTTGAGAAGATCTTTCTCCTATCTCATCTAAAATGTCATCGACATTTCATCATTCTTTGATGGTAACCCAAGAGATGGTTTGTTGATAAATTCATAATACTAGCACAAGAGTTTAAATCTCAAATTGTATTTTGATCTTCAACAATTTGATCGGATATTTTGATCCTCTCTTCTACTTTTCTTATGTTTATAATTTATATGTTAGTGATCATGACTCATGATTGTTGATGCAATTTTTTGACGTGGTCGGAGCTCAATAATACGGTCAAATGGCCCATGACAATAGTTTGGACGTTAATACGGTGCTTGGATGCTCATCCGTGAAGTAAATAATAAATAAAGCACATAAAATATAAACAAAGAGAGACAAACATTCATGTAGTGAAATTCACTATATATGGTGATTGTACACTTTCTCATAGTCTGACCCAACTTTCAATACAATGGATAAAGTATGATTGAAAAGAAGTTGAAGATGTTGTTAGAGATCTAGAAAGAAAGAGTCATAAGATAGTGTAAAGATGTGGTTTCTTAGAGAATTATAGATGACCGCCTCTTCACTCTCCTTCATCTGATTTAGATATAGAATTGTATCTCTTGGAGAGAGGTGCATAAGTTCTCTCTTTGACTCAGGAGGGCGTTCCACCACTTTAATTGAGCGAATGTGATTTTCCAAAATAAGGTAGCTATAGCAATGGAAGTCAATAATATGCTGCTACCAAAGATGCAACTGAGGACAATATAGGGTTCCAAACCTCTCGCCATGAGCCACTCGGGTGAGTTATCAAGGGATAGGAGTGCCCACCCCCTCTCAACCGTACAACCCTTCCCCTCGCTCTACCCACCTTGTTCAATGCCCAAACATGGATATGACTACCTACACCTTTCTTCTCCACCTTTAGCTCATCTTTATAGCCTGAAACCTTGGAGTAGTGGTCTACTCCTTTTATAAGGTAGTCTTGTTTCTTTTTTGAGTAGCTGAGTCATACTTACTTTATGTCATTTTCATCTTTTTGTATGTTAGTCAATCTCTTTCATCTTAATCTCTTCCTTTCTTTTATTCTTGACAATGTGTTGGACTTTAGTTCATTTTATATCAAACATAAAGAAATGTAACAAAATTTTTTCAGCAGAAAAAGGAACTAATAATTACTTGTCTAGCTTGTTAAAGTAATTTTAATAATCAAGGTTATAAATTTTGAACTCTTGAACTTTCTCTTCAAGTTCAATAACCTATATGAATCTATCAATTACAAAATTAAAAATGCATGGATTAATAATAGAAGTAAACATGGGTTGGATACTGATCTTAACAAATTTTATTACAAATTAGTTCAGATTTAATCCTAAATTATGGAAGAGAAGAGGAGTGATTTGAGGTGGATGAACAAAAACAAAGCTCAATAAGTCACAAATTCTTCCAAAATTACATAACCCTGAGTTTGCAACAAACCTTAATTCAACTACTCATCTTTTTTAATTACCCAAACTACCACATGCATGTTCTGAATGCTCTTGTACCCAAGCCAACTGAAAAACTTCATAGACAACTGCCTCAAATTGCAAATCATCGAGAAGAGATCGGACCATTGTCTCAATTTCATTTAATTTTGTATCTTTTAAAATAGGCCTAAGGGCCATAGAGTCGTGCATTCTCCTCCATGGCGTTCTTGAGATTATAATTTATTACAATATATTTGTAATTTTTCTATTATGTTTGTTTATGTCCTAAATGATGATATGGAGGTAGTGTAAGTAAAAATCTTTAATCAATGGATATTATCGACAAATAGAAGTAAGTTTTGTTCATTAACATTTCTGAAAATATTTTTTCATAGATAGATTAGTAGTTAAACCAATTCTCATTCAAGATTTAGGATTCATTCATTTGACCTTATGCTAAAGTCATTTTTACAATAAAGATAGCTAGAATCAGACTATATCGTAATCATGTCGTTATTGATATTTCTCATTATCTTGACTATTTTTAAAACATTAGAAGTAGATGAATAAGGAAGTAAGAGAAATGATATTTATCGCGTACTTCCTTTGAAAAAAAATATGTAAATCTAAGACTCACATAAAAAATTATATTTTTAATGGTGGACCTCACTTTTTTTCAAAGGAAGTGCGTAATGCTTGCACACTCTAGGATTATATCTAGTAGCATTACTCATCCTTGAAAAAAAAAACAAAAAATGAAAAATGAAAAAGAAAAGAAAAGAAAAGAAAATGAATAGTACCCTTCAAACCAAATGAGGGAGGAAAAAAAACCATTCTACCTTGAAACACACTCTTATATAATGTAATTAATCACATGTGCAACTTCATCAAAATAAGGCCGGTTTTTGGATTTCATCCTTGAGGAGTAAACCTCGAATACACGATCTCACCCATCAGAATCATTAATCAATTAAAATCGAATTCAAAGTATCTTAATCTAAGAACTATTAATCTCGAACCCTTATTTTGATTATAATTAGGCTCAGCTACAACCTAGCTTATTAATATTCATGCTAAAAGCTAAAACCCTGCAATCAAGCTAGCTTAAGATCCTGCAATCAAGCTAGCTTAAGATGCTAGCTTAAGATAGAACTACCATATCCCAACCATGATCGGGAAGTTCTATCCATCATCATCATGATGTCCCAACTTTCGTGAAGAAATTTCATGATGACCATTGATCATGTAGGACGTCTAAAGTTAGCTATGGCTTAAGCCACCGCCAGATCTCCTTAAATAATGCTTTCTAAAGAGAAATATTATTATCCCGTTTCAGTTATACCGCTCATTTTAATCCATTGATGTTGTTGTGTCACATGATTTATTAAAAAAAATTATAAATACAAACATAAAAGGGTAAAAGGAAACTAGAATTTCAGTATTTATATTTTTTATGTTTTTGGAGTCGTTTTATTTTAAATATATATATATTTTTATTTTTTAATAAGATATGTGGCACTAGTACCATGTGGTGCCACGTCAATAGGGCAAAGTAAGCAATATAACTTAGATGACATAGTAGCAATACTCATGATTAAATTGCAAAACCCAGACAAAATGGCACAACACTTGCATGCAAAGATTGCACTTAATTATTAGTTTCATATATTGACATGATTTTTACACCCCTATGTTGTGTTTGGATGTATGATTAGGGAAGAGAATTTGGATTTGGGTTTTTATAATCCAAATCTACTGTTTGGATCATATATTAAAATTTAGATTTCTATTTGCATCAAAATTAAATAAGCTAGATTTTACTCTTTTTAAAATCAAGATTGATTTGAAATCTAAATCTAAATCCAAATCTAAGTTTTTCTATCCAAACATGATAATTTTGGTTATCCACTTAAAAGTTACGATGAAATCTATTGATATTAATGCAACACACTGAAGAAATCACTACTTGTTACTAATATTTGCAAGTAAAGTAGTATTACATGTACTTATAATTTTACGTATAATTCTCATTTTATCAATTTTCTTTTTAAATTCAAAGTTTGAATTTCACATTTTAATAACTGACACGTAAGAACGTATTATTTTATAAGTACAAATGACATTTTCATTGCAAGTAAAGACAATATGTCGACCATATACAAATATATTTATACTTAAAAAATATTATTTATACTTATAATTTTACTTACATAATCACACGTACTGATGTGTCAGCTATTGAAAATGGTAAAAATTTTAAAATTTTAAAATTTGAAATTGAAAATCTAAATTAAAAAAGAAAACACTGATAAAATAAGGCTGTTAATCATTATGTATAATATTGCGTATAAAATTGTGCATACGTGTAGCACTACTCTATATATATATTTTGACATTTATAACGAGGCTTGCTAAAATAGGACATGTATTTTCAAAAACTTGTTCTACCCATTGTATAAAAACTTGATCAAATTATTAATTTTTAAAGAGAGTATGATGAAAACTGTGCCAATAATTAAAAGAAAGAATAATTAAGGAAGCTACGATATTAAAGCACAACAAGGGTTAGACTAGGGCATGCATGTGAGCCGAATATTTGTTCTTTGTTCTATCTCATCCATCATGAGATCAGACAAATGTTCCTTTCTGTTTTCTTGTTTTTTTTTTAATATTGGTCCTACAGAGAATCTTATTTTCTTCTACCTTTGCATGCAGCGAAGCAGAATGTATAGAAGAGATCAATGAGATCATCAAAGATGCACTACAAGAAAAATAGACTTTTGTGACCAATTTATTCTAACTAAAGGATTATTCGTAACTAATTTTAGTTACAAATAGTCATTTCGCTGGAATTAACTAGTCACAAATAAACAGTTTTCTTGTAGTGACGATTGAGTATCGATAAACATCTCATAGAGTGTAGGTTAGAGATCGAAGTCTCACTTGTACAATAATTTCATAAAAAAATATCATATTTACAAAAAGATCCCATAAAAATAAAGGACTCTTATACGAAAACCGAAAGGTTTTTATAGTTTTTTTTTAATTACTTAGAATTTTTCAAAAGTAAATTCATAAACTGACATAGTTTCATATGATACATTATATATATCTACTTTACAATAAAAAATATTATAATAATCTTATGTACTATATTAAGTCATGTCAGTTTGTGAATTTATTTTTATGAAATTTCTTTATAATTAAGGTATTTTTTATAATTTTATTAAAGTAATCTCAAATTCGAGGTAGTTCCATTATTATTAGTATTACATGCGTGTAAGATGGAAGACAAATAAAATAGCCTCGGGTATCCTCAATGGAATATTTGCAATCCTTTCAAAAAGGAAAGAGAATAATTTATTTCGATTTTGAAGTCAATGCAATTCTTTATGATGTTAAACCACGTAAAAGTTTTTAATTAGCGAATGGATGTCAATACCTAAGACCACGTGAAACGGTCTAGCTCGGAATTCGAGTAGGATGAATGAAGAATGAGTCCGGCTATACATCAGTCGGTACTGTCCGCACACTTTTAAGAATTTTTTTTTTTTTAACTCAACACAGTATGTTGAAGATGTAGGCTGGTATTTTTAATTTCTCATAAAGAATAAAGTTAGACATAATTGAATTTGTAAATTGTATGCATTTACTTTTTTTTAAAAAAACGAGTTTATTATTTAAAAAAATAATTTTTTTATTTAAATATCAAACTTATTCATTTTTTTGTAAAGAGAGGTTTTTTACATATATAACTTTTTTAAAGCTTTTATTCATTTATTTCTACAGTTCTACTTATAAGCCGATTTGTAAGACATGCAAGACTAATTTGTAGAGATTAAAATTTTATTTTATTTTTATTTTTATAAATCAAGTCTTATCATGTCAACGACATAAAATATATGTTTTACACATCGACTTCAAAATAAAACTTTTTTAAAAAATAATCCGTGAACATTTAAAATATGTAAATTTCATACAACTCATTAGAAAAAAATAAAATCCACAATAAAAGAGTTTGTTTATGATGATTATAATTTTTTTTTAAATTACACAAGATTTGTATACCTTAGTTTTGTATCAATCACTATTTACCTACCAGTTTGCGGCTCCTAATTCTCCTAAAACAGTGAAATTTGATTTTTTGTTTTCAATGACGTGCCTAATTAAATTTTGGTTAAGTAACTCAAAAGTGATTTGTATTAGAGTAGTTAAAACTTCAAAACTCTACTTTTGAGCTACAGTAAATCCATCTCTTTTTTCAAATTTGGCTAACTACTATTCATCTTCAAAATAATATTCTACTCTAAAATATTCTCCATGACAACTATTGGATAATTATGTTGATGAAAAAAATAATTGGGAAACAATAATTTTAAGTAGATATTAAATTATTAATTAATATATAGAATGTATTTGTAAAATATATATAAAATATTTAATATTATATTATTATTTTAAATTTTGAATGAATAATTCAATATAAATTAATCTCTTCAATAATTTTGATTTTAGCCAAAACTCCAAATTTAGGTTAATTTTTGAACTTGGCAATGATTCTCATGCATGCATTTTGGATTATTACTTGCTTATGGCTTTTAGAATCCTTGTGGATAAAGGCAAAATCACAGGACCACGTGGTAGGGTCCTATGACTTTGAACCCTGGGGTCCATTTACTGCATTTTGTAGCATCAATGATAAGTGAAGGGCATGAATTCACAGCACTCATGGGGCATCGTTACGACCTTTTTACTTCTTTACAATATTATATAATGGGCATGGAGTGGAGAACCTTCGTATAACACGAAAGGAAGAAATATTTTATTTATAAGTTGAGAATAATATATTTAATAAAGTCGTGTTTACACAGCATAATTTAATTTAAAAGAAAAATTTTACTATTTAAACAATGTGAATGATATGCTCTACATGCAAGTTTAAAAATAGAATAACTAAAAAAGAAAAGGTTATAAAAATGTCGTGCATTCTCGGGAAATGCATGCTGTTATAGGAATGAAAATAACTTAAAAAAAAAAAAAGAGTTAGTCACTACTATTCACAAATGTTGAGAAATAATCTCATATTGTCTGTGGATAAGATCTTGGATACATTTATAAAGAATGATTAATCCTCTCTTGTAGTACCGGTTTTATGAGAGGAGTTAGGCTCATGAATTTTTTCATGGTATCAGAGCAGATGTCCTGAGTTCGAACCATGACTCTACATTCTCTTAATTTAATTAAATATTCTATGTATTAGTCCTATTCATTGAGGAATAGATTGGTCCACACATGAGGGAGAGTGTTAAGAATATAATACAAATAATAAAATCTACATTTTCCTATCAGTTTAAGCTTTTGGGACAAGTAGTAATTTCACATGGTATCAGAGCCTGCTACAGGACGAATGGGGGCCCACACTACTTATCTCGTGACAAGGACCAGAAAAAAAACTAGCTTGCAAGGTTTTGGGTATGTTTATAAGGAATGAATAATTATCTCTTGTAGAACTGATTTTATGAGATGAGTTAGGTCTATTAATTTCTTCAACAAATTATTCACTATTTTTATACTACTATTCATTATTTTTTTATTACTATTTACAAATTATCTGAGATTACTTTAATATCCAAACGTAACTTAATTTCATAATCGATAAGGAATACCATATCAATATAGTGGCATGGAAATGAAAGAAGAGTAGGAATATATAACTTAACTCGAACAAATGAAACGAAGTAATGAAATAAAGAAAGGTAAGAGGTACATGGAAGGAGATGGGTAATATAACAGGAAACAAGAAAGATGAAAGCAACTACCCTCAAGTTTCAATCATTGATTGTGTGGAATTCAATGCCCATCTTAATGAATCTCTCTTGTTTTTGGTTGGTCCTGAGAATCTTCCAATTCCTTACTTACATTCTCGCCTTTTCTGATAGCAACATCTTTCCTGCATGTATTCAAGTTTCTGGGAGACTCTAGGGCAGACCAAGAGAATACTATATTTACTCACAATCGTGCGGAGATGGTCCTCGGAGTTGGTGCACCGCTTTTCTTGGTGGTTAGAAACCGACACTTCATAAATCATTTAACATATGACATATCGGCTGGTATGATTGAAAATCACAAAATTTCAATTCCAGCTTCAAGTAATTGAGGATGGGAGCGAGAGGGTTTCATGTGTTCTTCAGCACCACTTTGCCCCCATATCACTCGGTTGTGATTAATTT
The DNA here is from genome assembly GCA_022457165.1 of Juglans mandshurica. Classification (NCBI taxonomy): domain Eukaryota; kingdom Viridiplantae; phylum Streptophyta; class Magnoliopsida; order Fagales; family Juglandaceae; genus Juglans; species Juglans mandshurica. The sequence goes on from CM039633.1 coordinate 16,742,509, forward strand.
ATGAATGTGATACAAGATGAGATTGCTTTTTGGATCAATGATTTTAAGAGAAACAACATACCTGAGATTAGATTCACATTATTAGCATCTGTCTATTTCTGCTGCATGATAACATAAAGCAAATATTTTTAATAAAAGATCAATTCATTGAAGAGAAATGATATTTACAGTCGTGGAGTGCGTAAGCACTCTGCAATATTTTTTTAAAAAAAAATAGTAAATATGAGACCCACATACAAAATTAATTTTTTAATAGGAAACATCAGTCTTATCCAAAAGGTTTACGCAACGCTTGTGCACTCCACGACTGTATGTAGCATTATTCTTGACATAAGCAGACAGTGCTACAAACCTCACTATTATCTAACTTTCATCCTACTTTTTTTAGAAATTAAAATGTTGAAAAACAGTAACATCTCGATCTCGTGGGAAAAGAGTGGGATGGTCACGTAGTTTAGAGAATTTTCCTACAAGTACTTTCCAAACAAAAATTAGGACATCATACTTGCACCATGCTACGAGTGTATAAAATATTCTTTGCACTTATATTTAAGACATAAACACACAACACAATCAAAGCATATCTTCATTGCGCTTGTTGAGCCTTTGATATCAATTTTTTTTTTCAGTTACAAGAATTGATATGGTGCAAAGAGAGAAAAATGCAAGCCAATGTCATCGTATAGAGATCTGCAAGACTGCAACAATCAGGAGGCTTTCTCGTTGGTTACCATTTTTTATAAACGTTATTTTGTGGCAGCATACGAGTTCTGAAATCAAATCACTTGAAATCATGCATCAACCAGAATAATTTGTGGGAAATTCCCCAAGAACGTATCCAATGTAAACTAATTTAGACCAGTATCCACGTAGGTTGAATCAAGTGAACCTAAAAGATCCACATCGTAGACTGCCCTTCGATGCCTGACAGGACATTCCAAAAGTAAAAATACTTCAGCAACACATGGCTCTAAAATTGTTCAAATAAGGTTATAAAAACATGTAACTAGTTTGGCACATATGATACTTGGAATTCCTTTGAGAAATGACACATCATCTTGAAAAAGGAACAACTGAACTTTTGAATGAGTTTTCAATCTCTCATTCATCATCATTTATAAAACTCAAAGTCAGTATCAGGCTTCTTCACATTGGTTCGGTACCCCTTCTCGAAGTCCTTAGGAAGTATGACATATCTGTTTTTGCGAACTGCATGCATTCCAGCCTCTTGACAAATAGCTGCAATCTGTGGACAGCCAGCAATCATTTAGTATAAAGAGAAGAAAAGTAAGTTTATTATTACAGCAACCACAATTCATTTCCTAAATTGGAATATAATCGCTTCATGTCCTGAAAGAATCTGTTAGGATTTCATAAAAAAATTAATAACACGGGATAATGCAAATCACACCATGTCCAGAAAGACCCCCAATATAATTAAATATTATGTGAGACGAGATCAGAAAAAGGGAAACTAACAAACCTCAGCAGCACTAATTTTGTCTGGACGAGAAACATAGTCCTCCAAGTCTACTTCATCACCGAGGTTCATTTTAGCAGTGCAAACCTATAAAAACACGAAACAGCTTATAATGAATTTAAATAGCCAAGAATAATAAATATGAGTGAATAAGAAGAATTAGCGAGGATAAATGATAATCTTTTCACTAAGAAGCCATTTTAAACATGGGTTGTTTTTATTTTTTTACTTTTATTTTGGTGTCGGGTGGAGTTTGTTTTTCTACATGCATCAGAGAAGACACGGAATTACTATACATCAAAAGAGACATTAGTAACATTCTAACTGCAATGTGTACAAGAAACATTACAACTACAAATGCGCACAAGACTTACCTGAAATACAAGCCTCTTTTGTCGTCTATCAGGCAAAGGGAATTCAATTTTTCGGTCAAGCCTTCCTGGACGTAGAAGTGCAGGGTCCAAGGTATCTGCTCTATTAGTTGCCATGATAACCTTAACATTGACAGTCTGATCAAACCCATCCATCTACAACCAAAAGTCATAAAACCAAAACATATGAAGCCAAGGTTACCATCTAGAGACACTTCCTCACTAGACCCAAAACAATGGTATGAATATTTTTTATTTATTTTTTATGGGGACCTGCCTCACGGCAGAGCCCTTAGGACTCACCCATGGAACCTAAACCCCTGGGGAGACTAGCACAACAAGCCACCGCCATGGCCTCACACTTAAATCGCAGTTTGATCCCAATGGGAATTGAACCTGTGACATGGGGCTCATGCACACAAGTTCGCCTTACCACTTGGGCTACCCACGGGTGGGTATGGTATGAATATTTAACCCCCACTAACATTTATAAGAGCTTCAATTCATCAAATTCTATGGGTTCGAGATTCATTTTTTTCCCCTTTCAATTCATACCTGATTCAGGAGTTCCATGAGAATCCGCTGAACTTCTCTGTCAGCACCAGTTTGGGCATCAAATCTAGCTGTAGCGATAGCATCAACCTCATCAATGAAAATAATTGCTGGGGCATTCTCTTTGGCAAGGCGAAAAACATCCCGTACCATCCGTGGGCCCTACAACAAGGGAAACAAAAAGAACCCATGCGCTTGATTGTCAATCCAAACAAGAAAACATAGAAAAGATATGAAACTTTTTCTATCACTAAAACCACTTGTCCCTCCTCAAGTCGTTGGGAAGTTGACAAAAGATTATCATACAGGCCCAAACAAGATATCAACACATTCCAGAAAGACCAAACATTCTGAAGTGAGACGTCCTATTGCCGGGATAATTATAAAAGATGTATGTTTGTGCATACACTTGAATGATACATCATCACTCAATGCAGTGAAATGAGCCAACAAAAACTGAGGAACAAGAGCTGATTGTTATACCAGCCAACATCGAAGCATACCTCACCCAGATACTTCTGAACAAATTCAGAGCCAACAACTCTGATAAAGGCTGCAGTTGTATGATTAGCAACAGCCTTGGCAAGCATAGTTTTGCCAGTTCCAGGGGGACCATAAAGCAAAACACCACGAGGAGGATCTATACCAATTTGTTTGTATAGCTCATGGTGAGTCAGTGGTAGCTCCACTGCCTCACGAATTTCCTGCTTTTGAATGTCGCATCCTCCAATATCCTGAAAAAACATTATATTAGGGGCAAAACCCACCGATCTTAACCACCAATGAAAAAGAAAAACAAATTGTTTAAGGGTACACTAGTGTATGAATACGATGCAAATCATACAAATTGAAAACGTAGATATCCAACACCAATACATTGGGAACAAGCAATGTCATAATAGCCCTTGATGTACAATTTTATTTGTTAAGAATTACTTATTTCTTTGTTTTCCCCTTCTTTTGATAGGTTACTAAATCTAATTTTAGTTACTACATCCAGATATTGTCACTTGACAGCAACACAGTCGCATGAAAGCTTAATTCTGGCAGTCACAAATACCCAGAGAAGTTAACAGCTCTCTCTATCTGCATTATATGGTTTCTTAATCGCCTGCCCCCTTGGGGATTTACTGCACTCTATCTTTCTGTGAGTAATGCTTCAAAGATCATGCGAGGGTCATTAAAATTTTAAATGTGCGAACCCACTCTTTTTTTCTCCTTTTTTTCTATTTTCAATTTTCTTCTGCTTCAAAATCTACGGAATGCGCTACAAAATCAACCCCGTCTAAAAAAAAATCTTCTATATGTCTCAACATGGCTGAATTTCCAAATTACTTATCATCGACATGGAATCCCAGGCAGTTGGAGAACTCTTCACAAACAAAAACCTTAGAACTTGAAAACTTGTTTCCTAAACAAAGCCCTATCCTGGCAGCATCCACTATAATGAATTCAACTTTTCTGCTAGAAACGTTAACATTCCACAATCGTCTAACCGAAATCAATTTAAAAAAACCCTAATAAAACGCTAGGGAAGGAAAAGAAGAAAATTTTCAATCGAAGTGCATTTAGGTGGAATTAAAATTTTGAACCATACATTATAGGTGACATCAGGCTTCTCGGACTGGCTGAGCAGCGAGATGCTGGAGTCGGCTTCGGGGGGCAAGACATCGACGAGGGCGTTGGAGTGGCGGTGAAGCGCGACTGAAGCGGAGGGCTTCAGAAGCTCACGGTTGATGGTGCTAAGAATCCGCACGTAGTAATTAGAGCCGGTGGTGGAGCCAACGATGCCGTTGTTCTGATCGACCATCTCCATGAACTGGCCTATCACTAGGGGCACCGATTGGATCCTCTTGACCTCCTCCTGGGCGCGAAGGAGCTCGCGCTTCAGATTCTTCTGCTCATCCTTCACGTACTCCTCCTGGATGTCAATGAACTCCATCTGCCGCTGCAGCGACTTCAGGCGGCTGTAGAGGTCGTCCTCGTCAGAGGACTGGTCAGTCCAGCCTCCGTGGAGGTCTGATCTGGTGGAGGGGAACGACGGCGGCGGTTCTGTAGAAGGTTTTGGGTCCATTACCAAGGCCGAGGCTGCCATTACCGAACGCGATTGGGGGTTTCGATTGCTGAAGTCTGTGCGTAGAGTGGAGTGAAGGGCAAGAAATCGTGAGCTCCCTACATTAGCTACCAGGTTGAATACACGGTGTCGTTTGAGGATTGTTAAAATCTCTCCTTTCGCATGTTTGTTTTAGAAGAGTTAAAATTTTAAATTTAAATAAAATATTGTTAAAATATATTTTTTAATATTATTTTTATTTTGATATTTGAAAGTTTTAAATTTTTTATTTTATTTTGTGTTAAAATTTAGAAAAGTTGTAATGATTAAATAAGATAATTTGAGAATAGTTGTGAAAAAAAACGAAACACACAAATCATCTTATATAATCTTATTTAATTATTACAAATTTTTTAAAATTTCACACAAAATATAACAAATAATTTAATTTTTTTAAATCTCAAAATAAAAATAATATTTTATTCAATTTTCAACTTTAATCTCATCTAACCAAACAAAACCTAACAACCATGGATATTTATTAACGAGAAGTGCTATCTCCATAACATAAAGTAAAAATGAAATTATAAATTGAAATATTTTTATATGATATGTTAGATTTATGAGAAAATATACTTATAACCGTGAATTGCGTAACCGCCGCATAATCGTTTTAAAAAAAATGAATAAAACATGGGACCCACATGAAAAAAATTAATTTTTTAATAATGGATCCCACTCTTTTTCAAAACGATTACGCGGCGGTTACGCACTTCACGGTTGTATGTAGAATTACTCTAGATTTATTTTATAATAAATTTAATTTTACAATATAATGTATTTTATAAAAAAATTAGTGACTAAATTATTATTTTCTAATTACAGTTTTAGTCATTGTAGTGCTCTTGAGGTTGGCTTTAATGGAGCTCGCTAATTTTTCTTTCGCAATACCTGGTTACGAAAAAATATAAGAATCTAGAGGGAATGGAGGATCTTAACAAAATGTAGTGCATAAAAATAAAATAAATAATAATCATAATTTAAATAAACTTCTACTCTCGAAGGGAAATCTATTAAAGTAAACAGTTCTACTGGGTACAAGCGGGGTTTGCAAGCGGGGGGCAAGCGGCTGTACCTTCTATCTTATGTGGAATAGACTGCCAGTAGTGTAAGGATCTTTATGTCTTTTCCTTGTGAGTTTGTTAGAGTCACGGGATAAAGACGAGAAAGGGAATCACTGGGTTTGATTTTATAGTAATTCCTTCGTCATCTTCATCCGGTACTCACGCCAGCCTCACACTTATTTCCAGTCTCATAATGGATTCCTCGAGCTCGGAGAAGGACTTGCGAAGCAAAAAGAAGTTGCCGATGATGGGGATGTTGAGGGGTCCGGGAGGGAGCTGCTTGTTTCCGGAGGATTTCTTGAAGAAGAGAAGGCTAAGGAGGGCTGCGAAACAGAGGGAGACGATGATGAAGAACCAGGTCTCCATTGTCGACCTCAACGATAAGATTATGCTCAGTTCATTTCAGTATTCGACCAATTTTGTGTGGCAACGGTGTATACAGGAAAGAAGTTCAAGGAAACAATAGAGAGTTTGAGGATAGCAGAACCCAATAAAAAATTAAAACAGAGAGCAAAACAACAAAAAAGAAAAAGTAAAGAAATAAAAAAGCCAAAACTTATTCGGTGAGTAAGTGAGAAGCAGAGTTTTCTTCTTCGACGAGAACGGCAATGTAAAGAATAGCTGTCTCAAATCCTTTGCCTTTACCTCTCTCTTTCTCTTTCTCTTCCCGTGGCGGCCAGACTTTGCGCCCCCGCGACCCCTAAACCCTTCCGTCTCTTCCAGCACTCCCACCTCGTACAAAAACCCACTCCCCTATTCACTCTCTCAGTTCTCGGCCACATAACAATCCATAAATCCCAAAGGAAAACATTCTTCAGTGTCTGCATCATCGTGGAGGACCACAAACAAAGTAGTGAACTGGGGACTCTTAAAGATGAAATCTAGGGCTTGTCCCTCTGGAACATCGGCCTAGAAGCAAACCTATCAAAGTAATTCATCGTGAGAAAAATTGTCAAAGCAGAGAACCAATAATGCGGTTTAACCCTTAAAATCCAATCCACAACTTCTTTACAAGCCACCATTAGAGGCTCATCTGAGATCAGACTCCTCAGATACACATGGGTTTCTCCTTCTTTAGGGAATAGGGACACAAGCTCATCATCATCGCATGCCAAACGAAATGGAAAAGTGACTGCTTTTTCATTTTCTTATCAGTGTTCTCACTCTCGTCTTCCTCAATACGATTCTCTTCCTCAAAACTCTCATCCTCACAGAACAGAGCATCAAAGAGCATTGGAAGGCTTTGTAGCCTTCGAATTTCAAGTTCTTGTAAAGCCATTTTGAAGTAACCAGAGAAAGGATTTTATCTGAGAAACCTTTCATGCCTGTCCTTTCTTGTGCATTATTTTTTTCGATTTTGACATGACCTGGAGATTAGGCCTTGGAGAGGAGGGAGAGCACGAAGTGGAGAAGGTTCGATTCGGAGAAAGAAGGGGAGAAGATAAGCATCGTGAAGTATATGCCATATGGGAGAAAACGAAAATGAAAGTGAAAATGAAAACGCACCGTTTGTTATTTTGAATGAAACAAACCATTTAATTTATTCCACGTAGACGACGACTGCGCCGCGCTTATCCCATCCGACTGCAAGAAGAGTTTTCCTAAAGTAAAATCCAACTAGCATATTATAGATTTTTGAAAAGGGCATTGTAGTCAATTACTTCATAGTTGGTGAAGGAGATTTCCACATCCTTTATGCGTGGTGGCGTTGGCACGTGGGGGCTCATGTGCTAATAAGGGTGGAGTGACGTGAGATTTGAAAAAATTGGTAATTAGGAATCTCAAACATGCACGATGCCATGCAAGTTGGTGGTCCATATTTATAAATCTCATTTTCTAACTTTTGTCCTACCCGTTTCATTAGATATTGATATTCTTTATCAGAACGTGCTTTATACAGATTTATTTACAATTACAGCTCGACCCAGACGAATGAAACGACCAAGAACGAAACCAGTGATCTTACTGGAAAGAAATAAAAATTCAAAAATAAAAATCCCAGAATGATAACGACACAACACCGAACCCAGAAATTTCTGTCCTTTTATACGTAGGAACACGAAGCAGAAGAGTCATCTGAATCCCTGGCCTCCGTCATCTTCGATTATATTCAACTCTGATCTGTTCAAAGTACGCCTCCCTCGTCTACGCCAATCTAGTTTTAGCTTGCAATCTGTGAAGACAAATCAACAGACGTCATATTGTCGTTCCCAAAGTTCAATCTCTTGGACTTTCCTTAATTAGTTTTTGGCACAGAAGATAATGTAGTTCTTGTTTTTTATTCCGTGGTTTTACAGCGAACTGGGCAGAGCCGCAGAAGACAATATTATTTTGTCCGAACATGCTGATCTTCATATGGTTGGCATATTGTTGCCATCATGGTTAATATGCTTTACTTAGTATTCAAAACCTCCCTCCCATCAACTTCCCAGAAAAGTCAACGTCCCCAAGCTCACTATCAGAGATGAAAGAGACGGCCGATCAGCTTCAGCCCCAATTTCTTCGGCATGCTTAATGACTTCTTGTTCAGAAACTTAAACCCCGTTCACATGGTACATAAAAAGCTCAAGCTCTTCTTTCTTGTACTCCTTAATTTCCTTGCTTTTTGCTCGTGGTCCTCATTCCATTTTCTACAGTTGGTGGGCGTTTTTTCTTCTCAAGCAGTACGGGAGAATAATTTTGGGTGATTGTCTTTGTTTTGTTGCCTGGAAGCTTGGAGCTTTTTAAATTGCTGCACTTAATTTAAATTGTTTGATATTTCCTTAGTGTCGAAAGCCAGTATGGAGCTGCTTTGGATTCAATTGCGCAAGTTCCGATGATTATTTATTTTTAGCAGGTGCAGCTTTCGGATACTACGAAAATTCCCAGTTTTTGGTGCTCGGAGAAATTTGAAGGTTCTGGTGTTCTTTGAGTTATTAGGATGTACCAGTCAAGAGCTTGGACGTATGGAGTATCTGTTGTTGCATGGTTGTGTTGGTCTTCACTACTCATCGGAGCAAAGAATCCCACTACCCACCCCCAAGAAGGTGATTTTCCTGCAGTTTGCTCTTTAGAAATAAATATATTTTTGATGATTCGCAAGCTTTTTTTGGGATACACTCTTGAGGGGATGCTCGCTAGAGGTCTCACACTGAGCATGGACACGTGCTTTATTTATTCATGAATCATATACAACTAGTTTGTAGTAGCTTCACATATCCAATATTCACAACCCTCAACAGAAATTTCATTCTGATAGTGTTGCAATAGTGTTGATTTTTGTTTTGGTTGGGCTGTTTACTCTAGTTATCATTTGACTCTATATGCTCAAACTTGGGGTCTGCTTGCAATTTGATGAAATGATGTTTTTTTTTTTTAAGAGTGCGGTACCTGTAGTTTTATTAATGAAATGATGATTAACATATCTGTTAGTGTGCAGTGAAGGCACTGCAGGCCATCAAGAGAAGTTTGTTAGATCCTCAAAAGAATCTAAATAATTGGAATCGAGGGGATCCATGCACATCAAATTGGACAGGGATTGTGTGCAATGAGACACTCGATGATGAATATCTACATGTTCAACAATTGTATGATTAATCTTTCCTTTTTTATTGTATTTTTAAAAAAAATCTATCAGGGACCATTATCAATGTGAATAATGTGCATATTTCCTTTCACTTCAAATTTTATTTATTTATTTCTATTGTGCCCCCTCCCTTGGATATTATTCCACTTCTGTATAATCTCTCTAGTTGATGCCAGGAAACAAGCTTCCTTTGTTCTGTTGTTCATCAAAGATTAAAGAAAGTGGCAGCTGTAGTGATTTGATTAGGATTGGATCGGATAGGATTTTGCTTGGAAAGATCACCAACATGTCTTGGTGAATTTGAAAATCTATCTTCATGATTTGCTCACGTGTCCGGAAAATCGATAACTACCCATTAAATATGTGATTTGTTGTCTACAGACAGATCCAATCATTATCTCATGCATAGCATTACATAATTTGATTGTTAATTGCGTGTAGGCATTTCTATTGGAGATATCTTCCATTGGAGCATTACATAATTTTCCTTTGGGCCTATTCTCTGCAGGATGCTCCTAAATATGAATCTATCAGGAAGTCTATCACCAGAGCTTGGCTACTTATCGCATATGACAATATTGTAAGGAAAAGCATATTAAGAGCTACATTTTGTGCTACAAGCATCCTCATCCTCATCTGAATCAAAGATTTTGGATGCTTCTTTCACTAGATATTCTGGACATTGTTAATCTCCAACCCGCATTGGCATTTATTTTGCTTATCCTAATGATATGTTTTTGTTTATCTACTCTGTCAAAGGGACTTCATGTGGAACAACATAAGCGGGAGTATACCAAAGGAGATAGGCAATATTACGTCTTTGAAACTCTTGTAAGTGGATGAGTTTTTCTGCTGGATTGGTCATGTACTTAGTATTGTTATCACATGATCGCATGCTTTATTAAGAAATGCATATATGCTACTATTCCATGCATTTTAAGGCATTCAATTCCTCAACATTACTGGAGATAGTACTCAGATCGAATACTTGTTACTTTGATATTGCAGAGCTGCAGTACATTTACTTTTTCTCTAGATCCATTTCTAATACATCCATGTTTCCAGGCTTCTGAATGGAAACCAATTAACAGGTTCCTTACCTGAAGAGCTTGGTTATCTTCAAAACTTGAACAGAATACAAATTGACCAGAATCACATATCGGGACCAATACCTGTATCATTTTCAAAGTTGAACAAAGCAATGCACTTGTAAGTATGTTTTTTATGCTATATTGTTTGAAATCAATTCTACAATGACCAGCCCTTACACTTCTATTTTTCTTTTTCGCTTTTCCCGCTTGTGAGCAGTCACATGAACAACAATTCAATTAGTGGGCAAATCCCACCTGAACTATCCAGATTACCAAGGCTCGTTCACTTGTAAGTCGGTAATTGGTCGTATTCCTTTCTTTCATTGTCATATGCCAGTACACTCTACGATATCAATGACCATCTTCAGCTCTGCAACTGCAGCCTTCTTGATAATAACAACTTATCAGGGCATCTGCCACCAGAGTTCTCCCAAATGCCCAGATTACAGATAATGTATGGTTTCTACCATCTTGGAACTTAAATCTATTTATGTTTATCACATAAGTGTTATCACATCTAAAACAGACAAATCTGCCGACTTTTTTTTTTTGCTTCTCAAGTCGAACAAGGTTATGATTACTAAATTTATCTTCTCCTGCATTAGTATTTTATTAAGTGCTCTCTTGTCAAGTTTCTTAATGCTTTCAATTTTTTGTTTTGCAGTCAGCTCGATAACAATCGGTTTGATGGCACTACAATTCCAGTTTCTTACAGCAACATGTCTCAATTGCTGAAGCTGTAAGTGTGTATTAGATGCTTTGTCTATGACTAGGTTTCAAAGGTGAAGGTAGAGCTAGTTGCTAGCCTTGAGGCATGGGTTGAAAATTTTTATTAACTTTAATTTATTTTTTTGGCCAAATGATTGAAGATTTTTTTTCCTTGTTTTGGTTGGCTTTGCCAGGAGCCTTAGGAACTGCAACTTGCAAGGAACAATCCCTGATTTGAGCCAAATACGAAACCTTTATTATCTGTAAGTGGCTTTCCATTGTTTTCCTTTTTATCATTTTAAGATGATCAAGTATGAGCTTCTAAATTTGAAAAATAATTGCATCAGGCCGAATAATTTTCTTTCCACTCTGTCAAGGACAATTGTTCTTGCTACTTTTACTTTGTTTACATTTTATTTCATATAAATTTCAGAGACCTCAGTTCAAACAAGCTAAATGGATTGATACCTCCGGGTAGACTTTCTGAGAATATCACGACCATGTATGATTCTCTATCTTTTGAAATGGCATGTCATCCTTATTTTGTACTGTCAGATATTATAAAATATTTATAGGCGTGCCTTTCAGTTTTCAATAAAATACCTATATATTCTGAGGGCTATTGTTTGAACAATATGATTAGCTATTTATCCAACAACAATCTTACTGGACCAGTTCCTGAAAGCTTCTCGGGTCTTCCTCATCTTCAAATACTGTGAGTCGTGGTTCTGTAGCTCAAAGCTATTGTAAATTACTATGTATTTATTTCAATGGTTATAAATGGATTTATTTGGTAAATTATTCCCCATGGCAGGTCAATTGCAAACAATTCATTGAGTGGCTCAATTCCATCCACCATTTGGAAAAATAGGACTTTGAATGAAACAGAAAGCCTCATTGTGTAAGATCCGAATGACAATGTCACTATTCCCTTGGTTACAAGTTTTCTTTTTTGAATGGTAGTGTGGGTGTGTCTCAGCATTCCCTTGGTTAAAGTTGATTCCCTTTTCCGATGGAACTACATCCTTGTAAAGTTCAAAGGTGTAAACCTCCTTGGTTGACTTTTACAAGATTTCAAGGATCTCATGCTAGATTTTCTGAGTATTGCTTGTGGCTATTTGACATTTCAGGGAGTTGCAGAATAATAAGCTATCAAATATTACAGGCAGTACCAGTTTACCTCTGAATGTCACTGTCTGGTTTGCTTCTATACTTGCTTTCCGATTTGTTTCATATAGAACTTAACATATAATGTAATATATTCAAAGTAATGTGACTGCTTGGTAAAAGGGTGTGGATGTGCTCTTTTTAATTTTAGAGTCATGATGTGTAACAGTCATAGCACTTGATATTATGATCATATCACTATTTTTTGGTGAACTTTCAGGCTTCAAGGCAATCCCTTATGCTCAAAAACTAACCTAGCCCAGTTCTGTGGATTTGAAAGTGGGAATAAAATTAACAGTGAGAGTTCAACAAATACCACTTCTGTTTGTCAACCTCAAAGATGCCCACCCCCTTATGAATATTCTCCTACATCTCCTGAACCTTGTTTCTGCGCTGTTCCTCTGCTTGTTGGATATCGGTTGAAAAGTCCTGGATTCAGCAATTTTCTCCCGTACAGATATAGATTTGAGGAGTTCCTGACATCTGCTCTTAAGTTATTCAATTTTCAGCTGTACATTGATTCGTTTGCATGGGAAGAAGGACCTCGACTGGGAATGCACTTGAAGCTTTTCCCTGTATATAATACTAATGTCAACAATCCTTATATCTTCAATACAAGTGAGGTTCGGCGAATCCTCCATACGTTCGTATCATGGGACATTCATGCTCCGGATATAGTTGGACCTTATGAAGTTCTGAACTTCACTCTACTGGACGTTTATAAAGATGGTTTGTCTCTGATCTCTTATATGTTATATTTTGTGAAAGAACTTTGTTGAAGTTGGAACTAATGCTTATTTACCAGTTGAAGAATGTACAAAAATCTCTAATTCATTTCACCTCTACATGCAAATCATTTTTTCTGTAATTTATTTGATCTCTACCTCCAAATCCTTCATCATGTGGAATTACTCTCTGTCATTGTAGTGTGCATACTTGTTTCTGTGTTCGTAAGTCTGCCTAATTTTGTCACTCTGAATAACATGTGATATGTTTCTGAGAGTGGCACATTTAAGCAGAGGTAACCTTTTCTTTTCCTGCCAAATCTCGTTGAAGATAGGCAATCCAATGCTTTCACCATAGTGATGCTCTGTTAAGTGGTATAGCAGATACAGTTACACTACCGTGATCCAGCACATAAGCGAATAACTGCAATGCTCAATCAAGATGATCTTTTTATTTGTCTGGAAATTAAGTTGTGTTCTATAGTTATCCAGAAGGAAGCTTCAAATTCAATCCATATGCCAATCAGGACTTGACCCCATAAATAGATGAACAATGCATCGATCATATCTTACATTCTTTTATGTCTTCAAATAGGAAGTGCATATTGTATAGTCTTCATTTCTTTTCTTCTATTTTTAGTTCTCACAGTTTTCACTAATGTCACAGTGATTGCCACCTCTCGAAGGTCTGCTTTAAGCAAAGGTGCTTTGGTTGGCATAGTATTGGGGACCATTGCAGGTGCAGTTATATTGTCTGTAGTTGTTTCTCTTCTGACACTCAGGGTGCATACGAGAAACCACCCTGCAGTTTCGAGAAGACGTCATCGTGAGTATCTTTATGCTAATGATCTTAGATGTTTAGGTAGATATGATTTTACAATGTGCCATACTAGTTTCTTTCTTTGGCTAAAATTGGTGAGCAATATTGTTCAACCTGTCCTGATTGATATGGGCTGTGAATTTGTTTAGTTCTCTAGCCATTGTTTTGTTTATTGAATCATCAAAACTGATGTAGTATACATGGTTCCCTCTATTTTAGTGAGAGCAGTTATAAATTAGTATATGGAAATTCAATTTAGTAGAGTTAAATGTTGTTGTTGTTGGGTTTAGGGACCTCATATATCAGAGCATTTAATCAGATCAAGTCACCACATGAAGGACAACGTGCTATAAGAAAGACCTTTCTGGAAGTATCCCTTCTACATTTCGTTTTATTTATAGGGGAAACTACATTTTGCAATTTGTAACCTTGGTTTAAATCTAAACATTAAGATCTAAGAAATACAGGATGTGTATTTCAGGTTGTCGATTGATATTTTTGGCAGTTTAGGGTATAAATTTTAAAAATGGTGGCTGTTCAGGGGTGCAAAATATAATTTCCCCATAAGATTACTTTGTTCTTATTCAGTTTTTTTTTTTTTTAGTAAAGATTGTTTTTGGAAATGTCTTAGTCGGATTATAGCAATCAGGGACGAAGCCAAGATTATAAGTTTAGAGTGTCCAAATACTTTTACACTAGAATAATTAGTCATTGATGAATTGATAAAATGAGTAAAAAATAAGAAGGAAAAAAGAATTTTAAATTTGCATTCTTCTAAGAAAATTGCTAATTTTACATCTAATATTTTTATATGTTGCAATTAAAAGAAGAAGCTAACTATGGAAATGAGCTATATAGGAATTAAGTTACATGTCAACGATAAATTAAGTTTTATATTTTTCTTAATAATATACTTCACCCAGATAATTACAAATTTCAAAAGAGAAATAATATAATGTGCATATCATTGTATTCTAATTTTCTTGAAATAAGATAAAATTGAATTTTTTTTTTTATTGGCACCGGGTGTCCAGGAACAACGTTCCGACTAATCTCAGGGGTGCATAGGCCCTCGGCAAGGAGTTTTCCGCAAGTGCACCTTGGGTAATTCAATGGAAAATCCCCCCAGTCCGATGGTCCCTAGAGATTGTTTGCATCCAAGGAGATTTGAACTTAGACTTGGGGGAGCATACCCCAAAGCCCAAGGCCTTTACCACTTGAGCAAACCCCTAGGGGTTAAAATTGAAAAAATGTCAACAATATGCAAGGATCCCCTTGCTCTTGAAGAAAACATAAAAACTAGAGAAAAGAGCCAAGTTGCCAAAAGAAAACATAACTAGAGAAAAACACCAACTGTAAGCATTGATTATGCATCCCGGAATGGATTTATTTTTTACAAGTATGGTCTTGTATCTTCTCAGAATATATATAAAATATATACATAAGGATTTTAAATAATCCATGTTAATCAGCTTCAAACTCAAAATCCTTATTCTGCTTCCTAGCTCGAAATATCTTAGGATATCTGTGGTCATATCTGTGATACCCCATATGATATGGATAAGGGTAGGTGGTGTATGAGATCCCACATTGCTTGGGAAAGAGAAATTCTTGCTCTTTATAAGGTTCTAGTGGGGCTCCAATTGTATCATTGACTAGTCCTTTTGGAGTATAGGCCATGTGGTTTGGGTCTTCCATTAGGGCGTTACAAATGGTATCAGAGCCTATCCCAACCAGAAATGTGGGACTTGAGCCGTGCCACCTACAATGGACAGGCCCGACGAGGACATCGAGAATTTAAGGGGGGTAGATTGTGATACCCCATATGATATGGATAAGGGTAGGTGGTGTATGGGATCCCACATTGCTTGGGAAGGAGAAATTCTTGCTCTTTATAAGGTTCTAGTGGGGCTCCAATTGTATCATTGACTAGTCCTTTTGGAGTATAGGCCATGTAGTTTGGGTCTTCCATTGGGGCGTTACAATATCAATGGCGTTTTTAATTTGTTTAAGAATTATCACTTTACTTAGTTTCCCCTTATTTAGGACCTGTAACATGTGCATTAATTTTCTTCCGTTTATAGGCATTTGTCATTAGATTCCTACTCAAAATATCTGGAACTTGAAAGCATGATGGATAGATTGATGCATGATGACATCAATTATTATTCTACGACAAATGGGCATGCCATCTTTATATGCTGTCTATCGCTATGCTTTTCCATGTTTAACATTGGACCTGCAATTTAATATGCAGCATCTAAGGCCTCCATGAAAATTGATGGCGTGAAGCCTTTCACTTATGGGGAAATGGCTATGGCTACAAACAACTTCAACAGCTCCACTCAGGTTGGCCAAGGAGGGTATGGAAAGGTCTATAAAGGCACTCTGACAGATGGTACAGTTGTGGCCATAAAGCGTGCACAAGAGGGCTCATTACAGGGTGAGAAGGAGTTCTTAACAGAGATAGAGTTGTTGTCTAGGTTGCACCATCGGAACCTTGTGTCTTTGATTGGATACTGTGATGAAGAGTATGAACAGGTGCTTTTCCTACTTGATTATTTGTAAAAAGAAAAATGGAAAGATTACCCATCAACCTTACTGCTTAATCCATGAGAGAGAGATGATACCTATCAACTTAGGAAGTTATGCAATAGAAGATTATGATGCTTACAAAAAGATGTGAAACCTTGTAAAAAGCTGCTTTGAATGATAGCTAACAATAGAGGAAATCAAACTCAATCGAGAGACACATATGAGGTGCAGGTTTTTTTTGCCAATAATACAGATATATGCAGAGTTCTTCATAAATTAATGTTGAAGTATCCATTCACCCGTTCACAATGAAGTTTTCTCCCTCAAATTGGTTTCATTTCATGACTAGGACTAGTTTTTCTTGCTTTATGTTGCTGAATCTGTGTTGATATTTTTTACTGGAAAAACTTCAAGTGAGTGATGTTGTGCATGCAGATGTTGGTCTATGAGTTTATGCCAAATGGTACTCTAAGGGATCACCTTTCTGGTACACCTTGTAACCTTTATGTTTTACTTTATGGATCTCTCTATAGTTTTTTCTGTGTTTTTCATTGCATATCACTCCAAGAGACTTTGCCCCTGCCCCGCACCTCTTTCTGTCTTTTCTGAATTTAAATGGAGCAATTATAATTTTCAAACTCTACATAACGTTCTAATGAGCTTAATGGTGGTTCATGTATGTAATAATAAAGCCAAGTCTAAAGAACCTCTGAGTTTTGCTATGAGATTGAGAATTGCCCTGGGATCAGCCAAGGGCATCCTCTACCTACATACGGAAGCTGATCCTCCTATATTTCACCGAGATATCAAGGCCAGCAACATATTATTGGACTTAAAGTATACTGCAAAAGTTGCTGATTTTGGACTTTCGCGACTGGCCCCGGTTCCAGATATTGAAGGGACTGTGCCTGCTCATATATCTACAGTTGTGAAGGGGACACCAGTAAGACTCTTACAGTTGATATTTACATCATGGGATTATAACTTCACATGAGTTTAAACATTAAGTTTATATGACATTTTTCTATGTTCATTATCAAAGTGGAACTCAAACTAGATGATGTAGACTTCATTATATGTTGTTGGAGATGTAACTGATGTCTTTCTCTCTATTCTTTCATTCATTGTATTAATTTGGCAGGGTTACCTAGATCCGGAGTACTTCTTAACTCACAAATTGACCGACAAAAGTGATGTTTATAGTCTTGGTGTTGTATTTCTAGAACTCCTGACTGGGATGCAGCCAATTTCACATGGAAAAAATATTGTTAGAGAGGTATGACCTTACATACCTTTTTTCCTTCAATTCATTCAGGACCCAATGGTTATTTAAGATGATGGATAGGGCGGGAAAACTGTTGTTCTATAATTCATTTGGCTGAGAACAGTCCATTGGTGAATCTCGTGGGTATCAGATTCAATCATGAGCATGGTCTGAGCCAAAATCAGATATCCTTGCATTCAGTCAGTTTAAATGTTATGTAACGCCTTAGATTACTCTATGATAAAGTTCATAATATTTTGTTCCTCTAGATACACTAGCTGAAATTTTATGACAGAAATCTTGTATTCTCTAATCAAACTAACAAGCGTGTTGTTACTTTAATAGCTTTTCATTCAAGTGGTTGACCTATAAAGTTACTTAAAATGTGCCACATTAAATGGTGTGACTGGAGTTGACGATAAAGAGTAGCATTGTTCTACATCTAATATGATAGCCTTTTGTAATTTTAAATTGTTCTTGTCCATTTCAGGTTAATGTTGCATATAAATCTGGTATAATCTTTTCAGTCATCGATGAGCGAATGGGTTCTTTTCCTTCTGATTGTGTGGTGAAGTTTTTGAGTTTGGCCCTCAAGTGTTGCCAAGATGAGACAGATGCACGGCCTTCGATGGTGGAGGTAGTTCGAGAGCTTGAAAGTTTATGGCATTTGATTCCGGATTCCGACCCCAAAATGGCATATCCCATGGACGCTGACACTGTAAAGGTTGTGAGTTTACAGTCATCATCCTCTGCAGTGGAGAATCCTTACGTGTCATCAGATGTTTCTGGCAGCAACCTTGTTAGTGGAGATGTTCCAAGCATCACGCCTAGATAGAAAATGCTGATAATAATTTTGTGAAAAACTGGTTTTGTGGTTTCTACCATCTTCAAAATTCGAACTGGGAAATTTTTCTGTACGATCTTGGTTTTGATTTTGTGTATGGTCTATTTCTATATCTATTTTTTCTGTTCAAACTCTTTAACAACTTGATAATGATGTCTAATTTGATGATGTTGCCACAAAAAATAATGCTGTTTATATTGTATAATACGATTAATAAGAAACATAAATCTATCTTCCATACTTTTGATTATGTTAAATATTTGTTTAGGGGTGCCTACATTATCACTAGTCAGAACCAATTGATTCTACATCTAAGGTCCCATATCCTCCCCACTGTTGACATGTTAGACTAAGGCACTGTTTGGATAGTGATATGAGATGAGATGGTTTTAGATAAAAGTTGAAAGTTGAATAAAATATTGTTAGAATATTATTTTTTAATATTATTATTGTTTTGAAATTTGAAAAAGTTGAATTGTTTATTATATTTTGTGTGGGAATTTGAAAAAATTGTAATGATGAGCTGAAATCGTTTCTATATCCAAACGGGTCCTAAACCAAATTTAAATTTTAAGATTTTGGTTTCTTTTACAATTCAGTTCCCGTCATCTTAGGTATACTCCACACTAATTTCCAAGTAGAGGGATACTTTGAATTTTAAAATTCAAAGTAGAAGAAATATTGAGTATTTAATGAGTTTTGCTATACATAAGTTAGCGTGTTAACACGCCACTTGCTGTGAGGCTCGTTACAGTGAAAAAAAAATCAAAACACTAATAATTTTTTAACGTAATTGATATAGAAGACTTACACCTGCCATGTGTTGGGTGTGTTAAAAATTTTCATTTAATATTATTGTAAAGATTCACTCTTATAGTTATAAATATTACATGATTCACTTAAATGTACATATTTTTCTTCCATTTTTAAATCGTATGAACACAAATTTTAGGCAATGTAATGATGTTATTATGGTCGTGTACAAGCCTCTTGTCTCTATCTATTTTTTCAATAAAAAAAACCCTGATCCCACGTAAGGCCTAAAAGAAAACATTTTACCATAGAAATTTAGAAAGAACCGGGTCCACGGAGGTAACCGGATGATCATGATCTTGTGGGCCAGGTTGAGGCACTTTCCATACAGGTAATTGGACCATAAGGTCTCGATGGGCTCACACGTGTTTAGGGTTTCCTGAAATTGGTCCAATCCCCCCTCATTTTCTGGGATTCTTCCTTTGGAGGCTAGGAACACAAGTAGAGGGGGTCCACCATGGGGAGGAGTAAGTATCCTTACCCATTTGGATTCGAACTCATCTCATTATTATTCACTACTATTCACAAATTTTAACTCATAAATCTCAATACTATTCACAAATCATCTCAACTCATATCTAAATCTAAATTGGTAATTTGGTTCTCCGATATTGGCCTTTGAAATTCATGATATATGTCATTATTTTTTATGCATGATCTTAAGGTTTTGTGTCACACATTTGTAACAGTGACAGTAGGAGCCAAAGTCATAGTGGACTTAGGTTGGGTATTAAGAGTTTAGTAGTTAGGCTCAGCCCATGGATTAAGTGTTGGCATATGGTCATTTCTTTCATTTGCATGTTATTATTGATTGGGTCATGGCCAACTTCTTACTTTGATAGATATGTTAGGCTCATGTTATTTTTACTTTTGTTTTAGTGTGTTGGCCGTTGGCCCATGAGTTAGTTAAAGGATCTGTTATTATATGTAGTGAACGTCCCTTTTGTGAGGGTAAGCAGAATCTAAATAGAATTTTATTTCCCTTCTGATCCTCTTCTTCTTCCCTGTTGGAGGTTACTCCCTTCGAAGTGAGCCATTCTCAGTGCCTATTTTATTAAGCATTTTCTTGTGTTGTACAAATTGGTATCAGAGAGACACCGATCTCTGTACTATCAATATATAGAAGAATTATTGCATCATTGTACAAAATCATGGAGCTGGTGAAAGAAAGAAAATCCGCAAACTTACAAAGTTATCTTGCAAAAATTAAAGGAAGGCCGGAACAACTTGCATGAGAATTTAAGCAATTTGGAGCACCAGGTTGGTGAGATGTAGGAAGAAGAGGATAAAAAAAGAGTAGTGGCATTTAAAGAAATAGAGAAAAGTCCAGATGCAAGGGTCGACTGTGGCGCTAACAAGATTGGCCACACCAAATACTTCCTTGAGGAAGAGGAAGGCTGAATACCTAGTAAAACTTCTCTCTACCTCTCTCGTAGGGCAGAGAATTCAACTCCTCCACTCAAATCACTCAACATCCATCCAAATATGTGCCACCTTCATCTCTATATCCCTCTGACTTTCTATAACCATCGATTCCCTGAGCGTATAGAAATCTGTTTCAATATTCTCAGAACCTTTGCCTTCACTGATATGGAGCACTTGATCAGTGATGGGGCCAAGAACTAGATCACCGTGAAACCCATCAACATTGTCTTCAATGCTAGGAGGCTAATTGGCTGTAGATTTAGTGATGCTTCTATTCAGGGTGACATTAAATGGTGGCCGCACAAACTCATAGTTGTGGTCATTTACAAGGGAGAAACCCATGCTTCTGTACGCCTTGTATGACATCCTCCATGGAAGGTCTACAAGGTCATAAGTGGCTACATGGGATGGGTGAGATTGTTCTTGACATACATGTTTCCTACTGGTAGTGACAAACTGGACAAGAAAGAGAATCGCAAGTCCTTGGTGATAAAACTTCTCAAAACATCATTGCCAATGCCAACTTCTTCTTCTCCTTCTCTAAATGTGTCTCCGAATTCAGCTTTCTTCGTGGTATTTTCAAAGTTCTTCAAGAGGGTTACTTCTTACTTCTACGAGAGGAAGATGGATTTTGATTTAGTCACTAGGTTCCTACAGAGAATTGTGGAAGGAGAGCAAATCAATGTCTATTTAAAAGTTTCTTCACCTACTCTGCCCATAGATGCTTTCACCATTGTTCGGAAATCTCTTAAGGCCAAGAAATCCCAACATGCTATGAAATGTTTTGAGGTTATTTTCATGTCCAATGAAGATGCTGTAGTTGACCAAGTGGTATTTGTGGATGGTTTAACCGACCTTGATCAGAATCTTGAGGTTAGCATTCTATCCGAAAACACTCTATGTCTATTGCACTTTTATGATAGGGAGACAAGAAATATAATGAACCCATTGTGGAAAATGTTGGAGATTCTAAGAAGAATAGAGAAATTGTGATGGAATTGGGAATGCCTGCTGCTAAAAACACTGGCAAATTTGTGCTAACAGGAGGAACAACGCCTCAGTTGTTTGATGAATTGCCGCTTAAGGGTGTTTTTAGCCATTCGATAGAGGAAGATAAATAAATCTTATGTGAATGAATTACAATCGATAGGATGCCATTGAGCTTCTAAAGAACCCCTCATATGAAGTGTGCAGCTGTCAGAATGTTCGGGCTTGCAAATATGGGCAACCCATGCTTTATCAATGACATGCTTCATTGCTTTACGCATACCATGCCCCTTATCCAGGCTATTCTTTATTACTATCATATTAGGCCTTGTGTTTGTGGTAGTGAAGGGTTCGGTACTTTTGTTCTCTACATACCCATGTTGAACCTTCATTAGCTTCTGGAGGGATTCTTTCTCCTTTGAAACTTGTTGAAGATTTGGACTATTTTTCATCTTGTTTCCAGAGTTACCAGTAGGAATATGCCCATGAATTTTTGCAGTGTTTTTAACAAAATCTTCTCATCCCAACCGAATGGACTTCCACAAACCCACCCCCATACACCTATCTTAACACCAATACCCCCACATCCTTCCATATTTAACGTCCACAATAACTCTCTATAATGCATTCCTCTCATTAACATACCTCCAAAGCCATTTCCCAACTAGAGCATTGTTGAAAAGTTTTAAATTACGCATTCTCAGTCCTTCACTAGAAACTGAAAGACAGACTTTATTCCAACTTACCAAGTGATTTTTTTCCTCCCCATTACCATCCCACAAGAAATTCTAAAAAATCCTCTCTATTCTTTTAACCACCCCCGAAGGCAAAAGAAAAAGAGAAAATATATAGGAAGATTAGACAACATACTCTTAATCAAGGTAACTCTTCCCCCTTTTGACAAATATAGCTTTTTCCAACCAACTAACCTCCTCCTGATCTTCTCAATCACCACATCCCAAATAGAAACAGATTTGTGCGGAGCACCCAAAGATAGTCCAAGATATAGAATTAAGGTGTCATCTACAAAAAGTAAATGTGAAACTATAATACTTTCCCGAGGCTTATCAGTTATCTCCCACCATAAATCTCCCTTTCATAGCCGTTTCAATCATATGACTCAAAGCATTCATAACCAATACGAAAAGGAAATGAGATAAAGGATTCTCTTGCCTCAATCCACGGGAGCTGTTGAAAAAAACCAACTGGAGTGCCATTCACCAATATAGAAAATTTGACCGTCGAAATACAATATTTTATCCACGAACATCATTTCTCACCAAAACCAAATCTCCCAAGTAAATGAGAAATTCCAAATTGACATGATCAAAAGCCTCTTTCATGTCCAATTTAACTAAAATTCCAGATTTACTCATTCTTATTCTACTATCCACGTATTCATTTGTTATTAAAACTGAGTCAGGAATTTGTCTTCCCCTCACAAATGTATTTTGAGACTTCGTTATGATCTTGCCCATGACCACACTTATGTGATTAGCTAACACATTGTAAATGATTTTATATACCTCATTTACCAAACTAATAGGGTGAAAATCCCTTATTTCTACAACACTCGTCTTTTTAGGAATGAGAGTAATGAATGTAGTATTAATACTCTTCTCAAATTTCAAAAATGAATGGAATTCACAAAAAACTTTCACATGATGTCATCCTTCACAATATCCCAACACGCTTGAAAAAACACCATGGAAAAACCGTCTGGGCCCGGTGCCTTTTCCTTTGACATACCTCTAACCACATCTAGTACTTCCTTTTCCTCAAAAGTTCTCTCCAACCAATCTGCACTCAATTAATCAATGGACTAAAAAACCAGCCCATCTAACTTTGGTCTTCATGAATATTCTTCCCAAAAAAGCTTCTCATAATAATTCACAATATGATCTTCAATCTCCCCATTATCGGAAAGAACATTATCACCTTCATAAAGAACCTCAATAGCATTGCATCTATGGTGGGAATTTGTCATTTTAGGAAAGAATTTCGTACATATGTCATCTTCCTTTAGCCAAAGAATTCAGGATCTTTGCCTCCACGAAATTTCCTCCATAAAAGTAAGCTTTTCTATTTCTGTCATCACTCATTTTTTCATCTCCTTTTCCTTTTTGGAAATTTCTCCCACCATCTCATTTTCCTCCAGAATTTGCAACCGTTCCATAAGCAATTTCCTTTTATTATCAACATTACCAAAAACCTCTACATTCCATTTCTTCAAGTCCTGGTTTAGTGCCTTAAGTTTACCTACAAAACAAAACTTGGAGTACCAGTAAAATGATATGAAACCCACCATCTCCTTACCCTTTCAACAAAACTCTCATCCTCTAACAACATATTTTCAAATTTAAAGTATCTCTTCCCACTAACAATGCCCCCACAATCCAACATGATATGATATTGGTCAGAAACAATTCTTTGCAACCTTTTCTGGCTCAACTCTGAAAATGAGGCTTCCCAAGAAGCCAAAACCAAAAATCTATCCAATTGGGACCATGCTCTCCCATTTGACCACGTAAAATTCCCTCCCGCCATGGGTAAATCAACCAAATGTAGCTCAGAAATGAGATCTAAAAACACAGACATAGCATTAGTAATATGAGAATCCCCTACTCGCTCACAAGGAAACTAAGTAATATTAAAATCCCCTCCAAAAACCAAAGAAGATCCCACCAATAGTAAAGTCCTGCAATTTCATCCCATAAAATGCTCCTACTAGAATCTAAGTTTGGCTCGTAAACATCGGCAAAAGCTCATTCAACTCCATCATCTACATTCTTAAAATGACATGCCACCAAAAATTCTCCCACATAATGATCTACTATTTCCACGGCCCTCATATTCCACATACCAATGATACATTTCGAAGCTCCATTAGAAACTAACTCAACCCAACCCACACAATGACAACTCCATAGACTATTAACCACCGATTGATTGACTATCTTCAATTTATTTTCTTAAATAAATAACTTCAGCCTTCCACTGAAGAACCATACTTTTCACCCGAAGACGTTTCCTGTAGTCATTTAGCCCCTGAACATTCTAAAACACCAAGAAATGATCATGGGCTTCATGGGAAACCATTGGCAGCCCTCTCCTTGTCTTTGTTTATAAAGGCACTCCCTTCCTTAGTTTTATAATTAATAGTACATTCCAATCTTTTCAACTCCCTCTCCTTTGTAGAAGCGGATCTGGTTAGGGCAGGTTGATCAGCCTCAATGGTAATAAGAAAAGCTATAAACTATTCCTCAAAACCGTCACAAGAAATCCCCACACAATTTCTAATTTCTTCCACCTTCCTTAACACCTAGTCAGAAGATTTGTTTGGTCATTCTATACCTGGATTAATGGAGCTCAAAGGGACAGGTTTGAGGTCTTCATCTGTTTCAAACAACTCTCCAGATTCACCAGATTCAAAACCTTCACCTCCACCAATCACCATCTACAAGTCAGATATATTAAACTAAGTACATGGAACCTCAAAGATAGACTTCTCAACCCCCCCCCCCCGGCAACCCCTCACAACAATCATCTTCTTCCTCTTCTGCATCCCCTAGCATAAGACCTATTGAAGACACCTCATACCCAACAACTAGGTTAAAACTCGATCTCGGAGCACCACTAGGAGAGCCTCCAACCTCCGTCTCACCCTTCTTTGATACAGGCTCATCCAACGGAGACGTCGTATGCTTGGACATTACAACGTCGCAGATCTGTCCCTTTGGAGAATGTGAATCTATTTGAAGAGTCACTTGGGTCAAGCAGACTGTTGAATTATTGTCGGGGGTCTTCTTCTGCCATTGACCTCGTCTGTGAAGATAGAAGCTAAATCAGAGCCACCACTTAATTAGGTTGATCCCTCAAACTTGTCAAGATTTTAGGTAACCCATTCGTTGTATTCACTGTAGTGGAACTCGGCTCCAGAATACCCCCAAAAAGCTTGCCCACCACCAATGACCCATACTATGAAGACGGACCAACCCTCGAAACCTGCACAGGCTTGGGCTGAAACAACTCTCTTCTCGGGTTTGTTGAATGCTGAAGTCCACTACTCGATTGGTAATTTCGTCAAACAAGCCTCTTGAATGGGCCTCTATCCAACCCAACTCCCTTGTTGACTTTAAAAGCCTTAGGCCCAAACCTCCCCCCCTTCAGCTCTTCTGTAGCCTCTTTATTTCCATTTGAAACATGACCCAAGCCCATAATTAGGCCTAATCCCTCATCTACTATTTTCAACATTGAGTCCAACCTATCCTTCCATCCAAGGAGCTCTACCCAAACGTGCCAAAATGACCGTTCGACTTCTCTAAGTTTCTGCAACGTCACAAGATGCCAACTATCATCCCCATCATCAGGAAGATTCCGCCAAATCACCTCCTTCGATCCAACCTTCTTGTTCCTTACAGTCGACACTATCACATCCTTCCTGAAATTATCTTTTCCATGTAATTTGCTAGGGCCAAGATTATCTTTTACAGTTTCCATCAAAGCTGACAAGTAAGAGGCTTCATGGGAATAGGACACCTCTCTATGAGAAGTTACCAAACTCGCCTCTTTTCCTTTAAATACCCTATTAGCGGCACCTTTGTTAAAGACACATATATTTTCATAAACAAAAACAAAGGAACTTGAACCGACCGGCTTTCTCGTCTTCCTGACAAAACCATCCCATCCACTTTCATTCATTCCTTTAGGAATTGCAATGATTCTCTTTCCCTTACTAGTGCCCAACTCAACTAGTTTCACAAACCTACCATACGAATTTTGACATACTTGGACCAGGAAAACTCTATTCCCTCCCCTCTAATCTGATAAGGTACCATGTTACTAGAGAACTTCGAGCATTCCTCAACCATCTTTGCTATCCAAACCACCACATCTCCGTTGAGGTATAGGGCATTCGTAAACTTTCTACACTTCTCAATAATACAAAAGAGGTTCCCTCCCTTTTCTTCTTATCACGAACAACTTAGCTTCTATCCAAAAACTACACTCCATCATCACCTACCACCAAGAAAGCTAGAAGAAGGAAAAAAGGAAAAAAGAAAAGAATCCAAGACAGGAATCCAATACAAAACTCAAAAAGGAATGAGGGATTATGAATTATTTCTCGCTGGGAATAGAAGATGAAAAGTCATGAGAGAGAGAGAAAGTCGTAAGGGATCATCTTGTGAGTTTCTTGCAACTCACATGGTTGGAAAGGTCGGCAATTATGGAGGAAGGGGTATCCATTTGAATCTTCAATTGGAAGCAACCCAACTAGGCATTGATTTTGATGGTGAAATATATACCTGATGAGGTTTGAACTATTATTGCAAGTTGTTTGAAGAGTCCGCCTCAATTGCTTCTGGCAATCACTGCATACACCTTACGGCTAAAAGCTCTGATTTCTAGAGAAATTGAGAAAATTAATGTTAGAACTAATGCAAAAACCTTAAAGTACAAGTATGAGAACAATACCGTTATGGATGTGTATTCACCTAATGTGAACTTAGCATTACCCTATCAGCTTTATGGTAATGGAAAGACTAGGGGACGTATATCTTCTAGAGGAACTCAAAGTCAACTTATTGAAAGACGTAAATCTCATGTTCAACAATTTTTGGCTAACATGGATGTTGGCACATTTTGGAATCGGCAACCATTATCTGCAAGGGAGTATGCATCAAGCACTATCATTCCATCATTCTTAGTCATGGTGGACATTTCAATTAGTGCATAAAATCTTATCAATAAAGAAGTTTATGCTTTCCATCAAAGTCCAAATAATAATCACTACAAGTTTCCAAAAAGAGATATGGTGACTTGGAATGCAATTGAAGTACGATGAATGCTGGTTATGGGGGGGTAATTGGGCAGAACATTTTGCTATTAAGGAACGCGTGGGCAAGGACCTTGAAGGCAAGAAGCGTGTCTTAGCTACAAAGGAAGGGACTGAAGCATAACCGCACCTTGAGGGCAAGGTGCTTGAAGGGGGAGGGTTTGTCACACGTTTGTAATAGTGACAGTAGGGGCCAAAGTCATAGTGGACTTAGGTTGAGTATTAAGAGTTTAGTAGTTGGGTCAGCCCATGGGTTAAGTGTTGGCCTGTGGTCATCTCTTTCATTTGCATGTTATTGTTGTTTGGGCCATGGCCCACTTCTTATTTTGATAGATATGTTAGGCTTATGTTATTTTATTTTTGTTTTAGTGTGTTGGCCCTTGGCCCATGAGTTAGCAAAGGGGTCTGTTATTATACATGGTGAACATCTCTCTTATGGGGGGTAAGCAGAATCTAAATAGAATTTTATTTCCCTTTTGATCATCTTCTTCTTCTCTGTTGGAGGTTGCTCCCCTCGAAGTGAGTCATTCTCGATGCATTTTTTATTAAGCATTTTCTAGTGTGTTACATTTTGATGTGACAAATTGTCGTTTGAGAAATGATATTTAAAGTCCTGAGCAGTCTCCGCATATTCACTTTGAAAAAATAAATAAATAAATTTGAGAGTCACATGTAAATTATTTTTTTTAATGATGGCTCTTACTTTTTTTCAAAAGAAATACGCAGAGACTATACACTCTAAGACGGTATATATCATTAACCATTTAGCTTTAAATTTTATTTCCCTCACTTAACTGTTTTTGCTGTTTTATTGCGATGGAGCTTTTTTTTTTTTTTTTTTTTCGGTTAGTAGGCTTCGTGGATTTTTATTTATTTATTGTTAATAGTTCAAAGTTGAATAAATGGATGTGTTTTATATGCCCATTTTATGTATAAAATGAAATCAAATGGACGCTCATGTTTCTGTCCGTTTGTCAAGGGTAGTCGTTGGGATATTGCGTCAAAGTTGGGGTTTTCACGAACCCATTTGATTCAATGGATTAATGGTTTTTGAATTCAGGCACCACGGGCTGATTGGTTGTGAACCCAAAAGGTAAGCCGAGTGATAGATATGACATTGAGGTTTTGGAGCCAATCTCGTTTGTTTTCATAAAACTTTTTAATTCATCCCATTTTATTTTATTTTATTTAATCATTATAATTTTCTCAAATTTTTATATAAAATAATATAAAGAATTTGACTCTTTCAAATTTCAAAATAAAAATAATATTAAAAATATATATTCTAACAATATTTTATTTAATTTTTAATTTTTATCTCAACTCATCTCCAAAAATAAATAAGGTTTGAGAAACGCTCAAGGGAGCCCTAAGCCACATTTGGGCCTATACCATCAGTATGGGGTATTACAATCTCCCACTCTAAATCTAGTTCGTCATATGTGATACAACTTAACTCCTATATTGTTTATTGGAATGGTCTTTGATACTATTTCTAATGCCTTATGGGAGGTCCAAGCCATGTCTAGGTCTATATTCCAAAATGATTAATCAACAGTACAATTGGAGTCTTATTGAAATTATTATAAAAAGTAAGAACTTTTCATTTCCAAACAACGTGAGAATCTTTACATCGCATACCCTTATCAATCAGTATGGAATATCATATATACAATTTAGGACCGAAACCTAATAAGATAGCTTATTCAATAGTGAATGCGAATTAAACATGTGGTTGTTGTAAACGATTATCTAATAAGATAATGGTTGTTGTACCAACATTGTTTTCTCAAGCTTGCAGCTTCTTGGATGCCATGGACCTTTGGCAAACCGTCTACCGGGAAGAGCATTTTTGCACGCTACTGCTTAGGATGTATTCTTGACAAAATATTTACTTAATAAAATTTTGTTCTACTGTTGGCATCTGAGTTTTTGATTACTAACCGAAAGAGCAGCTGTTCTATTTTCTAACCTTCAGTTGCTGAGTGAACTCTAATATATGCCTGTATTAAACTGACAGCCATATCTCCACTCGATTAAGATTTTCCCTACTCTTCCCCCCTCCAAGGAAAAGACGACCTGTCCACCATTAAGCCATGAAAGCAGACGCATCCATTAATATTATCAATGTCTGTGAACAGTTAATTACGAAATAACCACAATTTCTAGCAAGATTCACTAGAACATGATTCCATTAGTATTAACATTACTTGTCAACTTTCAGAAGTCTAGGAGGTCAAAAGATTTTCAAGAGTCAAAGGGCTCAGAGATCATGAAGGCATTACAAAGCAAAAAGAAATAGCCAAATTTTCCTTTCGTTGGCATTATAATCTCCTGACCCATTAAACTTTCTGAGATTGCATAGCAGAGGGAGACAATGAAGCCTTGTTTCTCTCCTAATTAATATACTTTCTTTCTTAAAAGCTTTGGGGCAGGTTTCTTTCTAGTTCTTCCAGAAGCACATCTATCAGTGTTCTCAACTATTTCATGCTTCTTGATTTCACTACTCCCTGCTGATTTACCTTTCTTTTGAATTCTTTGAGAACCAAATCCATTCTTTTTAAGTAGATTCACATCTCGTGACTTGTCTTCGCTATTTGTTTCACTCTCTGGTTGAAGCTTTTGAAGATGTGCCAAGTCATTATTTGCATTTACCACAGCTTTCCTTGACGTTTGTGTACGATTTGGTTGCAAGTCACGCTTCGTGCCTGTCTTGGATGTTGTTTGAGCAGCTGAAATACCTTCTTTGTTCATTGTGTCTTCACTTTGCTCTTGAACTGAAACTGGAAATGCTTTAACTATGTATATCTGCAGTGGTTTTACAATATATTTTTAGATCAAAAAACCAGAAGTTAAAAAAAAAAAAACTGGTACAATTTCATAATAAATGCACAAACTGATGTTGCCTTCGCCTTTACATGTCATAATTTTGTGTACTTGAAACTATAAAATGAAGAAAATACAGAAATGGGAATGCCGACTTTACATTCAGCAATTCAGAAAAGCTTTTAGGTGAGTCAAGATAGCAACCGAGAAGCTGAAACAACATAGTTCACATATTATAATGCAAACATTGTGTACAGCAAGACATAGTGTGCAGCTAAAAAAATTGGGATCAAACAAGTTATTGGATCGACCTAATTACATGACATGGCAAGAAAAAGAGAAATATTAAACCGGATACTGTAAAACCACAAACTCCGGCTGAAATTCTGGCCTACCTAAAACAAGTCTATATGGAAATTTGAAGCCTCTAGGGATTCAAGAATAATTCTGCAGTGGTCTTGGCTATCACAACCAGAGGATAGAATGGGAGTGCACACCGATAACGGTATTTTTGTATAATGTATGTGCACATACACGAGTACACGCATTTGTATTGCAAGCCAACATAGAAGATTTATGTAGAGGGTAGAATTTGTCCTGGCAGGTAAAAGCCTAAAACATATATGCTATGACTCAATTTGCGTGACATGCTACTACCAGATTAATGCTTTGTACAGCTACCTAGACACTCAAATCCGATAATGATTGTAAAATACAAGCACGCCACTCTTACAAGATTAACCTCACTGATTTTTAGGCCTACCTTAAATCTCGTTGGCTCAAACAATTCAAATACCAGTGCATCACCATCATCCAGCTTATGGTCCAGTGCAAATGCTCTCCAGCCACCACTAAGCCCAGTTCTTTTGCCAATGTATGTAGCCTCGAATTCCGCATCATTTTCATCCACTAGTACCATATCCAACAATGTTTTTGGAAGATGATCCTCACAGAATTTTGAAGGAAGGCCCTAGGAATAAAAGCAAAATATACAGTTCAACTACTTATCCACTGAACTACCAAGAAGTTAGCTTCAGAAGCTACATCGAACCCTTCCTTGCATATGTTGCATAGAAATTAGATAAAGCATAATTAAGATAAGAAGACCATAACTGCCTCAATTGCCACATACCAACCAAAAACAGCTATAAACATGAGACCGGACCATTGATTTGACGAAAGATGGACTTCCAGCGTCTAGCTTGCTTTGGAGCTCCAGTGCAGCCTCAAAGGCATGATCTCTTTCTTCTTGAGAAGCTTCCCTGACTTCATCCAATGGCCTTGCAAGATAGCTGAAAGGGCACAACATTATTTCCAGCATTTTTAAAGGAATGTATGAAAGTAAGACTAGTTCTCCAAAAATAACGAAATCCACCTTCCCCATGAATTTGACACCCTCGACCTCTTGCGCAAAGGTGGAAGGTCTATGCCAACCTGTAATGGCAGCCAAAGAACCTTAACTTATTCACATGTCAGACTAGACTAATATAAGAGAAAGGACTAATATAAAAGTGGTGCATGTGAAGCAGCACTTGAGGTTTTTAGATGGTGTTTCCCCCTCATAAAGCCCATTACCATGTCTAATGTTTCATCACAGAATACAATTCTTTAGCAATAGTTGTATCGAAGCATGTCTTTAACAATCCCAACGCCTAAAGAATTTATTTACCCAAAAATAAGTATGTCTTTAACATTGTAAAACCAAATTTCACCCTTCGTCCTTCCATCTTCTGCCCCGATATGATTACTTACATCATCACGATACGAAGGAACTGGGTTACGTGCACGGGTGGAGCGTCTTGGTTCAGATACATAAGTAGTCTTCGATTTGGGTTTTGGAGAATGTTGCTGCGCCATAAGAAAGTGATACATCAATGTCAGCCAAAAGATGATTCGATCTTGTGATTCTTGCCAAATATGCATATGACTGGACAGAGGAGGAAAAATCAACTTTACCTTGGACTTTTTCTCTGAATTTGATAGGGCAGCCAAACTTTTTGACGTCTTTAAAATTCCCAAATCCTTAAGAAAAACACAAATTAAATGCAAATTTTATTGACAAGAATGTGATAGTTTTTTTTATTTTAATAAACGATCGGTACTGGATTAAGAGTGTGGGCATCAAGAGTTAATGTAGCTAAAAAGACCTGAAATTTCTTTTTGTTGAGTTCAACTTGTTGGTTGCGAGCTGCTTCGTACTTGTTAGAGATGTGACCCTTTGCCATGTTTGGTAGCTAGCGAGGGGTTCAGAAAAGCCAGACCCTTTGAAATCACTACTTTAACACAAAAAGAACAGAACAATAGTGTAAGAGAACATTTCTGAATACATTCAAGTATGCAGTAATCCACTCAAACCAACTTCAAAGAAAACTCACCTGGAATATTCGATCGACCCGAAAAAGGAAGCGAGAGAGAGAGAGAGTGAGTGTGTGTGTGTGTATGTATGTGCGTGCGTGTGTCGAACAAGTGCGTTTGAGCTCTTTGCTTCTCCAGAGAAAGGCGCCCGTTTGAATTTTCGAATGTTTGTCTCGCTCTTGACTGCTGCCTTCTCTTACTAAAAGTCAATAAATATTTACGGTGTCCTGTAAGAACCAAAATCTAAAATCCTTTTTTTTCTCTTTTTTCCTTTGTTCTTTCTAAAAATAGACTTCCGAAAGTTGAGAAGATTTGAAGTTGAAAGTAATACTAGAGATTCAGATAAAACAAGAGAATGATAATACACTAAACTTTTTTTTTTTTTTTAGAAATATTTTATCCTCAAAAGAATTTTCACAAAAATAAATTTACAAATTGACGTGGTTTAATATATTACGTTAGATGGTAAAGTAGATCTAACATATCATATGAAGTCATGTATGAATTTATTTTGTGAGATCTCTTTATAACTGTGACACTTTTTCTTTTTATAACAATAAGTAGTCATCAAATTTAACTTGCTTGCTTTATTGGGAAGAATAATAGGAAGAAGGCGAGGAGAAGATAAAACACAAACGTATTGTGCTTGCTTGCTTTATTGAGTGGAGTGGGGTGCCTTGCATATCTCCTCTCCCCTTTTCACATAATATAGATAGATTGGTTTTTAGGATGAATTGCTTTGCTGCTTTGTCCAAGTTTATTATAAGGTGAGGGCCTAAGGTCAAATTGTGTTCCCTACACTAGTCTTGCATAATCGTTCGTAGTTTCTCTCCTGTCACTAGATGTTATGTCGATGATGAGTTGCAAGCTATTGTAGGTTTTGTGCCGAGTTTTAATGTCACATAAAGTAACGTATCATTGTCAATATCATGCAAAGATGGCATTCCTGCATGCAATCTGAGTCCTTCAGATTGCAACATCGGGTTTTTGCCAAGCCAAAATGTCTGTCTTTGCTTAGTTGCTTTCCTAAGATGTTCAAGTTAGTCCACCTTGCTAAAAAAAACTATTATATAGTCCACCATAAGCACATTCTCTCATACCAAATCCGGTGAAGTTCACCAAGTAGTATGTCACTGGACTC
This sequence comes from Juglans mandshurica, assembly GCA_022457165.1. NCBI lineage: Eukaryota > Viridiplantae > Streptophyta > Magnoliopsida > Fagales > Juglandaceae > Juglans > Juglans mandshurica. Next base: position 16,776,191 of record CM039633.1, read on the forward strand.
ACTAAATTGAATACTTATCTATTTTTTGCCATAATCAATCAGCTAAACCTCAACTCCCCAAAAGATCACATATTGCACCAGTGATATGGGTGATACAGTCCGGACTTGTTAGATATAAACTGGTCAACCTTCAAGTTTCCTGTTACAAGTGCAAGCAACAACAATGACAAAGTAAAAAGAATTTCCCCCTCATTACCCCTGTTAAAGATTGTATAACTGGAAAATACCCGTCTTCATGCTTCAGAAATATCAGCAAGGCCCTCCCTTTGTGGCTGGCTATACAGAACTGAGATGCAACCAGGGCCCTGAATTGGCAAGAGTTCTTCAAACTGTGTACTAGAGAAACATAGTAGAAGGTTGAGTTCGTTATATCAATATTGACCAGTTTTGGCCCTTTTCATTCCACTGGAAGTGAACGGCGAGATGCTCCCGCTTGGTTGAGAGCTCTCTTCTCTAAAATTGGAATTTAGCACAGCCAGTTCCCTCAACTGTTGTGTCTTATAAAAATCCTGCGACTCGTCCTGCGCGCCAAAAATGGAGTAAGTCCAAGTATCTCATAAGGGAATAGTAATTATGCAGTGCAAGGAATCTTTATAAATGACGCATTAAGAATTATTCCTTTCTTCATCGAGAACATGCAAATTTAAAGGACACTTCATACAACAAAATTGTGGACTGGCTAAATGTTACTATGTTGGGAGGAAGATAAGACTTGATTGATTAATTGTGTGACATATTTAATAGAATGAGTAAACACACAACTGAACAGTGAAAGCAAGTGCACTGTAAGTGGAAACTAACATTGCACAAGATCTTCAAAGGAGAAATTACAACATTGTGATAATCCAAAAGTCAGTAGTGATGCCCTAAGTTCAGATATCCTGAATTCCATATGATGGTGGAAGAGTAAGAACATTTCTGCATAATGCTGAAAGTCTCACAATCAATGTGTTTTTGCCTTTCTGATTAGGAATATTGCTCCTTTATCACCCAACACTATCAGATGGACCATGTGCAAACAACACAAACAATTTTTGCTATGATAAAAGGAGAATGATTTCGTTGTATTTGAAGACTCTAAAAGAAGAAATGAGAATTAAAAATGATACCACAGGCTTGAGAAGTTCCTCTAAGATTTCTTGTGCTTGTCTCAACCGTAAATCAATCACACTAGCAGGTAATTCAGCCTCGATTAAAATGTGCAGCGGCTCATTTAGATGCTCATAGCCTGGTCTTCCCCTTAATGACTCCTCCTTGAGAATAGAAAAGCAAAGGCAACGATTAATGAAAGAACCACGAATAGATATATGGTGGGATAAACATGGAAATCATCTAAAAGGATATCTCCACTAAATGAGCCGAAGTAAAAGTAGTACCTTCTCAGGATCTTTTATTGAACCTTTTCCACGAATAAACACACGGCAACCTGTAGACGTTTCCACCCGCTTTAGTGAATTGCCTCTAGGGCCCAGCAGCCGGCCAACAAAGTTGTACTGAAATGACGAGTAATGTTAGTAACCTTAAGCTTATAAAATGTCAGAAGCATCCAGGGAACGTGGATACAGATATTTTCCTAACTTTCAAAGCATTCAATAGAAATGTAGGAATTGAGGCATCAATGTTACATAATGCATCCACACATTGTCCATGTTGCTTACATTTGGATAGCTATCCATAGGAATCTCTAAGCGCAAAACCCTCTTGACAATATAGGAGCTTGGGCTAGCTGGTGCTGCTTTCCAGTCCATATTCAGTCCTTGTGGTCCTCCTAATCTCTGTTTCATCAAGAACTAACCTATTAGTACTGTAAACAAAAAATGACAATGAGTTCAGAAAATGCAAAAAGCATGGAAAAACCAAGTACAGGAACAATAGCATTTGAACGAAGCAGAGAAACCATGTTCTAGTTACTCTTGAGTGATGAACATTAACTAAATTAAGGAACAGGGGGCAGGTAATTTTAAAATACAATATCCAACTTATGTGCTGTTGAGAGTTAATGGGGAGTAGGTACAGCCAATAGAAAGGAAAACTTCAGCATCTTACGAAGCTACAAATTGATAATCACTTTTTGCCATCCAATAAGGAATTTGATGATAGATCGGTATAAAGTACCCCATACACTTTCATTCAAGCCCAATCATAAGCCAAACCTTCAAAATCCTTAGGATGTCTTTAGACGTTTCATGGGATTTGTTCAGATTTTTTCCCTTCCTGTTAAATTATCAAATGCTGTGTTCGAGTACTAACCAGATACTGTGTTCCAGCTAAATTTTCTAAAGCTTCTCACATAAGCAATTCCTCATGCATTGGATTCAATGAAATTCACCTTCACAACCCCCAAAGATGAAGATTGGAAAAAAGTCCCGGTCTGGAAGGTAATTTTTTGAAAGGAAGTTAATGAAAGATGACAAAAACCCCATGTATCTTTTTTCCTTCATCATAACCTCAGCACACCTAGCCCCTGGTCCCCATCCCTGACAACCCCTTATTGCATGCACACCCTAAGAACAGAGAATACAGCATCTTGTAAACTTAGGGGTTGTTTGGGAATAGAGTGGTTTCATTTCATCTCATCTCAAAATTTCTCATAATTTCCTTCCCAAACATCACTCAAACATAAACACTTTTCAATTTCAAATCTTCAACTTTTTCATCTAATCATTACAACTTTCCTAAACTTCCAAACAAAACACAAAAAAACAATTCCACTTTTTCAAATCCCAAAACAAAAACAATATTAAAAAATTATATCTTAACAATATTTTAATTTTTATAATATTTTTATTCAATTTTTTTCTCCTTCCTTTCCCAAAATCTAATAAAATGTCATAACTGAAACCATTTCACTATTATTCATTGTCACTAATATTCGCAAAATTCTCATCTCATCTCATTTCCCAACCATCCCCTTATTGTTTCAACATTGACCGGAAGAAGGGGTGAATGCAGGAGCGTGCAGGGGCTGGGGGAGTGGTTGGGAGCATCATGGGATTATGAAAGAAGTCTCTTACCTTGTGATAAACAAAGCTGCTAGGAGCAGGAAACATAATGAAAACTGCATACCTTGAAAGAAAGGACACAACTTAAGTAAAAGAACTATTGGCAATAACTTGTTGTGACCTTCAAGCTTGATGCGCTCAATAAATGGGTGATTACAAGATATTCTTGAATTGCCAAGCAACAAAATAACTGATACTTTTGAGCTAAAAGATGATTGACCAGAAAAAAGTTAGCTCTTGCATGAGCCAATAATCAAATTTGGTTGATGAAAGGAAGCAGAAACATCAAGCCAAGTGATCTTGTGATCCATGCACTATCTAGTTTTATCCCAACACGACTGGTCAGAATCAAGAAGTGCAAAACATTGACATTTTTGTTATCCTTGTACGGACAGCTAGTATTCAGCTCTTTATACATGTTTTCTTTCATATTCCAAGCATGGCATGGTTCTATGCATGGCACAATAAAATACACAGGCCTATACAGATTGATCATATGCAGGGAAAGCAATCAGAAAGAGGATGTATCGATAAATGACAGAATTGCAAATTCTTACTTCGTGTGGCAGGCCATTCCAAGCATTGAAACCTATTAGTCTATTATTTGGCATTATATCAGATGAAGCCATATGGCTAGGGCTTCCACGCTGCAGTCTGTCAAGGTCAGTATACCCATGATTGGGAATCATGCCAGAAACCCGTATGATCTCTGTCACATAAAAGAGTACAGAAATGATAGGTTTTACTTTTTCGTATGTAAAACACAAATCACCACAGCGGAAAGTGGAAATATTTGTCACAAATTTCATACTAACAGAAGAGGAAATAATAGAATCATAACAGTTGACTACAGACTGCCAAATATAAAAATCAAACTGATGTAGACCATTAACAAAAATGATCTTTCATCAATTTGAGGAGAGAGACTACATTTGTTTCTCATTCCGATTTTAAAGATGTGGTAGACAACATTGCCAAAGGTGGGCAGAGCAACAGACCTGCACTTTGGTTTCCATCTCTTAGAAAATAAGATAGCATTTTACTTTTCTTTTCTTTCTATTTCTATTACTACAAGAATTTTACCAGTTATTAATCTGCAGAAACCATGTTCTCCGCATTAAAAAAGTAGAATAATATGTTTTTTTTATAAGTAAAACAAGTAGAATAATATGTAAACCTCCTGTATCTTTTTCAAGCATTCTATACATTACATGGTTCAAGGGTGTTCCTAACAAATATGTTAAATACGATGGATGTTTACAAAACTGACCAAGACGGATCGTGGAATTCAATTTGAACTACGGGAAAAGGAAGATATAAATACAGATCCAGAAAGCCAACCTTGATTCAAGAGCCGACTACAGATAGGAAGGACTTGCATGAAGGGTCCAAGTTTCTGGTGCTCCGATAACAACTCAGTCAAGTACTGACTAGAAAAGACGACGACATATAACCAAAATATCCAGAGATAATCGAAAAGCTTTTGGAGGGTGGACATGAAAATCAAAATTCTTATCAAGTTTTGGAATTGATTGCTTACCTGTCGACATCCGGGTTGCTTCTTACATGTGAAGACAGAGTTCTTGCGGGGGAGAAATTCTGTGCGTATAAACCTGACATGAATCTTCCACAATATATGCACCCCAAACGAAAGAAATAAATAAATCTTTGGCTATAGAGAGGAGGAGAAAGCAAAAGTTGGGGAACCAAACCACTCTGAGATATTAAATGGTGGGGAAGAAGAGACGAGGTAGGAAAAGACTAAAGATTGTTCCTTTTTTCTTTTAGGCTTCTAAAATTTCTCGACTGTAAGGTCGGTGGTCCTAAATAGAGGAGGGTTTTGAGAGGGTGTTGTGTTGGGCTCAATTTGTTGAGAGTTTTCCATGGATGTTAAATGGGAAGCTGAAGAAAGTAGGTTATTTGCATTGCGAACGCAGAAGGCAGAGACCAGAGAGGGCTTTCTGGGTGTAACATCTTGGATTGACACCCTGACACTGACAGCTACAGCGCTTGATACCTAATAATGATTGTCTGCACTCTCTCCTCTATAGAGCGCGTGGAAAAAAGGCCTTCAATCATGGTAAAATACGAACGACGCCATGCAATGTGGGGCCCCTCTTATTCTACCGACTGACCCCCGGCATAGAAAGCCTTTGAATATAAAATTGAAAATGGAAGAAGAGGATTAAGGAATTAAATATCCTCTCATTTCAGCCATGCCAAGGCGTGTATTGAGCATATGGCTGTGCATTGGGTGCAGAAGTTCGACTCTTTGATGTGAGGTATATGTCTCATATGTGTTGGTATTGGACACACGTTTCACATTCAAGGGCCTAGATTATAGATTTTAGACTATCGACCGTTTAGATAGTGAAATGAAATTATATGAAAGTTGAATAAAATATTATTATAATATTATTTTTTAATATTATTATAATATTATTTTTTAATATTATTATTATTTTGAAATTTGAAAAAATTGAATTGTTTATTATATTTTATGTGAGAATTTGAAAAAATTATAATGATGAAATGAAATGAAATGAAATTAAATTATTTATGTATCCAAACCGCGCCTAGGTTAAATTTCAACAAGTACAACACTCATTAGATGTGAGACACATGTTTCATGCTGATGATGGTAGACGTGTTTCATATCCAATATATTTAAATTGGAGAAATGATATTTACAATCGTAGAGTCTACAAGCGTTACATGTTCTTTTTGAAAAAAAAAAAAAGCAAATACGGGATTTATGTAAAAAAAAAAAAATTATTTTTTTAATAGTAGACTTTTCTTTTTTTAAAGCGTTTACGTAATATTTATATATTTTACGATTATACATAACATTACTTTCAAATTGCATTTAATCATATTCTGATAGGAATTAAATGTGAGATACGTATCTCATATGTATTGATGTGAGACGTGTCCCACATGGAATAGATCTATCTAAGATTGGTCATGAACGATTATAAATTAAAAATCAAAAAGTGAAAAAAAAGACATATACGGTAAGTCTTGTATTATTTCTATCAATTTTTGTTGCAACTGCTGAAACCTCTTTATCTAAATCTAAGATTAAAAAAAAAAAACTGTCACAGAATCTCATCCCATTTGGAAGTTTAAACAACTTTGGATAATCATGTTCCATTCCCAAATCAAGCAAGTGATTGGAATTGGTGGGTGCACGTGCTTTAATTTTGAAGCTCCAGACGGACCACGTAGTCCAGCACCACCACCAAAGGACGGAAGTTGTGGGCTAGACGACCCATCTCCACCAAGTATTTTGGTTTCGTATTTTGGTGACATTCATTAAAGGCATCCTTATAATCCTGTTTTTTGGCTTTCCTTTTTCTTCTTCATATATTTCACTCTTTGGTGCCAACATTCCGTGCTATTATTACAATGAGTTATTTTCTAAATTCTATCGTGTTATTTGTTTTCTTTGTTAATTTATCATTCAAACTCTCTAACCTCTAAGGGTAGGAAAATGGGTGGATAGAAAATATCACTATATATATATATTTATTACATCTTATTAAAAAAATGTATTGAAAGTGTGAGGGGAGAAACCCCTAGGAGCCAGGCCCAAGATGAAGCTCGAGCCCGGATCCCGTATGAAGTCTGGGATGGGCCAAGTTGGCCCAAGAGCTCAGGAGGAAGGACACAAGGTAAAGTGTCCCTGAAAAAAGAATGAGAGGCAGGCAGTGCAGCCTGACACCATAACTGGCCGACCGTCAGAAACATCCACGTCCTTGACATGGCAAACTGGGCAACACGGGAGGACGAGTGAGTCTGTCTTAGACCACGCCACATTGAATGGAGCAGGAGCGGGCACGCCATGGCAGGGGCCACCCCCTGCCTTCAATGCACCCCTGGGATTGGCATGCTGCGACATGTCCCCTAAGTGACAGTGACGACCCTGGTCAGGCCTGGCAGGTCTGAAAGGAAGTAGGAGGTTGACAGAGATATCCGATCCCAATACAGAGCTGCATACAAGTCACCATCGCCTCGGAACCCACCTTAACCAAGAATAAATACCCCACTCTCTACCGAGAATGGAATTATTGATTTACTCTCTTGAATATTCTTTTCATCTCCTACCTTGAACTAATTTGAGCATCGAAGGTACCACGCCTCTCAAACTCCTCCATTCTCCGTCTTATAGAGAAGAAACGAGTCCCAATAATGTAGAGTTGCTCAGGTCATAGAAATTAGAATACGACATCAACATATATAAGATTGGAAGAATGATGGAAAAGTCAATTTATTTTTTTTACTCAATTATCCATTCAATTTTTAAATAGGACTAATAAATTTTTAACAAGATAGAAGTAAAAATCCATTCTTTCCCTAATCAAACAAGTGCGTGAGAAGGTAAGAGCAACTTAAATTATACATTGCAACTTATATTGTTCTCAATAATTACTCAGTGGATCAGATCTGCTGTAAACATGAAACCACTACCACACCACACTATGACTATGCATTGGTCTTCCCACCTAACAATCCTGCCTCGAGAAGTGGATTGATTTCCTTGATATGCTGATAATATCCTTCCACTTCTCTATTATTACTTTTCCATCCGGTTATTTTTTTCTTTTACTCTTTGAATTTATATTAAAAATCTTAGAATATAACCTTTTTACATAATCTAAAAATAAATAAATTAACATAATCATATAATTTAATTAAAAATAAATTTAATTTTATAAAACTTAACATTCTTTTACTCTTTAAGTCAATTTTTATAAAATTAAATTTATTTTAAATTAATTTACATAATTACGTTAGTTGATTGAATTTATTTTCTTTTAGATTATACAAAAAGATCATATTATGAGATTTTTAATTCAAATTTAAAGAGTAAAAAGAAAAAAAATAACTAAATAGTAAAACAATAATAATAAATAAAATGTAAGAATATCATTATAACGAGGGACAAATAATTATTCAAAACGGTGTATAAGAACGAACCATGTTGAATGAAAAGAAAGAAGCTCAAATCCAAATGTAAAGTTCTTAGATTTATGGGAAAGTTGGGGGAAGTAGAAAATGTGTGGAAATGTAATTTTCCCTGCAAAACTCTCATTAGACATGGGTGAACACCACGGAGCATAGGATTCCTGTAAGATACTGTGCTTGAAAAAGTGCACAGCATTGCACGTTATGGGACAGGGACAACAATATATGGATAAAAACAAACCGAAAAAGGCCAATTATTCATTTGAGGCACAACATGTTGCAAAACATGTTGTGTACTGTGTATTGAGAGTGTACTGTAATGTGGTAACAAAAGTCTATTTGTCTATCAATAGGGAAGGCCGACACAAAATAATAAGAACAACAATAACAAGCAATAAAGTTATATTTGTAATTTCAAATCGTTGGCTAACAACATAGAATAGAGGAGGACATCGCTAATCAATGAGAAGGATTTGTAATGTCTTTTTAAGGATTTTCTGCCGTGGGGATAGGCTACAAGAGCTACTTTAGGCGGCAATTGATGACACTCGTTTGGCTTATGGTTTGCAAGGGGTAATGTCCTGTCCTCCATCACTTGCGGACAGACCCAGAAGGAAATGAAGAGGGTGGTTGTGGAGATGATGCTGAGGAAGCGTAGTATAGATTTGACCCCGAGGGAACCGTGACGGGATACACTTCTGTGACCTCTTCAGTGCCCTCATTCAAGTATACAACATCCTGCATTGTGAGCTGGTGGTATTCAACAACTTCCCTCAGAAACCGATTCTCTCGTGCATAAACTGAGTTTTCGTGAGCCAATCTGGCCTTCTCTGCCAAAAGCGTTTCAAGTTGAAGCCGAATCTGGCATAGGAACATTGGCATCAGAATCTAGAGTTGTTAGATGCAAGTACTGAATTTGCTTCAACACAATGTTTCCTATCATTAGAAACAGAAACTAAAACTGGAAAATTCAAATTTGTACATGAGCCATTTCTAAAACTGCAATCAATTCCTTCCTTCCTCTCTTTCGAGAATTAAGTTTCAACTTTTCCATAAATGATCATAGGCAGACACATGTTAATACATGTAGCACTACAGCATATAAACTATAAAGGAAAGAAGAGTACTGCTAATTTCATAGAGTGGTAGTGTTGTTCATTGTTTACTTTGAAAATGAAAAGGGGGCAATCACATGCATCCACCTCAGCTAGTTCACAGGTGATGGTAATTGTCAGCAATGGAGAGGCAATTTTTAATTACAAAATATGTAAGTGGTTCTTTGAAAAAAAATGAAAAGGAAAAAAAAAAAAACCTAAAGAGAGGAAGTACATACCAAATCATCATCTTCTGGATTCCTTCCCCTTTCACGATTCTCCCGAAGAATTTTATTTTCTTCTTCCAGCTGAGCACATCGCTCCTTCGCAAAAGCCAGATCTGCTTTGACAGTCTTCAACTCCCGAAGAAGAAGCTTTGCTTTCGCAGCCATTGCCATTGCAACCTGTTGTGTAAACCGAAAGGTGATATGAAAAATCTCATCATAAAGATCAAGTACTAATGTCAAACCATTTAGGATGCCCCCAGCATTCTGGTAATAATCCTGAAGTTCCAAAACCCTACTCCCATTTTTTCCTCCTTCCTTTCTCCTTTGCTATTATTACAGCCACAGACAGCTTAAGAACAATCCAGGGGGGAGAAGCAAGCCAATATGAGTAAATTCAGTAGAATCGTTCATTTGGTTTTAGAATCATTCTGTACTTTTCTACTCACAAATACAGAGAATGTAATACAGATAGAGAGGGATTGCTGCATGTCAGCTGAACAAATCAAGGTCAGTCATTTTCCGTAGAAGAGCCAATCTGTGGAATTGCTTCTAGGCTAGAAAAGAATGCAAAACAGTAACAGAAACTCATGCACACAAATATTCCTATTACATGAACCAGTGATACAAAGTTGCCACCTTACGTCGCGAGATGCCTTCAACTGAAGTTCTTGGTCGGTTTGCATCTGGGGTTGGGGTCGTTGTGATGTAGTAGAAATCTTTGATGCCTCATTCTGTACCTCAGAACCACTGGGCTTTTTTCTGATATGCTTACGAGTTCCTTGAATGATATCTGTAGTCCGGCTCTCCACAATGGTAATGCCCTCCTGAAAATTTGGAAGAGCATTGGTACAGATAATAGAATGGTAGAATTAAAAATAACTGTTGTAAATCATGTTAATCATTGGTTACATGATTTTAATGGTTTGTTAAAACCAAAAAAGGTACTAAAAGTCCAGGATTCTTTCTCTTTGCTGACTTTGCAATTACAACAATTACAAGTAAAAAAAAAAAAAAAAGCACGTGTTAGTGCACTGGAGGCTTCCCCCGGTTAAAAAAATGAAGTTTAATATTGATGGCTCATCTCTTGGGAATCCAGGATTTGCTGGTTGTGGGGGAGTTTTGAGAGATGATGGAGGAAGTTTTGTTTTTGGTTTCTCTCTTCACTTAGGAAAGGAATCAAATATGTTTGCTGAAGTAATGGCATTGAAGCAAGGTTTGTTATATTGTTTGCAGCTCGGGTTTACTGATGTTAATTTTGAATCTGATTCTGCAGAGTTGGTACGTTGGTTTAATCATGTCACTTCTCCATCTTGGAAGTTCTTAGAAATTTGGGATGATATAATTGCATTTGGTCAATCTTTATCTTTCTCCTTGCACATCTGTAGAGAAGGTAATTCAGTTGCTGATCAATTAGCTAAAGCAGGTTCAAAAGGTTTGTCTGAAGTTTTTTTCTTGTCTTCTTTCTTACCTAGATTAGCATGGGGTGAATTAAAATTGGATTTGACAGGTTTGCCAAAATTTAGACATAGATTTTAGTTTTTAATATTTTGTATGCACCTTGTTTTTAAACTGCTGCTACTAATAGTTTACATTTGTGTGTTTTGGACTATAGTTGTAAATGTAGCTTTTCTCATAAGTTTTATTTAGCACAGGAGTGTTCTGTGTATATAGCTTTCATTTTAAAGTTTTGTATAGATTGATAGTATAGTATCAATTTTTTAGAACTTGGTTTGGGATTTTGTAACCCCCAAGTTATTTCTTTGTACATAGTATTCCTCTATCGAAAGTGAAGGCTATTAATAAAATTGGGAGTACCATCCATCTTCCCTAAAAAAAACTGTAGAGTATCTCGGGGTAAACATATATATAAAAATGCAAAAAATATTAAAAAAATTATAACAGTTAATTTCACCATTGTGAGCAAAAGATAAAGCCACTGAAAACTCAATAGCATTTGGAGAGTTCCTTCGGAAGCTAACCTCTAAAGCACTACCAATGGTGCCACCAATGTGATTAAGAGATGATGCAATGGCACCCAACCCCTTTTGTAGTTTAGGGCTTTCCATGTTTTGACGTCTCTCATCCGAGAGAATGGGATTTTGGTACTGCAAATAGAACACAAAAAAAAAATCGCATATTACAGGTCATCAGACAAACAGAGATCTATATACATATATATACATCTTATTTTTATTGTTCACAATATTTTGACGTACAGTCTTGAATTCTCACCTTGCCCATTGTTGCTCTACCAGGCATGTGTGGCCTCGTACTTTCAGGTGTGTGAATTTGTTGGGGTACGCTATCATCATCAAGAATTGCTTTAGCTTTTCTAGCCAGAACACCCCAAAATCCATGTTTGGGTTCGTTCAAACTTTTGATTGATGTATATTCATATGATTGTGAATCCTGTATTGGCAAAAAAAGAAAAAAAAAACACACGCACTCATCAATTTGACATGGAAGGAAACTTCGCTGGAGCTCAAAATGACTAAAAGGGCAACTTTACTACATATTAGAAAGCGTTATTGAAAGAGGACGGGGGTGATCGTAAGGTATTCGAAATATCAAAATGGCAAATGGGTACTTGAATCTGCGGGCTCATAGCAAAGAGCTAAGACGTGTACAAATGAAGTGGCAGAACTAGATCTTCATTGTTTGCTAAACAAATCAAAGCATCTAAAAATATGACACAACGAAACCAAATCCAGTTCCGTTCCAACACTTCAGCATGACGAGCAATATAGAAAAGAGGAGAGGAAAGAAAAGAACCTGGAGAGCGACGGGGGGAGAACCAGAAGGAGATGCGGGTGTTGGGTTGAGAGAGCGGGAAGAGTGCCCATAAGCAGAGGAGAGAGAAGTGTCGCGGTAGGCGGAAGATGCTCTAATTGCCTTGGCGACGAGTGATGAGGAGTCGCGATGAGGCTGAGGCTGAGGCTTGTGAATTCCTCGTTTTGCTTCCTCTTCTCCATCTTCTTCTTCTGCTTCATCTTCATCATCATCCGCATCTAATGCAACGGTCGAATGCCTCGATACCATTCCCTGCTGCCTCCTTCTATACGCCATTCGTATGATCTGATTCAAACTTCAAACCCCTTCCGGCTCCCCGCTCTTGGCTCTTGGCTTCTTCTATACACAAAATAACAACTTCCAGTTCCTTTTGCTCAAACTTCTTCTTCTTCTTCTTCTTCTGCCTATTCCCGTGGGCGCTCTCCTTCTCCGTGTCTCAGAGGAGCGAGACGTCAACGCCGACGAATAGCGTACCCACTACCCATCTGGCTCTGATCTCTCAACTTCCGCCAGCCAGCCCAATGATGGCGTACCCATCTTACCAAACTCTCGCCTCGTCGGTGTCTTTGTCATTGGGCCTGATAGCCCACACCTCTTCAACAATCTACATGGTGATTGTGTAGAGATATAGGCAGGACATTTGGGCTTCTTTAGCCCATGTAAGAAAATATTGTTTTTCATAAATATTTTATTATCTTGAATTATATAAATTTATTTAACATATTTAAATATGAGTAATTCTACATACAACCGTGAAGTGCGTAACTGCCACGTAATCGCTTTGAAAAATAATGGAGTCCACTATTAAAAAATTAATTTTTTTCATGTGGGTCCCATGTTTTATTCATTTTTTTCAAAGCGATTACGCGGCGGTTACGTAATTCACGGTTGTAAGTATCTTTTCTCTTTAAATATTTCTTTGTAACCCCTAAGCTGAAAGCTCTATACTAGAAAAGGTATTCTATGGCACAAGCAAGAGTTAATTAATAAAATTAGAATTACGTTCTCTTCTATCTTTTTATTTAAGTGATTGGCATAAAAAACTTCGTAAATTATATTATTAAAAATCAGAGAATAGATCAAATAAGTAAATAAAGATAAAAGATAAAGGAAGTATACATTTTACAATATTCATGAAGTCCCAAAAATCCGTGCTTAATGATGTAAAAAAAAAAAAAAAAAAAAACTTATGTTTATAACCTTTTCTTTTTGAAAAAATGCATGACTAAGAAGAAGAAAATAATGAATATATTTACATTTTACAGTCTTCAAGACACGATCGTTCTCAGAGCGACTTCCCTCTCTAGCTAATCAAACCAATGCATTTCGCTACTCATAAGTCATAATTCTTTAAAATGAAGGCTCCAGGGCAAATTGCTTTCCCTCCCATCATCCTGAAACCGGAGTTTATTTCTTTAATTAAAATAAAATTAAAAAGAAATAATTCTTAATGTGACTGAGGTCAAAGATGTTACACACTTCTTTTACCTTCACCTTTATCAGCTACCATGGCTAAAAATGTCAGAATTAGGAAACTGTGAGACTGGAGATTCCTGCATGACTCTTGCAGGAACTGTTTTGTTTGCTGTCACCATTTCCTTTGACCTACTTTGAGTATTGAACTCCCGCCAGAATTTGATGACATGGAGAGACTCTTCTTCTGTTGATCTCTGGATGACAATTCTAGCAGCGTATCCCTTCTCTCTCATTTGAAGGCATATCTCTGAGGGATTGTTAGCAGTAAGCACGACCATGTACAACCAGCCCTTATCTGACAATAGATTGTCAGCAATTGGCAATATCTTATCGATAACTCTCCGGCCATTCTCCCCACCTGCCCAAGCAGAGGCAATTCCTTCACGACCCACTTCATCTTCGGGTGTTGGCACATATGGTGGGTTCACAACCATTACATCAACCAATCCTGCCAAACGCGTCTCCAATCCTGATGCAATGTCAGTGGCTAGCAACTCTGCATGAACACCATGTGCTGCTAGGGTCTCGTTGGTAACTCTCACTGCATGAGGATTGACATCAGTAGCAATATAGTGAACTCCAGCAGCCTTCTGTCCCAACATGAGAGCTAAAGAGGTGATGATATACCCACTACCACAACCCACTTCCATGCACAATGTTGGATGATGCTCTAACAGGTTATTTCTATCGGCGAGAAGTGCATCAACCAGTGCAAATGAATCGTCACATGGTTCATAAACCTCCCTATGTCTACTCACAAGGCTGATTTGGGCCATCATGAAGGACATCTTGTAAAGGACCTGAAATGACGGAAAAGTTTGCAAGAGCACTAAATAGACCGATAAAACAGGAAAAAAGAAAAATAAATGAAGTACCGAGAACTGGTTTTCCAAGGTATACACTGAAAATTTTATGTTTATGCCAGAGATTTGGTTGCCTCTTATTGTTCCATAGTTTATCTTCCTTTGGAAAGAGGTTTATGTTGACTCCAGCTCTAGGTTGTCATGTTCTATATCCGAATGACGAAACCCAAATATTAGCTTTATCATAAGCCAAAAGCTACAGATACTTGAGTGTGACAATTCCAAATAGAATGCAAATTCAAATCATATAGGGTGCTCACATCATTTGCAATTTATTGAAAACAAACTTTAACGAAGCCAATATAGCAATCAACACAGACTAACGGAGACATATTGAACAAGAATTAGAAAAGAAAGTTTCCAGGCATTGTTACTTGCAAACCATACTTTTTACTTGAGTCGTAAATTGCCGTTTACTTGTGGAGTTCTCAAACGATGTTTACATAAGCACAAGGATCATGACAAATTTATCTGGCTTTTCTGTGAAGTACATATATCTTGTCACTTGTCAGTTTATAGGTTTTTATGTATGACACAAATTAACATATCAATATGTATTTAGTCAAATGAGGAGAACAAAGGAAACACATGCGCGCACGCGCGCACACACAGACCAGATTTTCCAAAAAGTGGCGATCTCTTCAAAACGTTTGCATTTCAAATTGCTCCACTCCAAATATTTTTCCTTGTTCAGACTTCAGACCCTTCAGTTTTTATGGATCTAATGTCAACCAGAGAAGTCAACATTTGAGTTCATTACTTAAAATGACAATTCAGGTCCATTACTTACAAGGAAATATTATACATCACCAATCAAAAGATTTAAAATGTAGCTGGTTTAGTGGAGGAGTTTGAGAGGAAAAAGAATTGAAGAGCAATAAATCATGGCAAGGGATTTCTCTCATTAGTAAAGGGTCGGAGGGAAAAATCAGCCTGCACTCATATACAGACTAAAGCTAAGCAAAGACCATTGTGATTTAATAGACTACTAATGAAATTCCATATGAGAAATTGCATTTCTTACTCGAACAATAACCCGGCAAAGAGTGTTTTTGGCTTGGATGGAGGCAGTCTAGTAGCCAACAAGATAGTGGAACTGGAATTGCTTGTTAGAATACTTCAATCTAACAAGTTTTGAAAACCACATTATTCAATGTGAATCGATCACATTAACTGAAGTAACAAGACAACAAGAATCGTAATATAAAAGATTTAAAGACTATCAATGATAGGAGAAATCATGGCAATCTATCATGATCAGACGTAGAACCAAGAAGCAAAACTTCCATCAAGAAACTCAATGAGTAATTAAATCGAACGCTTTGCGAGGTACATCTATATGAGCGCAAAGATGACTAAAATTATAACAAAAACAGTTCCGATTCAAAGTCAGTGGAGTGAACAACATGACCAAATTTTCTACTTGCAAAGGCATGAAAATCAAGGAAGATGTGAATGGTGGGGTACCTCGAACAAGCTGGGAAGACGAGAGAAAAGAAAGAGTGGGATAGCCTGCCGATACCAGTTTGCCTCTCACACTGAGATGGGAAGCCTTCCCAGTTCCATCTACTCTTCGCAAGCGCGACAGAGAGAGAGAGAGAGAGAGAGACTGCGACTCTGCTACGCGCGTATGTTTTGCGTGGTCGCTGAGTTGTTTGTGCCTTGCGGCGCTTGAAGTCGCTTTTATGTTAGAAATGCGAGATTCGGGAAGCACGGCAGGGAAGAATAATGATAGTTACTACCTTATTACCATCCATCTACTATTTTTTTTTTTTAATTTTTTTTAATTTTTTTTTTTACTGATTAAGGAAATAAAGATTAATAAAGTTATATTTTTTTAAAATTTTTTTTAATGATTAAAAATGTTAAAAAAATATTTAAAAGAAAATAATAAAAAAACTAGAAATACTATCACTATCCGGCAGGAAAATGGATGGAAACGGTCGGTGCTAGATCAGTTCGTACCCATTTATACGTGTTATGTTGGTGTTTATAATAACACGTATGTAATAACACGTATGTAGCGATGGTCCTATGTTCTAAGAGAAATACATTAACCACATGTAGGTTTTATAAAATTAAATTTATAAATTGATATGATTTTATATCATCCGTTAAATCTTTATAATAAATTTAACTTTATAATCTCATATACCAAATCAAGTGACTTTATTTTCTAAGTTTTTTTTTTTTTATGTATTTTGTTACAGTAGTTTCGAAATTGGCAATAGTTTTTTCCTGACAAATTGTTAATATTTGCAACACTACTAATTAGTTACAAATGTATTTCTTAACCGCGTAGTTGGTCTTTTTGCATCACAAGAATAGCATATTTGTGAATATCTTTCTTGATCGCCACAAATATTAAATACTTGCAATGATATCTATTCGTGACCCTAAAAACAGCTTGGGAATAATCCATTTTTTACGGTGATATTTTTCAATTACAGCACAAACATAGTGCCGCAATTGTATTTTTTTTTAACCATCGACTCACTCTTTTGTGTTTAAATTGAAACATGTTTGTGGCAATAGAATTCGCTGCAAATATTAGAGTTATTTGTGACCCACACTAGTTTTGACACCATAAACCTTTTGAGATGCTCTAGTTGCGTCCACTTTTGTGGGGATTGGATTTGGACGAAATTAATTATTTTTAACGTTTTTTGATATTTTCCCAACGATTTCATTCGACACAAAAAGTCATTTCTGTTGTAGTCCCCCCTCCCCACCCTTACATCGCACTGGGATTTCTACCTACAGGCAGGGTTGCCCGTGCCGCCTTGCAGTACTCAATCTCTCTCCCGCTTCACCATGCAAGTGTCTGTCCTTTTTTATTGTTCTAATTTTATGCGTAAATTGTAATGTTTGAGTATTACTTTTTAAATACCTATACACCATATATTACGTGACATAATTTAATTTAGAAGATAATTTTTAAAATTTAAATTTATAAATCAAATCTTACAATTTAAGTGATATAGATAATGTACTTTACATACTGACTTGAAAATAAAATAACTTATAATACTTACACAAAATGATCAACTTGTTCACAAGATTATGGAACAAAATCTACAAGTTTTTGTGTTTTTTTTTTTTTTTTATCACCTTCAAAGATTATAATATGCGTTATTAATCCAATCGCATTCCCCACGTTTCACTATGATGTTCATACTGTTTATGGGAACTAACTGATTGCAAAAATGCATGCAGATAAAATGATATTATATATGTCACGGCCTTACCATTTTTCATTGTCGTGTTAATACAATTACTTGGTTCGCACAACGACTATTTATTGTCATTCCCGAAAGATCTTTACAAATGTTGTCAACTTGATGATAAAAATTGTTGGGACAAACGTCACATCTTTCTAGAAGGCCGCTTAGATTCTTTAAAATCCTCGGATAGATGTAAGATTGGTATTTATTTATGAGTAATGCTACACACAGTCGTGGAATGTGTAAACGTCGTGCAGTCGTTTTGAAAAATAGACTCTACTCTTTTTCAAAGCGACTACAGACGTTTATGCATTCCACGACTGTATGTAACATTACTCATCATTTCTCTTTATTTAAGGGGAAAATTAGTACACTTTGCATTACAAAATATATATGATGCAATATATGAGAATTTTTTATACGTTACAACAAAAGCTATATATAGAACTGATCATACAGTATATAATCAAATTGTAAAATCCTCGGATAATCAAATCGTTTGTTTTCACAACTCTTTTTAACTCATCTCATTTAATCATTACAAATTTTTCAATTTCCACGTAAAATAAAATAAATAATTCAAAATTTTCAAATCTCAAAATAAGAATAATATTAAAAAACAATTATTATAATAATATTTTATTCAACTTTTAACATTTAATTAATCTCAACACATATCATCTCATTTGTAAAAACAAACGAGGTACATGCATACAACTCTTCATATAATTATGTTTTAAAATGATGATAATTATGAAAAATGATATTGTTACTTTTGTAAGTTATTTTTACAAAAAATAAATATCTCTCATTTAAAATATAGTTATGAAAATTATTGTGCGGGCATAATTTTCTAATGTAAAAAAGCAACAAATAACTTGATCTACATGAGATAGATAAAATTATGAGACGCGACACAATTTTAACACTCTATCTAAATAGAAGTTACAATTTTTAATGTCTTAATAATTTGACGGTATAATATGTCAATTTTAGTATTTTTCAACACAAGATGTAAAACCTTATAAATTGGGGTGAAAATATCATTGATCGCTTAGTCTCCAATGTTCATTTATTATATATTAATTTTACACTAATTTCAAGTGCTGAATTTACACTCTTTTGTTAAAATGAGCTGTTATAATTAAAAGTACTCAGGGACGAAACCAAGATTATAATTTTGGAGGGGTCAAGTATTTTAAATTCGAATAAATAGTTCGATAAAAGAGTTTTATAAGGAACACCACTAACAAAATGATAATAAACAAAGAAAAAAGTGATCAAAGAGTAAATAAATAAATAAATAAAAAAACTAATTCAAAACCTAAAGAAAATAGGCATTTCACGAAAATCATAACAACAAAAAATAACTTTATCTAATATTTTAATTAAAAAGTGTATACATAAAAGCAAGGGTTAATTACACTTTGCCCCTTGCATTTTCCCTTAATTTACAATGTGCTTCCGAAACTAATAATTGCATCAACGTGGACTCTCGAATTTTCAAAATTTCCCAATCCCCTCATTCCGTCTACTAGCAATGTTAAATCTAACAGAAATTCACTACACGTGCTACTCATGATGTGCATAATATTCACTGCAAAGATAAAATTCTCAACTAATTTATTATCATTGATCATATAAAATAATATATGCTATCAATTAATATTAAATCATAAATCATTAAATAATTTTTTTTATTAATTTATATATGGTTAATGAATATCAAATAATTTCATTATGTACATAGATTATTCATACTTGCTTGCAACTTAGGTATAAAATAACTTTATATATGATTAATGATTAATGATTTATTATTAATTGATAGCATATATTATTTTATATTTTATATGGTCAATGATAATAAATTAGATAAAAATTACATCTTTGCAGTGAATTTTCGTTAGATTTAACGTTGCTGGTAGACATAATGAGGAGATTGGAAAGTTTTGAAAGTTCGAAAGTCCACTTTGATGCAATTATTAATTTTGGAGGTACATTGTGAATTGAGTGAAAGTTCAAGGGGCAAAGTATAATTAACCCTAAAAACAAACATAAAAAATAAAATTATGATTTAATTAAATCTGCACAATATTTTTAGAGAATATTAATGATGACAATTAAAAATACTTTATTTATCTTCTCCTATGTTTTAATTAATGTGTTTAAAAGTAAATATTATTTTTCTAATAAATATTTCTAAGAATTGAAATTTTCTCTATCAAAATATTATATGAAATAAAATTAAATGAGAAATAATATACTTAAAATATTAAATTTTAGTAGAAATAGTCAATAGTTTGCTTTGAAATATTAAACTAATTATTTGTAGAAGAGTAATGCTAGGTACAAGTTTCAAATAGACAAGTTACTCGTAAGTCCTTTATAAAAAAGTGGATATATCCCACTAAAAGTGAATAATTTTTTTTTATATTTTTTTAAAGTAGGGTTTATATTTTTACAAATTAAGGTCTGTCCAAAACTTATCTATTAGAGACTTCTACAAATCATTTATCTTTGTGTTGCTTGGGAGCGAGCCCCCACCTCGGCTCGGTAACTCTAGCTAGTTTGGGGCACAAGACAAAATACAAAATTCTCATCTCATCACATCTCATCATTACACTTTTTTCAAATTCACATACAAAATATAATAAACAATTCAACTTTTTCAAATTCTAAAATAATAATAATATTAAAACATAATATATTAAATTACTTTCAAACAAAACACAAAATCATCATCTCACCCCCAAACCTAATTACTTTTCCTTTTGTGAATTTTTATTTTGACCCCATAATTTAATGAAAATGACAATAATATTCTTAACTAAGATTTGCTAGCTTTTGCGTTTCTTCCCCCCTTCTATTAATTGGTAACGTGGGCCATGGCGGCTCATGTTACACACGATCCTATATAATTCTGAAGAGATAAATGCTATACAATTCTTCTATTTTTGGGGGCCGGGGAGCAAAAAGCTGGGGATTCTAGAAGTGAACTTTTCAGATCACCGAAGTATTAAACAGCTCATACAAGATCGATGGAGTTTTGTACGTGCATGTGATCATCAATTAACGTTTATTTTCCAAATTAATTGTCCAGAAAAATCCAATTCAAATCAAGCTGGGAAATTTACGTTGTCGGTTGTTGAATTTTCTATTGAGTGAGTGTGATTAATGATCCCCAAGTCACAACACAACAGCTAGCTAGCACGACAACATAGACTTCTCAATGCTGAATACGACGAGTATCAAAAGCTAGCTAGCAGACAGTAATACTAGTACTGATACAACAAGCGAATCGATCGAAAGAATTATCATGTGTATGGTGAGATGATCATCATCATGTGAAAGAGCTGAAACCCAGAAAATTAAACAAATCGTGCATGCTATATATTTTGTACGTATCGGCTTAGAATAAAAAGGGTTTTAAGATTGTGTTTACACAGCTTTAGGAGAAGATCCTGCAGCAAGAAAAAAAATAGAAAATGGTTAGGTAGGAGCGCATGGTGGTGGCCACTTCTTTCCCAGACAAAGAAACATTGGCTCTGACGGCGGTGGCAACTCCATCATTTTGATGTAAATAATAAGCCAAAAAAAAAGTTTGGCATCAACGATCGATGGTATGAAACATGTTTTTTCATGTATTCGCACAAAGACACGCATACACATGCGTGATTCCCTCAGTTTAGAATTGATTTCTTTTGCAGGGACACGGTTTATGGGATAAATAGATTCTTATGAAACCCTGGAGGTGGTCTCCCAATCAAACAGGCAGACGCATATGCTTTTCATTGATTGTGCAGAAAAGAGAAAAGGGTGTGTGTGGGGGGCGGAAAGCATAGCAAAATGATAAAGTTTGAGGTCAACAATCGATCATTGTGACCATTGATCTACTGCATCATATAATTTAAACAATCTTGTAGTTGAAATCCATTGATCAAAACCCTATATATATATATATATATATATATATATAGTGCAAATTGATACACCATGCTTTTGTACCCATTTTGTGCATGTAAATAAACTTTAACCTACCAAGTTGAAAAAAAAAAAAAACAATCTTGTATTTGCTCAATGAGTCATGTTTTTCGAGAAGTGAATCAAAAGACAAATATTCTAGCCAAGCTTGGTGCGAGCGACAACACTCAACAATACGAGAATTAGATCGGTAACTCTTTCTTTCACGGAAAGGGAGAGCTAGGTCTTAATTTGAAGATAGATAGAGTATTATACGCTCTCTTAGTTGCAAAAGAAGATAGATAGAGTATACGCTCTCTTAGTTGCAAAAGAGTAATATGCCATTTGAATAGTGAGTTGAGATTAGATGAGTTGAGATGAAAGTTGAATAAAATATTGTTAGAATATTATTTTTTAATATTATTATTGTTTTAAAAATTGAAAAATTGAATTTTTTATTATATTTTGTGTGAAAATTTAGAAAATTTATAATGATAAGATAAGATGAAATAAAATATTTTTACTATCCAAACAGGGCCTAAATGTTGTCTATCCAAGATTTAAGTTGCAATATATTTGCTAAAATAGAAACTTTTTTCACCTTGGTTTCGAAAATTTTCTTGTAAGCACCAAAGTGAGAAAGCTTGTTATTATGATATTTTTCCCATAAGTACGGCCACTTAGAATTTGAAGTATCGACCACTTAAAAAAAACAAGTTTTAAAAGCAAGGTAAGATACGTTTTTGTGACACCCACTCTTGTGTCAAATATAATTAAACCAAATGCTTTAAAATTACAAAAAAAAAAAAAAAAATTGTGTGCCATTGATAAGAAATGGGTCACACACATATTTGGCTGTCGCAATAAAATATTTATGTATATTATAGTGGCATCGATGCAATTGTCATTACAAAAAAATTGTTTATTTGTTGTCAGCTATTTCCTAGAAAAATTATTAATTCATACTAAAATGAGTCTCTTTTCATCGTAAATAGTCATTTTCATCACAAATTAATCCGTCACAAATACTCATTTTTCTTCTAGTAACTAATTAAGGAATTTGTGTTTAGTGTTAGGAATGATAAGAAAAAAAGAATAAAGTAAACGACACAAGATTTACGTAGTTCGACAACGTGCTTACGTCCACGAAACTACAGAAAATTTTATTAAGATGAAAGTCGAATACACAATGCTGCACTACGGCAGTGATACGAAATAATACAATATATATATATATATATATAGTAAAACCCTAATTAGCGGATCGAGTCGGTTCACGAGTCAAGTAATTGGTCTAAAAAATCGTAACAAATTCTTGTCGAGTTGGGTAATCAAACTGGACAGCCACAAAACAGAACCAAGTTCTAAAAAATACAAAACAAAACAAAAAAACTACATTTAGCCTTTAGATGCCCGTATATAGTCCTAAAAAAATATCACGCTTTTTAGTTAATTAGTTTAACATTCCTAGTGAACGAATTAAAGAGAAAAAAGGACAACAAATTAAAAGGCATTAGTCCATTCACGGAGTTTCTTGTGTGCATCTATAGAAGAGATTATAAGAGAGCTTGGAGTCTGATTAGTAGTGCAGCTTGCAAAGCTCCTAATTAATAAACGAAGTGTAAAACAAGCTTGTTAGAAAAAAGACAGTACGTGGCACATGCAGATTAATATCATCTTAGAAAAAGTTTATTACAAATATATGATAGGTTAGTCCAATTTTCAGACGATTATTTCATCATGTACCACTAATTTTTATTTTGTATAATTTATTACAAAAATATAAACCGAATATGGAATTTAATAATTCAATTTATATTATATGTGATCTATATATATATATATATATTAAAAAAGGATACAGCCATAAAAAAATATTTTAGTAATTTCAAGCGATCAGGAAAAAATAATAAGCTAGCATATGTCACGTGTGTAACTTTCCATCCATTGCCGACTGAAGTATTAAGTAGAATTAATGAAATGAAAATACCGAAAATTGAAATATTTTAGAAGAGTCATTCCAAAAGGCTTATTTATTCGGAGCTACTGAATGGAATTATCCCAAAGATCCGATCAAAGCAGTGACCCCTGGTTTTTAATATGATGAAAATACTAAAGATAAAGAAGAAATAAAATAAAATAATTCTTATTTATATATGCATTACTTTTTTTATTAGTCGATAGACTAATCTCGGGAGTGGACATATTCTTGATAAGGATTTTTTTCTAAATACACATCATAAAATTCAAGCTTAAACTTAGAAAGAAGTTGTTAATGCCTTAATTTGCACAACAAACCGGAAGGAAGAAAGAATCATCCCCGACCCACGAGATGATTCAGACTTTGATACTGTATTCTTCACGTTCATTCATAAAATACTTAATAAATAAGCTAAATAAAAATAAATATAGTTTGACATAATGCATATGTCCATGGGTTGTTTGGGGTCGAAATCCATTATAACGGATGATTTTACAATCTCTCATAGCCTTACATATCATTCAATACAATGGAGAAATTTATGAGAGATCATTTGGAGTTGATGTGTATGGTGAAGTTTGCCGCATGGAGATTATGTGGAGATATTTTGTGTAGAGAGCTTGTGGAAAGTTTGTTTGATTTGTGGGGGATCTCCTCGTTATATAGATGTCTATTCTCTTGGAGTGATTGAGTCCAACTTGCCTTGTAAAGTCTTTTTCCTTTTAAGAGTATGAATCTCTTGGTTGCATGTACATGGCACGGCCGAACTGCGCCTCGGTTAGCTTCCATTGGTCAAGCTTGTTGGCGACTTCTAGGTCTAGGAGCACCACAATGGGTGGGGCTACGGAGGAGCCTTTACGGCCGAACTTTGCACAGGCTCGATCTTTGGGTGCAAGTGTTCAAGCTCTCGGTGGGGTCGGGGATGTAGTGGTGTCTGCAGAAAAAGTTGGTGGATCAATGACGTGCATATTGATCACCTTGCAATGTCGTGGGGGTGTGTACACCTGGGCTGGTTCATGGCAGGAGGCTTTCTCGCTGTAGTGGAGAGGCATTGAGCTACTCCCATGTCGAACGTCGATGGTGGTGGTGAGGAATGGCGGCGAACAAAGCCTTCGTGGTCGAGGAGCATATCGTCAATGATAAAAGCGCCGGCAGCCATGTAGTTGCCGCCGATAGCTTCACTTAGCTCACGGATTGCTAGCGGGGACTTTCCAATTTGTTTTTTAGCTTGCAGCGGCGAGAAGCAGGTGGGGAAGCTCCCGATGACTCCATCCGGTTCTTCAACTAGGTTGTCGTCCTTTCCTTTCACCGGGCAGAAGAGGTGTCGGGCCGTTGTGCCTGCCAACTAAGGCCACTAGGTGCAAGGTGGTGTGTGCCTGTCATGCCCATTGTGCACGCCATGCATAGTGGTTGCCTTACGCGCACAGTTTGTATCACGTGTGTAGCTCATACCTAACGGGTACAGTACAAATCATGCATCTTGCACATGCTTCTGGAGTCTTTTTCTTTTTTTTTTGCGGGTGTTAGTAAAATAAAAATAAAAGATAAAAAGTGGAAAAACTTATTTGAACTTTTGTAAATGATCTCGTGAGTCGGAGAATATCATTCTCCTAATTTCGGTGCAAAAGATTGGTCGATCCCATAGATGGCGCTAACTATTAATGTCTTAATTTGCACAACAGACCGGAAGGGAGGAAAAAATCATCCCCGACTCACGAGATGATTCGGGCTTCGATACGATATTCTTTGTGTTCATTCATAAAATACATAATAAATAAGCTAAATAAAAATAAATATAGAGAGACACATGGATTTACGTGGTTCAGCATAATGCTTATGTTCACAGGTTGTTTAGGGTTGAAATCTACTATAATGAGTGATTTTACAATTTCTCATAATTTCACATATCGCTCAATACAATAGAAAAATTTAGGAGAGATCATTTGGAGTCGCTATGTGTGGTGGAGTTTGTCGTATGAAGCTTCTATAGAGATATTTTGTGTAGAGAGCTTGTGGAGAATCGGTCTGATTTGTGGGGGATTTCTTCATTATATAGAGGTCTATTCCCTTTGGGTAATTGTGTCCAATTGTCTTGTAAAATATTTTCCTTTTAAGAGTATGAATCTCTTTTTTTTTAAGAGTCTGAGTCAACTTGTTCTATCTCTTCTTATTTTGAGGCTAAATTATAGACTACTCATTTGACTCATACAAAACTATACCACCAAAATCAAAGTGATTATCACTTGAGAGTACATGAAAGTTATTTATTATATAATATTTACTATTCATCATTCCATACATCACATTTATTTTTATTTTTTTAATTTTATTTCTATTAAATTAATTGAGTTTTTATATTCATTATCCCTAAATTATATACTTACTATGATAAAAAATAAAAAAATAAAAAATAAAAAATCATATATAGTGTATAGCACAAAAATATCAATAGAATTATTTTAACGTGGAGAGTAAATTTAGGAAATTGGTATCCAATACAGACGGATCAAGGGTCCCAGTATTACTTTCTGCAGCATTTAGGCAGCTGTTTGATGCGTCGAGATAATCATTAATTAATTCACCCTTTTAACCGGATTTTTCAATGCACTGTTACCTTTTTTTGTTCTCAATTTTGATTCGGCAAATCTTAATAGGGGCTGAAAACGATGGTAATTCGAGTAAAAATAACAGGACTGTTATATTTATAAAACAATTATATAAAAATAATCATATAAATTGACGTGATTTTATTTAATCTGTTAAATCTATTTAATAATAAAAATAATTTTATAATTTAACAAATCACATCAAATTATATCAATTTGTGAGATCATCTTTATATATAAAAAATCTCATCCCTTAGATGCTTCGAAATACATCGTTATAAATAGAAGTATGCCACGTCATTATTAATTATGTTATGAAACCAATTAAGCCATAAAATAAAATAATATTGTTGGTATCATATTTTGGAGAGAAATATTTTTACGGATCTCATAAAAGAATTATATGATATTTTAAATTGTAAGAATATTTTTATAGTAAATTACTCTTCTTCTCAACGGCCTGTTAAAAAATGAATTTCAAAACCTCTAATACTATATGGTCCCTACCAACCTAATATAAGAAAATATGTCTTTTAATAATTTTGTATCTATCTAATGAATTTCATAATAAATGTAATGTCTGGATGAGTACTTAGCCCTATTGCCAACTAACCTCATTTCTTCTAAATTGGTCGTGCACTTTTTTGCATTCATTGTGATTATGCATCAATCTATAAGTAACACTAAGACACTACAAGAAATTTGATCTTTAAAGACGAAATTTTTTGGAGACAAATTAAATTTCATCCCTAAACATACTTATTTGGAATGAAAACTAAACTTCATCTCAAAACATGGAAGCAGTTTTAGCTTTGTTCGAACAGACAAATATTTATTCGAGCTACACTTTTTGAGATGAAATATAGCATCTAAAAAAAGCGTTAGAACAATATTATAATTCACGTTCAAATGGTTTCATAACTGTTTGAATAATAGTTGTAGCGAGAAAGTATATACAACTGTGTTGGGAAAAGGTCAAAATTGTTCAAACAAGATATTTAATCATTTGAACAAAGTTTTTAGTGAGAAGTTATAAATAAATCTAGTGGTGATGGTTGCTATACTGTTCGAATGTTCACATACACATTCGAACAGTAATTTAATTCATGTTAGAATACTGATATAACTGTTCGAATAATAGTCGTAGCGGGAACGTATACACAATTTTGCTTAGGGAAAGTTAGAACACGTTCGAATGTTATATTTAATCATTCGAACACAGTTTTTGGTGGGAAGTTATAAATAAATCTGACGGGGATGGTTGCTATAGAGTTCGAACAGTAGTTTTATGTTTGAACAGAGTTGTAACCCGTTCGAATTTTCATAAAAGGCATTCGAACGGTAGCGTAGACAATTGAAATAAGTTTAATTATAGAAATTTATTGAAATACATTAAAATATTTTAAAAATAAATATTATTTGAGTCTATTAATTGTCATTTTCAAAACATGAAAAATCTACCAATAAGGATTTATTATTATTTATTGTAAATTAAAATATATCTTATATGTCATCCTAGGAATTTTATATAATTAATTTAAAAATTAACTAATGACTTTTGTAATGGTAAATAAGAATTTGCAATTAAAAAAATATTACTTTATAGGGAATGCCATTTTTTATATTATCATGAACTGGTAAGTAAAATAAGGAAAATGATTTTTTTTTTATAAGAAACAGACTAGTTATATATAACAAATAAAAACGATATAGTAATTAAATCAATAACGTTCGGTACAAAACAAAAGGTCAAATAAAAAATAAAACTACTAAGTAAGATTATCCAAGTTCTCTTAGTCTTGGATGATAGTAATGCGTTCCTCAATCTCTTGCAGTCGAACCATTTTGTGGTTGCTTTTGCTCTGTTATTAGCACATTGACCCCCAAGTTGACTAGGAGGATAGAGATCATCAATACATACGGTAGACTACCTCCACTAGAATACCGTGACTCAGATCGGATGTTGATGAGGAAGTATAAAGGCAGATCGATTGGCTCTCTTCGTGCTATCTGTAACATAAATCGAGTCTGTTCGATGTTGAAATCAGTCTTGTATTTTCTCGGATCAATATTATGGGAGACAATCAAATTCAGCATTCGAAAAAATGCAATACAATCAACCTGTTTGATTACCTTGCTGCTATCGTATAGAGGAGCCGAATCGTCATGCATCAACTAACATGCATGTTCATTGACATGCCCTTTTATTTTATTCTGTATTGAATTCTTGAGTTAATATTTTGCTGAATTAAGACTAATATTATCATTGTCAAGTTAATTTATTACTTGCCTTTAGCAAAATATTTGTATAGACATAGTAATTCTAGATTTTTTTTGTTTTTATCTACAATTACATTACTGATATATTACATTTTAAATAATTGATAAAATAAATAACTTGAAAAAAATCACATCACTAAATAGGATTAAAATGACAAAATTTAAGGTAAATAATAATATTGATTTATTTTATTAAAAAAGGCGCAAATATCAGTACATTTTGAAAGGTAATTAGGGTGTAAAAGTGATTAAAAAGTGAATCATAATGTATAGAGTAATTCTACATATAATTGTGAAGTGTGCAACTGACGCGTAATCGCTTTGAAAAATAATAGAGTCTATTATTAAAAATTAATTTTTTTTATGTAGATTCTATATTTTATTTATTTATTTAATTTTAAAACAGTTACACGACGATATCACAATTCACGTTTACAAATATCTTTTCTCCGATCCTCATGCACAATGACCAAGACTTTTCACGGTCTGCCTCGTACGACTCAGGACTCACGAGTCACCAGTTCCCTCAAACCTATAAATGGTGCTATACTCTCTACATGTACTGGACTCCATCCTGAGACTAGAGATTAGTGCTCAACAGTAGTCTTCCTTCTTCTGCTTGGAGAGAGAGAGAGAGAGACTTGGTGGTCAAACGAAACCCCACCACCACCACACCTCTTCCTTTTTTCTGCAGTTCAAGGCTAGTTCGATATGTGGCAAGCAAAGGGTCTCGCGCTCGTTGTGGATGTTTGAGAAAGATCAGAAGGAGACAGCGCGTGCGTGCGTGGTTGTGTGTGTGTGAGAGAGAGAGAGAGAGAGAGAGAGAGAGAGAGAGAGCTCTTTATTATCCAATTCAGATAATAAATACACACATATTCTTCTTCTTTGGAACTCACTTCTCCGAAAAATCTCCTGCGCAAGGGAGAGAGAAAAGAAGAGAGAGAGAAGAAAATCCCACTTTTTAGTTTCTTTTATCTTACCCTTCTTTTTTCTCTTTTGTTTTAGTGTATGTATAGTTGCGCTTTGCCAGATTTGTAGATTAGAGATATTCAATCGCTTTCCCTTCTCTGACTCTCATGAAGACAGCGACATATTCTCTCCCTGAAACTTCTCTTCCGCAGTTTCTGCATCTTTCCCTCTATCTCTCTCAAATTTTTTTTTGTAGTTTAATTTTTTAACCCCTTTTCTTTTGTAGATTATGTATTTTTGTTTGCCCATATCGTATTACTACTATGATTTATGAGCTTTTTGCTTCTTTGTATAGTCTTTCTTCTGTTTTTTCCGTTCTCCATACGAGATTATCAGAGTTCTTCAGCAATGATCACGGTTCAAGCATTGGGTTTAGGGTTAGTGAAGAAGCAAAGAAGTTCGTACCCAGAAAAGAAGCAAAGAAGCGTCAATGGAGGTGTCGCGCAGCGTAAGGTATCTCGTATTAACTAACCTCCTGGTTTTCTCTTTCATTATTTTTTCCTCTATTAATACAGAACAAAACTTACTAGGAATTTGTCGTTCGTTGGTTTAAATCTAATTAGCCCTCTGTTTTGTTTCATTTTGGTGTGCAAACAAAGTGAAGTAGCATTTTAAACAAGAGTCCTCATTGAGGGTATTCGAAAGTTTTGTGTGGTTGTTTTGGAAACGAAAGCAAACGTCTCAAATAAACGGTTAATTAGCATTCAGAAAGCATGATCATATGGGACTTGTGTATATTTGTAGATCTGTAGTAGCTGATCTGATTTGTGTTAGAGTGCTGCTGTTTGATCTAGTCTGTACTAGCTAGGTTAAATTGCATTGTATCTTTCTGTCAACATTAATGGACTCAGATTTATCTCCTACGCAAGTAAAACTTTTGTACTTAGGGTTAGGGTTCATGCAACAAGCCTATATTCGTCCTTAAAATGAAAAAAAAAACGTCTTTCTTAAGGTCTAGGGCTTTGGCTGTTGTGGGCTTCCAGGAAATTAATCCGAATTTCTGGGTATTCGGCCAAGTTCTGGACTTTTTCTTCACGTCTTAGATGGTTGTACATTTCACTGATATCTCAGAGGGTATTGATCGAGGAACATGACACCGGGACCATGACCAAAGTATAAGGGTGAAGATGAGCTCAAGTCATTACATCATAGCCCACATGGAGAGGTGCTGTGTCTATCAGTAGACGGTACGGTCGAGTGAAGTATCAGGTTTTGGGAAAATGACGCATTTTTTTCCCAATAAAAGTAATATCAGTAATAATGTTAGACCCTCGTTTGATTTTACCTGCTAATATATCATTTAATATTTTAGTGATTCAGTTAAACATGAAAAATAAACACGCGCGTCTCTCGTATTATTTAATGCCAAATGGAGCAAATAATATTGCTGCTTCTTACTATGTTTAATTGATCAAGATAAGCATCCAGATTATCATAAATTTCTGTATGAATTAGATCATATTACTTATGATATTGAATGGTGTCTCCATTTCTGCAGCACCTCTACCTTGATCTGTTAAGTATTTGTTTTTCTAAATTCATTGATGTTGATTTTGGTTTCTTTCTGATAATTAGCCTAAAAGACCTGTTTTCCGTCTTACTTCTTATGTTGGGAATTATGGCATCTTGCATCACGGGTTGAAAGATTGTTTAAAATGTGTTTATATGAGTGGTTTAAGGGAGCTTTCTTCAGTCCACTCATGGGTGGGTAAAGGGTTTGGATTAGCTGCCGACTCATTCATTCAAACACAGTAGGAAAGGGAGTGAATTCTACTACTTTGGATGTGTGAATGATGCGGGAGATAAAATTCATCCTTTTCTTGTCTGTGCTTGGACTGAAGGGAGCTCCCTTCTACTTTTTTCTTCATTGTCTTAACTTTGTAGTTTATCTCACTTGTCTCTTCGCAGTCCTTAATTATTTTTGTTTTGGTAGGGCATATCCAAGTTGAATTGAACTGCATTATCAGTTTGCTGTCATGCATTTATCTTTTGGTTTCCTTTCTGTCTAGTTAAAGACTTTAATTTTTTACTGGTGACTGGAATGTGCATATATATATATATATATAGATATAATTAATCCTATTTTTTTGTTGTTTGCTCATCCAATCTGTTTGTTCTTTTACACTTCTCCATCCCTACAAAAAGGCAGTCGAGTCGACTGTAATTTCTTCTTCTTTCAGTGCCATGATTGATGATATTGTTGCAGTTCAACTGAGAGTTATATAAAGAGGACTTCAGTTTTCGTTTCATTACCTTTATTATGGCAGTAATTGTGGTTGTTTTATCATTGGAGAATGTCTGGGATGGCCATAATTTGGTAAAAGAATATGGTTCTTCCATCCCCACATCTCTCACCCCAGACAGAGTAGGTGTGGTGTTAAATTGGGTGTTTGGGCATTTGGATTTTGGATCTGTGGAGGATTGAGATGTCAATATCAGGTACGTAAGAGATCAGATTCATTGCCCACCAAAGCAACCCTGGACTGATCTGTACACACTGGAAAAATGTCACATCTTGTCATATGTTTTGTTTGTGAGTAAATTTAAATCTAATCTCACCCTGGAAAAAAACCTGTTGAAGGATCATCAAACTTCCTATTATTATTATTATTATTATTATTATTAAGCATCAGTTATTATTATGTTTTTCATAAGATATATGTATGTTTGTCATAAAGCGTGAGATATGGAGATGATTTGAATAATATTTTTTTGGCATTAAATATTCCAAGGGTACTGCGTTGGCATCATAAACCCAATTCATATCCAGTGGGGCTAAAAATGCAGCAGTCTAAGCAGAGGTTGGAACTTGGAGCTATGGTTTTTATGGATTGTTGACATTCGTGAGGCCCTTTTTGTTTTATTATTTTATCCCAAGCTAGTGTGCTTTTTGAAAAGAATAGCCTCTAGGTCAGAGAAATACTAATTTTTACCCTAATTTTGTAATTTTTTTTTTTTTGCATTGACCATCTTAAAAAAAAACCCATAAAAATCGGATAAAATTCTGGATGAATGAACAATATTTTCTATTTTTGGTTATTTTCTGGACATTTTTCATCTGCAGCTGTGGCAGTGTTCTTGATCTTGGGCTGTAAAAAACAGAAAAAACCCTCCCTAGACACACTTAAAAGTTAAAAGGCTAATTTGTTTAATATTCGTGCGTGTGCATAAAGAACTGTACTGCTTTAAACCAATTACAAACAATATATTGTAAGCCCAGTTTCTTTTTGTAGATCGAGGATGAAAGTACACTCTGAACTGCATTTTTTAATCTTTGTTATCGAGAAATGGGCATGTGTTTTTCTCCATTTTGCATGACTTGTCTAGAAAATATTTCTTTACTTCTGTTCCATCCAAGGGGATTTGACTGTGCCCAAGCTCTAGTGCTGTCAGGCTTTTAATGCCTTATTTTATTGTGCTGTTGTTCTCATTTGAATGCATGAAACCTGTAATGTCATTTTCTACTTTTGTGGTGTTTTGATGTTGAGATGTGTTTTATTTTAACTTTATCAAATTTTTTTTATAAAATATAATAAATAATTTAATTTTTTAATTTTTTAAATAATAATAATATTAAAAAATAATATTTTAATAATATTTTATTTAATTTTTAATTTTTATCTAAAATTATCTTATTTCATCTCACTATTTAAATTGCACATAAGGAGTTGTTTTGATCTTAAGATGGTTTCATCCCATCTCATCAAACCTCAACATTTAAACACCACTCTAAGCATATATTCTTCAATTTTAAATTTTTTCATCAATTCATTACTTAATCAAAATTTTAAATGAAATGTAAAAAATAATATTAAAAAATAATATTTTAATAATATTTTAATTTTATAATATTTTTATTTAATTTTTTCTTATCTTTGTCAAAATTCTATAAAACATCATAATTTAAACTATTTTATTATTATTCATAGAATTCTTATTTCATATGATCATTTTCCAAGTATCTACTTGGTGCATGGCATGTGTTAAAAGTGAATTGATGCCATAAATAAATTACAGAAATGATTTACGTACTCATAGATTTTATAAGACTAAACATATAAATTCATGTAATTTATATTAAATCAGTAATTTTGTATGTATTTTTTGTTAGATCTTTATATATATAATAATGTTTTATTTTTGGAAAATTGTATTATTATTATTTTCAAAACACCCATCTCCAGTTGGAAATTAAGAGGAGTCATCAGGATTCAGAAACTGCCCAAATATATGAGAGAGAAGCATTCGGTTTGTAATAACGTATATATTGAAATAGAATATTAGAAAACTGTCAACTGGTTGCATTTCTTGGACTTGATGAGATGCCTCCAATTTGGGTCTTGCTTCCTCCCCGAAATCCTGCAGTGTTTATCTTACAAATTGATCTTACAAATTGATGTGATTTAATATGGTTTGTCAGATTGTAAAGTTACTTTTATTGTAAAACAGATCTGACGGATTATGAAATCACGTTAATTTATGGGATTACTTTTATGAGATTAGTTTCTATCATTTGTTGAGCGTGAGTTTATACAAAATGATAAATGATGAGTTTATATAGGAAGTTGATCAGAAATTAACATTTTAGATTGAGGTTATTATTTGATTTTTATTAATTTTAGAGCTCTTAAAAATGATAAATGATGGGTTATTTTTATCTTATCATAACATGTCATGTTAATTAAAATTATTTATATATAATTGAATAATGTTTAGATAGATATATGGAATTTAGGAGCTAAAATGGTGCATTAAATTTGAATGATGGAGAGGGTGCGAGACAAGCTCTTTATTCGTGCTGACTGTTTACGGTCGGACTGCCCCTCCGATGATTCCACCACATACACAGTACGGACCACACGTGGAACCTATCTTAATACGATGGATAGCTGGATCCTCCAGTGTTGGAGTCTCCTCTCCTGTAGGTAAGTATTCTAAAGATCAGTATTAACATTCAATTACTTCAAGTCTTTTTTGGTTTTTTTCTTTTTCTTTTTTTATTTACTTAATATTATTAACACTACACACTCAATTTTTCTCTACTCCATTCTAATATGCTTTTTTTTTTTTTTTTAATTATTATTGTTGTTTTTATGTATCTCTCTAATTTTTAAGGGTTTTGTATGGAGGTTTTCCCTTCTATCAGCCAGTATAGTAAGCCTAGCATGTATAGTAAGTTCACGAGAAATCATGGAAGAAGTTAGTTAGAGAATCCAGTCAAGCCTAGTCAAGTCTAACGATCCTCCTCGTCCTCTTCGAAAAAGAGTTAGTGGGCCTCTACAGAGTACTCGGTCTATGAGCAAAATTCACCCACAAAGCAATCCTACACGATGACACCTTGACGGTAACAAGCCCACGAGGAACCAACGGAGAGTGGGGGCAGATGAGACTTGTCATCCTAATGTCTCCTCGATGACACCCTACCCTTGGGCACTTGTGCAGGCACGTGGACAAGAAATACGAGGAACCCTTGATCTCCTGCCAAATGGTATGGAATGGGTTATCAAGGAACATTCGTAGGGTAAAGTGAGTTAGGAAGCCACATCACATTAATAGCGCTTCTCTCTGGACTCTACGCCGCATTAAAAGATTCTGTTAAGAGCCATAGTCTAGCCCTTAAACATAAGCCTTCCTCCCCTTAGATATGAATAATTAAGCCTAAAACATAGGCCTCCTAGACCGATCAAGGGAAACAAAAGATCTCCTCCCACAAGCCTAGATTCGACAATATGAGGTTAAAGGTTGGTGTTTGAGTTGAATGAGGGTTCGTGTAGTGTTTGGAATGCAAGCAAGAAAATAACAAAGAATTGAGTCATTCTTATTCACGGATTGCAAAGATCCACTCTCTACAAGGGATTTATGAATTGCACTTTAGTAGCCTAAGTGTAGAGCAAATCACCCTAGCATCGAAAATCTAATGAGCTAAACAAGCCTAGCCAAAATTTCTAAAAGCCAAAGAATGAATAAAAAGTTAAAAACTAGGTCACAAAGTCTTTATTTATAGGGCTTTCTTGCAAAGTCCCTACACAAATGAAATGCTAAAAGTTAGGAAAATAAAGTCTAAAACATAGGAGATAAAGTCTAAAAGCTATGGGATAAAGCCTAAATTGGAGGGATAGGCTTATCCCCTCTTGGTGGCAGGCCACATAGTGTCCTCATGGTGTCTTGGTTTTATCTTGGACTCTTTCTCTCTCTTAGAGTCAATCTTGGACTTTACATTTATCTTGTGTAATTACTTGAGAGTCTTGCTTGATCTTGTCTCTATCCTTTCCAACAACCTTATCTTTTAAAAGCCTTGAGTCCACCTCCATGGTGGCCATGGCTGGTCGTGGCCTTGTTTGGGCCATGGCCCAAATGTGGCTTGCCATGGCATGCTATAGGCTGGTCCGTGGCTAACCTCTGGTTGGCCCTTGTGGATTGCTAATGGACAGGCCATGTGTGGTCGTTGTCTGTCATTGGTTGGTCCTTGGTGCTGTTGAGGTATGGGCCATGGCACGATTGAGGTCGGGTCATGGCCTCCGTGTGGCACGAGCCATGGTGCAACCAAGGCTAGGCCATGCTCGTGGCATGGGTCGTGGTGCAGCCAAGGTTGGGCCATGACCTGCCATGAGTTCAAGGTGCCATGTCTTGGTCACGACCGAGGCAAACCTTGGCCTTGACTGAGCCACAAAGTCCTTCTAAGACCTGGCACGTCCCCACCAAGTCTTTAGACGCAGCTGCCCAATCGCTCATATTTTCTCTCCCTGACACATTTTTTTTAGGGTTCTTGACAAATTCTAACTAAGCAAACAGTTGAAAGGACATGGGCTCCCCGAAGTCAGGTACGAACTGTCCCCACTAGAAATCTAGTATAAAAGTCTACTCTCAGGTACGAAGAACTCTCTCTGATTCTTCAAAACTCACAAACTATCAAGGAGATATATTGACTTTAGTATCGGAGACTCCCTGTCCTCCACCAAGGCCCTCCCACTCTCCGTGTTTTCTTAAGTGTGCAGGTGAAAGACTCATGATCCGAGTTGCTGGAACTCGACTCAAAGGCATACGAAACACGAGATTAACAGGTTGCACCAAATTTTGACTAAATAAATAAGAGTTGCACTTTTGATAGACGGTTTTTTTATAAGGAAATTATTTATATAATATTAGAGTATGCTCATTATAAAAATATATATATATTTAAAATTTGGTATGCAAAGCACACCTTCTATTTTATTGACATGATAAAATTTGATTTGTTAAAAAAGTTCAAAATTAAAATCTCTTATAATTCAAGTCTTTATATGTCAATAAGTTGGAGGGTGTGCTTGTTATATTGCATTCCAAATAGAACTCTTTAAAAAATAGGAGAAATATGGAACCCATATTTAAAAGTAATTTTTTTAGTAGATTCTAATTTTTAAAAGACTATACAAGAATTGCACATTCTAAGACTCTAGCATTACTATTTCCTCTTGTTTATCCTTTGGTCAGCCTATCTTTGAGGTAAGGGTGTGCATCCGGACCGGATTTTTTTTCCGGTCCGGTTAAAAATCCGGAAAACCGGATGAACCCGGGCGGATAGAAAATTTCTTCTACCCGCCCGGATGCGGTTACGGATGCCGGATATCCGTATTCCGCATACGGTTTTAAATTCTTTCTACTATTAACTATTGCGTTTGCCAATGAAGAGCATACCTATCCAATATGACGTCAGGTCCAACTCCCAAGTCTTGTAAATTGTAATTCCCCAGACCCCAAGTCGGCAAGTCAGGTTTCATTTCTTAATTTTCCACAACACGCTTTCTCTCTCTCTCTCTCTCTCTCTCTCCATCTCCAGAAACCCTAACTCATATTATGAGCTGCCGTCGTCCATTTTCATCACAGAAAAAATTGCCGATATGGCTCTCTCTGGCTCTCTCTATGTAAGTCTCTCTAATCTTGAATCTGGGTTTGGTTTTATTTTATTTTTGTTTTTTTTCCTAATCTCTAGTCTATTTTCGATTTTTTCTTGCTATTAATCTCTCTAGATGCTGTGATTGTGTTCATTAAACTTTTTTTTCCAATCTTTTTGGTTTGGATCTGGGTTTGGTTTGGTTTTTTATTTTTATTTTTTGTAATCTCCAATCTATTTTTTATTTTTTTTACTTGCTATTCATATCTCTAGATGTTGTATGTCAATAATCTGAAGTTCTCTGTTCGTTTTCCCTTCCTTTTTGTTTGGATCTAAGTCTCGGGTATTTTTCTATTTGTTTTTTTTTCCTGATTTCTAGTTTATTTTCAATTTTTTTTCTTACTAGTCATCTCTGGATGTTGTATGTTAAGAATCTAAAGTTCTCTATTTCTTTTTCCCTTCCTTTTGGTTTGGATCTGGGTATGGGGTTTTTTTGTTTTTGTTTTATTTCTAGTCTATTTTCGATTTTTTTTTCTTACTAGTCATCTCTCTGGATGTTGGGACTGTGTTCATTAAGCTTTTGTCCCCTTCCTTTTTGGTTTGGATTTGAGTTTGGTTTTTTTCCTAATCTCTAGTCTATTTTCAATTATTTTCATGCTATTCATTTCTCTGGATGTTGTATATCAAGAATCTAAAGTTCTCTATTTCTCCACTGCGTTCATTAAACTTTTTTTTCCTTCCATTTTGGTTTGGAACTGGTTTTCGTTTGGTTTTGTTCTTTCTCTAATCTCTAGTTTTGTTTTTTATTTTTTCTTGCTATTAATCTCTCTGGATATTGCGACTGAAGCCAGTTTTCTAACCTTCCATTCCTTATTGACACACTCCATATCATTTTTCTCTATATATATGAATTATATTGGTTTGTTAGAACAAAAGTATGCTTGCTACCTGAATTTCTGGCATCCAATTGGAATATGATTTTTTACTAATTTCTTGATTTTCAGTTTTTTGTTTCCCGCAGCTCACAATGAAGATGATAAGGGGGCTTGACTTCAAATGTTCTTCCACAATTCTTTCTGCTGTTTTTGAATTTTTCACTATTTGTTCCTTGTAAAGTTAATGGCTTGCAGAACGATGTAAACAATAATATAAAGTCTGTAGTCTATTGTGTATGTTGATGTCTACTATTATTTATTTTGTTTTATAAAAATTTGAATAGTCTATAAAATAGTTCAAAAAATGCCTATAAAAATATTTATTATATAAAAAAATGCCTATAAAAATGACAAATAGAAAAGCCTACAAAAAAAGCCTCTTAAAAAGTGTTAAAAAGATTTTTTTTTAAATGCATTTTAAAAGTGGTAAAAACTAAAAAATAATTTTTTTGAAAAAAAATAATCCATATATTCGGTTTCAAACCGGATATCCGGATCCATCCGGATATCCGCCCGGGTTTCAATCCGGTTTATCCGGGCGGATGTCTGCCCGTTTTTAAAAAGCCGGATCCGGATCCTCCCGGATCCGGATCCAGATGCACACCCTTACTTTGAGGGGTCGTACTACATTTACGGAGGGTGTAGCACGAGAAAACTCACAGAGAAGGCCATTTGGTCTTTTTTTATTGATTTTTTTTTTTCATATATTTTGTTATACCCTTAAACATTTCAAAAAATATCATTAAAAAAAAAACTTAGTTAATCATTAAGTTAAAAAAAAAAGCTATCGAGATCCACTCTCGAGTGACCCCAAGCATCATCATTGAGACGACTCTTTTAATTTTTATTCCTACCCTTTTCCGGTTTTTGTAGGCAAGTTCTGCTGCTGCTGCATTTTCTGGGCCAATGCCTCGCCTCCGTTACACCTATTTGCCACATGTAATAAGGCATCATATAAGTCAGATTTTAGAAAGTAGTTAATTGTAATTTCTAAAACTTTCAAATATCAATGTTGAGAATCTAAGAAACTTGTATGATTATTAGCATACTGAATTTATAATTAAAGAAAATAAGTTAAGTGAAACTGCTGTATGACATTTGGTTCTTCCATCTAAAGAACATTACTAACATAAATAAAAGATGGGTGAGGACTGATATTGATATAATTATCTTTATTTCTTGGCAGTTGCATAATATTGTATAAATGGTGTATTGAGATTTAAAAGAGAACCAGATTTGCAAAGGAGAATCGCATCTCAAGACATATTATAAAGTATTGAGAAGCAATAAATTGGTCAAAGAGATCTCATAAAAGTAAATTTATAAATTGACGTAACTTGATGTGTACGTTAAATTTTTTTTATGGCCATAACATTTCTCTACAAATATAATAAGGGCAAGTCACTCAGAACAAGGTAAATAAACTAATATTTTGATCCTATTATGCAGGTTATTGATGGTGAGATCTGATGCAATTGCATCCCAGGGCACCATAGGCATACTTGATTACACATTTTGTTTATTTATATAAGAAAATAGGCATCTTTCCTTTTTACTATAAATCAACTTGACGAACATTGTTTATGTAGAATGAAATCAAAATAAACAAAACAAGAAACGACTGAATTCCATTTCCTTTTACAAGGTTTCCTTTCACTTCTCTCCTGGAGAGGAAGGGAGAAGGGAGGAGGACATTCAAGTCTCCAGTTTGATGGCTGTATCAAGTGCATCCACAGTGTTATTTTGCTGACCCCACAGCTGTGCGTATCTTCCTGGCTTTGACAAGAGAACTTCATGGGATCCATTTTCAACGACCTTTCCATTCTCCAGAACTACGATCTGAACATTATATTTTTAAAGTAGGATAAGTAACATATAGAAACATAAGATGGCACATGGGTTGTACATAATAAACTTTGTTGCATATTGGAAGTGCCATTATTTATTTACTTCCCATTTGAGGGATTGGTGAATAACAGTGCATGCATAAACATTCCCATCTTTCTAAAAACAAGGAATTTAAAAATGCTCTCTGGCTCATGAGAACACCAAGAACATGATTTTGCAAGTAATAAGATACCAGAAGCCGTTGAAACCCCCCGTTTGTCAAGCCGTAAAAAGAACCGGATACCAAACATGGAACCATGAAAACTCAAGATTTGCTATAGTTGTTACCAAGAATGCTTACCTCATCACACTGCATTGCGGTGGTAAGCCTATGAGCAATGAAGACTGAAGTTCTGTTACTTGCTAGGGACTTCAATGCACTTAAAATCTCAGCTTCGGTTGTGCTGTCCAGAGCACTTGTAGCTTCATCACACAACCTGAAGATGCCAAATGAAAGCAATGGATTACTTGCCAAAAAAAAAAGTGCAACGTGGTTCTCTCCTTCCAATATATAGAGAGAAGCATGGTTGACAAAGATTTTGACCAAGATTTTACGTCATTTACCCATTGAACGAAATCATTGTCTCTCATTAGGCTTAGAAATGGCAATGGAACTTAAAATCAGTCTTAAACGTTAATTATAGATGGCTAGAAGGTATACCAAAACCAGTCATTTGTAAGGGAAAGATGTGAAGAGGAGTTCACTCACAAGATTAAATCTGATTGCAGAAAATGCCATGTCCTAGAGATTTATTGGAAGCCCAAAAATGAATGATACCAAAAACCCCCCAAAATACAAACATGAGAAAGATTTAAAACACAACAAATTAGGATGACTACTTGTACACTAAACAGTGTGTTGTGTGTACACAATACTACAATGTGCCAGTGTACTGTGGCTATTATGTAAGGGAAAAATACAGTTTTTTCTTATTGGTAAGCTCTACATAAACCCAGAGGGTCTTGAACACACGACCACGAAAATAAAGGTTCAAATGATGTATCAGAAAATTATAAGCAACTGTTATTGGCAGAGGCAGTACAAGACTCGAGGGTAACTGAATGATAATGTAAAAGAGATCAGGACAAGATACTTAATCATACCACCAAAATTAGCTTTGTAACAGTTTCAAAAGAATGATAAAGGAAAATAAATGATTCCAAAAGGTCAAAAGGATAAAATCTTCAAACTTTTACAGGGGGCACATAGAATGAATGGGTGTCAAACCTGTGTTCTCACCATTCAAGTTTAAGATGGTAGCTCCTTATTTTATTCTTAAGAGTGCATTTCCCGTTACTGAACATGCAAGCATTTAAATGTACACAAGTACATGAATCTAAAGAAAGGTCCAATCAAGAAGAAAAACAGAAATGCTCACAGAATTGCAGGGGCTTTCAAAAATGCACGAGCTAGTGCCACACGCTGCTTTTCACCGCCACTTAACTGTAAATAAAAGCCACCCAATCAATGAAAACCCAAGGGTTGACCGAAAAGCTCTACAACATATAGAGACACATATATCTTGTGAAAAGCTGATGACAGGAGGATAAAATTTTAGAAATACAGCCCCCTATTCCATTCAGCAGCCCAGCATCAGAATAGGTGTTTTACAATTTACCACTAAAACTAAGAAAGTATATTACTGCAGTACTCATCTCACCTTCAGCCCTCGTTCCCCCACAACAGTAGAATATTTCTCAGGGAAGTTCATGATAGTCTCATGGATTGCTGCACGTCGAGCAGCATCATACACCTTTATAGGAAAAAGTATTAGGCAGCAAAAATAACGTAGAATATTCAGCAGTGCATAATTTGCAGAGCAAATAATCAAATGTAGTAGCAGCACAAGTTCATTTCATACTTCTTCTTCTGTTGCCGAAAGTCGACCATAATGAATGTTATGAAATATTGTGTCATTGAAAAGCACCTGTCCATCAAGCACAAGTTACTTGTCTTATAAATATAACAACTTGCAAGATTTTAGAAGGGTTACCTATTTTTGACATATATAGAAGACTAGAAGTAGACAAACAAGAACTGAATCACTTCATTGAACGAACCGTATCTTGTGGCACAACACCTATAGATTTTCGCAGACTCGCAAGAGTAACCTCACGAATATCTTGGCCATCTATCTTTATCTGTCAAGGACAAATTCAATGGTCATTACGGAATCAAGTCAATTTGAAATTCCATCATAGATTAAAAAGATGAGTTCACCGACAAAGAGTTTATGAATATCAAATTACATTGCAGATGGCGTCTCTTGTCATTATCCACCAAAGTATGTTCCAAGAATGAGAAAATAGAAGAGAAAACATAACTATGACGCTAGACATAAAGCCAAAAAACCCTCCAAAATACAAGAATGAGTTTCAATGAGGTAAAGAACCAGTGACTGATAGCTGCAAAAATCGTCACCCAGCAAAAGGTATCACTTGAGACCTTTTGGAATACATAGAATGCTGTATAAAGCTGATCATCAACTGGTAAATCAACTGTGAAGCTCTGTTCCTCAGTATATCATTCTACCCAACAGTATATTAAGAAATAACTTGTTTCTTTTATCAAGAAAATAGCTTTTAAAAAAAACATTATCAATAACTCTGTGAATTCCCACTCACATGCAATGTGACCTCCTAACTAGTGATTTCAACACTTGACATTCCAATTTGAAACTTTGGCAGCAATGTTCACCCTTGATCCCTTTTTAAGGCCCAGAGTAACCATATTTTCCTCACCCTCAGCCTGGTTATTATTATTACTTGTTTTTCTTTGATGAGGGCAACTTTGATATTTTAGGCTTTAAAAAATTTGTGGGTGCACATTGCAACTGAAGCTTCAAATTGTAGAGCCAAGTGCTAATATTGGTGGTTATGAGATCAAATTGCAATAGGGATGATAGTTGGGGATGGGGGGTTGAATGTAATTTCCTGTTTTCTATTTTTATTCCTTTTTATGACAAAGGGGTAAAATGCATAAATATTTTAAATTTAGTCAAGCTTATCAGGATTTGAGAATAGTGCAATAAATTCAGTACTGATGCAAGTAGCAAATGCAAACTTATATTGTAAATGTCATTCAAGCCTCAATATAGGAATGAAGACACCAATTTTGTAGGCTGCATTGTACCAATAGCAAACAATTACAAAGAATAACAGTATTGGTTCTTACACTTCCGGAATGGATGTCAAAGAACCTGAAGAGCAATCTAAGAATGGTCGACTTGCCTGCAACCAAATTACAGTTGTAATGTGATATCTTTCAAAGAAAATCCCGCCGCCAGGGGGAGGAAGAAAAATATAAGACAATGGGAAATATGCATCATATCACAAACCAAAAAGAGAAATCAATGGAGAAATTATAATTTGCATATAAAATGTGATCACGGGAAGGCAATGGGATTAAATGGACTCCTATCTATGTTACCATCATGTTGGGAAGTGAAGTGAGCCCTTCCAAAGTCTAGTTGTTTCGATTATGTGTTAGTAATTATTTGAATTAGGATTTGTGAAGATGCTGAGAAGGGTTCGAGTTCCCAGGGGGCAGTGCTGCAAGAGTTTTGGCAAATAAGCCATGGTAGAGGTGTAAAGGACCATGGCAATGCATCCTAGTTCCCACCACACCCCTCCCCTGAAAGGAAGGGAAACATAGGAGTATTTTTCCAATGCCTTCTTTTGTTTCATCATTTCTGCCTAGATTTCCATCAAAATTGCAACTCAAAACCTTAGCTAGCTCTTCTCATACTATCTAAAACTTTCACCATAGTTGATTGTTTCCATATTCTTGAAACAACCCTCTCACCGCCTTCAAAAATCTATCATTTTACTGAATGCAAGTTTTTCTTTCAAGAAGAATAGTAGCACCCAGCAGGCTCAGCAAGGCCCTTCTTGAGGATGACCTTAAAATCTCTAGTGAAAAGAATAGCTCTAGTTTCTTCGTCAAAAGAAAAAAGAAAAGGAAGAAAAATGGTGGAGGTTGTGAGACTGAAGAGGGAGGATCCGGTGAATCATCAAAGAGATTACAATGTTTTGGGATTCACATGATTTTTTGAGAAAAAGATATAGCAGAGTATGATATAGTCAAGGGGGGAGGCCATGGTGGAGAGGGAAGAATGAGAAGGGAGTTTCTCTCTACCATTTATTTCCTTTTTCTTTTCCTTTGGATGGGATTTTAATTTCTTTGTCACAGTTTTATGTTAATAAGGAAATTTGGATCAATAAGGAATTCCCCACCCAAGTGCAAAAGTGTGTTTTTTTTAATATGAGGCAAAGTAGCACCACCGTATCTATTAACTGGTCAAGCTGACACATTAAATTCTTACCACTTCCACTGGTTCCAACAATAGCCACACTTTTCCCAGCTGGTACAACAAAAGATACCCCATCAAGAATCTTTCTTTCTGTCACGTAGCTGAATGCAAGGAAATCAATTA
Organism: Juglans mandshurica; assembly: GCA_022457165.1. Taxonomy (NCBI): domain Eukaryota; kingdom Viridiplantae; phylum Streptophyta; class Magnoliopsida; order Fagales; family Juglandaceae; genus Juglans; species Juglans mandshurica. The sequence continues at coordinate 16,820,762 of CM039633.1, forward strand.
AGAATCATCAGCAATCAGATCATTAAAAAAAAAAAAACTTACAAGGCACACTTATCATGAGACCAATAAAATTCCAAGATAAGCATGAATCACATTCTAGTCCGTAGAGATGACAACCATACACAACGTATACCAAATTGTCAATTTTATAACATCATAATAAATGAGGCTGAATCATATATGTTACACTTCTATTAATCAGAGTTACAAGAAGGAATGGGCGGAAAATGTTTAGACTGATGCAAATAAGCATCTGTAGAGAATTCTTAAATCATTTGTGAAACCAGGAATTGGAGGGTTTTTCTCTTTAATAATTAAGAACTGGAGGGAACATTAGAACCCATAGTAGTACTAAAGAAATCAAATAACAAAAATAAAAGAGCGGTGCTACTCTGCCGCCTGAGTAGCACCGCTCGTTTATACCACTAGTTGCTTTTGCAACTTTTTTTTTTTTCATTTTTTTTCACATTTTTTTAATATATTTAAATATTTAAAAAAAAAATACGCCAATACACTTAAAATCACTTCCTTCATCATTAAGTAAAAAAAAAAAAAAAAATCACTGAGCAGTCAAATGGAGCGGTAAGTTTTGCGCGGCATAGTAGTTTTTTCCAAAATAAAATAGGAAAATGGAAGATATAAAACTGAATAATTTGACCAATTCCTAGATGAAAAACTCTTAAAAGGACATACTAATCTGTGCAAGCCAGTCCAAAGATTTGCAGATATTGACTGGGTAAATGATAGGGGTTATCAAGGTCACTGTTACAATATCCTATTCATAATCTATGCAATCAAGTCCAAAGACATTGCCGATATTGAATTGGTAAATGGCAGAGATTATCACGGTCACTGTTATGAAATAAGTTGTACAAAATAAAATCGGTGCTCAAGGCTGCATACAAAATGACACAGAAGAAAATCTACCAGGTTACTCGTATCTCATAATGTGCTTGCAAGTTCTTACATTAAAACCCAACATTTGATGATATTAGTGTGAGCTTGGTTTCCATTCTTAACAGAGTCCCCAACAAATATTTTGGAGATGACAGTTCATCAACATGATATTAGAACTTGGCGGACTGAAATCTTTGATGGTGTTAGCTGAGCATACATGTCTTGTTGATATATATTATAGTTTGAAGCATCCAATTTCAAAAGATATTTTCAAAGGAGAACATTTCAATAACATGATGTAGTAGTTTACCAAATTTATTAACTCCCAACTGATGACCACCTTCTGCTTCTTGTTACACCATCAAATCATGCCACTATCTCAATTGCTATGCTTATAAACGAATATATTGGATAAATAGCTAGGTATGTACATAACAAAAAGGTACAAAAGAAAAATCAGCTACCTAAAGTGTACATTGTCAAACTGTATGCGCCCTCCATCCAACTTAAAAGGCTTTGCATCATCTTTATCTCTAACCTCAGGCCTATCCTGCAATTATCAGAGGAAAAAAAATTGCTACAGACACACAATGAAACAGGCACCAAGAAAGAACTTTTATATTACAATGAAGAACACCAAACAAAACACCTTGTACGTGCAAGTAAAAAATTTATGTTATCTTCATAAGAGTTATAAGTATCAAATGAAAGAACTAAGAATTTATGAAGTGTTTCTATTTCCTTTTGCTGTCTTCGTTAGACGGGTCTAGGAAGCCGTACTTTCCTTTTCAACAGAAAAGTCTGTGAAAGTGACATGAACAAAGACAAACATTTGTAAGAGATCCTTTTCCCTAGCATTCATCACAATCAACGTAATTTTAACACATCTTGATCTTCTTAAAAAAAAAGCCTTGAAACACTAAACTAAAGCACAGATGAAAGAAGATCCAATGTAATAGACAATCAAGTGACAAGAACAAACTACAACATCAATTGAGAATTGAGCATTTAGAAAGTTCCTTGACAGATACCTCCAACAACTGAAACATGGACTTCATGTCAACAAGACTCTGTATGGTCTCACGATATACACTACCAAGAAAATTCAGAGGAAGAGACAGTTGGAAGAGAAGCCCATTTACCATGACCTGTATCATGACATTAATCCATAATTAATTGACCATCACTGAATCACGTCGATTAAAAGAACTTCATTAAAAGTAAGTGTATAAGAACATATTTTACCAAATCACCAACTGTCATCTCGCCACTCATAATTCCATGTGAAGATAATACCATAGCTGTTGACAGAGCTGTGCTAAATATTATATTTTGGCCAAAGTTCAACAATGCAAGGCTACGTTGTGTTTTTAAAGCAGCATCTTCATACCCTGAGTGATAGATCACCGACAATAACAGAAACAGCATTAAGGCTCAAGCAGAGTAGATTACTCATAAAAATAGTTTAAAAGAGAGGATCTAACTTGAAGTTTTGCCAAACTACCAGGAAGAAAAAAAAATTATAATGGCTAAAGATTTAAAAACCTTTGAATTATATTAATGCTAAAGGTTGGAGGCAATTTCCATTAGGGAAAATAAGAAATTTGGAAACTTTCATTGAATTTTGTCAATTATCGTAAAAGGTAAGCAAAAAAGAATTGAAAGGCTGGGGTCCAGATTGAAGGCTGCCCAAGTTTTTTATTGCATAAGAATAACCAATCAAGGACGATTAATGGTCTTAACCATGAGGCGTAAAACAACTAGACCTCTCAATCCCTAACTATCATGGACCTTGGTGGGCTTTGGTGCATAATACACAATAAAATTGCTTTGCTAATTGGACATCAAAGTAAAAATTACTATGACAGCAAGACAACTTACTCCTTAAGTACTCATCATATTTATCAACTTCATATGCTTCATTGTTAAAATATTTGACAGTCTGAAAAAATGAAAAACAAAGCATCAAGTAAGATGCAGAAGAAAAAAGGGTTAGAATGGGAAAAAAATAATGCATTAAATAATACATAAGAAGAAAAGCAGGCAAACAAAGACATCGGAGCTTCACCTCATAATTAATAAGTGAATCGACTGCCCTTGAACTTGCATCATTATCAGCTTTATTCATGGCCTGTCTAAACTTTGTCCTCCACTGGAAAAGACGAGGGAATTCTTTGCTGAAGGCAGTTGTTTATTAACATGGAAAAGAAAGGAAACAAAGACTAATATGAGCAAGCTAATGGTAAAGACCTGGCAGAAGTGATACCTGTGTCACGATTAATGTGAAAACGACATATGCAGCAACCGACGTCGAAGTAATCCATGCAAAAGGTGCTCCAAACTTGTACGCCAGTATACCTGATACCATAGATATCTGGAGGGATACATGATAAACTTAAGTGGACAAAAAAGCAGGGGCTGGGATGATAGTGTATAATGAAGATGAAACCAAGAATCGTAGTCCAATATAAAGAATCTAGGTGTCATTATTCCACTCTTTACAGCAGATTCAATAGTACCAAATCCAGTATCACAAATGTTATGCAACTAAATAACAATCAAATCCACATCCCCTTACCTCTAAGATGGTGGGTACAACATTGAACACCATAGATGAGAGAATGAAATTTATAGCGCGGCTACCACGATCAATAATTCGATTTAATGCACCTGTTTGTCGACTGGAAATACAGTAGCAAAGTCAAGAAAAGAAAATATGTAACATAACTGCACAAAACAGATTAATATAATTGATCACTGACTTAGTTCGTTGGGGGAAGAAACAAACTTGGTTATGCTGGGAGGTAATAATTCACAGTACTACCTAACCTATAGATTTACAAAAAAGGAAAAAATGACAAAATTCCCAATATTTAAATGCAATACCTAAGATGATATTGAAGGTCAAGATCAAGCAAATGTGAAAACACCTGCACAGTTAGATATGATTGCATAAGTCGTGTAGAATAATTCATTGAAGGTAATATCACGATCTCAAATGCAGGAAATACGAATTCACAAGGAAAAAGAACTCGTGGGATGTCTGAATACGCAGGTGTTGGGGGGAGGGGGTGACATACCTTCCTAGATACCGATCTAATTGTTCGCAAGGCCACCTTAGAAAATACGGCAGTCCGCAGCTCTGCCACAAAAGGGTTGCATCCAGTTACGAAAATGGAATCGGCGAACAATGAGAAACAACCAAGAAAATGATAGTGGAGATAACAGAAGATCGTCTTTTTTTAAAATATCAGAGATTGGGCATGCGCAAATGTTTAAAGAATGAAGTATGAACAGAATAGTAGGATACAGACAGAAGAATCAGCAATTACATCATGTGGTAGTACCGTTGAAAGCAGAAGCACACGACCGTGCAATCCCATATCCAATCAAAACAGAAGCTGGGGTGGCAAAAAGAGCTAAAGCCTTTGAATTGGCAGTAGTAAAGGAAGCGAGAGCAGTAGCATTGCCGGTAGCAGTTGTTAGCCAATCAACAGCAAGCTTAAAGAGGAAGGGCACCTGGACGTTCAAAACCTGAAACAAAAGAGACCCATTGAAGAAGAGAAGGGAACGACTAGAGCAGGAGCGATTAATTGGTGACTGACTGAAAGACCTTGGCGCCAACGAGAAAAGCCAAGGCAGTGAGGACTCTGAGACGGAATTCGGGGTTATCTTTCATCCATAAGTAACTGGCAAGGGTACGGAGGATTTTCACGTCGGCGACTTGGTTCTCGGGAGGTGCCTTAGGTTTCTCAAGCTTTAGGGCTACTGTCAAGTTATTCTTGTTGCTATCTGAAGTATCAGTTTTGGAGGTTGAGGTTGAGAACAAAAGGCGCCCATTCAGCATGGAACTCTGTTTTTTGACAAACAATAAAATACCCAATCCAGTAGTCAATCAATTAAACACCATCAAATGTATGCGTAGAAGAGAGAACTATAAATTAGATAATCAATCACTAACAGGATGATGTAAAGAATAAGGTTTGGCGGCTTTGCCGGGAGGAGGAGAAGGAGAAGAAGAGGACGACGAAGATGGAGAATCAGAAAGGAAGGCCGTGACAAGGGCTCTTCTGAAATTCCGGTTCCCATTGCTGTGGAGAAGACATCGGCCACCACCCCCGACAGCCGTAGTTGGATTAGTGTTTGTTGAAATGAGTAAAAGTAGATTAGGAGGCCGATGGTAAGAACGTAAGAGAGCGGCAGCGCCAGCACTAGCACTCGGAAGGAGAAGCCCAGAAGCCCTAAGGCGGCTCCTCGCCGACGCAGCGGCGGCAGCAAACATTCTTTTTATTCAACTGAGACCACCAAATCGCAGTACCCAGTAGAGCCCGGTGACTGGATATGCAAATGCACAATAAAACCCAAATCTTCAATCTTGTGAATAACACAAAGATCCATACCAAAATATGAGCATTGATTCAACTATAATTAACAACAAATCATGAAGCACAGAATGGGAAACGAGGAACAACAACAGTTGGGACTCGGGTGCAGATTATTTCCAATGGGGATTGGGAAGAAAGGGAAAACCTTTGGACTTTCAAACACGACCCTCCCTCAAAATTCTTGGTGTCCAAAAGGGAAATATAAATCATTTTAAAAATTTAAAAACACTTTAAACATAAGAAATCATTCTTGCAAGTGTTAAAGCGCCGTGTAGTTATTTTAAAATAAATGAATAAATATGAGATCTATATGAAAAAAAATTAATTTTTTAATAATAGATCTCACTATTTTTCAAAACGACTGTACGATGTTTGTGCATTCTACAATTATATGTAATATTAATTTTTAAACATTTTAATTTTTTCTACTTATCTATAAAATATGTGCTTGTCAAATGTTAAAGAGTCCCATGACAATTTTATAAGTAAATTAGGGGAAAAAAAAACCTGAGTCCATACCGAGTTCCAAGCAAGAGATTTTAGGCTATGTTTAGTAAATAGAGATTTTAGGCCCGGATGGAAGGAGTAATGGAACATTGGAATCGGCCCAACAAGTTTGGTATTTTATAAAATATTAAATTTTTTGGATAACAGTAAAACTAAAGGATGTTAATTTGCTCAATCAGCATGATGAAGGTATTTTAAAATATTTTAATATGCCTTTAAATGTCATGAGGAAAGAGATTGTCATCCCGGTCAAGTGGAAGCATCCGAAGCAAAGTTGGGTCAAGTTGAATGTTGATGGTTGTTCTCTAGATAATCCGGACCCTTCGAGTGCGGGAGGCATTATTCAAGATGAAAAAGGTGATCTGGTTTGTGGGTTTGCAATAGTCACAGGGCATCGTTCAAACAATTATGCAGAGTTGATGGGTTTACTTCATGGGCTTCGACACATTGGTTTGCTGGGTTTTTTATTTGTGGAGATTGAACTTGATTCCATGTTAATGCTAAAGTGGTTGAAGAATCAGATATGTGGCTTGTGGTATATGGAAGATTATTGGGATGAAATTCAAAGTCGACTAGCTGGACTTAATGTTTCACTTGTTCACTGTTATAGAGAATGTAACTCTGTTGCGGATGTCTTAGCTAAAATGGGTGCTAATGGTCTTTCGGGCTCATGGTTTTCTCTTCCTGAGTTGCCTCCATCCATTAGAGAGAACATTTGGCTGGATAGAGGAGGTCTCCCTTACATATGGAAAACCCGAAGTAGTTGCTAGAGAGCTATGTGCGCTGGTCTTTAAAGATGTTTGTCTTTTTCGCATTTGATCATTTCATTTCTTACTCTATGGTCGTGCAGATTTTTCTTGTAGGTTGTTGATTTGCAGGTTTTTTTTGGAGGCATTTGTACAGTGGTTGAGCTTATTTGGTTTTTTTGAGACTTGGGTTTTGGCTTTATTTAATATTTGTATCCCCCAGGCCTCGGGTTGTAGTTACGATTTTCCTCCGTCATAAGTGAAGGTTGATCAATAAAATTGGGACGGGGTCACAAATGGATATGTGATCTTCGACTCTTCATAAAAAAAAAGTAAATAAATGAGATAAAAGATGAAGATTTTTTATAACTTTTTATAATTTTCTTTTCCTACATCACTTAAACGTAAAATATTTTTCAATTTTAAATATTTATTTTTTTTAAATATTTATTACCAATTTTACAAATTTCAAAACAAGACAGAAAAGTTAATACATCTTTTTCAAAATTTAAAATAAAAATAATATTAAAATAATTTTTTAAATTTATATTATTTTTATTTAAAATTTTCTCTCTTATTTTTCAAAACTTAATAAAATATCTTAATCCAACTTATTTGATTATTATTTACAAAATTATGAGACATTCCAAATATTCAAAATAACCCTTAATTTTAGAGATTTGATATCTTAGTATAAAAAGGCATTTGAAATATGTGATGAAAATAACAATTTATATAACTGATTACAACGATCTCGTAAATAAAAGCATGATACAAAAATATTTTCTCTTTTGGAAAACAGGATCAGTACTGTTTGTCTATGGATTAGAAGCTTAAACGCAGAGGCAAAAGATCAATGGCAGCTCAGCTGCAGCAGCCTACTTGATTTATGGGGCACCAGCCTTAACACAATCTATCGCAGAACCAGCAAAAACCAAGAAAAATGATCTCCATGATGGATATTATAACGATGGTGGGAAAGAGAAACATGAACATGATGGTGATGATTGGACTGAGAGGGAGACATGGTAAGAGAGAGAAGAGGTTTTGAATGGGGGAGTGCAGTGAGATAGGCATAGGGGACTTCATCGGAGTGGATTTGCTGAGATTTTGATCTGAGCCACTCAGACATTGCGGGACTGACGGTTGATGAGGGAGCATGGCATCACAAAAGTTTATGCACTTTTCCATTACAGAAGCTAACAGTATCTAACAGTATGGTTGGATAACCCTCCTCTTTTTGAGGTGATCCTTGTTGTGAACATCCTTAATTTATAAATATAGATGGACAGAAAATAAAAGACATAAATATGTGGTTTGGCGTTGAGGTTTACATATAGAGTGAAAAAATTCATTAGTCTAACTCATTTAATAAAATCGATTTTACAAGAGATGATTATTCATTCATTATAAACATGTCCAAGATCTTGTCCACAAGCAATGTGTGATTATTTCTCAACACCCTTCCTCACGTGTAGACCAGCATTTTTTTTTTCTAGTCCTTGTCATGTGATAAGTACTGTGGGCCCCCATTCATCCTGTGACAGACTCTAATACTATGAAAAAATTCAAGAGCCTAACTTATCTCATAAAACTGATTTTACAAAAGATGATTGATCATTCCTTATAAACATGCTTAAGACCTTGTCCATAGTAATGTGTGATTATTCTTCAACATAGATGTATTAGGTGGGAAATCCACTAAATGAGGTATGATACATGCTCTTAAGCTTTCTAAAAAGAGAAATTCTATTTATAAGTCGGTATGTAAAGCACACTCTCGTGTCGTTAACATGACAAGATTTGATAGGTAAGAGAATTTTAAAATTTAAATCTCTTACAAATCAAGTATTGTCATGTCGTTAAAAATAGGATCTCTGTTTCGAGTGGCTAAAAATAGGGGAGTTTCATGGCTTGCAACGGAGGCTATGGGAGGCGTTGGGCGGCGGCTTTGTGTGGCTGGGCACGGTGGTGAGGTCTGGACCGAGATTCACAAGGGGTGGACGAACTGTGCGGCAGCAACGTGTGGGTGCAGTGGGTCACCAGATTCACACTCTGTTTTTTAGTGAAAAAAAACTATGGGTGATGGAGGCTGTGGTTGACGGCAATGATCCTCGCTAGCGCAATGGAGAGGAGATCTCGGTTTGGCCTTCTGTGAAGAGGAGAACGAGCGACACTTAATCTAAGGTTGAAGTTGCTTAACATATATATAAGATATAAATAGTAAAGAGATAAAATCTAGAGGAAAAGGATGAAGGGACATGCATGAAAATGGAAGATGGACGTGAAACCATGCGACGTGAGTTTTGGAAATACTTCCACGGGCCTGGGATTCTTAGAAGGGAGTTGGGTCTGGGCCAGGGCCTGATAGCGGGCTGGGTCTTACACTATATAATAATTTATATTTTATTATATTATAATTATGAATAATTCACTTAAATTTCATCTTAAACCTCAATTTATATTGAACCGTCCCTGACTCGCAATTCATCATCCCATATACAAGCATTCTTTGATGCTTATTGGGTAAAGTGAACTCATGATCATCATTTCATCGGTAGATACTAGATATATTATTTATTTTGGAAATAATCTGACCTCTTGGAACTTCTCGTTCAAGCACTGAAACTTCAAGCTTTAGAAAATACCACCGGTGAGTTGATAGGGTTACAAAAACTTCTTCAAGAATCTTGTATTTTTCTCTTACGACCACCAACAACGTTACGATGTGACAATATTGATGTCACATCTCTCTTATTCAATGCAATAATCAAGCATGTAACCATCCATTTTCATTTTGTCCGTGTAGCTCTTGGGGGCAGATTCGACCCATACTCAATTCATTCTATTAAAGCATAATGTAAAAAGCTCATTCTTTTTGTTTTAAGGCAACGTTTGGATGTTTAGATAAGTTGAGTTGAGTGGTGAATACTAATATTTTATGAGTCCCATTGCAATGACTTTAACTTTTGAAGTTGAAATTTATGAAGTAGGCTGAGATGACTGTAGGGGCATAAAATTTAACTGGAAAACTAGTGGAACCAATCCGGGACCGGTTCCCTTTGTTCCAAAACCGGCAGTACTGGTCTGGTTCTAGTTCTATGCTTTTTAAGACTAGACCAGACTAGACCGGACCGGTTCACTATATTATATATTTTAAATTAATGTTTTTAATATTATATATATTTTTATATATAATATATATAATAATATAAATTATAAGTATATATAAGATAATATTATTATAATTTATAACATAAAATTTTAATCTTAAACATGAAAATTAATTTGATCATATGCTTTAAACATAAAATATATATATTAATAACATTTTATGGCCTAATAAATTCTCTAACATATTACTTTTGATAAATACATAATACATATGTACTACTAATATGCATTAGTATATTAATTACATTTCGTTTTAATTAATTAGTATGCTTTAGTATACTAATGTATATTAGTATATTAATTACATTTTATACCATAATACTAAATAGTATTAAAATATGAAAATGGGACCGGAACTGGTAAAACCGGAAGTATCGGTTTAGGAGGATAACCAGTGCGTAATCGGTTTTTAAAAATGTAAAACTGGTACATATCGGTTCGGTCCTAAATTTTATTTAAAATCGGACCGATTAGACCGGTTACATCCCTAAAGATGAGTTTAATTTTTTTTTTTGATGAGAATTTAAAAAAATATTAAATTTCATTAATAATTATTTTGAGATGGAGTAAGTTTGATTTACCAACCGAACGCAAACTGAATCATTTCTGACAAGGACCAATACGCAAAGTCGTGCTTACCAAACCTCTAATGAGGGTCCAAAATTTCTCCTTTACATGACAAGCTCACCACCCAATCCTCTCCCATCGAGCTTGAAGGGGCACGTTGATACACCATTTGTCATTCCAAAGAGGCAAAGATCATGCCCACGTCCATATTTGTAATGGTGAGGGCGTAAGTATCGTTAAGTCATTTTGAAAAAAGTAAATAAATATGAAATTTATGTAAAAAAAATTTTAATTTTTTTATAATAAATTTCACTCTTTTTCAAAATAACTGTACGGTACTTACGTATTCTACGACTGTATGTAACATTACTTGGTAAAAGTGGCTACCATTTTGCTAGTCAATCAGTCCCCATAATTTATGCCTTTTTTTTCGAGAATCATTTACTCCCCGATGTTGTACGTTTACTACGTTATTGACCTTCCTTCATAATTTATGGCTTTTTTTTTTCAAGAATCATTTAATATCTCTGTAGTATACTACAGATTATGATTCTTGAAAATTACTACAGATTAAAATCACTACTTTAGAGGTATTAAATGATTCTTGAAAAAAAAAAGCCATAAATTATGAAGGTCAATAATGTACAACAGAGGTAGTAAATGATTATTAAAAAAAAAAACCATAAATTATGGGGCCGATTATATAAATATATATGGTATATATAGTAATGTTAAATATATTTACAGTTTCACTTATACTTTTACCTACAAAACTCATTTTGTTAGTTTTCTTATGAAATTTGAGTTAGTTTTCTTTTGAAATTCAAATTTCATGATTTTCAACATATAAATAACTGATATGTGAAGAAGTAAGTTTTTAGTAAATTTTTCTTAAGTACATTTAGTATTTTCCATATATATATATAATACAATTTATCTGTTTTACTTTTTGACATGGTAGAGGCTTAGAGTTGGTTTGGTTACACAAAATTAAATTATCTCATATTATCTCTTATAATCATTATAATTTTTCTAAACTCACATACAACATATAATAAACTATTCAACTTTTTTAAATTTTAAAATAAAAATAATATTAAAAAATAATATTATAATAATATTTTATTTAATTTTCAATAAAATATCTCATCTCATCTGAACTACGTAACCCAACGAGGCCATAATAACTTCGAGGTTTTGAGATGATAAAATGACAAGTAAATAACTTATCATTTTTATACAACTTAAAAGGAGATTTATATCTAAAGGATATTTATATCTAAGTTATATATTTTTTTTGAAAAGTGAGGCAAGAAAATTGTGTGAGAACCCAAACTATTATTGGTAGACTATTTCTTAAAAGAGTTGACATCTAGCAAAATGTATGGAATTGAATGATCTATTTCTTCGGCTCAGTTTAGGTTGAGAAATCAATTCATTTAATCTTATTATTATAATTTTTATAAAAAATATAATAAATAATTTAATTTTTTAAATTTTAAAATAATAATAATATTTTAAAATAATATTATAATAATATTTCATTTAATTTTTAACTTCCCTCTCACCCCTATCTATGTCTAACTTAAAAAAAAAATCAAGAGTCACGTCATGTAGAAATATTCTTGCATTTATCTTATAAATGAAGAGTGAGTGGATCGACGGTGCAACGAAGCTCATTTCTACGGGAACGGTGAAAGACAAAGCAGACTAGTACGGCCATGGAGGTGCTCGAGTTTGATGTAGCAAAGATATTCATTGTTGTTGCATTTCTTGGTTTCACAGGACTGTTGGTACGCCTGTATAATACGCTGGTGGTGAAGCCGGAGAGGCTTCGAACTGCACTGAGAAAGCAAGGCATCACCGGACCACCGCCGACTTTGCTACTCGGAAATTTTTGGGAGATAAAGAAGGCCCTATCCACCACAGTTAAGGCTTCTGCCGGAGAAATCCCCGTCTCCCACAACTGTGCTGCTTTCATCTTTCCATTCTTTGAGCAATGGAGGAAACAATATGGTGTGTCTCCATCATCTTGCAATATCCTATATATTTATCTCAGATTCTCAGTTTAATCTGTTATAAATTTTATGAGTTTTTGTGAAAATTACGATTTGATAGGTTTAGATAGACCAAAAAAAAAAAAAAAAACTACTCTGTGCATTGTCTGGCCTCGTGGGTGGCCCAGAAAATCCCTCAAAACTTAATGGTTGCCAAATATGCAGAAGCAAGCTCTCTTAAATTTTCTGTACGTTTTATGTTTAAACAGGTGATTTATTTGTGCTTTCTCTGGGTTCCTCACTAAAAATATTCATAAACGAACCTGGCATTTTAAGAAAGATATCCACATGCACATCCTTGGACTTTGGGAAACCATTGGAACAGCAAAAAGAGTTTGGTCCTTTGCTTGGTCAGGGCATTATCACTTCAAATGGGGCTATATGGGCCAGGCAGAGCAAAATCCTTGCTCCTGAGTTTTACATGGAGAAGGTCAAGGTATGATTATTTTAACAAACATTAGATAATATTGGTTGCCTCCAGAATTAGTAGATAACTGATACAAGAAGTATTTAGATCTACAAAGAGATTTTATAAAAATAAATTTATAAACTCACTTAAACCCATGTAGGGGATGATAAACTTAATTATCGAGTCGACCACCCCACTACTAAACTCATGGAAGAATAGGATTGAGACTGAGGGTGGAACCGCAGACATTCACATCGATGATTACCTAAGAAGTTTCTCTGGTGATGTGATCTCAAGAGCCTGTTTTGGCAGCAACTATGCCCAAGGGGAAAAGATTTTCCTAAACATAAGAGCTCTAATGGGGCTCATGTCCATGAAATTTCTGTCCACTTGGATACCTGGCTTGAGGTGCGAGCATTCTTTCATGAGTTTTTTATTTTATTTTATCCAAAAGAAAGGATTATAGCATTTCTTAGAAAGCCATTTAAAGCAACAGGTTGGGCATAATCACTTTACACGTTACAGGTACCTTCCCACGAGAAGCAATAGAGAAGGATGGAGGTTACAAAAGGAAGTCCGCAGTTTGATACTAGAGGTAGTCAAGGAGAGACAGAAAGCCTCTGATCATGAGAAGGATTTTCTGCATATGGTTCTTGAAGGAGCTAAGAACAGTGACCTGAGCCAGGAGGCTACCGAAAGTTTCATTGTTGACAATTGCAAGAACATCTACTTGGCTGGGTACGAGACCACTGCAGTTTCTGCCACATGGTGCCTCATGCTCTTGGCTTCAAATAAAGAATGGCAAGATCGTGTCCGTGCTGAGGTTCTCGACATCTGCCAAGGTTGTACACTAGATGCTGATATGCTTCGTAAGATGAAACAGGTAATCATATAAATTTGAATTAACATAACATCCTATGATATGAAATAGGTACCATGCATATGTATTTTCAGATCAATTATAATAATTACTCCTTGTGCAAACCGTATCTGAATCTATTAGCACAAAGAGTAAAGAATGCATTTCTAAGCACAGATCAAATTCAATATGGATATGCAGCTAACGATGGTAATACATGAATCTTTGCGTCTTTATCCACCCGTCCCCGCGATGTCCAGGGAGGCCTTGAAGGACATGAAATTGGGGGACATCGATATCCCAAAGGGTGTCAACATTTGGACAGTGTTGTTGACATCGCATACTGATCCAGAAATATGGGGACCAGATGCCTTAAAGTTCAACCCAGCTAGATTTGCAAATGGAGTTCAGGGTGCTTGCAGTCCTCCGCACTTATACATGCCATTTGGATTTGGTCCCCGCGTGTGTGCTGGGCAGCACTTGGCCATGGTCGAACTCAAGATACTTATAGCACTACTTCTCTCCAACTTCTCCTTCTCTCTCTCCCCAAAGTACAGCCATGCACCTACTTTTAGGCTGGTCATGGAACCTGGAAATGGAGTAGATCTCTTGGTAAAGAAGTTGTAAGCTATATATTATATGCCTCGTGAGGGTTGGTTCGATATGTACGAGGAAATAGAAAATAAAATTCACGTACACTGTTTTTATTTTTGTTTCTTTGTGTAATACGTAGTAACTTTCTATCGTGGAAAATTGTCTCGCCTGATGTGACAACAGGTAGACTTTGAAGTCCGAAGTGAAGTTGTTACATCTGTGCACAACTTGTGAAATAGTTGTGGATTTCTGAATGAGAAGATGTTATATATATCTGTTGGTTATTCTTGCTATATATTCTTTTGCTTAAATTTTAGAGCAGTGACTTTACACTTACCACAAAAAATAACGGGACACTTGGCTATGACACAAAGCCTCAAATTAAGGCATTTCAAGGCCTTCCCAATCTTACCTTCCTCTTGTGCTAGAACGCCAAAGCCCCAGAGTTCCTCCGCCCCTGCTTCCATCTTTCTCGCGCGCGCACTCGCCCCGGAAAGCCTGCTTTGTCGGTGTCGGCAAAGGCCAGTGCCTAACCAGGCTAAACTGCAGCAACGAGGATCGATGATGGAGAGGGCTTTTGGTTTTCATGGGGTGGAAACATGCGAAGTGAAGACGCTGACCCCAGTAAAGTAGAGTTTGGCAGGCCATGGCACGGGCAATAATGCCAAAATGCGTGCAACCATGGCCTCGCCAGCCTCAAATATGACATGACATGGGTTATCAGTTGGAAGTGTGCTAAGAGTTCAAGTAAATTTGACGCAAGGATGATGCAGTTCATATATATGATTTTATATGGTTTATTTTTTTTAATGGCCTGTTTTAGTTTTAATCATATATTTAAGCGAATTTTAATAATAATTTTGTATTTATATATTTAAACATTTTGTATTGACATGGCATGCTAATAGTATTACATATGTGACACGTGCCGGTTCTTGATTAGTCATGATGTGATGAGTAAGTGCTACATCCACTACAACAGAATTTGATTTTTGCGGTGGATGAAACCGTAACAAAAAATACACAAACCGTCACAACTATTTTTTGACGGTTTGAGACCGTCACCTAAAAGGTGTCACAAAATATTTTCTATGATGGTTTATTGTTCACAAAAAGTTTTATTTTTATTTTTTATTTTTTAATTTTTTTTTGGTGACGGTTGGAAGTCTTCCGTAAGATGTAACGTTTGAACGTGAAAATTTTTTGTAACAATTAAAAACCGTCGTAGAAAGTAACGTTAGCACGTATAAACCGACGTTCGAATGTTAACCTGAGTGATTAACATTTGAACATAAAAAAATTGACGTTTGTTATTTTTGTTTCGCACAAATGATGTTTACGTTCGAACGTTAACTCGGATATGTTTGAATGAAGCATTCGGATGTTAAAGGAGAAGAGTTCGAACATACAATTTTTAATGTTCGGTTGTTAGTTTGTTGTTCGCACGTATCAATTCTAATCATTCGAACGTTTAGATTGTTTATGCGTTAAAACGTGCAAACGTAGTGTCTTGAGTTCGAACGTTTTGTTCGAATACACTGGTATTTTGTTCGAACGTTAATTCAAACGTGAAGCAATGTTCGAATGTTTGTTGTTTACATGCGAACGTTCTGATCAGAAATAGTAATTTCATAAAATTAAAAAACATACAAATTGTTTCATATTACACCATAAATGTAACAACTAATAATGTCTTATAAAGTTACAAAAATAGACAATAGAAGTTTCTAATAATGATAATGATAATGATATATTGATCATTTCTTCTTTTTTCCTCGCCCATTACGATCTTGCTGAATTGACATAACACGCTCAATCTGGATCATTATCTCCCTCTGTATTTGCTCTTGGACTTTAATGTGTATTCTCTCATCACGGTCTCTTTGTTGCTTCTACAAACATGTCTCTAAGTCAGACTGTCGCGATAAGAGAGACTCCAACTCCTACTGTCTCGACTTCATCTGCTCAATTTCTTGGCGTGCTGCATCTAAATTTTTAGTAAGATTGTTAACTTCTGAAGTCGAGGTCTTGGTGTAACACCCGAGTCCAGTGTCAAGTTGTTTTCAAAAAAATTTTAGATTTTTATGTGCGAAAAGCCCATTTGAGTCTTCAAATAGTTTTTTTAAATAGACTATGAGCGTAAAATCTCTATTTTTGTGTGTTATGATTTTTTGTGGGTTTGATATTTAGGTTAGAAAAAAAAAACTTATTAAGAGTCGAGATATTTTTGTAAGACAAATTGTATTATTTTTTAGAGATTGAGTCGAGGCCTTTAATTCACTGAAAAAACCCAAACCCGTGTACCTTACTTCATACTCAACGTTCTTTGCGGTTTCACATCCATTTTATGCCTATGCATGCACGCCACTTTCTCTCATCTCTAGGGTTTTATTTTGGTCTTTCAATCACCTTATATACACATCCTTCGTACATGAAGAAAACCCAGAATAGGGTTGCCGTCTCCTTCCCCAAGCTAGGGCTGCCGCACGATTAGCTCCCCCACGCCTCCAGATTCAGGTAGCACCAAACTTACGCACACAATCCAGTATCCACCCTCTGATATTTTGGTTCTTCTTCCATAGCCACCAAGTCCCACAAACGGCAAGTTGCCTCTCACCCTAGCCCGAAATGTACGAACCACATCTCCTGCTCGACGGAAATCAACATGTATTAGCACTGCCCAGCCCATACGCAGACTATATCACAACATAACCACCACCACATAGTCTCCTCCCTCTCAGTCACCGTGCAAGGTAAAAAGCCTCCACGTTCAACCTCCGTGGAAGAACGGTAGCAGCAGTCATTTGCCATCTGAAACATCCTTCCCGCACGAAGCCCAGTAGCGCAACACCCCCCAGCTCGGCCACGGGCCACCCAGTAGCACCACCTAGTCACTGCGGTGCATCCCTCCCTTCAGCCACCAAGGTTGCACCGCACGACAACCATAAAATCATACCACTTCCACACCAAAGAAGCCCTTGTTTTTTACTCCAAAAAACAGAGCAAGCCACTTCCACGCTGATAGACTTGTTTCCTCCACACCTCCACCGCACGATCCCTTGTTTGTGCTCCTCAAAATATTTCCAAACGCTGCCAACAACGGAAGCCACCACCCATCGTCCCGACTGCTCACCGTAAGCCGTAAGCCGTAAGCCGTTGTCTCTTCTTCTCTCACATTATCTCCCTCTCTCTCACCCAGTGCCCTGCCGTCGCACTCACCACTGCCGACCTCAGCCAGCTCCCTGTGCCGTCGCACGTTCACTTCCCTCATGGTGAGCCTTTGCGCCGTAAACCTTACTTCACGTATTATGAGCATGTTTTCAAATAACAAATATTCTACTGAAGCTTACTGTATTGTTGGGTATTGTTGGTCAAGCATATATTAATTGAGATGAAGTTACATTATTACCCTTTGAGTACAAGCTGTGTTAGTGTGTTTTAAGTAAAGAAATCATTTAAGTATGTTTACAGAAATCATTTAAGCAATTTAAATTGTTATTAAGTAAAGATTTCTTCCAAAGTAAACGATAATGATGTAATTTTATTTTTAAATACTTTAGATATGATCTAGTTATTAAATTTTGGTTGTTGTTTAATTTAAAATATTTTGGTATAATTATATGATCTAGTATTAAATTTTATAGTTTGAATACACTAGTAAATAAGTTAGGATTTAATGATTTAGTTGAAGTTATTAAGTGGAAATAGATCAATTTAGAAAGTGATGGCATTTTAGAGTTAAGAGAAATTTTAGGTTTTGAGGAATTAAAATAGGTTATTTTAGAAGTTTAGGCTTAAATATTGAAATACGTGATTGATTGGAAATTTACGAGAATTACGTGATTATTTTATAGGTGACGATTGATTTTTGTTCAGTACTACTGTGGAGAAATTCTGATAAGCTAAAAAGTTCAGGTAAGCGAGGTTCCTATGCTAGATTTTGTATAAAAAGAAAATGAACTGAGGTTGATTTATGAAAATGTGCATGATATATTTGTTTTTGAAAAGAAATGTGAAAATAACCTCAGTTATTTGCTCTGCATTACTCATGAGATCCGTAAGAAAGAGAATGAGCATTTTTGTCATGACTGGTGTAGACATGTGCTAGTTTTTGTGCATTCTATTTCTGATATGAAAAAGAGCGAATATGAGTCTTTTTTTTTTTAACTTTTGTTTTGATGAAATAAAAATGTTCTGATGCATGAGATCTAAAAGTTTTGCTGTGAACAAATGAAGATGTTTTGATTCTATTTATTTCGAACATGTGAAATTATCTGAACCTGTTCAGTTTTTGGCTTTTGATACGAAGTGGTTTCTGAAAACCTTGGCATGAGATTCTGATTCTGTATTCTGATTAAGTCTGATTATGATGTTCTGCTCGGTTTTCCGTTACGGCCCAACCACGGGTGATAATAGTGGCATACGGCCCAACTACGAGTTATAATAGTGGATACGACCCAACTACGAGTGAGAATAGTGGATACGGCCCAATCACGGATTATAATAGTGGATACGGCCTAACCACGAGTTAGAATAGTGGATACGGCCTTTCCACGGGTTATAATGATGGTTTATAACCCTATCACGGGGGTTAAATATGGTATACGGCCCTTCATGGATGATGGTTTATAACCCTACAACGGGGATTAAACATGGTATACGGCCCAACCACGAGTTATAATAGTGGATACGACCCTTCTATGGGTTATAATGATGGTTTATAACTCTACCATATGAGTTAAACATGGTATATGTCCCGATGTGATGCTCTGATTGATGAAGATGAGGTTTTAGATTTTGATATGTCAAATGATTTTTGAATAAGAATGTTTTACTGAAAGTTTCGCTCTGATATTTTTGTAACATGTTTTGATATTTTTATTCTGAAAGTAAATGTTTCTGCATTCTGAAGGTAAACATTTTGTTTTGTATTCTGAATTCTGAAAATGCTCATGCTTACATACTAATATATGTTCTCTGCTTACTGAGTTGTTGATAACTCAACCTTTATCTCCAAATATTTTTCAGATAATTTTGATAGTTCAGCTGGAGAACAAGAGTAGGAAGTTTTAGTAAGGTGCGATGATCGTAGTGGAATAAGTGCCTGAGGGTACACGTTTA
Organism: Juglans mandshurica; assembly: GCA_022457165.1. Lineage (NCBI taxonomy): Eukaryota > Viridiplantae > Streptophyta > Magnoliopsida > Fagales > Juglandaceae > Juglans > Juglans mandshurica. The sequence continues at coordinate 16,840,078 of CM039633.1, forward strand.
TTGGAGAGTCTTTTTTAGTAGGTTTATGATTTTCGAATTTTGAATAAATGGATTTGTACTTTTTGGGAATATTGGAGTATTTAAATATGTTATAGAAGTTGGATTTAGGTTACAAGAGCTAACTCTCTGAACCTCCGGGATCGGGACGTTACACTTGGAGGATGAACCGATACCCTTGAAAGAACGTCTCAAACCTCTTACCAAACCAGATTTAGTCTCGAGCACTTGCGTGAATATGTCTATATTACTAGGAGAGAATTCCTTAGAGGCTAATTGGATCTCAATAATTTTTTCTTACAATTACAAAAAAAATACACAATAAGTAACATATTAAAAGAAATGAGGAATCAAGCATAATATGAACTCACATGCTGCATAATTTATTTACAAAAAATAACTTTACTTACATAATTATCTTTAGCGACATGATCAACCCACTCGCTCATAAGTGTGAATAGCAGCATAGACATAAAATGAGGGAAAAATTTTCAGGATCATCACGTTTTTAACAAAATCACATTAGTAATTTTAAGAACTAATATTAGTGCTTAAATAAAATATTATGATAAAAATGAGTGAGAACTATTACTATTTTATCAGCGAGACGTTGGCAAGACTTTGAGCCGTCTCGATGGTGGATTGTTAAAACCTTTCTATTCTGTACTTTGATAAAACTTAAGTGCAGTAGGAGAAATTAATAATGTTAAATTACCATATAGCTATAGTGCTAGAGAATGCGAATTTCAGAATCGAAGAATTGACTGCAGGGCAGCATGAGTTAGAGGCTCAATTGGCAAAACAAGCAGATATGGAGATGCGCCTCAAACAACATGAAGAACAACAAGAAGAGTTCAGAAGACAGATGCAACTCCAAATGCAGCATCTTATGCAACAGTACAGGTCTCCAAGCAACTGATGGCTTTTTACATACAGATTTTGGGATTATCTATTTATGTACGAACAATGCCCGTCTCGACTGTTATTTATTTAGTTTGCGCTTATTGTAACACTTTTGTGAGTGTTAAACAGTTTCTAATGTATTTGTTCAAATAGTATGAATGTCTATTTGGTTTTCTATTATTGATTTAAATTAATTAAAGAGATTTCGTTCGAACGAACATAAAACGTTCGAACTCTATGTAACGACAATAGCCTTCGAACATGAACATAATGTTCGAACGAAATTTATGTTCGTAGAGTTCGAACGATCACACAACGTTCGAACGTAAATTATGTCATACGTGTTCGAACATAGCCTATACCGTTCGAACCCATATACCGTTCGAACACAAAGACAATTCATAACGTTCGAACGAATTCATGTTTGTTCGAACATATTTCGAAATCGTTCAAACACGTCACTACTGTTCGAACTTAAAATTTTTTCCGTTTAAACTATTTTCTGGGACGAATTTTAACCGTAACAAAAAAAAATTTTCCGTTTGAACGTGTTCGAACGGTTTCCTTCAATTTCGTCCCAAAAGAAATTTTTTGGGACGAAATGGTGATTTTCATCCTAAAATACCTTTTGTCACAGTGATATTGGAACGACTTTTTTCGTCCCAAAAAATTTTTTGGGATGAAAATGTGGTCTTTTGGGACGAAAATTTTCGTCCCTAAAGACCCTTTCTGTTGTAGTGTAGAGAACTTGGGTGACTCTGAGAGTGGCCCTATATTTTAGTTTTTATTCACATCTTATCGGTTTTTTTTTTTTGTTTTTGACTTTTTTAATCTTTTCACTACGTAACTTTGGTTCGTTATGATTTTATTTTTGAAGAAAAGAAATAGTCTGTGAGTTGTTGTTTTGTTTCTACATTTTTTTTTTTAAAGTTGAAGTTTTTGAGATTTAATTATTTATAGTATGGTTGATTTTTTAAACTTTTTTTTTAATTTTATTTTCTATTTTATAAGTTTTTTTTTTTAGTTTGTAATTTGAATCATTTTGATTTTTCGAAATTTTTTTATTTTATGTTGTTTTTATTTTGTTTTTGTGATTTAATTTATAGTATGGTTGATTTTTTAAACTTTTTATTTTATTTTATTTTCTATTTTATAAGTTTTTAGTTCTTTATTTTAGTTTGTAGTTTGAATCATTTTGACTTTTTGAAAAAGTTTTATTTTATGAGTTTTTATTTTGTTTCTAATTTTTAATGATCTTTTTAAAAAAAAAAAAAAAAAACATCTTGTACATTCTAAATTTTTATCTTATATGCAGAGTCCCTCCGCACTGCTTTCACCTCTCTCTCTCACACACACAGTCTCGCTCGTTCGTGAAAGAGTGTTTTTCCGGTGTGCACTGAGCCCACACAGCCTAACCTGCAACGAGAATAATGGAATACTGGGCTTCTGGTTTTCGTGGGTTGGAACGAAGTCAAGCTACCGATCATAGTAAACTGCAGCTCGGCAGAGCGGCAGGCCATGGCGCTAGCCATGCCAACATGCTTGTAACCATGGGCCACACGTGCCTCCTATGTGACATGAACGTTCAGATTGGAAATGCAAAGAGTTCAAATTACTTTCGTTGAATGGAATCCCCGCGCGGCCCCCATAGTTTATGGAATTAATTACAGCAAGCTCTTCTTTATTATATTGTATTATATAAAAGACAAGTACCCCAAAAATCATGGAAATCGTTAACCCTCTAGTGTATTTATTGTTGACAATCCAACTCCACGTGTATGCTGCAGAAATGATCTTGTTGAGTTTGTGCACATGACTCAACCGCCAAGCTTGAAAGCAATTTAAGAGCTTTGACAAACTCCTGATCTTGCACGGAGTTTATGGCTAAGTTGTGATCTCTTTGAATTTGGGTTCTAGGCTTCAAAATCGATAATTTCTTTTTTCATCTTTAAAATATCAACAGATTTATGTCAATAATATTAATTTTTGTTATTGGCTTTTCTCATATTGTTATTAACATCTCTTGCATCATCTTTAGGTTGGACTTTTGGATGGGTGGCTCTATAGTCACTGCTCTCAGCTCCCGCTGGGAGCTATTGTTAGTACAATTGTGTGTATTTTTTTACATGTATTTTTTAATATTTTTTTAAAAAATAAAAATATTACAACATCATTAAAAAATATTTACTTAATCACTAAATAAAAAAAAAATACAGCGGGAGCTCCCAGAAGTGAGATCAGTAGCTTTACTCATTAAGAATTGTCCCTTTGGATTCTTGTTTAGATTGCCATTAAGCGAATCCTTCACTACATCAAATTCACTTCCTCTCATGGGTCTTCTAATCACAATTCGTCACCCTATCTACAAGCTTTCTTTGATACTTATTGGGGAGAGTGAACTCATCAGTAGATACTAGTAGATCATATCTTATTTATTTTGGCAATATTCTGATCTCTTTGTAGTAGCACTTGCCTCTTGAGGCATATTCTACCCTCTCCAAAGTCATTCTATTAAAAGCATAAACTTAGGCATTTTAATCTTTCCATCAATTGAAAGTTGTTTTATTTTCATGTAAAAGATTCGGATATCTGTATAAAAGATTAAAAAAAATGATAAATAGACAACTTATTATCATTATTATACAACTTAAAAGATATTTATACCAAATTATATATTTTTTTTTCAAACCCATGTGTCTCATGAACTTGTATAATTCAAACAACTAGTAAGACTGAAGAAATACTATATATATATATATATATATATAAAAGAACATAGACATCTGTGTACCAATAATTCACCTATATTTATATATATGATCATTGCAATTTATATCTATATCTATATATATATATATATATATATATATATGTAGAGTGAGTGGACGGTGTAGATGCACCATAATTTATCGAAAAATACTTTAGTCATAAAGAAATTATATAAAAACAATCTTACAAACTGACATATCTTGATGCAGTGGTTTGTTAAATTATAAAGTTATTTTTAATATTTAATGTTTTTTTTTTCTCTTAGTTCAAAGAACCGAACAGATAAATTAATCCAAAATTTAATACAATAATTCGTTCCAACTAACCTGACCAAAGAATATAATAATTTAATACAATCATCAATTTTGGCTATTTAGAATTTATTGTTCAGATGATTTTCTTAATTGATATCACATCAGTGATGTCGAGTGGCTTATTAAAAAAATTTAAAATATAAAGAAAATTTGGAATTTTAATTTTCTTCTTTTGTATTTTCAAAAATCCTTTTTATTTGAATATATTTTTTTGGGCTTTTTTCAATAAACCATGTGCCATAGTAATCGTAGCCGGTCAAGATCACGAGCTGTAAGGATTGTTCAGGTTTGACAAATTGTCTGGCCAAACTCATTATATGAGAACGTACGTATGGGAAAACAAACAAAGTCAACGAAGCTCATTTCTACGTGAAAGGTGAAAGACAAAGAAGACAAGGGCCATGGAGGAGCTCAAGTTTGATGCAGCAAAGATATTCATTGCCGTTGCGTTTCTAGCTTTCGCCGGACTGTTGGTACGCCTGTATAATGCGCTGGCGCTGAAGCCTGACAGGCTTCGATCTGCACTGAGAAAGCAAGGCATCACCGGACCACCGCCGACTTTGCTACTCGGAAATATTTCGGAGATAAAGAAGGCCCTATCCACCACAGTTAAGGCTCCTGCGGGAGAAATCCCCGTCTACCATAACTGTGCTGCTCTCGTCACTCAATTCTTTGAGCAATGGAGGAAACAATATGGTGTCTCCATCATCTTGCAATATACTACATATTTATCTCAGATTCTCAGTTTGATCTGTGTTATGAAAGAAGATTGTTCATTGAGATTAAATTTTATGAGTTTTTGTGAAAATTACGATTTGATAGGTTTGGATAGGGAAAGTTTATGAAAAATATTTTTTAAAAAATAATTAAAGATGAAATTAAAATTGAAAAAAAAATAAAAATTTGGGAATTGTCTGGCCTCGTGGGTGGCCCAGAAAGGGAGGAATCGAAATCTATGAAAAGTGGGGGAGAAAATCCCTCAAAACTTAATGGTTGCCAAACATGCAGAAGTAAGCTCTTTTATTTTCCGTATGTTTTATCTTTGAACAGGTGATTTATTTGTGCTTTCGCTGGGTACCTCACCAAAAATATTCATAAACGAACCTGGCATTTTGAGAGAGATAACCACATGCACATCCTTCGACTTTGGGAAACCATCGGAACAGCAAAAAGAGTTTGGTCCTTTGCTTGGTCAGGGCATAATCACTTCGAATGGGGCTACATGGGCCAGGCAGAGCAAAATCCTTGCTCGTTTTACATGGAGAAGGTCAAGGTATGATTATTTTAACAAACATTAAATGATAAAAATAAGTAGGTAATTGATACAAGAAGTATTTAGATCTACAGAGAGATTTTATAAAAATAAGTTTATAAACTCAGGTAACTCAATACAAAACATTAAATTACAAAAAAATTATCTTTTAAAATAAAAAATTATCTATAATCAATTAAAATTATGTCAATTTATAAATTTATTTTATAATACTACTTTGTAAATCTAGCAATTTTCAATTGACATGATACACACAAGTAGATTGTGATTTTATACACATAAGTACTAGATTGTGATCTTAAACCCATGTAGGGAATGATAAACTTAATTATCGAGTCGACCACCCCACTGCTAAACTCATGGAAGAGTAGGATTGAGACTGAGGTTGGAGTTGCAGACATACACATCGACGATTACCTAAGAAGTTTCTCTGGTGATGTGATCTCAAGAGCCTGTTTTGGCAGCAACTATGCCCAAGGGGAAAAGATTTTCTTAAAACTAGGGTGTGTTGGGATATTGAACTGAATTGAGTTAAGTTGAGTTGAGATGATAAAATATTGTTAGAATATTATTATTTATTATTATTATTATTTTGAGATTTGAAAAAGTTGAATTGTTTATTATATTTTATGTTGAAATTTGAAAAAGTTGTAATGATGAGTTGAGATGAATTGAACTTCCAAACATAGAGAGATCTAATAGGGCCGTGCCGACGTCAAGTTTGTCCACTGGGATACCTGGCTTAAGGTGCGAGCTGTATTCTTTCATGAGTTTTTTCTTTTATTTTATCCAAGAAATAAAATAGGATGGTTCTCCAATTTAGTAAAGATAAATGATGAAACCTCTAAACTTGTACCATTGCTTAGAGAGTCATTTAAATTTTAAACCAACAGCTTGGACATATCCACTTTACATGTTACAGGTACCTTCCCACGATCGAGAAGCAATAGGGAACGATGGAGGTTACAAAAGGAAATCCACAGTTTGATACTAGAGGTAGTCAAGGAGAGACAGAAAGCCTCTAATCATGAGAAGGATTTTCTTCATATATATGGTTCTTGAGGGAGCTAAGAACGGTGACCTGAGCCAGGAGGCTACCGAAAGTTTCATTGTTGACAATTGCAAGAACATACACTTGGCTGGATACGAGACCACTGCAATTTCTGCCACATGGTGCCTCATGCTCATAGCTACAAATCAAGAATGGCAAGACCGTGTCCGTGCTGAGGTTCTCGACATCTGCCAAGGTTGTACACCTGATGTTGATATGCTTCGTAAGATGAAACAGGTAATCATATCAATTTGAATTAGCATAACATCCTATGATATGTAATAGGTACCATGCGTATGTATTTTGAGATTACTTATAATAATTACTCCGTGTGCAAATTACCGTATCTCATTAATTATTAGCACAAAGAGAGTAAAGAATGCATTTCTAAGCACACAAAATTCAATATGGATATACAGCTAACGATGGTGATACATGAATCGTTGCGTCTTTATCCACCTGCCCCCGCGGTGCCTAGGGAGGCCTTGAATGATCTGAGATTCGGGAACATTAATATCCCAAAAGGTGTCAACATTTGGACAGTGTTGTTGACGTCGCATACTGATCCAGAAATATGGGGACCGGACGTCTTCAAGTTCAACCCAGCTAGATTTGCAAATGGAATTAAGGGTGCTTGCAGTCATCCACACTTGTACTTGCCATTTGGATTTGGGCCCCGTGTTTGTGTTGGGCAGCACTTGGCCATGGTCGAAGTCAAGATACTGATAGCACTACTTCTCTCCAACTTCTCCTTCTCCCTCTCCCCAAATACATTCATGGAAATAGAAAAGAAAGTTCACGTACACTACTTTTGTTTATGTTTCTGTGTAATATGTCGTAGTATGTTTTGTCGTGAGAAATTGTCTCGCCTCATGTGACAGCAGGTAGACTCTGAAGTTCGAAGTGAATTTGTTCAGTCTTACAACTTCTCATCGCGTAAAACCAATGAAATAGTTGTGGATTTATGAATAAGAATGATGTTATATATATATATATGTTGTTTATTCTCACAACTCCATCACTTAGTTTTTTGGACGTGCAGTGACTTCACAGTCACCACAAAAAATAACGTGGACACATTGGCAATGACACAACCTCAAATTAATTGAAGCATTTCAAGGCCTAACCTGATCTCACCTTTCCTCTGGTGCGAGTACGCCAAGGCCCCAGAGGTTCCTCCGCGGGCCTGCTTTTATCTTTTTCGCACGCGCACTCTTGCTCCGGAAGGCGTCGTTTGTCGGTGTCAGCAATGGGGATCGATGATGGAGTGGCCTTTTGGTTTTCGTGGGTGGAACAAAGTGAAGATGCTGATCCCAGTAGAGTGGAGCTTGGCAGGCCATGGCACGAGCAATGGCAACACGTGTGTAACCATGGTCCTCGCCAGCCTCAAATTATGACATGACATGGATTATCAGTTGGAAGTGTCGTGCTAAGAGTTCAAAGTAAATTTGACGCGAGGATGATATTGTTGTAACGTTGTTCATATATATGATTTTATTTTTTTTTGAAAAATTCTAAACATAACCTTCACATCTCATCTCGCACATCCACTTAAAAATATATCATTTTATCTTTTTATCCACATAATAAAAATGATTTCAGACATATTTATTAATAAAATATGATAAAAATATAAAATAATATATCTTTAAATAAATATGTAGGATGTGAAATTTATGGATATCATTCCTCATTACTTTTAATAGTCTAGAACTTGGATGACTATGACAATGAGAGTGGCCTTATCGTCCGCCACGCATGGGTGGGCCTTTTTTTAGTTTTTATTCACATCTTATCATTTTTTTTGTCTGTGATCTTTTCTAATATTAAGTTTATCTATTTGAATTTTTTAATCTTTTCATTATGTAACTTTGGTTCGTTTTTTATTTTATTTTTTAAGAAAAGAATAGTCTATGAGTTGTTGTTTTGTTTCTATTTTTTTTTTTAAATTTAAAGTTTATGTGATTTAATTTATAGAATAGTTGATTTTTTAAACTTTTTTATTTTATTTTAAATTAATTTTTTTTAAGTTTGTAATTTGAATATTTTGATTTTTGAAAAATTTTTATTTTATGTGTTTTTATTTTGTTTCTAATTTTTAATGATCTTTTTTTTTTTTAAAATCTTGTACAAAAAGCTTGTACATTCTAAAATTCTTCGTTTGGTTACTAAACATCTCTCAATTCATCTCAACTCATTATTACAATTTTTTAAATCCTAATATAAAATATAATAAACAATTCAACTTTTTTAAATTTTAAAATAATAATAATATTAAAAAATAATATTCTAACAATATTTTATCATCTCAACTCAATTCAACTCAACTCAACTCAACTCAACATTCAAACATAACCATTATCTTATATGCAGAGTCCCTCCGCACTGCTTCTCTCTCTCTCACTCGTTCTGGAAAGAGTGTTTTTCCGATGTCCACAGAGCCCACACAGCCAAACTTGCAACGAGAATAATGGAGTGGGCTTTTGGTTTTCGTGGGTTGGAACGAAGTCAAAATACTGATCATAGTAGATTGCAGCTCGACAGACCGTGGCGTTTAGCCACGCCGACATGCTTGTAACCATGTGCCACATGTGCCTCCTAAGTGATATGGGTCTTCAGATTTGAAGTGCAAAGAGTTAGGCCCCGTTTAAACGTTGAGCTAAATTGAGATTTGTTGAGTTTATTATAAATAATAGTGAATTGAAATAGTAGAGTAAATTTTGTAAGTCTGATCACTTAAAATGAATTTAGATGTATTTAGATATTAAGATGAGTTTAGATATATTTATGAGAAGTTGAAAAAGGTTATAAGTCCCACATGTAAATAGATTTTGAGTTAAAATGAATTTTGTGATTTGAGAATTGAGTATTTAGATGTTAAACTAGCTTAAAATTAAATTGAACTTTGATCTTAGTTCAGTCCAAATTTTAAAGTTACTTTTGTTGAATGGAATTCCCCATAGTTTATGTAATTACAACAAGCTCTTCTTTATTATTTTGTATTGTATAAAAGACAAGTATCCCAAGAATCATGGGAATCGGGAATCATTAACCCTTTATTGTGTGGCTCCCTCAGCCTCCGCTTGTGGTTTGGCGGTAGCCGCAACGCCAGGATGTTGACTTTTCTGGTCATACACCCTTCATACAATATATAAATACAGTCTGTGCTCGCATGCTCAATAAATGTGTACAATTAATTCATAGCAAAAAATAAAAAATATAGTCATTAAAGTCTAACTAACAGCACAAAAAAAATTTAAATTCATCACAATTATATTATCCATAAGCCACAAGTCTTCAAACCATAGAAAAAAGAATATTACAGTCCTTCGATAATTACAAAGAGCCAAAAATAACACTTAATTACAAATGGAGAATTATCCATACGCCTCATCATACTCATCCTCTATATCAAAATCTACGGTTCCAGAGAGCGGAACCCCATGTGGGACCACCACATTGAGATTTTGCGAAATTTCAGTAAGTGAAACTAAGTCTAACTCTCAAAATACATGCAGGTGGAAAAGAAAAATTATGCAAACAAGGAAATACGAAATATAATATTTGCCATTTTGCAATTAACCAAACTCAAGTATGCACCAAATCTTTCACACAAGACATTACACACCAAAAAATCACGTTTTATTTTGAAAAGATCCGTTTTATTAAAGTATGCACCATGGTCTCTCTTATGGACCATTCACACACTCTAGCTCCCTTTGTCACACCACGAGTAAAGACCATGCGTATTACTTCGTAACAAGCGATGCCCAATTCATCGCTTGGCGTGTTCTTGGCCAAGCATTCTCTAGCCTCCACTAGCAGAGAGGCAGCGACGTCGACTTGAGAATGTTACTGTCTTGCCCAAGCCCATTGTCCCCCAACGACAACCCAGGGGATATCATTCAGTTTTATGTGCTCCCAAGTAACCATAGGAGCTCTACCAAGATAATGCCCTATCTCGACTTGGAGTCATGAGACTCATGCACCCACAAAATCCATTGATACAGGAATCCAACAATTTATAGTTTCAATAATGATGCAATCCAAAAATACTACAGTTAATTACATGAGGAATGACATACAACAACAATATTTAAGATACAAAACACAACATTAAACAACAAAAAGAGCACTTCACACGGCATGTCACAAAATTGTACAATTATCCCATTACAAACTACACAATTATCCCATCACTTCACATGGCACAACCACATCTCAAATTGCACATTTCATCCCAACACTTCATACGACACACAACAACATCACAACTACACAATTTATCCTACCACTTCACATGACGCATGACCACATCACAACTACACAGTTTATCCCAACACTTCACACAATGCACAGTTCACAACATCAAAGCATAATTCACAATTTCACAATTCCAACTACAATTATTCCAAGGTTAATTTGAGAGCCACTTATAGTGTGTAGATAAAATTTATAGATGATCGAAGCGTCCTGAGCTCTGCTTGTTGGTTGTGGTGGTTCTTGTCGGTGGGTGTTGAGGTGGTCCTCCAAGTAGTCTTGGGAGTCTTGCATAGAGAAGGGGTAGTGAGTGTGTGTATTGCTGGGATAGAGAGACAGTGAACATGAGGGAGAGACAGAGAGCAAGAGAGAGACAAGGAGGAAAAGTCTAGAGGAAGGTGGAGTTGGGTGGTTGGCGGGTCTAAACCTAAACAGAGAGGGAGTGAGTTTAGGTGAGAGAGAGAGAGGTGGAGATAACTTGAACGTGAGGAATTGAGACTGAGGGGCTTACCAGCCCGGTCTCAGTGTTGGACAGTAGCAATGGCTTTTGCGATGACAATGTAATAAAGAGGGAGAAAAAGAGAGAAAGATAGTCTGAGAGAGGGAGGAGAGAAATATGAGGAAGGCAATGAGATCAGGAGGGAGGGAAGCCTGTTATGGAAGGCATAGCATGACAGGTGATGACGACGACTAGGTTTTTCTAACCCAAAAAGGGTCGAGCTTTCTAAGAGAGAGAGAGAGAGAGAGAGTGAGTGAGTGGTGATCAAAGAGTGACTTGGTGGTGGAGGATCTATGGTGGTGTGTGTGTGCTAGTTTACCGGCCCGGTCTCAGTGTTGGAGGAAAAAGAGAAATGGTCAGAGGGGGGAGGAGTCTCGGCCTATTTATAGGCCAGGAAGCCCTCTTCACGGGTGTCACATGGCTTAGCTTAGATTGGAGGAGGTGAGCGGTAGTCAGAGATGGTAGAGAAGGGGCCGAGCTAGACGATGTGTGGTACGAGCAGCTAGGTGCGCAGGGGTGGTGGGTAGAGCTCACAAGAGGGGAGGGGACTGCGCGGGGAGGAAGAGAGAGAAGCAAAGGAAAAGAAGGAAAATGGGGTATTAGGGTTTGGGGACATAAGTCAAAATGGCGCCATTTTGAGCTTAAGTGTTGGGCCCTTTTTCTACTGCTTTAGGCTTCTACACGGGCTGGGCTTCTACAAGATTGGGCTTCACATATTGTATATATGGTTGACTTGATTGTACATTGTTGATAATGAAATATACAATAACTCTATGTTTATAATGCCTTTTTGGATGGTGATCTTGTTGAGTTTGTGCATATGGCTCAACCATCAAGGTTTGCCCACCCTTAATTTATCATCATGTCTACAAACTAAATATAGCCATTTATGGGCTTTGGCAAACTCCTCTTGCATGTTGTTCATGGCTAAGTTGTGATCTCTTTGAATTTGGCTTCTAGGCTTCAAAAGTTATCATTTCCTTTTCATATTTAGAATATCAATAGATTTATGTTAACAAAATTTTTGTTACCGTTTTCCCACACATTGTTATTGAGTACGAGCTCTTGGAGCATCTTTAGATTGGACTTTTGATTAAGGATCGTCCCTTTGGATTTTTTTTTAGACTACCATGTAGCGTCCTACTAGTAATACTTAGAATGCCATTAAGCGACTCCTTCACTATCTCAAATTCACTTCCTCTCATGAACTTCTAATCACTTGCAATTCATCATCCCATTTAGAAGCTTTCTTTGATGTTGATTGGGCATAGTGAACTCATGATCGCCATTTTATCAGAAGATATCTTAATTATTTTGGCAATAGTTGATCTCTTAAAACTCCATAAAAACAACAAAATATTACTCGTTCAAGCACTGAAACTAAATATCAGGCTCTAGAAAATTCCACAGGTGAGTTGATATGGTTACAAGACCGGACTTCTTCAAGAACCTTTTATTTTTCTCTAACAACTACCAACATTATGATGTGATAATTTTGGTGCTACCTATCTCTTATTATATTCTTTTGTTTGTGAATGTGTATCTCTTTGGGGGCAGATTCTACTATTTCCAAATTCATTCTTCTTGATTCAGATCATGGCGAATCATGATGAACCACTACAAAAAATCAGGCATTTTCCAACGATTTTAAAATCGTCGCAAAAAAAATCGCTGTAAATAGATTCTATTTCCGGCAATTTTCAAGTCGCCGCTCAATTTCCTCTGTGAAGTTGGGAAATGGAGAAAAATAATTTTGGCTTGACTTTTTGCAGCGACTTTTCCATCTTTAGCGGCGACTTTTTTCGCCGCAAAAAATATTTTTGCACTGTAGCGTGTTAATTTTCCTTCAAAATGAAAAATTGTTGTAATTAATGGCTTTTGCGGCGAAAATTGTCGCCGTAACAAAATATGCTGCAAGTAAAACTTATTAGTGGCGAATAAAAATCACCGGAAAAAACACATAAAATTTAAATCCAGCGGGTTAGGTTTTTCCCTCATTTATTTCCCTCGCCGAACTCTCCCCGCCCCCCCTGCCCCCCTCTCCTCACATTCTTCTTCTTCAAGCCTCCGCCACGCACAGCCGTCACCGACGACGCCACCACGCCACCGCCACCTCACCTCGACAGCCAACCCCTCCTTTTCCCCCAGCTCCCGCGCCGATCTCTTGCCTTTTTCCTAAATCTAGGCTCACCTCTCTCTCTCTCGGATTTCTTTATATCGCCGCCGTTAGGGGCGCTGTTCGCCACCACCCACATCTCGGCGCCGTCGAGAGTCCTCTGTCGGAGCCCCCTTCTCCTCCACGCCTAGCCGAGCAGCCCGAGGCCCTCCCTCTCTCCCTTGCTCTGTTCGCAAACCACGACCACCAGCTCTCCTTAGCCCTGCCGTGCTCCTCCCGAGCCACCACTCCACGCCAAGCTACCACCACGACCACCCCTGGTATGGGTTTTCAAGTTAATCTCCAAGTTAATCATCATAACGTGCTTCGACCCTGAAAAGTTAAGCATGAAACATGAATAGTACTATATATATATATATGTAGATTCTCATGACCATGATCAGTCAAAGTGAATTATAAGCTTTATTGTCTGGATTTGAGGCCATATATAGGTGATTGATCAAAAGCTGAGGTTCAGTAGCTCATAGAATATATATGTGGGTATATTGAAGCATCTCACCTATTATTAGTCGAGAGTCATGAAATGTTAAATCCCATTTTATATTGAATGCATTTTAGTTATGACATATAACTATATATATATATTAGGTTAAAGAGATTTCTATACATGCGTTTAAAGGATACATGCTAGGTGATCTGTGAAAAAAAAATGATATCATTGCTTACAAGAACGGAGAATAAAATAAGTTTTCTTATTAATACTTGGGGGCTTTTGTTGCTTTTTCTGAGTGAACATAAGAAATCATTGTATTGAGCAGATTTGAGCTAATGGGATATCTAGAGCAATAATTTAAAAAAAACAGTTTAATTGATGATAATTGGAGGGCAAACTGTTTGATTGATGATAATTGTCCTTATGTTCCATTTATTTTTATTGGAGGGCAAACTGTTTGATTGATGATAATTGATTCGTCCTCATGTTCCATTTATTTTCACTGATGGTGGTTCATTTAGACCTGCCAGCCTATGTATTATGATAATAGTAGAATGAAGCTGTTCAGTGGAAGAAAAAAGAGTAGTTAGGTCCATTATATGTTCTTGCTTCCCTAGTACAAGAGTTGTAAAGAAATACTAGCTTAGAACTTGATTGCTTACAACCTGAAGACTTCTACTAATTAATTACCCTTATAATAAAATGAAATAGTACTTTATGAACTAAATTAGTATACCTTGAAAAGCTGGGACTCGAAAAGCTGCCTTTTGTGGGTTTTATCTTTTGTTAATTAGATTTCTGTTGAGGAAAAATGACTTCTTCCCCATATGCTCTTCTCCTGGTGAGGGCAAGACAATGGTCTATGCTGTACTTAAATCCTAGTTACATAAAGAAAATGGGAAATTTAAAATGATTATTTTACATTAACTGTGAACATTTTCACAAGGATTAATATTGTTGAAGAAAAACCAATTGATGGTTTGTAGCTAGGAGATCCTTAAAACGATTAATTTTCTTGTTAATGCTCCTTGACTAATTAGGTAGACATCCATTTCTAGAAAAATAATAAGTTATTTGCAGTGATTTATTAAGCTTTTGTGACGATACATATTGTCGGAAATAGTAGTTCTCAGCGATTTTAAACGTAAACCGGAAGGCCATTTCTGTCGATTTTTTGAACATTTCCGACAGACTAAAATCGTTGGAAATAGTAATTTTTTGTTACGATTTTTACCTATCGCCGAAATTGATAAAAAATGGCTTTAAGATTTCGGCGAACCTACGGCGATTTATAAATTGTAAAAAATGATCAAATGCAGCGATTCTGAAATATATTTACGACAATTTTGAGCGCTAAAAAAGGCCATATTTCTTGTAGTGAACCATAATGGGCAATTGCATGTTTGATTCATTTCTGACAAGGACCAACATGCAAACGTGCTTACCAAGCCTCTAATGAGGGCCCAAAATTTCTCCTTTACATGACAAGCTCACCATTCAATTATCCTTTCCCATCGAGCTTGAAGGGGCACGTCGATACACCATTTGTCATCCCAAAGATCATGCCCACGCCCACAAAGGAAATTAAGTGGCTACCATTTGCTCCCCCATAATTTATGGCTTTTTTTATTGCATAAAAAAACAAGTTTTCAAATATCATGGGAATCGTTTAATCCCTCTGTTGTACATTATTGACCGTTGAATATATATAATACAATTTCTCAGAATCTGTTTTAATATTTTTTTATACGATAGAGCCTTGCTACGACTCTTTGATTGTGAAGGTCGTCTTATTCATAGTCTTTCATCACATATGTATGACTTCTTAACAAAAATAATAATAATTATAAAAATAAACTCATAAACTGATATAATTTCATATGATATATACGTTAAATGATTTATTTTATAATAAAAATAATTTTACAATCTAATATATTATATGATTACATGAAACCATTTCATTAGTTTGTAAATTTATTTTTATAAAATATTTTTATAACTGTAACACGGAAAGTGTTGCATGCATGATTCCTTGTCTCTCGACGGCTTCTATATATATGTGCAATATATATACAACGGGGTTAGTCCATGTATATAAATTTTTGGTACTATATAGTAATGCAACACATGTAACTAGCTACAAGCAAATGCATGGTTCTATATAGTAGTTTTACTTTACTGTTACATTGCCGGTTTGTTTGAGAACCTAATTAACGTCTCATTCCATTTCTCACTAGTCACTAGAAGTCGAAAAATGATGACAATAAACTTGGGCATTTTTAACTCAATCTGGTGATCACTTGGTCCATTCAAAATTTTTTGATGAGTGGTGATTTCAACAGAAGTACTTTTGAGTTCGAATCATACACTCCAACTCCAATTAATTAAGTATCTATCTCACATAAGTCATGACATGACCTAAGTTGTTAGCATTGAAAGCTATACTAACGTTAAAATATAGACAAACCAATAATTCAACTCTTTGGTAAGGTGGGCCACTATTTGAAAAGTGAGCCAAGAAAATTATGACCAAACTATTATTTGTATGGAATTGAATTAGCTATTTCTTTTTCAGTTCTTCTATATACAGTCGGTAGATACAACTAGCGTGCAGTCGTTCATGCCACGTCAGATTTAAAATGAATTTTTCCTCTCTCATTAGCTCGGTCTCTCTCTCTCATCAGCTCCATCAGCTCGGTCTCTCTCTCTCTCCTCAGCTCTTCTCATCTCTCTTCTCATCAGCTCGGTCTCTCTCTCATCAAGTGTCTCCACGTCAACTACGTTTGCACGCCGTTTGCACTAGGCGCTTGCAACAAGCGTTTTTCTTTCTTTTTAAAGAAAGAACAGACACATCATATATATAGATATTATTGCATTTAATCTTATATATGTAGAGTGAGTGGACGGTGTAGATGCACCGCCATTATTCAAAACTATGTCTATTTTCTCTTAGTTTAAAGAATGGAACAGATAAATTAATCCAAAATCTAATACAATAATTCGTTCCAACTACCCTCATGGCACGAGCCACTCAATATATTTTGTGGCCTAAGGCGACTATTAAGTACATGATGCTTTAATTTAAAAATGATAATAATATTTAAATATTAAATAATAAAATTTTATTGAAAATTTATGAGATGCAAAAAATATATTAATATTGTTTTGATTAATAATATCTATAAGTACTATAATAATTTGAAAGAGCATCTAATTTTTATGTAAATAGAGTATTATCCCTTGTTCATAAATACTTCTTTTAATACTTCATTTTGAAAACAAATAAGGCCATCGATATCAAAATAAAAATCATATTTTATAAAATATTCAAGAGTAATATATCATCATTTTGCTACTTCTATTCTAATTTTACTATTGTCTGGAAATTTTGTACATTTTGAGTAAGATTTATTTTAGTAAAACTTCTATATTTATTGTTTTTTTTTTTACCAAATTTTACCATTTAAGATTGATTTTATTTTAGGCAAAAAAACTTCTATCTTTTATGCTAACTAATATCTTTTCTATAATTTATTTTTTAAGGTCATAATATTTGTTTTTTCTTTTGGAGGCCTTCTCAAGGTGGGGGGCGCTGTGTGGTCTTAGTTGCCTACCTCTTGAGCCGGCCTGCCTCAAGGAAAACGAAAAGAATATATGAAATTGTTCAAGTTTGACCAAACTCACTATATTAATTTGTACCAAGTCATGATCCAAGCTCATTTCTACGTGAACGGTGAAAGACAAAGAAGACTAGGGCCATGGAGGAGCTCAGGTTTGATGCAGCAAAGATATTCATTGCCGTTGCATCTCTTGCTTTCGCCGGACTGTTGGTACGCCTGTATAATGTGCTGGTGCTAAAGCCTGACAGGCTTCGATCCGCACTGAGAAAGCAAGGCATCACCGGACCACCGCCGACTTTGCTACTGGGAAATATTTGGGAGATAAAGAAGGCCCTCTCCACCAAAGTTAAGGCTCCTGCCGGAGAAATCCCCGTCTCCCACAACTATGCTGCTCTCATCTTTCCATTCATTGAGCAATGGAGGAAACAATATGGTGCATGTGTCTCCATCACCTTGCAATATCCTATATATTTATCTCAAATTCTGATCAGTTTGATATGTTATCAAAGAAGATTGATCGTTGAAAATAAAGATGACAAAGTTTGAAATTAAATTTTCTGAGTTTTTGTGAGAATGAGATTGGTAGGTTTGGATAAATCAGAAAGTTTATAGTAAATATTTAAAAAAAAAATATCCAAGATGAAATTAAAATTAAAAAAAAAAAAAATTTGTGAATTGTCTAACTTATGGCTGCCAAACATGCAAAAGTAAGCTAGCTATTTTATTTGCTGTATGTTTTATGTTTAAACAGGTGATGTATTTCTGTTTTCTCTGGGAAACTCACCAAAAATATTCATAAACGAACCTAGCATTTTGAGAGAGATAACCACATGCACATCCTTGGACTTTGGGAAACCATCGGAGCAGCAAAAAGAGTTTGGTCCTTTGCTTGGTCAGGGCATTGTCACTTCAAATGGGGCTTTATGGGCTAGGCAGAGCAAAATCCTTGCTCCCGAGTTTTACATGGAGAAGGTCAAGGTATGATTATTTTAGCAAACATTAAATAATATTGGTTGCATGCCTCCGTAATTAGTAGGTAATTGATACGAGAAGTAATTGATCTATAAAAAATATATTATAAAAAAAAGTTTATAAATTGACGCTATTTAATATAAAATATTAAATTGAAAATAATTTTTTCTTGTAAAATAAATATATCATAATATAAGTCGTTTTAGTTTATAAATTTATTTTTATAAAATTTCTTTATTTCTTAAACCCATGTAGAGAATGATAAACTTAATTATCGAGTCGACCATCCCACTGCTAAACTCATGGAAGGGTAGGATTGAGACTGAGGGTGGAACGGCAGACATACACATCGACGATGACCTGAGAAGTTTCTCTGGTGATGTGATCTCAAGAGCCTGTTTTGGCAGCAACTATGCCCAGGGGGAAAAGATTTTCCTAAAACTAAGAGCTCTACTGGGGGTCATGTCCCTGACAGGTTTTGCCACTGGGATACCTGGCTTAAGGTGCGAGCATTCTTGCATGAGTTTTTTCTCTTATTCTATCCCAAAAAAAAAAAAAAAAAAAAAAAAAATAGAGGATGGTTCTCGCTTAAAAGCTTGTTTGTTTTTAAAAAACATCTTATTTTATCTAATCTTATTTTATTTAATTATTACAACTTTCATAATTTTTAATATAAAATAAAATAAACAATTCAACTTTTTTAAATTCTAAAATAAAAATAATATTAAAAAATATATTTTAACAATATTTTATTTAATTTTTTAACTTTAATCTCAATTCATCTCATCTCATCTCATCTTATCTGTAAAAACAAACTGATCAAAGCAACAACTTGGACATATCCACTTTGCATGTTACAGGTACCTTCCCACGAGAAGCAATAGGGAAGGATGGAGGTTACAGAAGGAAGTCCGCAATTTAATACTAGAGGTAGTCAAGGAGAGACGGAAAGCCTCTGATCATGAGAAGGATTTTCTACAGATGGTTCTTGAGGGCGCTAAGAACAGTGACCTGAACCATGAGTCTACGGAACATTTCATTATTGACAACTGCAAGAACATATACTTGGCTGGGTATGAGACCACTGCAGTTTCTGCCACATGGTGCCTCATGCTCTTAGCTTCAAATCAAGAATGGCAAGACCGTGTCCGTGCTGAGGTTCTCGACATCTGCCCTGGTGGGACACCCGATGCTGATATGCTTCGTAAGATGAAACAGGTAATCATCTAAATTTTAATCGACATGATATTCTATGATATGATATTAACACCGCATGTATGTATTATGAGAGTACCTAATAATACTCTGTGTGCAAACCGTGTCTGAATCTTTAAGCACAAAGAGTAAAGAATGCATTTCGAAGCACATAATTGATCAATTTGGATATGCAGCTAACGATGGTGATACATGAATCGTTGCGTCTTTATCCACCTGTCCCTATAATGTCTAGGGAGGCCTTGAAGGACATGAAATTGGGGGACATTAATATCCCAAAGGGTGTCAACATTTGGACAGTGTTGTCGACATCACATACTGATCCAGAAATATGGGGACCGGACGCCTTAAAGTTCAATCCAGCTAGATTTGCAAATGGAATTAAGAGTGCTTGCAGTCATCCGCACTTGTACATGCCATTTGGATTCGGGCCCCGCGTGTGTGTTGGGCAGCACTTGGCCATGGTCGAACTCAAGATACTGATAGCACTACTTCTCTCCAACTTCTCTTTCTCCCTCTCCCCAAAGTACAAACATGCACCTACTATTAGGATGGTCATAGAACCTGAAAATGGAGTAGATCTCTTGGTGAAGAAGTTGTAAGCTATATATAATTATATGCCTCGTGATTGGGTTGGTTCGATATCTACAAGGAAAGAGAAAATAAAACTCACGTACCCTGTTTTTATTTTTGTTTCTGTTTCTGTTTCTATGTAATATGTAGTAACTTCTGTCTTGGAAAATTGTCTTGCCTCATTTGACAGCAGATAGACTCTGAAGTCTGAAGTGAAGTAGTTCATTCCTACAACTTTTTATTGTGTACAACTTGTGAAATAGTTGTTGATTTCTGAATGAGATTGATGTTATATCTGTTGTTTATTGTTACAATTTTGTTGTTTAAACTTTTGAACAAGCAGTTAAGACAATTTATGGTTTGCTTCCTTCCATTGTTTCTTGGAAGTTTTGGGAGAGACGTTGTAAAGCCAGGTATGATGGTCATTTGGACACCATTGAGACTGTTTGGATTGCTATTAAAAGTTGGCTTTGTAGAATCATGCATTTAAATAAGAATTATATTAGACTTCCTAGTCAAGATGTTGCCATTTTGAAGAGATTGGATATCTCAGCTTTGCCTCCTAGAGTTAAGAAAGTCTCTGTGGTAAAATGGAACCCGCCTCAAAGGGACAGGGTAAAGCTTAATACGAATGGGAGTAGTTTGGGTAACCCTGGTTCAGCTGGGGCTGGGGGTGTCATTCGCGATGATAGTGGTAAGATGTGCGCAGCTTATGCTGTTTCCTTAGGTCAAGGCTCTAATAATTTTGCTGAGCTGAGAAGTTTGCTGGAAGGTGTCAGAAGATGTTGCCAACGTGGCTTATTCCGGGTGGACATAGAGACAGATTCTCAGATTCTTGTTAATTGGATTAAAAAGGGAAAGTGTGACCTTTGGTATCTTGAGGATTATTGGGACGAGATGCAAGGTTGTCTTCAATGTCTGGACTATAGAGTGAGTCATGTATTTCGTGAAGGTAATGCCGTTTACTGATTTCCTTGCTAAACTTGGAGCTGAGGGTTTGAATATGGATTGGGCTAAGGATCGAGGTACGTTGCCTGGCAAGTTAAGAGGTCTCCTGCGCATGGATAGAATTGGTCTTCCCTACTTGCGTATATCGTAGTGAGATACTTTCTTAATTCTGATGCTCTTTTCTTTATTATCTATTATCTGTTTGAGCTAACGTTTTCTTGCAGGTGGGTGTTTAGGTTGGTTGTCTTGTGTCTTATCTATTGTCTTTTGATATTGAAATTTAGCTTGATGCCTAAGGTTTTTGAAGCCTGGGTTTTGGTCTTTTTTGAATATGTGTAACCCCCAGACTTCTAGTTTGTAACCACGGTTTTCCTCTGTCACAAGTGAGGGTATATTAATAAAATTGAGGTACTGTCCTCTTTCAAAAAAAAAAAAAAAAAAAGCAGTGATTTCACTTAAAAAAATAACATGGACACTTCGGCTATGATACATAGCCTCAAATTAAGGCATTTCGAGGCTTTCCAATCTCACCTTTCCTATCGTGCTAGCTAGTACGCCAAGACCCCATAGTCCCTCTGCCCTTGCTTCCATCTTTCTTGCGCACGGGCGCTCGCTCCGGAAGGCGTGCTTTGTCGGTGTCGACAAAGGCCACTACCTAACCAGGCTAAACCTGCAGCAACAAGTACCGATGGAGTGGGCTTTTGGTTTTCGTGGGTGGGAACGAAGTTAAGATGCTGATCCCAGTAGAGTGGAGCTTGGCACATTGACATCACGCGTGTAACCATGGGCCTCGCCAGCCTCAAATATGTCATGCCATGGGTTATCAGTTGGAAGTGTGCTTAAGAGTCCAAGTAGATTCGCATACATATATATGATTTTATAGCGTGAAGCTCGGTACAAGTCTGAAGTGTGCAAGCTTGCGTATATCATTTATAAAAAAGCGAGAATATCATTAATTTTCAGAGAAGCATGAAGCTTCTATTTTTATTTATTTTACTTTCCTTATCTTCTCACGTGTATGAGTTGAATTTGGTGGTGTTTTGCCATCCAAGGGCGATACCACGGCAGAGTTGGATTAGAATTGTTGATATAACCATACGAGTAATGCTAGATACAATTATGAGTTGTGTAAGAATCGTATATTTTTTTTAAAAAAGAATGAGCTTTACTATTAAAAAATTAATTTTTTTAATGTATGTTCTATATTTATTTATTTTTTAAAAAAATAATATATGACTGTAAATATAATTTCTCAATAAATAATAAGTTAATTAGATAAATGATGGCCTACGTACGTCAAACTAATTATTTCTATTTTACTCGTTGTTATGTTTGAGAATTTAAAACGTCTATTCCAATCTCATTGGTCAACAGTAGACAGAAATATAATGACGAAAACGTGGTGCATTTTCAATTCAATTACCACTTTTTTACGATGGGTATTACTTTGTTTTAAAAAAATCTTGTACAAAATATGCATTCTGAATTTGTATCTAATATGCAGAGTCCCTCCGCACTGATTAATTCCATCTTTCTCTCCCTCGTTCCGGAAAGAGTGTTTTGCCGGCCAAACCTGCAACGAGAATGATGGAGTGACCTTTTGCTTTTCGAGGGGGTTGGAATGAACGAAGTCAAGTTGCTGATCCTAGTAAAGTGCAACTCGGCAGGCCATGGCGTTAGCCATGCCAACATGCTTGTAACCATGGGCCACACCAGGTGACATGGGTCTTCAGAATGGAAGTGCAAAGAATTCAAGTTATTTTTGTTGAATGGAATCCCCCATAGTTTATGGAATTACTGCAAGCTCTTCTTTATTATATTATATCTATTTAATTATATAAAAGCTGAGTTTGAGACATCTGAGTTGTCATTAATGGCAATTTTTTTGGCTATGTAAAATACATGGGCCAAAGCTTTTGCAACCTCAGACTACACGTGTCCAACTACTTTCTTCAAATTCAAGAATCGCATTCTTGGTTCATTCGGTTTTATTGTGTCGGTTCATCTACAAATTGGTTACTTCATCTTTTCCAATTCAAGAAACGTCAAGCGGTGCAATTCCAACTCTCTTCCGTTGCATTCGTACTGCAAAAATAGCAATTCCATTTGACAAGGCACCGAGTGAAAAAATGGGAATTGCAGGGTGGAAGCGAAACGTCAAATGGTGCAAAAGAAAATATATAACAGCGGATTTCTAAAGACCCATTGAAATACTCAAGGAAATCTCTACCACATTTGAAGATTCTCAAATCATTTAAAGTGTTTCTAGACGTTCGATTTCAGCGATTTCTTGCATTCTTTTCAATAAGTACACTATTTCTTTCCTATTTTTTTCTTGGATTTATAAACCTAACGTGAAAGAGGTCTACCATTTGTGTATATTTTTTTGGATTAGATTAATAGTTTTATAACGGTATATATAAAAGACAAGTATCCCAAGAATCATGGGAGTCATTAACCGGCCTCTATTGTATATATGGTTGACTAGATTGTACATCATTGACAATTCAACACAACCTGCATAATGCATTTTTGCATAATGATCTTGTTGAGTTTGTGCACATGACTCAACTGCCAAGTTTTGCCCAGTACCCACAATTTTCTCATCATGTCTGCAAGCTAAAGAAAGCCATTTACAGGCTTAGAAAAACTCCTCTTGCACGTTGCTTATGGCTAAGTTGTGATTTCTTTGAATTTACATGGCTTCTAGGCTTCAAAAGCAATAAGCGATACTTTCCTTTTCATTTTTAGAATACCAACAGATCTATATCAACAATATTTTTGTTATCGGTTTCCAAGATTGTTATTAATTAACGATCTCTTGTATCATCTTTAGGGACTTTTGATTAAGGATTGTCATTTGGATTTTTGATTAGGGAAGATTTACATTCTGTTTCTGCTCGGTTAGCTACCGGAGTTTGCACAACCCTACCACAGGGGTTAAACATAGCCTCTGATATGATATGATGCTCTGGTACGATGGTGGTCAGTTATGCTATGCCAAAAGAATTTGAATAAGAATATTTTTGAACTTTCGCTCTGTTATTTTTTATAACATGTTTTGATTATGCATTCTGAAAATAAAGTGTTTTGTTCTGCATTCTGAAATCTGTAAATGCTCATGTTTGCATACTAGTATATGTTCTCTGCTTACTGAGTTGTTGATAACTCACCCCCCTCTTATCTCCAATATTTTCAGATGATTTTTGGATATTTCAGCTGAGGATCAGGACTCTAAAGAATTGGGTGAGATGCCTTAAGAATAGTAGATTAAGAATAGAAAGTTTTCGATAAGTATCGGTGATTTTTAATAATTATATTGTTGAAATGTGAGTTTAAGTGACATGTAGAGGAGTTGGTAATTTTTGGGGTTACCATATTGAGGATTTTATATACGAGTATGTGTAGTTAATTAAATTTGAAGTGTTTACATTTGATTTAAAGCTTTTGGAAGAGTATTAATAATGTTGGAGTTGATTATCAGGTAATATAAGTTAACTCTCCAGACCCTCAAGGACGGGGCGTTACACGTTGCTTGTGGCTAAGTTGTGATTTCTTTGAATTTACATGGCTTCTAGGCTTCAAAAGCAATAAGCGATACTTTCCTTTTCATTTTTAGAATACCAACAGATTTATTTCAAAAATGTTTTTGTTATCGGCTTTTCCAAGATTGTTATTAACGATCTCTTGTATCAGCTTTAGGGACTTTTGATTAAGGATTGTCATTTGGATTTTTGTTTTAGACAGCCATGTAGTGTCCTACTAATAATCATTAGATTGCCATTTAGCGAATCCTTCGCTATATCAAATTCACTTCATCTCATGGGCTTCTAATCACTCGTAATTCATCATCCCATCTACAAGCTTTCTTTGATGCTTTATTTATTGGCAGAGTGAAATGATGATCACCATTTCATCGGTAGATACTAGCTAGATATCTTATTCATTTTGGCAATAATCTGATTTCTTGGAACTACGAAAAAAAAAAAAATCTTGCTTGGTCAAGCATTGAACTAAATATCAAGCTCTAGAAAATTTTACTCGAGCCAATGTTTATTGGTTGTTCGTTTGCTCGAGGTGCCCTTGACACGCCGCTCGAGCGACAATTAGGGTTTCTAGTGCTGTTTTCTATAAATATTTAATATTTTTTTCTCTTGTAGATGTCTTTCAGCAGTTTTTAGTGAGAACAAAAAGAGGCAAAGTGTGATAGAGAAAAAAGCCTCAGAGAGAGTGAGTTGAGATTAAGTGATAGTAATCTCATCTGTATTAATAAGATCTCTCCAGCTCCGTGGACTTAAGCATTTTGCCGAATCACGTAAATTGTGTATCGTGTGATTGCTTGATTGCTTGCTTCAATTTGTTTGCCATCATTGGTAAACATTAAATAATATTGGTTGCCTCCAGAATTAGTAGGTAACTGATACAAGAAGTATTTAAATCTACAGAGAGATTTTATAAAAATAAATTTATAATTTCACTTAAACCCATGTAAGGAATGATAAACTTAATTATCGAGTCGACCACCCCACTGCTAAACTCATGGAAGAGTAGGATTGAGACTGAGGGTGGAACTGCAGACATACACATCGACGATTACCTAAGAAGTTTCTCTAGTGATGTGATCTAGCTTGTTTTGGCAGCAACCATGCCCAAGGAGAAAAGATTTTCCTAAAACTAAGAGCTCTCTGGGTGTCAACATTTGGACAGTGTTATTGACATCACATGATACTGATCCAAAAATATGGAGACTAGATTCCTTAAAGTTCAACCCAACTAGATTTGCAAATGGAGTTAAGGGTGCTTGCAGTCCTCCGCACTTATAGCACTACTTCTATTGACAAAGTTATTTCTTACCATACATGCACAAAATCAAGACTGGCACAATTTTTGTAATTAGCTTATTTTTAGGACTCAATCAACTTAGTCCACTTTCCTTATGTATATATTTCCTTACATAGTTCATTGTATGGCTATTTATTTGTACAAGCTTAATATGAAAGATACACTTTGCAGTTCAATATTTTTCTCCCTCTTCCTTCTTAACATGGTATCAGCCTAAAAACAATGATCCAGCCATTCTGCCATGGCCGACGCCAGCACCCCACCCATTCCTTCCTCATATCTTCTTCACCCCTCAGATTCTCCTAGTTTAATTCTCGTCGATGGCCTTCTCACAGGTGACAACTACCCCAAATGGCAAAAAGCCATGACCAGAGCCCTTAATGCCAAGAATAAACTTGGCTTTGTCGATGGCACCCTCACACCTCCTGAACCTCACCAATTCTCTTGAATATCATACTGATCCCCACGCTGTCTAACTCAACCTCTCCTCCCGCTTCTGCCATGGAAACAATGCCCGCATCTATCACTTAAAACAAGCCCTCTCCTCCTTGCACCAAACCACAAATTCTGGCCATGATTATTTCAACCAAATCAAACAGTTGTGGGATGAACTTAGCCATCTCCAAACCGCAACTAACCTCAAAGACATGCAACGACAGGCTGATGATGAACGTGTCTTTCAATTTCTCCTTGGGCTCAACGATTCCTTTGCTTGTCTTCGTACCCAAATTCTGGCCATGGATCCCCTTCTCTTCATAAGCAAAGTTTTTTCCATCTTATTTCAAGAAGAGCAATAGAGGCTTCTCAATCTCCAAACCGCCGCATCTGAAACCATGGCCATGGCTATCCGCACCATTGCTCGACCACGGCCTCCTCTGAAGTGCACCGCATGCGGCAAAGACGGGCACACACGTAACTATTGCTGGACCCTCATCGGGTATCCTCCAGGCTGAGAACCTCGCACCAACAAATCGCGGTCGTCCATCTTAGGGCCAACTCCGTTGATTGCAAATCAGGCTTCTCTCCCTCCTTCGTCGACTGCGAATCTGGTTTCCCTCCCTCCGGAATTGTATTAGAAGTTGCTCCACCTCCTAGCACCGTCGTCGACTTTGAATGACCCATCCCCTTCATCTTTTGCTGGTAACCTCTTCTCCCCATCTGATTTCTCTTTCAATCGGCGCCTCCATTGGGTGGTGGACAGTGGTGCGAGCCACTACATCTGCCACCAACGCGATGCCTTTGCCGATTTGAAGCCCCTTGCATCTCCTCACCATATTCAGTTCCCAACAGGACAGGATATCCCAACCGAAGGGATGGGTTCTTGTCGTCTCTCTCCCTCTCTCACATTACACAATGTTTTTTATGTCCCACTTATATCCTTCAACTTACTCTCAGTTTCCCAAATTGCCCTTCATAATTCTTGTCTCATAACTTTTTCCTCTCATTCTTGTTTGTTTCAGAACTCTCCATTGATGAAGCCGATTGGAGCGGGTAATCTATGCAATGGGCTCTACGTGTACCGCCCCGAACATCCCATCATTCTTGCTGCTCAAACTACTACAAATTAGACTCTATGGCATCAACGTCTAGGTCATCCCTCCAGTTTTAATATTCCCAGTATTTTTAATTCTTATTGTACTCTTCTTGAATGTGATGTTTGTGCTCGTTCCAAACATACAAGATTATCTTTTTTCTCTTATGCCAATAAAAGTGATTCTCGTTTTAATCGTTTGTGATATTTGGGGTGGTTATTGCACGGCATCCTTATGTGGCGCTCATTATTTTTTCACAATTGTTGATGATTTTTCTCGCACCACATGGGTATATTTTATGCATTTTAAATCTGAGGCTTACACCGATTTAATGCACTTCCTCGCTCTTGTCCACAATCAATTTAACACCACCATCAAAATTATTAGAACTGATAATGGACAAGAATTTCTTTCCCATCAATTTCAAACATACATGCACACACACGGCATCATTCATGAACGTACATGTATCGAAACTCCCCAACAAAATGGCATTGCGGAGCGTAAACACCGTCACCTTCTAAATGTTGCCCGCAGTCTTCATTTTCAAGCACACTTACCTCTCTACCTTTTTGGGGTGATTGTGTTCTCACTACAGCCTACCTCATCAACCACACTCCTAGCCGCACTCTCCAAAATAAATCACCTTTTGAAACGTTGTTCAATAAAACTCCCAACTATGACCATCTTTGTGTATTCGGTTGTATTTGTTATGCCCAAACTCTTAGCGTTCATCACGACAAATTTTCTCCCCGTGCCACTAAATGTGTCTTCCTTGGCTACCCAAGCACGCATAAAGCCTACAAGCTCTACAATCTCCAGAATCAGTCTATCTTCTACTCCTGAGATGTCATCTTCCACGAACAAACCTTCCATTTTCAAGATCTTCATGACACTCCATCTCTCCCCGCCCCTATTGTTCCTCTTCCCGTCCCTGCACCTATTATATCTCCTGATCCTCTGGCCTCCTCTGACCCTCCTGACCTCTCTGACTCTCTTGTCTCTCCTGATTCCCCGACCCCCAAGACCTTGCCCAACCTCTCTCCACCAGCTCCCCGTCCTCGCCGCACTATTACTCGACCTGCCTACCTTCACGACTATATTTGTCCCACCTTACATGCGGAGCCCACGACATCTACACCTACTTCAGGTACTGCTCACCCTTTGTCTGCTTTTCTTTCATATTCCCCTTTTTCTCCCTCACATATTACTTTTTTGAATGCTCTTACATCTTGTACTGAACCCTCTTGCTATACTGATGTTATTCGCCACTCTCACTGGCGCGAGGCCATGACTCTTGAGCCTCATGCTTTAGAAGATAATTCCACCTGGACTCTTGAGCCCTTTCCTCCTGGTAAGAAACCCATTGGGTGCAAATGGGTTTTCAAAACCAAACTCAAGGCCGACGGATCCATCAAGAGGTACAAAGCTTGACTTGTTGCCAAATGATACACTTAGGTTCAAGGCCTTGACAACCATGAGACTTTTGCTCCAGTCGCCAAAATGACCACAGTACGCTGCTTATTGGCAGTTGCAACTACAAAAAATTAGATTATTTATCAGCTCGATGTCAACAATGCCTTATTGCATGTCGATCTTGATGAAGAAGTCTACATGACCCCACCGCCCGGATATTGTCCTAAGGGGGAGACCCGCGTCTGTCGCCTCAGAAAATCCCTCTATGGCCTCAAACAAGCCTCCCGGAATTGGTTTTTTAAACTAACATTTGTGCTTCTTGATGCAAGTTTTCATTCGTCCCAGGCCGATCATTCTTTATTCACTCTCACCACTTCCACAAGCATTGTTCTTGTTCTTGTTTACGTTGATGACATCTTGGTTGCTGGTAATGACCTCTCTCAAATTGAGATTTTCAAGAAAATTCTCTCCACTCATTTCAAGACAAAGGACCTCGGTTCCCTAAAGTACTTTCTTGGCCTTGAAGTTGCTCGCTCTTCCACAGACATCTTTCTTAATCAGCGAAAATATGCCCTCGACATTCTCTTTGACAGTGGACAACTTGGAGCACGGACTGCTCATTTTCCTATGGAACAACATTTGAAGTTTACTACTCAAGATGGTGATCTCCTCCCTGATCCTGGCCTTTACCGTCGCCTTGTTGGTCGCCTTATCTATTCGACCATCACCAGACCCGACATCGTTATGCTGTCAACACACTTAGTCAATTCATGCATGCTCCTCGGGTTCCCCATATGACTACCGCTACCAGAGTTCTTCGCTACATCAAAGGTTGTCCCGACCAAGGTATCTTCTTTCCTTCATCCAACAATACCCATGTTTCAGCTTTCACAGATTCTGATTGGGCTAGCTGCCCCATCACCCGCTGCTCCACCACTGGCTACTTTATTCAGTTAGGCACCAGTCCAATCTCATGGCGCACCAAGAAACATAATATAGTTTCTCGCTCTTCTGCTTGAAGCTAAATATCGCGCTATGGCTGTCACAACCTGTGAACTCACTTGGGTAAAACAGCTCCTCACTGATCTTAGTGTCTCTCATCCCGAGCCTTTTACTCTACATTGTGACAATCAATCTGCACTATATATTGCACACAATCCTATGTTTCATGAGCATACCAAACACATTGAGATTGATTGTCATATCATTCGCGACAAAATTCGCTCGGGCCTCCTCAAAGCTGTCCACACTCTTTCACATGAGCAAGTTGCGGATATCTTCACTAAAGCTTTGGGACTAGAGCCTTTTCATCATTTTTCGCGCAAGTTGGGCATTACGGATCTCCATGTGCTAACTTGAGGGGGAGTATTGACAGAGTTATTTCTTACCATACATGCACAGAATCAAGACTTGCACAATTTTTGTAATTAGCTTATTTTTAGGACTCAATCAACTTAGTCCACTTTCCTTATGTATATATTTCCTTACATAATTCATTGTACGTCTATTTATTTGTACAAGCTTAATACGAAAGATACACTTTGCAGTTCAATATTTTTCTCCCTCGTCCTTCTCTCCAACTTCTCCTCTCTTCCCAAAGTATGGCCATGCACCTACTATTAGGATGGTCATAGAACCTGAAAATGGAGTAGATCTCTTGGTGAAGAAGTTGTAAGCTATGTATTATATGCCTCGTGGTTGGGTTGGTTCAATATGTACAAGGAAATAGAAACTAAAACTTTACACTGTTTTTGTTTTTGTTTTTGTTTCATTGTGTAATACGTAGTATCTCTGTCGTGGAAAATTGTCTAGCCTAATGTGACAGCAGGTAGACTCTGAAGTCCGAAGTCAAGTTGTTAGATCTGTGCACAACCTGTGAAATAGTTGTGGATTTCTGAATGAGAAGATGTTATATCTGTTGCTTATTCTTGCTATATATTCTTTCGCTTAAGTTATAGAGCAGTGACTTAACACTTCCACAAAAAATTAATGAAATCTAAATAGAGATATCATTATGATATATGAGTATTTCGTGAAGGCTTTTTTAGAAAAAATTTCAACCCTAAGGACCAACTTTTTTCTTTCATAAAATGGTCATACCCCATGAATCTATGAGTAAAATTTCATATTTTAAAGGAATAAATATTCCTTATATTAAAGAGTGACCATTCTCCATGAAATATATATATATATCATAAAAAAATCCAACTAAAAAATCAAGGCTCTATTCCATGAAATAAAGCATGTGTCTTAATTAGTGCAAATACAAAAATAATTCAATTGGGCCGCCTTTTAAGAATATTTGTGAGAGCTAGTCATCATTTAAATATTTTATCAGGTATATATAAACCACGTCTTCTTTTCCTTAATTTTTCCTATTTATCATATCAAGTTGTTTTAAAAAATGTACAAAATCATGAACTTCTTTCATTTTCATAGGTTTTTTTAATATATATATATATATATATATATATATAACGCCCCAAACTCGGTTGGCCTGGAGAATTACTATCTGTCACTTAAGAACATGTTTCCCAACACAACTAAAATAAAACTCCAAAACTTTATTAGCAAAACTCAATCTCATGTACTCTAAATAATCACATTGAAAACTCTACAAAGTCTTTACTGCAGCAAAATAAACTAAGGAGTCCAAAATCTCCCGGTAGTCATAACAAACCAAACAAATACTTTCATAAGTCTTATTAAACCCAAGCCCAAGATATAATTAAATCTAAAAGACATTAAACTAAAGGACAACAGAATTTCTTCTTCTAACATCCTCTCCTCAGCTTAATCATGCTCACCAATCTAATACAGATCCTCAGTTGGACTCTCCACATCATCTGAAAAATATTATGAAGATAGGGATGAGTTATCAACAACTCAGTAAGCAGAGGACATATGCTAGCGTGCAAACATGAGCATTTACAAAGTATATAATGCAGAACAAAATATTTTTCAGAGTTATCATGCAGAACAGAACATATTTTCAAAAGTAACAGAGTGATGGTTTTAAGACAAGTACAAAAACCCATAGTACTTTGACATAACATAAACTGAGCATTATCATCAAATCTAAACAGAGCATCTTACAGAGCAGAGACCATGTTTCACCCCCGTGGTAGGGTTGTGCTATCCCCGGTGGCCAAACCAGGCAGAGACAGAGGTGAAATCTTTCATTTATTCTTCTTGGAGCCCCGAGTGTGCACACAGGAAAGACCACAATAAAACTACTTTGTTTCCAAAGTGGGTGCACTCAGAGACAGAGAAGTTGGTACTAACCCAAACAGAGCAGAGCATAACAGAGCAGAGCAGAGCAAAACAGAGACAGAGTCAGATACAAATACCAGTACACCATGCCAAAGGTTTTCAGCTGTTATATCAAAATAATAATGAGTACCAAAACAGAATCAGACAGTTTACACACACTGACAACAAAAGCCAGAACATCTTTCTAAATAAATGCACAATTTTTCATATTCTCAATATCGCTCACTTTTTCAAATTTCAGATTTCAGAAACCACATGATAGAATTTAGCTTATGTTTACACAATGCATGTCAGAACATATTTTTCCTTTTTCATAAAGATTTGATAAATAATGCAGATAAGCAACCGAGGTTGATCTTTGTTTTTCCCAAGTTTCCATTACATCACAAAATATGCAATTTCATAAGGTCAACCTCAGTCTTATTAATTTGTATAAAACCTATCATAGATTTGATAAATAATGCAGATAAGCAACCGAGGTTGATCTTTGTTTTTCCCAAGTTCCCATTACATCACAAAATATGCAATTTCATAAGGTCAACCTCAGTCTTATTAATTTGTATAAAACCTAGCATAGGAACCCCGCTTACTGGGCAACTTAGCTTTTCAGAATTTTCCTAAAAAATGTCGAGTCGAAAATAAATCGTCACCTATAAAAATAATCACATAATTTTCGTAAGTTTTCAATCAAACACGGATTTCGATATTTAAGCCTAAACTTCTAAAATAACCTATTTTAATAACTCAAAACTTAAAACCCTCATAATCCCAAAATATATCGTCACTTCCTAAAAATCACCAATATTCACCATGACCAACATCAAACTTAAAACACCAATATTTAAACCCGAAATAGCCAACAAATTTCATAGCATAAACCAATCTCACACAAACAACTCCATCATCCAATCCAACCGACCCCCTTACTCCTCGGACTTAGTTCGGCACAACCAACAAATTCACAGTAAATATGACTTAGTGCAGAAATACATTTAAATCTCAAAAGATCTTTGGGAAAAATATTTACAATGCTATAATATAATTTTTGAAAGATCACGGATGTGCTAGAAGCGGCAACGTGGCAACAAAACAGTGCCAAATGCACTGTGGCCGTGGGTCTCAAAAACCCACTTTTGAACGGGTGTAAATGAAGACTCGAGATTGATAGGATAGGGCTTAGGGATGTCGGTGAGGCTAGTGGTGGTGGTGGTTGGCCGTGGGTGGCAGCGTAAAAGGCGGTCGAAGGCTAAAATACCTAAAACGGAAATATTGATGATGGGGCTTCACTAGTGACAGATCGGAGGTGGGGTTGGGTCCATTGGATTGCTAGGAGGTCGAGGATAATGTGGTGAGAAGATGGTGGCCAGAGGTGGCGCAACGGCAGCGCGCGAGTGAAGAGAAGGCTGCAGCTTGGTGATGCTCGTGGTGGCTAACGACGGCACGAGAGGGGCTGGAAATGGAGGGGTGGGGTCGTCGGCCGATGGGGGAGGTAGTGGACTGGGCGGTGACGGTCACCGCCGGCGTACGGCGGCGGGCTGGGGGAGAAGAAAAAACGGACGAGAGAGGAGAGAGGGAGGGACGCCGCGCAGGAGAAGCCAGGGGAAGAAAGAAAAAAGAAAGAAAGAAAAAGAAGAAAGAAGAAAAAAGGAAAGAGGAAAGAGAATGTAGAGAAAGAAATTAGGTCCAATCCTCACATCTTGGGTCAAAAAACACTTTTGCGGTGAAATTTATTCGCCGCAAAACACTTTAAATTCGCTGCAAAAGATAAAATAAAAACCGAACCCCTTTAAAGCAGCGTCGAAGCAGGAAATCGCCGTGAAAAGTGGCTATTGCGGCGATATTATTTCCAGCGGCAAAAGAATCACCGCAATAGCCAAGTTTTCTTGTAGTGCTAACGGAAACGATTTTAAAACAGCAAGTGAAATAAAATAATTCAAACACAGTGATTAAAATGAAAATAAATAATTAAACCCCACAACAAGTTAATTTAATTTGAGAAGAAATTTCAACGCATAAAAATAATTAATTTAGAGAAAGCACTTCAAAAATAATTTTCATAAACTAAACATCATAAAAATAACACAACTAAAAATCCAACAATTTTAAAATAAGAGAATAAAATTTTGAATCAATAAAAATAATTCTTTCAGTAAAAATACACTAAAATACAGGGTGTTACATTATATATATATATATATATATATATATTTAACCAAACGAACGAACCTGCCTGTATATATTAATTGCAATTTAATTAATATGAGTTTAATATTTATTTTTGTTTTTTTATGGGCTTATTGCGCCTTAATTAAGAAGATATCATGACTTTCAACATCATAAATTATATAGTATATATAATTATCAATATTGGATTAAAACTAGTATTGTTAATGCATTGACATACTTCATCATGTGATACCGATTAGTTAATTTGTAGTTTATTTTAAAAAAATCTATTTGTAATTAAATATTTATCAACAATAATATTAGTCATGAACATATATAATACATGCATGCATGCTTGATCACGTGGATCCTGATCATATTTGCGTTATAGTAAATAAAAATGAACTCAGCAGTGATTATAGTTCACGATTTGTTCATGAGAGCAATGCTATGCTTCATCTATCGATATAGTTCATTTTTAAGTAGTTTTTTATGCCATAATTGATACGATTAAAAGTTACTTTGACACGATAGAGAGTACGTAATTACGTACTTTGATTGATGAATCATGAAGGTTCGACCCACTATATATTCATATTAATTAATGTCTCACCATGCATATTGCATGTTGAGTTCTTAATTACTTCTTTTTTTCTTATATTTTTAATGCACATTTTTTAAATACCTTAAAATGAATAAAAAAAATAGATAAATGATGGCGTACGTACGTTAAACTTATTTATTTTTTGTTTGAGAATTTAGAACGTCTATTACAATGAGCTCATTGGTGATCAACAGATCGATCGAAGTCAGAATAATAATGATGATAAACTTGCGGTGCATTTTCATTGTTCAAATATTCAATCCCAGACTTTGGTGATCCCTTTAATATTATTTGTTAGATACAACCTCTCACCCATGCATAATGCATGCATGCACCCATTCTTAATTTGATCTTCTAGAGTTTAACCTCCATTAAACTATAAATTTGTCTTACAACTTTTCTAAACTCTAAAACAAAACATAAAAAACAATATAATTTTTTTCAAAATTTAAAACAAAAATAATATTAAAATATTTTTATTACCTTTTTTTCTCATTTTCTAAAATCTCATAAAACATCTTAATTCAAAATATCTTACTACTATTCACAAGTACTATTATGAAATATTCTAAGTATCCAAACAAGCTATTAGTTTCTATTCAAACTCAAACTTTAAACTGAGATCGAGGACAGAAAAATAGAATTCAAAGTGAGAGAAAGATAGACATATAAAGTAAGTTTTACAACATCTATATAACTGTTAGAGTAAATTTCTCAAATAGTATTAAATACTTAATAAATATTATCAAACCCACTTTCTATATCTATCTATAGGCCCTAAAGTTTAGACGGAAACTTGTGACAAGTTTGTGTACTTGTGACAAATTTAGAGTTATTTTTATTGTAAAATAGATCTAACAAATCAAATGAAATGACGTCAAAATGTGAATTTATTTTGTAGATGTAGCAGTAGTACTCTCCCAAGATAACTCTAGAATGTTATAATTTTGTGGGAATTAAGGATGAATGAAATAGGGGAAAATAAGTTGTGATAGAGCAGATTTACATGGAGTACTATGCAAAGAATAGTACTATGCAAAACTATGTCTATTTTCTCTTAGTTTAAAGAATGGATCGGAACAGATAAATTAATTCAAAATCTAATACAATAATTCGTTCCAATTAACTACCCTCAAGTTTGACCAAACTCAGTATATTAATATGTACGTATGGGGAAACAAACCAAGTCATGAACCAAGCTCATTTCTACGTGAACGGTGAAAGACAAAGAAGACTAGCTAGGGCCATGGAGGAGCTCAAGTTTGATGCAGCAAAGATATTCATTGCCGTTGCATTTCTTGCTTTCGCCGGACTGTTGGTACGCCTGTATAATGCGCTGGTGCTGGAGCCTGACAGGCTTCGATCCGTACTGAGAAAGCAAGGCATCAATGGACCACCGCCGACTTTGCTACTCGGAAATATTGGGGAGATAATGAAGGCCCGATCCAACAAAGTTAAAGCTCCTGCCGGAGAAATCCCGGTCTCCCACAACTGTGCTGCTCACATCTTTCCATTCTTTGAGCAATGGAGGAAACAATATGGTGTGTATCCATCACCTTGCAATATCCTATATATTTATCTCAAATTCTCATGAGTTTGATCTCATCATGTTATGAAAGAAGATTGATCATTGAGATTAAATTTTATTAGTTTTTGTGAAAATTACGATTTGAAAGGTTTGGATAGAGAAAGCACTGTATGATAAATATTTAAATATATATATATATATATATATATATATTGAAGATGAAATTAATATTTAAAAAAAAAAAACTTTGTGAATTCATGTTGATCTGGCCTCGTGGGTGGTCCAGAAAGGATGGAATCGAAGCTATGAAAGGTGAGGAGAAAATCCCTCAAAACTTAATGGCCTGTTGTCAAACATGCAGAAGTAAGCGAGTTAGCTCTTTTATTTGCTGTATGTTTTATGTTTAAGCAGGTGATTTATTTGTGTTTTCTCTGGGTACCTCACCAAAAATATTCATAAACGAACCTGGCATTTTGAGAGTGGTAACCACATGCACATCCTTGGACTTTGGGAAACCATTGGAACAGCAAAAAGAGCTTGATCCTTTGCTAGGTCAGGGCATTATCACTTCAAATGGGGATATATGGACCAGGCAGAGCAAAATCTTTGCTCCTGAGTTTTACATGGAGAAGGTCAAGGTATGCTCATTTTAGCAAACATTAAATAATATTGTTGTAAAATAAGTTTATAAACAATCATGTAAACTTACTTTTATAAGATTTCTTTGTAAATCTAGCAATTTTCAATAGAGATACGCACAAGTAGATTGTGATCTTAAACCCCATGTAGGGAATGATAAACATAATTATTGAGTCGACCACCCCACTGCTAAACTCATGGAAGAGTAGGATTGAGACTGAGGGTGGAACTGCAGACATACACATTGACGATGACCTGAGAAGTTTCTCTGGTGATGTGATCTCAAGAGTCTGTTTTGGCAGCAACTATGCACAGGGGGAAAAGATTTTCCTAAAACTAAAAGCTCTACTAGGAGTTATGTCCTTGAAAGATTTGTCCACTGGGATACCTGGCTTAAGGTGCGAGGATTCTTTCATGAGTTCTTTCTTTTATTTTATCCAAAAAAAGGACGGTTCTCAAATTTACTAAAAATAAATGATGTTATTTCTAAAATTATATCATTGCTTACATAGCCTTACATGCATGTTACAGGTACCTTCCCACGAGAAGCAATAGGGAAGGATGGAGGTTACAAAAGGAAGTCCGCAGTTTGATACTAGAGATAGTCAAGGAGAGACAAAAAGCCTCTGATCATGAGAAGGATTTTCTTCATATGGTTATTGAGGGCGCTAAGAATGGTGACCTGAGCAAGGAGGCTACCGAAAGTTTCATTGTTGACAACTGCAAGAACATATACTTGGCTGGGTTCGAGACCACTGCAGTTTCTGCCACGTGGTGCCTCATGCTCTTAGCTTCAAATCAAGAATGGCAAGACCGTGTCCGTGCTGAGGTTCTCGACATCTGCCAAGGTTGTACACCTGATGCTGATATGCTTCGTAAGATGAAACAGGTAATCATATAAATTTGAATTAACATAACCTCCTATGATATGAAATAGGTACTATGTATTTTGAGATTACTTATAATAATTACTCCTTGTGCAAACCGTATCTGAATCTAATAGCACAAAGAGTAAAGAATGCATTTCTAAGCACAGATCAAATTCAATATGGATATGCAGCTAACGATGGTAATACATGAATCTTTGCGTCTTTATCCACCCGTCGCCGCGATGTCTAGGGAGGCCTTGAAGGACATGAAATTGGGGGACATCGATATCCCAAAGGGTGTCAACATTTGGACAGTGTTGTTGACATCGCATACTGATCCAGAAATATGGGGACCAGATTCCTTAAAGTTCAACCCAGCTAGATTTGCAAATGGAGTTACGGGTGCTTGTAGTCATCCGCACTTATACATGCCATTTGGATTTGGGCCCCGCGTGTGTGTTGGGCAGCACTTGGTCATGGTCGAACTCAAGATACTGATAGCACTACTTCTCTCCAATTTCTCTTTCTCCCTCTCCCCAAAGTACAGCCATGCACCTACTATTAGGATGGTCGTAGAACCTGAAAATGGCGTAGATCTGTTGGTGAAGAAGTTGTAAGCTATATATTATATATATGCCTCGTGATTGGGTTGGTTCGATATTATCTACAGTGAAAGTGAAAATAAAATTCACGTACATTGTTCTTGTTTTTGTTTCTTTGTGTAATAAGGTGGTAACTTTCTGTCGTGGAAAATTGTCTCGCCCGATGTGACAACAGGCAGACTTTGAATCCCGAAGTTAAGTTGTTATATCTGTGCACAACATGTGAAATAGTTGTGGATTTCTGAATGAGAAGATGTTATAGCTGTTGTTATATATTCGCTTATATTTTAGAGCAATGACTTAACACTTACCACGAAAAATAACGGGGACACTTGGCTATGACACAAAGCCTCAAATTAAGGCATTTCGATGCCTTCCCAATCTTACCTTTCCTCTCGTGCTAGTACGCCAAAGCCCTGCAGTTCCTCCGCCCCTGCTTCCCAATTTGTGTCTTTATCATTACTCTTTTATATAAGTTTTAATCATTTTGAGCGATTTTTAATAATAATTTTGTATTTATATATTTAAAGAAACCATTCTTCTTATATTTTTAAGAAACAATTACCACACGGGCCGACTGACCTGGATGACTGTGTGAGTGGCCCTATGGTCCGCCACGCATGGGTGGCCCTTTGTTTTAATTTTTATTCACATTTTATCATTTTTTTTTTGTTGTTTCTGATGATTTTTTCTATTATTAAGTTCACTATTTGATTTTTTAATCTTTTCACTATCTAATTTTGGTTATTTTTTGTTTTATTTTTTAAGAAAAAAATATAGTCTATGAGTTGTTCATGTTTTGTTTCTACATTTTTAAAACAAAAAATTAAAGTTTTTGTGATTTAATTTATAATATAGTTGATTTTTTTTTTTAAAGTTATTTTATATATGGTAGGTTTTTTATTTTAGTTTGTAATTTGAATCATTTTGGTTTTTCGAAAAGGTTTTATTTGATGAGTTTTGATTTTGTTTCTAATTTCCAAGGATCTTTTTTTAAAACTTTTGTGTTTATATTTCTAATTGAGTTGATTTTTTTTTTATTTTTTTATATATTTTCAACATTTTGTATTGACTTGGCATGCTAATAGTACTACATATGTGACACGTGCCGGTTCGTGATTAGCCATGATGTGATGAGTAAGTGCTACATCTTTAATTTTTCAATAACGAATTAATGAAATCTAAATAGAGATATAATTATGATATATGAGTATTTCGTGAAGGCTTTTTTAGAAAAAAATCTCAACCCTAAGGACAAACTTTTTTCTATCATAAAATGGTCATACCCAATGAATCTGAGTAATATTTCAAATTTTAAAGGAATAAATATTCCTTATTTTAAAGAGTGACGATTCTCCAGGAAATATATATAGATATATATCATAAAAAAATCCAACTAAAAAATCAAGGCTCTATTCCATGAAATAAAACACGTGTCTTAATTAGTGCAAATACAAAAATAATTCAATTGGGCCTCTATAAACAAGAGGAATTTTGAAATCGCTCCGTAGAATCTAGGATTTCCGTTTTTGGTTTTCATTGGTTTTCTCGCCTAGGGTTAGTCCATGGTGGCACCCTTTGCCCCTCCTTCCTCGGCGGGGGCTCATGCAAGGGATAGGGGTCCTTTATCGTATGTTCAAGTCGTGTCCAAGGATGCGGCACAATCTTCCTTTAAGCTTCAGATGCGCTATCCTGTTGATGTTGATGGAGAACCTGGTTTCGTCTTCACGGAGCAGGAGATGTTGAAGGCTGAAGAAGACTTTCGTTTTACTCTTGTCCTGAAGTTTCTGAGATCTAGGCCACTTATTGATGATATCTAGCGATCGTGAAGTCCTGGGGATTGCTTAGTGTGATGGACGAGCATCATGTTTGGTTCAGATGCAGAGTGATAGGGACTTTGTGCATGGTTGGGCACCTGAAGGCAGACTGATTGCTGGGTGTGTTTTTCGGTTGTTTCGATGGACAAACGATTTTGATCTACGTAAGGAATCTACGTTAGCCCCGTAGTGGATTTTTCTTGTAGGATTACTAATGCACATATATCGCACTGATTGTTTGCAGATTCTAGCAACGATATTTGGACTTTTTCTGGGCACTAACAATACTACGATGTGCAAAACTAGGGCATTGGGGGCTCGCATGTGTGTGGAGATTGATCTTACAAATGAACTGGTGCAAGGGTTTCCTATTGTGGTTGCTAATAAGAAATTCTGGCATGAGGTTCGGTATGAGAAACAAGGTTTTTACTACTTGAAATGTTGTCGGCAGGGCCATACTTCGGTGGTTTGTAGGGTTGGAGAGGGTGCGCAATACCATGTGAAGGATGATGCTAGGGGGTGTGAAAAAAGTTTGGCAAGAAAAACATAAAACAAACAAAGCTCAGGGTGATAATGTCATGGTTGATGGGATGACGTCAATGCCTGATAGGGGGGTCTTGAAGGATACTATGGTGGATGAGAAAGGCGAGAGAATGGTAGGGGATGAAGAAACGAGGGTTTTAGTCGTTTCTCAGGAAGGTGATGAAGTAGAGGCGTTGGAAAGGCGTGCATGTGAGGAAAGTGTTGATGAGCTATCTTTGATCCAAAAGGTGGTCCCAATAGACCCTGTAGGAAAAGATCAGCTGAGCGAGGGAGTGGAGAAGGTTCCAAATCAATATGTGGGGGACTTACCATGGGAGAGTTTGGTGGCTATCCATATGAATGATCACCCTTGGCTTATTGTGGGGGACTTCAACATAATTAGGGAGGACAGTGAAAGAATTGGTGGTTCTCTTAGATCTGCTCAAGCGATGGATGATTTTAATGATTGCTTAGAGATGCTTGTGGCCTTATAGAGTTGAGTTGCCAAGGTAATATCATGTCTTGGTGCAATGGCCAAGAGGGTACTGCCAGAAGATGGGCACGTCTAGATAGGGCGTTGGTCAATATGGCATTCTCTTATCGGTTTGAGAAGGCGGAATTGGAGTATCTTAAGAGAAAATCTTCGGACTTTTGGTGGTTCGATTAGCACAGGTGGTGACGAGGTATGGTCCTTCTCCCTTTAGGTTTCAAAACATATGGTGTTCTCATGTATCATTTCTTAGTCTTGTGAAGGAATTTTGGGAGAAGCCTACTCAGGGTTCGGGTCTTGTGAAGTTGGCAGCTAAACTGAAAAGAACTAAGATTGAGCTTTGTATTTGGAATAAAGTTGTGTTTGGTCCTGTGGATCTAAATATAAAGGAGCTTGAAGAAAGGTTAGAGTCACTTGAGCAACAACTCCAATTTGGTTACTTAGAGGAGACTGAAGCTGATTATCTTGTCACTAAGCTGGAACTTGATGCTTGGGAGCAAAGAGAAGAGATTTGTAACACTCGGGTCTAACATGAAGCTCGCATTCAATATTTTTTTTTATAATTTATTTATTTTTTTCCCAATTGTTTCTCTTCTCACTCATCCGTTCCTGCCCATGTACAAGAAGTTACTCGCTTCAAGCATGACAACTGCATGATAACCGCTGCCCCCATGCACGTAACCACCCTTTCCCGTGCGCTCCTTCGATGCCAGGAATACACTTCACCTTGTAGATCGATGCTCTCTACCTCTCTTTTTTTTCTATCTTCTCCGCACCAAGTCGCAAGGCACCTGGTAACCCACCACGAACCAGTTGCTGCCGACGTGAACCCGAGATACCCACCAACCTTCTCGACGGAAGCCACCATTATAGCCACGAAACCCAAGCCCGTGTG
This sequence comes from Juglans mandshurica, assembly GCA_022457165.1. Lineage (NCBI taxonomy): Eukaryota > Viridiplantae > Streptophyta > Magnoliopsida > Fagales > Juglandaceae > Juglans > Juglans mandshurica. The sequence goes on from CM039633.1 coordinate 16,882,279, forward strand.
CGTTCAGCCGAATGGAAACCACCCCTATGGGAGTTTTTCCCCTGCACGATGGAAGCCACCAACCTTTGCCTAACCCTAGGTGAAACCGTAAGCCACCGTAGGCCAGCCCCTGTTTCACGCACTAAAAACATAGCAAAAACCATACCCACTTCCACACCAAAACCAGCCCTTGTTTCACCATTCAGACCACCAACCGCGGCGGGTTAGCCACTGTTGTCGTCAATTATGCACCCCTAACCCCAAGGTGCTTCTCGGAGTCCTCACAGTTCCACCTCATTTTCCGACCATCAGCACCGTAAGTCTCCCTCTCTCTCTCTCACACACACTGCTCTCTCTCATCACTCACTTTCTCTCTCTCTCTCTCAGTGCCCCATCGTCGTGAGCACTACCGTCCATCGCACCCAGACCCGTCACGGCTCCTTCGCTCTCGGTGAGTTGTGGAGTGTTGCCCCATAAGCCACTATTTCCCTCTAGTGTTTTAGTTCCAGTTTTTCACATACAAGTCTTCCTCACTACCAAAATGCGCTTTTTTTTTTTCAATTGGGTTTGGCTGTTTTGTTTATGTAGTGTTTTTTTATATTTTAAATGGGCTCATTTTATTTTAAAATAGTCCAGAAATTTTATTTTATTTTACAGCAAATATTTAAGGGATTTAAATTATATTGTTAAGCATTAATTTTTATAATTTAATTTTAGAAGTGAACAATAACCATGTAATGTTATTTTGAACACTATAATTCTAATCTAGTTTATTTTTTTTATTAAATGAAATTTTATTATTTACTGTAATAGATCTTTTGGTATAATTATATTATCTAGTATTAAATTTTATAGTTTGATTTCACTAGTAAATAAGTTAGATTTTAATATCTTAGTCTAAGAAATTAAGTAGATATTGATGGATTGGGAATGCTGGTATTTTAGGGTTTTGAGAATTTTAGGTATTGAGGAATTAAAATAGGTTAAATATTAGCATTTCAGGTTTAAATATCGAAATACATGTTCGACTGAAAATTTACAAGAATTATGTGATTATTTTTATAGGTGATGATTGATTTTCATTCAGTACCGTTGTGAAGAATTTCTAAAAAGCTAAAAAATCCAGGTAAGCGGAGTTCATATACTAGTTTTGTATAAAAGAAATAAAATGTGGTTGACCTTGAAAATAAGCATGTTTGTTTTTTTAAAAGAAATCTGAAAATGACCTCAGATGTTTATTCTGCATATGCATAAATTCTATATAAGAGAAAGTATTTTCTATCATAATTGGTGTAGACATAAGCTAATTTTGTGCATTCTGTTTCTGAACTATGCAAAAAGAGCGAATATGAAAATCTAAAAGTTTTTGTTATGAATAAATGAAGATGTTTTGGATTTTGTTTATTTTGAACATGTGAAATGATTTGAAGCTATTCAGTATTTTGTTTTGATATGATGTGTCATCTGAAAACCTTGGCATGAAGTTCTGATTCTGTATCTGAATGTGATATGATTTCAATGATGTTCCGTTCTGTTTCTGTTAAAGCCCAGCCACGGGTATAATAGTGATTTATAACCCTACCACGGGGGTGAGAAATGGTATACGACTCAGCCACGGGTATAATGGTGGTTTATAACCCTACCACGGGGGTGAAACATGGTATACGGCCCAACCACGGGTATAATGGTGGTTTATAACCCTACCACGGGGGTGAAACATGGAATACGGCCCAGCCACGGGTATAATGTTGGTTTATAACCCTATCACGGGGATGAAACATGGTATACGGCCCATCAACGGGTATAATGGTGGTTTATAATCCTACCACGGGGTTTAAACATTGTATTTGTCCCGATGTAATGCTATGAGATGATATGAATTTAATATTTCAGTTTGGATATGCCAAAGGATTTTCTTTTTGGGAACAAGTTTGTTTTTCTGAAAATTTCGCTCTGATGTTTTGTACAAAGTACAATTGTTTATGCATTTCGAAAGTAAATATGTTGTTTATGCATTTTGAAAGCAAATGTTTTGTTCTGCATACTGAACTTTATAAATGTTCATGTTTACATGCTAGTATATGCTTTCTACTTGTTGAGTTGTTGATAACTCACCCCTTATCTCCACAATATTTTTTAGATATTTTGATGGTTCAGCTGATGATCAAGATTATGAGGCATTGGGTGAGATGATTTAAGTATTGTGGATTAAGCATAGAAAGTTTTATGAGTATTGGCCTTTTTATTAAGAAATTTTATTGTGTTATGATGACTTGGCATTTTGGGAAATTCATTATATTGAGGAAATTAGTTTAAATCGAAATTTCTATATGATATTGGGAATTTGGAGTCTGTATTTATATTGTTGAAATGTGAGTTTAAGTAATAGGAAGTAACTCTTCGACCCGTGCGGGACTGGGGCGTTACAAGATTAGACTAGCCCAATTAGCCAAGAAGAAATGGCTTTAGGAGGGGGACCAGAATTCCAAATTTTTTTTATGTTGTGGTTAATCAATGACGGAAAGCTTCCGTTATTACACATATGCAGCTTGCGCATGAGACTTTGTTGGAATCTCCAGAACAGGTGCACACGAGGGTAGTGGATTACTTTAAAAAGTTTCTCTCGACTTTGCAGGATGTAGTGCAAGCTGATCTTTCTTCTTTGTTAAATACTATGGTTTCGGCGGATGCTAACTCAGGCTTATGTCAAGTGCCGACAGAGGAAGAGGTTAATGCAACTATGTTTTCCATTCTGAGGCAGAGCCCAAGGCTGGATGGTTTCGGTTCTTCTTTTTATATCTTTTGCTGGGATATTGTGAAGGAGGATGTAATGGAGGTGGTAAGGGATTTTTTCAATGGATTTGAGTGGCCGAGGTTTTATGCTTCTTCGTATATTGTCCTTATTCCAAAGGTACCTGATCCTAAGAGTTTTGATAAATTTCGGTCAATTAGTCTTTGCTCGGTTGTGTACAAGATTTTCTCGAAGATCATAGTAAATAGGTTGATAGGATTATTGCGTCATTTGATCTCTCCTAAGCAAGGTGCTTTTATACCTGGGCGTAGTATTTTTGAAAATATTTCTCTTGCACAAGAGATGGTTCATGCCATTAATAAAAAGGTTCAAGGAGGGAATGTTATGGTAAATATAGATATGGCAAAGGCATATGATAGGGTGCATTGGGATTTTCTTTTCACAGTCCTTGCAGGTTTTGGTTTTTCTCCCAAGTTTTGTAAATTGGTGGCGAAGTGTGTGTAGTCTCCATCGTATTATGTGATGATGAACGGTACTTATAAAGGCTTTTTCTAGCCTATAAGAGGGCTTCGTCAAGGTTAAGAAAGAAGCAAACTGAGTAAGAAAGAAGAAAACGGTACTTATAAAGGCTTTGTTGCCCACATGACTAACACAAGACGGGGATGAATTGAGTTGTATTTAAAAAATTAACAATTATAAACCAAATACACAATATAAAATATGAATGAAATACGAAACAACAGTAAATATAAAGAGTAAGGGTAAGAGAGAAGCAAACTCAGTATTTTAACGAGGTTCGGCCCCACTGCCTACATCTAAACCTCAAGTTACCCCTTGAGGATTTCTAAATTCACTATTCAACCTCGTTTAGGTGAAAATAGAAACATATTACACATTTGAACAGTACTGCTACAAAGAATCCATGTAGAACACCCTCTACACTTACAATCACCTTACACGTGGTGATTCAACTATTTCCTATATAAAACACAGTCTACACACACAAGAGTTATACACATCATTTCACTAATACAAGAGCTGATAGTGGTTAGGTTATCAGATAAAACTCCTCAATGAGTGAAATAAGAATAATACAGTGCAAAATTTATCTCTCTCAAAATGAATAAGGGTTAAAGCTCAATGCTTAGAGAAGAGAGATTGAAAGTTTTGAATAAATATTGTAAAACTTGCAATTGATGTGTGTATGCTCTTGTTTTTAATATGAAGATCTCAATTGAGCTATATATAGGTATATGAGACTTTATTTTCACATTTAAAAAGATTTACATGTCAAAAAGGAGCATCACTCACTTTTCAAAATTTTCAAATAAAAGTTTCTCATTTCTGCAATTGTCAAAGACATCATCATTCATTTTCAAAATTTTCAAACCTAATATTTTACTTTTTGCATATGAAAAAATGAGCATTATTTACTTTTTAAAATTTTTAAATAAAATCATCTACCTTTTGCATATGTCAAAAAGAGCATCAATCATTTTCAAAATTTTCAAACAAAACATGCACATGTGAAAGATGACAATCAATCATCTTTCAAAAATTCAAATTTTAATTTTCAAATATATCATGCACATGTGCAAAATGTAATTTGATGCTTTATGAGGAAATATTAATTTTGAGCTTTAATCCAATTTCGAATTTTATCAAGAGGTTGTGGGCAAAAATACTCTAAGAGCTTTATTTGTAAGGTTGTTCCCTTTCTTACTCATGCTTGATTCGTTGATATGCTTGGCTATATTGTGTAGACAACTTGAGCTTGAGACTTCTTTACGCTTGAATTCATTTGTTATCATCAAAATTCATATGTAGATATATAATTATATGAAACTTGAAATCTTGGGTTCAACACTCTTTCTCCCTATTTGTTTATTTTGATGGGAGAGGTTTTATCATGTCTACTAAGGAAGCAGTTTGAAGGCGGGCACATTGAGAAATTCTATCACCCCACGGGAGCACCTCTGATATCGCATATACTCTATGCGGATGATATATTGGTTTTTTTAAATGGAGAGAAAAGATCATCGAGAAGGCTTGTGAGCACTTTGTCTATTTATGAGAAGTGGTCTAGGCAACTGATTAGTAAATAGAAGTCTACCATTTACATTGCCAAGATCATCAATGCAGCTAGGAGACATGGCCTGGTGCGAATTACTGGTTTTGTGGAAGGTCATTTTCTTGTGATGTACTTGGGAGTTCCATTGGTGAATGGTAGGCTTAAGGCTTGTCATTTGAAGCAGTTGGTTGTTAAAGTTTGATCAAAAGAGGCGGGGTGGAAAGTGAAATTATTGTCGCAAGGTGGGAGGCTCGTTTTGCTCAAGCATGTGCTATCTAATATGGCTTCTCATTTGCTTGTTGTCATGGATGTGCCAAAGATTGTTATTAAAAATATTAATGCAGTACTTTCTACATTTTTTTTGGGGAGAACAGAGTGGGAAGGCTAAAGCTAAATGGTGTGCTTGGTCTCGTATTTGTAAGCCAACAAGTGAGGGAGGCCTGGGGTTGAGGGATTTCTCATAAATTCAATGTTGTTATGCATATGAAATTGGCTTGGCATCTTATGTCTACGGATTCTTTGTGGTCACGATTGTTCTTGTATTAATATGTGAAAAAAGGTCATATCTCCTTGGTGGCTTGCCCACAAACACAGACAAGATTATGGAGGTCAGTGGTCTCAATCATTTCGGAGGTATGTAAGCATGTAAAAATTAATGTGAGGGAGGGACAAGCTTTGCTTTGGTTCTATAGATGGATATCAGATGGCCCTTTATGTGACAGAGTTAATATGTTGGGGAATCCTAACCTGCAAATCAAAGATGTCTGGATTGGAGATGATTGGAACTCATGGCTTTTAGAGCAATTAGTAGGGGAGGAGACTGCGAAGGAAGTGCAAAGGAGAATTTGTGCAGGTAGGAGGGAATGATGTGTTAATATGAAACCAACAAAGGATTGTATGTTCACATTAATAAGGAAACTGAAACTCCACCAGTCACGTCCCAAGAATCACGTTGTACAAACGATAGAATAGCTGGCACTGAATCATCTCCTGTACAGCATGCATTCACGTAAATCCCGCAATTGGTGGTTTCTGGAAATTCCCTTGTATAGCTAAACCACTTGTTGTACATATCCAGTGATTTATGGTCTTACCATATATAGCTAGACCACTTCCTGTATATATATTCATGTAAAGCTTTCTAGTAATGTGTGAGAAAATAATTTATTCAAACCTCTTTATGGTATCACGAGCATTCTTTCTCTAACGAGATTTGATCCATACCTTCCGCATATATGGCCTCGTCTTCGTCCTCTAGTGCCTCTGACCCACTGGTTGCCTCTCACCCAACTAATGGCCCACCAGCTACCAAAGACAATCCTCTCATTACCATCAACACCAATCAATTGCAACGCTTGACCCCCTCAAATTTTCCATCCTGGAGTGCGACTTTTACCAGTCTTCTCTACGGATACAACTTGATGGGATATCTAGATGGCACTCTTCCATGTCCATCTATACCAGAGACGAATGCTAACACCACGGCCCGTGCTAGCTTCAATTTCTGGTTTCGCCAGGATCAGCTATTGCTCAATGCTATCCTCGCCTCTGTTGTTGATACAATTGCTCCTCTCATTGCCACTTCAGCAACTTCACGGGAAGCTTGGCAGCGCTTGAAGCGTCTCTATGCCAACCGCTCTCGTACCTGTGTGATGCAACTCAAAGAAAGCCTCACCATGCTTCAACGTGGTGATCGTTCTGTTTCTGAGTATATGCAAGCTGTTAAGGCTACTGTTGACGAACTGTCACTCATTGATGCCCCTCTTTCTTCTGATGATATAACCCTCTATGTTCTGCATGGGTTAGGTCCTGAATTTCGAGATGTGGTGGCCCCAATTCGCACACGCGAATCTGCTCTGTCATTTGAGGAACTTCATGACATCCTTCTTAGTCATGAAGTCTACCTCAAGCGCTTGGATGCCTCAAATCATTCTGTTGTGGTAACGGCTAATACTGCCAGCCGTCGGGATGGGCAGCGCTATCAGCGCCACAATGGCTCTCGCCCCACTCGGTCTTCATCCCACAATTACCATCAGTCCAACAGGAACAATAAGCCTCACCGTAAGCCCACATGCCAGCTCTGTGATGAACAGAGACATACTGCCAAAAACTGCTCGAAGCTCCAACCAGCCAGTGCTCATTGTGCTGGCCGGTCTTCCAGCAAGAAATGGTTATTGGATTCTGGTGCCTCCCATAATAATACATCGGCTAGTGCATGGGAATTAATCTGAGTCAAGGGTGAGATTTCCCCATGGATGGACTGGATTTGGAATCGTTTATTGCCTAAAAAGATCTCAGTTTGCATGTGGAGAGCTCGTTTCAAATGCCTATCTGTAGATGACAGAGTGCAGTCTCGTGGTATTGCTCTAGCTTCTAGGTGTGATTATTGTGTCTTTCCTCAAATGGAAATGTTGGACCATGTCTTTGCTTCAGGAGATATTGCACAGAAGTTTTGGCAGTTGGCAGCTGTGGCACTGGGAGTACCATGCATGCACTTTGCTATGTGGTGGAATCACGTAGTAGTATGGATGGTTTATGCGAAAAAATCTACTAAAAGGGGTTTGCTGATTGGGCTGTTGCCAAGCATTCTAACTTGGCATCTATGGCAGAGACGCTGTAAGGCTAGGATGGAAGGTGTCCATGACAGTGCTGAGGGGGTATGATTGTCGATTCTTCTATGGCTAGGGAAAGTGGTGAATGAGATTGAAGATAAAAGGGCCTTACTGTTGTTTGATGATCAGATCCTGCGAGCTTTGGATATTCAGAATAATTATCGCCCAGTTGAGAAAGCAATTTTAGTGGTATGGACTAAGCCTCACTACAGCTGGTGGAAGTTAAATGTTGATGGTAGCTACAGAGGGAATCCAGGAAGCTGTGGTTGTGGAGGAGTGCTGCGGGACCATATATAGAGGTAAGGTGAAGGGAGCTTTCTCCGCTCACTTTGGTTTCAGTACTAATAATGAGGCAGAGTTGAAAGCTTTACTGCAAGGGGTGGTTCTTTGTAAGGAGATGGGTTGCTGTCAGGCTATTCTTGAATGTGATTCCAAGGTGGTGGTGGTGGATTGGCTTACTACACGTAGGTGCTTTTTGTGGTATTTATGGGATTTCTGGGATGAGCTCCTTAGAGAACTGGAAGGGATAAATTATCATGTGGTGCATCAATTCAGGGAAGGTAACCTAGCAGCTGATTTTTTGGCTAAAAGGGGTGAGGAGGGTCTGAATTATAGGTTTGGTGCTGATTAGAGTCTGCCGAGAATTTTGCAGGGAATCATTAGAATGGACAAGTTGGGGCTCCCAAGTATTAGACTGTAAGACCTGGGTTCGGTTGTTTTGGTTGTTGTTCTTTTTTTCTTTTTTTTAATTGTTTTCAACGGTTTTTCCACCACTTTGAGTGAGGACTTTTAATAAATTTAGAGGTGCTGTCCTCTTTTTTAAAAAAAATAAAAAATCAATTGGGCCGCCTTATAAGAATATTCGTGAGAGCTAACCATCATTTAATTTTGACGGGTATATATAAACCACGTTTTCTATTCCTTAATTTTTTCCTATTTATCATATCAAGTTGTTTTAAAAAATGTACAAAATCATGAACTTCTTTCAATTTCATGTTTTCTTTTCTTTTCTTTTTTTTTGTAACCAAACGAACGAACCCCCCCGTCTCTATATATATATTGCAATTAATTTAATATGAGTTTGATATTTATTTATTTATTATTTTTTTTTTTGGGCTTATTGCGCCTAAATTAAGAAGATCACTTTCTACATATATCATATATATAGTATATATAATTACCAATATCATTATCAGAGGATAATCATGAATTAAGCAAATCTATTTATATATGTATTTTTCTTTCTTTATGTATGAGTTGAATTTGGCGGTGTTTTGCCAGCACGAGGGCAGCATTGGATTAAAACTAGTATGGTTAATGTATTGACATGATTTAATGTGATACCGATATGTTAATTTGTGAGTTTACTTTTAAGAAATCTATTTATAATTAAAATATTTATCTACAATTATCTTATTCAGGCTTGTTTAGTTTTTTCGAGTATTGTTGGTTTTTTGTTTTAGACTTGTTAGAATTTGTTTTTTGCTGGTTTTATTAGGTTTTTTTTGGCTTATTTTGACATTTGGTTCTGGGTTAGTTTATAACGTTATATCTTATAAACCATCCAAGTGTAATGATGTCACCACGGTATTGACCGCTATGTGTATAGCTACCGGTTCTTCTAAAAAAAATGCTTGATTAAAGGGGTCCAAATAAAACATTCATCGATCCTGATCATAGTTGCGTTATAGTAAACAAAAATTAACTCTGCAGTGATTATAATAGTTCACGATTTGTTGAGAGCGATGCTATGGTTCATTTTTAAGTAGTTTTTATGCCATAATTGATACTATTAAAAGTTACTTGGACACGATAGAGAGTAATTACGTACTTTGATTGATGAATTATGAAGGTTCGACCCACTATTCATATTAATTAATGTCTCACCATGCATATTGCATGTTGAGTTCTTAATTACTTCTTTTTTTTTCTAATATTTTTGGTGCACATTTTAATTAGGGTGGATCTTTTTATAGATCACGAGATAGATGTTTAATTAATTGTAGCAGACATTTTTTACCTTAAAATGAATAAAACAAAAAGTCTTCTTGCAAGTGAGTTCACGCACCAATGTTAACATATAAGGCATCCATTTAATGAAACGGTGCGAATTGAAGAGGAAAATGATTTTCATGAGCTAGATGACATTTTCTTCTCTCAAAATTTTTTTTATTTTATTTTTCTTTTCAATAAAAAAAACATGGCAGCGTCGGTACGCAGTTTGGTACGCCAAACCGCTTGTACCTAGCAAGGCTAAAAAAAATTAGATAAATGATGGCGTACATACGTTAAACTTATTTATTTTTTGTTTGAGAATTTAAAACATCTATTAATACAATGAGCTCATTGGTGATCAACAGATCGAAGTCAGAAAAATAATATTGACGACAAACTTGCGGTGCACTTTCATTGTTCAAATATTCAATCCCCCTGACTTTGGTGATCCCTTTAATATTATTTGTTAGATACAACCTCTCACCCATGCATGCATGATGCATGCACCCATTCTTAATTTGATCTTCTAGAGTTTAACCTCCATTAAACTATATAATTTTGTGATGCCTGCAGCAGCCTGCTGTTCGTGTGTCTTGGTCTTGCCGGCGGGACTGTCACTTAGGTCCTAAATTATCGGGGGAACCAAATTACAAGTCAATTTTTTTTTTTTAATGACTTTCTAGTTAGGGGGTTGGCCGACCTTTTGGTACTTAAATGATTCCTTAAGAGGAAAATTATATATATTTATAAATATATATTTTGACACATCAAAATATTTCTGTGGTATAGAAGATATAGATAAGATACGAGATATCAGCAAATAGATAGAATATATTGAGACAATTAAGGTGACGTTTGGATTCGAAAATGAGTTGAGATGAGTTGAGATGAATTATGAATAGTAATAAGATGAGTTGTGAATAGTAGTGAAATTTGTGAGTTAAAGTTATTGAATAGTAGTGAGATGAGTTGAGATGAGCTAAGATGACTTGCGAATCCAAATGTCTCCAAGTTTTTTATATAAATGGTGATTTTATATAGTATCGAAGCAGAAGTACTCTTGAGTTCAAATCTTGACTTTACACTCTATCTTATTTAATTAAATATTTTACGTGTTGGACCACCCATTAAATTAATGAGAATTTGGCCTACATGTGAGGGGTGTGCTAATAATATAATATAAATAATTAAATCTATATCTTCTCATCAACTTAAGTTTTGGAGACAAATGGTGATTTCACAGTTACATTTTTTTTATAACCAATTGGGATCCCACAACAAGTGGTGCGTTAACACATACTAAACTTGCGATTTTTTACTTGTAGCTAGTTATTTTCTGTAAAAATAACTATTTCCTACCAAAATGACTTTGTTTTTATTGCAAATAATCAATCACAAATGCTCATTTTTCTTGTAGTGCACACTCAAGTAAGTAGTACAGTAAGCAGTGCACATAAGTATTTGGAAGCCCAAACTACTTTATTGGTAATTTGGTAGATATATTTCCAAAAGAAATACTTCACACATGAAGATATCTCATAAAAATAAACCCACAAATTGACGTGGCTTGATATGGTATGTACGTTAGATTATATAGCTACTTTTATTTTAAAGTAAATCTAACGTACCTTATAAAATCATATTAATTTGTGTGTTTAATTATCTGTAGAATATATTCCAAATTAGATTATCTAATTTTAAGGTAAAGATAGACAAATCGTGGAGACCATATCATATTTGTTCATGTTTAATGGTTTTTTTTTAATTATTTTTAATTGAATCATCTGATTTCATGGTTCAAATGATCTAGAAGATCTTAATCTGCAATTTAAGAACATAGATCGTCCTAATTAATACACCTTTGCAAGGAAAAAAAAAAAAAGAAGAAGGAAGAATTCAATTCTTCTATACATAAGTTTGGCGTTTAACACACAACTTACCGCGAAATTAATCGATAATATTAATAAAAATTAGTTAAAACACCAATATTTTTTTTTATGTAAGTTGATGTGTTAGGCTTTGACATAAGCGATTTGTTTAGTTAATAAATAAGCTTACAAATATGAAAAATTATTAGACTTATTAGTTACCATGAGAGTATGGATGGATGAGGCAGTTTTTCCATTCACGGTTGTAAGTATCTTTTCTCATTATTAAAAGATGACATGTTATTAAAATTACTTATATAAATACTATTTTTTAATGACATGTTGTCTTATGGAAGGCTTTTACACACTGTACATCATCCAATGATTTGATTTATAATATTTAAATTTTAAATTTTATCTTTTAAATTAAATTATACCAAATAAATAAAATGTGACATAAATATTTTGGAATAGAATTATTCTGTCTTATAATATATTGGGAAGAAATTACTCGACAAATGGATTGATTGTTCATGTTATGACCGAATGGTCCTGCCAAGCACACTATATATATGCCCGTTTTGAGCTATAAGGTGAACAAACCAAGTGATCATTAAGAGAGAGAACGGTGGAAGACAAAAGAAGACTCCTGCCATGGAGGCGCTCCAGTTTGATCCAGCAAAGATATTCGTTTCCCTTGCATTGCTTGGTTTCACCGGACTGTTGGTACGCCTGTATAATGCGTTGGTGGTGAAGCCAGAGAGGCTTCGATCTGCGCTGAGGAAGCAAGGCATCACCGGACCACCGCCGACTTTGCTACTCGGAAATATCAGGGAGATAATGAAGGCCAGATCCACCTCAGTTAACGTCGCTCCCGCCGGTGAAAGCCCCGTTTCCCACAATTGTGCTTCTCTCCTCTTTCCCTTCTTCGAGCAATGGAGGAAAACATATGGTACGTTCAAACTCAAAACTACAATATTCTTGCTTGGGACAGAAAGATCATTGACTTTGTTATAATGTCTAAATTAAGCTCGATCATTTAATTATTTTCTGTCTGTTTAATCTAAACAGGAAATTTATTTGTGTTTTCTCTCGGCAACACACAAATATTATTCATAAACAAACCAGACATCGTGAGAGAGATAACCACATGCACATCCTTGGACTTGGGGAAACCATCGTATCAGCAAAAAGACCGTGGTGTTTTGCTTGGTCAGGGAATTCTCACTTCAAATGGGGCTATCTGGGCCCATCAGAGGAAAGTTCTTGCTCCCGAATTGTACATGGAGAAAGTTAAGGTACAGATTATTTTAGCCAACAAATCCTAGCTAGGCTGATATACGTACAATATTTGATGATATTAAAACCCATGTAGGGAATGATGAACTTAATTACCGAGTCTACCATCACTCTGCTAAACTCATGGAAGAGTAGGATCGAGACTGAGGGTGGAACCGCAGACATACACATTGACGAGTACCTGAGAAGTTTCTCTGGTGATGTGATCTCAAGAGCCTGTTTTGGCAGCAACTATGTCCAAGGGGAAAAGATTTTCCTAAAACTACGAGTTCTGCAGGAGGCACTTTCCAAGAAAGTTTTATATACTGGGATACCTGGGATGAGGTACTGTGCGCATTCTTCCTTGAAATTAGCAACCAAGATCAATGTCCTTAACTACAATATTTCGTTCAATTACATAACTAAACGATATAAAAGGCCTCCCTCTAGTTTTATCCTGAAAAAGTGACTAATGATTTCACTGTACGTATGTAAATGTTATCAGGTACCTTCCCACGAAAAGCAATAGGGAAGCATGGGAGTTAGAAAAGGAAGTCCGCAGTTTGATACTGCAGGTAATAAAAGAGAGGGAGAAAGCCTCGCATGAGAAGGATTTACTTCAGATGGTCCTGGAGGGAGCTAAGAACATGAGCAAAGAGTCTAGTGACAGATTCATTGTTGACAACTGCAAGAACATATACTTGGCTGGGTACGAGACCACTGCTGTTTCTGCCACATGGTGCCTCATGCTTTTAGCTTCAAATCAAGAATGGCAAGACCGTGTCCGTGCTGAGGTTCTCGACATCTGCCAAGGTGGTAACCCTGATGCTGATATGCTTCGTAAGATGAAACAGGTATCCTAAACCATTTTATTATTAATGTGTGTCCGGACCCTATCTATTAATTTCTAAACACAATTGAATCTGCATCCTTCTGCAGCTAACGATGGTGATTCATGAATCGTTGCGTCTGTATCCACCTGTTCCTGTGGTGTCTAGGGAGGCCTTGAAGGACATGAAATTCGGAGACATTGATATCCCAAAGGGTGTCAACCTTTGGACCCTGGTGCTGACATCGCATACAGATCCGGAAATATGGGGACCGGACGCCTACAAGTTCAACCCAGAAAGATTTGCAAATGGAATTACAGGTGCTTGCAGTCTTCCACACTTGTACATGCCATTTGGAGTTGGACCCCGCGTGTGTCTTGGACAGAACTTGGCTATGGTCGAACTCAAGATACTGATAGCATTACTTTTGTCAAACTTCTCCTTCTCCCTCTCGCCAAAGTACAGCCATGCACCTGCTCTTGGGTTGGTGATAGAGCCTGAACATGGAGTAGACCTCTTGGTGCAGAAGTTGTGAGCTAGCTATGCCTCGTGATTGGGTTGGTTCAATACACAAGGATGTAGAAAATAAGATTCGCGTACCAGTCTTTTTTCTTTTTTTTTTTCCTTTTTACCGTGTGATGGCAACTTCTGTCGTTGAAAATTATTGGCTTAGCTGTTGTGACCGCCTACAGTTAGATCTTTTTGTTTTTCCATTGGAGTCATTGATCTTGATCATGATCACCACATAATTACAAAAAGAGGGTCTGCATGCATCAACGGGAATGTTAATTCTGATCATTTTGGTCATGAATCACGGCATTGAATATTGATTTTTATGAATCTGGAATAGCTATATATATATATATATATAGTTGCTGCAATTTCTACTCCTCGGCCGGCCACAGCTAGTCATTTTTTAAAAGATCAGTGGAAATTAGGAAAAGTCTTGCATGGTCTTGACGAAATAGCTTAGCAACTCTTCAATCTATTTCGAGGATTAATAACCTTTTTCAGATTAATGTTATTGGAAGTATCATGGATACTGAGACCATTTGTATGGCAGCCACCCACCAATTGCTTTCCTAGCTTCCCCAACTTTAAAAATATAGCCTTTCTTTTTTTCTTTTCTATTTTAAGAACTACTGGTCAATTAAGCTCTCGAAAGATGCCAAATTAAGTTTGTCTATCTGGTTCAATTCCAGATGTGCAGTCAAATTTATAACAAACTTGTGAAAAATTGTTGAGGTGTGTGTGAGAGGGAAGTATTTGAACATGTTTTCGGTGGGTTATTTACTTTTGAGAAATGATAGTAGTCATAAGTGCACAAGCGTCGTACAATCACTTTCGAAAAAATGAATAAATAGAAAATCCACATAAAAAAATAATTTTTTAATAATGGATTCTACTCTTTTTCAAAACGATTGCACAGTGCTTGCGTACTCTATGACTGCATGTAGCATTATTTTTTACTTTTTTGGTCCCCTAAAGTTTTGACCTTTGTATTAAAGAAAAAGAAATATTTTAACCACAAAAAAATTTCATAAAAATAAACTCAGAAACCGTCATGATTTAAAGTGATATGTTAGATTATAAAATTACTTTTATTATAAAGTAGATCTAACGTATTTGTAAAAAAAATGAATTCTTTAGTTTTTTAAGCATACAAATTTATAGAGTTACTTTTTTGGTCCCCTAAAGTTTTGACCATTGTATTAAAGAAAAAGAAATATTTTAACCACCAAAAAATTCCATAAAAATAAACGGTCATGATTTAAAGTGATATGCTAGATTATAAAATTACTTTTATTGTAAAGTAGATATAACGTATTTGCAAAAAAGATAAATTCTTTAGTTTTCTAAGCTTACTATTAATTTATAATATGTCTGATCTTTTAAGCTAATATAAGGTGAACAGTCTCCATGGAAATATCTACGATACACAACATGAATTAATTACGGAAGCATGCATGAACGATTAATTGTTTATTGAGCTAATTTGCTTCTGCATGTTCAACCAAATCATCTTTTCTCCCTCTGAAAATAATCTCGTTTTCTTTCCTTCAAATTGGATTGCGATGGCAGTTTGAATTCAGTTTTGGAGCTTATAAGTAGAAGATGAGGTTTCTGTAAACGGAATTCTCGAACCCAAGTTTCATGCACACTACAAGAAATCAGACATTTTCCAGTGATTTTTAGATCGCTGCAAAAAAAATCACCGCAAATAGTCATTTTTTGCAGCGATTATTAATTCACCGTTGAGTTCTAACTTAATTCATAAGATATTTTGAAGTGGAATTCACGGTTCATTTATTGCGGTGATTTTTTGAACTATTGCGGCGATAGGCAGCTATTTTATTACTTTTTTCAACGAAAATAAATCGCTGGAAAGGTGATTCACCTTGTAGGCGAAATTGCTGATCAAACGTACAACAATATGTTTGTTTTGACATTGCCTTATTAAAACGACATTAATGTACGTAATAATTAAGTAGTCCCAACTACTATATATAGTACCAGTAGTTACGAGATCATGATCATGCACCCGTGACGAAGGAAATATTAAAACGACATTAATAAATATGGTTTGGTAATTTGTTTTGTTTTGTGTTTTCAAGCTGCACGTTGATTATATTAATAGATCGATCAATAAAAGAGGAGGGTCCTTCCCCTTATGAAGATTTAGCAGACATTGTGATATCTTTGACCAAGGAAATAGAATATTCATATATAGAGACTAGTCTTGGACCCATTACAACAATGATAAACATGAAGTTCCAACTAATTTATATAATACTTTGTGCCATAAACTTTCCCAATGAGTTTGTCATTTTCATAGATGATATAATTAATAACTCTTAAGTCGTTCTAGATTATTCTATTCATATAATTACAAATCTTGGGAGAAAAATGTTACAAAATTTACTATTTCTCATATGATTATAGGTCGAGCGAAAACAAAATACTTTTTCTTAGTAGGTGAGATCTATTGGACAATATAGATCCATTTTTTCAATTTTTTTTTATTGCTTATGATTTCTTTTTTTATTTTTTTTGGTTGATAGTGGCCAATTCTCAATTCTTGGGCTTTATCCTTTCCAAAACAACGTAAATTGGCCCAGTTTGGATACAAAATCAATCTCAACTCATCTTATCTAATCATTACAATTTTTCTGAATTTTCGTATAAAATATAATAAACAATTCAACTTTTTCAAATCTCAAAACATGAATAATACTATTAAAAAATAATATTTTTATAATATTTTATTTAATTTTCATCTTAACAGCTTATCTCATCTCAATTCATTATTCAATCGGTACCTTAGTGATCTTAAGCTGCTTACTTGAAGTAATTCAAATTTGTAATTTTTTTCTTTTTTCATGGACAAACGGAAAATAATAATTAAGTACCAACGCAACAGACAGAACCCCCAACAAATTCTCCAATATAGACTATATATAGTTATATATACATGATGAATTAAGAAATGGGCCGTCGAGCTAGTCCCTTATATAATTTTGTGGTTTGAAACCAAGAAAACGTAGATCATATATTGCAGCTAGGGTGACTTTTAAGGTAGTCGAAAATAGTGTTGGGACAACATGATCAGCTCTATAAAAAAAACCAAAGTAATTGTTGTACGTTGAATTCTATTCATAGGTTGAAAGTAGGTGGATCTTGAAGTTGATCTTAACAAAAATGGATGAGTGAAAGGAGGAAGAAATTAAGCAAGAGTTGTGCGCGCCATAGGGTGGTTGGTTAATTTCGAGAAATGGAGGGACAAATTAAGATTCAGCCTTATAATTTTCTTCATTAACATTTTCTACAATTTTACTAGAGATAAACACAACACATGGCCTTGACAATGTTATATGCGGAGTTCACATTGCACATAGTATTTAATAATACCGTTAACGAGTTGTGTTTATTTCTTTCCAAATTTAAGAAATGTTTAGAGCAAAATATTGTAAAGAATCATAATCCATCTAGAGGACTTGCAAGCTGTTGAGAGGGGAGGTGTAAGGGAGTGGAGAATGTAAAAAATAATCATATTGCATTGTCAAGATGACAATATCTCATTTTTGTTGTCCATGATGATGGTATGTATTTATATTATTTGAGAATATCCTATCGTCCTTGACAATAATCTTTCAAGCTCCTTCATTCTTCACCACAATCTTATTTCTAGTTTGCATAAAATTTGCAATAAGTGTGCAGTAAAGAGGAAGATAGATTGGTGGCAATAAAGTAAGAAACTTCGACAATAGAGCTTCAATTTTATTGACAATTGTCATATTTTCCAGATTCTCCATCTCCAAAAAATCAGTCGCGGCCTTAATTTTAGAACTCTGTCTAATTTGTATAATTAGTCTACTTACCTTTGATACATGTTTCCATACTTAGTCTAATCCTTGTAATTAGTTCCATAATTTTTGTAATTAGAAAATCATTCCCTTACATACAAAGTTTCCATGCAAAGTTAGCCTTCTATGGCAATATATATGTAACGTTCCTCATTGTAAAAATCAAGTTATGTGAATGAAAGTTTGAATATTTCTCAATTTTAACAAATTTGATGCAAAGCTATTGATCATTTCCCTCCGTTGCCTTGTTTCTTCATATTGCTAGCATGCATCTCTATTGCATTGGTGGTGAAGTCGAAGAGGCTTTGATCTATGCCGAGGAAAGCAAGGCAACAACCGGCCAATGCCGACTTTATTAGGAAATATTAAGGAGATGAAGAAGGCATATTCCACCACAGTTGAGTCTCCCATCGGGGAAACCGAAACCCCTCTCCCCCCAGTTGGGCTGCTCTTCTCTACCCCATATTTGAGAAAGGTAGGAACCAATATTGTATATATGTACAGGTTCTCAACATCATGCCATCCGTATACTATCTTACAGAGTTGTATGCAAACTTCACTAACTTCAACTCTTAATTAGCAATAGATGGGAGAAAATCCACATTGAGGAGGAAAATGCTCAAGGCGGAAAAGGAAAAATGTTATACACTTAAACCTCATCTTTTGATCCAAGGGCTACAAATAAGCAGATTGAATTGGATCCTAGGGTAGGGAAAGAACAACAATCCATTATCGAAAGAAAGGGGGTTAAGGATTGGAGGGTAAGTAAATGGTAGTTTTCTATCAAGCATTGCAAAGTTTTGTCTTATAACTATTAGTTTGATGATGTTAAATAAAGTTAATCAAATTACCTCAATGAGCGAAGTTTCCACAAGGCCCGATCTTTGCTCGTCTTACAACCCACGTCACTTTGTTGTGATTGCGCCTTTACATCACTTAGAAGGCTACTAGAGTCTCCAAATAAATTCTAAGCTTCAAGATCAAGAGATCTAGATGGTTTCTCTAGGAAATTGTAGAGAGAGATGATAGCGTTTCTTTTGTACGTACACTTTTTCCGCACTTCTTAATTTAATGTACGTAAAATTCTTATTAAGAGTTTTCACATGAGAGGTTAATTAACTTCCCTGAAGTTAAATGGTAATGGTGCGGAGTTAATTAATAACTTTCCCACCCATGTGGACACAACATGGGTCATGGGGTACCCACTACCAACATCTCCCCCTTGTCTACAATGGGTGTTATGCCCATTAACAATCTCTTCCTAATCTCTCAATCAATTATCCCTCATACAGAAAATGAAGCGTGCGACCTAACGAGAAGTCAAAGGGTAGGAGTATTATATTAAGCCACAATCATACTAACATAGTACATCACTCAAAATATCTCGTCTATGCCCCCAGGCTATTTGATCTTAGTAGGTCAATGGTCCTTAATCTCTCATAAGTTTATAACTCAAGATAATTCTTGACCTCACATTATATAATACGCTCATGATTATATCGAGTCAAAGTGTCATAATCGCCCAGACTATGAGACAAAATAGCAAGTAAGAATCCAAAAAATATTCCCTAGACACTTATGTCAATTTAATTAGACTTGACTGCTTTCCTAGACATGCTCTGCGACACCATATCATTCATGGCCCTAAGAAAATATGCTAAAATAGCAACATCAAGTTTTCATCTCATGACATAGTTCTAGGATCAATGACATAGGAATAGATCATTTATTAATCCATTAGTGTTCACATATTGATGGAGCAGGGACCCATCAAATCACTCCCTCATATGGTCGTTTATAGCATATACAATATGAAATTTATGTTACGGTAGAACTCCCACTTAATTGGGTTTGTTACATTCAAACGCTATAGGAATTTTAGTTTAGACGTCACAAAGGCGCTCAACTTGATTTTCAGAGTACAGTCACTTATCTAGCACCTGCCTAAAATCTCAGGCTTCATGAAGTTCTGAAAATACTTCATATACGACTCTTGTAAGTCTCATCTTAGCCAAGCTAAGGTAACGTTTTTTAAATTTATCTTAAATGATCCAAAAGCAGTAAGATATTTACTAGCTCATTTTCCAACCTCCAAAGTAATCAATTTGTCTCATCTTGCTCGTCATTCAAGCGTCAAGGTGATCATCCACGTGAGTAGACTGATAGTTACCTAGTGACATATTTATAATGTGTGCTTTTTATTTAGTATCAATTAATTAATAATATGAGATATATACAATAATCTCACTGCGATAGATACTAACAGTGCCAAATTTACAATAAAGTCTAAGCTATCTTCAATACAACATATATCAAATTCGATAAAGTCTCAAAAACTGAACATGAGTTTGGAAAACATTTATACTAGTAGCCTTAGTAAAAAGATCAGCTACCATCTTTCTAGTAGAGATATATTGTAAGATCACCTCGTGCATGTAGTGAAAATGAATATCTATGTTTTTGGATCTGCAATGGTATTTAGGATCATTGGCATATGCCAAAGCTATTATACTATCATTGTATATATTAATGACTTCATTTGCAAAAGTTGTGACCTCTAAGTACTGAAAAAATCTCCTCAACCAAACAGTCTCTTGTACAGCTGCTAAACAAGTAATGTACTCTAACTCCATCGTAGACAAAACAATTCATGATTGTTTCTTGCTACATCAAGAAATAGCTCCCATAGTAAGCATAAAAGTGTAACCAGTCAAGAATTTTTGCTCATCTTTGTCACTAGCCCAATCAACATCGCTATAACCCTTTAGTCTCATGTCTCCACCCTGATAGCAAATAACGAGGTCTATTGTCCAACGAAAGTATCGAAAAACCCTCTTAATTGCAAAGCAAATATCAAGTTGTGTTCACAACATAGCGTACATCAGACTTGCAATTGCACTTGCATAAAGAACTCTAGTCATTTCTTTCTTTTCCACATCATTCTTAGGGCAATGTTCTAGGCTCAAAGTATAACCCTTCTCAATTAGAGTATCTATGGGTTTGGAGTTGTGCACACAAAATCGTTCTAGAATTTCTTAATGTAAGTCACTTGCGACAAACCAAGAAGGTTCAAGAATCAATCTCTTGAAATTTTAACTCTCAACACATAATTTGCTTCACTCATATCCTTAATCTCAAAAGTAGAGAACAATCACTCTTTTGTGGCGACAATTATCTTCATATCATTTCCAACTAATAAGATGTCATCAACCTACAAAGAAAAATTAGAAAACTCTTCCTTGTTCGTTTGAAATACACTCAATGGTCTTCTTCTAGCATCTCAAAGCCAATTGATGTAATGGCCTCATGAAATCTGAAGTACTAGTCTAGACGATTGTGGCCGTAAATGGAACGTTTCAGCTGGCATACTTTGCACTCTTGTCCCTCAACCTCAAAACCAACATGTTGATCCATATAGATCTATTCATATATTTCTCCGTTGAGAAATGCAGTTTTCACATCCATTTGGAAAAGTTCCAAATCTAGATGTGCAACTATAGTTAGAATAAGATGAATGGAAGCAAATCTCAAGACAGGAGGGATTGTTTCTTCAGAATCTATACCCTTTCTTTGGGTATTACCCTTCACCACGAGTCAGGCCTCATACTTGTCAATTGATCCATCTGTCTACTGCTTAATTTTTAAAACTCATTTTTTTCTAATAGATTTCAGCCCAGGTGGAAGATCAACTAACTCCCAAACTTGGTTCTTTGCAATAGAACTCATCCCATCCTCTCATAGCAGCTAACCATTTATTTGAAGTAGGTGAGCTTAGTGTTTTCTCATAAAAAGAAGGTTCATCAAAGTCACACGGAAAACACATGAAAAATTCCCTTTCAATATAAAAAAAAAAGACGATGAATGGTTTCATGTTCGCTTCTACGTAACTGAGACTCTTTGTGAGTCACTTTCTAGTGGTACACTCCCACTAGAAGGCAAGCTACTCTCACTATCTTTTGTGATTTTAGGATGTGATAATTCTCCACTATCTCCAAAAGATAGTGTAACTCCCTCAAGTTCTTGCAACTCAAAAAGTTCAAGATCATTATTTGCTTCACCAATATTGAAAAAATCATTCTCGATAACTGTGACATCACATGACTCTATTTTAGTCATTCTTCCGTTATGATGTTCACCAAACATTACATAGCTCTTTGAGCTCTATGAATATCTTATGAAGATATGTTTATTTACTCTAGGGCCAAGTTTTCCATATTTATAGGAAGTGGTGTGAACATAACCCACAGTCCCAAGGACGCAAATGTTCCAAATTTGGTTTTGCGTCATTTTATAATACATATGAAGTTAAAGGAACGAACTTAGAAGACACACGGTTCAAAATGTAGACATCAGTTAGAAAAACATCCCTTAAAATAATATTGGCAGATTAGCTTGCGCCATCATTGATCGAACCATTTCCAAAAAGGTACAATTCCTCCTTTTTGCAATACTATTTTGTTGTGGTGTGCCAAGAATCGTTAATTGTCTGTGCATCACTTTTTGCTTACATAGTCCCTGAAACTCATTAGACAAATACTCTCAACCCCGATCAGTTCGTAGAACTTTTAAATTCCATTCTTTCTGATTCTCAACCTAAGCAACAAAACGCTTGAAGCAGTTTAATGTTTCAAAGCAATGAGAGATCAAATAGACATAATTGAAACGTGAGTAGTAGTATATAAAGGTGAGAAAATAAGAGACGTTATGACGTGCCTTCACATTTATAGGTTCACAAATATCATAAAGGACTAACTCTAAAGGATAAGATACCCTAGAAGCCTTTCCAACAGGCTTCCTACAGGCCTTACTAGCTAAACAAGGTTCACACACAGGTAGGCTAACATTAGCAAGATATCCCAATAGGTCTTCTTTGCTAATCTAGCCATTTAATCTTTTCCTATGTGGCCTAGTCTAGCATGCCAATTCAATGAATTAAAAAAAATATCATCATCAAAAACAATATCATCATCATTTGTAGGCATAAAAGAAAATAAGGAATTATCTAAATCCAACATAAAAAAACCATTAGAAAGAAAATCATGTCCATACAAGGCCCTATCCAAATAAAAGTCCAACTGAGGGCCATCAAAGTGAAAAATAAAACAAAGTTCCAATGTAGAAATAATTGAAAATAGATTACATTAAATACCAAGTACATATAGCACAATATGAAGAAGTAACAAGCGCCCTAAATAATTGTGTATCAAAACGAGCTTTCTTTGCCCCCATGTTGACTCGGGCAGAGATCGTATCACAGTAGTAACCTTTTGTTCATCAGTGAGATTATTGTGAGCAGCCTTTAGACCATAAATCAAGGCAAATATCATCCTTAAATACTCAGTCATGGTATGTTTAGGGTCCATAACATACTGTCAAACCTTAAAGTGAAAGCATGAAGCCTAGTAGCTGATGTCCTCCCATAGGAGATTTTCAACTGGTTTCACATATCCTGGGCAGTTGGACAATTCTCAAACTCCCCAATAAGATCATTGTGCATGATGCATGCAGGTCAAGTGCGCGCACAGATCTTTCTTTGTCCAAGCTTGATAGGCTTCCATATCACAATAATGTTGAGAAGAATTTCCTTCCTCAGGTTGTATTATAAGGTGTGATAGATTTTCAAGTACCTCTTGTTCATTAAGCAGATACTGAATTTTCCTATGCCACATGTCATAATTGGTCCGATCTAGTTTCTCTTTTTTAGTAAGGTCAGCAACTACGTTCTTAGTAGTTATTATCACTACTACATTCATTGCGCGAGATTGACATTAGCACACATCTAATTTTATTCCAAAATCTAACTAGACCAAGGAATTCCTTCCAACATAGTGAGATCAAAAATTTCGCGAAAAACTAGTAATCATCTCTCACTATATAAGTCCAAATACGATATCTAATTAATTTTAAATAAAACTCATCTATGAGTTTTTTAAAAGAAAAAGAATACCCAAAACTCATGTACATATAATCCATTCATTAAATATGAAAAATCTATAATCATTGCGCTAAGCACATTGCCCATAGGGTCCACCCGAAACCTCATTCATAATTTGATGCATCATATTAAGGTGACCTTAAAGTATATTAATAGACTTGAAACACATCTCGTTACATGGCCTCAATAATAAAATCACATTCACAATATTACATCTTCAAAAAAAATCCTACTACAAAACTTCTAGAAAAATAATAAATAAATAGGGATGCCACATCATCGATATACTTATAAGCCACATCTTATCAATTCACATAAAAATAAATATATACATTACATATGTACCCAACAAATTATTAATGTCAACTCTATCCATTTTAATAAATAAAAAAATGAGCTCAAACATTCAATCATAGTGTATGCATGATGGTTCAATGGATAGCAACCCACATTCTCAACTAATGAGAAGGGTTTAATAGGTCATCAAATTTAGGGACACAATCAATATGGACATGCATTTAACAATAATTCAAAAGATACATCCATAACTAATCTATATAAATATTCATATAACACAGAATAAATGGACTTGAGGAAGAATGACTAGTGTCCCAGTTTTTTTTAAGCACATTATTAAAAAGAGTAATGTTATACACCAGACTCATCCTATTTTGATCATACTAAGTAGAATGTGGCACATTCATCACCATTGATAAAGAAGCATGCAATAAATGATCATTTTATGGTGATAAATGTGTCACATCTTACTTAGTGGGATGAAAGTAGGATGGTAGTATGGTGTATAGAATTTTCCTATTAAAAATAATTTAAAAAAATATTTTTCTGCTCTCGGCCTAGAAAAGAAATATGAATCAATTTTAAACACCAACACATGAGTACACATGCCACACGTGCCAAAAATTGGACACTGGAAGCCGCCGCACATGCCACCACACTCCTCCTACGCATGTGGGCTTCGTTTTGGCTCTAGAGGTTGTCTTGCATGTGCTTCACTTGCCGCGACAGAGAGTGTAATGCCCCGGTCCCGCAGGGATCAAAGAGTTACTCCCTATAACTTAAAAATCACTATTCATCAATATATTTATAGACTCCAAAATATAAAGTCATCAGAATACTACAAAATCTCTTAATAAAATCCGTCACTTCTCAGAAATCTTCTATGAGTAATCCATTTTGCTTAAATAATCATCTTACCGGTGCTCCATAATCCTGATCCTTAGCTGGACTATTCAAAATCATCTGAAAAATATATGGAAATAAGGGGTGAGTTATCAACAACTCAGTAAGCAGAGGACATATACTAGTGTGTAAATATGAGCATTTTCACAGAGTTCAGAATGCAGAAACAAAACATTTCAGTATCAATATGCAAATCTAAAAAAAATACATATTATCGGAAAATCAGTGCGATTTTTCAAATATTTCATATTCAAAAACCAACTTTTCATATTCAAAGACTCATTTGGCATAACATGACTAAACATCTTCATCTTATTATAACATATCAAAACATCATATCAGAACAGAGACCATGTTTAACCCCCGTGGTAGAGTTGTGCATCCTGCGGAAAGCCAAGCAGAACATAAATCACCAAGAATATCAAAACGATTGCACTCAGAACAGAAATCCACTATTATATCCCGTGGTAGGGCCAGAGGTCACTATTATCTCTCTTGACAGGGTCAAAGGTCACTATTATATCCCATGACAGGGCTAGAGGTCAATATTGTATTCCGTGATAGGGCCAGAGGTCACTATTATATCTCATGACAAGGCCACATATCAGAGCAAAACAAAATCAGAATCACCATATTAGAATCAGAATCAGAAAGGCATGCCAAAAGTTTTTCAAGTGCCACATCTTATCAACAAAGAGTACTGAATAGAATCAGATCACAAAAACATAACTTATATACAAAATTTCATATTCACTCTCTTTTTCAAAGTTCAGAAACAGAATGTAAAAAATAAGCTCATGTCTACAACAGTCATGACAGAAAATACTTTCTTCTTAAATAGTATCTCATGAATAATGCAGAACAAATAACTAAGGTAGTTCAAATTTCTTTTCATAACGAAATATGTATATTTTCCAAAAAAAAGTCAATCTCAGGTCATTTTATTTTAATGCAAAGTCTAGTATAAGAACCCCGCTTATCTGGACTTCTTAGCTTTTTCAGAATTTTCCTCAAAATGTCGAACAATAATTAATCGTCACCTATAAAATAATCACGTAATTCTCGTAAATTTCCAATTAATCACGTATTTTGATATCTAATCCTAAACTTCTAAAATTACCTATTTATTTCCTCAAACCTAAAATTCCATAACCTAAAATTCTAAATCATCACTTTCTAACAATCATCAATATTGATTTAATAACTTTGATTAAAACATTTAAAAGTCTGACCTATTCATTAATGAAAACAAACTATAAAGTTTAATACTAGATAATATAATTATCCCAAAATATTTTAAAATAAACCATAACTATTTTTAAATAGACTAAATCATATCTAAAGTGTAAAATAATAACATTACACCAATATTGTTTACTCTTAAAATAAATTTTTACTTAATAACATGTTAAAATAGTTAAGTGATTTTCTATAATCATAATTAAAATATTCAAAATAAAATTTCACACATACTGTAAAAATAATATGCTACAATTAGTTCAATTAAAAAATCATATGTATTCTCTGTACAACATCTTACATCCCACAAAGACCACGTAAAACAGATTTAATAAAAACAAAAGTCCCAACTACAACCATCCAATAAAAGGGCAATATTGTAATTTTATACCAAAATATTATGCAAAACTAAGTTTACGTAGACTTAAAACGTTTCATGCGATTCTGTGCAACAGTCGGTGAGGTAGGAGCTTACCCAAGGGAAACCGAGGCACTCTTGGAGGGGTGAGGCGTGACGAGGCTGGCTGGAGGGACCGAGGTGGCGCGGCAGAAGAGCGGGAGTGTGGCGGAGACTCCGTCGAGCTGGGCTGCGCACGAGCAAAAGAGAGGGAGTGGGAGCCAAGAGCCAAAAAAAAAGTGAGAACCCGAGAGATAGGGAGAGAAAGAGACAATGGCTTACGATGAGCAATCGGGAAAAATGATGGCAGCTTCCGTTGCTGGCGGCATTGGGCTTTGTTTTGAGGAGCACGAACGGGGACCCAACCGGTTGAGATGCGGAGGAAGTGGGCTGAAGGCATTGACGTGGGCTGCTCTGTTTTTGGTATGGAAAACAAAGGATTTTAACTCGGTAAAAGTCGTGGGTTGTTGTTTCCCGTGGCTGTCAAAAGTGTTTTCCGATGGTTGCTCTGGGCGTCGGTTTTACGTGGAGATGGAGGTGGCGGTGCGAAGGAGTTTGCTGCGAACATACAAGGATGTAGGCTACGGTTGTTCTTGGTGCAGGGGTTTACGTTCGCGTGGTCTAGGCAGCGGCGTCACTAAAAATAAAACAGTGTTGCGTTACGGCTTGGCCAGCGGTTGGGGGCGCTGCACGGCTTGGGGTGTGTTTACGTGACCAAGGCGGAGAAGTGTTCTGCAGTGGCTATCTTTCAGTGTTGGTGGTTTGCGGTGGAGGTTTATGGTGGCAAAGTTGACGAGTGTTGAGCAGAGAACGTGAAGAGGCAGTGAACGAGAGGGAGTTATGCGTGGGTTGCTACGGCTACAACTTTTTCAGGAGAGGAGTACAAGTATAAATATAGGCAACGAAAAAACCCTAGAGAAATGAGGGAGACGTGCAAGATCATGCATGTTGTGGACGTAGGAAAAGCTCTAGGGGTGAAAAATAGATGGAGATAATAAAACATGCGGGGAAGTTAACGTATAAAAAATAATAAATAAATAAAATGAGCTTGATTGGGTTCGGGTGTTACAGCGAGTGTACATCACCTCCGTAGCTCAAGCTTTTTTCCGACGTCCAAAGATAAATTTTAGTCATCTTATATATGTGTGTCGATAAAATGAGCAAACACGCACCCTAAGTGTAGGGGTGGATCACACTCTTTGTAGCCAAGAGTGGGACTGGTAAAAAAAACTGTTCATCGTCTTTTTCCTCAATCCAAATTCTAGTTTTTCCTGATTTCGACCACCTGTTTTCAATTGGTCATAACTTACTCACACTAAGTCTGAGTTAAGCATATGATATGTCAAATTAAATCCAGATTTCTAATCATATAAAATTTATGTCCAGAAAATAAGATTTGGGTGGTTAAAAATTGGCTCAAAGTCATGGTTCAAACATGAACTTTAAAATTAGGGTTCCGGATTTCTTCTTCTATATACAACAAAATTTTACCAAATTTAAGAGACATTATAAGGAATGTTTTCATGTAGAAAATTTAATCTTAAACATGTCATACAGTAGCCTCTAATAAAAAATTTGAAACATAAACAATCCTTGCATATCATCAATTACATGCTTTTAAACTTATTCAAAAGCTTCAAACAACATGTAATCATGTTCATAAGGGCGAAAACAAGCAGCATAGGCTCTAATACCAATGTTAAATAGATTTAATCGAATTATCTCAAGAAGATAAATTCTCACAAGGCCAGATCTTTACTCGTCTTACAACCCAGTTCACTTTGTTGTGATTGCACATCTACATCACTTAGAAAGCTACTAGACTCTTCTAATAAATTACACGCTTTAAGATCAAGAGATCTAGATAGTTTCTCTAAGAAATTGTAGAGAGAGAGAGGGAGGATAGCTTTTCTTTTTGTATGTACACTTTTTCCACACTTCTTAATTTAATGTACGTAAAACTCTTATTTAAAGAGTTCTCACATGGGAGGTTAATTAACTTCCTTGAAATTAAGTGGTAGTAGCGGGGAGTTAATTAATAACTTCCTCACCCATGTAGACACAACATGGGTCATGGGGTATCCACTACCAACAGATGACAAACGTTGCATTATACCAAAGAAAGGCGATGGAATTGACCACCTAGTAAATACCCAAAAGAGCAAATGCAGACTCAGTTGATGGGGCTGAAAAATTACGGTTGGATCGAGCATGGCGATCTGCACTTGTACATATATGAAAACCAAAAAAAAAAAAAAAAAAAAGAACTAGCAAGCCAAGTGAAAGCTAGTACAGGTATCAATTCACCAACAAACAAGCATGACTACATACATACATGCATACACTGAGGTGGGGTAAAAGAAGAAACCTTTTTGGCGGCATTGGAGGAATTGATGTGGTCGGAATCAACGGCGGCAACAACAATCTTAACAAATGAGGAGGACGAGAAGGAGGAAAAGTCGTGGCGGACATCGAGATTACCAAACGTGGACACCAATCCCAGTCGCGAGCCACGATGATGATAATGGCCGGGGTGACTCCCTCCAATGGCTTTAATAATAGCTGCAGAGGCACCACCAATGCCAACAACACAGTGGATTTATCATTTTGGTCGTAGCCACGCCTAACATATTTTTTCAAAAAATGATACGTACAGTTATGGTTGTTGCGCGCTAGTTGATTATTAAAAAATTAATTTTTATATAAATTTTATATTTATTTTTTTAAAATGAATATATTATGCTTGCAGAATCCGTAATTGTAAATATCTTCTCTCTATTACAATTTGCACCGCCCTCCTATGCCTTTCCAACACTTTTGCCTCGAGAGACTTAAGGGCTGGTTTGGTTATACAAAATCAAACTATATCATCCCATCTCATTTTATATAATCATTACAACTTTATCAAACTTCCATACAAAATATAATAAACAATTCAACTTATTCAACTTTCAACAAAATATCTCATCTCATCTGAACTGTATAATTAAACGAGACCTAAATGACCTACAAGCGAAGATAAATCATAGAATCCTATCCTGCAGTTATCTAATCTTACTTTTAATAAAAAGTTAAAAAATGAAATAATTAAATTTAAAAAGTTTGGAAAATAAATAATTTTACTAAGAATTATAATATAAATATATAAGAATAAATATTTTTTTATAACAATAGAAAAATGATTTAAAAAAAATAAATCATAAATTTATATATTATTAAAGAGTTATGCAAAGTTGTAAAAATAGAAAAAAGAGTATAAAAATAAATACTTGTAGTAAAATTCATTTTAATTATTAACAGAAACAAAATATTAACATTTTTTATGAGAAATTATATTTGCAATTATAAGATGTGCAAGTCTTGTACACTTTCTTTAAAAAAAATGAATAAACCTGGGACTCACATAAAAAATTATTTATTTTTAATGAAACCTCACATTTTTTAAAGGAAATGCACATGACTTACATATCTTAAAACTATAAATATCATTTGAATCTTACAAATCAAATTATGTCATATATTAGAATATCATCTCTCTAAAAACTCAATCTGGCATTACTTTACTCTAAATGTTAGGATGAATTTCAAATGGGGCCATACATATTTTTTTATTTTTTATTTTTTTTAATAGTTAAGAAAGTAACTATTAGTGAATTTCTATATATTTTTATTTTTTTAATAATTAAGAATTTTTTTAAAATAGCATTTACACTAATGTACATATTTAAGATACACATTTAGTATGTGAGTCGTACTATATCCACCGAGGGCATAGCCCTATAAGGCCATTTGACTTTTCTTTCTTTTTTCAATATTCATTTTTTTATATCCTTACACATTTTAAGAAAATTATAATATTATTTAAAAATACTTTCCTAATTGCTAAGTAAATAAAGATATATAGACAACATTTCGCACCTAACATTATAATTGTCCTTATTTTATACTCTGCTTATAGAGAGCCCTCTTCTGCATGATTCATCAGTAAGAAATAATATTTGTAATCATGAGTGTAGAAGCATGTATAACTATTTTAAAAAAATTAAATAAATATAAAATTTACATAAAAAAAAATTAATTTTTTAATAATAAATTTTATTTTTTTTTTAAATTTCTGCACACATTTACACATTTATAAGACTATATCTAAAATTACGCTTCATCGATATAAACCCAGTTGGCGTAGAGCCAGTAAAATTGTGTGCTGCTGCAGGCGTTGACCTCTCTCACTTCCAAACCAAGCTGCAAACCAAGCTGGCTTCGATCAAGAGGGCTCCGACCAATCTCCTCCGTCTTCAAGGCAAGTGGTCATTTCGTTCTTTTTAGTACTTATTTCACTGTTTCCTCCTCGTCCACTTCAATCTCTCTCTCTCTCTCTCTCTCTCTCTCTATATATATATATATATATATATAAAATATGAAGTTCTTAATCTGCAAAATGGACACAGATGTCTTCGGAATCCTACACGTTTGGGCCTCACAAAATATCCCACACGGGAGTATTCTTCACCACTCATCTTTCCTTTGCCATGGTTAATCTCCGCCCTGTCTCTCCTGGTATGCGTCTCCCCACCTCTTATTTGCCAAATAGAAAAAGAAAAGCTAGAAAATGCGCGACCTTTACGTTTTTGAGAAAACAGGAAAAGGAAAAGATGATCTTTGTAATGATGCAAGTTAATCATTATGATTACTCATCTAGTGCTATGTAAAAATCCAATTTAGAATCTGTGTACTCAATGACTACAATAATGGGTTGGGTTCAGAACTTCTTTTTTTTTATTATTAAAATTGGGTTCAGAACTTGTATGCCCTTAACTTCAACAAAGGGAGAAGGCTTCAGAAGCGTGTCCTTCTTATAATCGAAGCCTAGATCATACTATTGCCCATGAATTACATACTGTTCTACAATCATGTTATGTGGATTTATTGATTTCCTTTTCTACATCATGTATCGGTGTGCTTCACACTAGATTCATTACTTCTTGCAATCTTTTGGCCTTTAATTTTAATTTCAGCAGATTCTCTCTTCATACTTATGTGTTAATTTGTTGTGGCCCCTGTGAAGTGTGAGGGGTGCTAGCCAAGTGGTAGGATAGCCCAGAAACTGCATCACAAGGTGCAGTTTTATGAGGAAAGGCATAATATATTATATAGTTATATAGATCAAAAGGCGCTAGAAGTCTTTGACCGTTTTGGTTTGGTGAATTTCTTTTGTACTGTTCTTATATTTTGAATGACCAACTATTCTTCTCTTGTTGTGATGTGATTCTCTTTTCCTTTGCAGGTCATATCCTTTCCTCCTCAACATTAGAATGTTATGTTGGGATTGATTTTGGAATCATTTTATTGCCTTTGTTTTGTTTCAAAAATAAGAGTAGTGATACGCATACGTATAATTTTACACACAATATTATACGTACTGAGTGACAGTTCTATTTTATTGTTGTTTTCTGTTTTAATTCAAATTTCAAATTTCAAATTTTAAAATTTTTACAATTTTTAATAACTGATACATCAGCACATATAATTATCATTATATAAGTAAAATTGCAAGTATAGTATAGATAGTATTTTTTAAAAATAAAGTACAAGCAATATGTTGTCATCTGGTACTGTGCAGTACATGCATTCAAGGATGCTATGTGCAAAGCATTTTCTCCTGCTGAATCTTGATTGAGAGGGACATCTTTGTGACTGAGCATATGACACGCATTCATGTACACACAAGGGCTGCTGTCTTGAGATTCAGCAACCTTTTAGAACATCCAATGTCTGCCATGCTTTGCCAGATTTCATACACACCGTTCACTCTAATGCTAAAATCCAAATCTTAGAAACCTAAAATCAGCACTTGTCCCAAATAAGGCTTGCGTTAAGATCACAAATGTAAAAATACTATTCCCAGTACTCTTGATGTGTACCGTTCATGGCTACTGTTAAGGGTACAATTCAAATAGCTTTGTCCTACATCGCGCGCCGGGGGGGGGGGGGGGGGGGGGGGGTGTTAGAGTTTAGAGTCAGGATTCGAACTCAATACCTCCACTATGATACCATGTAAGCTTTTGAAAAAAGTGGTGATTTCACACCTACAACTCACTGGATATGATTGATCAAAGGCATAAATCATGCATCTTCATCTCTACAATGCTAGACCTGCATCACCACGTATTATGATCACCACTTAAAATTGTACATGCTGCTATGCACCCCAGAATTCAAATTGAGAGTTTTCCATGTCAAATATTTGGATTGAGGTATTTTGTTTTGGACCTGTAATCTTATCATGTGGTTCAATATTCAAGGTTGACTTGACATTATGTACATGTTCTCATATGTTCAAGGCGTGAGGTTAAGCGTGTTGCTGATCTCACTGCTGATGAGATTTGTGATTTATGGCTCACAGCACAAAAGGTTGGTGGTATGCTTGAGTGCTACCACAAAGCATCATCTCTCACATTTACAATCCAAGTAAGATGGTTGTTAAGTTCTTTACTATAATATCAGTTACTATCCTTCTTTTATATCCCTCTTGCTATTGTAGAATATCAGTTACTATCCATCTTGATGGTCATGTTGATTTCTTAGAGAAAAACCAAGATCAAATACAAGTTAGATTCCAAAATTTAAGGGTGTGTCTAGGATACAACTTCATGTAATTATTGCTTAAAGTTAAACTCTTATAGTGCGTTACATTTTCAAACTTCTTCCAGTTTTCTAGAATTATGTGATTATGTGTTAAAATCACTGACCAATATTATAGCAAACATCAATGGTTAAGTTTAAAACTGTGGTGTTTGATGACAGACAGCTAGCACTTCATGTTCATTTTTTCACACCCCAAGTCACCACTCCTGAGTAGTAATGATGTATTTTTAGGTCATTTGAAACTAAATGCATTATCGACTTTGTCTAAACCTTAGGATGGACCCCAGTCAGGACAGACAGTACCCCATGTTCACATCCACATCGTGCCAAGGAAAGGTGGTGACTTTGAGAGGAATGATGAGATCTATGATGCTGTAAGATGGAAACTTTCTTCACTGCTTACTACTATTGGTTTTTATGTTTGTTTTAACCTTTTACTAGAATATTTACATTTTTCTGCTTATTAACATGGTTTAGATAAACGAAAAGGAGAAAGAATTAAAGAAAAATCTTGACTTAGATCAGGAAAGAAGGGACAGAAGCCTTGAGGAGATGTCACAAGAGGCAGATGAATACAGAAAGATCTTGTAAATTTTCCTTTTTATCAGCCAGAAACTTCTGCAGGTTATCTTTTCCGCATAAAGATCATGTTAAATAATAATAATAATAAATTTATGCGTGATTATCTTGGTAACTTGACCTTATTTGAATTGTAAGAGGAGAACTTTTTTTCTGAAAGGAAAATATATTTATCTACCTTATGTCTAATGATCAGTGGAGATTGATATTCCTTTGCTATAAGATGATATATTCTAATCGTTTCTGTTTGTGGAGATTTAATGTTCTCATCTAGGATAATTATATAATCATACTACTGTTAAATTCATAGTCAAATGGTTAATTGTTCAAATTTGTGATGAACATTTGTTTGGGGAAATTGGAAACTCGGTTCGGAGGAAAACTCTGTCAACAAAGTCCTGACTAATCTCGAAGGTGCACAGACTATTGGCAAGGAGTTTATCCCTAGTGTATCTTAAGTAATTAAATAAGATGTTCTCTCGGTCTGATGGTCTCTAAAAATTGTTTGCATTCAAAAATTCAAACCTCAGACCTAAAGGTTTTACCATTTGAGCCAATCCCTAGGAATTCTATCATCATAAAATAAATGTGTCCAATCCATCCATCTAGAAAGATCAAGTTTCTTTAAGAAAATGGACTAAAGAAAACATAATTCGAATAATTAAAAAAAAGGATAATTTCTTTTATATTTGTTTGAATAAAGAACCAGCAAGCATATGTAAATGTAGTTTACATTTGCTTAAAGAGCGGTGCCACTCTTCCACTCAAAGTAGCCCGCTCTTTCTTACCGCTAGGCCAAAATCATCCTTTTATTTTTTTATTTTTTATTTTTTTATTCATATTTTTTTTATCATTTTTAAACATTTTTAAAAAATATATAAAAAAAAAACTATTAATCACTTCCTTAATTATTAAGTAAAAAAATTAAAATATATGAGGTGTCAAAATGAGGGAACAAGTTGAATGGATAAAGTAGTATTTTTCTTGCTTAAATTCCGGATCTAAAAACAATAATTTCTTTGCTTTATTTTAGGCATTGACGCGGCCATTACATGGTTACAATGACATAGATAATTTCTAATGGATAATCATAAAGTTACTACCATCTTAATACCCATTTATTACTCTTTTTGTATTTGGTTTTTTTAATTGTTTATTTTACTTAATGATTAAGAAAGTGATTATTATTAAAATTATATTTTTTAATTTTTTTAATAATTAAGAATATTAAAAAAATACTTAAAAGAAAATGATAAAAAAATAAAAAACTATAAATAATAAATGGGTAGTAAGAAGATAGTAACCTTATGCTGAAATAAAATCTATAGTAATTTTTCAAAGAAATTAAAAAAAGAAAAGAAATAGTGAGTATGTTTTTAAGAGTAATGCTTAAATATATTTTTATTCATTTTAAATAATGTCACGTTAATAAAATGGGAATAAAAATCTAATTTATGCTTGGAAATAAATATAATTTCTAATCTTTTCTCAAATTTTAATAAATAAAAAAGAAACGAAAATCAGACACATTATTAGAGCAATAGCGGTTAAAAACAGGTTAATTACGGTTAAAAGCATAATTTAAATTTATTGTTTTTATTTCTCAAAAAACAAAAAGGACATAGCTTAGCGGTTCCGTCACTTCCTCCTCACCTTCCTAGTTCCTTCCATAATTTACTGCTTCTCTCGGCCTTTCGCAATGTCCGATGGCGGGTCACCCTCTGGTCCACCAATCCTTTTGGTGTCTTTGCCGGTTAATTAAGATACAAATAACGCCAACGGTTTCTGACTCATAAATTATGCATACCGACCGTATTTTATTTTATTTTATTTTATTCTGGGAGATTTGGGAAGGGATATCGAGCTGATTGGTTTTGGTATCTTTTGGGATTTTTGCGTTTTGTTCGAGAAAACAGTCGTGGGTTATGTTTTAGCGATTGTCTGAAAGCCTTTGGTTGGTGGGATTTGTTTGTAAATGCGTTATCTACTGTTCAGTTTCCCCTGTATCCGTGTTTGGGTGCGTGTCCCCGCGTAAAGGAGGTGTTGTGACTTCTGGGTGCGTGTGTACGAGAGAGAGCGATTGCCCAGCAAAAGAAGAATCTTATATTGAGGTGGGGGCTTTAGATAAGGATCGAAGAAACAAGAGAAAGAAGAAGAAAGATGTGGAGGCGATGGTGGAGTGGCGGTGCAGTGAAGCAGAGCGTGTCGGTGGTTTTCGGCCAATTCAATGGGAGGAAGATCAAGCCTCCAAATCCTTCTCAAATTCTGGGATTGAGGGCTATTGTTCCTGCGTCATCTTTATGGTTGAGGACCAAATCGACGTCGCCGCCGCCGTCGTCGCTGTTGTGTGCTGATTCAAACAATGGCGGTAGTAGTGTCATATCGTTCGAGGAGGCGAAGAAGATAATGAGACTGGTGAATGTGGAGGAGCTGAAGAGGAAATTGGGTACGGAAGGGAAGGAGGTTATCAGCTATTCGGAGCTTCTGGACGCCTGCAAAAGCATGGGTGTCGCCAGATCCCTCGAGGAGGCCGCTGCTTTCGCCCGAGTCCTCGACGAGGCAGGTGTTATCCTTCTCTTCCGCCACAAGGTCTACCTTCATCCCGATAAAGTAAGTTCTTTTCCATCTTTTATCCTACTATAATATTCTCTTGTGGGGCAGTTTTCTTTCCTGATTTTATATTATGTAGGGATTTTATAACATGACATTGAGAATTTTATGTTTGTTTAAAAGTTTAAAATATTATATTTTATTATTATTATTATTTTAAAAATTAAAATTATTGAATTGAAATTTAAAAAAGTTAAATTTTTTATTATATTTTATATGAAAATTTAAAAGCTGTATAACGATGAGATGAGATATATGAAAATTTTGTGGTTTATCGTCCCAAACCTGCCTTCAGAGACAAAACACCAAGTTCTTTTCTTTTCTGCTTTCCTTGAGAGGGAACATCAAGATCCTTCTTAAAAGGGTGGTGGGGGACAAGTTTGGGTTTGGAAGCAATGGGTGAAGACTGAAGATTGCGATCCACCTTTTGTTCGACTTTGATTTTATTGTTCCCTTCTCTATCCCGTATACTGTTTGCCCCATATAGCTTTCAGGGGTGAATTGGAATTCAAAGTGTTCCCTACTTGCTGCTTTAGCGATTGATGAAGATACCCCATTTACTGCTATAGCCTTCTAGTATTTATCTTCGTCCAACCTCAGAGTGAACGTTCGTCCAATTTTCTCTTAATTTGCATCGTCCCAAATTCTACTAGGTCCATAAAACTGGAAGGTTTAAGAAGAAAGAAAGAAAGAAAGAAAATACAATATATAGTATCTGCAATTAAAGTTGAGCTTGGTGTATTTCACGTACTTGGATTTTTGACTCACTTCCCTGACTTGCATCCTACTCTTTGGTTTCTAAAATACGTATAAAGGCCGTATCTATCAGCACAGATGCATGAGATGATAAGCATTTTTCAAAACTTTAGGAGGCTTTGCCCCTTGCATTTTCCCCCCTCTTAATTGCATTCCGCCATGTTTTATATTCACTTGGTTGGGTTTAATTATGTGAAGTTTCTTAGTCTTCCCTCGTCATTATGAATATAATGAGTTTCCTTAAATATTTATGGAGTTCCTATATGTGCCTTTTGTCTCTTGATCCCCTAAAATCTAATGGAAACCTTGAGGCTTGATTAAATATATGTTTTTGTTATTCTAAGAGTTTAGAAAAATTGAAGTATTTGTTTTGGGGTCGTATTAGCATGATTATTCAATGTTTGATTGGATTGAAGGCATCATGACATTAATGCGATGATCTATGTATAAACGAGGCATAAAGAAAGCTTGCTTTATGGTGCTGGACATTTAGGAAATTTCATGATAACAAATGAATGTTGTTGAAATGAATAATTGAGATGACTCTGGAAAAAGAACAAAAAACAGCTAGACCTTTCATGCAGACTGCAGCCTACATCAAATTGTTATTAGGATGGACCGTGCTCTTGTTTCTTTAAAGTTCTTCCCGTCCAACGTTCTGGGTATTTTGAAGCTATATCTGAAGGTGGAATATATACAATGGAATTCCGTGTTGAGTGCTCTCTGCTAATCTGCATACTATATTAAATTGTTAACCAAACCTGTATTGGCCAGGAGCAGTTTGAATTGCAACTTCCAAATGTTTGCCCCTTTTCTTATTAGTTTATTCCAGTTGTGGACATCGGTTTTGAAAAAGAACTGAAAGTATAGTTTGAGCAAGTGACAAGGGTCTTTCCACAATACATTTTGGTCGTCTATATTGTGATACCCCATATGATAAGGATAAGGGTATATGGTATATGAGATCCCACATTGCTTGGGAAGGAGAAGTTCTTGCTCTTTATTAAGTTCCAATGAGGCTTCAATTGTATCATTGACTAGTCTTTTTTGGAGTATAGGTCATGTGGTTTGGACATTCCATTGAGGCGTTAAATATATTGAAATGCCCTTAGATTATAACCCCCAATCATATTAACTGGTATTGCTCCACCTCATTCTTATTTGTTTAGGTGGTTGATCTGGTTAGAAGAGCAGTGCCCCTTGCTCTGACTTCCGAAGATGATCCCATGAGGGATGAGTTAAAGAGGCTTCAGGAGAAGAAAGAAGAAATCGATGTGCTGGCACATAAACAGGTCAGGCGCATCCTCTGGACTGGGTTGGGGATTGCTGTGGTACAAGTCGGACTCTTTTTCCGGCTTACATTCTGGGAATACTCATGGGATGTAATGGAACCCATTGCATTTTTTACAACAACCACTGGTATAGTCATAGGTTATGCCTACTTCCTGTTCACTTCAAGAGACCCCTCGTACCAAGACCTGATGAAGAGGCTCTTTCTCGCAAGGCAGAGGAAGCTAATTAAGAAGCTTGATTTTAATTGTCAAAGATACAAGGAGTTAGAAAATAAGTGCAAAACATCTCTTCATGCCACTGCCTCTATTAAAAATCGGGTGGGACTGGAACTGGAACTGGAGGATGCCTTACACAGGGACTAACATTTTCTGGAGGAGTTTATCGGCGGATCAAGATCTCTTTTAAGTTCTTGCACGTACTTGATAGACTCAAGCGAAAGAAAAGACACATGAAATGAAATGGGTCCTACAACTTTTATTGCTGCTAGTGTGGATTTTAAAGACAACATTAAATGCGTGATGAATGTTGTAGCTTTCATTTCATTTCATGTGTTCATCTCTTACTTGAGACATGAGATCTTTTTCGTAGCGTCCTGTTTAATTGGAGTTTTTTTACTGCAATGATCTGGTCCCTCTTGTTTTCAAGCAGGGTACCTATATTTAGGACTAGTTTATTTTCTGAGGTGAGCTACAGCTAAGATTAATTAAATTGAAATTTTTTGAATTATACGTAAATAGTATTGAGATATATAAATTAAAATGAGACGAGATTATTTTTAAAAATATATATTTATTTATAAGTAATGTTACATACAGTCGTGAAATGCGTAAACGCCGTGCAGTTACTTTGAAAAAGAGTGGAGTTCACTATTAAAAAATTAATTTATTTTCATGTGGGTCTCATATTTATTTATTTTTTTCAAAGCAACTGCACGATATTTGCACACTCACGACTGTAAATATCATTTCTCTTTATTTATAGAGATGAGATGATTTTTTTTTTATACTTTTTTGTAGTAATTGAGATGAATCGAGGTATTAAAATGAAATATTTTAATATAAATATCGTTTTGGATATCGTTTTGAGATAGTCTATATATAATAAATTAATTATATATATAAATTATATTTTAAAATAACATCAATGCAAGTCTTAAAAAGTTAAAATATATATTTATAAAACTCAATAATATTTCTAAGTTTTCAATCTAACTATTTAAAAATAATAATTATTCATCTTCATCACGAAAATGAAAGTAGGGATTTGATTTTCAGATCTTGAGAAAATGGAATTAAAAAAAAATTATAAAAATATGTGAGAATTGAAATGAAAATGATAAAAAATATATGAATTTTTACATTAATTACAAAAAAAAAAAAAATCGGCCGGCACACCGAAAACCGGCCTTAACATAATCTCAACTGTGTCTCAACTCACAAAACAAACGAGGCCTTAACATAATCTTTTGTTTTGCAAGTAAGTGGATGGTCATGATTTCTGTCACGTTCATGTGCCCACTGCCAACTTTAAAATAATTTATCTGAAGTATTTAAAATTATTTATCTGACTCATGGGCTAAGCGTCAGACTTCATGGTCCCGAGAAGAATAAAAGTATTTTTTTATTTTTTATTTTTTATATTCTTAATTTTTTAAAAAAAAAATCACAACATCACTAAAAAAAAAAAAAATACTTCTTTAATCAATAAATAAAATAAAAAAATTATCGGGACCACTCGGGATCCGAATGTAGGTGACTCTAGCATTTTTCGGTAAGGCAATAATGAATGGGTCCTCGAGTAGAATTGGATTAATAATTCATAAAAGAAATCTTTAAGATTTTTACGGAGGAAAATGATACATTAGGTGCGTTAGATAATATGATAAACTGAGTTAAGATAAAATTTAAAAGTTGAATAAAATATTATTATTATAAGATTTGAAAAAGTTGAATTGTATATTATATTTTGTGTGAGAATTTAAAAAAACTATATAATGATTAGATAAGATGAAAAGAAACATTTCTAATATCCAAACCAGGCAATTTCATGATTTGTCTTCCTAAAGTTATCGCTCAGATATTTTATTTATTTTTATTTTTTCTTAATAATTAAAAAAGTGACTTGGTGTAGTCTTTTTATTCCTAATAAAAACTTTTTAGTATTTTTAATAAAAACTGGCATGAATATTATTAGGCAGTTTATTTATTTATTTAAGATTAGAAATAAAATAGTTTTACAATTCTGTTATTCTAAATAGGGTGATACCCACATATGAGGGTGCAGCCCCGCACTCTAAAAATTATTTTAAGAGTCTAAAAATATTTTTTTGAACCTAAATCTAAATTATTATATAATTAAAATATTAAATTAAAATTAAAATATATAATAATTATTTAAAAATTGATAATATAAAAACTAGTTATCAATTTTTAAATTTGTTAAACTTATTTACAAATGTGTTAGACTTGTTTACAATATTACATTAGATTGGCCTCCTGCTAGAGTCAGCCCACCTTTTGCGGGGTGCTAGTATCTTTTATGTGGGGCTGGCCCCTGCCCCCTCATGGGTGGTGTGGGGGTAGCCCGCCCACCTATACAGGGACGGGGCGGACAGGGGTGGGAGCCCCCACCCAGCTCATCCCTGATTCTAAAACTCTATACA
This sequence comes from Juglans mandshurica, assembly GCA_022457165.1. Classification (NCBI taxonomy): domain Eukaryota; kingdom Viridiplantae; phylum Streptophyta; class Magnoliopsida; order Fagales; family Juglandaceae; genus Juglans; species Juglans mandshurica. The sequence goes on from CM039633.1 coordinate 16,923,344, forward strand.
TCACATACTATTTAAAAAAAAAAAAAATTTTTGCTCTTTAAAATATGTGAAAAATATGTTCCGAATTGTATATTACCATTAATAAACTTCGTCTAGATTTTGTCTATGTGAAAAAAGAACTACGCACGTGTGAAGTAGGGGAATCTCGAAGCCCCGCGCTTGGCGTCGCAGCTGAAGAAGTCATATTCGTAGCGAAGCTGGACCACACCTTCGTCATTCCACTCACTTCACTTCACTTCATTCACTCCACAGCAAGAATCGCTTTCTTGTATCCGGGTATGCTTTTGTTTCGTTTTCTTTTTCTGCTAGATGATACTCCTTCCTTCCATTATCTGTGATTTGTGAGAGTTGGTTCGCTGTTTTCACTGGACGTTTAAGACCCCACCCCCACGGATCTTCTTTGCGCTCCTGTGCGTGCTCTAATGGATTCATCGGTGTAATTTTCCTGCCAGATTTGTGCTTATTTTTCTTGTTAGATAGATTCCATATAAATTCGCTGGAGAAACTGGGATCAGTAAGAATAGTGGACGCACTGGACGGATCGATGCTGCATATGTTCATGATTTCTCTCCCCTTTTGGAAATCCATCTCTTTTCGTTTTCTGAATCAATTTCCGTTTCTCTATCTGACATATTTATCTTCGGATTAAAATCCTGTAGTATTTCCACGTAAGCTATGGCAGAATTCCTTAATATACTAATAAATTATGTTAGGGGGTTCATATTTTTATCGCTTTTAAAATAAGGGGACATATTGGATCGGTGAGAAGTGGTAAATACTGATGATCACAAAATATCATCCTTTCGCTTTGAAAGTTAGATCGCATTTAAACGTTCGAGGACCCTTATCCATTTTTCTTCTTATCATAAGTTTAATAGTAGAGCTTTTTCTGATCGGAGAAATTTGTTATACGACGTATGTAGCCAAGTATGATCAGAGTTTGACTTGTCATTGAGAGTAGATCAGACCAAATTGTATCTGCATTGCGTTCTTCTGATCGGAGAAATTTGTTTCCCAATGGATTAGCCAAGTTTGATCGGAGTTTTGCGTCATAATTGTTGAATAGATCAGACCAAATTGTAGCAGCATTACTAATGTGATATTACATTTAACAAACCAGTCAGCTCGAAATCAATTCTTTTTGGAGCTTATGGATTGATATAGGACTCGAGAATATCATTTCAGATTTTTCGTTTGTGTATATGGATTTGATACCCATTATGAACTTCTCTTCCAGTTAAGCAATAAACTTTGCATGTGATTGGTTTTTGTTGTACTTGTCACTTTTTCCCTTGTGAAGGACAACCACCATCGTCTTTAAGTGTAACATCATTTATCAATTTATGCAGCACCACCTCGCTTGTTAACAGGGAAAATGCAAGGAGCTCTTCAATCATTTTCATCTTGTGGAAACATTGTAAAAAATACAGTTCTGAAACACTTCCGTCTCGTGAATCCACTGATGCAACCTGTTTTGTTCTCACGCTTTCAGTCGATAACACCTGCTCGAATGGAAGAGCATGGTTTTGAGAGCACTACGATTGCAGATGTCTTGAAAGCGAAAGGTAAAAGTGCTGATGGCTCTTGGCTTTGGTGCACTATGGATGACACTGTTTACAATGCTGTTGAGTCGGTATGCATCTTTGAGCTTAATAATTTCCTTTTTCTTTTCTGTGTATGACAAGTATTTAAATGATTTGACAGGCTTTTCTGTAGAGAAAATTAATCTATAGACTACATAAACCATTCTTTTGCAGATGACACAGCACAATGTTGGAGCCTTGGTGGTAGTGAAACCTGGAGAGCAGAAATCAATTGCAGGAATCATTACAGAGAGAGGTTTGTGGTTGTTAAAAGATTTTTTAGCTCATTTACTTCTCTACAAAGAACTATTGTATTTGTCCGAAAATCATGATATGAAGGCTTGTGTTTGGAATTTGCACTCTTATTTAATATACCACGACATATTATATCATTCGCTGGTATATGAGAACTTGATTATTTACTTCTATTATAGTTTAATTGCATCAACTGATCTACTTATAAAAAAAAAAAAAATTGCATCAACTGATCTAAACGTTTTTTGAACTGCAATCTAATATTCCACAAGATTCATTGACATTATTTTCCAATGTGGTTTCTAATTCATTCTACCACCTGAAAGGTCTATCTTGCTTCTTTATGTTGGATGGCATCAATGTGATTTTTTTGTTTTATTTCGTTGATTATTTACTGGAACTCCATAGAATTTAGAATAATGGATATAACATGAGAAACTTCAAGAAATATCTATGATCTCACGATATGTTGAATGAATGCTGACCATTTCCTCGCTCAGAAGAATAGGGTGTATGGCGAGGTTCCGGATTCAATAACACTAGGTTGCATCTTTAACTTTACCAATTGAAAAAAATGGCTGGCAACTATGGCAACTATTGGATTCTAAGTAGGAATACTTTGACATTTAGAAGAGTTTGAGGGAATGAGCTCTTAGTCGTTCCAAAACCCTTCATTATGAGATGACAGATTTTCCCTGGCCGCGACAATTGAAGATGATTTGTTTGGCTTAGTTGAGATGACTTTCATATCTCGCTTGAGTTTAACTTATCAAAAAAAAAAATCTCTCACTTGAGTTTAGAGTTGATTTCATGGACCATTGGCTGGTGCCATGAGGGACGTGTGATATCACTGGAATCTTGCCAAAAACTCAACTGCCAAAAGTGGGAAAGAAGTGACTTCCTGGTTTACTGAGATTAAAAAAAAAAAAGAAAAAGAAAAAAGAAGTGACTTCCGGCTTGCAAGCTAATATACTATCACCATTATTTACTCGTCAAAATATAATATCCTACCTGCAATTCTTGGAAGGTATGCCTGTACTTGCCTTAGTTGATCATGTTTTCTATTTGATGATATATTTGCAGATTATTTAAGGAAAATTATAGTGCAGGGAAGATCATCCAAATCAACCAAGGTTGGGGATATTATGACTGAAGAGGTATAAAATTTTCTCCCCTTTTGCAGGAAAGCCATGGTTCTTGGTTTTTTCCTCCAGTTTCTAACTAAAACTTTTCACATTTTCCTCTTTCTTGCATTGAACAATCTGTGACGTTATAATACTGCAACATGATGTCCACAGAACAAGCTTATCACAGTAACACCTGATACAAAAGTTCTGCGCGCAATGCAACTGATGACAGGTACTATACGCCGCTTATTGACGGTTATTCTCTTTCTCTCTCTCTCACACACACACACACACACTCACGCACGGATGCACATACACAAATCAAGACAATTAAGGCTTGGACCTAATGTTTGGGTGTGCAGATAACCGAATCAGGCACATTCCAGTCATAGATAAAAATGGGATGATGGGCATGGTGTCCATTGGAGATGTGGTCCGTGCTGTGGTGAGTGAGCATCGGGAGGAGCTAGACCGCTTGAATGCTTATATACAAGGAGGATACTAGATGACAAATGACTATGGCGTTGATGCACTTACTTGGAAGCATTGCCTGCTCCATGAGCACTAATAAGCTTTAACTGCTTGTAAATATCTGTTTTATGGGTCTCTGTGTTTCAGATGTGGATGTATGAATGGTACGAACTACCTGCATAAGGTCGAGTGGACGACAAGCTAATAATAAGCACTGGAATTTTTCTTGAAACTCTGTTTTCAATTCATAGCTTAGTGCATGTTACAAGTGACACGGCAGATGCTTTTGACTTTCTCAATCGTTTTACCTTATGCCTGAAAATTCATCTCCATGTTTGTTGAAAAGTATACATGTTTATCAAATTTCAGAAACCACATCATTACTTCCATGTCTCATTATTCTCAATTGAAACAGGAAGTAAGGCCCCATAAGTATGATGAGATCCTTCTATCGATTGACTTTAGACATATACATATATAATATTTTTATCTCTACATATTTTTACTTTCAACAAGTAATCAATTTTAACCCATCTTGGATTCGATTCTGCAGTAGATGTACATTTCTAATTGTAGGCATTTAAGACTTGATTTTGGCGTTATTTAAAATCTTTTTTAATAAAAATAATACAAAATTATTTTATATCTTCCTAGCATCTCATCATCATAATCATCTTTTTTTTTTTTTCTCTTTTTCTGGTGGAATGATGTATGCATAATTTTGTAGCATTTTAGTTTGGAAAATGATACGCAAATAATCATTTTCATGTAACATCATTCTATTTAAAATACTCTCAATTTAAAATTTGATTATAAAAAAAGAATTGTAAAAAAGATTATAAGTATATTATTTCTCTTTGTTTTGATAGGAAGGCTTCAAAAAGGCCAAAATAAATGACTAAGGTCTCGTTTGTGGAATGAATGAGATGTGTAATTTGTGAATAATAGTAAAATAATTTGTAAACAGTAGTAAAATATTTTGAGATAAAATATTTTATTAGATTTTGAGAAATGAGAGAAAAAAAAGTTGAATAAAAAACTGATAAAATTATAATATTGTTAGAATATAAAATTATAATATTTTGTATTTTGTTTGAAAATTTAAAAAAGTTGTATTAATTAGGTAATGATCAGATGAAAAAGTTGAAAATTAAAAATTAAAAATTAAAAAATATTTGTATTTAAGTGTTGTTTGAAAAATATATGAGATGAGTTGAGACGTAAGAGTTTTATAATCCTAATACACTTCTAATGGTAACAATTACTAAATTGTTTATTTTTTTCCTCCAGCAATTTTTTTTTTCAAAGCATTTTCCACCAATTTTCTCTCTCTTCTTAAAAATAGCACTTTATCTTTTAATCCTTAATTAGTTTAAACAAAAATTATAACTTATGCTTTGTTGAGAATGAGATCTGTTCAATAATAATAATAATAAACAAAAATTATAAATAATAATAATAATAATAATAATAATAATAACAATAACAATAATAACATAAATAATTTTAGCATTTCCAAACACAGTAAAACTGTGAGATCATTCTTGCTCTCAGTAAAACTGAGCATGGATTTGCATAATTGGAAGCAGTTGAACTTTTAGTAATGTTCAAAGGTCTCCAATTCTGTATACAGAGGGACATATCTCACATCATTCTTAAGTGTGATTGCTTGATGAAGATAAAGGAATTTCAAGAAACAACAACAGATTCTTACTCAAATTTATATAATCTGGTGAAGGAAACACATAATTTAATGAAAATGTTTAGTGTTTAAAAGATTCAACATGTTCATAGATTAGGCAATGAGGCTGCGTATTGCTTGGCTCGTTATGCTTGGAATGTGGATGATGTTGTTATGTGCAAGACAGTTGTTCATATGCCTATTTCTGAAGCTGTTTGGGTTGATAAGGTAAATAATTTAATTTTTTTAAATTTTAAAATAAAATAATATTAAAAAAATATATTTTAATAATATTTTATTTAATTTTTTTAATTTTAATTTCAATTTATTTCATCTGCAAAAATAAATAGATATTCTTAACGAGATTTTCTTATGAAATATATATAAAAAAACTAAAAAGAGTCATAATTGGAGAGAGAAAATATAACTAAAGAAACAAAAACAAATGACAAAAATTCCATGTATATAAACATCTTGCGTGCACACGACATTATTCTATAACTTTACTCCATCTTCCTCCTACCTTAACCCGGCGACTATTACAGGTAAAGAATCCGGTCAATTTCTTGGGTTCGCTTAACTTGCTGCTATGATTATGCTAATCATTCTTCCTTCGTCTTATTTCATTTTCTTTCGTGTTTATGCTCTTTGTTTGATTTCCTGCCTCCTTAAAGACTCCCAAGTTTCAGGGAGAAAGAGAACCAAAAGAAAGAAGAAGAAGAAGACCCTTCCGGCTGCTCCGTCCCCTGCTGTACCGTGTAGCGATATTCACGCTGGCTTGAGTCAAATTCAAGCGGCTTTCACCCTTCTAATAGTTGGGCTGTTTTCTTGAGGTACTGATTCTTCTGAACGTCTGCTCTGCCCCTGCCCCGCGCCCTTATTTGTATTATTCCTTTTTGTTCTTCTCGGATTAATTTGTTTGATTGGCATTGAATCCCAAGAATATTGTGTTACAATGGGATTCTTATGGGTTCTCTTTGGGTTTGGCGCAGTTTCATCTAAGATAGCTGTTCCAACAAAGCAATATGGTCGAATTTCCTTTTCCTCTTCCCCATGATCTTCTCTCCGACATTGGCTACGTCAGTCCGATCAAAGTATATCACTGGCTGGCGTCCGTCTTTTCTGGCATACTAGTCTGCATAATTGTAAGCATGCTTGTAAACGTTAGTACTACAAAATTACATCTTGATGCATATAGTATACGAGAATACATGCCGTTGAGCTTCTTGGTGCCTTCTTTTTGTTTTGGTGAAATTCCTTTTCGGATAAGTCATGGGAAATTTAAATTCTTGGAGCTTCTTGGTGCCTTATTATTTTTGTTATTTACTAAAAGAAGAAAGAATGCAACGTAGGGCATTCTATAACATCACCAGGAATTATTTTTGTACAAAACTAATATGCATAATCAAGAACTGATTTCAGTTGTAGACGAAACAATTTCTGGCTCCTGCCCCGCCCAAGAAATAAGTGACCGAAGTTTGCTTGCAGCCTGTGGATCCAGGTTTAGAAACGAGTCTTTGAGTCTTTGAGATAAACTTCTTTTTGCTGTTGTTAGTTTAGGAATAATATGACTTCAAATTTTATGTCTTGGTACCTTCAAAGCTTGAAATATTTAGGTCAAGTATCTTATCACTTAAAAAGAAATGGGTTGAAATTCTGACAAGGTTTTTTTTTATACATTTCTTGTTCTTATGTTATATTTTTAATGAATTTTATTTTTTATTTTATTTTATTTTTTTTAATTTTGGTTCCTTTTTCTTGTTGAAGGTTTACAGATTAACAGGTCATATTAGCCTCCTATGCTTCAAGGGATACGGCAAACTTAGCACTGCACAAAAAGTTGAATGGAACAACCGGTGAAACTCTTCTGCATTTTAATTCCTGTTTCTGCATTCACAATTTTTGTCCATATTAGATTTTTGGTTTCTTCATGGGCATAAAGTTTACAGTTTCTGTCATGCAGGGGATTCTCGACATTCCATGCTCTTCTAGTAGCATTTGCTTCTCTTTACCTCTTATTATTATCAGATACTTTTGATGAGAACTCTGATGGTGACTTACTAGTTAGGAGGACATCGGCTTTATCAGATACGTTATTGGGGGTAAGTTGACTCTGAAAGAAGCATGATTTGACTTTCTTGGCATGATTTTTCGCCCTCTAAGTAATCAATTCAACTTATTTGTGCCGTATAGATAAACATCTAAACAAATATATTTTTACTGATACATCTAGCTAATTCTAGATACATCTAGCTCATTCTAATTGGATGGGATGTCAAACACTTTGTATTTTAGCTTCACTTTTATATTTTTATTACATTGTTAACGTAAGAAAATTCGAAATATCATAGCAAAAGAATTTAGAAAAATAAAAGAAAGACTCTACTTCTCTCTTTCTCTCTCACGCTGCCCCCCTACCCCCCACCCAAACATGTGATGAATTTTCTCGATCTAAATCATATTCAAAATAGAGTCTGTGGTTTCATAGTTTACGTTCAAGAAAAGTATATGAAACTGGTGGCCTATGTTCAAATTTTGTCTGTATACTAAGCCAAAAACACAAAACTGTCACTGAAAAAAAGGACTAAAAGAGTTGCAGTAGACAGTGATATTCTCTGACCATTGAAACCGAATTATATGAAGAGAGCACATTTTCAAGAAATGGATAAAAGATTTTGCGTGTTTTAGGTGTCCATTCCTAGGATAGATTTTCAGTTCTTTAGCTAGAAAAAAAGGGGAGGAAGAACAGGAGGATGAATAATAACTCAGAGAGATGTGAAAGAGTCTGTGCTTCATAATCTTGACAAAATGGAAGATTTGAAACTTTAGGGAAGGCCATTTTAGATTTGCGTGTTTTAGCTGCTTCTAAATTGTTGTTTTGTAAGGTGAATTGATAGTGGAATGCCATTTTAAATTTTATTTCTTAGGCCTAAGGTGGAAGAGACTGTTCTTTGCTTGGGGAGTGCATATTTGCAGAGCTCGAGACTTAAATTAAAAATTCCATGTGGCTCTAGTGGTATTTGTTGAGGATCTCAGATGTATCCAGTTGGTGAAGGAATAATGACTACTTTTTTTTTTTTGTTTGGATATGTCGAACCTTACCCTCAGACCCACCCATGGGCAGTAAACCTCCAATACATGACCTCACGTGAACATAATTGAATATTTATATCCTATTAATGTCCATCATTATGGTGAATCCACTTCACCTGTAAATGTTATTCTATCTTGTTTTAGATGCGATGTACTTTTACATTATATGCTATATAAATTAGGAGTTCCCACTTGGTTTGAGTATAACCTCTCTCCCCCATGCATATTTATTAGCACACAACATATGGGCACAGGCATGAGAGGATCCTAGCTAACTTGACATTGTTGTTGGGCAGTGTGATACTGCAACATAATTGTAATATTCTTTTGCATTTTCTTTGAATGCAGTTCACTCATTCTTGTCCCTTTTGTTTTGCACTTTATACAGTTCTCCATTGGTTATTTTATATCAGACTTGGCAATGATTCTATGGCTCTTTCCAGCTCTAGGTGGTCTGGAGTATGTAAGTGCTGAAAACACTTGCTTGTTTTTTTTAAATAATAGTATCATATCGTATGGGTTTATCAATTTCCAGAATGGGCTTTCCAACTTTGACTAAGATTACTTAGCATCCAAGTTTTATTTGACCATTCAAGATTGAAAAAGTGAAAAGTGTGATTTATGCATCAACGGGATCTAGTTATGGTTAATTCAATAAGTTGGTTAAATTGGGTACTCTTTTTCAGGTCAAGTTGAATTATATAATCTCGGACTTCTGATTTCAAATATTCATGTGTACTAGTTCACCAATTGCATTGATTTCATTTATTTCTAACAGGTTCTGCACCATGGGCTATCCATGTTTTCAATCTTTTTCTCCCTCGTAAGTGGTCAAGTGCAATTTTACATACTAATGGTACTCTTCTCCGAGAGCACAACTCCTTTTGTAAATCTAAGATGGTAAAGTTAGCAATTGGAATCTCCTTAATTTTCAGGATGTCTGTTTTCAACTTTGGCTTATCTCTGCTAATACATACTTTCAGGTACTTGGATGTTGCTGGTCAGAAGAACTCCAATCTTTACATCTTTAATGGTGTTGCATTGTTCCTTGGGTGGTTGGTATGATCTTGGATAGTCATGATCTCTGTTATTTTCAGTTGTTAACCAAAGTTTTGTGTATACTAGGTTTATGATGGGCCTATTGGCATTTGTGTAGATAAAAAGAGTGCTCATTTTCAATGATGAATGCTCTTGATGGGTGTAATGCAGGCAAAACTGCATACTTGAAGGGAGTTCTTTGTCAAATAATTTGGTAAAATTAAAAAAAAAAAAAAAAGGTCATGCAGAATATAAACTTTATGGAAACCTCATTTTTCATTCTTAGTTTCATTGACATGAATTAGTACAGAAGCTTTTATCTGTTTTTAAGGCTTCTGTGGGAGGCTGCATGATAATGGAGATGGCTGATCTTGTTGGACAAGATCCAATTTTACGTGTACTTCAGCTATTCGCTTTTCTTCTTTGAATAAGCTTATTAAAAAGTACTCATCTTTTGACAAATGTCCTAAGGATCTGGGGGTGGTTTCTCACTGTGCCACCATAGAACACACTATGTAATCCAGATAGAACATTATAAGCTACTTAAGTGCAAGAGCAATGATCTTTTATACCTTTGGTATATTTAGTTCTTGAATATGCCTGAGCGTGCACACAGGTCAAGACACCTGTATGTTGAGAAAGAGAGAGAAGGGTGAAGGGGAAAATTGGATTTTATAATTTACAATGGTAATTTGAAAATTAGTAATTCTTTTAATGTTCATTGTAATTCTTTCTTCCTTCAGGTTGCAAGGATTCTTTTGTTCATCTACTTTTTTGCACACATGTTCATCCATTTTGATCAGGTTAGTGGACGCGTTATGGTTTTCCCCATAAATTACAAAACCTTTCATATACAATCTTTACATTATATTTTTTTTTATTCGTGAACTAGAGGTCTTTGTAGCTTGCTTGCAAATATCTTGTCACACCAATTTCACAGCTCAATTAGAGTAGCTCAACTTTCTTTGCAGTTTTTGTCTCCCTTTCTTATTATTTGTAAGATAGGGTGCTTGAGAGGTACTGTGCAATATGGCTGAAAGACTCATCTTGCTTGGTCTTATTTTTAAAGAACTTGCTTGAGCAACATTAAAAATTTTACTACAACAGCAGGGTCTCTCTTTCCCTTTTCAGAAATTGTACAGATCTAGCTGCTCGGTGCATTTATTCTTTTCAATGTGTTGAAAACTATACTGCAGAGTTAGGACTTTCTTTGGTATGAATCAAAATACACCTAAACAGCCTAAACTAGGGTTTCTCCCTATTTCTTGATCATGGCAAGCAATATCCAGGTGATTTCAAGCATTTCTCTCTTTCCTGCTTGGTAGTCACCAAAAATGAAACTGCAAGCTGGTCTTGTCATTAGGCTCAAGGGATGGTGGACTATGGGCTTCCTCTCTATATCACTGCTCCCCTCCCCTCACATGCAGAAACAAAAAAGACGACTATATATTTTACTTGTTTTGTTTCCTTTGGCTCATAACCAATAGTCCTGCCGAAAACTAAAGAGTGAGTTGTATCAAATCTATGGCGTGGCCAACCTTGAATAATAAGAAGTCTGTTTCTGATATCTGACTTCAAACCAAGCTTGACCTAATCACTATAAATGGTGTTTCTGTTGAATTGTTATTTTCTTTTTTGTTTCAGGTCAAGAAAGTTTTTCCTTTGGGCTTCTACAGCTTGCTTGTGGTGCCTCCTGTGTTGGCAGTGATGAACTTGTATTGGTTTTGGAAGATCGCCAAGGGTTTCATTAAGACTATTACCAAAGCAAGACACAGTAAATGAGCATGCTGTTTGCCTTGATTTGCCTATATAGAATGGCACATTCAGTGCTTGAATTTGTATATGTTTTCTCTCTCTTTTTTGTTGTTCTGGTTCATGTGAATAGTACATGCTTTCTGATCTAAACCAACAGCTGCATTAACAAAGGGTTGAAAACCTTTTTCGTCAAAGTTTTCTATCCCAATAATTAACACGATTGGAGGGCCCAAATAAATGAAATTTGGGTTGAGCATTCTCCTTGAAATGGTATTTCCTATTAGAAGTATCATTTGAAAGGGTTGATGATATATCCCTAGTGTTATTACACCTTTCTTGTGCATGTAGATTGGATTCAATTCCTATATTCTAAATTAAGCTCTATATCTAATATTATAAATTACCGTATTGTAAACAACCTATCATTTAAAGACAGTGTTATGTTTCGAGGGTTAAAAACTTAATCAAATTAGTATCTAACAGTCCTAAAACTTTTGAATGAATGGTTTGATCAGTAAGACTTTAATGATTTCTCACCAACATCTCGTTAATCTACGGAATTCTCATATTTCCTCAATTAATTGACTAGTTTATTGTAATAATAAAACTAGTTGTTGATCACATAATTGTTCATTTTATATTCAAATGGCACCAACATCTCTGAATTCTTGAGTTTTCTGGAGGGGTGATGACTGATGAGCTTCCTTATTCTCTCTCTCCTCTACTATTAACAACTAAACTTGACTAAGTAATTTTTTTAAAAAAAAAGACATTTTTATTTTAATTATTTTTCAAAACTTTGCAAATAAATAAATAAATTTTATTTAATTCCATCAAATTTGATTGTCAAAGACTCTAAAATAGACTGTTGTACTAATGAATAGAGATCTCATAGAGTTCTTGACCTCAAATAAGAGAGATAGATATATAAAGTGAGTTTTATAATATTTATTAGATATTTAATTTTGTCTGAAAATTAACTTGGATATATATAAACATCCGTGGAGTTCATTCCATGTGTATCACTTTTTCACTCTTGGCCTTTTTCTAAAATTGAGTTATGTTACATAATATTCCTTATTTTGATTTGTTGATATGATATTGCTTTGGGCTTTGTTTGGATACAATAAATGTTTCATCTCATCACATTTCATAATTACAATTTTTTTAAATTTTTACACAAAATATAATAAACAATTCTATTAAACTCCACCATTTTTAAAATATAATACGTGAATTTATCCTAAAGGCTAAAACTTTACTATTTCTCGCATGGATACACACGGTCCAGTCGCGACCCGATTGATGTAATAACTAAAAAGAACGGCCGACGCGCGTACAGTCGTGCACTCCTCTCTCCGTATCTACGGTCTTCGGCTGCGACTCCTCGAGTCCTCTCCCTCGTCGGAAAGAGAGAGATGCTTGAAAACCCTACCCCAACACTACCTGCAGCAGATACAGCCATCAGGCGTCATGCTCCTCCCAATCTAAGGTTTCTATTGTTAGTTCTTTTTCTTTTTCTCTTTCTTGAATTTTCGCTTTTTTCGTGTTTACAAGTAAAACTCTTCGATTGCAGGAATCGCCCTCTCAACAGGCGCAAGTCAGCAGGTCATTTCTCTTCCTCTTTTGTATTCCCAGTCTATCGCTTCTTTTTGTTTCGCATTGTACGATGATAATCTTATGGATGCTCATTCATTGACCGTATGGGAACCGCATATCATGCAAAAGAAAAAGAAAAAGAATACCCATGTTTAAGATTATAAATAAAAGTTGACTATCACAACTAATTCCTACTCCTCGTTGTAATGCGATTAATATCAAGCTTTGGTTTTCTAATCTGCATGCGGTTTCCAATTTTAGCTGTGTGTTCTGGACAGCGCAGGCAGTAGTACATAATTTATTATTTGAAGTCTCATAACAAGGATGCCGATAGATTTAAAAAAAAAACCGAAAATAAGCCCTACTTTTCCTGAAATGGACCATGCTCTACTCTGTTGGAATATTAATTTGGATTTGCATCCAGCAAGCCTGGTCAGCAGGATTCATCTGAGTTATTTGCCTCCATTTGCTGTGTGTCTCATTTTAATTCATATACTTTTAATTTCTATTAAAAAGGAACTTGATGACATAGAATTGCTATCATTCTTTCAATTCTTGCTTTATTGTCACATGAAAATCAAATAGATCCATTTGAATTTATCAAGGATTGAAAAAATGAATATATCATCCTGAATTGAGCCAACGAAAACAAAGGTGGCACCAATTGTTTACAAGCAATATGAGCCTCCATAAAAGTTAATGGCATTGAAAATTACTTGCATGATTTTGCAAACTGCACCACTTCAAGTTTTTAATAAGCAATATATCAGATGTGTTCAACTTTTATTACCCAAAATTCTGTCGAGATGACACTTCATGAATCGTCAAAACATGCCCTTATCAACAAACTTTAAAAGTAAAGTTTTATTGATATAAAAGGCATAGCCCAAGTACATCGGTAGTATACAACGAACATGCCAATTACATCTAAGCACCAGTGAGAGATATAAGCAAATCATGAAGATTGTCCGTATTACAAATAATGGCCGAAGCCCAAGAGAGTAAAGTATTGTAAAAAAATCGCTTCAGCTCATCCAAAGAATGCTCCATGTCTTCAAAGCACCTCTTGTTTCTCTCCATCCACAAACACCACATAATGCAATGAGGGATCATTCTCCACACAGCAGCGATGTGGGCATTTCCCCTAATTCTTGTCCAGCACCTCCAAATATGTAACGCCCCAATGGAAGGCCCAAACCACATGACCTATACTCCAAAAGGACTAGTCAATGATACAATTGGAGCCTCATCGAAACCTTATAAAGAGTAAGAACTTCTCATTCCCAAGTAATGTAGGATCACATACACCACCTATCCATATCCATATCATATGAGGTATCACAATCTACCCCCCTTAAATTCCCGACGTCTTCGTCGGGCCTGTCCATTGTCGGTAGCACGACTCAAGTCCCACATTTCTGGTTGGGATAGGCTCTGATATCATTTGTAACGCCCCAATGGAAGGCCCAAACCACATGACCTATACTCCAAAATGACTAGTCAATGATACAATTGGAGCCCCATTGGAACTTTATAAAGAGTAAGAACTTTCCCTTCCCAAGTAATGTGAGATCTCATTCACCACCTACACTTATCCTTATCATATGGGTATCACAATCTACTCCCCTTAAATTCCCGACGTCCTCGTCAGGCCTATCCGTTGTAGGTGGCATTGGAGCCCCATTGGAACCTTATAAAGAGCAAAAACTTCTCCTTCCTAAGCAATGTGGGATCCCATACACCACCTACCCTTATCCATATCATATGGGGTATCACAATCTACCCCCCTTAAATTCCCGAAGTCCTCGTTGGGCCTGTTTATTGTAGGTGGCATGGCTCAAGTTCCACATTTCTGGTTGAGATAGACTCTGATACCATTTGTAACACCCCAATGGAAAGCCCAAACCACATGGTCTATACTCCAAAAGGACTAGTCAATGATACAATTGGAGCCTCATTGAAACCTTATAAAGAGTAAAAACTTCTCATTCCCAAGCAATGTGAGATCTCATACACCACCTACCCTTATCCATATCATATGAGGTATCACAAAATATCCCTAACTCTTCCAGGCATAACCCATGCCACCCCGGTCCGATTAAGGATCTCATTCCATAAACACTAGGCCACCTCACAATGTATCAAAAGATGATCCACTGATTCCCCCCGTCTTTCTTGCACATAAAGCACTAATCTAAAATGATGAGACCACGTTTTCTCAAATTATCCGAGGTGAGAATCCACCCAAGAGATGCAGTCCATATAAAGAAAGCAAGCTTAGGAGGTACTTTGCATTTCCAAATAGCCTTCCAAGGGAAACAATGATCATTAGAAAATCCTGAGATAGCCTTATAGAAGGAGCACACCGAGAATCTTTTGTTTCCGCTCATATTCCAAATCATCCCTCCATCTCATTGTCAATCAACATAGCATACAACGAGTCAAAGAAATCAGCAAACGTATCCAACTCCCAATCTTGAGCCGCTCTCTAAAAACTTACATTCCAATGGACAGCACCATTATCAATCTTTTTTAAAGCTTTTTTCTTGTTTTTATTAGTTAACTTAGCCTATTTAACAATTTTGTTGGTGAAATTTTTGTTGAGGAAACTAAATTTAGATGTAGGAATTTGGTAAAATGACGATTTTGTCGTGGACTTGGTTGATCTGAAATTTTATGGTTTGTGTTTGTTTGACCTCTCTTTACTTCACCAAATGATCAGAAAGCTCATACATGAAATAGTGAAGTTGTTATCTCAATGAACTTTTGGATGTCTCTTTATTTATATCAATATATAGATATATTTTACGTCCCGTGTACATGGGCTTCGCCTATTTCATTCCTTTAATAAAATTGGCTTTCTTACTTATAAAAAGATATATATATATTTATTGATGCGAGAGGGCAACTTAGGAAATGGATGTTTATTGCTGCATTCTGTTAGGAAGGTGAATTTGCACGTCTGTTGGCATAAACTTTATGTTCGATTTGAATTTATTAAACTTTGCAGATCGATTTGATCAAATAAAAAATCTTTTATGGAAATGATGTAGAGAAGAAACAATTTGGTGCTTCAAGAAACTTTCCCATCATCGATCATGGGGATTCAGGGAGCAGCAATCTTCTGAATGAAAATCATTGTTCAGGATTAATAGCTTTAGAGGGATGCTGTCGCAGTGAAGCTTCTCGGCTCTTGGATGATCGTATGTTTCTTGCAGCAGTCTCTTAAACACGATTATTTTATGTTTATCAAGTATTTGGTTGTGATCTCTTGTGTCCTTTGTACATCACCTTTATGACAGTACAGTCCTGGTAGAATACCCAAGTTCAATTATCTATGCAGGAAGTGCTGGCCTATTCATCTAATTTAAACAAATGAAAACCCTACTTAAAATATGACAAAATTTCTGTTTATATAGCAAGTTTGGCTTATATATGAGCTTGTTCCAAGCTTCATTCATGAACCAGCTCAGGAGCTTGCGTTGCTTGCCTAAATAAGCTGAGCTTTGTCTTGCTCAAGCTTTGCATGTTTATTTGAGCCTTAAAATCAGTTGCTAGGTTTTTCGTTTGAGAAATACAAACATAAAGAGCTTTTATCAAGGCAAGTTTCAGGTTGTTCTTGAACAACTTGCTCATTTGTTGTGCTAGTGGAGATACATGTACCAATGTACACAACACAGTGTCTTGGGTGTGGGATGACTTGGTTGGAATCCTTGCTGTGCTTAATGAAATTGATTCACCCTTCCTTATCATGAATCAGTGTGTATTATTTGCTTCTTTAACAGATATGTAGTTACATTCTAGTAAAGTCCCTTGGCTGCTACCTTTGCACTCAATAAAATGGACTTACTTAGCAAAAATATTAAGGAAATCCCTTGGCCTTGAGACATAAAAATCAGCATGAAAATTTTCCTGATTAACACTTATCTTAAACTATTTTCATCAGTGATTTGTGTGTGGCCATTTGGATGTCATCTAAAATTTGTTATCTCCACTTTTCATGTATCTTCAAATGCAGGCTGGGCAGCTGCGTTAGATTGCTACAATAATCCATCAATAGATTTATCTGGTGAGTGGATGAACTTTTACCTTTTTTTTGTGCACTCCATCATGATGGAACCTAGGACAAATTCGAGTTGCTAGAATTAGTTCATCATTGTGCAGGGTTTAATGCAAATATACCTAACAATATAGTTAATAGAACTGATTAACAATTTGAAATCATCAATTTTGCACAAACAATTTCTTAGTTCTGATTTATTTTTCTTATTGGCTAACAAAAACCTACATTTTAAGAGTAAGATACAAAATGTAATTGAGCAATGTGATATTGTAAGATAACACCATCTTAGCTTGATACAATTTAATTTTTTTTTTTCCCCTGAATAGCCTCTGATCAAACAGCTAGACTATGAATATGAGCGATGTTCATCCAGGCCAAGCATGATATTTCGCCTTTGGCGATCCATCAACTTCAGTTATATTTGCATACTTGTTAACCCCTAGGGGTTGGCTCAAGTGGTAAAGGCCTTGGGCTTGGGGGTATGCTCCCCCCAGGTGTCTAAGGTTCAAATCCCCTTGGGTGCAAACAATCTCTAAGGGCCATTGGACTGGGGGATTCTCTTGAATTACCTGAGGTGCACTTGCGGGAAACTCCTTGCTGAGGACCTGTACACCCCCGGGATTAGTTGGGACGCTATTCCTGGACACCCGGTGCCAATAAAAAAAACAAAAATTATTTGCATACTTGTTAAATAGACGTCTACCAAGTTTTTCCTGATTTAGTGTGTGGAATTGTTTATGAATTTTTACTTGTATTGGTATGGTCTACAGCGTGGCATGTACTAATCAAACAGCAAATTTAGTCCACTATTGCATGTGAAAACAGATGAGATGCCATCAACCAATTAGGCACCCAACACTTTGTGGACTATATATATGTTGTTTTCTGCTTAACATCAAGACGTTAGAAAGGATGAAAGAGCTGTATTCAGTTTTAATATAGAATGATGGACTTTGGTGGAGTCCCATTGATTCAGCAGAGTTTCAAACTAAATGATGCTTTAATCTCTTACCAATTTCCTAACATTTTTGGATGGGAGCTGCGAAAGATAGAGTTTGGTGAGTGATTTATAAATTTCAGGTAGAAAGGACCGATAGATGAGCTGTGAAAAGAATGGAGAGAGATTGGGTAGCACCATTAAGGTGTCATGCATTGATATGCTTCACATCAGAGAGAACTCTCTGTTTGACTGTCTGCCAACATCAATATTGTGTCACTGGTGTTGCACTTTAGGGTATTATATGTAGGATTTTCTTAGCAAATCTAGCATGCGATGATATAACTGAATTGCATGCATACCATGATGTGAATATCCAAGTGGGTTTATTTTCGTTTTTGGAGTTTTTTTTGTTTCAGAGAGACCAGTTATGTACGCAGGAAGTGCCCCATCAGCATGGAGTTTTAGACTTCCTCATCAGGTGAATATGAAAATTCTCACTGCTCCTATTTACCCTTCTCTCTCTCACATTTGCATTGCTTATCTTTCAGATGATGGCTCCAGTTGGTGCTGGACCTTATGGTTCACCCATGGACTTCTTGGGTGAACTTCGCCGAGCACAGCGCAATGCAAATACCAATTTTGGCACGTAACACAGCATCTACACTCGACTAGTATGCTCCTGGATGTTTACTTTTGGTATTTAATTTCAGTCAGAAAAAACAGTACTACCCTCTTGTATGTGAATCTTTAAACTAAAATGTGTATGAAAATGAAAGTGAAGTTTGAGCGTCAATTTGTCCTATTTCCTTGGCCCATTCGGCTTTCTTCATTATTCTTTTACCCTGTTTTTTTTGTTCCTTTTTGTCAAATAGACTTGTGACTTCTGGGGAGGTGCGGGGAAGTTAATGGCATGAATCAGCCATATCATCGGTCAATCATATATCTCAATTTTCAACTCAAATACCCTACATTAGTCCAGTTGTCAATAATTAATTGCCAGGGTGTTGGTTTTCTTTTTTTGAAAAAAGAAAACTTTGAATTCGAAGGCACGTTTTTGGACGAAATGAATGATTGCTTGTCTTGCTATAAATAGAGCGGTGCTACTCTGCCGCTCAGAGTGCACCGCTCAAGCTTACCATTAGGTTAAAAATATTTTTTTATTTTTTTTAATTTTTTTATTCAGGTTTTTTTATAAAATAAAAAAATATCAATAATAAAAAAAATAAAATACATGAGGTGATAAAATGAGTTAACAAATTAAGTGGGCAAAATAATATTTTTCCTATAAAAAATATTGTAGTTTTGAAACTTTGAATCACAATTCACAATACCAGTCTGGGGCTGGGGCTGGGGCTGGGGCTGGACCTACATTTGTCAAACCTAAGGGCAGCCTGAACTTTGATCTTGCAGAGAAAAACTTACGCAGCTCTGTCATAGGAGCTCAAAGCCAATCGCTTGCTTGAAATGGTTAATTTTGAAACGCATTTTAGAACTGGAAGAGACAACAATTTCCATAATTTTCTCTATTTTGCAGTTGTAATCCAGATTCCAGAGATGCAGATCATCATGATTTGTTGACCAACTTTCAGATTAAGGGATTATCCAGCGGTGATCCCTAAAGCTATATGCTCATTCACTTTTCCTCTCGACCAAAAAAAGAAAAAGCAAACCACTACTCTCCTCTCTTTTTCTCCCTTTCTAGTCAAATCCACACACTCCCCTCCCTTTCTATATAGTTTTGCAATATATAAGTCGGTACTTGGAATTCATTATAACTTTAAAAACACTAAAATACAATTATTTTTTAGTATAGTTGATGTGGAAAACTTCTATATTAGTAGTGTTTAAAAAAAAGTTTTATAAATAGTTTTTTTTTTCTTTTATAAAAATAACTTAAAAGAAAATAACATTGTTTAACATAAATATTCTCAATTTAAAATATGGTTGTTTAAAGAGTTTTAAAAAAAAAGTTGTACGTATATCATTACTCTATCAAACATACCGCCACAGTTGATTCCAACACGTCAATTTTAAGCATCATCAATCTAGAAAAATGCTACTACCACAATTCTTATGCCATTATAAGGCAACCATTTATATGGTACTATCATGTATTTAAAAAAAATACTACTTAGCCCTCTCATGGTTATTGCTCAAAATTACGGTTCAAGTATTTATTTATTAATGATTAAAGAAGCGATTATTAATAAAAGTTGTATTTTTTTTAATTTTTTTAAAAAATATATAAAAAAAATATTTATACTAACGGTACGCCTCTAGCATTACCCTGATATTAAAGTATGTTATTTTATCATTAAATAATAATATCAAGTATTAAAAATTATATCTATATTATTATTTTTTTCTCCGGTGTCGGTCCAAAAAGATTAGCTCCAATTCCAAATTCCCCCCAACTTTCCCAATACGATCGACGCTTTAATAATGGCCTGCAATGGACTTCCCCCTGTCAAAAAATAATGGCCCGCAATGTGATCCGCGTTTTCTAAAGTCGGTGGAAAACACCGTGGCTCCGGCTCGATTCTCTATAAAAATGGCAGCCAATGGGACCCACAACACAACAGCAGGCACCTCTGACGGGCATAGCTGTCTCTCTGCAAGATATGCCACTACTCGCAACCTCGCCCACCCATCCCCCTCTCTCTATCTTCTCGGTGAAGACAAGTAAGATACGGATACCCATTACCCAGAAAGAAAATAAAAAGAAGAAACTTTGGTATAGGAATCTGGATGCAATGCCAGCTTCATCCTTCTTTGTTGTCCTTCTCTCCTGCTTCCCAATTGCCGCTTTGGCAGGTGACCCTTTTGTGTTCTTCGATTGGACTGTCTCCTACATCACTGCTTCCCCACTTGGAGTTAAACAACGGGTTATTTCTTCACTTCCATTCTCTGCAGTTCTCTTTACTTGTTGATTTTGTTCCTCTACTCAAGTTTTTTTCACTCTCGTTCTTAGGAAGTAAATGCACACTGTTTAGGAATAGCTCATGTTAAATTTTGGGTAATGTTCATGTGATTAGTTTCTTGGAAATTAGTTGCTTACTAGAGAATCATTTTAATAAGCTGTAGAGTGAAAAGCTAAAGAAATTTAACTCGGAACAAGTTCCTAATGCAAATCTTGTAATGCCTACGGCATTGATGAAGTATACAAAGAAATTTTCACCGTCATTCTCAATTTATACAATACTTGTTTATACAAACTTTTCAACTCTACCTCCGTGTTCGACCCAAAGTAGCCAGTCTTGTAGGAGGGTTTCGGTCAGAATTCAGGTCGCGAAGTAGAGCTATACCTCTTCCTCCTTCCCAAGATGTTAGTCAAAATCTAAAACTCACCATTAAAAGATGAAAGCAAAGAGAAAAACGAAGAGATAAAAATTAAAGGAAGAGCTAAGGGCGAATGTAGTAATCTAGCACTGACTTAAAGCAAAATGCAAAAAAAGGGTATGAGTGGTGCCTGAAGATCTACCATTAATCTGTTGGAGCGATGACAACATAGGAGCTCTCTTGTATCTCACGAAAGTGCCTTTGTTAAATAACGTCAGGATTTTGTCACTGTTTACTAAACTCATTTGTGACGTATAGTTTGTACTTAGTTATTCTTATTATGGCACCTGAGTTCTTTTGCTGTCTTTCTTTTTGTATTTTAATGATTTAACTAAAGCCTGAATTTTGTATGTATAGATAATAGACAATCTTATTTGCTAATTGCTCTATATGCGAGAACTTCTTTCCTTCTTTCTTAAATGGCGGCAGGGCAACTCCCCATCCACCTCTACGGCTTTCCCATCCCTGTTGGCAATTATATATGTTTGGCGGTGACCTCACTTTTCCTATTGGGGGAAAATGTTGATTTGTGCCCAAAGGGATTTCAGGCTTAATTTTGGGTTGTGGAATGTGATGCATTTCTTCTTGTCCCCACACAAGTTACTCTCGGATTATTAGTTATCATAATATTGCTGTTGGTTGTTGCTTCATCATTAGCTAACTCTCGGATTTAGAAATCTATGAACCGCATGTTTCCAGCAGTTACTATACAATATAAACTAAATAAATCCATACTGACAACCAAAAGTTTCAAACTAGTTTCTTCTCAAAACAGTTGTAATCTATCTGAGCAAATTTGTGAGCTCAGATACTAGAATTGAATGATTGAATGTGGTAATTGAGACCCTATCACTCAGTAATCTAATCGTGAAGCATGTAGTGGCCATATGAGTGTGTTTTTCAATTTATCTGAATCCTTTAACATTATTGTATTAGATGTGCAAAGTCCTACAATATGCTGATTCAAAAATCAGGCATTTGTACTTGCATAATATAATAAATAAATTACTTGCTTTGTCACGATGTAATCTTGAGAATTTGCTTCTCGCATCTGGAGATCAATACCACTATAAAGACACCTTTGTTTAATGCATTTTTTGCACATTCTTCCTGCCAGGTGACGTCCACCATAATTGTATGTTACTCTTAGAACTTTATTCTTGGTCTACCCATCAACACTTGATTCCCTATTAATTTTTACTCTTAATATTTGTGCTTCTTCAAATATGCTGTCAATGTGTCATTTATTTTTTTAACCATCTACATTCCTTTTTCACTTGATGCATGAGTTATGAGTAATTGACCTAAACTTGGGTACGAAGATGAGGTTTACCTGTTGACTGCTTAAGCACGGTCAACCTATCTTTTTACTTTTCCATTATATCTTTCTCATACTGATCCTAGATTTTGGAGTGGAGGCTTTATTTATCTGTGTTCCTGTAATATTGTGCATTCATTTACAACGGTGTACATCTTTATGTTGTGGTTTATATACCACATTGTGCTTAATATCTTGGCTACTCCCCCCTTGCCAATTAATTTTGATCGAATTATTCCAGGTGATTGGGATTAACGGGCAATTTCCAGGACCAATTCTCAATGTCACTACGAATTGGAATGTTGTTGTCAATGTCAAGAATGACCTTGATGAGCCGTTGCTACTCACATGGTATATCTACTTCTACCGTAAAGAATTAACGAAATGCATGTATCAACTTTATTAATCTTAATATTGCTTAGTGTAATGCAGGGATGGCATACAACATAGGAAGAACTCTTGGCAAGATGGTGTTTCAGGGACTAATTGTCCAATTCCTGCTGGTTGGAATTGGACATATCAGTTTCAGGTTAAAGATCAAATAGGGAGTTTCTTTTACTTCCCTTCCCTAAACTTTCAGAGAGCTGCAGGTGGATATGGGGGAGTCATCATCAACAACAGAGAAGTGATTCCACTGCCCTTCGGGACGCCAGATGGAGATATTACAATCTTCATTAGCGACTGGTATACTAAGAGTCATAAGGTCGGTGTATATCTTGTTAGGGTTATTTTTGTTGGTTTCCTTGGTATTGACCGATGCTTATGGTGAAACAGGAACTAAGGAAGGATGTTGAAAAAGGAACTGACCTTGGAGTTCCGGATGGTATCCTCATTAATGGACTTGGTCCCTATCGCTTTGATGAGGCAGTTGTTCCAGATGGCATTGTTTACCAGACAATAAACGTTGAACCGGGTAACTTTCTACAATGTGTGTGTCAATCATGTAGCATTAACCTTCTTGACTAATCTAATTGTGTGTAACTTATAAAAAAAAAAACTAATCTAATTGTTTGTCATGGATCAGGATTCTTTAGACTTTCTAGCATAACCTATGGGGTGGATTTCTCTAGATCTCAACCTTTTAAATTCAATAGTAGGACTTTTGCCATAGAAGACTGAACTTTTTAGCAAGAACACTTTCCGGCCAGGCCTTACTATCACTTTGAAATTCAAATATCTATCATTTCTGTATTTGCCTTATTTTGTACATTGACTTGAATTGAAAGTGAGAAAATTTTAATGCGGTAAAATCTCTACCATGAATTTAACTAATCACAGTAAGCCTATAAACCCCTACCAACTTACAATAGATCATAACCGCCCATTCGTCAAGTTTTGATCAGTTTAAATATCATCATGAACTAATCACATTTCTTACCTTCGTGCAAACATAGAATTGTTAGCTTACTAATCTTGTTCTAATTATTTGGTAAGCAGCAATGGCCAATGATCTGAGAGTCACTAAAATAGAGCACCTATGATTAGGACACCCACCAATCACAAACCGCCACATGAGAATTCTAGTATTTTTTGGAATGGCCATGCTACACAGGATTATTTTTCAAGTTTTATTTATTTATTTTTTAAAAGACATGTATAACCACCCTTAGGGTGGACTAGAGGTGGTGACCGCAACGCAACCACAACCTCTACTGCAGCCAAAGATCCATCTCGGAGCAGGGTGGTCGGAGACCCACCTTGCCTGGGGCGATCCGGCCAAGGGTGGATAGCCACCCCTTTTTTTTAATCTACATTTTTGCAGATTTAATTTAGTGTGGGCGAACCTATTTTATTTTCTTTATCGGTAAATAAGGATTTTATTGATGAAAACCTATTTTAATTTGTAAAAGGCTGATGTGTCATCTTGCTATTGGAGGGTGTAGAGGATCTGGTTTATGCAAGGTTCTGATTGAAGATAAATTGAAAAAATAGATCGATACTTTTTCTTATTAACCACGAGGGAAAATGCTATGTCCCCCCCCCCCCCCCCCCAAAAAAAAAAACAAAAAAGAAAAAAAAAGTTCAAATACAAATGCACTAGCGGTAATTTTGAGCGGTACATTTGGCAGGGCTGAGTAGCAGCACCCTAACCACTAGGCTCTCATCCATGCTCATAAGTTCACATTCTTAAAATCAATCCGTTTTCCTCTACATGACTAAGTTAATAAACTTAATAGAATAATCATAAAATTTCTTTTGCCATGTACTACTCCCAAATGTACCTCAATGAGCCTAGAATATTATTTATCTTTATACATGAAGACCAGGTTGAGACCAATAATTGATCTCCAACTTAGAATATTAATTCATCTTGAAAGCATGACCTATAAACCTATTTTCACGTGTGATGGCAGATGTAAAATGAAACCTATGAGTGAATCGAAGGTAGAGAGAAGACTGCATAAAGATGGTGAGAAGCATGTTTGATTAACCTTGTGGAATGAAAGGAGTGGGGAAAGTTCTCACAAAATCCAAAGTCTTGATATTATATAGTATATGGTTAAAATTCTGAAATGCAGTTGAATTAGATACGAGGATATTAAAGATGAATTAAAAGGAGACTTTGTATTTGTCCACCGAAATCCAAGTTTGAGATAAGAGAGAAAATGTTCAATTAACATGAAATATATGTGCAGTTTCTCATGCAGTTTTTGTAATAGCCAAATGTTTGAAATTTCATTTGCTACAGGAAAAACATACCGCCTCCGGGTGCACAATGTTGGTATTTCAACTAGCTTGAATTTCCGAATACAAGATCATAACTTACTTCTTGTGGAGACTGAAGGATCTTACACAGTTCAGCAGAACTACACAGACATGGATATTCATGTGGGTCAGTCATACTCATTCTTGGTCACGATGGATCAAAATGCTAGCCATGACTACTACGTGATTGCAAGTTCGCGGTTTGTCAATTCATCTGCTTTGGTTAGGGCTACTGGAGTTGCCATTTTGCATTACTTCAACTCTCTAGGACCTGCTTCAGGTCCTCTTCCTGATCTTCCTAATGAATACGACTCTTATTTCTCAATGAATCAAGCAAGATCCATAAGGTTGTAGTTAAGTATATCTCTTTTTGGATTAATGACATAAATATCCCAAAAGGACATATTGTATGCTTCATCAAAGATTCTTAGAGTCTTACATCAATCAGTAACATTTCCTATGCAGGAAAGTGAGTGGTTGGAAGATGGTTTCATCCCTGGTCTCAACATTAATAAGTTATGTGATCTGGGATAAATTATCTTTTCAACTGCTTACGATTGACATTTTTGTCGGAGGGCAAAGCAACATTGTTATTGTGTTGGATGAGTAGTCATGGATGCTGGGCAGACTATTGTCACATTCTCATCTCCATGGTGCTTTTCAGGTGGAATGTCTCTGCTGGTGCTGCTCGTCCAAACCCACAGGGATCTTTCAAATATGGTCAAATTACAGTTACGGATGTATATGTGATCCTCAATAGACCTCCAGAGCTTATAGATGGGAAGTGGCGTACTACCCTCAATGGTATTTCATATTTGCCACCTTCAACACCCATAAAGCTTGCGCAGCAGTTCAACTTGCTGGGAGTCTACAAGCTGGATTTCCCGAATAGATTGATGAACAGGCCTTCCAAAATGGATACATCTCTAATTAATGGTACTCACAAAGGATTTATGGAAATCATCTTTCAAAACAATGATACAACCGTCCAGAGCTACCACATGGATGGCTATGCATTCTTTGTTGTGGGGTGAGCCTTTAGCTTTGATGTCCTTAATTGTAAATTTCGAGTTTGTGTACTTAAAAGATTGATTTGGACAATTTCCTGTTGCAACTGTAGTATGGATTTTGGAGTGTGGACAGAGAATAGCAGAGGCACTTATAACAAATGGGATGGTGTTGCTCGCTGCACTACACAGGTATGCCTGTCTCTCAATCTTGACCCAAAATGCTTTTGTAGAGAGATCACCTGGTGAAACAATTTTTGCATTGGAAAACTGCAATGGAGGGATGGGAGAGACAATAACTAGGAAGGTGATTGAGCTTAATTTTGGAAAAGAAAAGTAGAGATTATCTTAAATGCCAAGGAGTTCTATAATCTGTATGAATGCTAATTTTCTTCGGATTTTCTACATGGAAGAATTGCAGAATGGGTCTAGGGGATTGTGTGTATGTGGTCCTCCCTGCCTCTCATTACATTAGGAACCTACTAGGCATACTGTCAAAATGAAATGCAAATCCTAGGTGTTTAATTTTCTGGAAAGATCCTCTTTGAAATCTAAAAAATGAACCCTTTTGATTTCCACTGTGACGTAATGCTATCAGCATTTGCCAGGTAGCCCCTTTCAATATTGAATCTTAAGAATATCTCATACAAATAGATTTAAGATACCTAAGATTGGATACTAGAATCTAGCTACCGGAAGAAATCGATTCAGAAGTGATACATATTCAGAATTCTATAAAACAGTCACCCTAGATGAAGTAAATCTTTTCATAGAAACATTTCTTCTTGAGAGCAGGTCTTTCCTGGAGCTTGGACAGCCATTTTAGTTTCTCTTGACAATGCCGGCCTTTGGAACCTTCGTGCAGAAAATCTTAATTCATGGTATCTGGGGCAAGAAGTTTATTTGAATGTAGTAAACCCAGAGAATGATGGCACTGAAGTTCCTTTGCCTGAAAATACTATATATTGCGGCTTACTTTCATCGTTACAAAGGTAAGATCGAAGGCAAACACAACTACACCTTGTCAGTTCGATTATTATACTACATTTATGCAATGGAAATCAAAAGCATTTGCAATGATATATATATATATATATATATATATATATATATATATATATATTTGAGTTAATTTTCCATAAATCTTCCAAATATACCATCATGAATATACAATTCATACAAACACCTTCCATCATCTTAACCAATATTTTATTTGTTTCTTTCTCGTCTGCAGCGATCAGGCTCACAGAATCAAGTTCTCTAGTGCGCCATCTTCATCAGATGTAAGTAGAAGAATTTTGGTTATAGTAGTACTGATAGCATTCTTAGGAACTTGCATAGGGTAATCAAGTTGGATTGAATGATAAGCAAGCATTATATATGTATCAAGTAATTGAACAATATATTTTTTTATGTAGTTTGAGGAATAGTGGAATACAAAATATATATAGTTTTCATTTGTTTCCACGGCAAGAAAAATCAAAGGAGTGGAGTAGCTGTAGAATATTATTGCTGGATGAAAAGCATGTAAAACTGTAATTCTATATATTGTGTATCATCGTAATTTTGAAACTGAATGTATTATATATTGATCTTGTGTTGTGATGTAAAATTACAATGCCAGCATCTACAGCTTGTGATTGATTAAAGACATGCATCATGTGACATGTCAAATAAAGTCGAATCCTTTTTGGGATCGATCATTTATAGCCATCGGTTTGTTTTAAAATCTGTTGATCACTGGCCAATGGTGGAACCCTCCCAAAGATTTTTATAATTTAAAAATTTTCCTTTTTTTTCTCAAAATTTTATGTACATGAAAATTGGCCCCCCAAAAAAATTATATACATAGAAATATCATTATGGTACGACACACAGCTTTACTTCAAATTTTCACATATATATATATATAATATAATATATATAGAAATGATATTTGCAGTTGTGAGTGTGTAAGTATTGTATAGTCGTGGGCGGAGTTTTTGCCCACCCCTGTTTCGGCTGGTAAATAAAGAAATGAACTAAACAAATTAGGCGCTGACCCACGATAGTCGAAAACCTAGCGAACAGCATTCAAATTTCAGAATCTCAAACAGTGCAAAGTAGCAAACCAATCCATGTCGAGCGGGGGGGTCATAGTGGATCTCCATGGAAACTCCACCAACTGGGCCAAGGTGGTCGATGACATAGTTAAATTAGAGAGAGAGATATTTCCTAAACATGAGTCGCTTGCTAGATCCTTCGATGAAGAGCTGGGAAAGAAGAACACCGGATTGATTTACATGGACGTGGACGGAGAAGTTGTTGGCTATGCAATGTATTCTTGGCCTTCTTCCATGTACGCTTGTGTCACCAAGCTCGCAGTGAAGGAGAATCGTAGGAGGCAAGGGCATGGAGAGGCACTGTTGAAAGCAGCAATTAAAAAATGCAGAACCAGAAATGTGCACCGCATTTCACTTCATGTTGATCCCTTGAGGAATCTGTAATGAACCCAGATATATGTAATAGATGGAAATGGAATGGAATGCTGTAATGCTGATGATATGATATAAGAACAGATGCTGGAAATGGAATAGACTAATTGCTTGTATTGCTACGGGATCTTCGACGGTCCCTAACCTCCCAAAAGTACGTTCATACAATGCATGATTTTCCAATGTCCTCCATCTCGTTTATTCTCTAACTTATACCCTCTAACAGAAAGGAGAATTAAAATGACTAAAATAGTAAAGACTAAAATGACAGATACCAAAACGCATCACTTAAGGTGAAATGCACAACTTAGCTAAAATACAAAACACATCGTTTTATTCTTCCATCTTCAAACGACATCACATCTATTCCAATCATGCGACACCGTTACACTCAGGTTCATAACAGAATCCTGCTATTAGTCTCTACAAGAAGTTTGGTTTCCAAGTCGATAACCTAATAGAAGGTTACTACTCGATCGAAATGCCTAAAGAATGTACTTGGATTTTGATGCTGATTAGGTTAAATGGAGGTCAAAACTTGGTTCAATGTTGAATAGTAATTACTGAACATTTTTGTAACAGCATTGACATATCTGAACAAGATGATCATTCAATGAATGTCATTGTGACATGATGAGAAGTATCTGATCTAAAAAATTGTGCAGTCGTTTTGAAAAAAGTAAATAAATATGGGACTCACATGAAAAGAAATTAATTTTTTAATAGTGGATCTCACTTTTTTTCATAGCGAATACACGGCGTTTGCGTACTCAACAACTGTATATAACATTATTTTTTAAAAAAATTAATATAAAATTATATGCTAAAAAATGTTAATGGTTTTTATTCAAATTAATTTTGGTCTTTTGAAATTAATTATATCATCTCTTGTAAAAATAGAGATGATTCAGATTCATCTAATATGAATGCAAGTTCAAATGAAAACATGACGACATAATTCGTATTATCGTTGGGAACTTGGGATAATAATCAAAATGTGAAGAAAAAGCCCCCAATAGATCTACATTAATGCATCGAAATATCTTAGTATTAAGTCTCATTTGGATGGTAAGATCAGACGAAATAATCTATCAATAATAGTAAACTTGTTTGAATTGAGATGTTTTATGAGATTTTAGAAAATAAAAGAGAAAAAATTGAATAAAACTAATATAAAGTTAAAATATTATTTTAGTATAATTTTTTAATATAATTTTTATTTTAAAATTTGAAAAAGTTGAATTATTTTTTATATTTTATTTATAAAAATTGTAATAATTAATTAATGATTAGATAAAAAAATTAAAAATTAAAAATTAAAAATTAAAAATTAAAAATTAAAAAATATTTATATTTATAATATTTAAATATTGAGACAAAATAAATAAAATGAGGTGAAAGCATCTCTAGCTACACCAAGTCTTCAGTCCCCTAGGCATGGTCCGTTGAAACAAAACAACCCCCCCTAAAATGAAAGCATCTCTAGCTGCACCAAGTCTTCAGTCCCCTAGCATGGTCCATTGGTCCCGTTGAAACAAACCACCCCCCCCCCCCCCCCCCCCCTAAAATGAGGTGAAAGCATCTCTATGTAAACCAAGTCTTCAGTCCCCTAGGCATGGTCCCGTTGAAACAAATCACCCCCTCCAAAAAAAAAAAAAAAGGAGATTTTCGGTTACCGGACCCGAATGGCAGAACCTCTAGCCACACAAACACTTTACCTTGAAAACATGATCACCTGCAGATATTTCCAAGGGTGCCACGTGAAGGCTCCATTGATATCTCCTTAGCAGTCATGCATGACGTTAGAACTGTACGTCGGAAATTTAATGGGATAAATTGTCATACTCATATAATAAAATAAAGGTATGTCATATATAAAATTTCACATTATTTTAGAAGGAAGAGTTCTTTTTCTCTAACAAAGTTCTAATTGTATCATTGATTAGCCTTTAAAATATAAATAATGTGGTTTGGACTTTCTATTAGGGTGTTACATAATTTAACTAATTATATAATGCCACACGCTATCACACAACATAATTTGATTTGTAAAATTCAAATTTTAAAATTTAACTTTTAAATCAAATTATATCATGTGGATTGTATGTGGTATAAAAACTTTCAAATATAAATATAAATATAATTATATAATTTAACTAATTATATAATGACATACACCGTTCACACGACTTATCTTTCAAATCAAATTATAATATGTGAATTATGTGTGGTGTAAAGACTTTTAAATAGAATTATTATTATATAATATATATGCATATTTTACATATTATACTAAAAATTTAAATTATAAAAAAAATATAAACTTAATTATTTATATTATATTTTGGACTCGAGCCAAACATATTGCAACAATACAGCCCACCTACCCAGCAATCTCTCTCCATTTCCAACTCTCCTTGTTCTTCATCATCGTCATGCCCCATTTGTTCTTGTTGATCTGAAACTGAGTCAAAATCTGTTGTGGGTAGCAAAAGCCGCCAGCTCCATGTATTCTTCTTTCCCTTTATGGCCCCTGGCCATATGATTCCAATGTTAGACATGGCCAAGCTATTCACAACCCGAGGTGTCAAAGCAACCATAATCACCACCCCGCTCAACGTCCCTACAGTTGCGAAAATGATTGAAAGAACCAAAACCCGCGGTAATGGCGTCGTCAAGATTGATATCCAAACCGTCGAGTTCCCGGCAGTAGAGGCCGGCCGCC
Source organism: Juglans mandshurica (assembly GCA_022457165.1). Classification (NCBI taxonomy): domain Eukaryota; kingdom Viridiplantae; phylum Streptophyta; class Magnoliopsida; order Fagales; family Juglandaceae; genus Juglans; species Juglans mandshurica. The sequence continues at coordinate 16,954,518 of CM039633.1, forward strand.
CAGAAGGGTGCGAGACTACTGACTCCAGGACTACCCATGAAAAGATGACCACTTTCATCACAGCCCTTGCGATGCTTCGTCAACCACTCGAGCAGCTACTGCAAAATCATGATCATCCTCATTGCATTGTTGTTGACATGCTCTTTCCATGGGCAATTGATGCTGCCTCTAAATTTGGTATCCCAGTGCTTATTTTTAATTCAACCAGTGTTTTTTCTTCGTCCGCATGGGTGAGCATGCAACAGTACGAGCCTCAAATGGAAGTTTTATCTGATTCTGAACCATTCGTCATCCCTAACTTTCCTGGCGAGATAAAGTTGACAAGGATGAAATTGCCAACCTTCACTGATAACAAATACGTTGAAGCATTCTTTTCCGACTTCATGAAAGAAGTTGGAGAATCCGAGGTGAGGAGCTATGGGGTTGTTTTAAACAGCTTCTACGAGCTTGAGCCAGCTTATGCAAATCATTACAAAAAGGTTTGCCGTAGAAAGGCATGGTATATAGGCCCAGTTTCACTCTGCAACAAGGACGCTGAAGACAAAGACCAGAGGGGAAAAGAATCCTCTATTGATAAACATGAATGCTTGAAGTGGCTTAACACAAAGAATATCAATTCAGTTGTTTATATATGTTTCGGAAGCTTGTCTAACTTCAATGATTCTCAGCTAATGGAGATTGCAATGGGTCTTGAGGCTTCTGGGCAGCAATTCATCTGGGTTGTGAGGAAAGACAAAAACGAAAAAGAAGATGAAGATTGGCTACCCAAGGGATTTGAGAAGAGAATGGAAGGTAAGGGACTGATTATAAGAGGTTGGGCACCCCAAGTTTTGATTTTGGATCATGAAGCAGTGGGAGGATTTGTGACACATTGTGGGTGGAACTCGACATTAGAAGGAGTGGCTGCTGGGCTGCCTATGGTGACATGGCCAATGTTTGCTGAGCAATTTCTCAACGAGAAGTTAGTGACTGAGGTATTGAAGATTGGAGTTCCTGTTGGTGCTCAGCAATGTATTGAATTCAGTGGGAATGATAATCCTATCAAGAAGGAAGCAATAGAGAAGGCAGTGAGGCACCTCATGGAAGGTGAAGAAGCAAAGGAAATGAGAAGCAGAGCCAAAGAACTTGGGGAGATGGCAATGAGAGCCATTGAAGAAGGTGGATCATCTTATTCCCATTTAAATGCTTTAATTGAAGAGTTAAAAGCCCTCGACACTTCGACAGTTAGTATGTTGGAATGAACTAAGCGATATGGATAATATCTTAACTATCTTTCTGCTTTGGATTAGATTTTATTAAATTTTATGAGTCTGTTTTTTAGATTTCGATAAAATGTAGATAGGCCGGAAAAAGAGAAAATATTAATGAGGAAAGCAAATTAAAGCTCTGCAAACTGGAAACTGGATGCTGCGGCATGTCTATCAACGATGCCTAGTCACTGAAACAAGGTGGCAAACAAAAAATCTTACGTAACCACTACCCCCACAATAAAGTTAAAGCAAAATTCTATTAATTATTTCTACCCACCTCACACTGACACACCATATGTGATTGTTCGTGGGTAGGAGAAAAAGCTGAGCTTTATGTCGTCTTTTGATTTTTTAATCATTTAATACCACGTGAGATTCTTCTTGGCAGTTACCTTCAACATTTTTTTTTATTTTTATTTTTTATTTTTTTATCAAATATATGGTATATCGATATAAGTAAAATAATTCAATAAGTTAAAAAGAATAAAATTAAAAATATATATATAATATATAAGAATAATAAATAACAAAACTCAAAGTTGAACTAATAATACAATCTACCAAACTCAATCATCTCATATCTCATGGAGCAGGATTCCATGTTTCGGTTTGGAAGTGGATGTGATATATATAAAAATGAAAAAAATATATTAATCATTCATTTTCTTATTATTTGATCTTATTATTTTATAATGTGTTATTAAATAATAAGTTTATAAATAAAATATAATAAATAGTTTCTAATTATCTAATACATTATCGTAAAATGATGAAAAAATAATGAGAATTGAAATAATGAGTAACAGTATTATCTAAAGAATAATTATTTCCATCAATTACTATTTAAAATTACACATCTCACACATTATGGAAAAAGAATAATTATTTTTATCAATTACTATTTAAGACTATATATTAAACATATTATGAAAAAAAAAAAACAAAAAAGTGACCTGAATAGTAATGGATGAGAAAGGAGGCGAGACCTACTAAGAGCATTAGCATTGGTCTATGCATATACATATGGCCTTAAAACCTTCTACATTGGCTTATGCATATCTAAATATTTAGCTACCTATGAATAGTACTTATCCAAATTTAGATAACCACTATTCACCTTACAAATCATATTTTAATCATTATTTCTCTCTCCTCCCACTATCTCTCTCACAATCCTTTCATTTTCTCCATCTTTCAACAACACAACAAACCTTCACTTGTACATTTATTTTATTATTATAATAATATATTATATATATATTTTTCATTTTATTATATTTTTTATTATTATATTTATATTATTAATGTCAAATGTATGTAGTGGATGTTAATTACAAATTATATATATAAAAAAATTAATTTTAGCAAAAAAGTAATAATAATAAAATAATAATATGTTATTTTTATTTTGTTTCAAATATGTATAAGTCAATGTAAAAATTTTATTTGAATAGCAAAGTAACTATGTAAAAGAGATAATTTTACATATGTATACGCATGAATCAATATTAATGTTCTAACACCGTCATTTTGTACGGAAAGAGAGAGGAGGGAGATGGACGACTGAAAACAGACAAAGAAATGCGTCTTTTAAAGGTACGGCCATTTTGACGGAAAGACCCAACTTTTCTTCCCTTGACCGACTCAAATCAACCTACCACACACGGTCCCACGGGAAGAAAAATCAAAGGAATGGAGTAGCTGTAGAATATTATTGCTGGATGAAAAGCATGTAAAACTGTAATTCTATATATTGTGTGTATCATTGTAATTTTGAAACTGAATGTATTATATATTGATCTTGTGTTGTGATGTAAAATTACAATGCCAACATCTACAGCTTGTGATTGATTAAAGACATGCATCATGAAAATTAAAATTGATCATGATCACTGGCCAGTGGTGGAACCCTCCCAAAGATTTTTATAATTTATAATTTTTCCTTTTTTTTTTTTCTCAAAATTTTATGTACATGAAAATTGGCCCCCCAAAAAAATTATATACATAGAACTATCATTATGGTACGACACACAGCTTTACTTCAAATTTTCTCATATATATATATATATATATATATATAAATGATATTTGTAGTCGTGAGTGTGCGAGCGTCGTGCAGTTGTTTTGAAAAAAGTGAATAAATAAGAGATTCACATGAAAAAAAAAATTAATTTTTTAATAGTAGATATCACTTTTTTTCATAGTGACTACATGGCAGTTGCGTACTCTACAATTGTATATAGTATTATTTTTTTAAAAAATTAATATAAAATTATATGCTCAAAAATGTTAATTGTTTTTAATAAAATTAATTTTGGTCTTTTGAAATTAATTATATCATCTCTTGTAAAAATAGAGATGAATCTTCATTTCAGTTGACCTTTTTTTTTTTCTTTCTTTCTTTTAGATAACCTTAATGCGCCAATAATTCCATTAAAGGCACTCATTACGGCGTGCGTGACAGCTCATAAGGCCCACACCTTTTTGTTTTTGTTTTTAATTTTTAGTCGTTCTGCATCTGTGCATCATCCCAACTCATTTCGACGCCTCTGCGTTATTCCGACGCTTGGTGTACAGATGACAGCTGCTATTACTTGCATGCCATGCAAAGGCAGGTCCCACTAATCGTTTCACCTTGATCACTCAATGATGTGGCTCCAAAATATCCACCTGTTAGTTTTTATTGAAAACAATATTCTTTAAAATATCTTTACAAAAATAATAATAGATGAATATTATTACATAAAAAATTATCATAAGAAATCAAATAGAAATGCTAAGTTGTGTTTTTTATTATTTATTATATTTTATATGTAAATTTAAAAAAATTATAATAATTAAATAATATGAATTGAAATAATCTTTAAATCCAAACAGACCGTATTGCAGTTTGCATTTTTGAAAAATAGAGATGATTCAGATTCATCTAATATGAATGCAAGTTCAAATGAAAACATGACGACATAATTCGTATTATCGTTGGGAACTTGGGATAATAATCAAAATGTGAAGAAAAAGCCCCCAATAGATCTACATTAATGCATCGAAATATCTTAGTATTAAGTCTCATTTGGATGGTGAGATCAGGCGAAATAATCTATCAATAATAATAAATTTGTTTGAATTGAGATGTTTTATGAGATTTTAGAAAATGAAAGAGAAAAAATTGAATAAAACTAATATAAAGTTAAAATATTATTTTAGTATAATTTTTTAATATAATTTTTATTTTAAAATTTGAAAAAGTTGAATTATTTTTTATATTTTATTTATAAAAATTGTAATAATTAATTAATAATTAAATAAAAAAATTAAAAATTAAAAAATATTTATATTTATAATATTTAAATATTGAGACAAAATAAATAAAATGAGGTGAAAGCATCTCTAGCTACACCTAGTCTTCAGTCCCCTAGGCATCAGTCCCTATCATTTCCGTTGTTATATGTTCAACGTGAGCCAAGCATATTGCACGTTATAACACAGCCCACCTACCTAGCAAACTCACTCCATGTCCAACTCTTCTTGTTGCCTTCTTCATCATCGTCACCACTCGTTCTTGTTTTGAAACAGAGTCGAAATCTGTTATGGGTACCAAAAGCCGCCAGCTCCATGTATTCTTCTTTCCCTTTATGGCCCCTGGCCATATGATACCAATGTTAGACATGGCCAAGCTATTCACAACCCGAGGTGTCAAAGCAACCATAATCACCACCCCGTTCAACGTCCCTATAGTTGTGAAAACGATTGAAAGAACCAAAACTCGCGATAATGGCGTCGTCGAGATTGATATCCAAACCATCGAGTACCCGGCAGTGGAGACTGGCCTCCCAGAAGGGTGCGAGAATACTGACTCCAGGACTATCCACGAAAAAATGACCAGTTTCATCACGGCCCCTACGATGCTCCGGCAACCACTCGAGCAGCTACTGCAAAATCATGATCATCCTCATTGCATTGTTGCTGACATGTTCTTTCCGTGGGTAATTGATGCAGCCGCTAAATTTGGTATCCCAGTGCTAGTTTTTAATTCAACCAGTGTTTTTTCTACGTCCGCAGGGGTGAGCATGCGACAGTACGAGCCTCAAATGAAAGTTTCATCTGATTCTGAACCATTCGTCATCCCTAATTTTCCTGACGAGATAAAGTTGACAAGAATGAAACTGCCAACCTTCAGTGATAACAAATACGTTCAAACATTATTTTCCAACTTCACGAAAGAAGTTGGAGAATCCGAGCTGAGGAGCTATGGGGTTGTTTTGAACAGCTTCTACGAGCTCGAGCCAGCTTATGCAAATCATTACACAAAGGTTTGCGGAAGAAAGGCATGGTATATTGGCCCAGTTTCACTCTGCAACAACGAGGCTGAAGACAAAGGTCAAAGGGGAAAAGAATCCTCCATTGATAAACATGAATGCTTGAAGTGGCTTAACACAAAGAATATCAATTCAGTTGTTTATATATGTTTCGGAAGCTTGGCTAACTTCAATGATTCTCAGCTAATGGAGATTGCAATGGGTCTTGAGGCTTCTGGGCAGCAATTCATCTGGGTTGTGAGGAAAAACAAAAATGAAAAAGAAGATGAAGATTGGTTACCTAAGGGATTTGAGAAGAGAATGGAAGGTAAGGGACTGATTATAAGAGGTTGGGCACCCCAAGTTTTGATTTTGGATCATGAAGCAGTGGGAGGATTTGTGACACATTGTGGGTGGAACTCGATATTAGAAGGAGTGACTGTCGGGGTGCCTATGGTGACATGGCCTACGTTTGGTGATCAATTTCTCAACGAGAAGTTAGTGACTGAGGTATTGAAGATTGGGATTCCTGTTGGTGTTCAACAATCATGTTTTGAAATGAGTGGGAATGATATTCCTATCAAGAAGGAAGTAATAGAGAAGGCAGTGAGGCAACTCCTGGAAAGTGAAGATCAAGCAAAGGAAATGAGAAGCAGAGCCAAAGAACTAGGGGAGATGGCAAGGAGAGCCATTGAAGAAGGTGGATCATCTTATTCCCATTTGAATGCTTTAATTGAGGAGTTAAAGGTCCTGATCCACAGTTAAATATGTTGGAATGAACTAAGCGATATGGATAATATCTCAACCCACCACACAATAAAGTTAAAGCAAAATTCTATTAATTATTTCTACCCACCATACACTGACACACCATGTGTGATTGTTCGTGGGTAGGAGAAAAAGCTGAGCTTTATGTCGTCTTTTGATTTTCTAATCATTTAATACCACATGAGATTCTTCTGGGCAGTTACCTTCAACATTTTTTTTTATTTTATTTTTATTTTTTTATCAAATATATGGTATATAGATGATAAGTAAAATAATTCAATAAGTTAAAAAGAATAAAATTAAAAAAATATATATAATATATAAGAATAATAAATAACAAAACTCAAAGTTGAACTAATAATACAATCTACCAAACTCAATCATCTCATATCTCATGGAGCAGGATTCCATGTTTCGGTTTGGAAGTGGATGTGATATATATAAAAATGAAAAAAATATATTAATCATTCATTTTCTTATTATTTGATCTTATTATTTTATAATGTGTTATTAAATAATAAGTTTATAAATAAAATATAATAAATAGTTTCTAATTATTTAATACATTATCGTAAAATGATGAAAAAATAATGAGAATTGAAATAATGAGTAACAGTATTATCTAAAGAATAATTATTTCCATCAATTACTATTTAAAATTACACATCTCACACATTATGGAAAAAGAATAATTATTTTTATCAATTACTATTTAAGACTATATATTAAACATATTATGAAAAAAAAAAAACAAAAAAGTGACCTGAATAGTAATGGATGAGAAAGGAGGCGAGACCTACTAAGAGCATTAGCATTGGTCTATGCATATACATATAGCCTTAAAACCTTCTACATTGGCTTATGCATATCCAAATATTTAGCTACCTATGAATAGTACTTATCTAAATTTAGATAACCACTATTCACCTTACAAATCATATTTTAATCATTATTTCTCTCTCCTCCCACTATCTCTCTCACAATCCTTTCATTTTCTCCATCTTTCAACAACACAACAAACCTTCACTTGTACATTTATTTTATTATTATAATAATATATTATATATATATTTTTCATTTTATTATATTTTTTATTATTATATTTGTATTATTAATGTCAAATGTATGTAGTGGATGTTAATTACAAATTATATATATAAAAAAATTAATTTTAGCAAAAAAGTAATAATAATAAAATAATAATATGTTATTTTTATTTTGTTTCAAATATGTATAAGTCAATGTAAAAATTTTATTTGAATAGCAAAGTAACTATGTAAAAGAGATAATTTTACATATGTATACGCATGAATCAATATTAATGTTCTAACACCGTCATTTTGTACGGAAAGAGAGAGGAGGGAGATGGACGACTGAAAACAGACAAAGAAATGCGTCTTTTAAAGGTACGGCCATTTTGACGGAAAGACCCAACTTTTCTTCCCTTGACCGACTCAAATCAACCTACCACACACGGTCCCACGGGAAGAAAAATCAAAGGAATGGAGTAGCTGTAGAATATTATTGCTGGATGAAAAGCATGTAAAACTGTAATTCTATATATTGTGTGTATCATTGTAATTTTGAAACTGAATGTATTATATATTGATCTTGTGTTGTGATGTAAAATTACAATGCCAACATCTACAGCTTGTGATTGATTAAAGACATGCATCATGAAAATTAAAATTGATCATGATCACTGGCCAGTGGTGGAACCCTCCCAAAGATTTTTATAATTTATAATTTTTCCTTTTTTTTTTTTCTCAAAATTTTATGTACATGAAAATTGGCCCCCCAAAAAAATTATATACATAGAACTATCATTATGGTACGACACACAGCTTTACTTCAAATTTTCTCATATATATATATATATATATATATAAATGATATTTGTAGTCGTAAGTGTGCGAGCGTCGTGCAGTTGTTTTGAAAAAAGTGAATAAATAAGAGATTCACATGAAAAAAAAAATTAATTTTTTAATAGTAGATATCACTTTTTTTCATAGTGACTACATGGCAGTTGCGTACTCTACAATTGTATATAGTATTATTTTTTTAAAAAATTAATATAAAATTATATGCTCAAAAATGTTAATTGTTTTTAATAAAATTAATTTTGGTCTTTTGAAATTAATTATATCATCTCTTGTAAAAATAGAGATGAATCTTCATTTCAGTTGACCTTTTTTTTTTTTTCTTTTTTTCTTTTAGATAACCTTAATGCGCCAATAATTCCATTAAAGGCACTTATTACGGCGTGCGTGACAGCTCATAAGGCCCACACCTTTTTGTTTTTGTTTTTAATTTTTTTTTAATTTTTAGTCGTTCTGCATCTGTGCATCATCCCAACTCATTTCGACGCCTCTGCGTGACAACTCATTCCGACGCTTGGTGTACAGATGACAGCTGCTATTACTTGCATGCCATGCAAAGGCAGGTCCCACTAATCGTTTCACCTTGATCACTCAATGATGTGGCTCCAAAATATCCACCTGTTAGTTTTTATTGAAAACAATATTCTTTAAAATATCTTTACAAAAATAATAATAGATGAATATTATTACATAAAAAATTATCATAAGAAATCAAATAGAAATGCTAAGTTGTGTTTTTTATTATTTATTATATTTTATATGTAAATTTAAAAAAATTATAATAATTAAATAATATGAATTGAAATAATCTTTAAATCCAAACAGACCGTATTGCAGTTTGCATTTTTGAAAAATAGAGATGATTCAGATTCATCTAATATGAATGCAAGTTCAAATGAAAACATGACGACATAATTCGTATTATCGTTGGGAACTTGGGATAATAATCAAAATGTGAAGAAAAAGCCCCCAATAGATCTACATTAATGCATCGAAATATCTTAGTATTAAGTCTCATTTGGATGGTGAGATCAGGCGAAATAATCTATCAATAATAATAAATTTGTTTGAATTGATATGTTTTATGAGATTTTAGAAAATGAAAGAGAAAAAATTGAATAAAACTAATATAAAGTTAAAATATTATTTTAGTATAATTTTTTAATATAATTTTTATTTTAAAATTTGAAAAAGTTGAATTATTTTTTATATTTTATTTATAAAAATTGTAATAATTAATTAATAATTAAATAAAAAAATTAAAAATTAAAAAATATTTATATTTATAATATTTAAATATTGAGACAAAATAAATAAAATGAGGTGAAAGCATCTCTAGCTACACCTAGTCTTCAGTCCCCTAGGCATGGTCCCGTTGAAACAAAACCACCCCACCCCCCACAAATGAGGTGAAAGCATCCCTGGTCCATTGAAGTCTTCAGTCCCCTAGGCATGGTCCCCAAAAAAAAAAATTTGTCGCCGGCCATTAATTTTAAATACGTACGACGTACGAGATTTCCGGTTACCGGACCCAGATGGCAGAACCTCTAGCCACACAAACACTTTACCTTGGAAACATGATCACCTGTAGATATTTCCAAGGGTGGCACTCCATTAATGTCTCCTTAGCAGTCATGCATGACGTTAGAACTGTACGTAGGTGAAGTTTCGAATTGTATTATTAATTAATCTTTTTAGAATATAAGTAATGAGACCTTTCATTACAACTTACAAATATTACCAAAGCTTATCCTAATAAAAAATGTGATATTTGAGTCGTGCTACTTACGACGGATTAACCTTACAAGAAAGTCGGAAATTTAATAGGATAAATTGTGATACCCCATATAATAAAGATAAGGATATGTGATGTATAAAATCTCACATTATTTCAGAAGGAATAGTTCTTACTCTTTATAAATTTCCAACAGAATTCTAATTGTATCATTGACTAGCCTTTTGAAATATAGGCTGTGTGATTTGGGTTTTCTATTAAGGTGTTACATAATTTAACTAATTATATAATGCCACACACTATCACACAACATAATTTGATTTGTAAAATTTAAATTTTAAAATTTATCTTTTAAATCAAATTATATCACGTGGATTGTATGTGGTATAAAAACTTTCAAATATAAATATAAATATAATTATATAATATATATAATTTAACTAATTATATAATGTCATACACCATTCACACGACTTATCTTTCAAATCAAATTATAGTATATGAATTGTGTGTGGTGTAAAGACTTTTAAATAGAATTATTATTATAATATATATATATATATATATATATATATATATATATATATACAGCCCACCTACCCAGCAATCTCTCTCCATTTCCAACTCTCCTCGTTCTTCATCATCGTCATGCCCCATTTGTTCTTGTTGATCTGAAACTGAGTCAAAATCTGTTATGGGTAGCAAAAGCCGCCAGCTCCATGTATTCTTCTTTCCCTTTATGGCCCCTGGCCATATGATTCCAATGTTAGACATGGCCAAGCTCTTCACAACCCGAGGTGTCAAAGCAACCATAATCACCACCCCGCTCAACGTCCCTACAGTTGCGAAAATGATTGAAAGAACCAAAACCCGCGGCAATGGCGTCGTCAAGATTGATATCCAAACCATCGAGTTCCCGGCAGTAGAGGCCGGCCGCCCAGAAGGGTGCGAGACTACTGACTCCAGCACTACCCATGAAAAGATGACCACTTTCATCACAGGCCTTGCGATGCTCCGTCAACCACTCGAGCAGCTACTGCAAAATCATGATATTCATCCTCATTGCATTGTTGTTGACATGCTCTTTCCATGGGCAATTGATGCTGCCTCTAAATTTGGTATCCCAGTGCTTGTTTTTAATTCAACCAGTGTTTTTTCTTCGTCCGCATGGGTGAGCATGCGACAGTACGAGCCTCAAATGGAAGTTTCATCTGATTCAGAACCATTCGTCATCCCTAACTTTCCTGGCGAGATAAAGTTGACAAGGATGAAATTGCCAACCTTCACTGATAACAAATACGTTGAAGCATTCTTTCCTGACTTCATGAAAGAAGTTGGGGAATCCGAGGTGAGGAGCTATGGGGTTGTTTTAAACAGCTTCTACGAGCTTGAGCCAGCTTATGCAAATCATTACGAAAAGGTTTGCCGTAGAAAGGCATGGTATATAGGCCCAGTTTCACTCTGCAACAAGGACGCTGAAGACAAAGACCAGAGGGGAAAAGAATCCTCCATTGATAAACATGAATGCTTGAAGTGGCTTAACACAAAGAATATCAATTCAGTTGTTTATATATGTTTCGGAAGCTTGTCTAACTTCAATAATTCTCAACTACTGGAGATTGCAATGGGTCTTGAGACTTCTGGGCAGCAATTCATCTGGGTTGTGAGGAAAGACAAAAACGAAAAAGAAGATGAAGATTGGTTACCCAAGGGATTTGAGAAGAGAATGGAAGGTAAGGGACTGATTATAAGGGGTTGGGCACCCCAAGTTTTGATTTTGGATCATGAAGCAGTGGGAGGATTTGTGACACATTGTGGGTGGAACTCGACATTAGAAGGAGTGGCTGCTGGGCTGCCTATGGTGACATGGCCAATGTTTGCTGAGCAATTTCTCAACGAGAAGTTAGTGACTGAGGTATTGAAGATTGGGGTTCCTGTTGGTGCTCAGCAATGTATTGAATTCAGTGGGAATGATAATCCTATCAAGAAGGAAGCAATAAAGAAGGCAGTGAGGCACCTCATGGAAGGTGAAGAAGCAAAGGAAATGAGAAGCAGAGCCAAAGAACTTGGGGAGATGGCAAGGAGAGCCATTGAAGAAGGTGGATCATCTTATTCCCATTTGAATGCTTTAATTGAAGAGTTAAGGGCCCTCGACAGTTAGTATGTTGGAATGAGCTAAGCGATATGGATACTATCTCAACTATCTTTCTGCTTTAGATTAGGTTTTATTAAATTTTATGAGTCTGTTTTTGAGATTTCCTTCTTTAATTTTTGCTCCTATGTTCCCGTGTTATAAGTTAGTGTTCCTATGTTATAAGTGAATGTTTATTAATAAAATTGGACCATCGTCCCATTCTTAAAAAAAATAAAAATAATAAAAAAAAAGTTCAGCTATCTTCCTTCAAGAATTGATTTAATGGAATTTTTGAGTACTTTAAAGACTATGGTTCGACCGTCTGAAATTGAGAGTTTTGGCATTGGATGATGTAAATGTAAATATAATTTTACATAATATGATATGATTTTGTATTTAGTTATTCCATTCAAAATTTATTTTCACATTAGATTATCCTTCTATTATTTAAAATATTATAAATTTAATAATATTATATTTTTCAATTTTTTTTGTTTTATTAATTTATTTATTTTTTCTAAAAGGAGACTTACGTGGAAATATTAATGTTAAATATGAGATTTCGATAAAATGTAGGCCGGAAAAAGAGAAAATATTAATGAGGAAAGCAAATTAAAGCTCTGCAAACTGGAAACTGGATGCTGCGGCATGTCTATCAACGATGCCTAGTCACTGAAACAAGGTGGGAAACAAAAAATCTTACGTAACCTCGTAATACTCTACATTCTACATTAGTGTAGACTATGACAAAAGTTGTGTAGCAAAATTGAAAAATATACATACGTCCTTGTAAATCAAGACACCTCTAGAGCTTAGCACAGTCTGACTTGCAGGGGCGCTCTAGAATCCTACGTGATTATTTCAACCACTTGAATATCTTCCTAATACTTAAAAGCGTGTATAAGATGAACAGTAGTGAATAGTGCCGTCTAGCACTTTCTTTTCTTCTTCTTGCTTCTTCTCGTTGCCTTCTGTGAAATTCCTTTATTCTCAGTTCGATTTTTACTCTTCTCCGTTCAGTTAGCATTTTCTCGTTCAACACATAAAATATCTCACCTTTACATACAAGGATTTCATCATTTCCAGATTCACATTTACAGAACAATTTACAAACTCAACTCAAGGAAGAAAAAAAATTTCCGTGCTCTTCAGATTTGTTCTCGCCATTGGTGGCTGGGTCTCCTAGAGGTTGTCGTCGGTGTCAACTGGTGGAGCTGCGGTGGCCTCGGTGGCTGCCTACGGCCGCAGATTCGGTGAAACAAATGGGTGAAACCCATTTCGGTTCACTTTCCGTGGGGGAGAGGAAGGGCTGCGCGTGGGGGACTTCCACCGCGGCTGGGTTGGTCGCCGCCTTGAGGGGGACTCCTCGGTGGCGGTCGTGAGCTTCGGTGGCCACGTACGGCGGCGTAAGATGGCACAAATGGGTCAAAACCCATTTCGGTTCCATTTCCGTAAGGGAGAGGGAGGGCTGCGCGTGGGGGACTTCAACGGTGGTTGGGTTGGTCGCCGCCTTCAGGGGGACTCCTCGGTGGCGGTCGTGAGCTTCCGTGGCCGCGCACGGCGGCGCGAGATTACATAAATGGGAGAAACCCATTTCGGTTCTCTTTCCGCAGGGGAGAACCGTGGTTGCGCGTGGGGAACGATGGAGGTGGCAGCGATGCTCGTCGGCGTGAGGGGAACACGCCGGTGGTGGCGGTGATCATGGCCGGGGCTCGGCGGCGCCAGGCTGCGCTGGAGGAGAAATGGCCGTGCGGGAGAATCGGCTAGAAGAGAGAGAAAAATTAGCAAAAAATGTTTTTTTCCTACAAATTTACTTAAAAAAATATATATATGTTCTTGTAATTTACAATTTCTGATTTGAAAAATATTAAATATTAGTAAATTCTTTTTTTTTTTTTTCCAGCTTTGCTTTTATCTTTACTAGAATATTACATTGATGAATTTTTTACATAGGTTGAGCTCCGTGAAGTTGAAAGTCAAAACAAGATATTTCAACAACTAGCTACGTATAAAAGTGTCGAAAGTATGAATCCTTTAACTTTTTAATTCTATACTGTGAATTAATAACTCAAATAATATTTTTTGCTTCTCTGATTTTAACACCTTTAAGTCATTTATTTAATGTCATTTATTCAATAATTATTTTGCATGAACTTTGAACTGTTTTAATTTATAATTTCGAATTAATTTAAAAATAATACTACATTTTAAGAAGACTTTTCCTGAAATGTTGCACTGTAGATTATTAAAGTCTTTTAGAAATATAGCAACTTTTATATAAAAGAGAATCTACTACATTTATCTTTAAAAAAAAAAATTATCTCATCTCACATTTACATCTAAACATATTCTAAGATAAATCATATAAAAATAATACTATATTTTATTTAATAAAATAAAATTGCTTAAAACATTCACTAACAATATTTTATTTAATTAATTCCACCTGTCTTAATTCACTCTAAATTATAAGTTTGTTTCTTTTATAATTCCAAAATAAACAAAATACATTTACCATTTGAAAAACTACATCAATATTTACAATTTAGTTATATAATTATACGTAATCATTTATTGAAATATTGAAAATTTTAAAAATTGAAATATGAATTAAATAATTTGATAAAATAGAGTACATAATCAATAAAAATAATATTATATATAAACTTATACTCTAAAAGATGCTTGAAAAATAAAATGAAATAAAAATTTTGTGAATATTAATAAGAAAGTTTGTGAATAATAGAAATGTAATTTTCGATTAAATAATTATTAAATTTTAAAAAATAAGACATAACAGTTGAATAAAACTAATTATACATAATTCACAAATTAATGTAAGTATTTACAACAATTTGTAATATTCACTGAGACACAGTCAGTCCCCATCCTTCCACACCTGTTCTGACCCAAGCCCGTGATAGCCATGTAGTAATAGAAATGCTGGAGACGGTGATTTATAAGCCCAACAGATAACATATGGACTGCCCAACATTTTACTTTGTCTATATTGGAACCGACAATAACATAGCTTGGTAACACAACTGGCCGCATAGTTTGGATCTATTCAAAAAAAATTAAAAAAATCCACAACTGAGCCCACTATTATCCAATTGTATGAGTTATTGAGATTAGATATAAATAAATCTTACACCTCCATGTTATTTCACGCTTTGCATATTTTACACTATTTTTAATTTTTCTGACATAATTAAATGTTATATCTTATTAGTTATATATGCATGTTTATAAAAATAAAAAAATAATAAAAAATTGCTCATAAAATTTTACCAACAAATTTTGTTCTACATGTAAATACTTACATCAATTTCTATTATATAATATTTAGTCGTTTTAAACTTTACTTTCAGTAACGAAAAAAACAATTATATAATATTCACTTTCCAGACTTACTTAAACGTATAGTTTGTTTAAATCTATTATTAGAGACCTTAAACAATTATAGTTTGCTTAAATAATTAGTTATATTATCTTCATAGACCTTATCATTAAATTCTCTTCTTCTACACTAGATGTTTATATTTTAGAATAATCTAACACAGGGCAAACGTGCATAGCACGTAAATCCACTGCTAGTATATATATATATATATATATATATCTGACCTATACTTATTTGGCCTATACTTAAAAGTGCCTATAACATCTACAGTGATAAACAATGACTTCAGTGGATTCAACATCGTCGTCTTTTTCTGTCGTTCATTTCCTTCCTATCTTATTTCATTTCAGTCACATTTTTATATCTTAGTTGAACGTTAAACATTTGGTTAGCTCTTCTTCGGACAATCCAAAATATCTAGCCTTGATAAAAGGGATGGAATGCAAGATATTTTCTAGAATCTGCGGACGTTTCATACTCGAGTTGAGGAAGAAATATTTCTTATCGTGCTGTTTGAGAGTTTTCTTCTCGCCATTTGGTATGCAAAAATTCCTAATTTCACTTGTGCATGTTGTTTTTCATCTTCTCTTTCTCGCATATTTATTTTCTTTCTACGGCTCAATCGCATTTTCTTTCTTCGGCTCAACAACGTAGGTATATTTCTTCTTCTTCTTCGTTTCCCTTCTTCCCCGTATGATTTATTTCTTCATTTAAGATGTATTTTGGCATCTCTGTTTTGTTTCTTCTGTGTTTGTTTTTGGTTTGACGAGAGGAAGAGAGAGTTGCCGTCTGCGTCTCAATGGTAGTGTGTGACGGAGAGGGAAAGGGAAGTTCGTGGTGGCCAAGTCTGGTAGAGATTGTCGCCGGTGTGAAGTGTTGGAGGTCTGGTGGCCTGGGTGGCCGCTTACGGCGGCATTGGTTGAGAGAAATGGGAGAAACCCATTTCCGATGGGTTTCCGCGAGAGACATATAAGGCTGCGCGTGAGGGACATCGGTGGTGGCTGGGTTGGTTGCCGGCGTGAGGGGGAGTCGCCTGTGGTGGTCGTGACGGTAGGTGGCAGCGTACGGCGGCGCCGGTTGAGAGAAATGAGAAAAACCCATTTCGGATGGGTTTCAGTGGGGGACACCTAGGGCTGCGCGTGGGGGACATCCATGGTGCCTCGGGTGGTCGTCGGCGTGAGAAGGGCTCCCCGGTAGAAAATAACTCTAGATAGAAAATAACTCTAGATGAAAAAATCAGTAATGTTCCTAATAACATCAGTTTCGTAGTAAAAATCATTATAAATTCACTACAAAAAAATAATATATGTTGAAAAATATCTAATTATTTGTTATTAATACATAATGTTTAGATAGAAAATAGATCTAAATGGAAAATTCAGTAATATCCCTAATGACATCAGTATCATAGTAGACAAATGAATATAAAAAAATTATCTGCATGTCAACTATTTTGAAACAAATAAAATTTCCAGCATTCTCATCTTAAATGGATTCATTTCCAATAGCCAGGAATCAAACAAAATACAAAAAATAAAAATAAAAAAAAAATAATGACTTCAAACCCAATGTATTTAACCATCAGTATATGTGCAATGATCGGTAGAATTACTCCATAGTATTAAAAATTAATAATTATAAGCTATTGCATATTTAATATGAATAATATAAAAAAAAAAAAATTTAAGCACACATAGGTGTTCAAAAAGCATACGTCAAAATGAATTGGAACACTTTCAATTCTTCAAGTATCTTTCGGTTGTTACCAAAAGATAGATAATAATAAAATAAAATAATAAATAAGAGAATATTGGATTGGGCTTTTGGGTGGACTTAGACTTTTAACTCATACAAGATGGCTTAACTTCTTGTAGGTATCAGTGTCACTGATGTTGAACTTGGATCTGCCCATAAGAGAGTTCATCAATCCCAATTAATATATATGTTGAAGAACATTGACAGTAACTTGAAGGTAGATTCAACTGCTACCTAAAAAGTAGTCTGAAAATATGTCCTGAATGTATATTTCACTTTTTTTTTTCATTTATTTTTTTAATCATCATAAACATTTTAAAAAAAATTTACAACATCATTAAAAAACAATTCCTTAATCACTAGGTAAAAAAAAAAAAAAAAGGTGAGAGAGGGAGAAAGAGAAAGCAAGACAAAAATGAAATTTTTTAGAATGTAAATCTAACCCTTCATCATAACTCTCCAAATTTGATTAAATGGTAGAAATTTAAATACTAATTTAAATTAATTTAAAATAGATAATTAACATATAAATATCATATCATAAATAAATTATCAAATTTAATTTATAAAATACTAATATTTCATCATTAAATAAATGATGAAATTTTGTTAAATATTTTTATAAAAGTATAACTATATAAATAATTAGAGTTTTAACATAATTTAAATATGATAATATTCTTAATTAACTAAAGAGAACTGCTACAACTATCGAAAAAGTAATCCGAAAATATGTCCTGAATGTGTATTTCATTTTTTTTTTATTTTTATGTTCTTTTTTTTCATGTATTTTTTTAATCACCATAAATATTTTTAAAAAAATAAAAAATTTACAACATCATTAAAAAAATACTTTCTCAATCACTAGATAAAAAAAATATTTTGCTTATGATTACGTTTTGTTTTTTTTTTTAAACACAAAACATGTTTATATTTTACAAAATAACTTATTTTTCATTCACCGGGCAAATGTGCCTCGTACATTGCCCAACCGCTAGTATATATATATATACACATACATAAATGTAAATAGTTTTTTTAAAATATTTTTTAAACATTTTTAACTATTAAAAAAAATAAAAATAAGGTACAAATTTACTAATGGTCAATTTCTTAACTATTAAAAAAATAATAAAATATATGAATGAACACATTTGGTGGACACATTTAGGAGTCAAACTAGTATTTTTCAAAATTAAAATACATCACACCAGCATGTGTAATTAAAAGTTATAAAATAAAATAAATGATATTTGTAATTTTAGGGTGTGTAAACTCCCATACACTCACTTTGAAAAAAAAATAATAGCCAATTAAAAATGATTTTTAATAGTGATTCCAATTTTTTTTAAAATGAGTATGCGAGACTTGTTAACAAACAGGAACATTCGGAATCAACTTGATGAATGTTACAAAACAATAGACTTCTCATTGGCAGTAAGGATCACTCTTGACAAAAAAAATTTAAGACATCTAACAATAACCATATGAAAATAAGAACATAAACATATTAGATAACGCCAATTTATTCATGTAAGTCATGAGAAATGAACTTTGGCTTGTCAAAAAAACTATATATAAATTGACAATATATATATATATATATACAACTAATGTCTCAATTCAAAAGTGCACATATTAATTTTAACTAAAAACAGCAAACCATTTAAGTAACCAACAGGAACAAAATACCATACAACTTATGTATAAAAAAAAAGAATTAAAAAAAAATTGACAACCCCGCATTAGTGAAAATAAAAACCTAGGCCCACAGAGGCTGGAGCACCATGATTTTCCAGGGAATTTTTTTTTTCTAAAAAGTATTAAAAAAAAAAAAAGAAGAAGAAGAAGAGGAGGAGGAGGAGGAGGAGGAGGAGGTGGAGGAGTAGCCCACTACCCCAACAATAAAACTGAAGAAAAAAAAAATTATATTCATCATTTCTACACTACACACTACATGTAAATTTATATATTTATTTATTTTTAAGTATTTTTTTTAAATATCCTTAATTATTCAAAAATAAATATATGTATATATAAATTCACTAATAATAACTTACTTAATCATTAAAAAAATTAAAAAATTAAAAATTAAAAAAAATAAAAAAGATATAAATGGGTATATTTAGTGATAATCAAATTATTATTTTTTTAATAATTAGTATTTATTAGTAACATTCTTTTTACTAGATTAATATTACATACGGTCAATGCATAAATACTACATAATCGTTTTATAAAATAATAAAATTTATTATTAAAAAATTAATTTTTTTAATATAGATCCCGTATTTATATTTTTAAAAATAAATTACATGACAGTTATGCATTCTACTACTACAAAAATTATTTTTATTTTTTATATCATTACCGTTGCATATACGTTTGAATTTTTTATTTCTCTCTTGATTTTATCACTTAACTTCCTACAGGTTCAAGCTTCCGGAAGCGATTTTTTATTATTAATTTGACTGATTTTGTTATGTGTATATATATATATATATATATATATATATATATATATATATTGGAGGGAAGTTTGGAATTTCAGAATTCCATTTTAAATACTGGAATTATGCTAATAAGTCAGATTGGCTTTTATTATGTTTATTGCCCATTGCTTGTTTTGTTAAAAAATAAACGCATACGGTCACCAGAGAAAAGGAAGCACCAACGTCGCTGTCTCAGTTTACTGCAATTATTTTGGGTTTCAAGGGATATAGCGGTAGAAAAGTAATATCTTAGCACCGTTTAAAATTTAAAAAAATTATAATAATAAGATATGATAAAATAAGATAAAATTTTATTATATCAAATAAGACCTCAGTGTAAATTTTTTAAAAAGTTCTGTAAGAGATGTTATACCGTAGGAAAGCTCTAAGCTTCTATGTTTAGTTGGGAAAAAGAAAAACAGCCTCGACGACTAAACAATAGTTTTTAGCTTTGCCCAATTTTCTTACGTACAAGAATAGAAGTTTTATAAAAGAGAAAAAAAAAAAAAAGGGGGCAAAGTATGGTTTATTTGTGAGTGCTTTTGCCATACAAAAGAAATGTATTTCTTAATCACTTGTGCATGATTGGTTTAAGCTATACAATGATCAGTTAGACAATTATATCTTAAAGAAGACAAGTTAAAAGAAAATTTGCTACACCGATTCATTTGAAACTTTATATGTCACAAAGGCTTAAATCTTCTTAAAAAAATAAGATTTTTGTCATTCAATCCAAACTAATTTCATTTAAATATTATTATAATTTTTATTATATTATTATATATTTACACTTTCTCCAACTTTCAAGCAAGGAGCTCGATGAAAATAAAGCCGGCTCTTTTGTGAGGAAGTTAGATGAACCTGGTAGAAGATCCCCATCTCTTTGACAAAAAATCCAACTCACCCGCAGATGGTTAAAAGGATTTGATACTGCTCAACAGCTGATATGAATTCGCGAGAATGGAATCCCTTGAACCCACAATCAATTTGAAAACTTATCCTAGACTCGTCTCAAGTGGATTGCATCAATCCTTGCATTGCTTTCTTGATCTTCTTAGCTCTTGATCTTGTAATTGACCCATCTAAAACTTACAAAAGATCTTTAAGAATAGTCCCACCTTGATTCCCATCAACAGCCTCCTAATCTCCATTCCCTCATCCATAGCACTTGCTCTTAATCAAACCCACCATCTAATGGTAGCTGATAATATTTATGAATCTCATCTCCATTCCCCTTTTTTTTATTGTGTAGAAGAAAATTACTTGGGAGTTTTGTTTCTATCGTTATTTTATTTTATTGTCTGATGGCAGTGACGGGTTTCTGTGCTTGTTGGTTTCCTTTATTCTTCGTCAGCCTTTATGCTGATGCGTGTATCTTGGCTAGTTTTGGGTTAAACAACTTAAACTCAAGCATAAGAAGAAAAAATGCGGCGAGAAAAAATATACAATGACATCAAAATCGGGCTCGTGTGAAACATCCCAATGGGGGAGAGACACTTACTGATCAGAGGGCAGTGGCGAGAGGCAGAGATGGCGGGATTTCGTTGTTGTGATTTTGCCTTTTCGGCGGAAGACACTTATGGTTGATTACTGTTGGAGAAGCGAAGAGTTCGTTGCTATTAGTATATCATCATCTTTAGGCCATAGTCTTAGGGTATGTGCTAATGGAAGTAGAGTCATGGATGTTCTGATCGTATCAAAAATCTTAGAAAATTATATGAGGTGCATCATTTATCACTTGACGTAGGATTTGTGAATTTCTACTTGACAAAGCTTTGGTTTGTTTTTTGTTTTCTTTTTTTTGGCTAACATTGAGTGGTTGGTTTGTAAATCTCCACTTGACTAAGCTATGAATATATGTAGCATAGTAGCCTGCGTAAAGTTGATGTGTTAATTAAGTGGCTTGCCCTATCTTGCTAATTAAGTGACTTTGATTTCATACAATAATAAAAGTACGACACTTTACCACATTTAAATAATAGTAGTATTACAAATTATCACATTGAAATAATAGAAGTACTATAAATTACCACATTGAAATAAATCATAAAGGTACTACATAGTGGAAACAACTCTTTCCACATGCTCGCAATGAAATTATGTGCAGTCATGAGTACTCCATAAATGCTCGAGAAGGTCAGCCTGGAGTTGGCTATGAGTGCCTCTATCTCTAATTTGATGATGTTGCGCAATGAACTTCACGAATTCAGGTATATTATTGCGTGAAATTGGCTCATTTGGAGTATCTTCCATTTGTTTGTAAATGAACTGCTTAGCCCTGAGATATAGATACCGCTCATCTTCAACGATCATATTATGTAGAATAATGCATGCGTACATAATATAATAGGTAGTTTGTTGGTTTCAAGAATTGTTGTATAATTTTTTTTATCAAAAATTATTAAAATATATGAAGTGTATTTATAAAATATATAAAAAAAAAAATTGCCAAATATTATTAAAATATATTGTTGGTATTTTTTAATAAATAATAATTTTTTAACATTTCTTTTTAAGTGGTCATAACCGTTGGTTTCCATCCGTTGAAGTTTTGCGGCATTTTTTTTTACAGCTTAAACGTTCGTGTTCATTAAGCTGGCATTCAATGGGGATAAAATCTGGCAGCTTAAATTCTTTTATTATTACGGTATTTTTCTAACCTAGCCGTTTGAATTTTTTTATCTCTTTAATTCTCTCTTTTACCGGCTCTTTGTTAATGGTGTAATAAGTTAGTGCGGTCGACTTTTATTGATTGCCATTAATGGTGTAATAAGTTAATTGGCTGCTATTAAGTACCATTGATGGCCAACGTTTTTTTTTTTTTTTTTTTTTTTTTTTTTTTTTTTTTTTTTTTTTTTTACGTTGTGAGTTTCTTTTTCATTGATTGCCCAGTTGCCGGATGGAGGAAAACGTTTATTTTTTATTTAAATGATTGAGCTTATTGAGAGAAGGAGGGATTCATCTAGTGTTGTTTTCCATTTGAGTGTGGTGTTGTTTTTCTATACATAGAGAAAATCTTTAGTGAGACAAGAAAAACAGGTTGCACCTAAATAATTTTGTGAGTATTTCTAGATAAAGGAAATGTGTTCTTTTGATGGAGTTTTGAGTTCAACCACTTATGCAGAGTTTGTTCGAGTTATATGACGATCAGTTGGACTGTTGTATCCTAGAGGGGTCAAGTCAAGAAGAATTGTGTTGCACCAGTTAATTTGAGACTTTGTACACCGCAAATGGCTTGAATCTCCTCAAGGAAAGCGAGATTTTCGTGCTTCAGTCTAAATTGATTTCATGTGAATGTTAATTTTATTATAATTTTGATTATATTATTGTATATTTCACCAACAATTTTAAGGAGATTCAACATGAAGCCTACAACTGAAAAATCTATGGAAAGCATTGGATATCTTAACAAGCCCTTCCATTTCAAAGGAGTTCATTTCAAGAGGATGTGCAAGGTGCTCTTCTATCTAAACATTCTCAATATCTCTTATATTCTCACTACAAATAATCTTAGCAAAATTACTACCGAGAACATGATTGAAATACAAGTGAAAGTTCAGAAAGAAAAGATGGAAAAATATATCAAAGATGAGTATAACTGTCGATGTTAACTTTTAAATTGTCTTGCAAATCAATTTTACGATTATAACAATACTACTTACAGCTCTGCAAAGAAAATTTAGAAAGCTTTACAGAGTAAATATGATACGGAAGAAGCTGGAGCGAAGAAATATGCGGCAAGTCGCTTCTTTCAACATCAAATGGTAGATGAAAAATCTGTTGCAGAGCAAGCGCAATATTTTCAAATGATTGTAGCTGAAGTTAGATTTGAAGATATCAAGATTGGAGATAATCTAATTGTTTGTAACATCATCGACAAGCTATTACCTTCATGGAGAGAGTTTCAAAAGTCGATGCACCATAAACAAAATGAGACATCATTGGAGACCTCAATTACACGTATTCGAGTAGAGTAGGAAACTAAAGGCCAAGATGATTTGGTGTTTCAAAATGGTAATAAGGATTCCATGACAATGGTAAATTTAATTTCTGAAAATGGTAACTTGCCCAAAGGTCAAAATACAAGAAATTAGTTATTTGAAGCCGCAAAGAAAATATTTCAAAAAATTTAGTAGACCTCACAAAAATGGTTTTCAAAGCCAAAATGATAAGAACCAAAGACCCTCTTCATAAAATCAAGCTTGTTTTTCTATATTAAAATTGAGCATTATGCTCAAATTTGTAAGTTCCAGAAGCGAGAAAATAATCCTCAAGTTAACGTAACTGAGGAGCCATTTGTAGCAATGATCACAAACATTAACATGGTTCAATTTGTTGATGGGTGGTGGACAAATTCTGGTGCTAATAGGCATGTTTGCTATGATAAAGATTGATTCAAAAATTTTACTCCATTTGAAGAAGAGAAGACTATTATGCTTGACGATTCAAGTAAAATCGAGTTATTGGGAGTGGTGAGGTTGAGCTGAAATTCACATCTAGATGTATATTGATGCTCAAATATGTACTCTATACACCATCTATGAGGAAGAATTTTATCTTGAGTTTTTTACTCAACAAAGCAGAGTTCAAATAAACTATGGAATCTAATCAATATGTAATTACAAAAAATGGAGTTTCTTTTTATGTGCATTATTCTTTAAATATTTTGGCACGCATGATTATGTCTTTCTTAGAATAAAAATAGCAGTCTATTTTTTCATATTGGAATAAAGTGTTTTTTGTGTAAGGTGTATTTATTTTTATGAAAAGAAAATTTCTTTTTAAATCTAAAAATTAGTGGGGTCAAGTTTTTAGAAGATAATATTTTTTTTTTTTCAAAAGATTTTGCCCCAACGTTTTCTTCAGGTTTATTTATTTATCTATTTATTTATTTTTTGAGTTTTGGGAGTAAGTTAGGGAGTAAAGTCACAAGTGGTTGAAATCTTTGGTGTTTGATGAACGTTTGTGTATGTCCAGTGCATTTAGATGCACGAAAACTGTTCCAACTTCCAAGCGGCATGCAGCTTTGTACGTATTTTACATCAAATGCATTTATTTTATTTGTTGCCGTTTGCTTTCTTTAAACGTATGTGGTATTAATTTTGGACTTAATGCCACAACCGAAAGCTTTTTATTATTGCTTTAAGCCGTTTTAAGATTTTATTGCTCCTTGCTTTAGCATTTGGTTGGCTGCCGTATGTTTAGAGATTTATTCCTTTGTGGAAAAAAAATCAGTTTCATTCATATTTATTTGTTGTGACAGTGATGCAACAATTGGTAGAATACAAAACCATTATTATAACAGTAAATCCAGATCCTTTAAAAGAAACATCAGTACTGTGAGATTTTTTCTATTGATGGTGTTATTGATGTAAAGCCACTAAACAAAGCTTTGATTAGAGAAATGATCTGGAATACATCGAGAGAAATGAGATTAAAACCTATAAATTCATGAGCCATGTATGAGGGATACCCAACTGGACCAGACATCTTGAGAACTGGGTTCAATGAGAAAAATGAATCATATGATGGTAGTAAGAAATGCACTATTTATTTTATTTCTCATTCTTATGATGTGAGTGCATTTATCCCGTAATGTTTTAGAGAATGAGTTTTTGAGTAATGCTACATACAGTCGTGGAATGCGCAAACGCCGTGCAGTCGCTTTGAAAAAGAGTGAGATTCACTATTAAAAAATTAATTTCTTTTCATGTGAGTCTCATATTTATTCACTTTTTTCAAAGCGACTACACGGCGACTGCACGCTCACGACTGCAAATATCAGTTCTCTTTTTACAAATCTTAAACTTTCGTGTTCATTAAGGCATTCAATGGGGATAAAATCTGGCAGCTTAAATTCTTTTATTGCTACGGTATTTTTCTAACCAAGCCGTTTGAATTTTTTCTCTCTTTAATACTCTCTTTTACCGGCTCTTTGTCAATGGTGTAATAAGTTAGTGCGGTCGACTTTATTTAATTGGCTGCTATTAATTACCATTGGTGGCCAACGGTTTTTTTTATGTTGTTTCTTTTTCATTGATTGCCCATTGCCGGATGGAGGAAAACGTTTATTTTTTATTTAAATGGTTGAACTTATTGAGAGATGGGGGGGATTCGTCTAGTATTGTTTTCCATTTGAGTGCGGTGTTGTTTTTCTATAGAATATAGAGAAAATCTCTAGAGACTAGAAAAAAGGGTTGTATCTATATAATTTTGAGAGTATTTTCAAATAAAAGAAATGTATTCTTTTGATGAAACTTTGAACTCTATCACTTGTACAGAATTGGTCCGGACTATACGACGATCAATTGAGCTGTTTTATTCTGGAGGAGTCAAGTCAAGAGAAATTCTACTACACTAATTAATTTGAAATTTTATATATTGTAGAGAGTTTAAATCTATTTAAAGATAGCGATAATTTCATAAATGTTAATTTCATTGTAAACCTGTACCACACAAACACTCCTTATACGTCATGCATGCCTTTAGAACTGTACGTACGTTCTAAGCCCACTCTTCTCACAAATCTCGCCGATCGATGAAGTTGGAAGGGTAACATCAATAAGATGAGTGGGCATATTCTAGGTTTCTTCTGTATTATCACGTGGGAAATGATCTTCCATAACAAAAATATAAACTTATAATTATTTTGTAAGTATCTTAATCTTCTATAAGAATAGAAAAAACAAGGATAATTTTATAATATTAAAATTTATTTTTAACGGAATCGCATGATTGTATTATTATAAAATAATTGTAAATAAATTATAAGTGTATCATCATCTTTGAAAAGTATCATGCTAATTGCTAAGTGCTAACAAATTAACGTACAACCACAACTTATAAATAAAAAGTAAAAGTCAATATTAAATTTAAAATAATATTATTTTAATTTTTATTACAAAGTTGTAGACAAATTATTATTATTTAGTTGTAAATTTATTATTTTTCTATAATTTTTGGACCCATGAATTGTACGGAAAATCTGTACTGGTTTTTTTGTTAAAAAAATAAATATTCTTGAATTTATCTATTTTTAAAATAATGTTAAAAATGTTAAAAAAATATTTGAAAAAGAATGCAATTACAGTAACTTGTTAGAACCATCGATTATTCCAATAGCGTGGTACATATATATTTATATAATGAAAAGTTCTGCTCATCATCTCGTACACCAAATATTATATATTTTTTAATTTTTTTTCTCATATTAAATATGTGGTGTACTATAGCTGATGAGTATAATAATTCAATTAATTTAACAATAATAACATAAAATGAAATTTTTTTTTTAAAATATCTAAAATGTGTAATATGAAATAATGAGTAGCATCCTCTTATATCATAAAGGAAAATATTTTGATCGCAAAATGATTACACAAAAATAAATCTATAAACTAATGTAGTTTGATGTGATATATCAAATTATAAAATTATTTTTATTTTAAAACAAATTTAACGAATTTTATAAAATTACGTCAATTTATGAATTTAGCTTTTGCACAATCTCTTTTAATTAATGTAACCGTTCTTTATTATTATAAGAATAATGTTACATATAATCGTAGATTGTGCAAATAACATTCAGTCACTTTAAAAAAAAAAAGATTTATTATTAAAAAATTAATATTTGTTTTTTCATGTAATTTTCGTATTTATTTTTTATTTTTAAATGATAGCATGGCTTGCAAACTCAAGGCCGTAACTATCATTTCCGTTGTTATATATTCAACGTGAGCCAAGCATATTGCACGTTATAACACAGCCCACCTACCTAGCAAACTCACTCCATGTCCAACTCTTCTTGTTGCCTTCTTCATCATCGTCACCACTCGTTCTTGTTTTGAAACAGAGTCGAAATCTGTTATGGGTACCAAAAGCCGCCAGCTCCATGTATTCTTCTTTCCCTTTATGGCCCCTGGCCATATGATACCAATGTTAGACATGGCCAAGCTATTCACAACCCGAGGTGTCAAAGCAACCATAATCACCACCCCGTTCAACGTCCCTATAGTTGTGAAAACGATTGAAAGAACCAAAACTCGCGATAATGGCGTCGTCGAGATTGATATCCAAACCATCGAGTACCCGGCAGTGGAGACTGGCCTCCCAGAAGGGTGCGAGAATACTGACTCCAGGACTATCCACGAAAAAATGACCAGTTTCATCACGGCCCCTACGATGCTCCGGCAACCACTCGAGCAGCTACTGCAAAATCATGATCATCCTCATTGCATTGTTGCTGACATGTTCTTTCCGTGGGTAATTGATGCAGCCGCTAAATTTGGTATCCCAGTGCTAGTTTTTAATTCAACCAGTGTTTTTTCTACGTCCGCAGGGGTGAGCATGCGACAGTACGAGCCTCAAATGAAAGTTTCATCTGATTCTGAACCATTCGTCATCCCTAATTTTCCTGACGAGATAAAGTTGACAAGAATGAAACTGCCAACCTTCAGTGATAACAAATACGTTCAAACATTATTTTCCAACTTCACGAAAGAAGTTGGAGAATCCGAGCTGAGGAGCTATGGGGTTGTTTTGAACAGCTTCTACGAGCTCGAGCCAGCTTATGCAAATCATTACACAAAGGTTTGCGGAAGAAAGGCATGGTATATTGGCCCAGTTTCACTCTGCAACAACGAGGCTGAAGACAAAGGTCAAAGGGGAAAAGAATCCTCCATTGATAAACATGAATGCTTGAAGTGGCTTAACACAAAGAATATCAATTCAGTTGTTTATATATGTTTCGGAAGCTTGGCTAACTTCAATGATTCTCAGCTAATGGAGATTGCAATGGGTCTTGAGGCTTCTGGGCAGCAATTCATCTGGGTTGTGAGGAAAAACAAAAATGAAAAAGAAGATGAAGATTGGTTACCTAAGGGATTTGAGAAGAGAATGGAAGGTAAGGGACTGATTATAAGAGGTTGGGCACCCCAAGTTTTGATTTTGGATCATGAAGCAGTGGGAGGATTTGTGACACATTGTGGGTGGAACTCGATATTAGAAGGAGTGACTGTCGGGGTGCCTATGGTGACATGGCCTACGTTTGGTGATCAATTTCTCAACGAGAAGTTAGTGACTGAGGTATTGAAGATTGGGATTCCTGTTGGTGTTCAACAATCATGTTTTGAAATGAGTGGGAATGATATTCCTATCAAGAAGGAAGTAATAGAGAAGGCAGTGAGGCAACTCCTGGAAAGTGAAGATCAAGCAAAGGAAATGAGAAGCAGAGCCAAAGAACTAGGGGAGATGGCAAGGAGAGCCATTGAAGAAGGTGGATCATCTTATTCCCATTTGAATGCTTTAATTGAGGAGTT
Organism: Juglans mandshurica; assembly: GCA_022457165.1. Lineage (NCBI taxonomy): Eukaryota > Viridiplantae > Streptophyta > Magnoliopsida > Fagales > Juglandaceae > Juglans > Juglans mandshurica. Next base: position 16,983,547 of record CM039633.1, read on the forward strand.
AAAGGTCCTGATCCACAGTTAAATATGTTGGAATGAACTAAGCGATATGGATAATATCTCAACCCACCACACAATAAAGTTAAAGCAAAATTCTATTAATTATTTCTACCCACCACACACTGACACACTATGTGTGATTGTTCGTGGGTAGGAGAAAAAGCTGAGCTTTATGTCGTCTTTTGATTTTCTAATCATTTAATACCACATGAGATTCTTCTTGGCAGTTACCTTCAACATTTTTGTTTTTATTTTTTTTATTTTTTTATTAAATATGTGGTATATAGATGATAAGTAAAATAATTCAATAAGTTAAAAAGAATAAAATTAAAAAAATATATATAATATATAAGAATGATAAATAACAAAACTCAAAGTTGAACTAATAATACAATCTACCAAACTCAATCATCTCATATCTCATGGAGCAGGATTCCATGTTTCGGTTTGGAAGTGGATGTGATATATATAAAAATGAAAAAAATATATTAATCATTCATTTTCTTATTATTTGATCTTATTATTTTATAATGTGTTATTAAATAATAAGTTTATAAATAAAATATAATAAATAGTTTCTAATTATCTAATACATTATTGTAAAATGATGAAAAAATAATGAGAATTGAAATAATGAGTAACAGTATTATCTAAAGAATAATTATTTCCATCAATTACTATTTAAAATTACACATCTCACACATTATGGAAAAAGAATAATTATTTTTATCAATTACTATTTAGGACTATATATTAAACATATTATGAAAAAAAAAAAAACAAAAAAGTGACATGAATAGTAATGGATGAGAAAGGAGGCGAGACCTACTAAGAGCATTAGCATTGGTCTATGCATATACATATGGCCTTAAAACCTTCTACATTGACTTATGCATATCCAAATATTTAGCTACCTATGAATAGTACTTATCCAAATTTAGATAACTACTATTCACCTTACAAATCATATTTTAATCATTATTTCTCTCTCTTCCCACTATCTCTCTCACAATCCTTTCATTTTCTCCCTCTTTCAACAACACAACAAACCTTCACTTGTATATTTATTTTATTATTATAATATATTATATATATATTTTTCATTTTATTATATTTTTTATTATTACATTTGTATTATTAATGTTAAATGTATGTAGTGGATGTTAATTACAAATTATATATATAAAAAAATTAATTTTAGCAAAAAAGTAATAATAATAAAATAATAATATTTTATTATTATTTTGCTTTAAATATGTATAAGTTAATGTGAAAATTTTGTTTGAATAGCAAAGTGACTATGTAAAAAAGATAATTTTACATATGCATAAATTAATGTTCTAAGAGCACTCCCAATAGCTCTTGTAAAATAGAATTTTTTTAAAAATATAAAGAAATGTTGTTAAAAGAGGGCTCCATCAGATTTTGTATTTTATAAATATTTTACATTTTGATACAGTGATCTCTCTACATTTATAAAATCCTATTCATGCATGTAAACTTTTTTAATTAATTTATTTTCCCTCTTTGTCATTGTTTTCACATTCTTCTATATTTATTTTCTTTTCTTTTCAAATCCTCTCTCTAAACATATAATATTTAAATGATATGAAAAAAAAATAGATAAACTGATGTATGGTATATTGTAAAAGTTAGTATGTAAAATAGAAAAAATGAATTTTGATGATATATTTTAAAGATATAATGAATAAGTTATTGGGAGTGCTCTTACACCGTCATTTTGTACGGAAAGAGAGAGGGGGGAGATGGACGACTGAAAACAGACAAAGAAATGACGTCTTTTAAAGGTACGGCCATTTTGACGGAATGACCCAACTTTTCTTCCCTTCACCGACTCAAATCAACCTACCACACACGGTCCCACCACAGTCCTCCCAATACAATCAAGCTCCTCAAAAGTCAAGCAAGGGGTACGACTACGAGTCTCTGATGACACTTGTTAGTACTTTTTAATAATGGACAATAATAGAGTTTATCCATCAAACGTGCACGTTAGTACAGGTAAATTTATTTATTTATTTATAGGTATTTTTTTTAAATATCCTTAATTATTAATAAATATATATATATAAATTCATTAATAAATCCCTTAATTATAAATAATATATCCTTAATTTTTTTTAGTGTTTTTGCCATACAAAATAAATGTATTCTTTTGATAGACCTTTAGGCTCAATTATTTGTGTAGGATTGGTTTAAGCTATACGATAATCAGTTAAACTATTATATCCTAAACGAGACAAGTCAAGAGAAAATCTACTGCAACGATTCATTTGAAACTTTATATACCGCATATCAAAACATGAATATCTGTAAAATATATATATATATATATATATATATATATAATAAGGGAAAGAAACAAATAAAATTATTGGTTAAGATGATTTTCAAATAATTTTATTTGAAAATATATATATATTTTCAAATAAAATTATATATATATAATTTTATTTGTTTCTTTCCCTTATTATATATATATATATATATATATATATATATATATATATATATTCGACGCGAGCCAAACATATTGCACGTTATAACACAACCCACCTACCTAGCAAACTCACTCCATTCCCAACTCTCCTTGTTGCCTCCTTCATCATCGTCACCACTAGTTCTTGTTCTGAAACAGAGTCGAAATCTGTTATGGGTACCAAAAGCCGCCAGCTCCATGTATTCTTCTTTCCCTTTATGGCCCCTGGCCATATGATACCAATGTTAGACATGGCCAAGCTATTCACAACCCGAGGAGTCAAAGCAACCATAATCACCACCCCGTTCAACGTCCCTATAGTTGTGAAAACGATTGAAAGAACCAAAACTCACGATAATGGCGTCGTCGAGATTGATATCCAAACCATCGAGTACCCGGCAGTGGAGACTGGCGTCCCAGAAGGGTGCGAGAATACTGACTCCAGGACTATCCATGAAAAAATGACCAGTTTCATCACGGCCCCTGCGATGCTCCGGCAACCACTCGAGCAGCTACTGCAAAATCATGATCATCCTCATTACATTGTTGCTGACATGTTCTTTCCGTGGGTAATTGATGCAGCCGCTAAATTTGGTATCCCAGTGCTAGTTTTTAATTCAACCAGTGTTTTTTCTACGTCCGCAGGGGTGAGCATGCGACAGTACGAGCCTCAAATGAAAGTTTCATCTGATTCTGAACCATTCATCATCCCTAATTTTCCTGACGAGATAAAGTTGACAAGAATGAAACTGCCAACCTTCAGTGATAACAAATACGTTCAAACATTATTTTCCAACTTCACGAAAGAAGTTGGAGAATCCGAGCTGAGGAGCTATGGGGTTGTTTTGAACAGCTTCTACGAGCTCGAGCCAGCTTATGCAAATCATTACACAAAGGTTTGCGGAAGAAAGGCATGGTATATTGGCCCAGTTTCACTCTGCAACAACGAGGCTGCAGACAAAGGTCAAAGGGGAAAAGAATCCTCCATTGATAAACATGAATGCTTGAAGTGGCTTAACACAAAGAATATCAATTCAGTTGTTTATATATGTTTCGGAAGCTGGGCTAACTTTAATGATTCTCAGCTAATGGAGATTGCAATGGGTCTTGAGGCTTCTGGGCAGCAATTCATCTGGGTTGTGAGGAAAGACAAAAATAAAAAAGAAGATGAAGATTGGTTACCTAAGGGATTTGAGAAGAGAATGGAAGGTAAGGGACTGATTATAAGAGGTTGGGCACCCCAAGTTTTGATTTTGGATCATGAAGCAGTGGGAGGATTTGTGACACATTGTGGGTGGAACTCGATATTAGAAGGAGTGACTGCCGGGGTGCCTATGGTGACATGGCCTACGTTTGGTGATCAATTTCTCAACGAGAAGTTAGTGACTGAGGTATTGAAGATTGGGATTCCTGTTGGTGTTCAACAATCATGTATTGAATTCAGTGGGAATGATAATCCTATCAAGAAGGAAGCAATAGAGAAGGCAGTGAGGCACCTCATGGAAGGTGAAGAAGCAAAGGAAATGAGAAGCAGAGCCAAAGAACTTGGGGAGATGGCAAGGAGAGCCATTGAAGAAGGTGGATCATCTTATTCCCATTTGAATGCTTTAATTGAAGAGTTAAAGTCCTGATCCACAGTTAAATACGTTGGAATGAACTAAGCGATATGGATAATATCTCAACTATCTTTCTGCTTTGGATTAGGTTTTATTAAATTTTATGAGTCTGTTTTTGAGATTATCCATCTGTTATTTAAAATAATAATAAAATATTATAAATTAAATAATATTATTTTTTTTTCAATTCTTTTATTCTATTAATTTTTTTTTTCAAAAAGAAGAACTACATAAAAATATTAATATTATATAATATGAGACTTCGATAAAGATGTTGATGAGCTTAGAATGCAACAAATACATTCTAAATATTTAATACAACACCAATATTAAAGGCTGGAAAGAGAGAAAATATTGATTAAAACATTATATATTAGATATCCAAAGAGGAAAATAACCCGACGCAATTAAAAATAAAACCTACCATAGCAAATTAAGAGTTTGGCTATATACAAGTAAGTCTGTGTACTAATCGGCGTATCAATATTGTTGCATTCATATTTTAAATTTAAATTAGCAAAATTTTTAATAAAATATATTTTCTAACCAATCATATTGAATAGATACGTGTATTAATACGCAAAATCACTTACAGTTAGATTTTTTCGCAAATTAAAACTCTGCAAACTGGAAGCTGCGTATATCAACGATGCCTAGTCCCTGAAACAAGGTGGGAATATATATACGTACTTGTAACTCAAGACACCTCTAGAGCTAGCTTAGCACAGTCTGACTTGCAGGGGCGCTCTAGAATCCTAGATGATTATTTCAACCACTTGAATATATATATATATATATATACATGTAAATAATAAAATATATGAATGGACACATTTAAGAGTTATACTAGTATTTTTTAAAATTGAAATACATCACACCAACATGTGTAATTAAAAGTTATAAAAGAAGATAAATGATATTTGTAATAATAGGATGTGTAAACCTCCACACACTCACTTGGAAAAAAAAAAAAAAAAAATTTAAGACCCATTTAAAAAGTTATTTTTAATAGCAACTTTAATTTTTTTCAAAATAAGTATCGAGACTCGTATACTCAAAAATTTTATCTAATAAAAAAAACATTTAAAATCATTTTTTATTTATTATTCTAAAAAAAAGTTTTTAAAAAATAAAATAAATAAATAAAGAGATATGCTGTGAACCTACCGCTAGCGCACATTTCACATAACTCTTTTTTTTTTTTTTTTTAGCATCGGGTTACAGTAAATATTTTTTCAAAAATAAAAGGTAATCGAAGCGTCAGCTTTTTCAGCTTTCAGTCATGTCCTTGCTTTCAGTCATGCGAATTCATTCATCGAATTCAATGTATTGATGCAGTTAATGGAGTGTTTGGATGATTGAATGATTTTGATCTGGCAACCAGCTGTAGTGCTTGTTCTGGGCTTGGTTTCGTCCATAAATCTGCAAAATTAACACACGTCAGAGTCTCACGGATATGACCCTATTGAAGTATGAAATTGCCACAAAAAAACAAAACATCACAACCCGTGGACTGACCTTCAATTATTTTCAAAAAATCAATATAGATAGAAATTACTATTGAGAGCATCTATAATGTGGCATCATCTAGACCACACATCTCTTGAGAGCATCTATAATGTGGCATCATCTAGACCACACATCTCTCCAAGTGAGTGTTGGAAACAATGCTTTGAATACCGTACCGGACGTCGTACCGGTCAAGGCACTGGAACGAAATATTTCGGTACCAGTACCGTTTCGGGATAACGTTTCGGAATAATCCATTTATAAATAAATTATATATATAAATATATATAAAAATTATATTCCAAAATAATAGTCTATATATAAATAAATTATATATAAATACATATATATAAAAATTATAAATAGTCTAGTCTGAATTAGGAGTTAAAAAATAAGTTTTTAGTTTAAAAAAATCGAAAAAACAAACACACAGGCCGAAATATAAGCCGGTACAGACCGAAATTTAGTCCGGTATGGCCGGTATTTTGGCCGGTACGGAACAGATATAGTACCTGTACCGGCCGGACGGCCGAAACGAAAAATTTCGGCCGTACCGGCCGGTACGGTACGAGATTTAAAACTGTGGTTAGGAACAATCAACTAGAAGCAGCTACGCAGTGAGTGCAAAGTGTACACTTCTATAGTGGCTTCTCTCTAACATTATTCATTTTCAAAACATCCATCACTGTGGACTTATTGGATTTAATAATTTTTTTAAATATTGTAATACTACTTTTTAATTATTTAAATAAAAAAATATTTTAGTTATAAATGAATTTGATAAACGTGAACTCATGTATATATAGTATCTCAGATTATAAAGTTAATTTTTTTATAAAATAAATATAATATATTACATAAAATTATTCTATTGGTCTAAAAGTTTATTTTTATAAATTTTTTTATATATATGTGATAAATTTTAATAATTAAATTATTATTATACGAGATTGGGCACCCCAAGTTTTGATTTTGGATCAACAAGCAGTTGGAGAATTTGTGACTCATTGTCGGTGAACTCAACGTTAGAAGGAGTGACTGCTATGGTGACATGGCCTATGTTTGCTGAGCAATTATTCAATGAAAAGTTAGTGACTGAGGTATTGAAGATTGGGATTCCTGTTGGTGCCCAGCAATGTGATGAATTGAGCGGAAATGATAATATTATCAAGAAGGAAGGAAGCAGTAGAAAAGGCAGTGAGGCAAATCATGGCGGTGAGTGAAGAAGCAGAAGAAATGAGATACAGAGCCAAGGGACTTGGGGAGATGGCAAGGAGAGCCATTAACGAAGGTGGATCATCTTATTCCCATTTGAGCGCATTAATTGAAGAATTGAAGGCTCATATGCGTTCTTACACTGTAAGAACATCGGTATTGGCTTCATCAAAAATTTAGTCAAATGTAAAATATAATAAATTTTATCAAAAGAGAGCTGCATTAGATTAGCCAAAGAGATAAATGTAAAATTTTGAGTTATAGTAAATGGATATGTTTCTTCAAATTTGAAGAGCAACTGTTCACCCATCAAATCTATTTTTTATTCACTTTTAATCTCCAATGGTCTTTTTTATTCACGTTTAATCTTCAACCGTCTTATAATAATAATGTAAGAATCAAATTAAATTATCAATTAACATAAGATTAGTATAATTATAAAATATGAAATAAAATAAAATATTATTATTAAAAAAATAAGATTATATTATTATTTTGATGAATTCAATAGCTAATCCAATATGGAGTTATAGATAGGGGTGGGCAGCGGGGCTCCGCCCCCCATTACCCCGCCCCGCTTCCGCTCCGCCCCCGCATGGCGGGGCGGGCAACCCCGCTCCGCCCATGCGGGGGCGGGGCCCCCCGCCCCGCATCTAGGGCTCCTAGCGGGGGCGGGTGACGAGGAGGTCCCAACCCCACCTCGCATTTCCCCCACCCCGACCCCGCCCCCATTTATATATATATATATATATATATAAACATAAATATATATTTATATTTTACAAATTGTGTATATATAAATATATATTACAATTTGTTAGGCTTGTTCACAAAATATGCATTGGCAAATTTAAAAACTACATAGTTTAAAAATTAATACACTACAATTTATACAAAATATGCAGTAACAAATTTAAAAATTACATAATTTTTAAATTATAGTCATATTTACAAAATTTAAATTTATAATTTGGATTTAAAAATGTATTTTTAATTACTTTTACACTTATAAATAATTTTTAAATAAAATAAATGTATTATTTTTTTTTAAGTGAAAAGAGGCAGGGCGGATTGGGAATCCGCCCCGCACCCTGCCCACCGGGGCGGGGTACCCCTTCCCCGCATCCCGGGGGTGGGGGACGGGGGTGAAAACCCCACCCACCGCCCCATGCGGGGAAGGGGTGCCTCGCCCCGTAGGGGGAGGTAGCACCCCTAGTTATAGATAAAGAAGTTTTAGATATATGTAAAACATGTACTTTTCATCAAAATTTGAAAATAAATTTGATGAGGTCAATGTTAATGCTCTTATAATAGCCCATCATAAGTGTAAGCTTTATTGAATTATAAAACATTTCCAATGGGTTATGTAAAACTCATTTTTGTAAAATTTGAAAGAAATAACTCAATATAGCTCAACCAATAGATTATGTATTTTATAACTAATATCCAATTTGCTACAATATCATCTCTGCATCTATGGAATACTATTCACATTTATATAAATATTTAATTCATTTATTTATCTGCTTTTTACTCTTTATTCATTTCTTTATCCACTTTTTAATTTATTTGAAATGAATGAAATATATTAAAAAAATATAATATTTAAAGATAAATGATACTTGTAGTCGTGAGTATGCAAGCGTCATACAATCGCTTTGAAAAAAAATGAATATACGAAACCCACATGAAAATAAATTATTTTTTTAATAGTGGACCATACTCTTTTTCAAAACGACTGCACGGCACTTGCACACTCCACGACTGTACGTAGCATTACTCATATTTAAATGATATGAAGAAAAAATAAATAAGTTGATGTATGATATATTGTAAAAGTCAGTATATAAAATAGAAAAGAGAAACACTACTTTGACACCTAATTTTGACACCACCTATATTTTAATTTTTTTTTATTTGTTTTTTACTTCATAGTGTATTGATATTTTTTTATATTTTTTAAAAATATTTAAAAATGAGAAAAACAATTTAAAAAAAATAAAAAGATAAATTTGTCCTAGACGGCACACCCAACTGTCGATGCTGGGAGGCAGCCTAGCACTAGTAAATGTTAGTGATGCATTTTTAAATAATAAAATGAAGAATTCATAATCTTCCTTTAATAAGTAATCTTCCTTTAATAATGCTACGATCACTTGCAAGTTTTTATAATTTAAACCATAATCCAAAGATTATCCACTTAATGGGGTTGTGGACATGCTTAAGTCAACAAAGAGGAGGGTCGATTCCTGGCTTGACTGCCACTCTCCCTTCCAAACACTACAAGGTATTTTCTATTGTGCTCTTTCAACTATTTTTGGAATACTTTTTTTTCCGAAAAGTTTTATTTATAAGCCTTATACACACACACCATCATTTTTATGATTTTTTTAATTTTTTTCTCTTATTAAATATGTGGTATATGAATAATGAGTAGAAGAATTCAATTATTTTAAGAAGGATAAAAACAAAAATTAAAAATAAAAAATAAAAAAATTATGATGTGTGATGTGTTAGACTTATAAATAATAATGCTCTTTTTTCCCGTATTCTTTGAATTCTCTCTAGTACGAAATAATCTTTTTTTAGTAATGTTTTTTATACTATGGTGGGTTTTTTGGTTGTTTTCTTTTGTCATGTGGGTATTTTAAGGTATGTGACGATCGACCGGAGTCATGATAAGCATATGTTTTACTAGGAACCCATCAGGGGAGTCCGGTAGTTCTTTGGCTTAACAGCGGACCAGGTTTCCCCAGCTTCGATGGTTTCTGTTACGTTCTTGAATTGATCAAGAACTCATCTGCACTTCCTCTTCACTCAGTAACACTAATTCACTCAACACTCAAGAACAGTATGAAGTAAGACTGACACATAAAAGGATCTTCAAATGCCAAATTCCATAATGAATCCTGACCAGGAATTTTCGAGGAATTTCCAATCTCCCAAATCAGAACTATATTCATTCAAGATGACCTACATGTGAATCTCATCTGCTTTTATAGAAGCAGAATGAAAAGGAAGACTAAAACGCTAACTTTACAACGTTAAACGCAATTCAAATCTTAACAGCCAAAACTCATCGTTTCATTAAACGACTTCTAAACACTACAAAAACATAAACGCACCGTATCACTAATTCATTTACAAAATCTCCCTGTATTGATAAGTGCCCCAAACTTCCTTCTGTTATTCTTCCTTCAGTCTTTCTTCAGCTCTTCTTCCTTCCTTCACAGCCTTGCCCCCAACACCCGTGACAATCCCCACTTCTTCAAGGCCTTGCCCCCAAGGCACCCATGACAATTTCACAAAACTGTCCCTACTATGTGAGGATATGAGTTCTTGAGAGTCCATAGTAATTCCCAAGAATTGTCCTCCAAAGTGGCCCTAACCCACTTAACTAGCACCTCAGTACAAGCTCTATCACCTACCTTTTTTATTCGTCTCTCAAGAATCTTCTCAGGTTCAGGCTGAACAACTCCTTTACTGTCAACTGGTGGTAAGTAGGTAAAGGGAAATTTGATCACCTAATTTCTTCTTTAGACAAGAGACATGAAAAACAGGATGAATCTTTGATGAAGAAGGTAAATCCAGTTTATAAGCAACTTCCCCAATCTTCTTAATAACCTGGAAAGGCCCAAAGTACCTAGGGGATAATTTCATATTATGTCTCAAGGCCATAGTTTTCTGCCTATAAGATTGTAGCTTTAGAAAAACCCAATCTCCAACTTCAAAACTTCTTTCAGTTCTTCTTCTATCGGCATACAGCTTCATTCTATTTTGTGCTTTCTTCAAATTATCCTTTAAAAGACAAAGCACCTCCTCTCGAGTCTTCAAATGTTGATCCACTGCTGCATTGGCAGGAGTACCAAGTACATAGGTTAGTAACTTTGGGGGTGGAAACCCATACAAGGCTTGAAAAGGTGAAACACCTGTGCAGGAGTGAACAATGATATTGTAACACCACTCAGCCATAGGTAACCAACTGCACCAGCTTTTTGGTTTAGCACCAATGTATGCCCTCAAATAACCCTCCACACATTTGTTTAAAGCTTTAGCTTGACCATCAGATTGAGGATGGTAAGTTGAAGTGAAAGCTAGTACAGTACCTTGCATCTTGAATAATTCTTTCTAAAATAGGCTAGTGAAAACTACATCTCTATCAGACACTAGTCTTAGGAAGGTCATGCAGTTTAAACACTCCAGAGAAAAAAATTTCAGCTACCTTACTAGCTGTGTAAGGATGTGCCATTGGAAAGAAATGGCCCACCTTAGTCAGTCTATCCACTATAGTTAGGATAACTGTCATGCCATTCGAGCTTGGAAGTCCTTCAATGAAGTCCATGGCAATATCAAGCCAAGGACTTTGATGGATGGGCAAGGGTTGAAGTAACCCAGCTGGACAAACATTCTCATTCTTGTTAACTTGACAAATCTGACATTCCCTTACTAACTTTCTGATATCTTGCCTCATGCTTGGCCAATAGAAGTCCATCTTTGCTTTTTGTAGTGTCTTGTGGTACTCCACGTGACCAGCCTCTAAACTATAATAGATGTGTTGTAGCACCCTCTTCTGAAATGGGGATCCAAGGACTATTATTAACTTTCCTTTCCTGAGAAGTAGGCCTTGCTGTAAGGAAAACCCCTTGGAAACTTGTTTTCCCTGCTGCAAATCATTAATCAAGTCAGTAAGCTCAACAGAAAGATTATAACTTTGCTTTAAATCTTCTAACCACAAAGGAGTAGGGAATGAAATTAAAGCCAATGTAGTTGGCTCCTCTTCCATCTTCCTTGAAAGTGCATCAGTCACTTTATTTTCTTTGCTTTTCTTGTATTCCACTCGAAAATCATAGCCCATAAGCTTTGAGATCCACTTTTGCTGAGCCATAGTAGCCATCTTTTGCTCTAATAAAAATTTCAAAATTTGTTGATCAGTCTTGATTCTAAATGTCTGACCAAGCAAATAGGGTCTCCACTTGCCCACAGCACACACCAAGGCCAAGAACTCTTTTTCATAAGTAATTAACATTAAAGCCTTGCTGAAAAAGGCTATTGGATGTCCTTCTTGCATCAAAACAGCTCCCAAACCAACCCCAGACGCATCACACTTGATAGTAAACTCTTTTGCAAAATCAGGCAGCTTCAACACTGGAGGTTGAGCTATTGCATTCTTCAAACTGTGAAAGGCTACCTCAGCTTCTTTGGACCACATGAAAGAGTTCTTTTTCAGTAGCAATGTTAAAGGAGCAGCTATAGAACCATAGCCTATAATAAACTTCCTATCATAGCCAATAAGGCCCAAGAAACCTCTCAATGCTTTTACATTTTTAGGGACTGGCCATTCCATCATGGAGCTATTTTTTTAGGATCAGCTTTAACACCCTCTACAGAAATTAAATGGCCAAGATAATTTACCTCAGTGACCCCAAAACGACACTAAGATTTCTTATCAAATAGAGTATGCTGCTGTAAAACTGATAAAACAGTTGATAAGTGTGCAAGGTGTTCCTTCAAATTTTTGCTATAAACCAGAATATCATCAAAGAAAACTAATATAAATTTTCTAAGATATGGTTTAAAAACATGGTTCATTAAACTTTAAAACGTGGCAGGTACATTGGTAAGCCCAAATGGCATTACCAAGAACTCATGGTGGCCTTCATGAGTTCTAAATGTTGTTTTAGGGATATCTTCCTCTTTCACCCTAATTTGATGATAACCTGACCTCAAATCAAGTTTCGAAAAATACTTTGCTCCACACAATTCATCAAGAAGTTCATCAATGACAGGAATTAAAAATTTGTCTTTGATGGTTTCTTGGTTTAGGGCTCTATAATTCATACACATTCTCTATGTTCCATCAGCTTTCTTAACAAAGAGAACATGTGAAGAAAATAGGCTTTGGCTTGGTCTAATCACACCATTACTCAACAAATCTTGTACAATTTTTTCAATCTCTGATTTTTTATAATGAAGGTACCTGTAAGGCCTTACTGACACTGGTGCAGATCCACTTTTCAAAACAATTTGATGGCCAAAAGCTTGAGGTGGAGGTAACCCCACAAGTTCTTCAAAAACAGTATTAAACTGTTGTAGCATCTCTTCAACTTCTGGTTGTATCTCTCCTTTCTTCTTCTCTTCTTGCACTGCAACTAATTGTAAAATCCAGCCATGTTTCCTCACAAAAGAAGATTTCAACAGATTCATTCCAGCTTCCACTTCAACTCTTCCAGAAACAAGGCCTTGTAACAACAGCTTCTTGTCACCTACTTGAAACTCCATAGACATATTAGTAAAGTCCCACTTAATGGAACCTAATATCTTAAGCCACTGAACTCCAAGGACAATGTCACAACCCCCTCAAAGTAAGGACATGGAATGGGATTATGAACTTGGAATCCTGAATGTTAACAGCTTCCACACATCTTCCTTGACTGACAATCTTTGCCCCATTTGCAACTTGACCTTGCAATCCCACATCCTTCTCTACCTTCAATTTAGCTGCCTCAACCACCAATGGGTCGAAGAAATTATGTGTACTTCCAGAATCTACTAGAATTTCCACAGTAAAAGACTCAATCATTCCCAACAATTTCGTGGCATTGCCATTTACACAACTTGAGATAGCATGTATAGAAACCTTCAGGACCCAATGGGTCCAAGAAATTATGGGTACTTCCATAATCTACTAGAATTTCCACAGTAAAAGACCTAATCATTCCCAACAATTTCATGGCATTGCCATTTACACAACTTGAGATAGCATGTATAGAAACCTTCAGGACCTCAAAATCCTGTAAATCAAGCTCTTGAGTTTCTGGCACAGATTCTTCCCTCAATACAGCATTATCTTCCACCCTATCTTCATTATCACCTTGCATAATATACATCTTGGGATTCTTTCAAGTGTGATTGGGATTCCACTTCTCATCACAGTGAAAACACAATCCTTTCTTTCTCTTATCATCCATTTGGAGGGAAGTAACTTTCCTCACAGGAGGAAAAGTTCTTTGCCCTTTATTAGCTAAATCTCCCCCATTAACAATAGGCCATTTATCAACATAATGGCCATTTTGCCTCCAAGACTTCCTTGAAGACAAAACATGTTCTTCTTGCAACTTTGCCAAGCCAAAATCAGAACTAAGATTAGGTGGATTAAACATTTTAACTGGTATTCGAATTTCATTTTTTAACCCATTAATAAAGCAACTCATCTTATGTCTCTCTGATAAACCTTTCAACCTGTTTGTCAAAGCCTCAAATTATGATGTATACAAACTAATAGAAGTAGTTTGTCTTAACTTGGTTAAAGCCTCCATTGGGTCATCAAATGCTGATGGCCCAAATCTACCTTGCATTGACATCACTAAGGACTCCTATGAATTAAACTGTCCAGCATCTAGAGCACTTTGGTACCATATCAATGCCTCACCATCCATATGGTGTGATGCTACCATCAACTTCTGGTGAAATGGTACTTGATAAAAATCAAAGTATTGATTGGCCTTAAAGACCCAACCAGTAGGATCAGTACCATTAAAACGTGGGCAATCCAACCTAAACCCCCTCTGAACAACACCTATTTCTTCCTGATTTTTATGGTCATTCGACACCTCTCTATCTCTAAAAGGATTGTTGTTCACAGCTTCACACAAAGAACGTAACATCTCAGAAACTTGGTCTAACCTTTCTACCATTCCATTAATAGCTTGATGATGATTCTCCAACTATTTCTGAATTGCTTCTTGTTGTTTTTGGGACCCATCTTGTTGATTCTTTAATAATGCACGTGTACCTTCTGCCATCAGAGCTCTCCAAGATCGACTACTACTGATACCACTTGTTACTTTGTTGAATTGATCAAGAACTCATCTACACTTCCTCTTCACTCAGTAACACTAATTCATTCAACACTCAAGAACTGTATGAAGTAAGATTGACACATAAAAGGATCTTCAAATGCCAGATTCCATAATGAATCCTGACCAAGAATTTTCGAGAAATTCCTAACCTCCCAAATCAGAACTATATTCATTCAAGATGATCTACACGTGAATCGCATCTGCTTTTATAGAAGCAGAATGAAAAGGAAGACCAAAACGCTAACTTTACAACGTTAAACGCAATTCAAATCTTAACAGTCAAAACTCACCGTTTCATTAAACGGCTTCTAAACACTACAAAAATATAAATGCACCGTATCACTAATTCATTTACAAAAACTCTCCGTATTGATAACTGCCCCAAACTTCCTTCTGTTATTTCTGTTTCCTTCTGTTATTCTGTTATTCTTCCTTCAGTCTTTCTTCAGCTCTTCTTCCTTCCTTCACAGCCTTGCCCCCAACACCCGTGACAGTTTCGTTTACAAAAGTGGTATCATTTTTTTTTTCTAACTGTAAAAGTATCTATGTTCCTTTTTAGTCTGTCTTGTCTGAAATAATCCAACTTGTTTGGTCACTTGAGAAAGAGAAATACTTTGGCCACAAATTAATTACAAAAAACTAATTTCACAAATGACGGGTTTGTAGTTATTTTTATTTTAAAATAGATCTGACTGATCACATGAAGTCACGATAATTTGTAAAATTATTTTTGTGTAATCTTTTTATTACTGTAGCTCTCATGAGAAAATTAGATCAGAGCTCTGTGTGTTTATGCATGGTTTCAGTGTATTTTTTAAGACCACGATAAGGTTCGACCAAAGTGACAGCGTTTTTTGTTTGATTAGCAATCTTTAAGGGGCATGTGGGGAAACTCATGCCAAAGAGATTGATTTTTCTTGACTTACTGAAAGGTAAAGTTTGCGTCTTACTATGTTTTGTTTGCTTCTAGAAGTTCGACAGAGTATTACACAGCTTAAAATCTAACACCAATATTTCTAATGATCTTATCTTGGTTTATTATTAAAAACCATAGCAGCAATAACAATTCCAATATTTTTATTGTTATTATTGTTGAATCGTGCTAATTGCTCCCTTAGACCAAAATAGAATCATGAATTCAATGACTATCTTATTTTCTTGTTACTGGGCAGCCTACGGTAGCAGCTTTTAAATAGCCATGAATGTGGAACAAAGAGTACCACTTTGGGAGAAGTATTAGGCTTAGAAAGAGAATTGCTAAAAGAAAACTTATAAACTGACGTGGTTTAACGTAGTAGGCTACATCTTTTGATAAAACTTGTTCACCATTCTGCTTCAATTTTGAGGCTTTGGGAACTGCTGAAATGGTTGCCGACTTGGTGCTGAGCAATCCAATCCTGGGAGAGTTGGTAGTGCACATCTTGCTGTTCAAGGCCAATGTTGGTGATAAAATGAGAGCTAGGGCAGCTATTATAACCAGGTTTTGAACTGCAAGCCTAGCTGCAGAGCAAGAGTGCATCTCAGTTGGAGTGGGACTTCACTTGATGAGGTATTACTCTGAGTAAAATGTAGGCCAAAAAATGAACAAAACCATTTGTACCGAGGTAAAGTACCTGTCAAATAAATAAATAAAACCATCATTGTGTGAAGCACATTGGATATGTTTGACATGTCAAATGGATATGCTGTTAGGAATCCCCTTTCCTGTCATGCCGGCTTGAGATGCAATATTGGATGTATCTGGGTATAAACCATTGAATGGAACTTTTGCAGGACCCCATCTGTTCTTGAGCTTGGGATCTCTATTCCGGCTCATGATTTTCCCCTCTATCTCTTTAAGTGTGCCATTGAACTTCTCAAATTTATGTCGAACCTCTTCATTATCTGTCCACTCGGATGGCCTTTGGCCCAAGTACACTTCATCTGATGTGTGCCATGAGAGGACCTCCACTAATGCTACACCAATGGACATTTCGAATGTGTCAGGCAACATCTTAAGATAGTATTTGTCTGGATCCTTGAGGAATTCAGCATATTCAAATGTTCCTTCCTTTGGAATGAACTTTCGACATAGTGTGGGACGATTTAGTGGGTAACCGGCATATGTGTATTGCCCAAAGTTCACCGAAGCATGGATTGCAGATGCTATCCATACGAGAATTGTTAAAGTCTCTATTAGGGTTGAGCATGTTGTCATTTGATACCACCATTCCTCGTGGCACTTATCGCCATGACCTACATATTGTATTTCCCACCACCATGCTTGGAGTTCTGAATCAGTCTGGACAGAATTATCGTCTTTGTAGAAGATTGAGCAAAACTCTGTGACCCATGTCTTGATGGCAGTCCATATCTCAAGTCCATCTGCTCCATAGGGATAGTCCTCAAAGAGTAGCTGAACTCCAGTGGGATTGTCTGGATCTGCATCTTCCAGGGCCATACCTCTGGAGGAATTTTTCCATGAAGATCTAATTATCAGAATATGGAGGTATAGATGCTCTCTAAATCTGAAAAAAAAAAAACATTCCCTAGGTTGCATCTGTGGCAGCTGTGACGTGAGAAAATTCCCACACTGTTATCTCATATCCATAAATCCAGCTAGAAGATCTCATAGATTACCAAGAGAGGAAGTCGGGAATTTTAATGGCAAAGCAACAAGGTACTGGCAAAAAAGAATGAGATTTCCACTTGTTCTAGATTATCTAGCCAATTTACCTTGCACGCATGGAAAATCAATGATAATTTCGTGGAATACCTTTTAAGTAGATCAGCAGGAAGGCCCTGCTCATCAAATCTCCACCCCTTGTAAAGCTCAGAAGACAACTCCATGGAGACTTCACCAGAAAATAATATTTTCTCAAGGATCCCTCCAGAGTTGATGAGGATTCTCCGAGCCAATGCATTTATGTGCATGGTGTCTTTGAAATGAGGATTCAGTAAACGATGGATTGGATGCATCTCACTCAACTGCCTTCTAGTGGCAATGATGAATGGTTCGACTACTGCATGGGTTTGCAGCCTAAAAAATGCAATGGATAGAAACAACTCACAATGTATATTTTCATATATATATATATATCTCATTGGAACCTGGTGTCCGGAACAAAGTCCAGACTATTTCCAGATATATTGTCACATGTATGTACAACAATTTGCTAAGTACCTCTGCACATTATTAGGTAGACAAGCATATAAATAGGAACTGTTAAACTTGGGTGCACAGAATTGCTCAACTCACCAATGGCTGATTAGGTGATGATAGACAGAGTCGTTAGTTGCAACATGAGCTTTAGCAAGCTGCCACAGTGCTGCTTCAGTCCCCTGACTTGATGGAACAAAAACCCTATTGATCTCGTTGCCATCATTCGAGTCAATCAAGCTAAGTTCTATTGCTATTGGCTTTAGCGTGTCATCACTCCTTAAGAATAGTAGTGTTCGAGATGCATAAACACAAACACCCTTTGTGTTTATTCTGCTTATATATGGCATTAGGTAGTCATGGTGATCTAAAATGAATAGCCTCCATAGATTCATTGCCTGTGAATTCATTGGAAGTAAAAAAAGAGAAGTCATGCTAGAGAACTGACCTCAAATATTTACTTTTTTCTGATCCAACAATTATACCCTTAGCTATTATTTTTCTCAAAAATTGAATCAGTAGATTTTTTAGAATTCAGGCCTACACTTTGGGCTTAAGTCCGTCCTTTGAGGCCAGATGCTCTAACCATTCTGTCAGATTTAAAACTACGATTGACGGGTTATATTGCATGCTGCAAGTAAAACTACTGCTTAGATTAGTGTTTTGCTTTACCTCAACAACAGTCAGGTCATCAAGGTTATGCTCTATGTGTGATCTCTTTATTGAACTGTTCACTCCATTTTTGTCCTGTGGCGGAAATACCTGCAAGGTCAAGTCATAGTAAACATTTCAAATCAGTTAGACGTACTCATATTACACTTACATTATACCTGACAGTAGTGAAGTTGCCAACCAGTAAGGCTGAACACATCTAGCCTGAGATAATTATTTTAGTAGTTGAAAATTGTGAATCAAGAGAAAGAAAGTCTTGCTTTAAGGCATTGTTGTAGATTTATTTTCAACGTATATAAGATGCTGAAACATTTTAAATATATGGACCTTAGCTGACAATTGCTTAAGCCTGGCCCATAAGGGTAGTGGGTACCTCCAAGCACTGGATTCGTGTTGGATTACTTCCAGCAAGCATCTGGCGCCCAAACTCCTCATCATCCAACCATGCCATTCCATTTTCTGATAATAGAAAATAAAGCCAAAGATGAAAATGAAAACTTTTGACTATTGCACTGTATAGATTGATGATGTGGTACTCGACCTGCTATAATTTGAGGCAATGGAAATTTCAATGGGTTTTTCTTGCTTGCATGAATGACTTCTCTGTAGAGCTCTTCTGGCACCCCTTTCTTTAGAATCCCTTTAACCCATTCTTCCACTGCATGGCTTCTATTGCTAGAAAACATTCTGTGTGTCTCTTCAAATGTGTGAAAACTACTAAAATCTTGTTGGAACAGTGATTTTTCCTCGGGGCTTAGGAAATGTATGGTAGCCTGGAATGAGTTCAATATAAATGCAGATTGTTTCTTGGGGCTGAAACGCTCATCTGGAGGAACATATATATCCAAGTTGTCTTTTCCCGAATGACTTTCAGTGAAAGGATCTGCACGTACAGTAGTAATGAAGAAGTTGCAATATAATTTCGGCACTAGTGGCATAAAGTTAGTGTAAACAGAAAGGGAAAAGGAATTAGTTGCGTTAAAATTTGTCACATCGTAGAGATAGAACCATGAATATGTGAAACCTCTCGTCTAGACATAACAAACCACCAGGCATATTGTGCAACCCGGTTTCAAATTAAACCTCTTTCTTTTAGCCTAATCCTTGTGTCAGTTAATTCTCTCCATTGTGCTCCAACTTCAACAAAACAGGTTTAGGGTGCCCGAAATACAGACTTGGTTGTTTTAAGAATTTTGGTAGGTTAAGGTGTTCTGACCTCATAATTGTAGTCACTATGCAGCACAGCAGAGTGAAAATTTGATTGTTTGATTAAGGGGTTAATAGGCATTGCTAATGCAAGGTAATAGGCATTGATAAATGCATGACTAATTATCAAATCCTTCGAGTCGGAGGACACATCCTAAATACCACTAACATAATAGAATTTGATTTGCTAGAGAAGTTTGTAATTAGTTTCTCTTATAAATCAAATTTTATCATGTCATTGGTGTGAAGGATGTGTCCTCTATATCGACTTGCAAACATAATTTTTCTTAATTACCTGGTCCAATAGTTTTGCCAACCATCTGAGATAAGGGAAGCTGCATACCTTCATTGCTGGGAGGCCGACCCGTTCTTATCCTACGAGGATATGGATGTGACTCAGACCCACCTAAGACAGGTCTGGTATGTTTTCGACCTTTGTCAGGGTTGCCAAGATCATTATAGTAGTCATAGTCGTAGATTCGATCCCATTCCTTCCTCACTCCAGTCCTCTTTCCTCTCAAGCTATTGAGTTCGTTCTCCCTGAGTTCCATTAGACCACTTGGTGTCTGGTTTGGAAGATAACTCTAAAATGGTAGCATTACTGTTGTTTAATTGCATCTAAGAGTGAAAAAACAGTCAAAAGAACCTGAATGTCTTCCATGACTTACTGTGTTTGAGAAAAATACTCGATCAGCTTTAGTCTTTTTGAAAGGGTACATCCAAGAGTTGCAGTCGAAGTGGATGGTCTGATTAAAAGTTTGGAGAGATGCTGACTGAATGAAGAATTTATGCTTGTTTTGGCTTTTTATGACCAGAGCTCCTGGAATTCCAAACTCTGGATCTACGTGCAACTTCACTTTATAAGTTGTGGTTTTTATGCCATTTATTGTGTTGCTTTTTCCATGTTTGAGGTATGCACTCTCGCTCAACCTCCCTCTGCCAGATCCTGTTGGACGTCACATGAAGAAAAACATATATATACTACTGTCATGCGTGAGAAGTAATTCTGTGTGGTCTTAAAAGAATAATGCCTCTGAAAATTTGGTACTTTCTAATGCTATAATGATGCTTGAGTTGCTTTAACATAGGAAGAAGTGAATTGAGGTAGTAAACAAAAAAAAAAAAAAAAAACATTGGGACAAGTGAAAATATATACCAGGATTGTCTTCAGTGCAACTACAGACGTGAACCGAGACTGATTTTCCAGGAACTGAGTGACCATGACGGATGATGACAACTTCCCCCTTGATAACAGATGCCTGGCGCCGGCGTTGGTGTTCCATGCTTCTTCTTCTTTCTCCTTTTTTCAGATTAAACTCAATATTTGTAGTTGGTGCCTCTCAGAATGACTTGATATGATCTCGGGGCATGCCTGCATCTGCATGCATGGGCAGATAAAACTACTGAATCAGGCAATATTTATAAATCTGGAAAAAGTTGAACGGCCTGTTCTTGCCTTGGTTTTCTGCTATGCATCTCATTCCTTCCTTGCATTTTAGGTTTCTTGTATAGTACTTAGAGCTAAAATGCCAAAATGTGAACTTGAATATACACGGGAAAAACAAAAGAAAAAATAGGATACCTTACTCTGATCTGCCGTCTGCTCATTCAATAAGAAGAAGCTCAGGTGCCTACAGAGAGTAAGGTATCTGGTATCCTATTTTCTACGCACCAATAGAATTTTTCTAATAAATATATTTTTTTCATAAAACTATAAAATAGCATGATCATCCATCCTTTCTATCAAAAGTGTGTTACAATAATAATTTTTCTTAATCTGAATCTAGGATATATGCTATTTAATAAAATCCGGTTTATTTTATTTTATTTTTTATTATTAGGAGGAATTTCATTTTGTACCCCAAGTTATTGCCCATTTTTCAAATTACATATATCATAAACTACCAAAACTAAAAATTTTGATATCCAAAAATTATCAATTTCTTCAATTCGCACCTTAAATCCAGTTGATTAATTAAAAATTGTGAAAACCCTTTAATTTTTAAGCATATTTTCCAAACTTCCCTCTCAAAACTTAATAAGAAAATAAATAAATAAAAGTTTACCAACGAGTAACAGTGGTCCTGGCTAGCCACCCCATGGGTAGTCTGATTTGGGCCGTCCATGTGGTGGCCCAAAACTGCCCTAATGGTGGTCATCCACGGGTTCCACCCTAAGTTGGTGACCCTTTAGCTTAATAAGTTTATTATTTATTTTTATTATTATTATTTTGGTGTAGATAAAATTTTAGATAATTATAATTTATAGAGGACAATTTAGATAATTTACTCTAATGATTATGAAATTCAATCATTAGTTTATCTTATGAGCAGACCCTGCGAGAGGGAGAGAGGGTCTAAGAGGGTAACAACGCAGAGAGGAAAGCCGGGGGGGGGGGGGGGGGGGGGGGGGTTCATTTAACCCACCCCCAAAACAACCCAAAACAACGTGGTTTTAGTAACGAATTTTTTTGTGTGTAACATCATTTGGCTGGGCTAGCTCAGGCTTGGGTGTGCGGGGTGCAGAGGGGGCCTGAGCCCAAACTGCCTCTTGCCCCCGTTGGATTTTTTTTACCTGCAGGCGGGATTGCCCGTGCCGCCCAAGTGAAGCCAAGGTGGTGGACGCGGGGTGCTGGGGGCTAATGCCCTGCCACGGCGCCGCTCACACTACGAGGCTTGCACAAATATTGCAATACTGCATGATGAGACAAGAGTGACTAAGAAAAAACTCTTTTGTTAGTAGACAATTTCATGTCATTATAGCCAAAATAGAAATAGAAGATGACTGCAGCAAAATCCTTAAAACTCGAAAATTAAAGTCACGTTTAGATATAAAATGTATTTCATCTCATTATTATAATTTTTTTAAATTTTTACACAAAATATAATAAGCAATTCAATTTTCTCAAATCTCAAAACAATAATAATATTAAAAAATAATATTCTAACAATATTTTATTCAATTTTCAACTTTCATTTCAATTTATCTCATCTCAACTCACTATTCAAACGGTACTTTAAAAAAAATAAAAATAAAAATAAACAAACCGATAATTGGACGAAATTAATGGATGTGCTCTATTTTCACTCAACAACCCTAAAGAATGTCCACCGCATATTGTCAAGTTGTTTACGTACTCAACAACCTAGGCCAACCGTCTAGCTGAAGATTTTCCATTTTGGCAACCTTCTTAAATCCATTTGTTTTTCTTCCGGCTGTCTCAGTTTGTTTCACGCGAACTTAATTAATGATCATTTCCTTTTGCTGATCTTTTGGCTTCAATCATTTTGTTAATTTCCAGTCTACCATTTTCGGTGCTCATCATGGATCCAGCAGAACTTCGGCGTATTTTTCAAATGTTCGATCGCAATGGTGATGGCAGGATCACGAGGAAGGAGCTTAGCGACTCATTACAGAACCTTGGCATCTTCATCCCAGATAAAGACATGATCCAGATGATTGAAAAGATCGACGTGAACGGCGACGGATACGTGGATATCGATGAGTTTGGAGCATTGTATGAAACAATAATGAATGAGAGGGACGAGGAGGAGGACATCAAGGAGGCATTCAATGTGTTCGATCAGAACGGAGATGGGTTCATCACCGTGGAGGAGTTGAGGTCGGTGTTGGCTTCTTTGGGGCTCAAGCAAGGGAGGACCCTAGAAGAATGCAAGAGGATGATCAAGAAGGTGGACATGGATGGGGATGGGATGGTCAATTTTAACGAGTTTAAGCAGATGATGAAAGGTGGTGGATTTGCTGCCCTGAGCTCAAGTTCATAGACCATGCATATGTAGAGGCTTTTTCCTTTTTTCTTTTTTTTTTTCCTTTTCTTTGTTCTTATTTTTTATTATAGAGAGGGAGATATACATTGGGGGGGGGGGGGGGGGGGGGAGGGAAGAAAGATGAATCTTCTAGGATAACTCTTGCATTATTTTTATTGATGAATGCAATAAATATGTATGTTTCATTGTAGGGGTCTTGTATATTACTTTTTTATTTATATTATTCTAGTATTTATTAATTTATTAGTTTGTCATGATCAATGTTTGCAATTCTGTTATGTTTGATTTTGATTCTTTTTGCTTTTCTGTCAATACTTGTAGCTTGTCAATCACATTAGTGGAGTGCACAAGGAATATGCAAAAGTAATTGAATATAGCATTTTTGTATAATTTATGTTATGTTTAAGATAACAGGAATACTTGTATATTTTTCTCAGTTTGTCTTTTTCATCTCACTCACCATAGTGAAAAAAGAAAGAAAGAAAAAACATCTTGAAATGGAGACGAGACTTGTTTGAATTCCACACAAAAGATGGTCCTCAAGGATACTTCTCTACTTCTCTGGTTCTCTCAAATTTACAAGTCACAAGTTCGTGGCAAAGATTCCTTAACTCGTTCCACAATTAGCCTATTTGCTTGGTCACTTGTGTTCAAAGAACATGCCATTTATGCAGCTTTCATTTGAATCTAGGGCCAAATAAAGCAAATACTTAACCCCCAGGTCTCTAAGGGGTTGGCCCAAGTGGTGAATGCCTTGATCTTGGTGTATTACTCTCAAGTCTAAAGTTCAACACCTCATAGGTACAAACAATCTTTTGGGACAACACTCCCTAACGAAAAGCCAGCAATTTATCCTTGAAAGATGAATCTTCTAGGATAACTCTTGCATTATTTGTATTGATAAATGCAATAAATATGTATGTTTTATTGTAGGGGTCTTGTATATTACTTTTTTATTTATATTATTCTAGTATTTATTAATTTCTTAGTTTGTCATGATCAATGTTTGCAATTCTGTTATGTTCGGTTTTGATTCTTTTTGCTTTTCTGTCAATACTTGTAACTTGTCAATCACATTAGTGTAGTGCATAAGGAGTACGCAAAAGTAACTGAACATAACATTTTTATATAATTTATGTTGTGTTTAAGATAACAGAAATACTTGTATATTTTTCTCAGTTTGTCTTTTTCATCTCACTCACCATAGTGAAAAAAGAAAGAAAGAAAAAACATCCCGAAATGGAGACGGAACTTGTTTGAATTCCACACAAAAGATGGCCCTCAAGGATACTTCTCTGGTTCTCTCAAATTTACAAGTCACAAGTTCGTAGCAAAGATTCCTTAACTCATTCCACAATTAGCCTATTTGCTTGGTCACTTGTGTTCAAAGAACATGCCGTTTATGCAGCTTTCATTTGAATCTAGGGCCAAATAAAGCAAATACTTTAACCCAAGGTCCCCAAGGGGTTGGCCCAAGTGGTGAATGTCTTGATCTTGGTGTATCACTCACAGGTCTAAAGTTTCACACCTCATGAGTGCAAACAATCTTTTGGGACCACACCCCCTGATGAAAAGCCAGAGATTTAACCAGTTCCGTGTAGGGAAACTTCTAAGGGTGCGGTGCACGGGACCAGAATTTACTCTACAAGGATGGGTCTAAAGGGTCCTACCTTGGAGAGGTTCCCCAACATCAAAAAATAAAAAAATAAAGCAAATACTTTTTCTCATCTGGGGCCAAAAGGTTTGGAAATGGAAGAAGTTCCATAAAGGAGTGGCTTTTCTCTATTCGGCTTGTAGGTATCTGGGTAAGTGAATGTCTGATACGGGTCCATCTAAATCGCTTATGCTGCTCAATAAGACGTGCAGCACACAACTGTTCAACTTTCCAGCGCATTTTCAACTAGAACTTGGATTTTGGAGGACAGCTGGGGATGTTGCTGACACTCCAAAGTAGTTGCATCGTGAGTGAAAGCCATCTGCTGCTTTTCAAGAACAGCTTCATATATGGTTCTACGAGCTATAGAGCATCATTCCAATCACCTATCAAGAAACATTGATGGCATAGTTCGAAGTGTGCGGGCAATTGAACAGAGAAATAAATTTTAGTTGTAGATTTTTGGTCTGGTGATGTGGGTTGAGCTGGATTGTCCAACATTTGCAACCAATGAGATGATTAAAAATAGTGAGGCGTTTGGACCAGAGCAACCCAGTCCAGTATGCGGTCTAGTAAGGTGTAGGAGATTGAATCGGCAGTTGCATTCATGATTCCTGTCGAATGGAGCCAATAGATTAAGCTTCAGCAGACATCGAAATGAAATTCAGAATCAGAATTCTAATTTCAAAGCAACTCTCTTGGAAGAATTACACTTTTTATCTTCTTGGAGATTGAAGGTCTATGGTCTACAAACCTACAAGCATGTATGCCTGAAGGCTAATTTCAGGTATAACTTGTTAACCTTCGGGCATAACTTCTTGATCCAGACCTTTGGGTTGGGAAAAAGGAAACGGGCAGGTTGAGATATAGAATCAAATGGCCTTTCTGAATATTCTTAGACAATTTAGAGACATGAGAAGTTTTAGAAGCACGAGCCTTCGGTTTTTCCAACGATTTAAGAGTATAAGTTCAACGCCATATGGAGGGTTTGCAGCAGAGTAATGCTGCATGCCACACTCATATTAGCTTGAAAGTTTTATACCAGCACAATGTCTATAGAGCTATTCCATAAACACTATAGATGCAGCAATTTCAATTTTTCGAGTGTTAACTTGAAAATTTTAAAGGGCATAGTTCAAACTTCACAAGAATTTTTGGGTAAGAGGCAAAAATTCCGAACCACAACAACACAATACCCAATTAAGAGCCCAGATCAGGCAAACATTATTGCATGTTAGACACAATGCCATTGGGCTCCTTTCATCAACCCATGAGAACTTGATCTTAAACATCGGGCAAAGGTAGCAATACGCAGATTGGAAAAGGGAAATAGTTCTTTACCAAACGGCAAAATCACTGCATAAAAGCATATATGGCAGTAGAAATATAAACGAAGAGAGCAGAGGAGACCAGGATAAGCAATGCGGCGACGGCATGGACGGCGGATTTACTACCACACGACAACATCCCCAGCCGGATTTCGATGACGTTGATCATGGATAGCATAAGAAATATGCAGCCCATGACGGAGCCCACGGCCGATCCCATCATCCCGAGCCTGAGGACCTTGAGGTTGATGTGGGCGCGGAAAGCCTCGTCGACGTCTTTGCTGTTGAGCAGGTTGATGGCGAGCTTGAGGCCCTGGGCTACGAGGGAGGAGAAGAGGAAGAAGCTGAAGGAGACGACCTCGAAGACGAGGAGCTTCCTGGTGACATCGATGCCGGCGTCGCAGGCCGAGTTGTTCTCAAGGCTGCGCTGGCCCGGGGTGGTGAGGGAGAGCCCCACAAAGACGGCGATGGTGAAGAGGGAGTTGACGTTGACGAGGCCATCCAGGGCGGTCACGTGCACGCTCGTCGTCGTATCCGCTGCAGAGGTTGATGTCGCTCTCTGAAAGCTACTCTCTTTCGGGTATGTTTCAGATCTGCAAGACGAATTCAACCAGAAAAACAATAAACAAAAAACAAAAAAAGGGAAAGATTGAGGTGGGTTTTAACTAATCATAGAGAAAGTGGGAAGGAAGTGAAATTAAAATATATATGAATGAAATTGCAGACACAGAGAGAGAGAGTAGAGAAATACTCATCCATGATCTTCCAAGTTCTGTTTTTATATAATGTTGCTTGTGAGAGCTTATGTTATTCTGTGATACACAGAGAGAGAGAGAGAGATTTGGGAAATTTGCATCTGGTTAATTTATCATTGCTTGCAGGGTTTAAGGTGGTTTCTTGGAAGAAAGGTTGTGAGGGAAGGAGAGAAAGACAAGGGGTACAACGCGGAGATACCTTTTTGCCTTCTTGGTGGTTGTGCTTTTTCTTTTTCTTTTAGATAAAAATAAATAGATAAATTGATGTGATTTAATACAAATTATTATATTATAAAATTATTTTTTATTATAAAATATATCTAATAAATCATATAAAATTATATTTATTTATAATTTTTTTTAATATAATTCTTTTATATCTCTAACACTACATTAATTCCTGAATGAGAGATAGCTTAAGTGCAAGCGTTCAATTGATTGCGACATAGTCATTAAGATCAATAAAAAAGGATTATGTGCTACAATATTGGTAATCAAATACAAATTATGATTAAAAAAATAATAATTAAAAAAATTAAAGGTAATTTTGACTGTATACTTCGTTGTAAATAAAATTAATTGGAACCTGAGTATAATGCTTGATCCGAATTAAAAGGTCAAAAGCATGTAATAATCTTGTAGATAACTATCCTTGAAAATCTTCGGCGTTGGAATTCATCAATCGATTGAAAGAACTACAAGCAACCCAACATCATAATCATGCAAGTTACATTAATTTTATCTTCAAATAACGTCCAAACTGTCATGAATGCCAAATTGAATAATTATTCTCATAGTTACTATTCACTATTTCACCAGCAAGAAATAATATACTAGCAAGAGACAGATTGAACATGCCTAAAGCTAATGCCCTATTTAGCTTTGAAGATGATCTTATCTCATTTCAAAATTCAAACACTACAAATATAGATACAAACATTTTTTAATTTTTAATTTTCAACTTTGTTATCTAATCATTACCAAATCATTATAACTTTTTCAAACTTCCAAATAAAACATAAAAAATAATTCAACTTTTTCAAATCTAAAAACAAAAATTATATTTTAACAATATTTTAACTTTATAATATTTTTATTTAACATTTTCTATCTATTTTTTCAAAATTCCATAAAATATTTTTAACTGAAACTATTTTATTATTATTTACAAATTTATCATATCAACATTCAGCAAGTGACATAAATTGAATATGCCTAAAAATCTATTGTTTCCTTTTTCATATTTTTGTCTTTCTGCTGTGAGCTTATATTCTTTTCATACTCATAATGTATGTTATTCATGAATCCTTACAACGGTGGAATGCTCGCTAAATCTATAAACAAATTGCATAGATACTCATTAAATATTGTGGAAGATTTTTAAATGAAAGCTTTACATCACACATCTTTACATAACTAACATGTGATTTATCATTTTTATCTTTCTATCTTAATGCTTAAATATAGTGTGTATTTAAATAAAAATATAAAAATGACAAATCACATATTAATTAAGTAGATGTATGTAATGTAAAGCTTCATTATAGAATAACTCGTGTAGAATTATTAGAGTATAATATTCTCATAAAATACTAGTCACCAATAATCCCCACAAGAACAAGCTTCACTTTCGAGATAATGGAACCTATAGCGATCCCTAACCACAATCTTTCTCCGAGTAATCTTAAACACAAACTCAATGCATGGAGTGGCAGTCGTTGCATGCCCTTAGATTTTTCACAATCCTCAAAGTTGGATATAGTGTGGTTGAGATTAGCCCATAGCATATTGCAAACCTCTCACTGTGTATTGCCAAAGCCCATTCTTTTTGCCCATCCTCAACATCCTGCATAACCATTTGTGTTGTTGGTAGGTATCCTTCCAATTTTAATGCATGATTAAGCTCCTCTAATTTCTTGAAAATTTCTTCTCTCTCAACATGTCTGATGTCTCCTAGAAGGAACTCATGGATCTCATTGTTCACTTCAATTGAACTACAGCCTGGTTCCTTTAGCATTCCACCCTCCTCCGTCTTTGCTCTCACTCCTACAAGCTCATTCCATCTCCCAGAAAATGCATGGACACTTGATAAGAGAATGTACGTTCCAGAATCTGCATACCCACAATCCACTAAGATTTCTGCATCTGCTTCTCCTATTTCAATGTTCCCATGAATTTTACAAGCACTCAGCGCACCCAAAATTATATGATCTAGAGCTATTTTCATTTCTCTGATGAAGTTACAAGCATCTTCAAGCCAGCCAACACGCCCTAGGAGATCAACCATGCATCCATAGTGCTTTATTTGTGGTTGAATCTAATAAATCTCTAGTCATGGAGTGATAAACATCATATTCCAACTCTAGTAGACCTCTATAACTAAATGCATTCAGCACACCAATGAATGTAATGTTGTTTGGTCTAATACCTTGCTTCTTCATTTGTTGAAACATTTTTTTAGCATCAATACTCTTCCCATGCATAGCAAGTCCTAAAATCATTGAATTATAAGTAATGACATCTCTCTCTTTCATCCCATCAAAAACTCGTTGCGCCTTATCAATATCACCACACATTGAATACATACTGATCAATGCACCACCTACAATATGATTAAGCTTGATTTCATACTTTTCCATGTATGAGTGAACCCACCTCCCCAACTCTAGTGCTCCCAATTGCAAGCATGCTGATAAAATACAGACAATGGTAACTTCATTAGGCTTCACATCTTCCCTCTGCATTTTCCTAAATAACTCCAAAGCTCTATTGAATTCCCCATTCCTAACCAATCCATCAATCATAGAGGTCCAATAGACTGTTATCATGATTCATATAAGATGTTATCATGATAGTGGATGCAACAGCATCCCCCTCTTCAGGCATTTCTACAAAAATCTGTTGTGGATCCTTAAATTTGCCACACTTGCTATACAACTCCATGAGCTTCATCCTTACTGATTGGTTCAAACTCAACCCAAGTTTCAAAACCTGCCCGTGAATTTGTTTACCCTCTTCCAAAGCCAACCAAAACCCACAAGCCTTTAAGACGGAAGTGAGAGCATAAGCATCAAGTAAGATGGATTCATACACCATTTGACAATATAGTCCAATTGCATTGTTGTAGAAACAAGACAACACAAAGGCATTAATAAGAGCACTGTATAGATACACATTTGGGGTTTGAGCATGCTGAAAAATCCTAGAGGCATAGCTGATGAAATTGAAGTTGGAGCGAACCCAAATAAGCTCGAAGACGATAAATGGGTCATGGTATCGGCCTATTGTATGATTCTGGCGTATAGAGATTGGGTTTGGTTTGCATGTTTGCATTTTTTTAAGAGATATACGAATGCTTTCCTATCTGGCAAGTTTTTAGATTCTACATTTGGCGGGAAAAATGAGTTCCCTGAAACAGCTAGCATGGAACAACTCATTGCTATCAAGTATCTGGCCTAAATGATTTGCTAATGCTGCTTTATAGGAAATGCTTGCAATCTCCATGCTAAATACATGGACTAGTGTATTAAGCATTTTTCTGAGTTAATGTTTTTGTTCCCTTAAGGTTTTCGAACATTGTGAACCTCACTAAGACATTTAGGTACGGTTTGGATAGTGAATTGAGATGAGATGAAACACTTATTGTATCCAAACGGGAATGTTATGTTTTTATCTTTCCGAACCATAGAATTATCTCCATCCCTACAACAGTTGGGCTCTTGCACCTTCAAGCTAATCTGAATACATACATATGGATGTAAGAGACACACATAGGAACACAAACCTAGACGTGTGAGAGCATAATCTATACACCTTTCATTCATTCAACCATTTATATCCGCTATATTTTTCTCAATTTTATTTCGTTGGGTTTATGTACTGCAACAACTAAGTTGTAGAAGATAGAAAGAGCTCATTTTAACTTTACAACTAATAATCACCACCATACATAGTTCCAGTCATTACCACACAACCTGATTCTATTCTAGTGCTCAAATAAGACATTCCTGGTAAGGTTGTTAAAGAACCATGCATCATTATCCCTGATCACCTAAGCTTTAAGGTTGTTCGAACTAACTCTCAGAGTTGCTTTGACCATTGCCTCAATTAAGCCTTGACAATAGAACCATTTTTAGGTATTAGTAGAGATTGTAAGTATCTAATTCGAGAGCCACTACCCCAAAAAGAGGCAAGACAAAGATCCATGATAGCCATGAAAACTACTGAACATGCTGATGAAACCGCCTAATTGCTCCCAAGGAACTAGGTCGCAAGAAGCCCTGCCAGGGTCTAGCTTTGCATTCCAGTGCATAATAAAATTGTCTTGCTAATTCTTCTTTATGCCTGTTACAAAAACAAAATTAATTAGTGTGACAAAAATCATTATGATCTGCTTGTTCTTGAAAATATTTTATCCTCGAGGCATCGCAGACAATTGAGATTTTTTGTTAATTATAGGAAACAAGACACACCTGATGCAAGTTAAAGAGGATGAAAGAGTGAACTGGAACATTCATAGGCACAACACAAGACATAGACAAAAGGGGAGTCACGCTTAACTACAATCATAATCAAGAGAAATGAATGAACGACTTAGTTTAGACTCCAACTTCTCATGTATTATATATGCATTACACCAATGACTCATATTATTGATGTTATGTCTCCCTTTGGCACTATCAAACACTAGTACAACTCCCAAAATAGTAAAACACACTAGTTCTAGCACTAGCACAACTTACTTGATGCAAATTGCAATATATAATAACTATTAACTTATGATCAAGAAACACAACTACTTATCTATTTCTCCTAAGAAACCCCTAGGGTTCCAAATCCATCATAAAGATAATGGCTCAAATGGCAAGTCATCAACTGCTAGCAGTATTGGTGTCCAGATAACATTATTCACAACTTTTCACTTTTGAAATTGGAACTGAAAGTGCACTTCAAGACGTTCACCGGCCCCTATGATAGTAACTCATTTGACATTGAACAGCCTCTCCTCCAACAAGGTGAGATGTGACTACATTAGCATCAAAGTAAGAAGACTTTTCTGAGGGAGAATGATGGATTTACTGCAAAATTGTTATTTTGGAGACCAAGTATCCCATGGTAAAGGCCAAGGCATGAAATGTCAATACCGGTAAAACCAATCGGACACCCTTTATGGACAGTATTTGGCTTCGATTTATGGAAAAAGGGCTGCCAATACACATGGAAGTGCAAATCATCGCAACAAACGGCATCACTACTCCAAGGACATTCACAACTGATTTTGCATAGGTATTGAGTACGAAGGCAAGAGTAAAGGGGACAAGAACAACCTAAAAAAAAATTGTGAAAAAAATATAATATTAAAAATTCAATGGGAAATAGTTATTCATAAATTCATTTTTACTCGCCTAATTCACTATTCATATTACCTACAATATTGACTTTAACATGGCAACAACATCAACTGAAACAATAGATCCAACTAGAAGGCCAGTTAGTAGCGGTGTAACAAGCACGGATGCAACAGTGGTAGAGCTGGTTAGGAGAATGCTCAAAGCCACATCCCCTTTACTCAAAACACTTGCGTAGGTAGACAGCTGAGCCCCTGCAATACACGATGTGAGGACAAAGTTTGCATAGATATCCATGACATGCCAAATTTTCTAGCAATTAACACTACAATGGTTGGCTTCAGCACATACTGTGCAATGAACCCAATAGATAATGACAAGGGTCTGCAGAAGAATAAATTGAAGAACATTGTAAGCGAATTCAAAAGCTTACAAAAGGATTGAAATGCTTTAATCTCATATGAAAAACATAAGAACACTTAGCTAAGATTGTGTACCTTTTAAATGCAAGAGAAAAATCATGGATGGAAAGTAAGATTTCAATATTAGATAACATAATCCCACCAAGAGCAGAGGCATAGTTCCTTAGATACCATGCAGAAGTTTAAAAGCCATAGTTTCTTTTGTTATTAAACAAATCCTAAATATATTTTCCTGAAACTCTAGTCCAAAACATGGCTTGTTTGGCCATAGCATGTGCCAACTAGAAGTTAGAAGACTTGCGAAATAAAACAATGGGAACCCAAACTCCTTATGAACCTTGAATCAAGCATGTGCAATCTTATTTTCTAATATCTAAATTCCAGTCATATTTCTATAAGATTACAACTGACAGGTACTTTTAACTATGAAAAACAATCACCACCTCTCTTTTTTACAACAAAAGAAAGCAACAGAAGAAGTCAAATCGCTAATAATAAAGAAATCAGGAGAAAAGAAACGAATTATGAAGTAAATAAGAAGTTAATTCCGACAACAAAATTCCAAAACTCACAAAAAAGTTGGAAAATGAACAATTAAGATAAAAATCTTAATATTCTTAAGAAGAACAACTTTCAACTATTTTAAATACTCTATGATTGTATAGTTATTAAAATCATTTAAAACGGTGACTAAAAAGTCTATTGAAGAAAACAGACAGGAACCTAGGACAGAAAGAATTATAGAATATAAAATTCATCTACAGCCAAATATTCAATATTAAACTCAAACTTTGAACCCTCGGTTCAATAAAAACAATCAAAACTGCATGCAAAAGTTGGAAACCAACTCCATAAAAGAAAATCAAATCTAAAGAACAATAACCCAAGAAGATAAACATAATCACACAGGCACATGCAAAATTAGAAAACTTGGTAAACCCAAAAGACCCACAAGTAAATGTGGAAGGTTGAGCAAGAGCGGCAATCGTAGTGGCAGCAACTACAAAAGGGAGCATTGCAAATAGAGTCTGGGTCGAATCAATCTTCTTCTCAACTTCCGCTATCGCATTCGTGTTTACCCCAAACGAGAGCAATGACAAGTTTCCTTCTTGCCTCGGCAGCCCCACTCTCCTTATAAACAACAACGTCAAGCACGCGGGTATGAAAAGTTCAGTCATCCCTTTGTTGAACCCATTGGAGCACGAGTAAGAAAATGAAGATAAAGATAAAGATGAAGATGTTGTTGGTCTTAATGAAAAAGGGAGTCAGAGTTCTGGCTCGGTGGGGGGCGAGAGGGAGAGAAAGTGACTAGAGGGCACTGAAGAAGTGGACAAGGGTGGTGGTAGGGGCGGTGGTTGAGGGGGTTGCTCCACCGGGTGAGTGATGTTTGCTGAAGGAGGGGAAAATGAGAGGTGGTGGGGAAGCAAAGAAGAAGTCTAAAAGATGAGATAAATATTACGAGTTCATACGTATGTATCAATATATGTATAACGAGTAGTCTGTCTAATACTTTAGATTTAGTGCAATTTTTTCTACTCATTTTAGTTGGGAGCAATGAACCAGTATTCCATCACAATTTTTATTAGAACTTAACTATCAACAATAGCTTGTAAGTTTTTCAAAAAAAAAATGTAGAGATATAGTGTACTCTACATATTTTATTATCGTTTATATAAATACTGAAGAATGCAAGGTACAAATTCTAAATAAATAAAGGGACTGCACACTTGTCTATTTAGAATTTGTACAAATCATTTTTTATAAATATTATTGAGTTTTTTTTAGATATATTAAGATTTTTTAAAATATATTCAGATATATAAATCTTATTATTGTTTACAAAGTCAAGCACCACACAATCCCTTTGAAAACGTGAATAAATACAAATCCTACATGAAAAAAAAAACGAACATTTTAATAGTAGATCCATTTTTTTCAAAAATATTACATGACACTTGTGCACTCTATAACTGTATCTAACATTACTCTTTTCTTATCTATTAGTTTAAACGATGGACTCGTGAATTCAAATCCTACATTTTGTCTTATTTTTTTCTCTTTTTTATTTAAATATTAATACTAGAAAAGCCACATATGATTAATTAAATATGAGATTAGTTGTTTTAAACGCAATATGCAAGTATGCAACTATGATCAGATTAATCAACAAGTTTTAGAATTCTTATTGCATTCGATATCTTAATTATTTGTTAAATTAAATTGTTGAGATTTTATTTTTATGGCGATAATTGGCTACAAATCCAACAAAAATTATAATAATACAAATAAAAAATAAGATCCTTGATAATTTATATATATATATACATACTAGGGAATGACTTCGGGTGCGTTAGCCTCGGGGTGCACCTGACATAATGATTTAAAAAAAAAAAAGTGAAAAAGTCAGTAACTTATTTGTCTGGGAAAGAAAATACAAGGTTAAAGAACGACAAAAAATCAAGATTAAAAAAAAATGTAAACTTTAGCAAAGTATGAGTATTGGTCTGATCCATATTAGATTATCTATTTACTTTCTATATAATAATAAAATATTATTATTTTTTATTTTAAAAAAATTGAAATAAACAGAAAGGAAAATAAGTACATTGTCAGAACAAAAAAGACATGAAAAACAGACGTCAATTCATGTGCACCGCGGGCCTATTAAGGACCTTTTGGTAAAACATGATCCTTCATTAAATTCTATAAGAGAGTTACACGTCAAATAGTCAAGAGTCTTAAGAACCTTTTGGTAAAACATGATCCTTCATTAAATTCTACAATAAAGCTACACGTCAAATAATCAAAGGTTTTAAGGGTATTTTAGTAAAACATGACTTAACGGATTTAACGGACTTAAAGGAAAAACAGAAAAGTTAACGAAAAAAAATAAAAGTTACTCTTTATAGTTAGATAGCCACTTATTATAATAGAGTGGATATATATATATATATATATATATATATATATTACCCAAGTTTTGTTTAAACACTTTTTAAAAATTTTTAAAACTAAAAAATTAAAATGTTCTCTTTCTCTTTCATTTATTTCATTCACTCCCTATTTTCATGCATGGAGTACTCTCAAGTCTTCATGTAGACTTTCTCCCTTCAATTATGTGAAAAAGAAGAATTTTTAACAATTTATGTTTGAATTTAAATCACTTTGTTTGTTCGTTTATTTACTAGAACAAAAATTGATAATAACATTTTAGAGAAAGAACAAAAATTGAAACGTGGGGATATAACTTGTAAATGCTCGTTACCAATTTACGAAACTAAAAATTAAAATTAATTAATTTATAAATCAAGATAAATACAACAAAGATTTTATTATCAAATCAAGTGTAGAGCACATTATCCACATCAATGATAATATTTGTTTATTAGTATTCAAATTTTAAAATTTATCATTAAATTTATTATCCATAACAACTTATAAATACAAAAAGAATATTGGGTTCAACCAACCTCATATCCTATCCAACAACTAAAAGGTAGTCATTGAGTTGAATACTATATCTTTGATTTTCCAAGATAAATATTGTTTTTTCCATCTTGTACCAATTGTTAGCATCATTCTTCGTTGATTGTTAGCATTGTTCTTTGTCCATCATCTTTATCCTTCAGCAATATGAACTACTTTGATTACACTGAAGGGTAAGTTCATCTTTTGACTTGTTGAGTTGGTGAAAAATTAATGAGCCTAACTATCTTATACTTGCAAGAATTGCACGAAACCTATTGAACATGCTTGTTTCCACAATTGCATTAGAGTTGGCATTTAATACGGGAAGTCGTGTACTTGATCATTTTCGGAGTTTGTTGGTTCTAAGAACCTTTGGAGCACTTATTTGTGCTCAGAATTGGTTGTGACATCCATCAACGCTAATGGATATTCGAGAGTCCATGGATAATGTAGAGAAATTTGTTGTAGATCTGGTAATATTTTCCTTACTCAATATTCATTTACTTTTATAAATTAATTTAAGTATTTTTCATCATCTAAATTCACTAATATTTGATATTTTATTCTTATTAATGTTTCTATATAGAGTTGGGAGCACAATCAGGCGTCACAACTATTAAAAATTGAAGACAATTTGGATGTTGCTTAGGAAGATTGAAGATAATTTGAAGACAATTCGTAAGGCTTTGTTTGAATTCAGAAACACACTCAACCCATCTCATATCAGCTCATATCATTATTACAATTTTTTTAAATTTCCATATAAATTATAATAAACAATTCAATTTTTTCAAATCCAAAAATAATAATATTAAAAAATAATATTCTAATAGTATTTTATTCAACGCATCTAAAACCATCTCATTTCACTATCCAAACGAGCTTTAGCACAATCTTATCCAAGAACAATTGTTGCTTAGGACAATTGTAATGGGTTTTCATCTTCAAGATCAAAGCAACATTTATATATATGTCGATGTCTATGGTTGAAGAAGATCACGAAAATAATAACGACGTTGGTAAACGAGACATTCCTTCCAAGATTGTTAAGAACCTTGGCTCAATATCCTCAATCACCTATAAGCTTTGAGGTTGTTCGAACTAGCTCTTGTAGTTGTTTTGACCATTCCCTCATTTAAGGCTTGATAGTGAAACCATTTTTAGGTATTAGTAAGGATGGTAGGTCTCTAATTCGAGAGCTACTGCCCTAAGAAGAGGCAAGATAAAGTCTCATGATAGCCATAGAAACTATTGAACACACTGGTGGAACAGCCTGACTACTCCTAAGGAACTAAGTCACAATAAGCCCTGCTAGGGTAGAGCTTTGCATACGAGTGTATAACAAAATTGTCCTGCTAACTTCTCCTTCTTGCCTATGACAAAAATGAAATTAATTGGTGTGACAAAAAGGATTATAATTTTCTTATTCTTAAAAATATTTTATTCCAAAGGCATAGTAGACAATTGAGATTTTTTGTCAATCATAGGGAACAAGACACACCTGATGCAGGCAAAGAAGATGGACAAGTGAATTGAAACATTCATAAGCACAATACACGAGGACATAGACAAAAGGGGAGTTACGCTTAACCACAATCATAATCAAGAGACATAAACGAATGACTTAGTTTAGACTCCAACTTCTCGTGTATTATATATGCGTTACATCAATGAATTATTGATGTTACGTCTTCCTTTGGCACTATCTAACACCAGTATAACATCTAAAATAGTAAAACACACTAGTTCCAACGCTAGCACAACTTACCAGATGCAAATTTTAATACTTAATAACTATTAACTTATAATCGAGAAACATAGCTACTTATCTATTTCTCTCAAGAAATCCCTAGGGTTCCAAATCCACCATAAGGATAATAGCTCAAATGGAAAACCATCAGCTACTAGCAATATTGATGTCTAGATAAAAATAATACAATTTTGCACTTTTGAAATTGGAATTGAAAGTGCACTTTAAAACATTCACCCCTACAATAGTAATCCGATATTGAAAGACCCAAAAAAACAAAACACAAGGCGTGATGGGACTTCATCAGTATCAAAGCAAGAATAATTTCTTGAGAGTGAAGGATGAATTTACCACAAAATTAGGATTTTAGAGACTAAGTATATCATGGTAAAAGGCCACAACATGAAATGTCAATACCGGTAAAACCAATTGGAGACACTTTGTGGACGGAATTTTATTTCAATTTATGGCAAGAGGGCTGTCGATGCACATGGAAGTGCATGCAAATCATTGCAACAAATTGAATCACTGGTCCAAAGACATTTACAACTGGTTTTGCATAGGTATTGAGCATGAGGCAAAGAGTGACAGGGACAAAAAAAACCTAAAATAAAAATTGTAACTAAAATATATTATTAAAAATCTAATAGGGTAGAATTATTCATAAATTCACTTTTACTCGACAAATCCACTGTTCATATTACCTGCAATATTGACTTTGACATAGTAATAGCACGAACTAGAACAACAGATCTAATCAGAACGTCAGTTAGTAGAGGTGTAACGAGTACTGATACAACAGTGATAGTATGGGTGAAAATCGGTTCGATTTTGGCCTCAAACCGAAATCAACCGACCGATTATTTTTTACTCCTAAAACCGGCCAAAATCGACCGATGAAGAAGGGTGAAACTGGCCAAACCAGTTCCGGCCAGTTCTCAGTCAGTTTGGGCCACTTGTTTTGGCCCCATTTTTTGGCCTTTGTTTTTGTCCAATTCAACATCTTTTTGGACTTTTTTTTTTTTTTTTGCTCAATTCAAGATCTTTTTTCACTTTTTTTTAATTGATTTCAAATTCAAATTTGATGAGTTTTTAAAATCCATTTTAAATATTCTATTTCATTTTAATTTTATTGTCATTTGTAATCTTAGCCTCAGGTTAAAAAAAATTAATTAACAATAGTAAAATCGTAGCGACGTGATAGTGTAAGACTAACTACTAAGTACATACTTCTATACTAATTTCTAGATAACTTAAAAAAATAAAAATTATACTTAATGTTTAATACACATTACAAATAAAAATAAATTGTCCTAAACAACAATTGTTCTTGAATAAGATTTTTCTATATCTTCAAATTGTCTTCAATCTTCCTAAGCAACATCTATATTGTCTTCAATCTCCAATAGTTGTGATACCTGATTGTGCTCCCAACTCTATATAGAAATATTATTAAGATTAAAACATCAAATATTAGTGAATTTGGATGATGAAGAATACTTAAATTAATTTGTAAATGTAAATGAATATTGAATGAGGAAAGTATTATCAGATTCTACCACAAAACTCTTTATATTATTCATGGACTGTAGAATATCAACAGGCATTGAAGGATGTCACAACCAATTATGAGCACAAATAAGTGCCCCAACGGTTCTCGGAGCTAACAAACTCTGAAAAGGTTCAAGTACACGACATTCCGTACTAAATATTGATTCTGATGCAATTGTGAAAACATGAATGATCAATAGGTCTCGTGTAATTTTCGCAAGTATAGGATATTTATACTTATTAATTTTTCACCAAATCAACAAGTCAAAATGCTTGATACTACTCATAAAACAATTTTGACTCATGCTTGTTTTCACCATTATTTGTGGTTGTAAGTGTCAGAGGGGACTCGTGTTCTTGGCTAGTCGAGGTAGAACCGAATATAGCATTATACTCCTCGTACAAATCTGCTGATATTGTTTCACACTCGATACCAACTCTTCAGCACGAGTCTCATCATGAATTTTCTTCAGGTGGAAAGTAAAAAGCTCTAAGTTACTACACGGATCAAGCATAACTGCAATCAATATCAAGAAGTTCATCTTATCTAATCAACCTCAATACTTATCATAGATCATCTTATCAATGCCCCAATCAAGGATACAAGATTCAATATATTTCTCAATAGTATCCCCTCGATGATTAGGGGTTAAACAAAAATTAAATATTATTATATATATATATTTACAATTTTCAATCCTTATCAATGAAATATGCTGTTAGACACATATAATTAAGATTTTGTATCGATGTTCATGTATCGATAGTCAACGAAATCCTCATACCCCATCTTTAAACAAATTTTTAAACTTTGTTTTTTCTTATGCAAATAATTTCATATAATCTCTTGCAACCGTGACACAACATGGCACTTTAAATCGAAGTTTAAGCAACCAACACTTTTTCAAATCCTTACCCTTTAATAATTCTAAATGGCAATTCATCGATAATTACCATCTTTGTAATTTTTTTTATCTTGAAAAATCAAAGAGGTAGTATTTGACACAATAATTATGTCTTAGTTGCTGGATAGGATACGAGGTTGGTTGAATCCAATATTCTTTGTGTATTTATAAGTCGATGTGGATAATATTTAGTAAAATGATAAATTTTAAAATTTGAATATTACAAAACAAGTCTTACTAAATATTATTATTTAGTAAATTTTACAACATCATCCATATCAATAGAAAGATTTGTTTTGTAATATTCAAATTTTAAAATTTATTATTTTATTAAAGATTATCCACACTGACTTATAAATACACAAAAAATATTGGATTCAACCAACCTTGC
Organism: Juglans mandshurica; assembly: GCA_022457165.1. Classification (NCBI taxonomy): domain Eukaryota; kingdom Viridiplantae; phylum Streptophyta; class Magnoliopsida; order Fagales; family Juglandaceae; genus Juglans; species Juglans mandshurica. The sequence goes on from CM039633.1 coordinate 17,024,620, forward strand.
ATCCTATTTAGCAACTAAAACATAGTCATTGAGTCAAATATTACCTCTTTGATTTTCCAAGATAAATAATGTTTTCCCTATCTTGTACCGATTATTTGCATCATTATTTGTCGATTATTAGCATTGTTTTTTGCTCATCTTCTTTATGTTTCAGTAATATGTATTAATTTGATTTCCATTACCACTCATGGCTGCTAGAATTTGCAATGCCGCAGAAAGAAGAAACGTCGTCCATCCCGATTTTCATATTCAAGGTGAAAACAACATTTATATATGTGTCGCTATCCATGGTTGAAGAAGACCACAAAGACAATAACTACGTTGGTAAACGAGACATTCATGCCAAGGTTGTTAAAGAAACTTGCATCAATAACGATATTCTCAACTAGTCAAGGTAGAACGAAACATAAATTTATACTTCTCATACAAGTCTACTAATAACTATTTCACACTCGACACTAACTCTTCGGCACGAGTCTCATCATGAATTTTCTTCAAGTAGAAAGTAAGAAACCCTAACTTACTACGTGGATTAAGCACAATTGCAATCAACATTAACAAATTCACCCAATCTAATGAACCCCAATACCTATCATATTTCATTTTCATGCTTATGATCATATTCATTAAACAACTATCACTCACACTCAGTCTAACCAACTCTTTTTGGAGCATACAAATCTCCAAAAGATTGGTATTGGTCATGACATATAAAGACCTAGAAAATCTCGTAGAGGTATCATAAAACATTTTAAAAAGTTTTACAAAAACCTGCACCATCTCCTACTCCTCAGCTCCAGGAGGTCTCATGTGTCCATTATTAAAGTAAGAGACAAAATTGTAGTCCTCACTCTCCATCCGCCTGAAAGTTTTCTCAGACTTTTTAGCCACCTCCAACATCATGTAAGTTGAATTCCATCAATTTTGTAAATCAAGAAACAATATTTTCTTACAATCAATTTTCTCATTCATTACACATCTCTTAAACTTATCTAATCTTGCAGGAGATGAGCGCACATATCTAATCACAATCCTAACCGTTGTGATGACGTCATTACACTCCTCCAAACCCTCATTCACAATAAGGTTCAAAATATGAGTACAACATTTCATGTGCTGGCATTACACTTTTCCCCAACAAATTTTCCATAAAAGACTGTCTCAAATATGAAATTACAGTATCATTTAAACTAGCATTATCAATAGTAACAATAAATATCTTATCAATACCTCAATCAATGAGACACAATATAATATATCTCCTAATAGTATCCCCTTGATGATTAGGAATTTTTTTTTTCAATCCCTATCAATGAAATGTACCACTAGACACATATAATTAAGATTTTGTACTGATGTCCATGTATCAGTAGTCAATGAAATCATCATACCCACATCTTTAAACAACTTTTTAGACTTTTATTTTTCTGACGCAAACAATTTCATAAGGGTGTAAACTCAAACCGGAAAACTTGAAAATGGGTCTGGACCGGACCGGTTTTACCGGTTTTTAAAATCTAAAAACCGGTCAGTTCAGGGATTTTTTGGACCGGACCGGTTGATTAAAAAAAATAAAAAATAATATTTTTATATATAAGTTTTATACAAAATATTTTTTATATATATTAAATATTAATGAATATAAGTTTTATATATAATGTATAATTATAAATTTTTATGTGAAATTTATATATATAATAATTATATATATTCATATACGAAATAATTTCTTATTATAATTTATAAATTATTACATAAAATGTTAATACTAAATCACTAAAAGTTTATAACTAATACTAATATATAACTTATAATTATATCAATAGTCTAATATTAATACTATTATATAGTCTAATATATTAATAAAAGTATAAAACAATTTTTTTAAATCAGTTTTTTTTTTTTTTTTATAAACAAATTTTTAATGACAAATTGTGAAACTTACAATTTAAAAAAACCGAAAAATCGAACCGGACCGGACCGGAAACCGGTAAAACCGGAAGTACCAGTTTAGGAGGATAACCGATGCGTAATCGGTTTTGAAAAATACAAAACCGGTACATACCGGTTCGGTCCTAGATTTTATCCAAAACCGGACCGCACCGGACCGGTTACACCCCTACAATTTCATACAATCTCTTACAACCGTGACACAACATGACACTTTAAATCAAGGTTCAAGCAACCAATATATATTCATAAATCATTGCCCTTCAATAATTCTAAATCACAATTAATCAATAATTATCATTTCTGCAATTGACAAACTCACAGCCTCTTCACTATACTTGTGGGTTACAAGATTTCTTACCGTACTACCATCACTCTCTCCATCCCCTTCCTTAAGTGTTGCCTCATCCACCAATATTTTTTGGTATCTATCCAAAGACTCACGTTTATGAGGATTTTTGGGACATGAAGACAGATGATTTTGCATGGTTTAAGTTTTGTTCCTCTTTGAGTGGCAAGATTACATCTTGCAATAATAATTACACTTAGCCTTAGAATCATCTACATGACAACCTTCGACCTTCATAAAATTGTCCAAAACAATCGACAGATCATTTTCCTTCTATTTCTTAAGAAGTAGACAACTACTGTTGTTAGGGGCACTAAGAGGTCTTGGTGTTTGCACTATTTGGGTCTGCACTATTTGGGTCTCTCCCAAATTATTGGTTTGTTCATTCAAATCGAGATCAACTGAAGTTGACAAAAAAATCTATCTAACATATGAAAATTTAAATACATAATTAATTACAAAATGTGAAAACATAACAAATTAAAACAAACATCAATACAATTTCACATCAACTAGTTTGCAACACGGAAATTATCACAAGTCTAAGACTCTAATCTAGATTTTAGTTGTTTGTTAAATAGAACTCGAGTCACGGACACGAAGACATGAGAGAACTCAAATAAGTTTTAGAGAGAAGAGAGGAGACGTGCGGCAATGTGGGGGTTATCAAATAGCGTTAACACCATGAAAATCGAGGGCAGTGACACTGTGGGGCTGCGGGGTTGGGAGTAGGGTGTGATGTTCGATGAGTTGCAGAACAACATAAGGGAGAACGGCTAGAAGAATAAGAAGAAGAAGAAGGGGTTATCAAACAGCGTTAACACCATGAAAATCGAGGGCAGCGACTCTGTGGGGCTGCGGGGTTGGGAGTAGGGTGTGATGTTCGATGAGTCGCAAAACAACATAAGGGAGAACGGCTATGTAACGCCCCAATAGAAGGTCCAAATCACATGGCCTATACTCCAAAAGGACTAGTCAATGATACAATTGGAGTCCCATTGGAATCTTATAAAGAGTAAGAACTTCTCCTTTCTAAGTAATGTGGGATCCCATATACCACCTACCCTTATCCATATCATATGGGGTATCACAAGCTAGAGGAGGAGGAGGAGGGAGGGGAGGGTTATTAAACTCTAGGTTGAAATGAGGAGAAAAAAATATTTATGGAGTAAATAAGTTAATTCCAACAGCCAATTTTCAAAACTCACAAAAGGTTAGAAAATAAACAATTAAGATAAAAATCTTAATTATTCTTAAGATGAACAACTTTCAACTATTTTAAATACTCCATGATTATATAGTTATTAAAACCATTAAAAACATTGACTAAAATTCTATTAAAGAAAATACCTAGGAAAAAAAGAACTATAGAATATTAAACTCATTTGCAGTCAAATATCTAATGTTAAACTCAACTTTGAACCCTTGGTTCGAGAAAAAAATCAAAACCGCATGCAAAAGTTGGAAACCAACGCTACAAAGGAAAATCACACTCAAAGAATGATAACCCAAGAAGAGAAACATAATCACACAAGCACATGCAAAATTTGAAAACTTGGTAAACCTAAAAGACCCACCAAGTACATGTGGAAGGTTGAGCAAGAACAACAATCGTAGTGGCAGCAACTACAAAGGGGAGAATTGCAAATAAAGCCTAGGACAAATTAGTCTTCTTCTTAACTTCTGCTATCGCATTCGGCTTTATCCCAAACAACAACAATGACATGTTCCCTTCTCGCCTCGACAGCCCCATTCTCCTTATAAACGACAACGTCGAGCACACGTGTATGAAAATTTCAGCTGTCCCTTTGTTGAACCCATTGGAGCACGAGTAAGAAAATGAAGAAAATGAAGATGAAGATGACATTGGCCTTAATGAAAGAGAGAGTCAAAGTTCTGGCTCGGTGGGGAGCGAGAGGGAGAGAAAGGGAATATAGGGCATTAAAGAAGTGGACATGGGTGGTGATGGGGGCGGTGGTTGAGGGGTTGCTCCACCGAATGAGTGATGTTTGCTGAAGGAAGGAAAAATGAGAGGTGGTGGGGAAGCAAGGAAGAAGTCTAAAAGATGAGATAAATATTACGAATTCATATATTTGTATCAATGTATGCATACCAAGTGGTCTGTTTGATACTTTAGATTTAGTGCAATTTTTTCTACTAATTTTAGTTAGGAGCAAGGAACTAGTATTCCTTCATAAATTTTATTTGAACTTAACTATCAACAATAGATTATAGGTTTTTCAAAAAAAAAAAAACACATAGAGATATAGTGTACTCTACATATTTTATTATCGTTTATATAAATATTGAAGAATGCGAGGTACAAATTCCAAATAGATAAGTTCTTCATAAATCTTTTGAAAAAAGTTCGATCCTACAAAAAAAATATTTTTTTTATACTTTTTAAAGTGGGACCGAATTTTTTACAAAGAGACTGCACACTTCTCTACTTGAAATTTGTACAAATCATTTTTTATAAATATTATTGAGATTTTTTTAGATATATTAAGATTTTTTTTTTATTTTTTTTAAATATATTAAGATATATAAATCTTATTATTGTTTACGAAAGCAAGCACCACAGGTCCTGAGAAAAAAATTTAATTTTTTAATAATAGACCTCATTTAAAAAAAAAATTGCATAACGCTTGTGCACTTTATAACTGTATCTAGCATTACTCTTTTTTATCTATTAATTTAAACGATATCAGTCATGAATTCCTAAATTCAAATCCAACACTTTTTCTTATTTTATTTCTCTTTTTTATTTAAGTATTAATATTAGAAAAGCCATGTATGATTAATAAAACGTGAGATTAGTTGTTTTAGATGCGATATGAAGTATGCAACTATGATCGAATTAATCAACAAGTTTTAGAATTTTTATTGCATTCTATATCTTAATTATTTGTTTAATTAAATTGTTGGGATTTTATTTTTATGGTGATAATTGGCTACAACTCCAACAAAAATTATAATAATACAAATAAAAATTAATATCCTTGATAATATATATATATATATATATATATATATATATATTACCCAAAATTTGTTTAAACACTCTTTAAAACTTTTTAAAACTAAAAAATTAAAATTTTCTCTTTCTCTTTCATTCATTTCATTCACTCCCTATTTTCATGCAGGGAGTACTCTCAAGTCTTCACATAGACTTTCTCCCTTCAACTCAATGAAAAAGAAGAATTTTTAACAATTTATATTTAAATTTAAATTACTTTGGTTGTTCTTTATTTACTAGAATTTAAATAATTTTAATTAATAATAAAATTTTAGAGAAAGAACAAAAATTGAAAAGTGGGGATGTAAATTGTAAATGCTCGTTATCAATTTATGAAACTAGAAATTAAAATTAATTAACTAATTTATAAATCAATATAAATACAATAAGTATTTTATTATCAAATAATGTGTAAATCACATTATCCACATCAATAATAAAATTTGTTTTGTAACATTCAAATTTTAAAATTTATTATTTTATTGAATTTATTATCTACAACTTAAAAATACAAAAAGAATATTGGTTTAAACCAACATCTTATCCTACCAACAATTAAAAAGTAATCATTTGAGTTGAATACTATCTCTTTTAACTTTTCAAGATAATGTTTTCTCCATTTGAATCGATTGTTTGATTGTTTTTCCCATCTTCTTTATCCTTTAGCAATATAAACTATTTTGATTTCTACTGCCACTCGTGGTTGCTAGACTTTGCAATGTCGCGGGTACAAGAAACGTCGTCCGTCCCGGTTTTCATTTTCAAGGTCGCAGCAGCATTTACATATGCGCCGCAGTCCATGGTGGAAGAAGACGAAGACGAGAATAACGACGTTGATAACATAGAAGGCGAGACGTTCGGGGAAACTTTTCATGTTTTGTGCAACCTTGTTCTACAAGAAAGCACGCCGAGATCCGCCATATCCGACATGCTCTATGCAGTGCGTGTTCCTTTGGAGATTCAGGAGTTCATGGTACATAGAAGCACTGCCTGTGCGAGGGACATGGTGAGACAGACAGAGTACGTGGGCCGCAGTGCTCTGGGGATGTGGGTAACTATTGGAGTATCGCAGTGCGTCAATGAAGAGTCATTGCGTCCTAATTATACCCAAATATCAAGGCAAGCCATGGAATATTATGTTTTAGGGTTATCGGCCAGAACAGTGCCCAAGTCATCGATTGGAGCGTTGGAGAAGGTGGAGATTGAAGGAATCTCAGATCGGCAGTGCGCTATCTGTTTGGAAGAGATGAGTGGTTCGGAAGCCACTCGCATGATGCCGTGCTTGCACCTATTTCATGAAAATTGCATCCGTAAGTGGTTGGAAAGAAGCTTGTTTTGCCCTCTCTGTCAATTCAAGTTGCCTTAGAATCGATGAACTTTGTTACGTGCAGAAGAAGGACGTTTTGTGAGGAGAAATTTCTTTAGTTTTTCTGGGTCAAATGTTTTGACTAATTCATTTTCACGTATTATTCTCTACTAATTGCTATAAAATAATTAGGAATTATCTTTCATAATAAGAAGATAATACTATTGTGTCTAAATATTTTTAGAGTAATATGCACTAATTAGTTATTTAATTATGCTTGATTTTGGAGTTTAGATTATAAGGTTGCTAAGCCATTTAATCTAAAGAGAAGTGCTATGACGACGATAAAAAGATTCCATAAAAATAAATTCATAAATTGACATAATTTTTCATATAATAATACATTAGATCTAATTTAAAAACAATGGTTCCATAATAATATATATATATATATATATATATAAAAAAAAAACATTATATGTGCAGCTATGTCCATTTTTTTCATAAGAACTACATGGGACGGACTTGCACACCCTAAAGATCGTATGTAGTAGCCTTGCTCAATAGCATATTATATTCGTCAAAAAATTCAAAACAAAATCACTTTTTATGCTAATTGCTGCGGCAAACTTTCATATAATTAAAAACAATAAATATAAAAAAGGGATCTCTCTCTTAGGAGTCAGGCGCGCCGGCAACCAGATCAATTACGTGGATACTGCTTAAAACAACATCCCGGTAATACCTACAAGGCTCTACATGCGGCATGTTTCAGGATCAAACAATCCATGCCAGCCTCATTTTAGATGGACCTAAACTCACGCTTACCTCCACTGTTGACAGGGGACACCACATGAACAAATAATCCCGTTACCCTCAATCTGTAATTCTCTATAAAGGCCACAGAACCACCAAATGCTAAATAGGTCAGATGAAGAACAAATGCAAGATCCAATTATGCAAAACCAAACCCTAAAATAAGATAAACTTCTGCGGTATTTGGACTTGCTTTATTATAGTTGAATAAAATGTCTGAAGAGCCAGACAATCTATCTCTCTCTGACTGGCATTTGGGCAAAGATGGGTGTAAGCCTACATGGGCGAACCATTGTTTCAGCCCTGCAAGTTCATGCAAAAGTTCATTGAAGTGCATGGTTGTCTGCATTAGGATTCAATTCCACCCACATGCAGCTTGTTCTAAAGGCACTATCAAGTGTATGGTTGTGTACATTAGGATTCAATTCCACATTTCCACCCGCATGCTGCTTGTTCTAAAGGCTCAGTCCTTGATAGTTGGTGTTTAGGTCATCTGAAACATGGGTTGGAGGATATAGACTAGGTACAAGTACCATAAGTGGGTCTATTATATCATGAAACCTCACCTCAACTTCTAAATCTTAATCATTCTCCACACTAGAAAGAGGAAACAAGAACTTTCAGGTCAACAGTATACAAGTAATCATCTCTACCTTTTTGCATCCAAAACCGATGGGGAAACAACACACTTGATGGACAAAGAATTGGTGTAAATATGATGAAGAACATTAATATACCATGTTTAAACCCAAAAGGAAAAAGAGAAATGTGACTAGGCTCCATGAACCATTATACAATGTAACATATACGAAATTTCACCCCATGATTAGAAAAGAATAGAGTTCAAAATCTATAAACATGAATTCAGAAACTTCAAAATTCATGAAAGACCACAGTTGTTCCATCATAAATCTAGAAAATCATCATGATTATAATACCATAGACAGGTAACATGTTTAGTACCCTTGCCTAGCTACACCACCAGCGGAAAAACGAACCATGAAAGAAAAGTTGAAATTATGATAAAGGACCTCAAAATAAAGAACCGATTGCAGAAATCTACTCTAATAATCATCATTATTCAAACCTTCTGCTCAAACTCTCTGACAACAAAACAGAGTCCTTCAAGGTTCAGACATGAGCATAACAATTCAAATATAAGTCCCTCAACAAAACCGGTGGACAACTATAAAGAGAGAGACAGAGAAAGAGTAGTACGGATACCCTGACTCATTTGTGCCTTCTATCCCTCTAACATCAAAAGCATTACTCAGAAAATATCATAGTCCGATTCTTAGATTTAAGTGAAAATGAGAATAGCAACAAATGTCAACTAGAAGCAAAGCAATTGACAAGATTGACAGTATATAAGAAGTTGAAGAAGCAAAGATAAAGCAACAAAGCTTTTCATTCTTTATTATTTTATCTCATGAACTAGTTTCACATAATTAAAAATTATATTACAGAAAAGAAATAAAATAACAGACTCGATACAACACCCATGTTATACTCATGGTACAATTAACTTGAACATAAACTAATTGCAGATTCAGCACCTGGGTTTTTCTCCACTAGATGGCCATGCCTCATTTTATCTTCTACAGAAGAAAACGCCAATGTGATTACTGGCCATCCAGCCATGTTTATATCCCTCTCAATTCATCAACGATCCAGCTGGCCTGACTAGTTTGCCGACTCTGCACTACATGGAATAAAAAAATGCAAGCAAGCACATTGGATGGAAGATAGAACCCACATCCATATTCTCCGACGAGATTTACAGGGGGAATGGAAGAACCCATGAGCCGATTGATTGATCTACCGCATAACTTAGACACCCTCTCCGTCACAATCTACTCAAAATCCCTCCCAGAACCGTCCTGATCAAGCTGATATCGTAGCTTCCCAGATTGACTCTGCGTTTGAAACTGCTCATCATTTTATAAATACATCCAACAGAATACCTCAAATGTAGATAATCCAACAAAAGCTTAATTAATTCAGCATCCGTAGAAAAATAAAATAAAAATGGAAAGCAAACCTTGGGCATTGCGTCAGCTACAATAAAACCGCTACCATCCCGAAGCTGAGCGTTCTCCACCGTCCTCTTCGCCATACAATCCGGCGGCGTTTCGAAGAGCGACAAAGAGAATTGCTTGTAAACCACGCCGACGTCGAAGTAAATCAATCCGGAGCTGGGTATATCCACCCGGATTCCCTTCACCGGGAACCAAAGAAACAACTCCTGCGCAGAAATACCGGACAAGGCACCGATCTGACCGTAGCTTAGAGTGCCAGAAACGTTCCGGTCGTAATGCAACTGGCTCTCGAACTTGGCGTTGCAGGCCTGATCGAAGTGGGCATGAAACCGCCCGGTCTCGTCGATGTCGAACTCTCTCACTCCCTTGGGAAGCAGGCCCATGGGGAGCCCATGTTCCCGCAAGACTTCATATATCGACGACGACAACGGCGAGTCTTCCGCACTAGAGATCGGGATTGAAGTATAGGAGATTAACGAGAGAAAGGAGAGCCAAAGAAACGGTAGCATAATGTGAAAGTTGTGGGTTTTCTTTACTCTGCTACAAATGTTGCTCCGTTAGGGTTTAAGCTTTAAGGGCTCTGAGCAGAGAGAGAGAGAGAGAGAGGTGGGGAGGAAGAAGTAGGCAGGAGGCGGGCGGTTCCAGCTTCAGTCCAGACTGATGAAATTATTGGTGGGTGACTGACTGGTGTACACAGGTGGGACCCTTTGTGAGGTTTTGTCTACGGCTAACCAACGGTAGTCTGACAGGTGTATATCCACCGTGAATAGCTGGGCCCTTCAGTACACACTAATCCACCTCATATAATTTAACAAAATATACTGTTCTCTCTCTCAATTTAATATTCATATTTTTTGATTTTTTTTAAATAATAAAGAAAGTAATTATTAATGTATTAATATTTTTTTATTTTTTAAAAATATTAAAAAAAAATTAAATAAAAATGTAATTTACACCGAGTTACGCGTGGACAAATTTAGGACATAGTAGTATCTTATAATTTAATTTAAAAAATAAATCTTAAATTTGAGAGGTTTGAATTTAGAAATGAGTTGAGATAGTTTGTGAATAATAGAATAAAAGTTGAATTATTTATTATATTTGATGTTGAAATTTGATAAAATTGTTTTGAAATTTGAAAATATTGAATTGTTTATTATATTTTGTGTGAGAATTTGATAAAGTTGTAATGATGAAATTAGATGAGTTGAGGTGGGTTTTGAATCCAAACATCTTCTTAAATTTTAAATTTTATAATTTAAAATATACGGTATAGAAGCCTATAAATAATATTGCTCATTAGTTATGTTTATTAATAAGTACCATTTTCTCTTAAAATTTTCATTTTCAATAATATTAATTGATATAACTCATCTTAAGAGATTTAAAGTGTTAATTACTTAAATAAAAGACACTTAAAATTTAGCAAATAACAAATCATTGATTACTAACTATAATGAAATTAAAATTAAGAATAACATTTTTCAACATAAACTTGATAATATTATTATAATTATAAAAGTGATTGGTTTAAGAGAAAGTTATGAATTTACGTCCCTTCACGTGATATTTTAGATATATTTTATAATAAAAATAATTTTATAATTTAACGGATCTCACGAACTTGTATATTTCATTATAATATAGACTAAGAATTTACTTTATAAATAATTTAAAATAAATATATATATATAATGAATATTGGTAAATTTCTATAATATTGTAATTATCATTAGGCAGTGTTGTAGTACGAACATGAGATATTCACAATATAATTATATATAACTAAAATTTAATAATTTATATACATAATTTTAATGACAAGACATCTAAATAATAGAAGTAGCATAGCATCCTAGACAATCTAATAATCTTGTCCATGGCTCATTTTCTCCTTCAATGTCTTTTTGTTTTAAATTCTTAAAATGCCAACAGAATCTTGGGTATCTATATCACGGTCGTTAAGGGTTTCTTTCACGTGGTGGGAAGTGAGTGGTGGGAGTATGTTTAGAGACTAGACGATAGACGCCCCTGTCAAAGAGTGAGAGGGAGGGAGCAAACGAGTGGAAAAAGTGGGGAGGGGATGAAGATAGAGATGAGTGGTTGGGGGCACAAGCAAGCCGTGAATTTAGCTCCAAAGGTGATTAGAATGGCCTGCTTGTCTTTCTTATCCACGTCAGCTCAGCTGTATCCTTAATTTGGTTGAACACGTAGTCTACAGGTGTTATTCAAATTTTAAAACTTATCTTTTAGATTAAATTATGTTACGTGGTTTGTATTCTTATATAAGAGCAGATTTTACAAATTACATATGCCTATGATAATGCTAGACCATAAACCAGGTGGCTGTACAAGGAAAGATTGACAAAGTATTTTCAAGGTTGTCCAGATCTAGTGCTGGCAGTACATCTTTACAGTTGGAGACAATTGATGCCTTAGTTGTCTTAACACCCCCTGCGGGGTAAACGCGGATGATAACACGTTTAGCTTGGATCGAAAAAAGTAGAAATTGAGACCGAAAGATACTTTTAGTGAAGAGGTCAGTAACCAGCAAGAACCTGTTTACGCACATAATACTAATCAAGTGCAATATGTTTAGAGCAATTGTATGAGACACGATTAGAGGACATAAAAATAGCATTGTGATTATCGCACAAGAGAGTAGCCAGAGTAATGGAGAGATGAAGATCCCGCAAGAGATGAAAAAGCTAGGTGAGTTCGGTAGCAGTGACTGTAAGAGCAAGGGCTCGAGATTCAGATTCAGCACTAGATTGAGAGATAGTAGGTTATTTCTTGGCACTCCAAGAAATAAGATTAAAACCAATAAGAATTACAAAATCAGAAGTTGATTGTCGAGTGTCGAAGCAACCAACCTAATCGACGTCTGAATAAGTAAGTAATTTCTGGTCAGTGTTAGAGTAGATGCTAAGACAAAAATGGAGAGTATCTTTGAGGTAATGTAGAATGCTTTCCCAGCTTGATAATGATCATTCGTAGATCGTTATAAAGCATGTCTTGTTACTAAAGGTTACACCCAATAGTTGGTCTCAACTTTGATGAAACTTTCAGTCTTGTGGTCAAATTTGCAATTGTTCGACTTGTACTGCCACTTCTGGATGGTCTCTCCGTCAACTTGATGTTAATAACGTCTTTTTACATAGCACTCTCAATGAAAAGGTTTATATGGATCAACCTCTCGATTACGTTAATCATTGCTATTCTAACCATGTGTGCCGTTTCAATAAGTCATGTATGGTATCAAACAAGCTCATCAGATTTGGTTTCATCATTTCAAAACATTTCTCATAAAATTTTAGGTTCAACTCGAAACATAACGAATCAATGTGAGAACCCAAAAATAAAGCTCTACAACTTGAGAACATAAAATTTTGCTGTCAAAATCTCTCCATCCCGCGTTTTATGCTAAATACAATAATTACATACGGAATTCTCCAAGTCACGTACATTATACTCCTTTAAAACCTATAAAATTTGAGTTGGAGTTTTATTGGATTTCATTTATTTATTTTTATTTTTGTTAATTTAAACCTTCTACTTTGTTATGTTCCGAGTTGAACAGATAAAAATTTGGGATGTGAAGAAATAATAAATAAATCATTTTAAACTAATAGCATTCATCATATCTTAAAGCATTTTGGTAATTTGAGAAATCAAAATAAAAAAGAAAGAAGAAAAATGAAAGTAGAAAAGAATTTCGTATATTTGATAATTTGAGAAACAATCCTCCCAATTGATCCATCACATCTCATTTTATCTTATATCAATATCGAAACATCACAAACATAAATAGTACTTTTTAATTTTAAATCTTTAACATTTTCATCTAATTATTACTTAATCATTACAATTTTCCTAAACTTTCAAGTAAAATACAAAAAAGAATTTAATTTTTTTTAAATCTAAAAAAAAATAAATGAAACAATCAGTTTGAATAAGTTTACATTGGAGGCAGGTGGTATTGAGTGTTACATCTTGATATTGTTATGATGTATTATTATTTATTTTGTTATTTGTAAATTGATGTTTTGTATTGTGGTGTAAACAACAATGTAATATGTAGTATGCATGCATTGTGTGTGTTGATACATTATTATTTATTTTGTGTAAAAGAAATGAAAAACATAAATGCCTATATAAAAAAGCCCTTTGAATTGTTAAAAAGGTTTTAAAAAAAAACCTTTTAAAAAATGTTTAAAATATATTTTTTTTAAAATCTAGATATTAAACATGATATCCGAATTTTTTTTAAAAAGTACTATAAAACATTGTTAAAAGTTTTAAAAAGTCTTAAAAAAAGGTAATAAAGTTGGACATCCGGGTTTACATCCAATTATCACCCGGATTCTTTTCGACCTTATCTGGGCAGATAATCGCCCAGTTTTTAAAACCCGGATTTGGATCCTGTTATGACCAGATATTCGAATTCGGATCCGGTTCTATACCCCTAATTGTTGGGGTGGAGTAGCTATAGAACCAGCCATTGTTGGGGGCTAGGACCACCTCATTTTAATGTTTAACGGTACAATTAATCCTCCATTAGCTCTACGGCCATTCGGTGTGGCTATAGAACCACCTCTTTGGCGTTAGGATAGATTCCATAACCACCTAGGTCAAGAGTCATGGGTAGCTCTTTAACAATCGCTTTACTTACATGGTGGTCCTCTAGCCACGACTAGTTTTAAAAGGATGGAGATCTGCTCTACCACCCCCACTTTCTGTGAGTTGGGTAAGTATTGTTTTATTTTTTATTTTTGTTTTGTTTTTAATTTTTTAGATCAATTCTTCTACATACAGTCGGTTCATACAAACGTTGTGGAGTCGCTGAGGCCACATCAAATAAAAAAAATATATATATATATATATAAAAGACAAACAAAAACACTGAAATAGAGCTCGTGTTCCTCTGGATCTTTGTCTTCCTGCTCATCTGGGTTTTCACTTGCCAACTTGATTTGTATTTACTTCTTCAATTCTTAAATCTTCCCTTGGTGGCTTAGCTAATTTTGGCAAATCTTGAGAATGAGCTTTTCTCGCAAACTGAATACTCTTTTCAGAAGCCAGTGATATGGACTTTCCTTTTTTATCAATAGACAATATTCTAGGACATATGTCAATTGGAGGTTGTACTTGGTTACTTGTTTTTTGGGATCTGGCTTCCAGCCGACTTGGTCCCAGGTTTTGAGTCTTCAAGTTTTTTGCAGCAGGTAGAGGAGGCACCAAAATGGAAATGAAGGGAAATCCAAAAAACCCACTACCAAAAATCCATATACTCAGAAAACCCACCACGAAAAATCAAACAAACATTGAAAAAAATGTAGATAATCGGAACCTTATTTCTGGTAACTCATAAATAAATCAGTGGGGAAAAAGAGACGTAGTTTTTGAGCGTTGGCATAGGCTTCAGCTTTGCGCTGCTGTATTGCAAGGAACCTACGAAGCAGATGGAGGATTTTGGAAGAATCCAAGAAAAATCGGAGAAACGTACTTTTTGAGCATTGGCGTAGGCTTCTGTATTTTCTCTTTTCGTCCCATCTTAAGAGAGCTAAGAACTCAAGGGCAATGAAAGAAAGGGCGGGAAATGGAAGGAGTAATCACTAAATGGGACGTTTCGATTTTTTGCCACATTAGCTGGTGTTTGCATCGCGCTTACACAAAGCGATTGCCTTTAGCTTTTTTCTTTTTAGATTATCTTGTATTGCATTGTTAATAAAGTAATTTTATGTTATCTGGTCAATTCACAAATATACCATTAGAGAAATGCTTTGAGTCCTGAATTCGGGACCCAAAAGAATGTCCCGAATGGGATTTTTTTTTTTACCGAATGATTAAAAAAATATTTGTTAATGATGTTGTGAATTTTTTTATTTTTTTAAATGTTTATGATAATTAAAAAATACATGAAAAAAAAAGAAAAAAAATACACCATTCGGAACATTTTTTGGATCCCAAATTCGAGACCCCTAGCAGTATTCATACCATTAACCCTTGTAAATTATACTACGGAAGATGAATCAATATCACAACATATTTTAAACACTTTAACTTTTGTTTGTGTCTCTTATATTTTGTATAGTTTATTTAATGTTTGTCACTTTGTCGGGTGTATTTAATGTTGATCTGCAGAGTTTATCAGCCCTCTCCTCACATTAGGTCTCTATTAAATATTGAGATAATATGAGATAATTTATGAATAATAATGAGATAGTTTAAGTTAATATGTTTTATAAAATTTTAGATAAAAAATGTTGGTATATATACGACTTCGACGTGTCAAAATAAGTATTTGAGAAGTTTGTGAAAATGCGCTTTTTGAAGACATTATATTTGCGTAACAAATAGATTAAATCTAAGGCGGTTTCAAAAAAAAAAGAAAAAAAGAAAAGTATTGCATGCATGCATGCATGATTAATGTTAAGATCTTAGCAAAACCTTTATCTTAAGTCAGATAGTAAAATGAGATGAGATGATTTGTTAAAAGTAGTGAAGTAATTTGTGAATAGTAATAAATGATTTGAGTTAATATGTTTTATGGAATTTTGAGGATAAAAAACTGAATAAAAATATTATAAAGTTGAAATATTATTATAATATAATTTTTGTATATAATTTTTGTTTTGAAATTTGAAAAAATTAAATTATTTTTTGTGTTTTTTTAGATAAGATCCAGTTACGAATTTGGTTATGTTACGGATAACTGGTTACATAACCAGATTCTGGTTACATAACCAGATTCGTAACGTGGTCTATACCAGATCCGGTTTCATCTTACTCGCTCGGGTCTAATCTAGGCAGATAACCGTTCGGATTTACCAGGATTTCCGGATTTTAGACCGGACCAGACAAAAAAATGGGGCCCGATTGCACACCCCTACCAATAATGGTGTCTTTGGGGCGTGGCCGTGGGGCAAAGAAAAAATTAATTGGGTCGTTCAAAATTTAAGAGAAACGTTTTAATTACAAATAGATTTTACAAAAAAAAAAAACTTATAAATTGATATTGCTTGATGTGATACTTTAAATTGTAAAGTTATTTTATTATAAAATAGATATTTAAGATATAAAATAAATAATAAAACCTATCTCTTCCCATCAGCTTAAACTTTTGGGACAAGTGGTGATTTCACATGATATCAGAGTAGAGATCCTAAGTTCGGACCTTGACTCTACACTCTACCTCATTTAATTAAATATTCCTTGTATTGGACCATCCATTGAGGGAGAGTCTGGCTCACACGTGAGGGAAAATGTTAATATATAAAATAAATAATAAAATCTACATCTTTCCATCAACTTAAACTTTTTTTATAAGTAGTGATTTCACAGTATCATATAAAACTATGTTAGCTTGTGAATTTACTTTTATGAAATCTCTTTATGATTGTAGTACTCATTAAAACTTAAAAAAGAGTAACGATAAAGATCAAAACTTAAAAAAGTAATGAAAATGCAATCTTTTTATACGATTATTTTATAACTATATTATAAATGCTAGATATTTTTGTAAAATAAAATTTTAGGTATGTCATTATTTTACAAAAATACTACCAACTTAAAAATAAGTAATAAAACATGGTAAAGAATTTTGTCCCTAGACTCCCAAGTCCCTACCACTGGTCAATTTTAACGAGCGATTTTATAAATTTTTTAAATTGTGCCAAAGTTCATATTCGATAAAAAGCTTTTGCAGAAGGATAAAAATATGAGGACTGATTTTGCGGTATAATTTCAACCCGCATTCTCAGATACCTCTAGGTTTGAAAATAAAGACAGGGAGACGAGATGAACATAAAGACTCGACTGCTATGGTTCGGTGTAGGGATTTTGGTGGGAGGAGCTGCGATTTCCCACTTCATCTGGAGAGGCTTGAGGAGCGATCGATACGCTCTCGTTTATGATGTAAGTGACCTCTCTTATCAAACCGAAACAATAAAATTAATTTTGAAGTTTGTTCCAACTCTTAATGGCTTCGTTTTTCCTCCTGCAGATGAATCTGCAATTGGCTGCTTTGGAAGCCAGAGTGTTGAAGCTCGAGGCAGTCTCTTTTCCGAAGTCGAGTCCCGCTCAGGTAACTTCTCCTGATGATTTTCAACTCCGTCTTTAGTTTCTTCCCGAACCAAATTACAATTCCTGATGCTCGTAAACAAACTAAGTACCTTTCGTAGTGTACGTAACTTCGCGAGAAGCTTCAGGACAAGCAAGCACATCTAGACTGTTAGAAACCTGTTTGGGTGGCTGCTTATATCAAGGGAAAAGTGATGGAAATGGCCCAAATGGGGATGGAAGGCTACTGCGTTGGAAATGCAGTAATGCATGCGATGTGTTTGACAAAATGTAAAGAGATGAACACAGGGAAGAAGATGATGAAAATATGGAAATAGTATTAGATATTCACGCTCTGGAATTCTTCGAGGGAATTCCTTCCTCCAGACAAACAAAACAAAACTTATATTCTTCTAGATTTCAGATGGTCCTCCATCTCCTTCCTTCTCTGACTTGTACCCCCAGATTACTACAGCCACGACCCTCTAACAGAAAGGAAAAATAACTAAAATGACAGACACAAAACACATCACTTAAGGTGAAACGCACAACTTAACTAAAATAACAAAACACATCGTTTTATTCTTCCATCTTCAAACGACACCGCATCTGTCCCAACCATACAACACCGTTACACTCAGGTTCATTACATAGACACCATTTTTTTGAGTTTTCTTTAATCTCAAGAATCAAATGTTGTTTTTTAATTTCTAGGTTTCGGGCTAAGGACTATAGCCATGGGTTGGTGTCTATTTGATTGATGCCTTTTTATTTGATTTTTATTTTCTTTTGTTGCTTTCGTTTTGGGTTTAGTTTTCCAGGTGAACTACAGAATGGATATGGAATGTAAATGTTATGAATTGAAGAGAGAACAGATTTATTGAATTCTAGTGGCCATGGAGCTTGAGTTTTAGAACGAGTTGTATTGGTTTTGCTGTCCATCATATCTTCCTATGTAAGAAGGTGAGTTTTAAGTTTAGCGGTGGTGATTTCTTTACTCTGTAGTGGAAAATGAGGAAGGCAGCGTGCAATTGCTGCGTGGTAAAATTCATGTGAGCCATTCACGGTTCGCTTAGAAGTTTTCTCTTCTTTGGTTGAGGGGCAAATATGATGGCTCTTTTACGGGCAGAAAATGGTAAAAGGGAGCAACCGAAGGTGGCTTACTTACCTGAATGTGACCATAGTAGCACTTGCCCACTAGGAACTGTATAGGTAGAGCCTAGACGGCGGAAAGCTGCAGACACTCCCAAGTCAGGGTTTGAGCCATAGAGGGGCGAATATATATGCCTCAATCATAGTAGCCATGTGTGTAATGTCCTGGCCAGCAAGTCTGTATGAAGTCCTCCGAGTCAAGTGGCCAGTGCCATCGATTGAGATCAAGGGGATGGACTTGAGCCTGGCCTAAATTTACAGCTCAGACAGGATGCACAATTCGGAATTAAATGGGTGGGGTTTCATGAGATTCACATCATCTTGGTAATGCGCTCCCATCTGGTGATCAAGGCATTATTTGGCCTATCCTTTGGGGCTTGATACCAAAGGAACCCCTATACATACCATACTCTCATCCCACCATATAAAATGTGACACTTTTATCACCTTTGGATCAGAAAGTAAAACTCAAAGGTTGATGGGCAATAACACATCAACATAGATGAATGAAAGTGAGATGAGAGTACTTTATTCCACAGTGTTATCTCTTTTATCACTTCAGACGAATTATGAACAGTCAATGGACAAGATTATATCTCCTTTTTTTTAGTACTTTATTCCATTGGTCGATTGTAATATATTTCAACGGCTTCAATAGCCATGCTTTTCTTGTATGGCTTGTCACTCATGCTCAAGTGTCACTCTTGTATATGTCCGTGTAATTGGGCTATGCCTATTTATATCTTCAATAAAATCCTTGTTTTTCTGATAAAAAAAAATCTGTAGAGATACCATACTCCCTAATATATTCGAGGCCTTTACCCCCAAAACCATACGGACCTCTGCTGCCAAATATATCTTAGCCAGTCTTTAGTTCTTTCTTTTTTGCTGTCCTACTTCGATTAACAGGTGTTTTTGGCATAGCTGTTTCCAAAACCAGGTAGTTCATGGTAGAATCAGAATCTTGAATATTCATTCCCCTGCTAGCATCTTGTCTGGGAAGGGTTGGTAACGGCAATAACAGCAATGAAGGTTTTGTGGAATTTGATACAACGAATATGGTCATCGATTGGCATCTTAATAATTATATGGCCCACCTAAGTAACAGTTACACTCAGGGAGGGAAATGGATTGTGCTTCTGCTGCCTTTCTTTTCCGAGCTTCAGTAAATTACTTTTGCGTGCCTTTTTTTTTTTTTTTGTTGGGGGGGGGGTTGAGAGAGAGAGAGAGATGATTCAGTTGAATCACTGTTTTGGTCTAAATTCATCGTTCATTAATGTATAGAAGTGTTCTAATGATTGCAATTTACCCACTTTTGGCAGGCGGAAGGCTAGCATTATTTCAAACACACATCTACATCTCAGTCTCTCAGACGGAAAAGAGGACTATATAAGATTTATTGTCTTCAAACATTTGTTGGATTTAAATATTTTTACTGAGATCGCGACGTACCATGGATGATCTACGAATCTTGACTTGCTATGTCTTGCTGCCTTGGAACAAGGAAAAAATAGTCTAAAAAAGTCAATTTCTTTTTTGTTTTGCCATTATAGCACCCTGCTTTCTGTAGTATTCATGTACCGATGAACAACCATGATTATAGCTATAGAGGATTTGACTTTAGAAGGCATAGTTTGAAGTTTGACAAGTCCCTAGATTTGCTCAGTAAAAAAAATAAATAAAACAATTGGGACTCTTAGAATTGAATGCCGCATTCTTGGCCAGGAGATGGGCAAAATGAACATCGGATAAAGAGAAATATTAGATCACACTCTATAGAATATTACACTCTCCACATATCTTATATAATTTTTTTTTTTCAACCTAATACGTTAGGTGTGTTGGGCTTCTTCACACAGTCTACTGTGTGAAGAAAATTTTTTCTCCCAAAAAACTATGCACTATTTGCAAACATTTAGGGATCTATGTAGTGTAAATTATTGCACTTGTAAATTCTAGCCTGTGGACGATGGTTGTTAAGATTTTAAAAGCTTTGGCGAATAGATTTTTCTTTTTCTTTTTGAATTCAGAATTTACTAAACCAAACGAGAAACTATAGGTAATTTGTTTGAACATAGGAACATAGACAGATATGGATTATTCTTAGTGATGGGAAATATGATGAAACTTTGTGACATATAACGTACACGAGAGCATTATAATTATTTTTATCTTCAAAAAGTGTTAATAATAAATTTCTTTCCCGATCAACCATTTATCCTCAAAAGTTTAGGATGAAGGAAAAGAAAGAACATATGTTTTAGGCCTCATTTGGATACTGAGGTGACATGAAATTATTTAAAAAAATATAAGCTTAATATGAAAAAGTTGATTTTGTTATATGTATTTTAAGTGTACCTTTTGTTTCAAAATGATTGTGTGATATTTGTATATTTTAAAGCTATATAAATTATTTTATTTATATCTTTTATACTATAAAAGTGGTTATTTTTAAGTGAACAGAAATGAACAATAATTTTATTGTTTTGTCCTGGCTCTTGTATATCCAACAATGAACAGAAATGAACAGTGAATATATATCTTTTATATCCTTATATTATTATTACAATTTTGTCCTGGCTCTTGTATTTTACTTTCAGCTTGTGCCCTTTTGTGAGTGATTTTTATTACGATTTTGCTCCTGATTCATG
Source organism: Juglans mandshurica (assembly GCA_022457165.1). Taxonomy (NCBI): domain Eukaryota; kingdom Viridiplantae; phylum Streptophyta; class Magnoliopsida; order Fagales; family Juglandaceae; genus Juglans; species Juglans mandshurica. The sequence goes on from CM039633.1 coordinate 17,045,963, forward strand.
TGTTGTTTGATTTTTTTTTGTTCTGCTGATGCTCCTATTTGACTAAGTATTATTACTTTTTCGCCCCTAATTGATGAATAATATTTTTTCGACCACCATTTTTTTTCCAATATATATATACACTTATATAAAGAAATAATCATATCTATGCCTAAAACCATTTTCTAAATCTTGTTTTTATTACAAAATTTTTGCTAAGTTTTATTTACACAATATCTTGTTTAATTATTATTTTTTATAATTGGAAAAAACTAGAGATAATTTTTTTTACAACTCTATTTGAAATAGAGAACAATTATACGAAATTTCTAGTTCAAATAAAAGAAATACTTCTTTTGCTAAAGTGGCATTACAACAATTAGTTAGTTATAAAATGAGATTTCATTTTTCATACCTTTATATATACCGAAATCGGAAATTATTCGATAATTGATTAATTTTTATTTAATGGATTGGAAAAATTGTCATCGGGGCATTGAGAATTAGCGAGAGATCTAGACTGGGGCATCTTCTTTGTTTCTTCTCTCTCTCCTTCTATCTCTCGGCTTCGCTTCTTCGCCCGATCTCACTTTCATCCTTTCTACTCCCTGACCGGAAAATCCCCCCGCTCCTCGCCGCTACCACCGCCACAGAGCGTCAATATTCTGTATCACCTTTCTTTGCTCTTCCTCCGGCAAGTAAAGGTAGAAACGTTCCCACTCATCCACACTACCGTCCGTTTTGAAGGCAACTCGATCTTTCGATTATTTCTCTCACTCGCTTGGCCGGACCTCACATACAGCTAGCAAAGACTTCGTTCCGGCCGCCTTACTGGAAAATCGAAGGCTTGGCATCCGTTGGGAATTAGGGTAAAGCTCTTTAGTTTTCCTTGGTTTCTTGGTTTAAATGCTTCGGCCTATGAATTTACTTTTTTTTTTTAATGGCTTGAAGACGGGCTCAAAGTTTTGGATTATTTTTTGGAATTGATAGGGCCGAAGGTCCTCATTTTGAAATTAGGGTTTCTGATTGGAAGGGATTTTGGACCTATGTTATATATGTTGAATTGGGATGTATTTGGAGTTAAATCAGTGGAGATTTAAGGAAGATAAGACCTTTTTAAGAGCTGTTTAACGTAATCAATAGAGAGCTCCTAGATAGACGATTTTTTTCTTAAAAGAAATGGTCAAGCTATTTTTTGGAGTTTATTTGAACTGTTTTGGGGACGGTTTTGAGGATAAATTTCCTAATCGATACATTGGTTATGAGATTGGTGCTTATGGGCTACGGATTTGAGATACTGTAAACCTTGGTTAGGGGGATGGTGGAGTGTTTTACCTAGCGAAAGATGTGGAAAGGGAAAAGAAACGATGATACCAAATCTCAATTTTATGCCCTTTAACCCTGGAATTGACAAGGAGGCTCTCGTTAACCTTACATGTTTATAGTATCAAAACCCTTGGGTTTTAAAACAAATAAGGTTACTAATAAACCTTTAAAAATAATGACCGATAATGTAACAAAATCGTAGCCATCATACAATTTGGATTTGGGGATAACTTGTTCTACACCAGCTTGAATAAATAACTCTAACCATGTAGCTATTAATTTAAAGTGCTCATTCTAGCACGTCACATGAACTGTGGAACTGAATTTGGTACAGGTGGCAAGTGTCAAGAGTCTGATTGAAATTGCCCCATCTTCTAGGCACCTAGGCAAGTGCAAGCCTTGCTTTCTATTTTACTGGAAAGTGCTCTGAATGACAATTTTTTTTTTTTTTTGATAATAGATATTTTTAAGCAATTTTTTGACAATTTTATGATGGGATGATGCGAAACAATAGATATTTTTAAGCAATGGTTGAAAATGTTTATTAAAGAAGTTGTAATTTGCAAACAGTGATGTCAACAATTGCCTACATATATGATAGGTGAATCTCTAATGTACTTGGAAGTCATAAGTAACTTTTGGACACGTACACAGAAAATTTCACATCTAACTCACCATGAAAGGTAACTGTTCCCTTATTATGCAGTTTAGATCAAATTTTTATTTTGTTATAGTTCATTATTACTAATAGTGCAAAGAAGCTCAACCATGTATACAGTGTGTATACAAGAGTAGTTTAGATCGATTTATGAGAGAGCTCAATTTCTGTTTCATTATTGCAGACACCTATTCCTTTCATCAATTATTTTAATTGAGATTGTATTTTTTTTTGTTTCTAGAAATTGCAGTTGATAATGGTCCACTGCTTTGCAAAACAATGATACATGGATCCTGAAGGCAAGAAGTTTGGAAGAGGTGAGAAGTTTCTTTAGCTATGTGTCTCTTTGTGTGCATTGTTCCTCCTGTGACTTGTTTGGCTGAATCTGGATCTGCTAATTTGCAAATTTTGTCTTGTATAGAAAAACCCATATGCTCGGGCTTTTGTCTATTTCATGCTCAATAAAATTATGTTTATCGATAAAAAGAAAAGTATAGAGAAAAATATAGGCATTGCACTGTGGACATGCAGTGATTATTCCTGCAAGTAGTTGGGATGGCTCGCAACGGCCGGGTTTATTTTCTTTTTTAAAGAGGGATGAAAAAGTTTTGAATGGAAGGTGCTGGAAAGTTTTGCTATTGGATGGCTTAAAGCCTCTGCCTATGCTTTTAAGGTGTATATTATACGCCTTTGGACAGACTTCTTGATGTTTGTGCATCCTTATTTTCCTTATCTTAGGTAACATTTGATTGGTGCTATACGATCTGATTCTGTTTTCAGTTACTTTTTCCGTTTCCATTGAGTTTCTTGGCATTTGCTGCTATTGGGTTTTGGCATTGGTCCTTTTTGTTTTGGTGCTGTTTTTTGGGTCAATGACATGCTGTCCTATTTGAACTTTAGGACCAAGGGAACTGACTGGTGCTGTGGATCTCATAAGTCACTACAAATTGTTGCCACATCATGATTTTTTCTGCAAGAGATCACTTCCTTCGTCAATTTCAGACACACATTATCTCCATGATGTTGTTGGAGACACAGATATCAGAAAAGGAGAAGGGATGCAATTGGATCAACTTATTCAGAACACATCCTATTCCAGAGATACTAATGCACGAATACGGCCATTTGACCTGGATATTCTAAGAGAAGCCTTTCAGTTAAGGGAAGCTGCTCCTGTTGATTTGCCTCTTGTAAGAAATCCACTGCTTTGAAATGTTTATGTTGATTAAGTTTTGTTTCTTATATTTGGATGGGAATTTCTGTCATATGAATTGGTTCCCAAAGGTAACATGGTCCTTCGCTTCCATCTCTGGACTGGTTACCACTCTTTGTCTGTCTCTCCCTGTTAAATGCTGATCTTATTTGTTTTACTTTAGGCGGAGAAGGGGATCCCCACTATTGTAGGGAAATCTAAAAGTGAGTCCAAGGACAAGGAGAGGAAGCATAAAAAGTACAAAGATAGAGGTAAGGATAATGATAAAGAGCATAAGAAGCGCAAGCACCGGCATAAAGACCGAAATAAAGATAAAGACAGGGAGAAGAAGAAGGATAGAAGTGGGCATCATGACTCCAATGCCGATCACTCAAAGAAACACCATGAAAAGGTTGGAACACTCTTATTACTACTTTGTCTTCTGAGGCACTTGGAAAGTTTTGACAATAATGGGATTTGGTTTGGTGAAAATATTTGATTAACATTCTGCCTATTTTACTTTGTACATATAGTCAATAAGTCTTTTTTAACTTTCAAATAGTATTTTCTCCATGGTAAGGTATATAGCAACAATTCACTCTAACTATGAGGTCATTTCAATACTTGGGCTATGCCTATTTCAATATTAATAAAATATTTTATTACTTCTCAAAAGAAAAACTATGAGGTCATTTCAACGTCTCTAAATTATTTTGCAATCAACATCTTCATTCAAGATTAATTCATTTTTTTGATAAGTGTAAGTATATTAATAAAAGAATAGGCAAAAGCCATGTTCAGTACAAAGAATGTCCTAGCTAAGTAGGAACATTAGAAACAAGGAAAGCATGGAAATCTTGGCCACTAAAGTTAACGGAAATGGCCCAAGTACAAAGAGTTCTAAAAAAGAAAGCATTTAGTTCCTCCATTGATCTTTCTTTGTCTTCAAATGTCCGTTCATTACGCTCCTGCCATAAACACCACATGACACAAATAGGCAACATCTTCCATACAGCCTTGATCTGTTGGTTACCTCTTAGATCTGTCCAACTAGCCAACATCTCCACTACTGACTCGGGCATAACCCACCCCAAGCCTAGTCTTCTAAATACTTCATTCCAAATCCCTATAGCTATATCACAATGTAGTAGAAGATGGTCCACAGATTCACCCTCGTTCCTGCACATGCAGCACCAATCTACAATGATCACCCCTCGTCTTCTCAAATTATCCGTTGTGAGAATGTTACCCAAAGAAGCGGTCCACACAAAAAACGCTGCTTTGAGGGGCGCCTTGTGTCTCCAAATCCTTTTCCAAGGGAACTGCGTTGGAGGTTCTTGTAACAAAGATTTATAATACGAGTGAACCGAGAATAAACCTTTTCCCGTATGTATCCACCACAACCTATCAGCTTGATGGTTACTGCGTTTGAGTGAATATAAGAGGCTGAAAAGGGCTGCAAAATTGTCAACTTCCCAATCATGTGCCGCCCGGCTAAAATTAATGTTCCATTGAATTTGTTCCCCCACTATCACCATAACTTCCGCCACAGAGACATCATTGTTACTTGCCACCTTAAAAAGAACAGGAAATAGATCCTTTAAAGCTCCATTACCACTCCAAGTATCGTACCAAAATTTGATCCTAGTCCCATCTCCAAGACAAAATCTTGTGTGCCTGGCAAAGACCCCCCATCCTCTTCTTATATGTTTCCACAAACCCACACCATATGCCCCACTCACTTCATTGGTACACCATCCCCCCCATAATTCTCCATATTTACTCTCAATCACCAGTTTCCAAAAAGCCTCAGGTTCTTTATGGTATCTCCACAACCATTTCCCAAGTAATGCCCGATTATAGATTCTCAAATTTATAGTGCCCAAACCACTAGAAGAGATAGGTCTGCATACTTTTTCCCACCTGACTAGGTGGAATTTAAACTCTTCGCCCAATCCTCCCCACAGGAAATTTAAACTCTTCACCCAATTTCAAGATTAATTGATAATATCTATTCCATACCCAAGGAATGTTAAAATTACCAGATTATTAATAGGTTGGGTTGGAATTGAAATTGCGAATTTATCTGTGCACTTATCTGGTAATTTTGACAGGGTAATGAACTCCAGCTACTACTAATCTAGTAGTTTTGCACCAACTTCAAATATTAAAAAAAAAAAAAAAATTGCACTAACTTAGGCAGTGACATAGACATTTTAAATTAATGTGGAATTTGGGTGTTGAATGCAAAATGTTGTAATTAGGTGGAATGGTGCAATTAATTCCATAGGTTTTGATGGATAGCTTGCTTATAAAAAAAGGTTTTGGATAGATAGCTGCAATTAACTCATGTAATTCAAATTTCTAATGCATTCTAATACATGAGACTTTTTACTTCATTTATTTTCAGAAAAGGAAGCATGATGGAGATGAAGATATTAATGACATTCACCGACCCAAAAAAAGTAAGGTAATACATACACAAAAAGCGTTACCAACTTCGATGATTTTTGTTTTGTGTTCAATCCTAACTCTTTGTTTTTATTTGAATTGTGCAAGTATTCCCAATTCATCCATGCTTATGCTTTTTGTATCACCAATAACATGTTGCAGCATAAGAGCTCAAAAATTGATGAAGTGGGTGCAATCAAGGTGGCTGGCTGAAGAGGTGGCATGTAATAATTGGATTATTATTCGCAAATGGATGTTGTCAGAGAGTTTGGAGGTGTCTTTCACTTAACGTTGTCAAATTTTTTGAGGTAAATAACATTCATTCTACTCAATTTGTGGTTAGCAGCATACTTAAAATTGTATACCACATGGTATACGATTGATCCCAACAGTATAGGCTGCATCGTTATTATGTTCCATTCATCATAATTAGACATGTTGTCAGCGGTAGAGCCTGGAAACTTTTCTTTTGGGGGCCTGGGCAAAAAAAAAATTTATAAATAAATTCTACCTTATAGAAAGATATTGATGTTTGGGGATTTTTTTTATCTAAGCCAATGCATGAGTCCGCCCTTAAAAATTCTTATAAAAAAATACCTTAGATATTAATGTTTAGGGATTTTTTTTATTAAAGCCAATGCGTGGGTCCACCCCTGCATGTAATCAATAAAGCGGTTCACTATCCTCAAGTCCTATTATAACTCCCCAATGGAGGCCCAAATCACATCGAGATCTATAATCTAAAAGAATTGGTCAATAGTACAATTGGAGCTCCATTGGAATCATTTTAAAGAGTAAGAACTTTCTCTCTCCCAATCAATATGGGATCCCTTACACCACCTACACACATCAGTCAGTATTGGGTATCACAATCTCTACCCTTTAAATTTTTTATGTCCTCATTGGGTCATTTCATCAATGGTCGGGTGGCTGAAGTCTCACATTTTTAGTTGGATTAGGCTCTAATTCCAATTGTAGCACCCCAAGGGAGGCCCAAGCCACATTTGGGCTTATACTTCAACAGTCAATGGTATAACTAGTGCCCGATTGGAACCATTATGAAGAGCAATAACTTGTCTCCCAAGTAATGTGGGATCTCATACACCACGTACACACATAAGTCAGTATGGGGGGTATCACACCTTTACACATCCACAGAATCCCAAGTTCCCATTACTCGGAGATTATTTTGGATTGATCTTACTAGTTTCTCTGTTGCACCTAGCTCTAGTCCACCCATAACCTCCAGTTGACATATAGAAACATGACCATTGTCGTTCTACTACCTTATGTTTAGTACCTAGTTAAATATGTTGCAAAATTTTCTCAGGTTTTTTTTTTTTTGGGCGTAACTAAATGTGAAAGTAGTGATTGCTAGTATTAGTCATATGACTTGTCACGGCACATGAATTACGATATTTCATTTTTATGCAGAGGAGCTTCTGCGTCACGATTGTGAGGTAGATTCACTTGGTGGACTGATGCAAGGTAAAAATTGCTGAAAAGGAACTCTCATGTATCATAACAATGGTCTAATATAACTGGTAGTGATGTGCAAGACTCTGATACTTTGTTTCTCAGTTTCTATGGCGCATTGGGTATATCAGCATGTTCACATTATTATAATCTTTCAGCTGCTTAAGTGGTTTTTTTTTTAATTCATGATTAGCTTGAGTTAGATTTTCCAGGAAAGAATAGATTGAGAAAGGGGATTGTGTACATTGGTTCTATTTTCCTTCTGTTGTAGCAATGACTAACATAACATGTGTAGTTTTCCAAAGTGATTGTAAGGACTAGGACTATGTTCTCACATGAATCCCCGATTCATTTATTAGGGTATTCTGTGTACATACGGTAGGCATAATGATTGGGTTTGAGGGAGTTATTGTTGCTGTTGGTTGATATCTTGAGTCCTAGGGTGATTGTTTGTTATTTCCTTTTTGCTTTATTGTTTGTCTCCTCCAACCAAAATGAGGGCCTTTTATTGCGCAAATGGAAAAAGATTCCCGGTCAAAAATTAAGAAACTGCCTGAATGCAGGCCATGATGTATGGTCAAATAATTAATTGGTCACAGGCAATAAGAGATGATGTCGTTGAACCACCTGAACCTGAATCTAATTCCCAATAATAGGTTTTTAAAACACTTATCCAGATTGAAGTTCTAGGCCTAAGAACAATTGCCCAAAAATTAGCTACTAGGTCTATCAATTCCGAGATCGATCTTTACCGGATGACCACTGGTGCTATCTTCCGGTCCTCTAATTGAAGCAAAGTTACCTAAATCTTATGGAATTGTCACTCCGAATTTATTTACGAAGATGATGAATGATTAGTTTGGACAATTTTGGATTAGAAAGGTTAAATTAAAGAATATAGATATTTATAATTGTGAATTGTGTAATTGCTGCGTAATCGTTTGGAAAAAAGTAAATAAAACATGGGATTTACATGAAAAAAAATTAATTTTCTAATAGTGGACCTTATTTTTTTTCAAAGCGATTACGTGTTGTTTATGCACTTTACGGTTGTATGTAGAATTACTCTTTAGTTCATGAGTTTTGGTGCAAGATGCAGCCCTTTTTTTTTTTTGAAAAATGATAAACACACAATACTTTATATAACATTTTTTACAACAATGTTTTAAAAGGAGAGATATTTTTGTAAAATGCTTTATAAAACTAACATCACTTTACAAAAATATTCTTATTTTATAATATATGTTGTGAAAAGTATTGTACAAATTATTATGTTTATTACTATTTTTTTTTTGAGAATAATTCTAAAGAGTTTTTCTACTAGTTAGCTACGGTTTATCAACAAACACCCACAACTGACGTGGTTGTCCTTTTTTTTTTTTTTTTTTTTTTCTGGGACACCATTTGATCATAGCACGTATTGAAACCATCCCCCATTCCCGTGCCCCCCTCCCTCCCTCTCGTCGCGCGTTGTCGTCTCTGTCATCGCCCAGCATCGGCGACTCGTCGGCCTGCCTCTACCCATCGCCACCCATCCTGCCCCCTCCCTGCTCTCGGTATGAAAGTTAGGTTTTTCTGTCATGGGTCTTATTTGTCCCATCGTTTCTCAGCATCCAAACAACACCGAAGTAAGAGTTTTCGAAATTTCTTCCAACAGTTTCTCCACTAGTTTCTTTGATACATGCACCTGTCCTGCAGCCGCAGCTACGTAAAGTGGCGTTTGGTATTTCCAGTTTATTTTTGTAGTCAATTCATCGGGTTCACGCTCCAGAAATTCTTGTACTGCATTCCAATTCCCACGTCGTACTGCCAGGTACAAGTCCCCATACTTCCGATAGCTCTCATTCTCGTTCTCCTCTGCCATGCCTTCCAAATTTTTCTGATTCTCTATGATGCCAAGATTTTACAACTACAACATTGACAAAATATATCTAATATTATACTGCTAGTTTTTCTTAATTTGCTCTGAAAGTTTTGCATGGAAGAGCTAGTGGTGTAGGAGAAGAACACTAAAATAAAAGAGTAGAAGAAGAAGAAGAAATAAAGAAGAAGAAGCGAAAAAAGAAGGAAGTTGCCGGTTCATAGGATTAGTGAACCCGGTCTCCACGTAGGTGTGGGATGTGCGGTGGGGACCGGATGATGCAAAGAATTCCAAAATGGTATCCATTATCACTGACACGAGATGAGGAGATGCAGCTCATGAATCCAGCTTTCTAAAGTCTGAAAAGTAATTATTTTTTTACCAATGATACATATAGTCGTAGAATGTTAAATATCGTATAGTCGTTTTGAAAAAGAGTAAGGTCTATTATTAAAAAATTAATTTCTTTTTATGTGGATCTCATATTTATTTATTTTTTTAAAAACGATTATACAGCACTTATATACTCACGACTATAAGTATTATTTTTTTTATTTTTTTAATTTTATTTTACACATAACTTGGGATCCACGTAATGACAAATAAAACATGGGGATCATGTAAGAGATCTCACGGAGACATCCCAAGGAGCCATGGTTGTTGAGTTGTTTCTTCATGTGCAGTGTTTTGGCCACTAAAAAAAAAAAAAGGACAATACTTTTGTTTTTGAGCATCATCATTATTTGATTATGGTAAATGTGTCAAACAAATCATCGTAAAGGTAACGGGACAATAGAAAACTAGCCATGCATTTGTACCCATTAAAGAAAGAGTTATAGTAACTATAGTTATTTTTATGTATTTTTTATCCACTTATTAATGTGATTAATTAAAATAGTTATTTTATATTAAAAAAATGATGCATTGAATCACATTAATAAAGTGTATAAAAACTATATAAAAGTGACTGCAATTTTTATTAAAAAAATGATATAAATGTCCAGCTTCATCTGCTTTAGATTGGTATCTAAACTGCAACAATCATGCTCTGCAAGACCTTTTAAAACGTTATTGATTATACTTGCAACAACCACGTATCAACAAAAAAAAGAAGGAAAATCTGCAAACTGTATGTTGCTCAACGATGCCTAGTCACTGAAACAAGGTGGGAATATACATGCGTATTTGTAAATACGTGTTTTAAGTGGTATATAAGTGTAAATAGTTTTTCTTTTTCTTTTAAATATTTTTTAAACATTTTTAATTATTAAGAAAAAATAAAAATAAAATATAAATCCACTAATAGTCATTTCCTTAACAATTAAAAAAAATTAAAATATATGAATGTGCACATTTGGTGGACATATTTAGGAGTCATACTAGTATTTTCCAAAATTAAAATTTATCGCACCAGCATGTGTAATTAAAAGTTATAAAAAAAGATAAATGATATTTGTAGTTTTAGGATGTGTAAACCTTTAGCTGCACACTCATTTTGAAAAAAATAGATAAATTTAAGACCCATTTAAAAATTTATTTTTTTAATATTGAACTCTACTTTTTTTTTTAAAATTAGTACGCGAGACTTGCACATCTTAAAATTTTATCTAGTAAAAAAAAAAAAAAAAATATATATATATATATATATATATTTGCAAACTCTCTTATAGACAAACCAAGAGACACTAATGATGTGAAAGATGTAGATATCTGCCGCTTCAATATAAGTTTAATTTTCTTACAACTTCAATAGGTAATTTACAACAAATAGTATGTTTACAAAATTTAAAATAAAAAATAACATTTTTTATTTGTTATTCTCAAAAAAAAAAAAAATTATTATTATCCTTTGAACAACATTGAATTATGAACTCATAAGTGAGTTATAATAATTTAAGATCGCATGATAAGATCAGATAATAGAAAGAAATACGATGAAGAGAAGTATTACTATTTTCAAAGATTAGGAAGGTAATAAATATCCAGGCATGCCATCGATCCCTTTTTCAGGCATTGTTGTATTACCGTTGTCTTCTGCATGCACTTTAGCTGTCTTGTTTTCTTTTCTTCTTCTTTCTTTCTTTCTTCTTTTTTCGTACTGGGTATCCTAAAAAGTGCATAATTTTCATATAAAGATGTGCTATAAAATGGTACCCAGAAATGACATAAAATAGAAAACAAAGGTTCGGTGGGCAATGTTTTCAAAAGCAGCTTTGTCCCCATTCTATCATTATTACTCCACCACGTACCCATACATACTATTACTAACTTCTTTCACTATCTCTTAATGGAGCAAGCAGTGGCAGCATTTTATTTGTTGAAGGAAACATCCTCCTCTACTCTGCGTTTCAACATCATTCTGTTCATCAATTCCCTCCTCTAAAGTCATACATATTTTATATATATATATATATATATATATATGAGAAATGATATTTTTAATTTTAGAATGTACACATCTTACGTATAATAAATTTAAAACTCAAGTAAAAAAAATTATTTTTTAATAATAAATTTCACTTGTATATAACTATCACTTGAATTATTTATTTTATTTTATATTAAAATTTGAGAAAGTTATAATGATGAGATGAGATGAGATGATATATATTATGAACAAACTAGGCTTAAAATCAAGCTGGCCCTTGGTCGTCTTCTTCTTCTTGTTTTCTGATATCTGTCTTCCATTGCCCTCACTTAGCCATATCTTTTGTACAATTAAGCTTTCCATATTTTTATTATTTATTATTTTGATGTGATTTGATATGATACGTCGGATTATAAAATTATTTATATTATAAAATAAATTTAATAAATCTTATAAAATCACATTAATTTATAAATTTATTTTTATACAAGCTCTTTATATCTTTGAGAGTTCTCTAATATAATGTGTGGGCGATTTTGATTTGGTGCTGAAAAAGTAGAAGACACCCACCCACATAAAATAGTAATCACCATGATATGAAAATCATTTGAACACGATGTACGTACGCGAGGTCTCCAGTCGGATAAATCAGTTTTCACATTGTAAGTGACCTGTTCTTTTGATACAAGACAAGACTAACTTTGGAAAAATCATTTTATTAATTATTTATAAAATGATTTGCGATATTAGAGAATGCAAGTCCAATATAAGTTCTTACAAAAATATTTGAAAATATGGATTTTACTTTTTTTTAAAGAGCTTGCATGAAACTTGTATATCCAAGACCCATATCCATGAGCATCGTTACTCTAATTATTATAGTTTTGGAATTTGAAATTATAGTTGGGAAGATTGAGAATTTTCACTCATTTCAAGGTCCAAGGTTCAACACTTCATGGGTGCAAACAATCTTTTGAGACCACATCCCTTAATGAAAAGTCAGCAATTTAATCAGTTCTATGTAAAGAGACTTCTGAGAGTGCGGTATACGGGACCAAAATTTTACTCTACATAGATTGAAGGATCCAGCCTTGGAGAGGTTCTCAACATAAAAAAAAAATGGTGATAAATTATGTAAATGTTTTTTTCCCGGATGATGCTCTTTTTTCTGTCTTCTTTTCCCGTCACTTTGAGAAGAAAATCCATTTTCAGGTACTGGAATCAATCACATAGTTTTTAAGGCCAAAAAGCTCTTTTTCTTTCCGATATTTATGAATAATTTTATTTGATAGTTTTTCACGCCATAATTTATGGTATAAATGCCTTCAAAATATCAATATTCCTCTATATATCTTAAAGATTGGTTACTTTAAGGAGGTAGCCGTACAAGAACAGATGATGTTATTACTGTAACAAGGCACGCCTTATCTTTTTAATTCATTTTCAAGTGTTTTACCCTCTAAACCTAATCTAATATTGAGAAAAGAAACTTCTCGAATGGTTACAAAAACAACAGCAACTTAAAGGCAAACTACCAGTCAATAGATTCATCATTGAAAGGCAAAGTAGAAAAGTGGAAAAAAGCTCAGTGATTCCAAAAATAATAAAGGGCATAAAGTAAGGGGGCATGCATTGAGATTTCATTTCTTGCTGGTATTATTCCTTGTGCTGAATTTAAGAATGCCATGGGAAGGGAATGTTTTGGGTTAATTGCTGACAACATCAATGTTTACATATTGTGGAGTCCAAAGCTGTCCATTTGTCCCGTTGTAAATGGATTATATTAGTTGAAAGATGAGAAATATTTTAGTCCTAAATGAATTATATAAAAATAAATTTATTAATTAATGTAACTTGGCGTGTATGTCAGATTATAAAATTATTTTAATTGTAATATAGATATAATGAATCACATGAAACTATTTCAGTTTATTAGTTTATTTTTATATAATCTTTTTGTGTATGTAATACTTATTAAGAAAATAAATACTACATGTTATGCTCTTATATCATTTTCTTCACTTTATATAAAATGTGACATTTTTATTACTTTTAAATTATCTTTTATTTAGATAAAAAAAAAAAGTTAATAGACAATAATCATGTTAAGAGGTGGCTTGAATTCAGATGGAACAGTGCAATGTCGTATGTTCGCTCGAGCGGAGGTTCACTCAGCTCAACCTCTGCTCGAGCGAATTCAGACAGAGAGCTTCGCTCCAGCATCGCTCGACATTCAGCTCGACCGATATGAAGACAGAGAGCTTTGCTCAAGCATCGCTCAACATTCAGCTCGAGCGATATGCAAGTCAGAGAGATTCGCTCGACATCACTCATCTGTTGGCTTGAGCGAAATGTCCTAAACCTACGCTCGCTCGACACTCGCTCGAGATTTCGCTCGAGCCAATGTTCACAGAAGTGAATTCTCACTTCTCCTATAAATATCAAACGGCGCCCCCTTTCTTATAAGACTTCATAAATCACTTTTTGTCTTGTTTTTAGTATTTTCTTGAGAGAAGTAAGAGAGCAAGAGAGATAACTTCTTTGTGAAGTTTTGTATTATTCTTCTGTACTCCATCTTTGTTGATAGTGAAATCTCCGATACCGACCCCACCAGTGGACGTAAGCTCACTTTGAGCCAAACCACTTAAATCTTGGTGTTGTTTCTGTGTGATTGTCAGCAATTTCTTTTGCTTTTTCCGCTACTATACTTCGAGTTAGTCTTAGATATACAGTTATTCCTAACAAACTGGTATCAGAGCTTGGCTCAGGGTGATCTAGTGGGATGGTTATGGCTAAGTTCGAAGTGGAGAAATTTGACGGTCAGAACAGTTTCAGTTTATGGCGCATCAAGATGAAGGCTTTACTGCGACAACAGAGCTTGTCAAAAGTATTAGAGAAGGTATCTGACGATTCTCCGGCTCCTTCAAAAGAAGAAGAAGAAAAGGTACATAGTACTATTCTTTTGTCACTATCTGATGGAGTTTTAAGGGAGGTTGTTGACGAGGAGACTGCAACTGGTCTTTGGTCTGCAATTGAGAATCTGTACATGAAGAGATCTCTCACCAACCGTTTGTATTTGAAACAACGGTTATACATTCTCAAAATGAAGGAATGTACTCTTATTTCTGAACACCTAGATGAATTTAATAAAATCATTATGGGTCTAAGGAACATAGATATTAAGCTTGAAGAAGAAGATCAAGCGTTAATTATTTTGTGTTCATTACCCATATCTTTTGAGAACTTTGTGAATTCCATGTTGTATGGTAGAAATACAATTTCCTTGGTAGATGTAAAATCTTCTTTGAATTCTAAGAAATTGAGGAATAAATTGAGTGTGAAGAGCACTAATGAACAAGCTAGTGGCTTGTTTGTTAAGGGATCCTCAAGCAGGGGTAGATCGAATGACAGGGGTTCAGAGAAGTATAAGGGGAAATCTAGGGATAGTTCACAAACAACGTTTAGTAAGAAAAACATCAAATGTCATTACTGCCATAAGTTTGGTCACTACAAAAATGAGTGTCCAAAATTAAAAAACAAAGAGGATGGCACTAGTTCCTCTAATGCCGTTAGTGTTGCTGATGATAGGTCTAACGACTCAGACATTGTTCTAGCAATTAGCGACTCCAGTAGTCGCTTTAGTGACAAGTGGGTCATGGACTCAGCTTGCACTTTTCATATGTGTCCCGAGAGGGACTGGTTCACTAACTATGAATCAGTCAACGGAGGTTTCATTCTGTTAGGGAATGATATGGCTTGTAAAATTGCTGGGATTGGTTCAGTCAGGATTAAGATGTTTGATGGAATTGTCAGAACATTGTCTAATGTTCGACACATTCCAGAGAAAAATAATCTTATTTCTTTGGGTACTCTTGATTCTTTAGACTTCAAATACACTGGTGAAGGTGGAGCTATCAGAGTCAGTAAGGGCTCTATGGTTGTGATGAAAGGAGATAAGACAAATGATTTTTATTTCCTTCAGGGCTCTACAATGACAGGTGCAGCTGCAGTGTCTGTTTCAGATGATCCAGATTCAGATATCACCCGTTTGTGGCATATGCGTTTGGGTCATATGAGTGAGAAGGGGATGTCAATTCTGAGTAAGCAATGTTTGTTATGTGACCAAAAGATAGGGAAACTGGATTTCTGTGAACAACTGTGTGTTTGGAAAACAGTGCAGGGTTCAGTTTTCTACAGGTGTTCACAGAACCAAAAGTTCTGTGGACTATATTCATTTTGATCTTTGGGGTCCATCTTCCGTTCCGTCAAAAGGTGAAGCTCAGTATTTGCTTACATTTATTGATGATTTCTCATGAAAAGTTTGGGTTTATTTTCTGAAGCAGAAAAGCGATGTATTTGTTAACTTCAAACAGTGGAAAGCTTTGATTGAAAATCAGACGGGCAAGAAAATCAAGCGACTTCGTACTGACAATGGTATGGAGTTTTGCGGAGGTGAGTTTGATGAATTCTGCAAAAATGAAGGTATTGCCAAACATCATATAGTTAGACATACTCCACAGCAAAATGGGATAGCTGAACGGATGAACATGACTCTCTTGGAGATAGCCCGCAGTATGCTTTCCAATGCAGGCTTGTCTAAAGATTTCTGGGCTGAAGCAATCAACACAACTTGCTTCTTGGTCAATCGTTCTCCAGCCACAACAATTGGTTTGAAGACTCCGAATGAGATATGGTCTGATAATCCTACTAATTATTCAAATTTGAAAATTTTTTGTCGTCCTGCATATTTCCATGTTAATAATGAAAAACTTGAGCCAAGGACAAATAAAGACATATTCATTGGGTATGCCAGTGGGGTAAAGGGATTCAGGTTGTGATGTACTAATCATAAATCACCCAAGTTTGTGATCAGTAGGGATGTCGTATTTGATGAAAAATCCATGCTTAATCCGAAAAAAGAGATTACTGTGTCTACAGGTAAAGAATAGGATATTGGAAAGTAGGTGGAGTTTCAGGTGGAAGCACCACAAGGGCTGCCCAGTGGCACCCAAGATCATGCTATTGCAGATGAGCATGACTCTGATTCGAGTAGCGGCGCACAAGGTGAGCAAGATTACAATATAGCGACTGGTAGACAGAGGAGGCAGATTAGACCACATCAGAGATATGCACATGCAGATATGGTGATGTATGCTCTTACTACGGCAGAGAATATTGTTGGTCAGGAGCCTTCCAGTTATTCAGAAGCTGTCAAGAGCGAAAAATCTGCACAGTGGTGCGCAACTATGATTGAAGAGATTGAGTTTCTTCACAAAAACCAAACATGGGATTTGGTTTTGTTGCCAAAGAAGGTGAAGACTGTTGGCTGCAAATGGGTCTTCAAAAGAAAAGAGGGAATCCAGGGTGACAGATGCGAGATACAAGGCACGCTTAGTTGCTAAGGGCTTTAGTCAGAGAGAAGGCATCGACTTCAATGAAGTCTTCTCTCCAGTTGTGAAACACAGTTCGATCAGAGTGCTACTTGCTATAGTAGCATTGTATGACCTAGAGCTACAGCAACTTGATGTTAAAACAACGTTCCTACATGGTGAGCTTGACGAGACCATCTATATGCATTAGCCAGAGGGGTTCATTATTGAAAGTAAAGAAGATCATGTGTGCAGATTGAAGAAATCATTATATGGTTTGAAGCAGTCTCCAAGGCAATGATATAAACGTTTTGATTCCTTTATGATTGATCATGGTTATTTGAGAAGTAACTATGATAGTTGTGTTTATCATAAGGAATTATCTGATAAGTCTTTCATTTACTTGCTATTATATGTAGATGATATGCTTATTGCTGCTAGAGGCATATTTGACATTGGTTTGTTAAAGACCCAACTCAAAAATGAGTTTGAAATGAAAGACTTAGGTGCTGCAAAGAAGATTTTGGGGATGAAAATCTTCAGAGATAGGAAAGCTGGAAAGTTGTACTTGTCCCAGGGAAAGTACATTGAGAAAGTTCTTCAGAGATTTGGAATGTTTGATTCTAAACCAGTAAGTACACCACTTGCTACACACTTTAAACTTTCAGCTTCCCTATCTCCTCAGACAGATGAGGAGGAACAGTTCATGGCTAGTGTTCCTTATTCCAGTGCAGTTGGCAGTATAATGTATGCAATGGTTTGCACTCGTCCAGACATTTCACACGCCGTGAGCGTAGTTAGCAGGTATATGGCTAATCCAGGTAAGACTCATTGGCAAGCTGTGAAATGGATACTCAGGTATTTGAGAGGAACCTTCAACTTTGGCTTAATATTTGATAGAGATGTTGATCTCAGTTCCAAAATTACTGGTTTTGTTGATTCAGATTATGCTGGAGACTTAGATAAAAGAAGATCATTGAC
The DNA here is from genome assembly GCA_022457165.1 of Juglans mandshurica. Classification (NCBI taxonomy): domain Eukaryota; kingdom Viridiplantae; phylum Streptophyta; class Magnoliopsida; order Fagales; family Juglandaceae; genus Juglans; species Juglans mandshurica. The sequence continues at coordinate 17,063,624 of CM039633.1, forward strand.
AGGTTATGTTTTCACTTTGTGTGAGTCTGCTATTAGTTGGAAAGCAACACTGCAATCCACTGTTGCTTTATCAACTACAGAGGCAGAGTACATGGCAGCAGCAGAGGCTGTTAAGGAGGCCATTTGGTTGAAAGGCTTGATCAATGATTTGGGATTATAGCAAGATGAGATCTCAGTATTCTGTGACAGTCAGAGTGCAATACATTTGACCAAAAATCAAATGTATCATGAGAGAACGAAGCACATTGATGTCAGGTATCATTTTCTTAGAGAGATTGTTACAGAGGGTGTTATACAGATTCTGAAGATTGCTACTACTGAGAATCCAGCAGATATGATGACAAAGCCAGTTGCAGTGTACAAGTTCAAACTCTGTTTGGACTTGATTGGTGTTCGCATTTTGTGATTCCCGTAAGGGATTTGGTGGTGGGGATTGGTTTTGTGGTCAGAGGTTTTTTGTGTTGGAATTGGCAGAGTTCAAGCCAAGGTGGAGATTTGTTAAGAGGTGGCTTGAATTCAGATGGAACAGTACAATGTCGTATGTTCGTTCGAGCGGAGGTTCACTCAACTCGAGCGAATTTAGACAGAGAGCTTCGCTCAAGCATCGCTCAACATTCAGCTTGAGCGATATGATGACAGAGAGCTTCGCTCAAGCATCGCTCGACATTCAGCTTGAGCGATATGCAAGTCAGAGAGATTCGCTCGACATCACTCATCTGTTGGCTTGAGCGAAATGTCCTAAACCTACGCTCGCTCGACACTCGCTCGAGCCAATGTTCACAGAAGTGAATTCTCACTTCTCCTATAAATATCAAACGGCGCCCCCTTTCTTATAAGACTTCAGAAATCACTTTTTGTCTTGTTTTTAGTGTTTTCTTGAGAGAAGTAAGAGAGCAAGAGAGATAACTTCTTTGTGAAGTTTTGTATTATTCTTCTGTACTCCATCTTTGTTGATAGTGAAATCTCTGATACCGACCCCACCAGTGGACGTAGGCTCATTTTGAGCCGAACCACTTAAATCTTGGTGTTGTTTCTTTGTGATTGTCAGTAATTTCTTTTGCTTTTTTCACTACTATACTTCGAGTTAGTCTTAGATATACAGTTATTCCCAACAAGTCACAATACCACTCATTAGAAAATGCAGTAAGTAAAATTTTGGTCAGCATAACGAGCCTTTGTCAATAAAAGCATTGGTAGGTGATCTTTAACTCTTTAGGCTTGCCGTGAAACATCCTTGCACCCGAGTTGTTGCCATCTTAACAAATGAGATTTCATCCATCTTAATACAACATTTTTGTATCAGTCAAAGAGAACTCAGTCCCAATATATATATATATATATATATATATATATATATATATATATATATATATATTTATTTATATATATATATATAATATTTATAGTCTTAGAAGGTATAAATTATATATATTTTTTTTTAAATGTAGATAAGTCTAAGACTACATGAAAAAATTAGTTTTTAATAGTAGATTCATCTTTTTTGTTTTAAAGAAAGTACTTAAAGTTTGCACTCCTTAAAACTGTATCTAGCATGACTTATTAAAAAAAAAAAATACCCCTGATCATAGTTACAATTGGAGCTTTTTAAAATTATTATAAAGGATACAAAAGCTTCCCTCCTAAGTAATGACTTTGACGGTATCACGACAAATTTGTTTTGATGCCATTTGTAATAGCAAAACTGTTTGTAATAACCTAAGACATGCACAAGTCACATACGGGTATTTACTTCAAAAGAACCAGTCAAGCTTATAATTAGAGCTCTTCATGGTCATTATGGCAAAAAATTAAAAAAATTAAAAAAAATTAAAAAATCTTCATTTTAAATAAGAGTGATGCGAGGCTGCTACTCAGCAGTGGTAGCTAGGCGTGCCGTCTAGGCAAAATTTATATTTTTTATTTTTTTGAATTTTTACATTTTTTAACATTTTTAAAAAATAAAAAAATATTAATACACTAATAGGCACTTCTTTAATCAGTAAGTAAAAAAATTAAAAAAAAAATTAAGAAAAAAATTAAATACATAAGCGGTCAAAATGATGGATCAAAATGAGAGAACATACTAACATTATTCTTTAAATAATATGTAATGGTATTTACCACTTTCGTATACTCAATTGGAAACATTATGAATTAATTCAATCTGGTGGGAGTAAAAAATGGTCATCAATTTCTTGGGCTTAGCTCATTTTCTAGTAGACAGTGCAATGAGTCAAGATTGAGTGCATAAACTAAGGTTAGCAGCAACATGTTCTGAAATTTTTAAATGATGTCGTTTCAAAATGCAACCATGCATTGCCATCATCCCGGTAAAACTACCTTCCTACTCATTGACAAATTGAATTGTCTTACACATGAATCATTGTCCTCCCTCCCCCCTTCACTTGAGAATAATTTTCTTTTCTTTGTATTGAAAAAAGGGTCATAGATCTAGATAACTAAAATAATAGCCAGGACCATCAATCTCTTATGCAGATCCATATATATACAGAAACAATCATTTTTTAGGTTATTGACCAATGTTCTTCCATGCCATTATCACAACCCAAGTGCATGTGCTGGTGCACCCATCAAATCAATAATATGTTTTGGCACTTGAATAATTCTTCTTATCAACTACTATTCACTATATACACTCTACACCATATAAAAAAATAAAGAAAAAGTTGTTAGGTGTGGGGTGTCGAGTGTGGAGGTAAATAGTTACTGATGCATAACAAAATCATTTGAATCAATTCTGTAGAAATAAATTTACTAATTAATGCAGTTTGACATGGTACGTTGTATTATAAAATAGATCTAATCATATAAAATTATGTCAATTTATGAGTTTATTTTTATTGAATCTCTCCGTAGTATTAATTGTCATTCTTTCTTGAGCAATGCTAGGTACAGTCCCCAAATGGGGACTGCAATGCAAGCTTAGACTATCTTAACTTTAAAATTTTTTAAAATTACAAAATTATCCTTCCTAAAATTATGTTTTCTCCAATTTCATAATGTGCCTGCACATGCAGTCTCCACTTGAGGACTGCAAATATAATTTCTCTTCTTTATTATGCTAAATATTCTAATGTCATGTCATCGAATGCATTCAGTCTCTTGGTATATCTCATTTGCTTCTTTCAGTTACAAAGCGGGTCACAATAAGAGATTATCATTTCTCATTTTCTAAAGTTGCATCTTACTTATTTCTTTTACAAGATAAATGAGACTCTACTTTATAATTCTTTTGCAACAATAAGTGAGTCGGCAACTATATTGTTTAATCATTAATTAGACTATTGGAGCACTATCCTTAGAAGAAGATTTGTTTAGAAATCCATACAAACCACCCCACTTCCAACTTCTTAACATAAAGAAATACTTTAGTCTATCTCCCATTAAAATGCACAAAAAAATTGGAACTTTTTGAAAAATCTATAAATAGAAAAGAAGAAAAGAAAAAGTTGGATTTTTCATTAAAACTTTGCTATATATATATATATTAAATAGGATAAATTAAAGTAAATTATACATAATGTATAACCCATAGTAACAAAATTCTAAAAAATAAATAGAAATTTAAAATGTATTAGTCTCGCACGAATTTTTTTATAAAATAATGAAGTCTAATGTAAAAAGAATGTATTAAAATTTTCGTTTGAATTCAGAAATGACTTGAGATAGTTTTAGATAAATTGAAAAAAATATTATTAGAATATTATTATTATTTTGAGATTTGAAAAAATTAAATTATTTATTATATTTTGTATAAGAATTTAAAAAAAAATTATAATAATAAAATAAGATAAATTAAAATAGATTAAGAAGAATTTTGAATCCAAACGCGCCTTACTTTTTTTATTGAAAAATCTACTGTTTTACAGAAAACTTGCACAAAATTGATGCATGCAAGCGCATCACTTCCATTACTGTTCTAACAGATACATCCAAAGTCGCATGAACAGCAGGAGGGATGCAGAATGCAGAAGAGGGCCGTTATCATTGACCCACATGAAGACAGTGACAGTGAGAGAATCTCTGGCGCCATCAACTGAGTTTCCACTGTTACTATGACATTCCTTAACCTCTTCAATCTGATGTCACTATCCCAAAAATATAAAAATTAAAAATAAAATCAATTACGATAAAAAAAAGAAAAAAAAATAGAAAAGGAAATGGTGTTTTCTTTTTTTGGGGGAAAAAACTCTTCTGCTAAAAGTTGAGGGCTGCCTCAAAAGTCTATTTTCCTGAGTCCCTTTTGTTTAACCAAAATGCTTGACACAGGGAACCAAATTGCTTGATACATGGGATTGACACAAAAATACAAAAACACAAAAAAAAAAAAAAAGATGGGTTTAAACAGTATTTATTTTAAAGAAAATAACTGATATAGATATAAAGAGATTATATAAAATAAATCTATAAATTGATATGGTTTCATAAAATTCGTTAAATCTATTGTATAATAAAAATAACTTTATAATCTGACGTACCATATCAAACTATATAAATTTGTAGGTTTATTTTTATATAATTTTTTTGTAATTAAAATATTTTTTTTTAAAATACTTTATATATAAATAAATAACATAAAAATAAACTTAATGATATATTAAATTATAATATTATATCTATTATAAAATATATTTAACATATCATATAAAATTAAGTAAATTTATAAATTTATTCTGTAAAATCTTTTTTTAAATCTATCACTTGTAATTTGTTTTTCATGCACATGAATAATGCAAAAACCATAGATATTACCAGCAAAACCTGAGCTGGATCCACACTACCCTTGATTTTACTATACCTTTTCCCCTCTTTAGTCTTTAGATGAGAACTACCTTTTCACAGTCCCTTTCCTCATCTGCTTCCCACTCACACACACAATCACAGAGCACTGATGTGTCTTCTCTCTTTCTCTCTGTTTCTGCACTCTCTGTGTCAGTCTCTCCCTCTGTTCCTCCTCGGCTGAGCTGAGCGAGAGTGAGAGAGAGATTGGGTGTACAAAGCTTTGCCCACAATGCCCACCTTCTTCTTCTTTGTTCTGCTCTTATTCTGGGCACCTCTGCAGTTATCCTGCACCAACTCCATTGTTGGCCGCAGAATTCTCCACGAGCCCTATGTGCCTCTCGACTCTCTCCCTCCTTCTCAGCCTCCTTCTCCATCTCCCCCATCTTCTCCCACTACCCCCAAGTACCCTTTTTCCACTTCCACCCCCAACCAGTCTCAGTTTTTCCCGTCCTATCCCCCACCCCCTCCTCCTCCCTCCCCGGCCTCCTTCGCTTCCTTCCCTGCCAACATCTCCTCCCTCATTCTCCCTCAATCCCCCTCTTCCAAGCACACTTCTTCCAAGCTCGTTGCAGTATCTGCCGCTGCCGCCGTATCAGCCGTCGTATTCGTCGGGGCTGCGGTTTTCTTCCATTTGCGGCGCCGTGGTTTCGCCGAAGACAAGACTTTGCGGTCCGATAACAGTAGCAGGTTGTTCCCGGAGAATGCCGAAAGAGGTAATGGGACTATCACCGTCGCTGCCAGCAGTTCCGAGTTTCTGTACCTAGGCACGCTGGTCAACTCTCGGGGAATTGATGATAGCTGCGTTAACGCTAACGTCGGAAATGATGATGACGGCGGCGGCGATTTGGATACTCGGAAGCTGAGTTCTCCGGAGCTCCACCCGCTTCCGCCGCTGGCTCGGCAGAGTTCCATGGTTGTTGGCGGCGATGAGGAGGAGACAGAGGAGGAAGAAGATGAGTTTTACTCGCCTAGAGTGTCGTTGAGTGTCACCGGATCAGGCTCCCGGAGATTGTTTCTGGCCGAGGAGAAAAAATGCAGTGGTTCCAGTTCCTGTTCGTATCCATCTTCGACTTCCGGTTCGCCGGTTCGGTCTCATTCGATTAGTCTCTCTCCGCCTGTCAGTTTGAGCCACAGAAGATTGCAACCCAACTCTGCACAGCTACAAGCACCAGATGCATCTCCAAGACCATCGAACGACGCTAATTCTAGTAAAAATGTGGGATATTCGTCTTCGGCATTCTCGACTCCAGAGAGAGCTGTTGACAGGAACCCAGATGCGTCTTTGGGAGCATGGAATCAAAAGGTTGAGTCAACTACTTTTCCGTCGGACAATCACCAGGATGCGTCTCCAAGAATATCAAATGTTTCGGATCAAATGTCTCCGACTTCGAGGATACTTGATTTGGCTTTATCACCCAATGCTTCAGATCGAAATCTCCGGCCGTCTCCCACACCTTCATTTCCTTCGGCATCACAGTCTCCGCCATCTTCGCCGAAGCGTAAGTTGGAGGGAAATTCACCGACAAGATCCTGTCTTGAGAAGTCCCCTGAGAGAACTCTCAGTGCTACATCACAGCTGCATTGTATTCCGTCTCCTCCACCTTTGAGGATCCTTGATTTACCTTCATCACCCAATGATTCAGATCGAAGTAATATGCAGTCTCCCACAACTTCACTACCTTCTTTATCGCCATCTCCGCCATCTTCGCCGGAGCGTAACTTGGAGGGAGATACACCAGCAAGATCCTGGCTTGGGAAGTCTCCAGAGAGAACTCCCAGTGCTTCATTGCAGCTGAATTGTATTCCGTCTCCTCCGCCTTCGAGGATCCTTGATTCAGCTTTATCAGCTAATGTTTTGGATCGAGATCACTGGCAGTCTCCCACACTTTCACTACCTTCTCCATCACCATCTCCGCCGTCTTCGCCGGAGCCTAATTTGGAGGAAAATACACCAACAAGATCCTGGCTTGAGAAGTCTCCAGAGAGAACTCTCAGTGACTCATTGCAGCCGCATCTTATTCCGTCTCCTCCGCCTTCCAGTATCCTTGCTTTAGCCTTATCACCCAATGCTTCGGGTCGAGATCACCGGCTGTCTCCCACAACTTCACTACCTTCTTCATCACCATCTCTGCCATCTTCGCCGGAGCGTAACTTGGAGGAAAATACACCGGCAAGATCCTGGCTTGAGGAGTCTCCAGAGCGAACTCTCAGTGACTCATTGCTGCAGAATTGTATTCCGTCTCCTCCGCCATCGAGGATCCTTGATTTAGCTTCTTCACCCAATGCCTTGGATCGAGATCACCGGCAGTCTCCCACACCTTCACTACTTTCTTTATCACCATCTCCGCCATCTTCGCCTGAGCGTAACTTGGAGGAAGATACGCCAACAAGATCCTGCCTGGAGAAGTCTCCAGAGCGAACTCTCAGTGACTCATTGCAGCAGAATCGTATTCCGTCTCCTCCGCCTTCGAGGATCCTTGATTTAGCTTCATCGCCCATTGCTTTAGATCGAGATCACCGGCAGTCTCCCACACCTTCACTACTTTCTTCATCACCAACTCCGCCATCTTCGCCGGATCGTAACTTGGAGGAAGATACGCCAACAAGATCCTGCCTTGAGAAGTCTCCAGAGCGAACTCTCAGTGACTCATTGCAGCAGAATCGTATTCCGTCTCCTCCGCCTTCGAGGATCCTTGATTTAGCTTCATCACCCATTGCTTTAGATCGAGATCACCGGCAGTCTCCCACACCTTCACTACTTTCTTCATCACCATCTCCGCCATCTTCGCCGGAGCGTAACTTGGAGGAAGATACGCCAACAAGATCCTGCCTTGAGAAGTCTCCAGAGCGAGCTCTCAGTGACTCATTGCAGCATAATCGTATTCCGTCTCCTCCTCCATCGAGGATCCTTGATTTAGCTTCATCACCCAATGCCTTGGATCGAGATCACCGGCAGTCTCCCGCACCTTCACTACCTACTTCGTCACCATCTCTGCCATCTTCGCCAGCTCGTAATTTGGAGGAAAATACACCAAGAAGATCCTGTCTTGAGAAGTCTCCAGAGAGAACTCTCAGTGCTTCATCTCAACCCCATCGTATTTCGTCTCCTCCGCCTTCGAGGACCCTTGATTTAGCTTCATCACCCAATGCTTCGGATGGTGATCACTGGCAGTCTCCCACACCTTCACTACTCTCTTCATCACCATCTCCGCCATCTTCGCCGGAGCGTGACTTGGAGGATACGCCAAGAAGATCCTCTCTTGAGAAGTCTCCAGAGCGAACTCTCAGTGCTTCATCGCCCAGCGCGTTGGATCAAAATCACCGGCAGTCTCCCGCACCTTCACTACCTTCTTCATCACCATCTCCGCCATCTTCGCCGGAACGTAATTTGGAGGAAAATACACCGACAAGATCTTGTCTTGAGAAGTCTCCAGAGAGAACTCCCAGTGCTTCATCACAGCCGCATTGTATTCCACCTCCACCTCCTCCACCGCCACCGCCACCGCCACCTCCGCTACCTATGCACGGACACTGGGAAACTCCAGATCCTTCAACACCCATTTCTGAGTCCAAGCCCATCTCTCAGCCGCCCGCACTAATACCGCCTTCGAGGCCTTTTGTATTGCAAAACCCAACACAGGTTTCTCCAATTGAGTTGCCACCCAGTTCTACATCCACAGAGAAGAGTGAGGAAACTCCCAAGCCCAAGCTGAAGCCGTTACATTGGGATAAAGTAAGAGCCAGCTCTGATCGTGAAATGGTGTGGGATCACCTCAGATCTAGCTCTTTTAAGTAAGATACTCATTTCTCATTCATTCACTCACTCTTTCTTATCTCGTACTAGCTCTTTTTTATCAATTGCTTTCCTTTTACTCCTTTTTCTTGTTATAATTGGCCTATAATCGTCCAGTTCTCTACTTGTTCAAATTGTATGCCTGGATTTAAGTATGAAAAATTGGGGTGGTTGCAGATTGAATGAGGAAATGATCGAGACATTGTTTGTCGTGAACACACCGAATCCAAAGCCTAAAGAAACAACTCCACGCTCGGTTATTCCTTCACCAAATCACGAGAATAGAGTGCTTGATCCCAAAAAGTCGCAGAATATTGCAATTTCGTTAAGGGCCCTTAATGTTACCACAGAGGAAGTCTGCGATGCCCTTTTAGAAGGTAAACATTTTCCCCTTTAATTTTGATGTTGATTTCTTGTTTTCTCGGTTCTGAGAGTGTTGTTGGTTTTGTTGGTATGACTTCTCTTGTGCAAACTTTATGATGTGGTGGACATGTTAACTGTTTCATGCTTTACATTGTAAACTTGCTACTTTGTTGTCAAGAAGCCATCATTAAGTAGGGTGGATCTGTAACTTTTTAGACATTGATTTACTTCTGCTGGGGAAGTAACTTTGATCGCATTATTCTCTTGTGGAATTTCCAATTATGGGTACAATTTGTGATGTTTCAGTTTTTATTATGAGTGGTGGTAGTTGATACTGGTAGGTGCTGGAAGTGATGTTGAAGTGGAATTTTGTTTTTATACCCTGAAGGTTGATACAGTTCAGAAGCTTAATTTCTATTTTTCCGAGTATAAAGAAGCCCCATTAATCTTCCAAATTCAGACAATTGTCTTTGTTCCTCGAGTAGATAACTGAATACTGGTAGGGTGCTGCATCAATAATCTTCCTATGTCCATGTTGTCTTTCAATGAAGCAAATGGAGCGGTAGAGGTTCTTGTGTGTAAAGTTATGGATGAGAGGAGTTTTTGCTATTGCTGAGACGCTGAACAAGCTGCTAAAATGATTTATGTTTCTTTTCTTTTTCAAATGCAGGAAATGCAGAAAGTCTTGGTTCTGAAATACTGGAAAGTTTGCTGAAGATGGCTCCTACCAAAGAAGAAGAATGGAAACTGAAGGAGTACAAAGATGATGATTCAGTAATTAAGCTTGGCCCAGCTGAGAAATTTTTGAAGGCACTGCTTGATGTACCTTTTGCATTTAAAAGGGTGGATGCAATGCTTTACATAGCTAATTTTGAGTCCGAGATTGAGTACCTCAAAAAATCTTTTGGAACTCTAGAGGTAAGTCATCTCTCTCTGTAAACACCACTCACGCACACAAGCCATGTGATCACTTTTTTTTGTTCTTGATTTTTTTCAGTACAACCTTAATGGGCTTAAGAAGAAAAGAGACATCACTTAGTATCCTTTGGCCGATCATGCTAATTGGCAGCCACAGTTCATAGTGTTATGAATTCCTTCCCCCTTTCCCTCTCTTCCTCCTCCCAAATGAGTTACTCACCAATTGGATCACCTGGTGACCTAACTATACATAAAGAGATTCAGTCATCAAGAACTCTCTTGCTAATGTAGGAGGAAAATGCATTTTTCAATCCATCTTAATTGGTATGCCATTTACATTTACAGGCTGCTTGCGAAGAACTGAGAAACTGCAGGATGTTTTTGAAGCTTCTAGATGCTGTGCTAAAGACTGGGAACCGCATGAACATTGGGACAAACCGTGGGGATGCCCATGCCTTCAAGCTCGACACACTTCTCAAGCTTGTTGATGTCAAGGGTTCAGATGGAAAAACCACTCTTTTGCATTTTGTTGTACAAGAGGTTATCAGAACGGAAGGTGCTCGACTCTCTGGTACCAACCAAACTCCAAACACTACTTTGAGTGAAGATGCTAAGTGTAGGAAGCTTGGCCTACAAGTTGTTTCCAGTCTGAGTTCAGAGCTTACCAATGTGAAGAAAGCTGCTGCAATGGACTCTGATGTGCTTAGCAGTGAAGTCTCCAAGCTTTCTAGGGGGATTGGGAACATCGGCGAGGTTGTGCGATTGAACGAGACAACAAGATTGAATGAAAGCAGCCAGAAATTCTCAGAGTCGATGCACAAATTCATGCAAATGGCTGAGGAGGAGATTATAAGAATTCAAGCCCAAGAAAGTGTTGCGCTGTCTCTAGTGAAGGAGATTACAGAATACTTCCATGGGGACTCAGCCAGGGAAGAAGCTCATCCCTTCAGAATCTTCCTGGTCGTTAGAGACTTTCTTACCATTCTTGATCGGGTCTGCAAGGAAGTTGGTATGATTAACGAGCGAACAATAGTTAGTTCTGCCCATAAATTTCCAGTTCCAGTGAACCCAATGCTGCCACAAGTTATTCCTCCGAGGCAGCAGTACAACTCCTCGGATGATGAGAGTGCATGTCCTTAGTTTTATGGCTCATATCAGGGCGACCTTAAACTGCATCTAGCTACTCCTTAAAACAACAGGTTGTGCATAGGAAAGGTTGGAGCTCGTATGGTTCTAACTTCTTGTAATTTAATTTATATATTTTTCTTTGAATCTGTATAAATCCATGTAAAAGAGCTTGATTTCGTCCTATAGATAATATACAAAGAACAGGTTTTTTTCCCCTACGTAGAACAATTGAGTACGATAAATTTTTGGGATATGTATTGTAAGCGTTTGAACAATTATCAGTGGCAATACAAAATGCAGTTCAATATAAAGTCACTGACTTTCAGCTTTAATTTTTGGAAGATATTTCTGAGTTCAGAATTAATTCTTCTTAATTATAAGGATTAAGATGCTTGTGTTTTCCCTATCAACTGATATATATATATATACATATATATATATATATATATATACATATATATACATGATATCTGGATTAAGATTCTTTTCATGGTAGAAAACTTGGATATGTAGGATCTTCGTATATACCCATTACTTCACAAGTCGAGTTGAGAATTGAATCAGATAGCAGTCATCAGCTGAGAGCAGCTGCTGGTGCTGCTTTTAACAGATTTCATTAAAGTAAATTCGTATGATTTGATGTGATATGTTAAATTGTAAAATTACTTCTACTTTAAAATAAATGTAACGGATCATATAAAATTATACTAGTTTGTAAGTGTAACACTTCTCTTAGTCATCATTAAAAAGTTAGAAAACCTTAAATATTACCACGTCAATAAAGTGGGATATGACATAAAAATTACTCAATTTAAAAACCTCCAATTAACTTTTGTTCAGATTAATATTGGTGTATTTTCAGAAGAAACATGGTTGGGCTTGTGGATTTAGAATTTCGACAACGGCTATAATCAACACGATGATGATCCAATATCGTTCGTGGCAGAGTGGTGCATGGTCCTGGTGGAGGTTGGGTTTTTGCAAAAACAAAACAAAACAAAAAAAACTATTTTAGTTTTAATCAAATATTATATTCTTCTAATAAATAAGTCCTCAATGATTAGGAATTTTGATGAAATATTTGACTTTGAAAGCATGCAAAATCAGATTTTTTAATCATGGTAAAGCATATGCTTTAAAGTAATAACATTTTCCTTCTCGCTTCTTTCATGTAAAAGGCAAATATTTTTGGAGAGGATATTCTAACCGGTTAATCCCACATGGGCTTGGGCCATTATTCAAGCCCGTAGCCTACCTCACTACTTGAAGCCCAGATCGGTATTAAGAGGATCCAACCCATCACCAATACCGACTGGATCATTATCTGAGGGTGGCATGGGATCAAAACAATTATTATTCACATTTATTATGAGATGAACCCCTCATCTTCAGGTTTGAATTTGAAATAACAAATGTGTCCGTTATCACTTAATAACAGAACGATTCAAATGCTCTATATAAAAGAAGAATCTAGGTATGTAAAAGGCATTTAATTCATTGGTATTAATGAGTTTATTTGATCACTGACTTAGATATGGAGGCGTTCTCTTGAACCCCCAAGTCATCTTATTTTGTGGTTGCAAGTGATCGTGAGGCGGTGGTGGTAAAACGCGTCCATAACAATTTCCATCGCATAGAACATATAATATGGGAGGATATTGATATATTAATTTCTTTTTCCCCAAGAGTTATGGCTAAATGAGACTAAGTTAAGTAGACACATTCCAAACTGCCATGGCTTATGACCTCCATTTACAAACCAAATTTAAACCCAACACCGAACTATGACCAACACCTTACATATGCCATACTCACTTTGCCTAACCTGTACAAACCTCTTACCTCACGTGGCAACTCTGCAACATCTAAAAATAAAGAATCCTCCCCTAAGGACCCAGCTTTAGCCAATTCCTCGGCCACTTTATTCACTTCTCTAAAAAAATGCTTGATAGAGAAATCAATACCCTCCAACAAGCTCATCAATTGGTCCCAGAAATCTCACAAAGACCACACTATACAAACTCTATTCACCAACCAAGAAACCACAATTAAGGAATCACATTCTATCTCAATGAAAGAATAACCCAACTGACGGCAAAATTTCATTCCCTCTACAACTGCCCGAAACTCAGCTTCATTATTAGTGCAAGAACCAAAGTATTTTGAGAAAGCAAACCCAAACCTTCCTTCATGATTCCAAAGAATTCCCCCTTCTCTAGCAGGTCTTGGATTCCCGAAAGAGCTGTCATCTAAGTCTAGTTTCAGCTTCCCAAAAGAAGGCCTCAACCAGCGGACTACAAATGCTTTGGAAGGCCTCGGATCCACAACTGGGATGTCCAAACGATGCAATAATTTTAAATCACGTTCAGGCAATTTTTTTACCTTGGAGATTTCTGCTTCAAGCACCTTTATCCAGTATTAAATCGAGCTCCAAACTTGTTGAACAGTTTCTTGTTTTCCCTCCATGCGTGCAACGCACCTCCTTTGCCACACTCTCCATATAACCACAATAGGGATCAAACCCGTCAAGATGCCCATCTGAGATTGTCTAGTAGCTCTAGCAAACCATAACTGTACTCTATCAATCCAAGCTTGTTGTGCCAAGAAAGGAACTCCCACCTCTCCCGAGACTTTGTTCCAGATTTCCAATGCAAATTCACCTTTGCCAAGAACATGTTGCAAATCCTCCTCATGACCCTCTACACAACAATTACACCGAGAGGCTATAGGAATTCCCAGTCGACGCACCTGCTCATCCACACTTAAGCAACCAAACATAGCTTTCCACATACAAATAGACATTTTTTTTGGCAAAAGTTTGTACCATATCCATCTTGCCCAAACAAACCTTGGCATCTTAATCCTTAGAACTTCTCATGCCGACTTTGTCGTAAACACCCCATTTTTTCAAGTAGCCATATCAACATGTCTTTCTCATTTTTTAAGAGCCCACTTGCAACATTACATCACTTGCTCTTTGTGCCCCCAACAACATCTCAAGATGATCCACATCCCACCGATCATTCACAAACAATTCCTTAACTTTAATACTCGGTTCAACCAACTCAACATCCTCTTCACACAATAGCCCTTGCTCCATAAAATTATCAAACCATAAATATTGATCCCTCACGCACCTTCCATCTATAATTTTGCAAGAGTAGTGGCAACCCCTCCACTACCCGTCTCTAGAACACTGACCCCTTGACATCATCAAGGCACAAGGAAACATGTCCTAATTTAAATGTGTGAGATCTCTAATTTTTGCATGTGTTTTAAATCCATATTATTTTAATTGATTAATGTGTTATTTTATTTATTGTTTTTATAATTTATTTTGGTATGTTGGGTTTCTATTTCCTTATTATTAATTTATTTATGTTTTTAATTCCATGTTATTTTATTTTTGTTAATTTTATTTTAAGTGTGTTATTTTAATTATTTGTAGTGTTTCTATTTTGGGCTTTTTAATTTTAATTACTGTGTTTTTATTTTAGTTGGGTCGTGTGTGTGTTTAAATTAGACCCAACCCGTGTGTATTGTGATTGAAGCCAACCCGTGTGCTTGATTTGGGCCAGCCTGTGCATTTTAGTTAGATCCAACCCTTGTGCTAAGCCCAGCCCGTGCGGTTAAAAACCCAGCCCCTCACTTAATTTATACGGCGCCGTTTTGGTCAGGAGCTAGGGCTCCATCTCTTCTCTTCATGCGCCGCACGCCCCTTCTTCTTCTTCTTCATTCTTCTACCAGTTTCCAGTTTCTATTTGTTCTACCAATTGCCTCTGCCACCACCTCTTTCAACTTTGTGTCGTTCAGTAATGACTCCGAAGCCTTGCTATCGAGCTACCACCTCACGCGGCCCCCAACTTCCACCTCCTTCTTGCGTGGGTTTCTCCGTGTCATGCGGCTGTGCACTCCGAAGAGCTGCTGTCCAGCTGCCGTATCACACGTCCGCGCCTTAGTCTTCCTCTCCTCCACGACTTGCGCTGCTGGAATTTTTTCTCTCTACCCGTGAGGCACGCAGCCGCTTGCAACCGACTTGGTTGGCCTATAAATAGGCCACGGGTTTCTCAAGTTTTGGGGGTTCCGAATCGAGTTCTATACCTCTCTTAAGCTTTTCATCTCCTTGTATTTTGAGTGATTGTTCTGTATATTTTGTTGGTGAGTCCGAGAGTTGTGAAGATTTTGTTGTGCTTGGTGTTGTTCTAAATTGAGGGAAAATCAATCGGTTTGTTGTTTGTTGTTGCCGTGTATTGAAACCCAAATTTTTGGGCACTGTTTTGCCGTGTGCCGCCGCCTTGTGCAACTTTTCATTTCACATGATCTTCCAGAATTTTTCCTGTCTTCATGTGTATGTAATTTCCCAGTTTTATAATATAATTGTTGTAATTGTATTTTGTAAACTGTGGTTTCTATTGTACTGTTGATTGTACTGATCTGTTGGATTTAGGCCTTGGGCCGTTGAAGCGTTAGGTTAAAATTGTAAATTGGAATTGTTGGAAATTGGGCCTTGGGCCGTTAAAATGTTGGATTGTGTTTATGTTTGGATTTGGTATTGGGCCTTCGGCCGGATTGGAGGACGGGATACGCATGTAGCTATAAAACTGTATTTTTTGTATTTATTGAGATTTTGTAAATGAAATATTTAAATGTATTCCAATAAACTGTTGTAATGTATATTTATCGTTTTTAATAAAAATGTGATGTGATGTCACGTGGTCTGTTTGCAATGGTGACTGAATATGTGAGTGCGTGTGTATTACGACCCCAAGTCAAGATGGGGCATTATCTCGGTGGAGCTCCTCTGGTCACTCGGGAGCATAACAGACTGACATGACGTCCCCTAAGTTGTCGCTGGGCGACGACGGGAACGGACAAGACGGTAACGCTTTCGTACCGATTCCGTGACCTTTGGCTGGTGAGGTTAGAGGATGCTTGGCCATGTACGCGCTAGGCGCGGAACTGGGCATTGCTTGTTACGAAGTCTCATGCACGGACGTTACCCATGGTGTGACGATGAGAGCCTGGTCGTGCGTGACCACATGGATCACGTACCCCAACGACCACACGGATGATGACCACACGGATCACGCACCCCAATGTAAAACTAACAATAAAAGTAATTTTACTACGTCAAAATATATCAATTTATAAATTTACTTTTACGAAATTTCTACAAAGGTAAAGCTAACATTTTTCAAAAAGTTTAGACAAAAAAAAACTCTAAGAAATACTGATACGAGTAATGACTGATTTCGAACCATTAGATCGAGAGATATTAACATCATTTGCATGCACCAAGCCAGAATTATTACGTCACAATTGATAATGGATACAAGAAACTACTACAACTTAGGAAAAGAGAGTGAAGATCAAGGCAATAGGACTTGGGAATGAAGAACCAATTTAGCCACAAATTCTTCAATGTTTTTATCAGAACTTCCACCTTGGTCAACAACCTCTTTGGCCAATTTCCTCCATTTGAAGGCATTCTTTTTTATCTCTTTTCCTTTCTCTCCCTCCATTATTTCCCTTATGCAATGTTCTGCAGCCTCTCTCCTGACTAACCCTTTCTCATCAACTGGAGCTTTCAATCCCATCTTCCAAACATCCATAATAAACTTAGCATTCGTGCTTTGATCTGTCCATTGCGGCACTGCCACCATTGGAACATCGAAGCTTAGGGCCTCCAACGTAGAGTTCCACCCACAGTGTGTCACAAAGCATCCCACTGCCTCGTGATTTAAGACCTCCAGCTGAGGACACCATTGAAGCACCAATCCCTTATCCGACATCCCTCCACGAAGTTTTCTGGGAGCTTTGCTTCTTCTGAGGCCCTGACAACCCACAAGAAACTGCTGTTGCTCATCCTCAAACCCCAAGCTATTTCTTGCATTTGCTCAGCTTCAAGGACGGCCATACTCCCGAAAGAAACATAGACAACCGACCCTTGTGGACGATCTTTTAGCCACTTCATGCATGCATCGGTGTTTGGTTTGAAGATGCTGAAACCGTAGTCTCTGTCGTCTTCATGAATACGTTTGTCCAAGAACATAAATGGTATCGTTGGTCCTACGGTCTTCAAAGGCCATATCTTTGCCATCCAATCCACCGCCTGCAAAGAAATTCAGGAAAAAGATCAATCGTTGCAAGCCAAAAAAGAGCAGGACTTGCTTAATTAATTACCTCTTGTTCCAGCTAATAAAATGTGTTGCAAAGGACCCAATCGGCTTTGTCAACGTTGGAGCATTGTTTCACAAGCATGTCAAAGAAAACTAGGTACGTAAGATTTCAAATCATAAATGAAGGCATGTCATGAGGTTCGAGTGGTGGCAAACCAGGAAGCAAAATCTCAGGCTCTGAAAGAGGGAGTTTCAGCAATCCTTCGTGAACATAGTAAAATATGTTATCGACGGCACAAGATTGAGTGAAAAACACTGCACGGACTAACCCAAACTTCTTGGCTATGTCTAAAGCCCAAGGCAAGAAAGAATCATAAACAATACAATCAACAGGAGAGCCTGAGGCAGAAAGTTTCTCGAGGAGCTCGACCAGAGTTTGAGGCCCAACTCTCCAAAAGCGCTCCAAATAGGCCGGAATGCTCTCTGCTTGCTTTATGCCGCCTTCATCGTAGCCATCGGAGATGATCTCGAGAGCAATATTTGAGCTTTCAGCTTTATAAATGGTCTTGGAAATGGAGGAGGTGGTAACTAGTGTAGCTTTCACTCCTTTGTGCTCCAAACGCTTGGAGAATTCGAGCATAGGATTAATGAGGCCTTGGGTTGGATACGATAAGACTAAGCAATGAGCTGATCTGTGTGCACTCGTTTCCTTCTCCATGTTCTCTTACACAACTCTCAGATCTTTCTCTCTCACACTCTGTACGTTTCTGTTTATGTGGTGATAGATACTAGATAGGGCACCAAGTGCATCATTTATAGACTGGATTAGATTTGATACAAAAGATCCCATTTCATTTAATAATTATAATTTTTTAACTTTTTACACAAAATACAATCCAAACCTACCTAAGAGCTCGTTTGGCAATAGATCAGATGGTACACATAATTATCAAAATTATCAAAATTTCTCGTAATTTCATTCATACACAAATATCACTCAAATACAATATTTTTTATTTTAAATTTTTTAAATTTTTTTCATTTAATCATTATCCAAACTGCACAAATCAATAGAATTTTTTCAAACTTCAAAACAAAACATAAAAATTAACATAACGCAACAACGTTTTCAAGTTAATTTAAAACAAAAATAATATTCAAATAATTATTTTTATTCAACTTTTTTTCTCTTTTATTCCAAAATCTAATAAACATATTAATTCAAAATATTTCATTACTATTTATATAATTATGAGATTAAAGTTAAAAAGTTGAATAAAATATTGTTAAAATTTTTTAATATTATTTTTATTTTAAAATTTAAAACGTTTAAATTATTTATTTTATTTTATATAAAAATTTAAAAAAATTATAATGATCAAATAAAATAAATTAAGATAAATTGTGAAAATAAAACGAGACGAGTGTAGAAAGAAACCTTACCTCTTGTTTCCACCTAGCAAAGACTTGTCTTGTCTGATTTGAACGAGCAGTCCGGCAGCGTCACTAGCTAGACTACTTACGGAGTGAACGCACGTGGTTTGTATGGTCGTGAATTATGTCTGTAATAATAGAGGGAAGTACGAGGTCGTGAATTTTAACCCTTACAAAACAACCATATCTTCGTAGAAATAAAAAGAGATCTGAGGTATATGGCAGGCCTGAGGACTAAGTTGAGAATTTTTAATTTTACATATTATTTTTTAATATTATTATTATTTTAAAATTTTAAAAATTTAAATTAGAATTTAAAAAAATTGAATTGTTTATTATATTTTGTGTGAGAATTTAAAAAAATTATATATAATTAAATTTATGCAGCTAGCAGAAGTTGCAAGAGCAAGGAATTGAAATCGTTGAACGTTGAGAATGATTATTTTTGTTGAGATAAGGTTTGTATAGTTAGTTGAGATAAGATGAAAGTTGAAAATTGAATAAAATATTATTATAATATTATTTTATAATATTATTTTTGTTTTGAGATTTAAAAAAATTGAATTGTTTATTGCATGTATTTTTTTTGGGAGTTTGATAAAGTTGTAATGATTAGATAAGATAAGATGAGATGAATTGATATGTTTTCTGAATTATCAAAAAACTTAGCCCTAATAACATTGAATTAATTGAAATACAGTTATTGGGTTGAGTGTGCTGTCTCGCATACTCATTTTGAAACAAGTAAAGTCTACTATTAAAAATATGATTTTTTTCATATAGATGTTGGATTTATCTGATTTTTAAAAGAGATCAATGCTAGAGCTTGCACATCTTATTAATCTTAAAACTTCATACTCTACTTTTTTATTAAAAAAATAATATTTACAGTCATTGAGTACGCATACGCCGTGCATTACTTTTGAAAGAATAATAAATATGAAAATACATAAAAAATAATAATAAATTTTACTTTTTTTAAAAAAAAAAAAAAAAGAGTAGGAATACAATCCATAACTGTATATTACTCACGGTAAAATTTCAGAAGGAAAGTCACAACAGACAATCTTGAGGCAGAACTTTGCAAAGCATGCATAGTGCAATATAATTATTTCATTTGCGACCGGACCCTGACAATGTATATCGTATTATATAATGGGGAATTATCAACTTTACATCTTTCTTTCAAGTGGAGGGATGTGTTCAGCAAATTACAAATTTTGCTTCCCCTTTCGAGAAAAATAGGAAATTAATTTTGAATTTATGTTAAGAAATCTAATTTAATTTTTTTAATTGACGTCATCAGAATTTGCACAGTCTAAAATTATATATATAATTATTCAAAATTAGATCACAAAGAATTATTTATACAATTTAAAAATATATAAGTTCTGCATACTCTATTTAAAAAATGTGAACAAATAAAAAAAATCTACTTTTTAATATAAATCTCACCTTTTTTTTTCAAAAGAAGTGCATGGATTGCACACCCTAGATTGATAAATCTTGTATATGCAATAAATGAACCATGTCATAAAATATACCATTTAATTTAAATATTATAACTTTATATATAAATATATATGTATCCAAAAACAAAAGATATTATAGAAATTAAAAATATATAGAAAAGTACAGTCTCTTGGATTTTCATCCGTAGAATGTCCTCGAATCCGTCTTAGACGGAGTGTGGGGTTTGGTTAACTTTACTCCGTCTTTGACGGAGTATGAGGTTCGATTAACTCTGTCTTGAGCAGAGTTGTGCTGTCTCTCAGATTTTAGATCTGTAGAAATTTGTAGCTTGGATTAAACCATGTCAGTCACGTATATGTACTGGAGAGCTATTAATATTGTAGTTGGTTTGTAATGTATGTTTCAAGTCAAGTTTGTAATGTCCGTTATTAATGAATGCAATATACTTTTTTTCTCAAAAAAAAAAAATATATATATATATGTATGTATGTATCCATGTATATTCAGGTGCATTCCCTTTAAACTAAAGTTTGCATAGTTATGGAACATATCGATACACAAGAATTTAATGCAAAGAAACGAAAGAGGTTCAAAGTTCAAACTGGAAAGGGAGGATCAGAAACAGGCATTGAATGACTAATTAATCAATAGAACTCGTGTTTCTCCAGGGAAAACCAGTGCAGAATATAGTTAGTGTAGAGTTCAATGTTAAATGCCCACTTTTGACCTCTCCCCCTTCTCTCTCTCTCTTCAAAATGATGAAATTCAGGTGTGTGTGTGTGTGTGTGTGAGAGAGAGAGAGAGAGGTTAATTGGCAATTATAGTTCCAACGATGATGCCCTCAGCCCTGAATCGATAAGAAATACAAAGCCACTGAATTAATAGAATGCAGTAAATTATACAATGAGATTTCAGAGATGGAGAAACAAGCAGTAAAAGTTTATAAATCCACAAAGCAAGGCAATAAGTTCAGTCTTAAAGCAGAAGGATAACATAATGTGAATAAAGCTGAGACAACCAATTCAACATGACAGCAAGAACAGGTGAGTGGATTAAAGCAATTCAACATGGACAATGAAGTTAATATAAAGATTCACATAGAATGTTAGATATTGCAATAGATGAAAGTAGTACAGAATGTTCTCCTCTCTGTTCATTTTTAATTGGTGAGTCAGCAACTCAACTAATAATACTACATTTCCCGGGTTCAATCAGAAAAATTCCCTGAAAATTTTGAATTGCTTCTGACTCTTATTGATATGATCATCTCTATTCCCTGAACTCAAACTCACAAAATCCTGGTTCTTTGCACCTAAAATCATATCAATCTTTAATTAATAATTTATTTTATTGAGTAGCATCAATCTAAATATTTCTTCAAAGTTTTTCTACAAAATATTTGTACTTTCACTTTATAAAAAAAGCAAGATCCTCATATTTGAGAAGATAACCTAATACCAGAAACCAAGATTCTACATATATCTTCATTTCTTCTCAAGATGATCTATTATCGAATTTTAATCATTTTTTAAGCATGAAGCATAAGGTATTTTAGCACTTTGTTATATAATCACTTTAAGTAATGTACATGAAATTTCTCCTCTCAAAAATGGCCAGTCAGTGACTCAGTGGAACTACTCTGTAAGGAAGCACCTTCTCTTCACCCTAAATTGATGTTTCCAAACCACTAATAGTCTAATACTCACATTACTGGACCACTGTGAGTCTCACTGTGTAAGGATTGTATGTGTAAAGTTAAGGGTTTTGAGAGAAGAATAAGGAATGAAGAAGAGGGAAAATATGGGTAGTCCACAATCATGTCCTACCCTCTTACCCATTTCATTATATATATATATATATAAGCTTAGCAAACACTTGACATTTATTCCCTTATGGGGCATACTTAATACAATTATTCCCTCTAACAGTATGAAACAAACTATTGTTGGTGGAGATAACATTCCCTTCCATAGTTGAAAAATCACACTTTTTTAAGTAAATTACATGTTTTTGGACTTTATTAGACTTTTGCCGCCTTGACTTTTACAAGTTTTATTTTCTTAAAAGACAAAAAATCTATAAGGTTACGCTAGACCTCCATACAGGTTAGACAAAATTGATACATTTGGGAGAGAGAATCAAGTGATGCAGCATCAATGTCTAAGTGATATGCTAATTATACCACATCCTGGACTAAAAAATCCTAAATTCCTGGATAAGACGGGATTCAGGAAACCAAGGCTCAAAGTTTGCAATCATGATTTCGGGCTTGCTGAGAAGTGAGATGATCTCCTCTCATCTCATCTCAAAACTTTGCATAATTTCCTTCTCAAACATCACTCAAACACAAACACTTTTAAATTTCAAATATTCAACTTTTTCATCTAATTTTTACCTAATCATTACAATTTTCTCAAACTTCCAAACAAAACACACAAAAAATAAAATAAAATAATACCTTTTCAAATTTAAAACAAAAATTATATTAAAAAATTATATTCTAACAATATTTTTATTCAACGTTTTCTCTCTTATTTTCCAAAACTCAATAAAACATCTTAACTCAAACCATTTTACTACTATTCACAATCTCATCCCACTTCCCAAATGTGCCCTTCATTTGATGACAATATGAAGAAACGCGATAATTTTAAAGAACCAACAATGACTAACAATAACTTGTAAGTCAAGACATTCATGAAAAATAAACATTTCAAATAACAAATTTTCAAGCAAACATAGAAGAACTATTATATTTTTCACGATACAGAGATCATATATCACCTCTTCAAAATGGCAACCTCATAGAATAAAACATTAAATCAAATACATTTTGGATATATGAATGGTTTGAAAAAAATGGAGAATGAAGAAAGATGGTGTGCACAACTAGAGTATCAAATAGATGATTGTGCGATATTACTTCATTGGTTCATCAAAACATCAATCCAATCAAAACCACAAGGACTTTTAAATTTTAATACGAGGAAAGTAAACTGTAATTAGCCCCATGCAAAAGGAGGATTATAATTTAAACTTCTTTTGACTCTAATTATTTTATCTTGGGTGACAGAAATAGCATGAGTGCATGCACATTCAATGGCAAAAGTGCAGATACTCCATGGTGTCACCCCTCCCCAACATGTCTCCCAACCACCACCACCACCAATGGGAATATATGCACACAAAACAAAGCCGCTAGATGCTACCATATACAACATACAATAATAATGCACCAATTCCAATAAAACTCACGAATTTAACAAAACTCCAAAGAGCATGTCAAACTAATATAATATAATCTCTAATGAATAATGACAGGGAAATTACCATCAATATTGAAGAATAGGTAAACCAAAGAGAGATATAGTTAACGAATTATATACAATGCAAGACTATGGATCGCATAAAATACAAATTTGAAGATTACAAGATGATGAAACTATAGCAGTTCCTCAATATAGATGGGAGAAAAGCAGTGACTAATACATTACAATTATATGTAACACTTTGTTTCATTTAAACACCGTATAACAGATAATTAAGTAACGATTATGGAGACATTTATTAATATACCTCTGCCATAACTTATCATTTTTTCTTTCGATAAGTCAGTCAAAAGACCTTATCAATTCTTCTCCTTTACCTCATGAGCAACAATAAGTTCCTCCATGTAATTAGCATCACCAGTGTCGGAAGGCATCAGCATCTCATCCTCAATTGTGAAATTGTATCGTTCACCAATAGCTCTTAGAATCTGGTACACTTCGAACATAGTAGGCCTGTCCTTGGGATTTGATGCTACACAACTACATGCAACTTTAAGAAACTGAAAAGTCTCACCATCCACACCGGTCCCAACCAACGATTTATCGATGGCATAATGGAGTTGGGAGTTGCTCGACAGCTGCGTAATCCATTCTACCAAATTTCCTTTGAAGTCTTCAGGAGCTTTAGCGACATGTGTAGGTCTCTCACCAGTCACCAACTCAAGAAGCACAGTTCCAAAGCTGTAAATGTCACCCTTTGGAGTGGCCACCAGTGTTCGTGCATACTCAGGAGCGACATAACCCAAATCCCCAAACTCCCCATTCACAAAAGTACTCATATGTGTATCAATTGGGTTCATGAGCCTAGCAAGGCCAAAATCAGATATTTTGGGCTCAAAATCCACATCCAGTAAGATGCTTTTGGAGCTTATGTTTCGGTGGATAATACGGGGATTGCAGTTATGATGGAGCCATGCTAATGCTCTAGCTGCCCCTATCCCAATCTTTAGCCTCAAAGGCCACTCCATAAGCTTGCCACCATCATCCACATGATGCAGTTGATCATAAAGGGTACCGTTTGGCATGTGCTTGTAAACCAAAAGCCTCTCCTTCTTAGCCACACAAAAACCTAGAAGGGGAACCAAGTTATGGTGTTTTACACTCCCAAGGGTAGCCATTTCAGACAAAAATTCTTTCTCAGAGTGTTGAGATTCCTGCAACCTCTTAACCATAAGCGAAGTGCCATCATCAAGGACGGCTTTGTACATGGTTCCTGTTCTTCCTGACCCAATGATATTGTCTTTGCTAAAGTTGTTAGTAGCCTTCATGAGATCATTGACTCTCATTTTCGAAGCTGAAAATTCAAACATGGATACCTGAAGCAAAATAGCTTTATTTCAACTATAATACAGTAGCTTGAATCAGCAATCACAGAAATTTGGTAAAATATGTAAATGCATATGCATGTGCGTGTGTGTGTCTGTCTTTATATTTAAAAATATGTACATATATACATGTGTGTGGAGAGAGAAATTGAGGGAGAGAGATCAAAGGCAAGAAAGAAAAAAAAATGAAACTACTCTCTTCACAATAATTTATGGATCAAGAAAAGGTCCATTAAGTTAGCTTGCCTTGATGCCTTTAGTTCCCTTTAAACTCTTTGCCCATTTGTTTCCTTCAGGGTCATCGTCCTTCTTCTTCACAGACACTCTACGTAACAAGAAGAACATACCAATAGTCACACATAAGGCTGAAACAGTCACCCCACCAACTGCTGATGCCACAATAAGTACAGTGCGAGACTTCTTTGGAGCTGCCTGGCAAGGATCCAAAGGTTTCCCACATAGTCCAGGATTATTTGCATAACTATCTGCTCGAATTGAATCATTGGCAAAGGAAGGGACTTGCCCTGTCAAAAGATTGTTCGCCACACTAAATTTCTTAATCCGAGCAAGCTGGCCAAGTTGTAGAGGAATCTGACCAGTCAACCTGTTATGGTCGAGTTTAAGTGTATTCAAATAAGTACAATTCGAAAGGCCAACAGGGATCTCCCCCGATAAATTGTTAGATGAGAGATCAAGAACTGTCACATAAGATAAAATGTTGTAGATATCTTGCGGAATACTTCCAAACAGTTCGTTGCTAGAAAGATCTAACCCTGTTAAGCTCGAGCAATTCTGAATGCTACGAGGAAACTGGCCTTTTAGCCCCATATCTGAAAGCCGTATATTTAAAACCCTGTTCTCATCAGGGTGCCAACACTCAACCCCCGTAAATTTACAGATGAAGCCCTCGGTATTGTTGTCAAAATTCCATGAATATTTCAAGTAACTATAAGGATCCTCAAGTGATTCCTTCAATTTTTTTAAGCAGTGAATATCCGTCTCAGTACCGTAACTCAAACTACAACTAAGTAGCAGCCAGAGAAGAGCAACGATAATGGCAGCAAGAAGTCGGCAATTCAGAACCATTGTTATCAAGATTTCCGGCAAAGGGACGGGGAATTAAAAAAGAGAAGACTAGCAGATTACTTTTGAATGCATACCAAGTGCTCAAAATTCTGTACCTGCAAAACCGTAGCCCTCATAACATCATATCCTGAGACAAATTCAAGACAAACACGAGTAAGTAAAAACCCAATCCAACTCTCCACATATATTCTTCTCAAAGCATACCTAGCTAGAAATATGAACACCCGAAAAACCTGAAACATCCTTATTCACATGGCGAAACAAATTTGGTAAGAAATCCAAAAGCTTGACTTACCCAATTTCGGTTGACTTGGATGCTCTATACTCGCAAAGTCCGCACTAAAGAACGAAAAAACAACGAACCAACTACACGGAAGGAAATTTGTGAGAGAATCCAACTAACCTGAGATTGATATTTCAGAAGCTGTAACTCGGAAAGAAGGAGGAGACTCGAAAAAGGATTCTTCCGGTTTTTTCTTGGCCCATAAAAGAGGTTCGGAAACAACGACGAAACACCGTCCTGTCCTCGAAGATAGGTTGGAATATTCAAAGCCTGTATAAGTGCGTAAATTCACAAGGTAAGAGAGAAGAGGATCGCACTAGAATTCAACGAAGCAAGTGTGAACTGGAATAGCTTTGGTGGAAAATATGGGGAATTTAGTTTACAGAAAGCGAGTCGAGAAAAGGAGATGGAGGCTCATCGGGTCAAAGAAGGAAGGCCACTTTGTCAAAGCCCCGAGAAGACGTTTCCAGTGCTTGACTAGTCCGCTTGTTGGTAATAAGAAAGCCTGACACTTGGAACGGTTGAAAGAAAATACAATAAATTAGAGAGTATTTAAGAAATAATAGTTACGAATTTATAAGCACCACGTAATTATTTAAAAATAAATAAATAAATAAATATAAGATTTATATAAAAAAATTAATTTTTATAATTAATTTCATTCTTTTTTAATATAATTGTATGATATTTACAGTATGTAATGTTATTCTTTTATATATAAATCTCTAATTATCACCTAATTATTTTTAAAAAGAGTAAAAATTATTATTAAAAAATTTTATTTTTTTATATGAATTTTATATTTATTTATTAATTTTAAAAGAATTATATTATATTTATACATTGACGGTAAATACCATTTCACTAAATCATATCTTACAAAATAAAAATATAAAAAAAAAATGTGTAAAGGCAGATTTTTACGACCAAACCAAAAGACTTTAAAGCAACTTCTCTGCCGTCGTTCGGCAAATAATACTAATTATTAAATAAGTAAATAAAATCATTTCGCTGAAGTGACAGTCCCAATTTGGAGGGGTGATAATTTGTTTCGAATAAAATGATATATATAAAATGATATAAGTCTAGTTTGTTTTTTTAAAAAAATAATTTGTAAATGAATTTATATAAAAAAAAAATTTTAATGATAGACCCTATTTTATTTTTTAAAAAATAGACGAGATTTGCACATTTAAAATTAGATCTAAGGTAACTCTTAGTTTTAAATAAGGTTAAATATAAGTTTAAAGAGTGTAAGCCTTGCATAAGTTTTTGTAAAAAAGTTATTCCCATGAAACAAAAAAAAAAATTAATTTCTTAACTTATATATTGATGCTTGTATAAATTATTACTAATTTATTTTTATTTATTTTAAGTAGAATATATAAAGAGTTTTTTAATATAAATATTGTGATATAAAGATTGTTTGATCCCGATTATATATTTAATTTTGTGGGTTATTAATTATCCAAATTAAAAATAATGGTTCGATAAAATTGAAAAGTTGTGGTTGTTCGGATTAATATTTTTTTAAAAGTTTATAATATTTAAAATAAAAGAAAGGTATATATAAAATAGGTTTTATTGTATATTTTTCATGTGAATATTTGATAGTATTCATCATTTATTTTGTATTATTTTCTAAAATGATTATTGTATTTATTTTTATAAACATAATATACAAAAGAATGATGTCCACTGGAAAAGAAACAACAAACACTACTGTCCATGGTATCCCAGATGACCGAAAGGGAACAAGGTCAAATTAAACCGAATGAATATTAAAACAGTTCAAGTGATTTTGAATTAATTATTAAAATTGAATTTTAATGAAATTAATAAGTTATAGTCACTTCTCATGATATCACTGGTCTCAATTCACATCTATTTCACGCCAACACCAATAGATTTAGAAAAATGCTTGTTGCAAACGGCGGCGTACAAATGTGATTGACGTGGAGATATTTGATGAGAGAGAGATCGAGCTGATAAGAGGGTGAGACCGAGCTATTAGAATTGGTGAGAGAGAAAGACCGAGCTGATGAGAGGAAGTATTCTTTTAAATTTGACGTGGCGTGGACGATTGCACGTCGGTTATATCTGACGACTGTATATAGAAGAACTGATAGATTTAAGACATATATTAGCTAAAATATAATATTAGAAAAAAGGAGTTGCTAGGTACAGTCCTTTTACTTTTAAATAGATGATTGTGCGATATTACTTCATTGGTTAATCAAAACTTCAAGGACTTTTAAATTTTAATACGAGGAAGGTAAACTGTAATTAGCTCTATGCAAAAGGAGGATTATAATTTAAACTTCTTTTGACTCTAATTATTTTATCCTGGGTGACAGAAATAGAATGAGTGCATGCGCATTCAAAGGCAAGACTCAAGAGTGCAGATACTCCGTGGTGTCACCCCTCCCCAACATCTCTCCCAACTACCACCACCACCAATGGGAATATACGCACACAAAACAAAGCCGCTAGATGCTACCATATGCAACATACAATGATAATGCACCAATTCCAATAAAACTCACGAATTTAACAAAACTCCAAAGAGCATGTCAAACTAATATAATCTCTAATGAATAAGGACAGGGAAATTACCATCAATATTGAAGAATAGGTAAACCAAAGAGAGATATAGTTAACGAATTATATACAATGCAAGACTTTGGATCGCATAAAGTACGAATTTGAAGATTACAAAATGATGAAACTATAGTAATTCCTCAATACCGATGGGATGCTCGTATCTGTCTTGTTTTTTGAGAATGTAATATGGTGGCTGATTATTTTGTCAAAGAAGGAGCCGATAACTTGTGTATGGATATTTGGGTTCATAGCTCTCTTCCTAGAAGGCTTAAATGTTTGTTGTGTCTTGACAAATGTTCTTTACCTTATGTGCGACTAAGGTAAGGGAAGCATTCTCGGACGGTTTTTAATTTTGTTGTCAGATTAGTTGTTTTTCTGAATTAGCTTACTGTTGGTTGTTATTCTTTGGTAATAAGGTTGCAACTTGTTTGGTTTTTTGGCTTTTATTAGGTTTTGTCTTGTAACCATGGTATTCTTTCGTCACAAGTGAAGGCTATTAATAAAATTGAAAGGAGGTCATTCATGAATATGTGACCTCGTCTCTTTTTTTTTTTAAATAAAAAAATACATTACAATTATATGTAACACTATGTTTCATTTAAACACCGTATAACAGATAATTAAGTAACGATTATGGAGACATTTATTAATTAACCTCTACCATAACTTATCATTTTTTCTTTCGATAAGTCGGTCAAAAGACCTTATCAATTCTTCTCCTTTACCTCACGAGCAACAATAAGTTCATCCATGTAATCAGCATCACCAGTGTCGGAAGGCATCAGCATCTCATTCTCAATTGTGAAATTGTATCGTTCACCAATACCTCTTAGAAGCTGGTACACTTCAAACATAGTAGGCCTGTCCTCGGGATTTGATGCTACACAACTACATGCAACTTTAAGAAACTGAAAAGTCTCACCATCCACACGGGTCCCAACCAACGATTTATCGATGGCATAATGGAGTTGGGAGTTACTCGACAGCTGCGTAATCCATTCTACCAAATTTCCTTTGAATTCTTCAGGAGCTTTAGCGACATGTGTAGGTCTCTCACCAGTCACCAACTCAAGAAGCACAGTTCCAAAGCTGTAAGTATCACCCTCTGGAGTGGCCACCAGAGTTCGTGCATACTCAGGAGCGACATAACCAAAATCCCCAAACTCCCCATGCACAAAAGTACTCATATGTGTATCAATTGGGTTCATTTGGAGCTTATGTTTCGGTGGATAATACGGGGATTGCAGTTATGATGGAGCCATGCTAATGCTCTAGCTGCCCCTATCCCAATCTTTAGCCTCAAAGGTCACTCCATAAGCTTGCCACAATCATCCACATATGCAGTCGATCATAAAGGGTACCGTTTGGCATGTGCTTGTAAGCCAAAAGCCTCTTCTTCTTAGCCACACAAAAACCTAGAAGGGGAACCAAGTTATGGTGTTTTACACTCTCAAGGGTAGCCATTTCAGACAAAAATTCTTTCTCAGAGTGTTGAGATTCCTGCAACCTCTTAACCATAAGCGAAGTGCCATCATCATGGACTGCTTTGTACATGGTTCCTGTTCTTCCTGACCCAATGATATTGATGCAGGACGTAAACAAGCTGGCCACTAAATTACCAATGAATGATCAAGAATAGTTCGTTCCGATCGCACCAGCACGGTTCAAAGTTGAAATATTCTCCACGATTTATTTCCTTATCTTTTCCATAGCAAATAAAATGAGTTGATACTCTGTTTTCTTTCCTATTATAGTTTCTTTTCTTAGTTTATTACTTTCGTATGGTAACTTTCCATTACAAAATACTTTCCTTTATTTCGTTTAGAAACTAAACTCTTCATTACAATTTTTTTAAATTCCAACACAAAATATAATAAATAATTCAACTTTTCGAAATCCTAAAATAATAAACAATAATATTTTAACAATATTTTATTATCTCAACTCAACTCAGTTCAACATCCAAACGTCCTAAAAATAATCAGAGTGGGAAGAGAGGGATGATTATGATTCTTTTGCAAAAAGTTTGAACTTTATCAATAAAGTTGTATCCAGTTTCGTTCTAGAGAAGACACAGCTCTTATTCATATTTTTTTTATTTCTGTCTTCCGCTACGCCAGATAGGCAGATATTGTCTTTGCTAAAGATGTTAGTAGCCTTCATGACATCATTGACTTTCATTTTCGAAACTGACATTTCAAGCATGGATACCTGAAGCAAAATAGCTTTATTTCAACTATAATACAGCAGCTTGAATGAGCAATCACAGAAATTCGGTAAAATATGTAAATGCATATGCGTGTGTTTGTGTGTGTGTGTCTTTATATTTAAAAATATGTACATATATACATGTGTGTGGAGAGAGAGATTGAGGGAGAGATCAAAGGCAAAAAAAAAATAAAAAAAAATGAAACTACTCTCTTCACAATAATTTATGGATCAAGACAAGGTCCACTAAGTTAGCTTGCCTTGATGCCTTAGTTCCCTTTAAACTCTTTGCCCATTTGTTTCCTTCAGGGTCCTCGACTCCTCGTCCTACTTCTTCACAGACACTCTACGTAACAAGAACATACCAATAGTCACACCTAAGGCTGAAACAGTCACCCCACCAACTGCTGCTGCCACAATAAGTACAGTGCGAGACATCTTTGGAGCTGACTGGCAAGGATCCAAAGGTTTCCCACATAGTCCAGGATTATTTGCATAACTATCTGCTTGAATTGAATCATTGGCAAAGGAAGGGACTTGCCCTGTCAAAAGATTGTTCGCCACACTAAATTGCTTAATCCGAGAAAGCTGGCCAAGTTGTAGAGGAATCGGACCAGTCAACCTGTTATGGTCGAGTTTAAGTGTATTCAAATAAGTACAATTCGAAAGGCCAACAGGGATCTCCCCCGATAAATTGTTAGATGAGAGATCAAGAACTGTCACATAAGATAAAATGTTGTAGATATCTTGCGGAATACTTCCAAACAGTTCGTTGCTAGAAAGATCTAACCCTGTTAAGCTCGAGCAATTCTGAATGCTACGAGGAAACTGGCCCTTTAGCCCCATACCTGAAAGCCGTATATTTAAAACCCTGTTCTCATCAGGCCAACAATCAACCCCCGTAAATTTACAGATGAAGCCCTCGGTATTGTTGTCAAAATTCCATGAATATTTCAAGTAACTATAAGGATCCTCAAGTGATTCCTTCAATTTTTTTAAGCAGTGAATATCGGTCGCAGTACCGTAACTCAAACTACAACTAAGTAGCAGCCAGAGAAGAGCAACGATAATGGCAGCAAGAAGTCGGCAATTCAGAACCATTGTCATCAAGATTTCCAGCAAAGGGACGGGGAGGTACAGATTAAAAAAGAGAAGACTAGCAGATTACTTTTGAATGCATACCAAGTGCTCAAAATTCTGTACCTACAAAACCGTAGCCCTCATAACATCATATCCTGAGACAAATTGAAGACAAACACAAGTAAAAACCCAGTGCAACTCTCCACATATATTCTTCTCAAAGCATACCTAGCTAGAAATATGAACACCCGAAAAACCTGAAACATCCTTGTTCACATGGCGAAACAAATTTGGTAAGAAATCCAAAAACTTGACTTACCCAATTTCGGTTAACTGGGATACTCTATACTCGCAAAGTCCAGAGTCCACACTAAAGAACGAAAAAACAACTAACCAACTACACGAAAGAAAATTTGTGAGAGAATTCAACTAAGCTGAGATTGATATTTCAGAGCTGTTACTCGGAAAGGAGGAGGAGACTCGGAAAAGGATTCTTCCGGTTTTTTCTTGGCCAATAAAAGAGGTTCGGAAACAACGACGAAACATCGTCCTGTCCTCGAAGATAGGTTGGAATATTCAAAGCCTATATAAGAGCGTAAACTGGAATAGCTTTTGGCTGAAATTATCTTATTCAATCTTATTTCATTTCATCTCGTTTAATTATTATAATTTTCTTAATTTTTAATATAAAATAAAATAAATAATTTAATTTTTTTAAATCTCAAAATAAAAATAATATTAAAATATATATTTTAATAATTTTTTATTTAATTTTTTAATTTTAATCTCAATTCATTAAAATAAAAAAAAAGAAAGAAAAGAGGTTCATCGGGTCAAAGAAGGAAGGCCACTTTGTCAGAGCCCCGAGAAGACGTTTTCAGTCAAGTAAAAAGAGTAAAAATTATTATTAAAAATGTATTTTTTATATTAATTTAGTATTTATTAGGGTTGGCAACAGCCGCTACGGTGCGGGCCACCTCTCCCTGGCCCCGCATGGGCAGAGGTGGGAAATTGTTCCCCGTATCCTCCTACATGGGCTTGAGCGGGATACCTCATCCGCTCGCAGGGGTGCTGGGGTGGACCCTTACTTTGAATCCAGAATTCATTTTTGTGTCAATATAGGCCCAAAATTTAACTAAAATAAATAAATATATTTAAAAATTAGAAAAAATATATATAGATAAAACTATGAACTATATACTAAATTTCAACTATTAACTAATTAAATAATAATCATCACTAAGGTATTAAGTTATTACAAATTACAATTTACAATTATACAAATTAAGACTCTAAGAGAACTAATAAACTATTATAATATTACAAACTCTTTTAAAAATATTAAATATTACAAATTGTACTATTAATTATTGTAGCAACATTACACTTAATTGTAAATTAACAATTATAACTATAACTTTTCAATTTGATCAATTTAGGATGGCATTGTGGCGTTGAGTTCACTGAGCGATGAGTTGTGTCGACTGCTGTGAGACTGAAAATTAAGATCATAAAAGTTAATAAGTTGTAAAATCTAAAATATTAATAAGTTAAAAATAAAACAAATTAGAATTATAAAGTTATAAAATGAAACAAAAATTAAAAAAATTAAAACACAAAATATTAAAAATATTAACCAACATGAGATTGGGAATTTGGGATTGAGCAATTGGAATTTTAGATGAAGATGAGGCAGATGAGCATAGATCGATCATTAGGATTCGACATATATATATTGAGAATATAAAAGCTAAAAAACATTTAAGCAAAATAATTAATACTAAAAAATGATATAAAATTATAAATGCAAAAAATAAATAAGGGACAAATTGTTCAAACCACAGCAATGGTGGATCCAATACAAAATCATATTGCATCGGAGGTAGCCGTAGACGCTGTCTCATGAATCACTATAATAATAAGATTTGAAATGAAATTAATGAATACGAATTAAATGAAAATAAATAAATTAATAAAAAATTAAAAAATGAAATTAAAATAAATACCAGATCCAGGCTGATCACCACCCTCCTCCTCGACGTCGACCTCATCATACTCAAGAACATTTGGAACATGAATTGGAATTCCCGTAATCCAATTCTGCGTGCAAATCAAAATATCCACAGTGGTATGAGTTAATGAACTCCGAAATTGGGGTCACCACCCTCCAATTTGGTGAAATGAT
The DNA here is from genome assembly GCA_022457165.1 of Juglans mandshurica. Taxonomy (NCBI): domain Eukaryota; kingdom Viridiplantae; phylum Streptophyta; class Magnoliopsida; order Fagales; family Juglandaceae; genus Juglans; species Juglans mandshurica. The sequence continues at coordinate 17,097,755 of CM039633.1, forward strand.
CTCAAAATATAGAAGCAGGTTTCTTGTTGGGCTTGGGAGCAGGGCAAGGTGCCGTAGGGATAGGTGTTAAGCCAAGGGTAGGGGTAGGAGTAGAAGTAGAAGTATGAGTAGGGATAGGTGTAGGGATAGAGGTACCCTTAGCATGGAAATGAGTAGGGGTGTAATCAGTCCGGTCCAGTCCGGTTTTGAATAAAATCTAGGACCGAACCAGTATGTACCGGTTTTGCATTTTTTAAAATCGATTACACCCCAGTTACCCTCCTAAACCGGTACCTCTGGTTTTACCGGTTTCCGGTCTGGTCCGGTTTTTCGATTTTTTGATTTTTTTAAAATATAAAAAACATATAATAAAGTGTTACTTCTTATGATAAAATATTATTAATAATTTAATATATATTATGTTTAAAACATATGATCAATTAAATTTTCATTTTTAAGATTAACATTTTATGTTATAATTTATAAATTATAATATGAAATTATTTCTTATATGATATATAATTATATATATTATATATAAAAATTGAATATTTAATTATATATTATATATAAAACTTATATATAAGTATTTTGTATAATATATAAAATTAATTTATATATATATTTTTTCAATCGGTCCTGTTCGGTCTAGTCCGGTCCCGAAAATTATGGAATCGAAAACAGACCGGATCCGACCGATTTTCATAATATAGGAACCGGTTCCAGATCAAACCGGTTCAAAATCGGACCAACGGGTCCCGTTCGGTTCGATCCGGACCGGTTTTTCGATTTAAATTTACACCCTTAGAAATGAGAGTTCGCACTAAAATTTGTTGACATATTCATGAACTCAAACAAATAAGAAATCTAAAATTATAGCAAATATAGCAACATGCCAAACAATTAACATTCAAGCATTAACATATATATTAAAAGTTGGAATATCAAACATTAAACATTAAAAAAAAATGAAATACCCAAATTAAAAACATCAAATATAAAAAAAATGAAAATGTTTACACCCTTAGTTGGATTCAATTGATGAAAATGAATATCATTATTAGACGTTATTGGACATTACCAAAAATAAAAAAGTATTTAAAAAATAAAAAATTATTAGAGAAATATGTTCTGATAAATTGATAATAACATTTTCATTTATAAAATATATATAATTTTCATTTAAAAATTTTAGAGTCTCAGAAATGTTTGATGTTTCCCACACCTAAATGATTTTAGGGTTCCAATCCCAAAGCCTAAAATAATTTAGGGTTTCGGATTGGAACCCTAAATTAATTTAGGGTTCCAATCCGAAATCCTAAATTATTTTAGAGTATTTCGAAGAAATGAAAAAATAAACCACGGAGTCATTAGTTACTGATAGATTCACACACGACTACACAGTACACATTGTTCATCAATCATTCAAACCACATGCACAATCAACTCTCCACAGCACACAATTTATAAAATTCCATCCTCCATCTTCGATTAAACATCATCCTTCCTCAAATCTTCATTCCATAAAATAAATATCACAAAAAATTCAAGTAGATTTAGGGTTTCTTACCTTCGATAACAGAGATAAAGACAGCATCATGGAAGGCTACGGCAATGGCTATGGTGACGATGACGACAACAGATATGCAGATTGCAGAATGTAAGTGACCGAGCGGTGAGTGACGGAGAGAGAGAGAGAGAGAGAGAGAGAGAGAGAGAGAGAGAGAGAGAGAGATTCTTGGTAGGGTAATCTCGCGGAGGGGGATCTAAACAAAAAATTAAACGACGCCGATTTTTCATTGACGAAATGGCATCGTTTCGTTATTTATATATTTAAAAAAAAAAACCCCAATATAAAACGACGTTGTTTCATGCCTGGGTTATTTTATATATATATAATTATATATATATATATATATAAACGGGACGGGACGGGGGATTTGAGGGGTAGGAGTTGCCCCTATCCCGCCCCCACCTTATGGGTCAGATGCGGGCAGGGCCACCCGCCCCCTGCATTTGACGGACGGGGGACTCCACCTTATTAAACGGGGGCAAAGCGGAAACGGGGCGGGGCGGGGCAGGACCCCGCTACCTACTCCTAGTATTTATTTATTATTTTTAAAAAAATTGTATTATACTTATCCTCTATAAAAATTATTTCTCTAAATTATATCTTAGAAAATAAAAATATAAAAAATGTGAAAAGGCAGATTTTTACGACTAAAACAAAAGACTTCAAAGAAACTTCTCTGCGATATATGAATTAGCTCTACACCAACGTAACCCCCAGACCAGAATCCTCTCTCATTTTGCCGAAACCAAGAAACTCCATAGATCCGGCTTGAGGGGTGGGAGCTTCGGCTCCCTTCCCCTCCCTTCCTCCTCCTCCTCCTCCTCCTCCTCCTTCCCTTCTCTTTTATGTAGTTTTTGTTTTGTATTTTTATGCTTTTTCAGGGGAAATAAGTGTGAATCGCCGATCTGGGTCTTCCCGCCGCCACAAGCCAACACGCGCCCCGCCATGGTGTTGCCCTGCCGCCGATCTTGAAGACCACCGAATACGGCATCGAACGGAGCGGCGAGTAGCCTGCACGCGCGGCTCGAAGCTTCGGCGTCGTTCGGTGCGTGGCCTCCACGCACCACCCGGGAGCCCTCTGCCAACACCACGTGCGGCGTTTCTGGAGTCTGTGAGTCCGGGACCTCCAAGGTCGACTGGTGGTTCCCTCCCCAAAGTGGCGCGTGTACTGCACGCGCCACAGCAGCCCCTGTGTTCTGTTTTGTTGTAGTGTTTTTTCTTTATAGTTTTCTTTGTGTTATGTAGTCTCTAGGTTAAATAAAAATCCAAAAAAATTAGTACCTTCGGACTTTGGTCCGAATGGAGTATTGGTCCGAATGGAGTATTAGTCCCCCCTCCGCTTTGACGGAGTTGTTGGGGTTTGGGATACCCTACCCTGCTTAGTCAGGGTATGAGGCTTTGTAATCTCTGTCGTGGACAGAGAGGGTATTTTCTCTGAAGATTTAGGTCTTTAGAGATTTACTGTCTGGACTAGACCATGTCAGTCACGAAAGTGTACTGGGGAGTTATTAACGTTTGTAATTGATTTGTTTTTTCAAATCAACTTTGTAAGTCCTCTCTTAATGAAGGTTGACACCTGTTTACTCAAAAAAAAAAAAAACTTCTCTGCCGTCCTTCGGCAAATATTACTAAATATTAAATAAGTAAATAAAATCATTTCATTGAAGTGACAGTCCTAACTCATAGGAGTGATAATTTGTCTAGAGTAAAATGATATTTATGATTTTAAAGTAATTAATTTTTGTGTATTTAATTTTTTTAAAAAAGTTAGTAAATGAATTTATATAAAAAATAATATTTTAATAATAGATCTTATTTTATTTCTAAAAAAATATAGGATATTTGCACATTTAAAATTATATCTAAAGTTACTTTTTGTTTTAAATAAGGCTAAATATAAGTTTAAAGAGTGTAAGTCTTGCACAAGTTTTTGTAAAAAAGTTAATTCCATGAAAAAAAAAAAGTAATTTCTTAACTTATATATTGATGTTTGTATAAATCATTATTAATTTATTTTTATATTTTAAAAAAGTAGAATATATAATGAGTTTTTTTAATATAAAGATTGTGATATAAAGATTGTTTAATCCCTATTATATATTTAATTTTGTGGGTTATTATATATATATTTAATCCAAATTAAGAATAATGGTTCGATAAAATTGAAAAGTTGTGGTTGTTCGGATTAATGTTTTTTAAAGTTTATAATATTTAAAATAAAAGAAAGGTATATATAAAATAGGTTTTATTGTACATTTTTCATGTGAATATTTGATAGTATTCATCATGTATTTTGTATTATTTTCTAAAATGATTATTGTATTTATTTTTATAAACATAATATACAAAAGAATGATGTCCACTGGAAAAGAAACAACAAACACTACTGTCCATGGTATCCCAGATGACCGAAAGAGAACAAGGCCGGTTAAAGGACAAATTAGACCGAAATGAATATTAAACCAATTCAATTGATTTTGAATTAATTATTAAAATTGAATTTTAATGAAAATAAATCAGTTATAATCACTACTTCTCATGATATCACCGGTCTCTATTGACCTCTATTTCACGCCAACACCAATAGATTTAAGACATGTGTATGCTATTAGAAAAAGAGAGCTACTAGGTCCAGTGTTTTGACCCAGCCCCTCGTACTCCACTTTTTTGTATGTTGTCCATGTTAGCGTGGGTAGAATAACTAAAATAACCTGCTTCCACAATGACCAAATGTAGCTGAATTCCAAATTGTATTCTCACCATCACACGTTTAAATCAAAATTTGTTTTGCCGCTACCCACCTCGTGTCACCTAGATTTTTCTATGTGTTCAAGTCCTAGCGTCGTGTTCAGCTCCTTCACCACCGGTGTCGTGCTCAATCCTCCACCACCATCAGCCGATAACCAAATCAAAGGAGAAAAATAAAGTGTTTTTTCACCCCGCACACCATAAGAGTCCTTTGCCTAGCTCATCTCCTCCACCACGACGCTGCCACCAACCAGGTAGTTGATCTGTTCTCACTCTATTTTCCTCGTTTTGTAGATCCAGACAACACTCTCACGCACCAACCCCATTGACCTAGTTTCAACTTCGTGTTTACTGTCACACACCACCCACATCTTGGCTCTCACGCGTCATCCATAAACTTTTACTCATTTTGTAGATCTGGTCATCCTTCTATGCAAAGCTCCGGAGCGTGACCCACATTAGACCCTCTGGTAGTTGCAGGTATACCTTTTTAATAATGCCCACTATATGTTTGATAATTAGTTGCTAGTTATATCTGCTCAATATTAAACTTTGCTGAATTTTTAATGTTCAATATTTTAAAATCCTAATGCAACAAGACTGAGTGTATTCTAGATTTGATGTCTCAATTAAAGAAGTGTTTATATGAATCTCAGACTAAGATCAAATTAAAGAAGTGTAAGTTTTGTCAAATTAATTTATGATCTTGAATTAGTTGAAAATTTACATAGAGATAGTGTCAATAGGTCAATCTTTGGTGGACAAGTCGATGGAGAAAGGGGAAGAAAGCACAAGGCCTAGTAACAGTGCTACAAGGCCTACCGACACTACTGCATTCACTTAGGTATTTTTGTCGTATCCGAAATCCATGTTATTTGTGTGATTTATAATTTTGTGATAAATCATTATTCGATATTATTTCAGGAAATATCAAGATCATTATATCCAGATTAGTCAGCGTATATTTATATGCATGGTTACTGTGGGACTATGCCACCTACATTTTTTCCACTGTTTGCACCGCATCCAAATGTTGACCTATATCCATGGAGAAACGAGGTGATAAATTTCGTTTCAATAGTATTTTTGTTTAAATCCACATTATCAATGTTACATTTATAATTCTTTATTGTAAATTGCAGCAATCGACGGGAGTACTGTTTGGACCGCCAATTTCCTATTCTTTTGTGCTGCCAATTTCTTATTTAGGTACTTTAAGTAATCTTAAGAAGATGACAGAATCCATCTCATCTACTGGGCGATTGTTATTTTATTCTGAAAGTACCACTTATCAGGATAGCTTAAATGTGGGAAATAAGTTAATTGAAGAACATCAGGTATACCAAAAATTGTTGCGTTCATGTACATTTTAAACAGCCAAACTTTATATATTCAGGTTTATACATTCCCTTCCTTGATCTCCATTATGGTATAATGCAAGAGGCTAATGAAGTATTACTCAGAAAAAAAAAAAAAAAAAAACATATAGAGACGTCCATTACAAGTGATTCAGGGAATATTGATGTGGATAATTCATTGGTTGAGGAATTACCATCGATCAACCATGAGAAGGATGATGATGGTATTATAGAGCCAATGCCTGGATGTCGTCCTCGGCCTTTTGTTGCCATGGAAGAGTTCAACCAGTGTATTCATACCTGTGGTCTGATAGAGATGTGCTCAAAAGGCCCGAACATGACCTGGTGTAATGGGCAAGGCGGACAAGCGCGCAGCTGGGCCAGGTTAGACAGATGTTTTATTGATACTAATTTCCTTAACCTTTTTTCGAATGCTTATTACCAGATTCTGGCGCGCTCTACTTCGGATCATTCCCCTTTGGTTATTCAGATGGGGGAGAATTCTTTCAGGTATGGTCCTAGTCCCTTCCGCTTTCAATATATGTGGACTGATCACTTAGATTTCTATAGTTTTGTGGAGGGGGTGTGGAAACGCGAGGGCCTAGGTCATGGATTAACCAACCTGTCCTCTAAGTTACAAAGGGTTAAGGTGGCTTTAAAGGAGTGGAATAAAAGTGTCTTTGGTAATACTAACGTCATCATCAAAGGTCTAGAGGATCGTATTGAAAATCTGGAAAGTCGTCTTCAAGTTTCTTTTAATGCCGAGGACGATGTGGACCTCATAGCTACCAAGCTGGAACTTGTAACTTGGCTGGGCAGAGAGGATACTAGACTTGCCCATATGGCCAAGAAACGCTGGCTGAAAGATGGGGACCAAAACTCTAAATTCTTTCATGCCTTCCTAAAGGCCAATATGCATAAAAGAGTTCAAGAGATGAGTATGCCTGATGGTAGGGTCTTACAGTCCCCTTTCGAAATTCATAAAGCCGCTGTTGCTCATTTCCAGGAATTTCTGGGTCAAAGTAGTCCCCGTGCTCTCCCTAATTTGAGTGACCTGATATCTCCCATTATTACAAATGAGGATAGCTTGACCATTGGTAGAGACCCTTCCATAGAGGAAGTAAAGGCTGCTCTTTTCTCTATTCCCATCGACAGCAGTCCAGGGCCAGATGGTTTTGGATCAGGATTCTTCAAAGTTTGCTGGGATTTTGTTAAAAATGACCTCCTTTTAGCCACTGTTGATTTCTTCCATAGCCATATGCTTCCAAAAAATTTCACTGCTTCTTATATTGTTTTAATACCGAAGGTGGACTACCCCTCTGACTTTGGAAAATTTCGGCCTATTAGCCTTTGTTCCGTGGTCTATAAGATTTGCTCTAAAATTATTGTGGCTCGTTTGACTAGTTTGCTCCCTAAAATGATATCTCAGGAGCAGGGGGCGTTTATTCCTGGACGCAGTATCTTTGAGAATATTCCTTTCAATCCAATTAACCACCAATTGAGAGTCGGTCTCTATTTGAACCCGATAAAATCCAAGTGCGTGACATCTGCGAACACCTTCCAATAAGCTTTTGAGTTCAGCAAAGTTATTGGTACCAAAACCCAAGGGCATAGAATAAGCCACAAGTAATCTACCATCCTCATCCCGAATAACACCCCCAGCGCCCGAGGTGCCAGGGTTCCCGAAACTACTACCATCGGTATTGAGTTTTACCCAGCCTTGACGGGGCCGGTGCCATTTTACCACCCGGACCCTCTTGGGCCTAGGGAGTAAAACGGGGATATCTAGTCTATTCAAAATATCTATGTCCTGGACGGAGAGGGAGCACACTTTCATGATCTGGTCCATGGTGCGCCTGAGCCAAAGTTTAATAGCGTGCCAAACCGATTCTTTTGACTGAGCTTTATCTTCATACCGGGCTTTACAGCGCCTCTCCCAAAGTTTCCAAGAAATAATAGAGGGCAGAAGGCCAAAGATGATTCTAACCTGAGAAGATTTACCCGCACGACGAAACCAAAAATTAATTTGATCGTTCCAAGTGTAAAAAGAGGCCATATGAACCCCTAGGTGAGTGGCCGCTAGACGCCACATCTTTTGTGAAGGTAATGCCGTGGCTGACTTTCTAGCTAAGTATGGGGCGGAAGGGTTGAACTCTGATTGGGATGACATTCACATGCTGCCTAGCCTGGTGCGGGGTCTTCTCCGCATGGACAAGCTGGGTATGCCATACCTGAGGATATCTTAAGTTTCGTGTCAGGTCTGTTTGTTCGTTGTTTATTTGTTTCTCGTTGTTTTCAAATTATTTGCGTTTCTGCTTGCTTTGTGTTCTGGTTTTTTTGCAGGTGCCCCTCTTTTGGCTAGCTGTGATGTAGGTTTTTGTATCTTATTTAAAGCCGTGTATCCTATATGGTTATACTGATTTTGATGCCTGGGTTTTTTATTTAGTGCTTATGTAAGTCCCAGGTGTCGTTCTTGTAACCACGGTTTCCCTCCGCCACAAGTGAGGACAATCAATAAAATTGGGGTCCCGTCCTCTTTTAAAAAAAAAAAAAAAAAAAAAAAAAAAAAAAAAAAAAAAAACTGAGCATGAGCTCTTGGACTTCTACAAGCAATATGAAAAACAAATTAGCTTTGACGTCATGATGCAAATAAGTAAAAGGAAAGACGATGGAAGTGTTAGATATATAATACTTGGTTGTACTTGTGGTGGTAAAGCAAGAAATTGTACTTCAAATGTTTCTAAATCACGTCCAACAACGAAGACGCATTGCAAGGCGAGGAAAAACACAATTTTGCTTGATGAGATGTTGTGCATAACTACTATTGAGAATGCACACAGCCATGGGCGAAGTTCACGAAAGGCAAAGTTCTTTAGATGCAATCGAGTTATTGATGATTTTGTAAAAATGTAGTTAGATATCAATGACAAGACAGGCATAACTATGGCTAAAAGTTACAGCTCATTAGTTGTCGAGGCTAGTGGTGTCAAATCGTGTTAACGGGTCGTGTTCGTGTCGTGTCAGGGTATGTACATTACACTTAACGGGTCAACACGAACACGACCCGTTAAAGATTTCGTGTCAAAATTCCAAACCCGAACACGACACGATAAGATAACGGGTTGACACGACACGACTCGTTATGACTCGTTAATGAATAAGAAATAAATTGACACGACATGACACGACACGACCTGTTTTGTTTCAACCCGTTTACGTTAATGGGTTGGACATACACGATACGACACGACCCGTTTGACTTAATTGATTTTATATAAATATTTAAATATAAATAATATCTATAAAAAATAAAAAACTAACTATAAGTCTAAAATTACAATCTAAACAAATATGATCAACACAATTTGTAATAATATTCATTATTAAAATTACATCCCAAATATAATAAACAAAACATACAATGTAAATATATTAATGTTACAATTTCAAATATAATAAAAATTAAAAACACAGATCTAAACAAATTTAGAACTTGAAGAAGGAAGTGGAGCGTCCTCCCTGCCCTTTAGGTCTAAAGGTATAAAGGTAAATTTAATTTTCTTAACGGGTCATAACGGGTTGACCTGTTAGTGACCCGTTAAGCAATTGTGTCTTAACGGGTCAACCCGTTTTGACCCGAACCCGTTAAGGCTAAACCCTAATCCGCTTTTATCGTATCGTGTTCGTATTGGGTTAACGGGTCATGTCACATATTGCCACCCCTAGTTGAGGCAGGTGGATACAATAAAATTCTATTTGTTGAGAAAGATGCACGAAATTATATTGACAAGGCCCGACACCTTAGGCTTGGTAAAGGAAGTGCTAATGCACTTCGCCATCATTTTGAGAAAATGCAGAATAAGAATATTGGAATCTGTTCCTTGATGGATTTAGACGACAATGGAAGATTAAAGAATGTATTTTGGGTCGATGCACGTAGTAGAGCAGCATATGAGTATTTTTGGGATGTTATGACATTTGATACAACATACATAACAAATAGATATAACATGTCATTCGTTCTTTTTGTAGGTGTTAACTATCATGGACAATCAATACTTTTTGGTGTCGGTTTGATTTCAAGCGAATATACTGATACATTTGTTTGATTATTTGAAACTTTGTTGAAATGTATGGATGAGAGAGCTTCAAATACTATAGTCACTAACCATGATAGGGTCATGAAAAATGCGATAGCAATAGTTTTCCTAAATACCTGACACATGTATTGTTTATGACACATAATGTGAAAACTACCAGAGAAGTTAGGTTCCCATTTTAAATATAATTGTGGTTGGAAGAGCGCATTGCACAAATGTGTTTATGATTGCCAGACTTTTTAAGAGTTTGAGTCTACTTGGGAGGTGTTGCTTGATACTTACAAATTGCACGAGAATGCATGGTTTCAAAGTCTATATAGTGAGAGAATGCATTGGGTTCCTGTATATCTAAAAGATACATTTGGTATAAGCACAACTCAAAGAAGGGAGAGCCTCAATGCATTTTTTATGGTTCTGTGCATTTGGGGACAACGTTAAAAGAGTTCGTTGATTAGTTTGATAATGCACTGAGAAAGAGAGAAGAGAATGAGATGACAACGGATTTTCATTCATTTAACTGCACAATCCTATGAATAACCCATTTACCCGTAGAGAAGTAATTTCAAGAATTGTATACCAATTCTAAATTTAAGGAAGTATTGTATGAAGTAATGGAGATTATCTATTCTTATTGTATTCTCATCAAGACGGAATGAGCAATTTCGACATATGAAGTTAATGACCAATTGCAAGTCGAAAACTCCATTAAACGAGTTATATATCAGACATACTTCAATGAAGATGAATGTAAGGCAAAATGCATGTTTAGTCTATTTGAGATGAGAGACATTTTATGTAGGCACATTCTTGCTATTTTCTCAGTAAAGGATGTCCGATTGTTGCCAAAGTACATTATAGACAAGTGAAGGAATGGCATTAAACATAGGTATGCTCTCATTCGAAGCAGTTATGATGATTTGAGTAGTAAATCAGCTACTAGAAGGTAGTCTACTTTGATTAAGCTATGCTACAAAATCACCACAAATGCAGCAGAAAGCGATGATAATTCACAGTATATGGCATAGAAGTTACTGTCAATGAATTTGATTTACACAAAAAACAAGGCTGAGCCTGCACTTGCGAATACTAGTACCGATGTCAATGATGTTGAGATGGGAAGTTTGAAAAAAGTGTTGAGTCCTCGAGGTAAAGGAAGGCCCCCATCGAAAAGGATGTCACCTACAATAGAGAAGGTTATGAGTAAGTCACAAACTAAATGTAAATAGTTTGAGCCAATGCTAAGAGAAAGAAGAAATATTTAATTTGTTTGTGATACAATTTATGCAAAGTTGTTCCCTGAATATGTTTAATTTAATTATATACGGTTGAAATGTAGTCAAGCAATCTTTCTAAAGATGTCTTGAACACGAATGGCGATGCAACAACAATAGATGAGCTCTTGAATACAAGTGACACTGCAACAACAATAGATGATGTATTGAACATGACTAGCACTACAACAACTACAGAAGAAATCGTACTTCTTGGCACACAACAAATCCTTACACAAGTATGCAATAATTCATATGGAAGTTTCTTTGCTTAAGTATGAAAACTTTTAAGGTTGTTTTTTAATGCTATTTTTTACCCGATTATACGTGGATCATGAACATCATGCTTCTCTTGACAATTGATGATTTAGGTTATGAGGTGTTGGAGATGTTAGCAATATGGTCATGCCTGGCTGTATGTGGTCTATGGAGTGTGGTTGTTTGTGGTCTATGGATTTTTAGTTGCTTTTGGCCTCTGGTCATTTGGAGTGTGGTTGTTTGTGGTGTATGAATTTTTGAATCTGGTTGCTTATGGCCTCTATTCATTTGGAGTCTGGTTGCTTACTACCTCTGTATTTTTTAAGTTGGTTGCTTATGACCTCTATTCATTTGGAGTCTGGGTTCTCGTGGTACAGTTGGAAACATAAACTGCATATTACAAGTCACCAGTTTAGCTACACTGAAACAACTTAACAAGCTTAAAAGTCCCTAACACAAAAGGGCTTGTTTGGATTAGAAATCATCTCATTTTATTATTACAACTTTTCCAAATTTCCATACAAAATATAATAAAAAACTTAACTTTTTTAAATTTCAAAACAATAATAATATTAAAAAATAATATTTTAACAATATTTTATTCAGCTCATCTAAAATCATCTCATCTCATCTCACTATTCAAACGAATCTTAATCATCCATTGATCTTGATCCTAGCAAACAACATAATATTATAATTGAAAATCCCAGCACACGCAGAGTAGCATACGAGCATGACTAATATCTTTAACTTGACTTTGAAGCACTTCTCAATCATTAAGAAGAATCAACACTCACTTTTGAATGTTCTCTTCTCTTTTCTGAACCTCTTTCCTTGCATATTGTAGTTCTTTCTCTTTCATTTGGACTTCAACTTCTCTCTTTTGAAGTTCTTCTTCTCTTTGTTGGAGTTCTCTTTCCTTGACAACAAGACTTTCATTTACTTCATCAAAATATGCCCATACAAAGTAGTTGCAGTATGGTTTTTCCTACAGTAAACAACTTGTAAAATTCATTGTAGGAAATAGAGAGATTAATTTTAATTCCACAACTATAGAACATTAAAAGTATGCCAACAAAAGTTGTTAGTAATGACCTCTTTATTGTACTTTAGGCAAGTAAAAAAAGGTATTTTTGCATTTCTTGAGGTGTTCGAGACTTTGAGACGTGCAATCAACCCGAATAAACATATTGGAGCATTTTTCAAATACCGACTAACCAAAGAAGATGATGAATGTGATTACGACGATGACATTGCAGCAAGGCAACTCAAACACCCTTAAAATAAGTAATAGTAATCATTAAGCCCTTCACTAAAAAATGTTTTCAAATAACAGAGCCAAAAGATATGCGCTTAAAGCAACAATGTGATTTCAATATTGTTCTTAGGTTACTAGCATGAATGAGTCTATGACATAAAGAATTGAAATAAGAAGCAGTACAACTTACCAAAAAATGTGAATCGTTTTAGCATTGCACAAATTGGACTTACATTTTCTTATAGATTCTTCTTCTAGTCATGTAGAGTGAGTCCATGCCAAGAAAAATTGATAAAAGGGGCAGTAATACAACTTAACTAAAAATGTGAATCGTTTCAGCTATGCTTAAAATTGGACTTACACTTTCTGGTAGATTATTCTTTTGGCCATGTAGAGTGAGTCTATGACAAGAAGAAATGGTAAAAGAAGTAGCAGTACGGCAGAAACTAAAAGAAAAAGCAAAACTCTGTTGCTTTCCTTTCATATTATCAACAAGTCAAAAATATACAAAACAAAGTTACAATTCCTTAAACTGAGTCAACAAATCCTTAAATGATTTCAAGTAGCAACACTAAAGTACCTTAAATTTCAGAACCCAAATAGATATTGTATTCTGATCATCAAGCAGGAAAGGAGAAAAAATTGAAGACAACTTCATAATTTAAAAACAAAAATGCAAACAGTACCTCAAATTTACCCAATACAAATATTGTATTTCGATCATCAACAGGAAAAAATAAAAAAATTTGAATAGAACTTGATAATTAAAAAAAAAGCAAACATGATCTCAAATTTCGGAACCCAACACAGATATTGTATTTCGATCGGCAACAGGAAAATAGAAAAAAAAATTGAAGAGTTCAATTTTTACAGTTAAGGAAATAAACCGTCACTTTTACAGTACCTCAAATTCCAGTCTGTTCACCAATAACCTAAAAACAGGTCCTGACAAGAGCACAACCCCTCTATTGGAAGGGGAGCCACGAAGGAGATGAAGTTAGAGCTCAATAGGATAGGGAGGGACGAAGCTCAATAAGGGGATGAAGCTTAGGAGTACGGGGACAGAGCTCAGGAGGAAGGGAACGAACTCGGGAAGAAGGTGGAGTGGACTCGGGAGGAAGGGGGGTGAAGAGATAAGGGGTAACGTCGTGCATTTGTCCATTTGGCCTTAAAATGAAACGACTCGTTTCATCCACATAAGGGGTGCACCGGCAGGTCCCTGTTTGAGAACTGCAGGTAGATTATCTCTTAGAAAAATAAAAAAAAAATATTTAAAGGTTAAAAGTAAAAAGTAAATAAAAATTTTCCAAAATTTTTCTATATATTTAAAAGAAAAATAATATACATACAATTATTTACGTAATCTAATTTTAAATGATGAATATTTTTATAAAATAACATTGTAATATGAAAATAACATCGATCAATTTAAAACATAATTATATAAATAATTATAAAAAGAAATTATACACTCTAAAAAATATCATAAGAGTCACGCTTGACTCATCTCCAATACTATGGTCATGAGAAGAGAAATTCTTTAGTGACAAAGAGATTCTATAAAGATAACACCATGGTCATGAGAAGATAAATGCTTTAGACATAACATTCTTTAATGTGTTATATTAAATTGTAAAATTATTTTTATTATAAAATAAATATAATGTAATACGATTTATATATTTATTTTTACAAGATATATTTATAGCCGTAACTCTTATCTCATCAGAATATTTACCATACGTGAGGTCAAGTTTTCTTCTGCAATACGTAAATCAAGGGACGAAGATAATTGCACAACAACAACATCATCATCGTCACCATTAAACACGTGCATCACGCAGTCAACCTGCCAAAATTAAAATGTTAAGTCCTAAGGCTAGCAGTAATTAATCAGAGGGAAATACCAACCTCAATATATAATTCATGTCACCATAACCCAAGTAGTGGTGACTTTCTTATTCATGCAACATGTCAGTTTGGTACAACTATATATGACTATAACAAAGTTTTAAGGTTGTCTTTAAGTTTTGTATGACCCAGTTTAGATACAAGAAACATTTTATCTTATCTCATTTCATCATTACAATTCAAATCTTAAAACAATAATAATATTAAGTTAAATGAAAAAGAGACAGAAACATTAAATGGGACTTGCAAGATTTATTATACATTTAATGTTACTCGAAAAATTTATAAGATAATGATAATTTATGTGTGATGTGTTTATATCTCTCATAATACTTAACTTAAGGGCATTTTTTCCCCTATGATAATATACATAATGCTATAGTTATGCGACCTTAAACTAAAAGCAATATTACTATTTATCCGAGATTTTGTCATTTTGTTGATATAAGTGATCACTGATTTTAGATGTTAATTACTTAAAAATGGAGATTACTAAAATTATGCCACATCCTTGAATATGAGTGTGATTGGATACGACAAAATTAAGTAAAAAATAATATTTTTCTTTAATTAATTGCAGAAAAATAAAAGAATTTTGTTATTCATCATTTTCATACACTATACTTTTTTTTTAAATTTTTTTAAATATATATTTTGTATTTGAGTAATTCTACATACAACCGTGAAGTGCGTAACAGTCGCGTAATCGCTTTTACGTGGCAGTTACGCAATTCACGGTTGTAAGTATCTTTTCTCTTTTTATTTTATTATTCTTAAATTTATTGAATTTTTCTACTCATCATCCATATAATACATATTTGATAAGAGAAAAAAATAAAAAAATATAATGTGTAGAGATAATGGATATAATTTTTGAAAGATTAATAATTTGGAGTTAATTTACGGTTAGGGAGTCGGTGATCCTCTTCAAAGGATTTACTTGTCACGAGATAAGCGGAGAAAACGACGCCGTTGTAGCTGGATAGAATTATAAATGGCCCAATCAGATAATTCTCATACCCTTTTCATTTGGCTGCTCCTCCTCTCTCTCTCTCTGACGCACACGAGCTCCTCTAGCTGCTCAACCTCCATGATCTGAGGCAAGTATTCCTTCCTAGTGTTATTTCTTCTGCATTCTCGTACTCTGTTTCTTCTAATCGGTGTTTGGATTTACTTAGATAATCAGATCTTGCTTCGTTTTGCTACTTAGGGTTTCTTGCACATGAACTTGTAGGGCTTGTCGTTCTCAAATATCGGTTGTTTTTTTATGGTTAATTTTTTCTTCTGCATTTCTCACTAAGCTTACGCGTTGGATTGCTAAGGGAATTTGGACTGAATTACACTCTCGTATCACCCTGTTTGGGTCGGATCGGACGGCTTAGGAGGGGTTTGGGTTTTGGTTCTTCTATGTATTTATAATTTATTTTGTTTCTGTGCTTTGTTTTCTGCTCAATTTCTGGTTGGTTAAGTTGTATCTAGTTGGTGCTAGAATGGACTGTGGGCCATCGACTAATTGAGCTGGTACTTGATTGGTTCCCCCCCCTCCCCTTGATGCTTAGGTGTCTTGCACAACCAACGCATAGGTTGGTTGATTGCGCTGGAAGTAAAGAATGAAGTGAAGAAGAGACTTTCCCTTTCTTGGTTTAGGAGACTATTATTAGTCTTGTTCTCACACACACGTGGAGAATTAATCATTTCTTAAAACACCCGGAGAAACTCTCTCATGCGCAGACACTCCAACCGAGACAATGACTCCACATTCAAGACCACAAATATTGTATTCAGAGCCATAAAATTAACGTCACCATTACTTTCGGGTGACTATCTAAATAGACAAGGAGAAAACACCCCAAATAATTTTACTGAAAGGATGTAGATGACAGGAGAAAATCTTCAATCCAATCAGCTCTACGTTTTGCTCCTGTGCCTTAGCTTTTGTATTGCTTGACCACCTCCAATATGCCTTGGCCATTGATGCCGTTGTGAATATAACTGCTTTGTGGGAATTTTTAGATGCTTCTGCCTCTGCTATCTAGACAAGAAATAAATGTTAATGGCATAGGGGGTGAGTATGAGTGATGCTTGATGGGCACGGCCGCACGGGTATGAGTATGTGACTGGTTTGGAGTTTGGACCCAATTATTAAATATAGATGTTCAACATAATTAGAGAAAATGCCAGGTTTTGTTGTATTCAATTAACTGTATCAACTCTATAACAGTAAGGTCTTGTTGTACCTGTTGGTAAATCATTGTGCCCTGATAATTGGTTTGTGGTTACTTGATTAGGCAACTATGTCCTTTATGCATAATTTCGTCTTACATTCTAATACTTCCGACGCTGTGTTTTTAATGATTTTTGTGTAATTGCACTTATCTGAGATGAACATTGCATTGACCGTGGCTTCCATTCCTGACCTGGAAGATTTTCTTCCTAAGGCTGTGGCAGTTTTGTTACTAACGAAAAATAGTAATTATCTTAATAGTTGAAATGTTATTATCTGTCAAGTTATGTTAATGGTCTCCGATGTTCCTTTATGTGGCTCTTTGTTCATTTTTATCTGGACAGTAGTAACCTTTGTTTATAGACCAGACTACAAGATAGGATATCTTCTTTGTTTTTATGGTTCCTGCATCTAATTTTCTTGGAATGTTGCTTGACACTCCCCTCCCTCTTTCTGTCTCTTGTTTTTTCTTACCTCCAGATTCTCTGCCATGGAAGATACCTTTTCAGTTGTTACGTTAATTGACTCTACGACCTCAAAGATACAACAGCTCCAGAAAGCATTTGCTGAACTTGAAAGTCACCGGGCCATAACCCTCAACTTGAAATGGAAAGAACTTGAAGAACATTTCCATGGGCTTGAGAAATCCTTGAAGAGGCGTTTTCATGAGCTGGAAGACCAAGAAAAGGAATATGAGAACAAAACAATTGCGGCCCAAAAATTGTTGGAGAAGCGGGCAGCTGCAGTTGTGGCCAAGGAACAAGCTTCACTGGTGAGGCTTCAAGAGAAGAGAGACGCTGCTATATTTGCCATTGCTAATGCTCGAGAGAATCCTGCTATTGTACCTGATGGGACCCAATGTGGGGCACCAAGCACAGAAGAGAAACCAAAAGATGACATGGCTGCTGAAAGTAACTTAGAAGACATCAAAGTTTATTCTGAAAGTGAAGATGTAGAGGTGAAGTCTTATCCCCAGCTAGTAATACTTTGTGAAGCAATGGACTCAAAAGGGCTCCACACCTTTATATCGGACAACCGTAAGAACCTAGCTGCCATAAGGGAGGAGATTCCACTAGCACTAAAGGCTGCAGCTAATCCTGCCCGTTTGGTATTGGACTCTTTGGAAGGGTTTTATCAGATGGAAGTGCCCAATCTGGATGGAAAGAAGGATTCTAACTTATTGGGTCTTCGTCGGACCTGTATCATGTTGATGGAGTGTCTAAGTATTTTGCTAACAAGCCGAGATCTAGTCTCTGTTCCTGATGTCATTTCAGAAGATCTGAAGAAGCAGGCAAAGGCAATTGCTGAAGAATGGAAACCAAAGTTGGATGCTCTTGATTTGGATGCAAGCAATGGGAACTCATTGGAGGCTCATGCGTTTCTGCAACTTCTGGAAACTTTTGGTATTGGCTCTGATTTTAATGAGGAACAATTGTCTAGGTTAATACCAATGGTTTCACGGCGTCGCCAAACAGCTGACCTCTGTCGCTCCCTTGGGTTATCAGAGAAAATGCCAGGTTTGCCTTATACCTACAACCATGGATGAAAACCTGTTTTATGATATCCAGCACAACGATGTAATACCTGGCATGCCTTTCATGATGAACAAAACAAAAATGGTTTGTTCAGAAATGCCTGGCATGCCTTTCATTTGCGCGTATTTTCTTTATGGATGAAAACCAATGCATGGTAGATACGAATGCATTAGATGAAGTTTACTGACCTTATATCTAAGCTCCCCACAGTGCCAAACACCTGAAGTAACTAGTCATTTAAGGTGGGAGACTTGACTTTTATGATTATATTTCATTAATGCTACATTGACTTGTATAGTCAAAATGTTCTGACCAGAGAGATGTTTTAGAAACACCACCGTCTGAAATGACATCATGTTTGGAATGCTATTTTGCTTGTTTTCTTTCTTTTAAGTAATGGTGGTATATTATTAATGAACTAACACCACGCATTTAGCGTCATGACACCACCTGGATTTGTTTGGGGGGGGGTTGGTATGTCATTAATGAACTAACACCACCTGTTTAGTGTCGCATCTTATGAACATGACTTCTATTGGCAGAAAAGGATCCGTGTAGCTGAATCCAATTAATTGAGATTAAGGCTTGATTGAGTTGATTATCATCAACACGCATGGATATGAGTGAATGGTGGGATCCCGCAACTGGCTAACTATGATGAGAATTAGATGTAAAAACTCACTTGGACTACACCAAATTTGCTTAAATTAGAACAAATTTTGAGGTTGCTTTTTAAGGGGAACAGAAGACCTTGATTTCTTAGGACTGCCCTTTTGTGTTCATCCTAGGTGATTTCTGGAGCAAACAAACCTCTTTATATGGATTTTGCATTTGTATCATGTAAAAAGGTATAGCAACATGAAGTAGAGCTTTCTGGTTTCTGCTGGACAATTATAATGAGGATCTTGGATGGACCAACTCGGAGAAAGTGATTGATTAGATCAAATTTTCCACTTTTGTCCATCATTTTTTGTTCTCAGTAAGTTTTCATATTTATATTGTGTTTTTCTTGGGTTCCGCAGGTGTTGTTAAAGTCTTGGTAAATAGTGGAAGGCAAATTGATGCTGTTAACTTGGCCTATGCATTTGAACTTACTGAGCAGTTCTCCCCTGTGCCTTTGCTGAAATCGTACCTGAAGGAGGCAAGAAAAGCTTCTACACCTGTTAAAACTGGAAACTCATCTTCCACTGCTCAGGTGTGTTCCCCTACTCTGAATTATATTTAAGCAATATCATTTCAATCATTTTCTTTTCATAATTTCAAATGGTGAGCTAACAAATTGATATGGATCCCTGGTGCATCCTAAACTGTTATGGTTTTTACAAGCTTGTTGGTTGCAAGCCAATAAGAGATGTGTTGTCTACAGCACTTTCATGATCTTATAACTTGGGTGAAATTGGTTGTGTGGTAACAACAAGAGACAGATTCACACCAATGTAAGTGCGCTGAAGTGCTATCAGAACCAGACTCAACTGATTAGTTTGACTAAGGATTTGATCTCTGACCTCTGGCTACTTGGACTTCAGTCTTTTAATTAGACCATTTGGTACAGAGATCTCGATAATTTTGTTGTCCTTGTTTGAACGGTATAAGGTTTAAGTAATCTCATGTCACTTGTGCGGTTTTACCAGTCAGTTGCTTTGCTATTCAAAGACAAACTTCCAACATCTTTCCAATCCTCATCACTACCTGTTTGTTGCAACTGTTTAACCACTTTTAACCAATAGCATTCTTGGTTTCAGCACATCCATATAGCATTCTTGGCTGTTTGGTTAGATATCAGATCAATGTTCTCTCTAGTGTGTGTTTGTGTGTTCTTACCCCAAATATGCAAATGTTGGCGTGTCTATATGCGGCGTATTTTCTTTGGGGTCTACATATTCATTCTTTGATGGCCAGTTTTGGTAAAAGGGGTTTGCTTTTGAAGTCCCAGCAGCATGCCATGGTCTGGATGCATCTCATTAAATGTGGGATGTTGCTGAAGTTCGTTCTGGTTTGCTGAGCTCTAGGTTTTCATATATGGTTTCATTTGATGACGCCTTACAAATTCGATCTTGTTTCAGAACGAGGTTAACGATCGAGAGCTGACTTCACTTAAGGCCGTGATCAAGTGCATTGAAGAGCATAAACTTGAGCAGCAGTTTCCTGTGGATCCACTCCAAAAGCGTGTCCTCCTGCTAGAAAAGGCCAAGGCAGATAAGAAAAGGGCAACTGAAGCTGCGAAGCCTCAACCAAAAAGACCTCGTGCTAACGGTGTCGGATACGGACCTCGCATCACTAACACTGCTACTGACAAGACTTTCTATCCAAGAGTCACCGATAGGTATCCTCAGTATGTGTATGATAGGCCGTATGCTTACCCAGTACCTGCTGACAACCACTGCCCCCCTCTTATGGCTTCTGCTAGTTACAATCTGTCTCCTAGTCATGGCAACTACTTTGGAAATGGCTACCAGTACCAAGCCCCTTATCTTCACTAGGTAGCAAACAACAAACATGGCGAAAAAAGGTGACTCTGATCCGTTGGTTTAACTGTTAGGTTTAACCCTGCTGGCTCTTTGTATGTTGTACTGTATGAATGAATTTTAGTATTTAAAAAAAATGACAAAAAAAAAAAAAAGAAAAAAAATGTGTAATTCTTAGTTGATGTACAAGATGATGCTTCGGTTCTCTAAATATATATGCACAATATTTTAATTTTGTAAATAAGTATTGTTGTCTCGTTTGTATGCTTGAAATGACGTGGTGGGTGTTTCATGCTTCACATGCATGGAATGGGCTATTCAATGGCAAGCGTCGACTCTCCCTGGCCTGATTGGCCTGCCTATGAAAGGATTAAGAAATCTATTATAGCATCAGTATTTCATCATTTTTAAATTTAAATTTCATGTGTTAAATATAGTAAATATTGAGATAATAATCATTTTAGTTTTAAATTGATAAATATGTTAATGTGGTGAAATAAGAAAAATCTTCTTACAAGCGAGTTTGTGGACTAAACTGTGCATCGATGTTGATATGGAAGACGTCTGTTTAATGAAAGAGAAAATTTTTTTCAAAATTTTTGTTCTTTTGTTTTTCTTTTCAATAAAAAAAAAATATGTGAGTGTATAGCGTGATTTGGCATACCAAACCGTACGGCTCAGGAAAATAATAGTTAATAGAATTATATATAAATTATTTTAAGAAATATTGAATACGATTTTGACCACTAATTATTTTAATAAATAATTTATTACTTTTGAAACTAAAAATGCCTCTCATGTTATTATATATGTATATAAATTTATTTCCCCCTTCTATTCACAAAGATATGACACTCACAGAACTCAAACCCACAAATTAAACATAAAGAAAATAAACCAATTAAGGAAAAGAAATGAGAAAGAAAACATTGGGTCATGGATGGGATCAGGTCACAGGATTATGAGCCAAGAAACAAACCACACAAATTATCAAATTATCCAGAGTTAACACCTTCCATACGAGACGTCCAATTTCCATAAAATTAAAAATTAAATATAACGTTATTTTTTAATATTATTATTATTTTAAAATTTAAAAAAATTAAATTATTTATTATATTTTATATAAAATTTAAAAAAACTATAATAATAAAGTTCGGTGAAATGAGAACGGATTTTCTTGTTTGTAGCTCGTAAAGTAAATCCACGGGAGACCCAACACAAACTGAAACAGAACAAGTACCTTAACTGCCACGCTTCCCCTCTCTCTCTCTCTCTCTCCATCCAAATGGTTATCATGGAGTCTCTTTCCATGGTCCTCTCCTCTTGTCCACTCGACCTCAAAACCCAGAATCCGGCCATCTCTAAACCCATATCTACTCGTCCAAACTCTACTCCCACCCTCATTCTCAGTTCTCATCAAACCAAACTCACCTCCACCTTTAAATTACCTTTCCAAAACTGTCCTCTCCTTATCCAAGCCTCTCCCTTGTTTCAAAATCTAACGAAGAGTCGACTCTCTTTCACTCTATTCAACCTCCTCACTTCTCTTCCTTGCTTTGCTTCTGAAGCTGTTGTCTCCTCCCCGGACCAAGTCTCGGACAAAATCAACCTGGAGTCGGTCTTACTTGCCATCGATGATTTTTTCAACAGAAACCCATTTTTTGTTGCTGGGTGTACATTCATTTGGTTGGTTGTCTTACCTCTAACTGAGGAGTACTTGAGAAAATACAAATTCATCTCTGCCATTGATGCGTTTAGAAAACTCCGGGACGACCCCAATGCGCAGCTCTTGGATATTAGGAAAAAGAAGAGTTTGAAGTACTTGAAGTCTCCAAATTTGAAGATTCTTAATAAGGACGTGCTGCAGGTTCAGTATTATGAGGGAGATGAAGATGGGTTTGTGAAGAAGGTCTTGGAAAGCTTTGGGGACCCCGCAAGTACTGTGGTCTGTGTTCTCGACAAGTAAGTGTAAAGATCTTTTAATTGTTTCCTAATATTGGAAGAAAGTAATGTCCATGTCCATGTCAATGGAAAAGAGGAAAACGGGCTTTGGTCATTATGAATTTATTTTTATTATAACTTAGTTGTTCAATTTTGGAGGAGGGGGTTGTAGAAATTTAGGAATTGTTGTTTAGGTTTCACTTTTGGATTTGAAACCTGGCTTTCTCTAAATTCGATCAGTCTCCCCTGAAATCTCAAAACGATATGGGACCATTTGAAAGGCTAAAATAATTTTGGGATATTATTAAGGTGCCCCTCTTAAGAGAGAATGAAACCAACGATAGACGCGGACACAGCTTCATCGTACTGTGCTCTCCAAAGAGCAACTCTTCTTAAAATCTCTAAAGAGGCCGAGTTGGAATCCCATTCTAATTAAGGATCCTTGTGGTTCCGGAGGATCCAGCTACCAGAGAACCAGTGACCGAGGCTCTCTTTCCACTAAAGATGAAGCGAATTTTTTTTTTTTTTTCGACTATCCTTACACAAACAAAACCATCCACTGTGAAGATCTTTCCCACGTGTAGGTTTCTAGGCAGGGATGCTTCTGAAGTGTGTTGGGTTGTTAGAGGAAGCGGCGAGTAACGAACCACATCCTCATCACACTTTCATCCCACTATGTAAAATGTGATACTTTTATCACCCTCGGATCATCCTTTAAGCATATGTACATAGTTGTTTTTCAACTATCAACTTATGAAAAGAATGTCATAGTTGGTAGACGACTAGTTAGCTGTTAAGCATGTTGTTTTTCACTTTTGTTTCTCCATAATAAATGCCTTGTAAAGCATATGTACATAGTGGAGAAGTATGATTATCTCGTTTTAGCTTCCCTTCTTTTGTATGAAGCATGTCTTTAATTGCATCACTAGTTTCTCTTCATGCAAGGTAGTTTTGATGGTAATGCCATGAAAGTGGCCGAATTATTATTCAAGAATGGTTTCAAAGAGGCATATGCAATCAGGGGCGGGGTCAGAGGTGAAAAGGGGTGGTTGGTATGCTTCTTTCATTCCTTTTCACTTTACCAATTTTTCACCTATAGGGAGCTCAGATCTCAGTTTCTATTCATAATTCCTTTCTGATCTACCTTTGTTGCAAAAATGGTGCACATTAATCTGGTTTTAGAGACCCATATTTCTTATTTCTAATTAGTTGGTTGGTTGGATAAGAATATACAAAATCACTTCCTGGTTGATCTTGTGTATCCAACGGATCATGCATGTGTGGTACAACACAGACAGAATTTTGGATGTCCTAATAAAATGTCTACCATATTCCATCTCTTCACCTTAAATTGGTCAATTTTTGTTAAATCTTAGGAAAGATGCTCATTGGCACTTTCTTTCATAACATTGTTGAACTTTTGCTCAATTCATTCAATTTGTCTTTGTTCTTTAAGAAGTTTACTTCTGACATCTGTCGAGCTTATTAACTGTTTTTGATTTCGTATTTGTAGGCAATACAGGATTCTCTTTTGCCACCGTCTGTGCATATCTATCGCAAGAAGAAAGTTAAAAATTCTCAACAACTTCGGATGAATGGAGGAGTTATTCAGCAAACTGAAGATAGGAATGATGCTACCTCTTCTGATAATCTCTCTCTTGGAGAAAAATGGAAAATTGATGATCATCTAAACAAGTCAACAGAATCGATACCAGACATCAAAAGTGGTTCTTGATTATCCTCTCCCTACATTAATGTGCGTAGATCTCCCTTTCTCTCTCTCTGTTGTGTCTTTGGATGTAATATGCTAAAAATAACCATTAAAGGTGAAACATAAACCTATTTATATCTGCATCTTAGGACTTTTCACTTGAATTGTAAATGGCATAATATGAAACCATGTTTTGACTTTCATTGTGTAGCGAGGTAGCCTGTGTATGTCGGATATATGTCTTAATTGAAACTTGCATTCGGCAGCTATTTAAAATTTGTTTTCTTCTGGCAATATTTTGGTGCAACTGGATGGTGCTTTGGACATTTCCAATTTCTTCTCTCTAAAACGTTATAAATACATGTTAGCACACAAAAGAAAAAAAAAAAGAAAAAAAATTGAAGAAAGTAAATCCATTATTGTTGCAACCAAAATTAGCGCTCCCAAGCAGACAGTGCCTGGTCAGTGGATGATTGGAATAGGATGGTTGTTCTAATAATTTTTATTCTATTCCGTTTTATAAACAATTAATCTGTGTGGTTATTCTCTATCGTCCAAGCAAGACAAAAATCGTATTAGCACCTGCATCTTACTCATCAGAACTTGTAGCTAGCTTTTCCACCTGTAAGTCTTAAGCTGCCAGTGACATCACAGTCAAGGTGTATGGGTTGCCACTTCAACTTCTAGAATGAAAACCTCTATTGAAACTTTCTACTGAAAGATTAATATCCAGTGACCTAAATAGAGGATCGGTTCATACCTACATAGTTCACCAGCTTTGGTATTTTCCAATGGACATGATATATTTACGAGGTTATAGGGATAGGTTATCCTTTAGTGTTATCAAAATTTTTGGCACTAGTTACTTATAGAAGACAGCAAAGGGTAGAGTAAAAGTGAGAACACAATGCAGCACTGCATTTTAGTAGTATTCTAGTGAATAGCCGTCTTCCTAAAGCACTCCAACTTGAGAAGAATGTTTGAGGCTCATGGCTTGTTGATTAGTACCATCACATCTTGGTTTGGTAGTAGAACAAAAGGTCCCAGCATAGCAACAGCCAACAGGATAGGAGTTCGGGTTGAGTTTTTGAGAGATAATAACCACACGGATAGTTGTCTCATGGATGATGAATGATGAATCTATTAGGGTATAGATGGGAGTTTTTATAAAGGGTTTTCCTGATTGAGTTTTCTATGGATGATGTAGTTTACCGACGGATCTAACCATCCATGGATGTTATGCTCTCCATTTCGCTAGGGAAAGTTTCTCTTGTCAGCATGTCCTGTTTTATAGACCTTACAGCAGAACTTGTGTATTGTAGCTTGGTAATTCTCTTTATCCTTTGGGCTTTCCATGCCAGGAGATAGCATCGTGCAACACCGGATTTAGAATGAAAGATGAAAGTTTTCATTGGATGACTTGATGATGCTCGAAGTGTTTATAGTTAATATTACTCTGCATGGAGAAAGGATGACATGTAGCCATGGCAGTTCTCTATCTTTCTATAATATGCAGATTGCGAACATCCTGCAGGATTACGTTCCTAACACTACAAGCATGCAACCAGAAAATTTGATTATTTTATCTGCTTATTCTTCTATTTTTTATGTAAATGCAGTACCAGAGCCTGACTAAAATCACCATTTTCGGTCTCCTTTAGAGCCTCAAAAGCGATGCTGTATGTCTCAAGTGGCAACCCCTGTTGGGTCAATGGTCGTTTTATTTTTTGAGGCAACCCATGTTGGGCGAAGTGCAAGCGGAAACATTCTTAAAACTCCAAAGATGTAGCCATATGGTTTAATTTTCTTTGAAAAATTAGAACAATATTTCACCAATTAACTGCAAAGAAAAGAGTCTTTCTTCACTTTCCTTTTTCTTCCATAAATTGTTATGCGTATGCAAAAGAACTCAGGATTTTTAAAGAACCTGTCGTTTCAATGTATTTCAATGTATCTATGCTTTAATGGGATTACTGGAGGAGGCCTATTCGGTTAAATTGTTGGTCCAAATATATTTTCTCTTGGGTCCATTTGATGAACTATGTTTTCTTGTAAAAAGAAGGAAAAAAAAAAAAAAAACAAAGAGAGATTTGATTTGTCATTCTCTTCCAAACTATTTTTCTTTTGCATCTCATGATGAGAAAATTGATGTTTTTTCTTGAACTATTTACCTTAGTTGTGCTTTGTAATTACTTGATTTTTTTTTCTTGAATGTATAAACACACGACTTATTATGGGATGAGAACAATCATAAAATCTTTAAAGAGTTCTTCTACTCAGCAGTCTTACATCACATACTTGTTAAGAGAAAAAAAAATAAAAAGATAAAAATAAAAGCATGTATGGTGTAGGACTGATGAGTAGAATTTTTCATTTCAAAATATATTTAGAGTAATGCTACATACAATCATAGAATGCGCAAACGCCGTATAGTCGCTTTGAAAAAGAATAGGATCCACTATTAAAAAATTAATTTCTTTTCATGTGGGTCCCATATTTATTCACTTTTTTTAAAACGACTGCACGACGTTTGCACACTCACAAATACAAGTATCATTTCTCATATATTTATGTTGCGAAACAAATTTTCATGTGCCAATAAATTTACTTGCAAATAGAGTTTTTCACTTATATACTATCTAATCACTAATTTTTCGTTTTGGTTTTTTTTAATAATTTCATCACATTAAATATATATATCTTTGTTTTTAATGTTTTACTTTCTTTAGTATTTTATTGGACATTAAAAAAAAAAAAAAAAATCTAATCCATAATATAGGGGGCGAAGAGGATGGTTGGTTTTCATGACGTACGAGAACCAAAGAATCCATATCTCCTAAATAAACATAAAAGAAAACGGACAATATATGCAAAGATCCCAAAACCATAACGTATTCTCTGTGTTGTATGTTGTCTCAATCTCCCGCTAGCACGAGCATGGCAGTTCAAGCTAAAACTCCTCGTATTCGCTTGTCTCACAACTTTCACTCTCCTATGCCCACAAATCTCTCTCTTCTCGGCTTACCGTTCAGATCAACAGCTTCACAACCAGGAAGAAGGAAGTCTCCTAAACTCAGCTGCAAATCCAACGGCGATGACAGCGATCAAGTATGCTTCTCATTTCGTTTTTTTTGAGTTGATTCTGAGCTTTATTATAGTCTGTATTCATGTTAACACCAAGGACATGAACGTATTAAATTGGGCTAGAACTAGCATCGCCTTCCCTTAGCTACTAGCAGAGCAAGATGAGCAACATTTCTGTTCCCCATGTCTTGTCTCATCTGAGTGAAATTAAGCGACCCTCAACGTCTATTCATCTTATGGATTTAGCTAACTACATATCATCTCCCACACATTAACTGATTCGAGCATTTCTGTATAATGAACGCCTTTTCGACTCCTTGTCTCTCCACACTTTGAAGTCATCGCTGCCGAACCATAAGCCATCTATTATTAATCTCAAAGAATCTTTTATTTTGTGACAGGATTATCTCATAGATGCTCCAGTTTCAGTTGGCGATGGCTTTTCCTTCAGCGGAGGTGCTACTCATCTGTTTTACTGCTGCTACCACTAGTAGTACTATTTTGTTATGTAATTGTGATCTTTGTGTATATGTGTCTCGATTGAAAAATGTGGGTGTGTTTTTTAACAGGAAAATATTCAGATGGGCCGAGCCGATCAGATGAATGGTTTAAGCAAGGGAAGATAGTGGGTATTCTTGTTCCTTAATTTTGGCTAATTTACTTATGCTGCCTGCATTTTTTAGGTTTTGGACATCCAAATTGCCGTACCTTGCCTTATGGATTTTATAATAACTAAGTGCGTGGGAGAGGTATTAACTTCTTCATATAAGTTTGTTGTTTGTCATATCACTTTTCCCAGGTGAGAGCTCATCGTGTTCTTGGTTCTGGTGAGAAGGCCAAAGATCCCATTTTTGGACTTAAGATGGGTTCTGGTTCTCAGGCCCCGGCCGATACTTTTAGGTCAATTCTAAAGTATCTTAATGAAAAAATTGCCTTATTTGGAGTCATATTCGGCATGCCCATTAAGATTTGATTATTTGCAGGGTTTCCCATTGAAACATGCTCTGCATATGTGATTTTGTGCAATAGATGGTTTTGCGTTGAAAGTGGAAGTGCTGATAATCCTTCAGTCATATTAATTCACGGTTTACCTTCACAGGCGAGTCATTTTTTTCCTTTCCATATTTTATAATTAACTCTATTTCTTGTTCATTTATTCAGTTCCATTTGAAGCTAAGATGCCCATTTTTTCACAGCCAGGTCTAGGGATGGAGATATGTGTCCATATCCTTTCATTTCTCTACCTTGCATTCTTTATGATTGTTGGTATATTTGGTTTCATCTAATTGCATACCCCTTTCATTTAGAGATTGCGTCTGATGCATAAATATAATAATTATTGCAGTAAGCATTGCATTCTTTATGATTGTTGGTATATTTGGTTTCATCTAATTGCATGCCCCTTTAGTTTAGAGCTTGCGTTTGATGCATAAATATAATAGTTATTTCAGTAAGCGTCATGATAATATAAAATACCAATCTTATTGGCTGGATCTTTTTCTATTTTCAGGCGTACTCTTATCGTAAAGTTATTCCTATACTCTCAAAGGACTATCGTGCCATTGCTTTTGACTGGCTAGGTGAGACTATAAATTTAGTTCATTGAGAATCATGGTAGAATCCATTCATTGCACATTGCTTTCCAGTTCTGTTTTTACTTCCATCTATTGATGGCGATTATGAGAAAAGTATGGTAAAAGCCTTGTGCCAGTACTGATACTGAAAAGAGGCGGTAGAAAGTACCACCCTTTTCAATTCAATCTTAGTAAGAAGTGTGATAGTTATATAACTTTCTCTTTTTGTATCGTTTTTGTGGATCCCGACTGAATAGAAAATAAGATTACTTATTAAAACCTGTTAATAAACATTGCTTTAAGTTGAAGATCATCGGCTGTTGATCCTAAAGATTGGCTTGGGACTGAAGAATATTTTAGTTAGCCCTTGTATCTGCTGCATAATGTTAGTAATTTAAAATGTCTCTGATTTCTGCCCCCAAAAGAAAAGCTTTCAGAGAATCTTAATTTGATTTTGTACACTGTAAGTCCATCCAGCCCATAATGTTTTAAAAAGTTACTTAGTTCTTAAGTACATCAGAATTCTGCTCAGTTTCTCTCAATGATACCTTAGTTTGAAAGAAAAGAAATCATCAATTCTTTCATTTTTTCTTGAAAATAAATATTGATATAGTCGTCAGATTGCATCTTATTATGAAATATTATTTCATTATATGGTAATTACAAAATTTTCCTGCCCTTTATTTGTCTCTCCAATAGGTTTCGGATTTTCAGATAAGCCTCAACCTGGATATGGGTTTGACTATACTTTGGATGGTAATTGCTTTTTCAGCCTAAAAATGACATATCATATATGCTTCTTGATTTCCCTCTTTGTAGTTAATTTTTGATATGACTGCAGAATATGCATCATCCTTGGAGTCTCTTATAAGTGAACTTGCCACCGGCAAGGTCTCACTTGTTGTCCAGGTATCTCTTCCTTTCCTGATTATAAAAGCATGGACATACTTAATATTCCCTTGTTTTGTGACATGTGACTGAAGAGTGCCTTTAATCTTTGGTGTATTTCCCAGGGCTACTTCTCCCCAGTTGTGGTTAAGTATGCTCTCAGTCATCAGGAGAAGCTCAATGACTTAATACTGCTTAATTCTCCTGTATGGATTTCTTGAATCTAACAAATTAGCTTCGAATTTCTTTTGAACCATGCTCATAATATCACTCTGATCATATCCATGGTGGTATACAAACACATGTATATATGGGGTAAATTTAAAGAAATCTCCTTAATTGTTTTTGCGATATAGCTCTGGGTTACCTGTAATTCCAGAAATGTCTCTGATCTTCTTCTATGTTTCTGAAATGATATTAGTTTTCCTATTAATTTACCAAATAGGGGAGATTTTTTTTTCTCATATATGCAGTTGATGAAATTTCTCACATTTAGGATTGAAATATTACCCCTATGTTTTTCTGACCTTTTGCTATATAGCAATTCAAACAGAGGAATAAGTGAGAGCAAAAACTGAATTCCTTGGCATTAATTATAATTTCAAAAACAAATCTCAATGACATTTGGCCTTATTTTTGGCCCATGGAAGATTCTGTGGACTGTACTATTTGAATGTATCTCTTTAACGTTGCGTCTGACCATGCATAACGACAGCGATGAGCATATTGTTTTTTGTTTATATAGGATGACAGCAACTAATGAACATGTTCTTTCCTCTGAATAAAGCTAACAGCCAAACATGCCAACCTTCCATCAACCTTGTCCATATTCAGCAACTTCTTGCTTGGTGAAATATTTTCTCAGGTATGAAGGGTCCTAAGAGTAGGGAAACTGAAAGGGGGATGGAGGGGTGGGGTGGGGGTTTTGGTTTGTAAGTGCACTGGCGCATGATACATCTTGTTCCCATGTGCAATTAGGATCCTCTAAGGGCTAGTGATAAAGCCTTGACAAGTTGTGGTCCTTACAAAATGAAAGAGGATGATGCAATGGTTTACAGAAGACCATATCTCACATCTGGTTCATCTGGTTTTGCACTAAACGCAATTAGCAGGGCCATGAAGAAAGAGCTCAAGGTGAAAATCTTCTTTTTTCCTTTTCCTTTTAGGTCTTTTAAATTAAATTCTGTTTGTTTATGGGCCTTAGAGTTATGATATGCAGTTTAACAGATTAAGATTGTGAAGAAAAGGAGTTAAAAAGAACAGGAAAGGAATGATAACTAAAACACATGGATAACTGTCAGTTTCCCATAAATCCTAACTTTTCCTCTGACATGAGGACTATTGACTATATTCACATGGCACATAATTTGGATAACAATGCCAAACCGTTACCCTTAGATGTTGTGCAAGATTTTCTTCATGTTGTATGAATTTATAAGAGTCCCAATAGCAAACTTTCTTGTAGTTAATTCTTTATCCATCTCTGTGTTCATTCTGATTGCTGTACATGCAGACCTATGTGGAGGATATGCAGAGAACACTGACAGATAAAAATTGGAAAGTTCCAACAACTGTTTTGTGGGGCCAAAGAGACCGCTGGTTGAGCTATGATGGAGTTGAAGATTTCTGCAAGGGTGCAAACCATAAGCTTGTAGAACTACCAACGGTACAAAATTTTCTCTCTTACTACCATTCCTAGTCCATAGAATAAAATCAGCACAGACCCAAACAAAACACACACTCCAATAAATGATGATGCACTTCCTCTGCACGTCCCAAGTGCCTGCACTTGCTGGCTCCTATTATAAATTAAAGGTCTTTGCAATATCCCCTTTAAACTAGCCTCCTAAACTGTGAGACCACCTTGAAATTTGCTTGAATGTTGATGATATTTAATCCTAATTTTATATAAGAAAAACATTTAGCCTGGTTTGATTACCAAGATGTCTCATCTCGTCTCATATAATCATTACAACTTTCCCAAACTCTCATACAAAATATAATAAACAATTCAACTTTTTTAGATCCAAAAACAAAAATTATATTAAAAAATTATATTCTAACAATATTTTATTCAATTTTCAAATTTTATCTTATCTCATCTGTGAAACCAAACGTTTAATTTGTGACTCACACAAATGGATATGAGACTAAAAAAAAGTTTTTTTTTTTGCTCATTTTACCGCTTCTTGGATATTCACAGGTATCCTTGGTGAGGATCTTGAAGCATTCTTCTCGGTTTTTTTGTTCTTGTCTTAGTTTTCTTTTTTACCTTTTATTTTGTTCTGTTTTTGCTTTTCCTTATGTGATTATAAAGTATAATGGAAATTAAAAAAACTGTAAAGGTAAAGTGACATTAAAAATAATCCAATAGTTTTATGGAGTTTTTTTTTTCTTTCCTAAGCAATAGTTTTCAGAAGTTAATAACTTGAGTTTAAGATTCAAGGAAATATTGTAACCAAACTCACGACTTAGAGTGGAATTAAAATGCTGGTTATCTAATTTTTTTACTCAGTAATTGCAATTTAATTTTTTGCTTTATTTTGCCAAAATGCAAAGTAGAAAATTTATAATTGCCTCGCCATCTATACTCTGAAAAGACTATTATGCATCACTGTTTGATATTCTATCCGATAAGCATTATAGTGGACACCGTAACAGTTGTATAGAACTGGTTCTTATGGGCAGAGTTTGTAGTGCCAACACTGCAACTGTTGATGCTTTACACTTATCCTAATAAATTATGGGTTCAAGCTCTTGTGAAAAAATACCACTAAAAGGAAAACTTGTTGCAGTTTTAGAAATTCCAGCGCCATTCATGGGTATGGAGTGGCTTACTTGAGACTCAAGACTTACTGAAAAAGGGATATGTTTTGTTTGTGACGAATGGTAAGAGAATTGCCATTAGGCCTTGGGATGACCCTTGGCGTTTGCCTGGTTTTAAGCCAAACCCAAAGGATGATCCAATTGATACATACTAAAATGTAAGCTTGATGACCTAATTGGCCCCACCACTTTCTCTTGGAAGGTTGATTTAATTGCAAATGGTTTTGATGAAGAATCTGGTGGTACAACTTGAACACGGATTTTCCGGCTCAGGAAACTGATGACTTCTTTATTTGGGCAACAAATAGTAAAGGTACTTTATGGTTGAATGATGGAATCATTTTTATCTTACTGACCAAATGGCAAGCTTTAAAAGCAGCAGAATCTCATGACTTCATTGGAGTGGAAGCACTAATATTGACCAGGTTACAGGATAGGTTGAATTGTTACTCAACAATTCAGCAACATGTCGATTGTTACATGGATAAAAAAAAATATGCTATTTCTGAAGGATATGCGAGTTTTGAATATTATTTTGTAGGTGATTTTATCATTTGTGCTACAATTATTATGGATGTTCTGGTGTGGTACCACCGGCACGAGACTGTGCATTAGGGATGCTCCACCAAGCAATGCAGTTACTATGGCGGCATCAGCCAAATATTTGTATAATAAACATTTGTTTGCTTGGGCTGATAAGGGAAATGGTTGAAGCCATGAGGCGGAATCTGCCCCCAGTAGGCTTATGGAAAATAAATCTTGAGGTGGCTGTACGCTAAATTTCTGTTATGGCTGATGTGTGCGTACAGTATAAGGGACAACAGAATGCAGCACTGTTAGCCCACAGAAGTGCTGCTGCATGCCCTTGGGCTTAAGGATGTTATGCTTGAAGAGGATGCCTAAAGTGGTTTGCAATGCTATATATTGGTGATAAGGAATCTGTCCCCAACTCGGAGAGACACAAGGGATTTTTTTCGGCCAGGTTCATAATTCAGATGAATCAGGTTGGTTAGTCAAGTGGCCGGATATATGGGAAGGCAAATCAACCAGCTGATCTCTTAGTGGCTAAATGGGCAGCTGAAAATCGTAGTTTTGGTTGCACTCCGGAGTGTGATATCCCAAAACATGTTGTAAACTAGGATGAGGTCGTTGATCCCACTTACCTCAAGTTTTAATGAAGTCTTGCATGCAATAATTTCGTTAAAAAAAGGATTCTTTCCATCTTTTTTGTCATTATTGTGTGATGATAGGGTCGGTTCCACTAAATAGGTACTGATTTTCATTGCCATGTATTTTCAGTTTTAAGCTGTTGGGAAAACTGCACTTAAATTGTTGTGCTTTGCAGGGAGGACATCATGTACAAGAAGATTGTGGGGAAGAACTTGCGCAGATCATTTCCAGGGTTCTCAGCAAAAGGAGCCAAATTTGATGTTACAAGACCATTCCTTCTTGAATAACTGATGATACAAAAACATTATTCTTTAATTAACACAAATTATTCAGAATATATATATAGTCAGTCTTTGTGTAATGCTAAATACATGATCTTAGAGTGTGCAAGTCCCGTGCACTCCTCTTGAAATATAGTAGGGGACCACCATACAAAAGTGAGTTTTTTTATTTGGATCTTAGATTTACCCACTTTTTTTAAAGGGAGTGCACGAAACTTGTATACTGACTGTACAAATCATTTCCCAGTTTTTATAATAAAAAAAGTGTATCAGTGGTTTGATGTTAAAAAAAAGGAAGCACATCACCTAATTTTTATTTCTTCGAATTTTTTTCAACCCAAGTAGATTATTTTTATCTAACTTCAGATAAAGCAATCAATATAGCTGAAGATTTACTTCTTCAATAACCAAAACATGATAAACACAAATAAAAAACTGAGCTCCCCACACGTACTCAGAGACCTTTCATCAGTAGGCCGTGAAAAACTCAGAGACTTCAAAATATATGGAACAATAGATGTCATTAGTAAGAATATTAGTAGTAGTGTATGTGTGAGACTATATATGATCTGTTGCTGAGTCAGAAGTCAAATGATCAGCACTGGTCCTAACCCTTGGGAGCTCTCTCTGCTTATGATCTGAGACATTAATCATAAATATTATGAATAAGTTAAAAGTGTCTAAATCTAAAGCTGGATTATGTCAACCTATAGCTAAGATCACTGGCCCACCCACGTTCTTCATTCTACCATACTGATGACGGCCACATTCATAAAGCAAAAACGTACACACTCCAGTTCATGAGCCTGCCCGTTTGACATTGATCATATCTGTCATTTTGTTCGTTTTCTCCATAAAAAATCCTTCTAGAAATGCCAATATATATATATATGTATGTATGTATGTATGTAAATAGTCGATCATGTAAATATTACTAATTAATGTGTGGTTAGATAACAGACTAGGGTCGGAGTTGACATTGCTGAGGCAAAATGGAATCTGCATGCATCTTTAATAATTTTATTGCAGAAAAATAAATTTAATTTTAAACTAGTACTTTATTTTTGTTACATAATAGTGCTATTTATATGGGAAATGATATTTGTAGTTTTAGAATGTGCAAGTCCTACACATTTATTTTTTTAAAAAATGCATGGATAAATCTAGAATTTACATGAAAAATTCATTTTTTTTAATGGCAAATCTTACTTTTTTTTCAAAGAAAGTACGTGGGTCTTGCATATCGGCTTGGATATGTATGTATCTAACAATACTCATGCATATGTATTTTCTTTCAAGATAGACGTGCATTAACCTAATCTACTGGCTGCATTTTGATGCTAAGATGATTGGTGAATAATAGTATTTTGTAGATCCCATTAAGATGCGTTTAAATGAATATATGTTGAGATATGTGTTTAAAATGTATGAAGTAGGTTGAGAAGATAGTTTAAATATTTTAGAAAAAGTTAAAAAGTAGTGAGTTCGATCAATGATTGATTTAAGATGTGTTGATGTGAGTACTTATATGTTCCAAACATAGCATATTCCCATGCATAAGCAGCCAATCAATCAAAGGCATGCAATATATAATATATTGAAATTAACCAAACTAAATGTCCGTTCTACGTAGTACTTATCCAAGAAAACTAATTGATCATGTCCCTTCATTGTCGATCTTTTCTTTAGCATTACCAAAAGGCTTGCCGGCTAGCTAGCCTTCCACTCACCCTTGATCACCAATTATATATCCGTCGAGTCTCGACAGCTCAAGAATATAATGTGACAGTACTCACATAGCACTCATGTAATAATTAACTTGTCTGGTCCTTTTCCTTCGCCTCTTTCGCTCTTTTTTCACTTGTACGTACGTTCATCACGTGCAACCTCTAGTACTGTGAAAACCTAACTAAACTGGCCCTTGATACAGAATAGTACGTAGTACTGCATGATGCATGACCTTTCTCTAGCTTCAACAAGTGGCCAGTTGTTCTACCATTTTTGAAGTTAGAAATTAAGGAAAAATGTATGAATTTCGGTGCTAGAAAGAAGAGAAGATCAAGCAGATCAATGATCGATTCAACAATTTATCTCCTGGTTTAACTCTGCAGATAGCAGACACATACATCCCCAGGACTGTCAAAGACAAAAACAAGGTATTTTGGTGCATGCAGGTGGCTGTTCCGATCGAGACGATCGAAGGAGCCTAGCTAGCTCCGACATTAATCAAGTCAATATATAAAAATATACGATTGAAGGGAAATCACGAAGATATATAGTTTTGTAGAATATATGGGTGGGGAAGGGATTATAACAGCTACTAATTTATTTAATGTCTTACATATATTAATGTAGAGGCTTTGAGACGATTATAAAAGTTTATTGAAATGTGAATATTAATTATCATGCATTGCTCCTATATATCTAGCTAGCTAGGCTTGCTTTAAGTGTTGAAACTGATCTATGCATGCTTTACATGCCGATTATTCGAGGAGGAGGATTACCAAATATATATTGTAATCATTTGGTGTCTGAGACAGACGAAAATCAGGATGCATGCATCAACGCCTGCTATCAGGTTTAATTCCTCTTAAACGTTAACTTTCCTTTTCATAATCTTTTGGCTAGCTGTTGAAGAAGAGATATTATTCATATATAGATTGAATATTGTCTAGTTTTAGCCATCAATATATGGTCACTAAAACGACTTAAAGAAGAAGATCATGCACAGAGTCATGTGCTAGCTAGGTGCAGCTTAATTGATAGATATATATAACATACAAAAGATCTAGATGCAAATCTGCAACACAAGCACATTAAAATTAGAGTAACGCTAGATACAATTTTATGATGTGCAAGTCTCGCGTATTTCGTTTAAAAAAAAATGAAATTCACCAATTTTTTTTTTTTTTTTATGTAAATCATTAAATTATCTACTTTTTTTCGTAGAGAGTCATGTGCGAGACCACTTACAAATATCTAAGTCTATACAAATCATTTCCCTAAAATTATTTCCCGCAGCCTACTTTTGGAAAACATACTAATTTACTACTTTTTCTTGTAAAAGTTATATATGCATTAGATATATGTTTCTAATTTTGAGACACATTAATTTCTATTAAAAAGTTAAGATTTTTAACAGTAAGAAAAAGGCTGGCACCTAGACCTGATCATGATCATGATGATCTATATATATATATATATTACTAAATCAGCAAACATTCCCCCACACGCATACATATATACACTGATCACACACAATATATTCCCTCAAATGCCAAAAACATGCATGGATTAATTGGGTCTTTTAACAAAGTTATAATAAAATGCAAAATGCATGACACATGATACATAATATTATATATAAATTTGTACTGCATGCATGATGGAGCCTGCACATGCTGCATGATGATCAGTGGTGTGTGTATGTATATATATATATATATATATATATATATATATATATCGTTTG
This sequence comes from Juglans mandshurica, assembly GCA_022457165.1. NCBI lineage: Eukaryota > Viridiplantae > Streptophyta > Magnoliopsida > Fagales > Juglandaceae > Juglans > Juglans mandshurica. Next base: position 17,135,385 of record CM039633.1, read on the forward strand.
AAATAGAATTAAGAAAGACAGCTATCTATGGGGTGGTTCGCATTAATATGTTGCCAAAACCCTTTGCTATAGAGAACGATCCACGATAATTGCTAGCAGCTAGCAATTATACACTCCAAAAGATCAAATTAGACAGCTGTCGAGCACTTGTACTTAAACCTCCAAGACTTTCGTTAGCTAGCTCCAATATTTTCTTCGGCGGATCCTATATGATCGATCAGTACTACGTAGTACGTACGTACTCTAGTACTGTCTGAGCGGGAGGCAACTAATTAAGACATGCATGAATGTTCATATATAGCTAGATCGGGATAATTTAGATTCATTAGCATTGACTTTGCAACTTCTCTAGCTTACTCCATTTTTCCGGCCATATTGCAAGTTGTACTAATTAGTATTAACTAATCTTAAAATATAAATACGTGATTAGGATGATAGTATCACCTCATTTGTTTTCGATGAGATGAATAGAGGTAAAAGTTGAAAGTTGAATAAAATATTATTAGAATATATATTTTTAATATTATTTTTATTTTGAAATTTGAAAAAGTTGAATTGTTTATTTTATTTGGTATAAAAATTTAAAAAAATTATAAAGATGAGATATTGAGATGAGGATGGTTGTGAAAATAAACGAAGCCTTATACTCAGAGAATAGTACTTAAATCTAATACTATTACACATCACGCTCATACCGTCATGCACCATCGCTCGCCATGATCGATCACCCCATGGATCCATATATCGCTAGTTAATATTGTTAGCTCAACCATTTTGTCACATATATAACAAAAGGAGGTGAATCTGAAAATAATAGAAGCATATATATATAATGAAATATAAACTATATATATATATGTGTGTGTGTGTGTGTGGGGCGGGTTATTAGCTAAAGAAATTAAGAACCCTAGCTAGCTAGCTAACACAACAAAACGAAGAGATAAATTAAAGGACCCCACTGTCAAGTTGTTAAATGGAACCATGTGCGATCATATGGTGGTTGGCCCTTTGCAACCCCACTAGCTAGGCACTAGACTCACTTTTCACCCTCCAAAACCCCAAACTGAAAACGAAAGCAGAAAAGAATAACCTCATTATTTAATATATATTCCTAAATATTTCAAAGCTAGCTGTGATTCCCCAAGTATTCTCCCATTTTCAATCTCTCTCTCTAATATGTAGATTTTTTGTGTCAGAACTCATTCTCCTTTGCTGTTAATTTTGTCTTTCTGAGTACTTCTGGTAAGCAGGACCCGTTGTGTCAGAAGGAAAATCTATTTCTCCATTAACGCTGCTTTGTCGACCTTGGATCTATATATCCCTAAAAGGCAACAACCCACAACCTTTGGTTTTAAGTGCAACCAAACCCAACAACCCAAAACCCTAATATTCTCTCTTTGCAACTATGAATCCTAGGCGCTCCATCTCTTCGAACCCTGCTAGCACAGTAAAATCTAGGTTCACCAATGGCTTCCTTAAAGCCTTGTTGAGAATAAACAGGCAAAGAATTACCAGTACTACTGCATATACCCCAAGGGAGATCTTTCGGGGATACCTCAGAGTCAAGATTGCAGCTGATGTTTCCATGGCTTCTGCTATCGGCTCAAGGAGAGCTTGGAGTCGAGCTATGCTTCGCAAGGTTCGTAGTCATGGACGAGACGGTGCTCAGGTTAGAAGAAAGAGCTTTCTTGCCATGAGGAAAAGAAATTTATATGGGAAGAATATCAAGTGTGTCGAGGACGTAGGTTTTTACCAAGCCAACGTGCTACGAAAACTGGTGCCTGGTGGTGAAGCCATGGATATGTGCTGTTTGTTAGGTGAGACTGCTCATTATATAAAGTGCCTCAATACCCAGGTAAAGGTGATGGGAAGAATTGCTGAAGTTTTCTCCACTTGATCTTGAGATCGATATATTATCATTTACATTGAATTTTGAGTGGAATAATTTCGACCAACAAATAAAATTTTATCTGGAAAATAAATTTCCATCCTGATGATCTGGATCAGCTGATCATGGCCGGAGGGAAGCTGACCGGAAAAAAACAGTAGGGTAAATTATGAATATTATTATAATTTGTATGTTTTGATCTTAATTTGCTGTTGTTTAATTTTGCTAGATGTTTTTAATTACTAGCTAGCTAGCTGTTTTATTGTTCTTGCTGGATGCCTCAGAAATTCAAATGCAGTGATCATTAATATTGGTTTAGAACGAAGCAGATCAATATGGGTTTTATCACTTGCCAGCTTCTTAATTGAGACAACTATTTGTTTATATCCAAGATACCGGAATTTCTAATGATTTTCAACTTCTGCTCACTGATCATTCTAATAGTTTTTGTCCCGTCTTGGATAAAGCTTCCTAATTAGTTCTTGATGATAATTTTAAAAAACTTAATTAATTAATGCTGTAATATTGGTTTTAAATTAAATGCCTCGCAAGAATTTAGCTCAAATCTAGAGACGTTCTCCTCTCTCAGGAGCTAGGCCGGCAATGTAAGAGCCGCTTCGGTTCGTGTTCTTAAAAGTTTCATAAGGTTTGTTTTTGTTTATTTTGATAAATAATATAATAGATTATATTATGCAATGAGAAGTGCTACAGACACAAATAAATTATACAAAATAAACGTCCCACAAACTGATCACGTGGTTTCATGGAATCTGTTAGATTTACTTTATAATAAAGTAACTACTTTATAATTTAACGTACATCATCAATCCACATCAATTTGTTGGTTTACTTTTGTGTAATTCCTATGTGGCTAAATTAATATTTTCCAATATGATAAACTATTATGTTGAACATAAATGGTACTACAAGTTTTTACTTTTTCTTTCTTAATTAATGGATTTAGGCAATAACCATTAATGTAAGTGCTTTTGTCATCTTCATTTAGTTTTTTCTTAATTATAGTACTCTAACAATTATTTTCTCTTGTATAAATATATAAGGTTAATTACTTTTTATAATAATTATTCGAAAATAGTATTTCTATATATTTTTATTACTTAAGAGTTTGTGTATCCTTTTTAGAAAACCTTTTGGGGCCTTCTAATATTATTTCCCAAATAATTATAATATTAATATCATTTTTTTGCCATAAAAAAATAGCATTTTTAGAGAATTTAAGGGATTTTATTAATTTCTTAATAGAGGCCATTAATAATTTCCTTCTTAATGCAATTGTCTTACTTGCCTAATTAAGTATTGAGCCGCCCTGATCTAGCCCTAGCTTCTCTTCTTAAATCCACAAAAGCATGAAATAATGCATATCGCGTGTAATGCCCCGTCTCCGAGGGTCTGGAGAGTTAATTCATATTACCTGATAATCAACTCCAACACTGCTAATATACTTCAAAAAGCTCCAAATCAAGCGTAAACACTTCCAATTTAAATAATCACACAAACTCATTTATCAAACCTCAATACAGTAACCCAAAAAATATATCAACTTCTCTACAAGTCACTTAAACTCACATTTCAACAATATAATGATAGACTATAACTTCCCAACATTATAAAAAAATTTTGATTCAAACTAATTTCCTCAATACAATCAATTCTTCAAAATACCACGTCATCAGAATACAATAAAATTTCTTAACAATAATTGTCAATACATATTGAAACTTTATATTCTTAATCCACTATTCTTAAGTCATCTCACCCAATGCTTCACAGTCTTGATTCTCAACTGAAATATCCAAAATCATCTAAAAATATTGGAGATAAGGGGGTGAGTTATCAACAACTCAGTAAGCAGACAACATATACTAGTATGTAAACATGAACATTTATCAGATTTTGAAATGCTGAACAAAATATTTTCTCTCAGAATGCAGAATCAGAAAACTTGTTTTCAGAATGCAAAATCGAAACATGTTACCAAAAATATAAGAGCGAAACTTTCAGAAAACATTCTTATTCAAAATTTCCTTAGCATAACATAACTGAAACATCACATCAAAACAGAATTCTATGTTTAACCCCTGTGATAGGGTTGTGCATTCTGCGGAAAGCCAAGCAAAACATAAATCACCATAAATATCAAGGCAATTGCACTCAGAATAGAAAATCACTATTATATCCCGTGGTAGGCCAGATGTCATTATTATATCCCGTGACAGGGTTAGAGGTCACTATTGTATCCCGTGATAGGGTCAGAGGTCACTATTATATCCCGTGACAGGGCCACATATCAAAGCAAAACAGAATCAGAACAGAATCAGAACAGAATCAGAATCAGAGTCAGAACAGAATCAGAATCAGAACCAGAGTCAGAACAGAATAAGAAAGTCATGCCAAAGGTTTTTCAGATGCCACATCATATCAAAATAGAGTATTGAAATTCATATCATTTCACATTTTTCAAAACAGATTCAGAACATCTTCACGTCACATGTACAATTTATCAAATTTTCATATTCGCTCATTTTTCTCAGTTCAATAACAGAATGCCAAAAATAAGCTCAGGTCTACACCAGTCATGTCAGGAAATATTTTATTCTTATACAGAGTCTCATGAGCAATGCAGAACAAATAATTGAGATCGTTTAACATTTCTTTTCATAACACAACATGCATATTTTCAAAATTGACCTCAGTCTATTTATTTTTATGCAAAGTCTAGCATAGGAATTCCGCTTACCTGTACTTCTTAGCTTCTTTGAATTTTCTCACAATAGTGTCAAACGCATATCAATCATCACCTATAGAAAATTTATATAATTTAAATAAATCTCCAATGAACAGATATCTTATATTTACACCTGAAATACCTATTTTAATTCCTCAATACTTAAAATTCTCTCAATTCTAAATATTATCACTTTCTAAATTCATCAATATCCACCATAGTCAACGTCAAACTCAAAACACCAATATTTAAACCTGAAACAGCCAACTAGATTGCAGAAGATTTGTTAGTGCAAAAATATATTTAAAACTCAAGAAATTCTTTGGAAAATTACTTACAGTGCTAAAATATAATTTTTGGAGGATAAAAGAGGTGCTAGATGTGGCGGCACAGCAATGCAACAGTACAAAAATGGACAAGGGTCGTGGGTATCAAAAACTTAACTTTTGAATGGGGACAAATGAAGGCTTGGGATGGCTAGGGAAGGGCTTAAGGATGTTGGTGAAGCACTGGTGGTGGTGGTTGGTCGTGGGTGGCAGCGTGGGCGGCGGTTGAAGGCTGCCACCCAAATCGAAAATGAGGATGAAGGGGCTTCAACGGTGGTGGATCTGGGCTGAGGATGGGTGTGTTAGGTAGCTGGGAGGCTGCCGGTGCTGTGTTGAAAAGATGATGGCCAATGGTAGCACGTCAACGGCACTGGAACACCAAGACCATGCTACTTGAAGCCGTGCATGGAGACTAATGGCAGTGAGGGAGGAGCTGAAAATGGAGGGGAAAGGTCTCTGGCCGGAGGGGAAGAAAATGGGAGGGGCGGTGTCGCTCACGGACGGCGCACGGCGGCGCTGTAGCGGATGAAGGAAACAGACGGGGAGAGGGGAGGGGAGCTTCGCGCGCTGGAGGAAAAGCAGGGAGAAGAAAGAAGGAAAAAGAAAAAGAGGAGAAAAAGAAAAAGGGAAAAAAGAGAAAGTGAGGGGAAAGAAATGAGGTCCAATCCTCACAACTTGGGTCACAAAATTGATCCAACGAAAATAATTTCAAAACAACAAGTTGAATAAAATAATTTAAACACGGTAACTGAATAAAATAAAATAGTAAATCCAACAATAAAATAATTTAAAATAAAGAGCAAATTAAATAATAAACAATAATTAATAACAAGAAAGACACATTGAAATAGATTTCACAACTTAAAATATCATAAAATAATATAACAAAACTCATATAATTTTAAAACAAGAGGACCAATAATAAAATAAATAAAATAATTATTTAATTAAAATACACGTAAATACGGAATATCACATCGCGTGTTATTACTTGTACGACAAGTAATGTCTTATAATAATTAGTCTAAGATGATGCTTTATATCTCTCATTTGGGTTTTGTTCTTAAAAAAAAAAAAAAAAAAACCTGATAGCTAGCTAGCTGGCTAGATCATGCAAAACTTAATTTGGACCGGTTGATCAAAGACTAAATTCTTTTGATTGGTTCTACTTATATATAAGAGGGGAATTAAATATCTTGAACCCAGAAAATTAACAAAATTAATTATCACAAAATATTAAAGCTGATCTATATATTGATGCAAATTAGGAATTTGGGCGTCATGCATGTGATCACTAGATCATCATCAGCTTAGGCTATAATTAATCTATATATCGAAAAGTAGTAACCATGCACCATTCTCACATTAGCTAGCTAATTAACTAGGGTATGGAATGTGGGTATTTATGAAATGTAAGTACGTATAACGTACCTATATATATATATATATATATATATATATATATATATATATATATCTGCTCGATCTATGCTTTTGGGCGCGCGGCCGTCATGAATGGCAGTACCTGGCGCGGCCTAGCTAGCTCGATCGGTTTTCATGAATATTGCTGGTCGCAGTACTAGTACTCTTTATGGTGTACGTACCCAAGTTCTGTTCTAATACGGCTGATCTTGATCTTTACAGTACTGTAGGTATAAATTGTGAATGTATAAGCCGTCTTTTATAAAAATATAGGTTTTTGGATTTTTTTACACTTTTTCACGATAAAATTCACTATAAAAAGGCTTGAACTTATGATTTTGGAGCTTGTATACGTCTCTTACCATTTATGATTAATTTACTAATTAAGGAGATCACTTGCATTACGGGAGATATAATACTTTTATATATATAAATTATTAAATAGAGAGAGAGAGAGAGAGGGACTTATAGCCTCCTGATCCAGCTCCCTTCGCATTTTCGAGAAAAAATATAAAGAAATCATCTCCTGCGTGCTTGAGGCAGATAATACTAGTACTATTTTGAGAAAATATAAATCACACTCTACTGTGTATATCAGCCTTCACACACCAAGTGTATTAGGTGAAAAAAAAAAAAAAAAACCACAGCACAGTGTGCTGCGGCAATGGACTGATGCCCAGAACTTCTCTACTATTTTTGGGACAATCTTGATATATAGGATGATGCATCAGCTCCCGCCGGAGGCTCGGAGCACCCTCTGCAGTTATAGCATCTGTTTTGATATGTTTTTTTTAAGTTATTTTTTATATAGTTTTTTTTAATACTTTTAAATATTTTTTAAAAAATAAAATAAATTTAGAACATCATTAAAAACACTTCCTTAATTAGAAAGTAAAAAAAAAAATCATTAAAAAATATTTCCTTAATCACGAAATAAAATAAAAAATCATAAAAAAATATTTTTTATTTTACTTCATAATTAAGAAAGTATTTTTTAAAATATTGTGAGCTTTTTTTTATTTTTTAAAAATATTTAAAATTATTCAAAAAATTTATATAAAAAATAACTTTAAAAAAACACATAAAAACAAATGGAGCTCTAGCATTATTCATCTTAATAATTACGGGCATGCATGAAATGATTTGCAGATTTTTTTTCTAGTGATCGAATAGATCAAGATGGGCGCATGCAACACAATTGTCGTTTACGAACTCCTCTCACTTCATCTCATATAATTTTATCTAATTTCAACTAATAATTTTACTATTATTTATAAATTAACCATCTTAACTCATCTCATCTTGTTAACGAGAATATCAAGCCAGACCATCACTCATCAATAACAGAAGAATCTTCCACCACGACATGTAATAAGAAAGCACTGCAGAGGACATCAAGACACTACAGAGAACCAGCACAGATACTTCTAGAAGAAATAAATCATTTCTGGTAGGACAGGTGTCCATTGATCCTAATTGTTTGGGAAATTGTTAGCTCTAGGACTTGTCTATAAAAGCAATGTAATATCACAGCAGAATGTAAGCTTGAACAAATGAATGAATGTTGAGGTTCTCTCCTGGGCAATCTGTCGAGCACTTGATGCTTATGCTGAGCAATTATCTCAACATGGTATCAAGAGCCATATGAGACTCACGTCCTGCATCCTCTCATATTTCCATGGCTTCCAGTGACTCCTCATCCATTTTCACACCACAGGCTCCCCATTCCATGGACCCTAATCCCACCCTCAGTTCTGCTAGCTACTTTATCACTATAAAACTAACCATAGACAATTTCCTTCTTGGAAGGCACAGATGGTAACCTTTCTTAAGGGCCATCAACTCTTTGGTCATGTGGATGGTTCTTCACTTGTACCTCCTCCCATGATCAACGATGCTCCCAATCTCGATTATACTCAGTGGGTTTTACACGACCAACTCGTCCTATCTGCCATTAATTCTTCATTGTCTGACCAAGTGTTTGCCCAAGTGCTAGAATGCGACACTGCTCGAGAGGCTTGGTCTACACTGCAAACTTTGTTTTCTTCCCAATCAGCTGCCCAAGTAATGCAGACTCAATATTAGTTGGCCACTCTCAAAAAGGGCTCTGAGTCCATTACAGATTATTTCCGTAGAGCCAAGAACTTGGCTGCCTCCTTAGGCGCAGTTGGGCAGCCTTTCTCCCCCTCTGAATTTTCAGTTTATTTACTTGCTGGTCTTGGGACAGATTATGATCCGTTGGTCACCTCTCTCACAACTAGGGTAGATCCTCTTTCATCACAACAAATATACTGCTTCCTACTTATAACAAAAATACTAACCAAATATATAATAAAATAAATAAAGCCCTTAATTAAAAAATCGAGACTACAGTGAGAATCAGAGTGAAAGTTGTGAGTATTGTTTATAAGATATAAAATAAATAATTGAATCTACGTCTTCCCATCAATTTAAGTTTTTGAGATTAGTAGTAATTTCACATGGTATTAAAGTAGAAATCCTAAGTTCGAACCCTAACTCTACACTCTATCTCATTTAATTAAATATTCCATGTGTTGGACTATTCATGCATTGAGAAAGAGTCTGGCCCACACATGAGGGAGAGTGTTAAGATATAAAATAAATAATTGAATCTGCATCTTCCTATCAATTTAAGCTTTTGAGATTAATGGTGATTTCAACGGGGAAAAATGATATGGCATTGTGGGTATTTATAGCTAGGAGCTAATTTGGAGGAGTACGAGCAATATTAGAGGTTGATGGGAAGAACGTGGAGGATGAGCAATATTGGGGGGAAAAGGATGATTCATGTGGGAAAGGGAGGGGAGGAAGCATGCATATATATTGGAAGGGAGTTATATGTGGCGAACGATATCAGTTAAGGAAAGTTGAAAGAAGCAGCAAACTACATGCATGCATATATATATGCTTAGAAGATTGACAAAAAACATGGGTAGGTACTGTAGTACTCATGATTGGAAATTATTTAAAAAATAAAACAAATGCATGCAGTACTCCTTGTTTCGTTGCGAAATATATAGTAGTTAATATCAATATTAATTACTTTTAAAACAAGGCAAACTGATCCAAATTATATGTGTTCTTAAAATATTGTAGATCAGTAGATTCAGTACTGGGATTATCTGGGGATGGAACTTATGGGGACGGGTACTGCAGCATTATATTAATATCCACTAATTTAATTCAAGCTTTTTGAGTTAGATCGACCTTTTGGTAGGCAAGGACGGTCCGGTGCATATATATTCATTTTAATCTAAGCTGTTTTTTGAGTTAGATCGGCGTTTTTGTAGCCAAAGGATTGAAGAAGGTGCATCCGTCTTGAATGTACAATATCCATAGAGAAATTATATTTATAGTCGTGGAGTACGCAAGCGTTGCGCAATCTCTTTAAAAACAGTGAGTAATATGAGATCCACATGAAAAAAAAAATATAATTTTGTAATAATAGACCTTACTCTTTTTCAAAGCGACTGTACGATGTTTACACATTCTATAAATGTATATAGCATTGCTTATATATATATATATATATATATATATATATATGGCCACGGTCAGACTAATTACAACATTATTCATGGCCGCTGGCATGAACGAGTACAAGTTTTAAACACGCAGTGTTATTCTAGTCTCAGTCGGTTATGTAGAGCTAGCACACCATCTACATGATGATCACTTAATAATAAGACTTAGATTTGTAATATTCAAATTTTAAAATTGATCTTTTAAATCAAATTATATCATATAAGCATTTTATTAGGTGTACTCTATACATCAATTTGAGAATAAAATTTTTCTTACATAAATATATATATATCATCATTTTTTTTTATTTAAAACAAAAAAGGATTACAATCTTATGTACGTACGTACATATCTCTCTATATATATAAAGAGCCTATCTAACAGCAATTCTTGTTTTAACAGTTTACATTATTTTTCCGTTAAAAGTTATTCTTCTCCGTTAAAAGTTTTTCACATCCGTTAAGTAGCTCTATTTCCAATTTGATACCCATTTATTGGGTCTTTTACGCCATCTGTATTTCAAATTTGATGATGCCCATTAATTGAATCTTTAAGACCATTTATTGATTGTTAAATTATGATAAATGAATATATTAAACCGCTTTTTTTTCTCCCAATCATTGAAATTCTCTCTATTTATCAGTTCCTCACGATACAACTGCATGCATATCATTTTGAGATTCATTATATTTTGCACCTGCCGTTTCAAATCTCCAATTAATAATTACATATAAAAAAAATACAAATACATAAAATTTAAATAATAACAAATACTCTTCTCCTAAAATAATATTCTCATAAAATACTCTTCCCAGTCGAGCCGAAGATATTCCCCCTATTTTTCCTTGAGTTTGTATTCATCATTCCCCTGTTTCTCCTTGAGTTTGTATTTATCTTTGAACTCTTGGAAGCTACTAGAGATTTACATATTCAAATTCTGCTGGATTTGAGAAATATTTCGTATCTTTATCAATTTTATGTTTAACTATTTGAATGAAAAAAATCATATTCTGACCTCAAGATCTACAACTGCATATTCACAGTTTATCTTTCTTCTTTGGTCTGTTTCTCTCAAATCAGTTGTCTGAAGCAGTGTAGTGGTGATAAAGTTTGAAGGAAACATTGAAAAAGTCAGTCTAACCACCTTTTGTGTGTTTATAGTTATATCTATAGTCTACCTATGTTTTACGTTTATAGTTTGTGTCTAATGTTTATAGTATATCTATAGTCTAGAAGCACAAACATGACCCATATATGTTCTCTGTAAGAAAACGACATAACTTGTGTTTTTTGTTGTTTACAACTACATAACTGCAGGATCTGTATAGAGAAATAGACATAAATTTACAGAAAATTCTAACATCACAAGATTCAAAATTCTAGAGTTATTTAATTGTAACAAACAATTCTAGAGTTATTTACTTACAATATGCCGCTTCTAATTTAAAATTTTGAATGATCATAAAGTGCTAACTAACCATAGGATTAAACACCATCATAATAGAATGGGAAGATCATTCCATAAAAATAACCACAACCCATATTTGAAACATGAGTTTGCTAAAACCAGAGAAGATAAAAAATGCATTAGCTGGAAAATAAAAAACATATCTGAAGGATGAGCCTTCAGATTTGTTAAATTTAAAAATTCTTTTTAAATCTTTATTGTTTCTATTAACAATGAAGATCTATATACATAGAAGCAAACAAAAGAAATTTGTGAAAGCACAACCACAACTCCACTCCAGAACCCATAAAAAAAAAAAAAACAGAAGAAAAAACCAAAAGAAAGAAGCACTGAGAAACCAAAACAAGCAGGTCTATAACTGCTTCAAACCATGTATTACATGCAAGTCTCTGGGATTGGCATGTAATAGAAGGATTCGGATACTCGAAACAACTTATAATACATTCAGATTTAAAGAAGCAAAAAAAAAAAAAAGATCACAAGAAGAAAAAAAAAATTAAAATAAAAAAATCCACCTTTCCCGTGTAGGGGATGGCCTCACGGTGGCTGAGCTGGGCTGAGTAGCAGCTATTTGGAGAAGGAAGAATCACACATTCAGATTTAAAGAAGCAAAAACCCAAAAAAAAAAAAAAAAAAAAAGATCAGAAGAAGAAAATTTAAAGAAAAAATCCACATTTCCCATGAAGTGGATGGCCTCACGGTGGCTGAGCTTTCCCGTGAAGTGGATGGCCTCACGGTGGCTGAGCTGGGCTGAGCAGCAGCTATTTGGAGGAGGGTTACGGTGGTTCTCGAATCTGGGTTCTGTGGGTGAGGAGGTGGCTTGCATCGACGCGGCTGGCCGTGAGGCTTGGGAGGTGTTGCCGTGGCTGGGGAGATCGGGAGGGATGAGAAATCTAAAGAGAGAGGGAGATAGAGAGAGAGAGAGAGAGAGAGAAACCATATAGAAGATCGTAAAACAACAGGATAGAATATAAATCCATTATATCTATAAGATCGTCTATCATGGGCACTCTGTTTCTCTCAATCAGCTTTACATATATTGCGGGTAAAGTATCGGACGGATAGAATTTAGTATCTGTGTGTTGTGTTTTTCCTGTGTGAAAGCGAACGGTGGATGCAGTAGTAAGTTGTGTTTTCTCAGTTGGAGTGGACGGCCAGGATGTGATTGTAAAGTGGTGACGCGGATTGTGATAGAACCTAAATGCAACTCAACTCATTTCAATTCATCATTACAATTTTTTTAAATTTCAACACAAAATATAATAAACAATTCAATATTTTTAAATTTTAAAATATTAATAATATTAGAAACTAATATTCAAACAATATTAAAAAATAATTTTCTTATAAAAAATTTCCACAGAATTGTATTTTTTTTTTAATTTTTCTTTTACTTAATGATTAAGTAAGTGTTTACTTAATGATTAATTTTTTTAAAAAAAAAAAGTTAATTGCTATTCCTACTTGAATTTCTTACCAAAAATTTCCACCAAATTGCACTTTTAAATTTTTTTTTTTACTTAATGATGAGAGAAATGCTGGATTGTCCATAATCTTTTTATGGATGACGTTTATTTTATCTTTTTAATACAAGATGAGAGAAATGTTGGATCGTCATCCTAGAATCAAAATTATCTCAAATAACTTTCATAAGATTAAGGACGACGTTTATTTACAAGACCATGATATAGTTTCTATTAATACTCTTCATTTACTTGTGATGTTAATTTATACGAAATAAACATTATATCGTTATTTAAATTTTAATTAAGCCAAAAAATTATGTCCTTATTAATAAGAAAATAATTATTAAAAAAATAAAATATAAATTAAGCAAACGTGCATTACACGTTGTTTTTATCTAGTAGCATATATATATATATATATATATATATATATATATATATATATATATATATATGCTAGCTGTAATTACGAACCTAAAAAAAAAAAAAGAAAAAGCCCATAGATTGATTCCTTCGTGGAAGGTAGCAATAATGATGTACCCTGCAAAATAATATATTAACAAGAAATCGGGGTTGTATAAATAAATTAAGCTCAACAACCCTTAATTTGTTTTATAGGTGTCTTAATTATATAAATATATATAAGTGTTTTATAAAGGCTCAGTACATATTCCTAATTTTCATGGACTATATTATTCAATTTTGAAAGAACTCATTAATATATATCACCAACTAACAAGATGATCAATCCTAGATCACGCATAGCAATATTGCAAGAGTTGATGCTGGCAGCAATAAATATTAATGAGCCTTAACCAATATTGTTCAATAGATAATGTTTAAATAGAAATTTTAGGGAATCTTGATCAAGATTAATAACTACATGATATAGTGATATTTATCCTATTTACTAGTTATTTTTTATTTGACCAGCAAGAAATCTATTTGGATAACTATAAATAATTAATATAGATCATTAAGGTACTTGAAAGCTTAAATTAGTAGAAGAGAAATAGATATATATACATAACCACCTCATCATGCATGTTATGATCTTCAGATTCGCTAAAAGGTAGTACTTGGCGGAGAAAAGAAGTGTGAGTCCTTTAGAACTCCATCGATCCTGAGCTTTCCGTTTCCCATATGAAGAAGAACTACTTTTGTAGTTGTTAAGTAACTTCTACGTATAGAACACTGCCTGCTCGTTCAGGTGCTTCTTAGATTGACAAATATCGCTAATCTATTCGTCTATATATATGAAAAGCTCTCAGATTGTTTCTGATATTCTGATTTGTTCTTCTCTTCTGAGCGGCTCTGGAGTCAGTTATATATATATATATATATATATATAGATCAAGATGCAGAAGAAGTCGACTTCTGTATGTCTCTCTCTCTCTCTCTCGATGTTTGCTTGTTATTTTTCCTGTTCTTTACTTCACAACAAGAAATAATATATGCTTGACCTGTCGACGAAAACTTTTTGAGGTTCTTCGGTAGTTCGTTTGGAGTTTATGTGCGCTGATGATGATCAGTACTGCAATGATTTACAATACGAACTAATTTGAAGCAGCAATATATATGCATGCACCGTCTCACGTCCACCCAGTTAATATATATATATATATATATATTTATAGCATGTTTACACCAAATAATGTGCACCATGCATGCTTGAATATCGTAATGGAAATCTCCACACATTTCTATGGGGTAAAAGTACTCGATCCAGCCCAAATATTTCTTACGATTCATTAACACAGTTTGGATATATAGCCAGGTCTTCATTAACATATATATTTCTTATGAGGGTTTGACGTCCTTCCTGATCAACTGGCGCTCCGCCGTTTGACAGCCATGATCTCCAATATCAATGTTGGTTATGCATGGTCTCGTGCTCGTAAATCTCCGTACTTTTCTTCCTTCGTTTTTTTTTTCTTCATGGTTGCGCTTAAATATTGGGCTTTTTTTCATGTTTTTTAATAATTTTCTGTCATTTTCTAGAGAAAGGGTGAGGTGAGGTGCCCAACCTCTAGATCTCATCATGTTCTTGCGGCTACTAGTGATGCGGCGGAGTGTGAGAATAAGGGGTTGCTGGTGGGAGAGAAAAAGAGAAATGATATTTGCAAGTATTTAATCCATGCACTCTTTTTAAAATAGTGGCTAAATTTAGGACCTACATAGAGGTATAATCGGTCCGATTTGATTTTATTTTGTACATTTTTTAGAACCGAATAGATATACACTGATTTTGAAAATTTAAAAATCGATACCGGAACGATTCACTACCAAAACTGGAACTTCCGGTTTCATTCCAATTTGGTCAGGTTTTTTTCGATTTTATAGATTATCTATGCTAGTAATAATCTGATATTTACATATATACTAAACTATTAGTCTATTTATATTATAGTATAAATACATTATATATATATTAAAAGTAAGTTTATATTAATAACTTAATATTTATGTTTATGTTTAAGATTAAAATTTATATGTTATATTAAATATTATATTAAAAATTATAAGATTAATTTTATGTTACATGACATGTTATGTTAATTTTATGTTGTAAGAATAATAGACTTTGATAAGATTAGAATTTCATGTTATATTAATTAGCAATTAATTAACATATAATATATATAATATAATCCAAAAAATTATATATAATATTAAAAAAATTATAATATATATATATATATATCAATTCGGTTCGGTTTAAACTGGTTTTCAACATATGAAAACCGATACCGCGCCAGTCTAGGACCAGTTTCGATT
This sequence comes from Juglans mandshurica, assembly GCA_022457165.1. NCBI lineage: Eukaryota > Viridiplantae > Streptophyta > Magnoliopsida > Fagales > Juglandaceae > Juglans > Juglans mandshurica. The sequence continues at coordinate 17,151,025 of CM039633.1, forward strand.
CTTAAGAACCAGCACCGCTCCAGACTGCTTACAAATTGGACTGAACCTCCACTCCGGTTCAACTAGTTTTTCGATTTTTTTTACACCCCTAGAGCTACATGAAAATTAAAGAGATTAATGATAGACACCACTTTTTTTTCAATAGAACACACGAGACTTTAACTTAACTTTTTAAAAAAGGTAAAGAGAGAAAGAGATCTACAGAGAGAAAAAAACGCACGACACATCTGGCCTTGTTTATTATGCCTCCACCATCAGTATTTTAATTCGAAAATAATTTGTATAGTTTTAAAACGCAAGACCATGCACTCATTTTAAAAAATTTCACAAATTTGAGATCTATATATAAAAGAATTTATTTTTAATAGTGAACTCCCATTTAAACAAAAAAAAGAAAGCACACGCATATATATACCTAAAATCCATTAATTGACATTACTAATTTTATTTTTCATCCTCAGTTTTGTGTCTGCTAGCTTGGCATGATGCATGTCAGCTCCCAATGTAAGCAAATGTCATGCGTACGAGGCATAACAGCTAATTAATGTGAAAATATCATTTCTTTAAAAATTATTGAAGTTTTTATTTGAATTTTAAATTTTACATAAGTTGCCTCTATTAGAAACAGACTTCTAAAAAACTTTATATATATATATATATATATATATAATTATCCAGGACTGAAATGTGATGATTCCAACATTTAAGACGCGGTAATTAGAAATTCTTATAAAGTTTGGGGATGAAAAAGTTGAAAGGCACGTAAGCTACTATCTCCGTTAATGGCAGGGAGTGCAAAGTGACATGAATGAAGTATGAATTTAAGGTGTTAAGTATTATAGTTTGGAGGTGCATGTCTTCATAAATTGAGATGACTGACATGATCTACCCAAAAAATCTTGGGACTATAATATCATAGCCGAAAAAGTTTCATCCCCACCAGTGATATATATCTCCTCTGGGAATCCCATTTCGTTTGCATACTTGTTGAAACTTGATTGCTTTGGTTTTGATTAATTCCCTATTGCAAGCTCACAGCTTTGGTATGAACTTACTAAACCCTGGAAATTCTGTGAGATAATGTGAAGAGAATCAGTGTACCAGAGTGATTATTTTCTAATGCATGCTGCTTTATGCATCCAGTCTTTATAGAAGGAAATTATGGATGCCCGTTGCCTCCCTTTCATGATACTAATATTCTTTTAATTTCCTCTTTGCTTCCAGATATATGTAATGGTGGAGCCTAAGAGGTGGAGAACAATGAGATGCACATTCCTTTCCGCTCTAGTTTTGATTTGTGCAGCTTTATTGATCATAGGAAGTGCATTTGCAGTCACAGAATATAAAGAGGTAGTATGTACTTTCAGTTCAGTCATTACTACTATTTATATGTGATAATTTGAGTTTTTTCTATACTGAAAACACACTGATTCATTTAGTTTGATCTCTTGGGTCAGAGGTATCTTATAATTGAAACTAGGTCTGAACTACAGTTTTGTCAGCATTGTTTTCTTACATGTGCTTACAAATAAACTTGACATTTTCATTCATATCTTCTCTGAAAATGCTATATAAGTGCACCTTAAACAAAGGAATACATGGACTCTATATGAAACCATCTAATCTTGTGCACAATTTTATAGGCCCAAGAAGGGCAATTTACAAATCTGAAGTAATAATGAGAGCCTTATTGGCACAGAGGTTTTCGCCTTGGGGATGGGTTGATGCTGTGCAGAGTGTTAGAATCGAAGTGGATGCTATGCAGAGTACAAGATCTAAGATGTCTGAGGTATGTTGCTAACTCTCAAAAGCCATATAGATGCATGATTTGTTCCTTCTTCCAGTATGTACTGATCAACTTTTATACTCGTGTTGATTCCTGTTTGTATTCAGACTGAATGCAAGCAACAAGGAAGTGAACCACTACCCAAGGGAATCGTTTCCAAGACTTCTGACATGGAAATGCGACCACTAGGGGGGCCCTTGGATAAAAAGGTGCGTCAACTTTTAGGTGTAAGTTTCAATGGTAGTGTGCCATTCCAGGTAGTGTCACTTGGTCGTTTTACTAAAGAACCTTGCAGTTTTTACTTTCTTGTTCAATGACTTCTGATTTTAGGTGATTATTGGTCACATTTTATTTTCTATCAAGCATTTTTAATACCCATGATTTGTTAATCATCCCTTAAAAGTTTTCTGAACTTTGCTTATTTGACTTACAATTGAGTCTGGAGTCTTTTATTGTCCAAATTATGCGATTTTTCCATCAATTTATGTACAATGCTACTTCTGTTCAGAACTCGAAGTCATTCGCGAACTTGTTGGCCATTGCAGCTGGCATCAAGCAAAAGGAATGTGTGAATAAAATTGTAAAGAAGGTGAAAACTCAACTTTCACGCCCTCGTTACATCTATTTTATGTGGTATCATTGGATTTAATTTCTCTTTTCACAAATGAATTACAGTTTCTGCCAAATGATTTCGTCGTGATGCTTTTCCATTATGATGGCAATGTGGACGATTGGAAAGATTTAGACTGGAGCAATCATGCCATACATGTTTCTGCAATTAATCAAACTAAGTGGTAATATTTATTTGATACCAGTTAGTGCTAATATATATGTATACTTATTCAGATAAGTCTAGTCCATCCTCACTAACTCATATAGCTTTTTTTTTTTTTTTTTTCCCCATGAATTAGGTGGTTTGCCAAGCGTTTCTTACATCCTGATATTGTGTCTAACTATTCCTACATCTTCCTCTGGGATGAAGATCTTGGAGTTGACCATTTTCATGTTGGAAGGTCAGTAAGCTTGATTATGAGTTTGTATATGCGTATAACTGAATATGCTTTTTTGTAAATATACTTTGTATGTAGGATGATGTTTCTGTTGTGTCTATTCATGTATGCATTTATGAACAGATAATGTGATGGTTTCTCTTGCAAAATATGGATTGCCAAAGAATTTACAGAGTGTGTATTGGAATTTTCGAAACATTTGAAGTTTGAGTTTCTGTGCCTTAATTTCTTCCATGCAGGTATCTTAGAATTATTAAAGAAGAAGGGCTTGAGATATCACAGCCAGCTCTTGATCCTAGTGTATCAAAGGTTCATCATCATCTCACAGCAAGAGACAGAACATCAAAAGTACACAGGTTATATCTCTTTTACAAGAAAGTAATGTTGTAGAGTGAGTAACTCTATAATTTTTGCAGAATTTGAGCGCAGTTGCCATCTATATGGAGTTCAATTGCAATATCTTCATGACTATTATCTGTATCTGTTGCCATATGTTTAAATTTGTTTACCTACAGTAGCTTGTCACAAACTATTAGACTTCAATTAATGTGAATTTCTCAGTTCTGTTGTTTCTTATTCGAAATCTATTTTTTGGTTGCTATTGCATTGGTTAACAGGAGGACATACAAGTTTATTGGAAGAACACAGTGCGATGAAAACAGCACAGATCCTCCATGCACAGGGTAGAAAACTTACACACAGATCATTTTCCAGTTGATAGTTTTCTAACATGACAAACATATACATAAACATATTTACATATGGATGTATTTTGCTGTCAATTCTTCACTGTGAAAGTATGTATTTGGTTGCTGATGTATATGACAGATGGGTGGAAATGATGGCTCCTGTTTTCTCAAAAGCATCCTGGAAGTGTGCTTGGCATATGATTCAGGTTGGTCATCTTTTACATAAATTTTTCAGAGGCAATTAAAAAACTACATGAATAGTGGAATTAAATAATTAGACATTGGAGTAGAGTATAATCAGAGAGAAATGTCTTGGTTACTACTTACTAGTTTATCCACCATTTTCCAATGCCGCCACCAAGTATAGGGTGGTGGGTGGAAGTTCTTTGGTTCAAATTTCATTTCCACAAGATGCCTGAATTAAATTACTAAGAAACAAAACAAAAAGAATAAGAAAAAAGAAGAAAGGAGTGATGACTAGTTTTCACACTCCATTTTTCAGAATCAATCATGCTTTATAGTTGATTATAGAGGTGAGAATGGATTTGCATGTCACTTTATGTCATTAAAGAACTTGAACAGTTGGATAGAAGATTTAAGCATTCCTTTCTTATCAGTTTGGATGGACCAATTGTAACCTGAATTTGAACTATCAAATTACATTATTAATAGCTTCTCTAAGATGAATTGAACTTTTTCCCTCTCCTCTTCTTCCCCCTCCCCGGAATGTTTTTACAGAATGACTTAGTTCATGCATGGGGCTTGGATTTTCAGCTTGGTTACTGTGCTCAGGTAATTTTTTGCATCCTGTAAGTATAAAGATAATTTCAATTTGTTATGAGCATTAACATATGTGCAAAGCATTCATTAACAGGGTGATCGGTCTAAGAATGTTGGAATAGTTGATTCCGAGTACATTGTACATTATGGTCTTCCTACATTGGGGGCTTCAGAGTCAAACAAGGTTAGAATTTTTTTTAACTATTACTGCAAAATAACAAAGCCAATCCCATAGTAGTTCCTATAGGAATATTTAACCTTCAAGAATACTTTCTGCACATGGAAAGTTCCTACCTAAAGAAATTCTCATTTTACATCTTTAATGATATGTTGTTCCTCACAACTTCCACCCATGATATTTTCATCTCCATTTATTTCTTTTTCAGCAACTTCAATAAAATAATCGTTTACTTTGCTGTTTCCACACTACAAAATTTGATTATATATCATTCAATCAAATTTGTAATAAATTTGATCATCATCATGATCATCATCTCTCTCTCTCTCTCTCCCAATACATTTATTTACTATCTCTAACTAATGATTATCATTGATGAAGAAAACTGTTGGGAGACCTAACCGAGCTTCCCAAAATATGAGCGCGCATGGTGCAGGACAATTGGTATTTAATCAAATTCTAATATGCCATTCATTACATTTTTTAGGTTTCTGAACTTATATTCATCAGTACTAAGCAGCTTTGAATTTGCAGGCCACATCATTATTGCATCAACCTGGTGGTAGAGCTGCGGTAAGCCCCTCAATAAATCTTGCACATACAGAAACTCCTTATTTTTCCCAAAGCCTATACAAAGGAAGCACACATTTTCTTTTTTCCAATATAATCATAATGAAGGTGTACTGTGCATTATAAGCTGTGGTTATTGGATAATGTTTTGATGCATTTACCTTAGATGTTTAAGAGATCCAATCTATGTATGGTGTCCTTTGATGATCCTGGTTGTTTAAGGTTATACTGTCATCCTTTGATTGTTGTTCCTGTGCAGGTGAGGTACAGGTCCTATGTTGAATTGGAGATCTTCAAGAACAGATGGAAAAAAGCAGTGAAGGACGATGATTGCTGGAGTGATCCGTATAAGAAGCCACTGCGGCAAAGCAAAGTCTAATCTGTATTTTTAGAAGCTGGTCCATCCATTCATATTAAGAAGTTGATTGCTGAACACATGGTGATACATCCATTGACCTAAAATAGGGAGAAGAGCACAGTAGAGCTCCCAAATATATACAATGCCTTTCTTCTTTACTGACCAAATACAGACAACGCTTAGAATTTGGTGATAGGGTAGATATTGATGCTTAGAATTGCCTTGGTCATTGTTTTGTAATAATAGTATCATTATTTGTGAGAATTTGATTATTGAATACACAAATTTTCTTCAAGATAGTAAGAAGGAAAACTGAATCAGTCTCTTTCTACTTTTACCAATTACCACTATTTATAGTAGTAACTATCATTAATATTACCTTTTATCCTCGTTGTAAGTCCTCAAAATAGATTGGGCAGGCTATTGCTTGGAAATTCTGAGTATTTTTCAGTTGCAGAAGTTGTCTCATCCTGTTTAACATGTATTGCATACGGATCAATGACTGAACTTGCTTATGCTCTTGGAAATAGATTCTTAAGAGTACTTGAGACTATTTCAATGGATGTATGCATGAATGTGTATATACATGTGCATTTAGGGGAAAGAGAACAAGCTTCAGAAAACATTATGCAAGAAATTGCAGGCATCTTAAGATCTTTTTCGACCAAGTTCTTTTAATTAGTCCCAATCGACAAATCTCAACTCTTGTTTTGGTAAATGACTTGTGAAACTGAAGGCATTGGACTCAGTCATTCACTCACTCAAAACTTCAACCATGGCTCGGAGTATATCCTCAAAGATGAAGGTGTGGAGGAACCCTCCAATACGATTCAGAGCACAGCACACGTTGTTTTTGGCCACTAACCATTCACCTCTTTATAAAGCATTATGTGTATCGTAGTAAGCAAATAAACACAAAACTTAACTGACATTGAAATCTGTTGTCCTTTCTCTTGTCTCAACATCTTATCCTGATGGTATAGGGAATCAGTGTTAGCCAAACCATTCTTTAAACATCTCAAGATGTCCCATTATATTAAAGAAACACTAGTCTCTTGCAAAGTTGGATTGAGAACTTGGGCAGATAAAATATATCATAAGTTGTGATTGGAGAGAGAGAGAGAGAGAGAGAGGAGAGAAAAACTTACCTATTTTCTTGTTAATCTTTCTCTGTCACTAATATACTCTTGAGTTTCTGTTGATTTATCGGAGAATTGAAGTGACAAGTCAAATGTAGCTTGATAAGCATCTCGAATAATCTATATCAAGAGTTCGAAACTCCATTTGTAAACTAGTTTGTGGGACTGTTCCAAACTTACAAGGCAGATCCCAATTTTGTACCAAAGATTGGAAATCTTCATCACCATCATCCACCATGCTCTCCCCATTGTGAACTCTACCCAATCTAGAAGCTCTTCCTTCTTTTAAACCTCATAGATTGTAAGGATCACCACCGTTTGACTATAAGAAAAATTGCACAAGTAAAGGAGCTAGGTATATTATAATAAAGCATTTCTTTGTGGCTAAAGTATTAAATCACCGCCCACAAACTGAAATAGTTTCATATGATACATTTAATCTACTTTATAATAAAAGTAGGTTTACAATCTAACATATTAATCAAGTCGCGTCAGTTTATGTGTAAGGAGTGTTAAAGCAGAAGGAAAATAGAATGGAAGGAAGAAGTGGAGAGTTGAAGTATCGAAGAGGGCCTTAAGTGTACATGTGAGGAGCACGTGGTCATTAAGTAATAATTTATTGTAATGCCCTTATAATAACAGAAATACCAGAAGTAACAGATTTAACGTAGTTTTAGTTGTATAAAAGACCACATAAGTGAAGTAATATTCATTGAAGAGTTTTCATGCAATTCTGCATTCTTAGAGGCACTGGTTCCTCGAAAACAAGAGTTCATTTCTTTGGTCCATTTAAAATTTTACAGCGTATTGGTGATGTAGCATACAATTTGGAATTGCCTTCTAGTGCTTCAGTTCATCCAGTATTTCATGTATCTTCCTTAAAGAAGCATGTGGGATCAACAGGTGTTACTTCATCTACATTGCCTATGTTGGATTCGCATGGAGGGTTTAGATCTGAGCTTTAATTAATTTTGCAAAGAAGGATGCGTACACTGAATAACAAGCCTTACATTGAATTACTTGTCAAATGGAAGTGTGCACCAGAGGAGGATTCATCATGGGTTCCTATGGAGCAGTTGAGATGTTTGTATCCTAACCTTATGGGCAAGGTCTTTTGATGGGGAAGGGAATGTAAAAGGTGTTAAAGCAGAAGGAAAATAGAATGAAAGGAAGAGGTGGAGAGCTGAAGTATCGAAGGGGGCCTTAAGTGTACATGTGAGGAGCACGTGGTCATTAAGTAACAATTTACTGTAATGCCCTTATTGTAACAAAAATACCAGAAGTAATAGATTTAACGTAGCTTTAGTTGTATAAAAGGACATAGAAGTGAAGTAATATTCATTGAAGAGTTTTCATGCAATTATGCATTCTTGGAGGCACTAGTTCCTCAAAAACTAGAGTTCATTTATTTTTCTCATTTCCTTACGTATTAGTTTTCTTTCTTAATTATTTCCATAACTCACAATTCTGCTATAATATTCAATTGGGTTCTTAACGTTGTGAATTTACTTTTATAAAATCTCTTTGTAGCTAAAACACTTTTCTTATAAATCAACTGTTTAAAGTTCTCTTTTATTTATTTAGGTTGGCTCTTTTTATCTTATAAACTGTAAACACATGCACGAGTAGTGCAAATAAACAACACCTTGCCCTTTCCATCAATATCCTCTTCTCAAAGTCTAGGATCTCTCTCCCCATATATCAATGTTTGACAAATCTCCTAATGTCCTTGCTATATCACAACTAGCAAACTCAGAAAGCTACTCAAGTTTCCATGACTATGCTTTTACGTGGGTTTGATCAAATTGAAAATTTTCGTAATTTCGAGTAATCTCACAATTGCATCAACACCCTCTGCCTTTTCCCTAAATTCATAAAAATGGATTTTTGTGTTCATTTGGAGGTTTGGCTCAAGTGATTATTTCGTACTTTCAAATCAAGATCTTATAGAGTTTTTATGCAAATTTTAAGATCTGAAAAGAGAAAAAAAACATATAAAGTGAGTCCAACAACATTTTTCGAGCCTTTAATGTTAGGCTTAAGTCCCGTTTGGATAGTAAAAGTGTTTCATCTCATCTCATCATTATAACTTTCTTAAATTTTCATACAAAATATAATAAATAATTCAACGTTTTCAAATTCTAAAATAATAATAACATTAAAAAATAATATTTTAACAATATTTAATTCAATTTTTAATTTTAATTTAAATTCATCTCATCTCATCTAACTATTCAAACTATTTGAAAATTTTAGGTACTTTTTTCTAAAACTTATCCAGCTTAAAATAAAATAAAATTAAAAAGTTTTATCTCCTCGAATTTAGCCCAAAGTTTGTGGGTTTGGGCCTTGTGTCGGCGCTCTAAGTTAAATGAAGCCCACGCCCATTTGTTCACATTGATCTTTTTTCTGTGTTATCTGTTATATACAATCGAGTAAAGCCAAGAGCGGCAGAACACTCGCACGGTCGTCCACCATTTTCGTACGCAGAAAGAAGGTATTAAGTTTCTCGCACCCTTTGCTTAGAAAATACATATTTGCAAACTGGGTTACTGTATGAATGCTTTTCTGTTTTTTTTTTTTTAAATTTTATTTATCTTTTCCTCGGGACGATGGGGGAATGAATTGGTTCTTCTCTAGTTTGTACTTCAATGAAATTTGCAAATATGAAATTTGCTTCAACCATTGAACTTTCTACGGATATATTTTCTTAATTCATTTTCTGGGTCTTCTTTTTTGTAGAAATGTCTTGAAAAACTTCGTTATAATCTTTCATTGAAATATATTTAAGAGAAGCATAAAGGAAATGCTGCTGGCAAAAGCTCCTCCAACTCCAGTAACTGTACACTTGAGCCACAAACCTAAATTCAGATTCCTTGAAACGAACTGGAAGTCATCCCCCAACCGCCATGAGAGCGGGTTCAGATTGGTTGTTAGAGCTGGGTATAAGCGCACACCGATGGAAAATCCTGGAGCTTATCAGCTGATCGATGATGACACCGGCGAAAAGTTCATTGTTTGGGGAGGAAGCGATGAAGATCATCATCATGAGTCTCCTATTCCTTCTAAGGACGTTCTCTCTTGGAACCCCTCCACTGCTCCCACCACGGTTCCCATTTCAAATCAAAATGAGCGGTACAATAATTTAAATGATGCCAGAAATATGGAGGCTTCAATCAATAGTAATACTGCTAATGAAGGTGTTCTTTGTTTGCCCTTTTTTTTTCCTGAATTCTGCTCTATGATTCAATTTCTTGCTCCTTACACTTTCTTTATTTTCAAAACATGGGTATACTAGTTATGGCACAGAACAGTATTCTTAAACATTTAACCCCAACCTATATTACCTCGATTTATGCCTAGGCTGACAAGCCGGACGTTAGAATGCATAAAACCAGTTTGTATCCTCAACTTATTCTTTCATGTAAAATTACTTCATATATTGGCAATTGAGTTGAATTGATCTCATTTGAACAGAGCCCAATGGAATTTATTTAGATACTGAATTCTCATTTTTTGGAAAATAAATCATCCTGCATAAACGATTAACATCTGTCAGCATCCCATGGTTACTCTTGTTCAGACTTTCTAGAGGCTTGTATTTATTTCCAATGTCATGGGCATGCCTTTCTAGCTTTAAAGAAAAATGCTGAGATGAAGAGCTGATTCTTAATAAAGCTTTAGTAATTAAGAGTAAGGTCTAAATTTTCTCTCATTCTATTTGCCAAGGAAAACATTTGTGGATCAGATAAACAAGCAAATCATGAGACTACTGGGTGGTGACTGGCAATGAGTGGCTTGATACATTTCACTTGGGCATGAATGCACTGTGTGGGCTGTGAAGAAGAGAGCTTCTATGTAGTTTTGACTTTTGTCCTGATTGAAATCATTTCTTGCATTTGGTCGCAAAATGAATTGAACTTATTGGTCTAGTGTTCCAAATTTCTCATTTTGAAATAATTCAATTGTAATTGGATTGTTACCTCATCTAAAGGAAGGGCTACAAAAAGGCTGAATGATTTAATTTTCTCAAACATGTGCATTAATCTAGGAAATCATTCGGTTGAATTGGTGATTTTGTGATACCCCATATGATATGGATAAGGGTAGGTGGTGTATGAGATCCCACATTGCTTGGGAATGAGAAGTTCATGCTCTTTATAAGGTTCCAATGGGGCTCCAATTGTATCATTGACTAATCCTTTTGGAGTATAGGCCATGTGGTTTGGGCCTTCCATTGAGGTGTTACAAATGGTATCAGAGACTATCCCAACCAGAAATGTGGGACTTGAGCCGTGCCACCTACAATGGACAGGCCCGACGAGGACGTTGGGAATTTAAGGGAGGTAGATTGTGATACCCCATATGATATGGATAAGGGTAGGTGGTGTATGAGATCCCACATTGCTTGGGAATGAGAAGTTCTTGCTCTTTATAAGGTTCCAATGGGGCTCCAATTGTATCATTGACTAGTCATTTTGGAGTATAGGTCATGTGGTTTGGACCTTCCATTGGGGTGTTACAGATTTACTTTTCATCTTTTGACATCTAACACACAATACTAGTAGGTTGTCCCCCGACATGTACCATATTGATATTTGTGGAATAAATCCTATAATTTCCCTTAAAATCACCATTTATTTGTTTGATATGATTTTCAGATTGTTTCTTAGGTTTTACACCCATTGTGTCACTGCTATTATAACTAATGATTCCCTAACAGCACGTGCCAGGGGTTTTGCTGCAAATTTTGGAAGATTAAAAGCACAGAGAGTGCGAGCTCTAGTAAAAAATACTTCTCAGATAAAGCAAGATCTGACAGAAAATGACGACAAAATCTTTGTAGAAGATAGTTCATTTGGTAAGCATGTCATTTCACATCCTAAACAGGAACGTATTGGGAGAAAGAATAAAGAAATTGCCTTCAGAAATAGAGGAAGAGTTCCAGGAGCCTCCCAATCCCAAGAAACCAGTGACATGATGCAAATAACAGGGACAGCAGACAATTTTGATCATTCTCCAAAACATGGTTTTGAACCACACTTAGAGAATCTAAACACACCGGGTAAACCTAACAAATCAGATACTAAAACTCGGATATCAGATGTTTCAGTGCCAAGAGCTTCTGCTCGGAACCTAAGAGGTTGGGGCCGTGGAGGGTCCATATATAACTATCAATCTGAAGACATTCTAAAGCGAATGAGGAAATTGTCTACTGGCAGGGTGGACTTTTTCAGTAAAAAATCATTTGGAGAATTGGGCTGCAGTGAATTTATGATTGAATCTTTAAGAGGGTTACGTTACTTGCGCCCTTCACATATACAGGTATCTCAACATCACGACATCTTTGACTGAATTAAATATCATATGATATAAAATGTGTAAATTATTTTCATTAAAAAATTGTTCGGGCCCTCAATTTGGGTCCCATCAGATTCCAGATTTTTCCATTCATAATGTTTTTCTGAAAACCTAGTAGTTTATTGTAAATGATCTGGTCTATGTATTAATTTTGTGATCTACCTGGATCTTCCACAATTTTGGTGGTTGTAGTTTTGGAAGGGTCTCTTAGGGTGTCTCCCACCTTGTCCTTCAATACTCATTAAAAGCTATCCACTTCCAATGGGAAACTATCACCCCTCTTTTCCCCACCCTTTCCAGAGGGAAAAAGAACAGAAGGAAACCATCATCCCTCTCTTTAACACCCATGAATACTGTTATGACCTACCCATCTCTGTGAGTTATTCATATTCCCAGTGTGGGACAGGGGTGTTACACTAACAGTTTTACGGCTTGTTTACTTTATTGAATGCTGATACATGTGCTGATAAGCATATTGCATTCCTGTTTCGGGCGTGCCGTCATGTGAGACATCTTGCATCCATTTGGATTGAAAAGCATACCTGTGTTATCGTGACAACCTTTTGCTTTTGATTCAAGCCAACTGGTACCTTACATTTAGTTTGTTACCCTAGTTCCTATTATTGTTAATGCACAAGTTTCCTAAAACATATGTAAATACTCGGACTACAGCTTAGTTGAATTGAGTTGTATATGACATTTTAATATAGTGGACTATGAACTTTTTATCATTCAAACTATATAAAGGTGTAGCCTAAATCAAGTTTTCTTATCTACTAAACCTCATAATCGTATAAAGAAGCTTGTTAACCTTAATGTTGAACACAACTTATGCCCATGGGGAACATTTTAAAAAACAGGCCATGGCATTTCCATTCGTTATTGAGGGAAATAGCTGTATCATAGCTGACCAAAGTGGATCAGGAAAGACATTGGCTTATCTTGCACCAATAATTCAGCGTCTGAGGCAAGAAGAACTTCAAGAACTTAGCAAAACCTCGTCACAAAGTCCTCGAGTTGTTATCATCGTACCAACTGCTGAGTTGGCTTCCCAGGTCAGGTGCTATTGTGCTCAACTCATGTCAGCATACTGCTTTGCTGTATCATTTTTGCTTTATTAATTTTTATAAGTTGTTTAGTTTAGTTTTTATTCTTAATTTCTGCACATTGTTGTTTAGTGGCTGCTGACCAACTATTTCATGGTTTCTTGCCATTTCTTCAATTTGTTTGACCTTGTCTCCCGGTGGAAGAAAGATGCACTGCTACATGTTGCACGTGAAGTTTTTTTGTTGTTGCACCTTTTTAGTTGTATTCACTACCACAATCTTATGGACCACTGGAGCATTACTGGCTGACAATATACTTAATCCCAAAGGAAAGAAACTTGCAAATTGTAAGTTTATAGAAGCAAAACCAGAACATCAGCATAACTTTTGTTGTTGTAGTAGTCTGACAAAATCTTGAAGGAAAGAAGCACGCAAATTGTAAGTTTATAGACATGAAACAGAACATAAACTTAACTTTGTTAATACTAGATATATTTACAATCTCGTTGGCCTTTCTTGCAGCTTTTATTCTTGAACTTATTGGGGTATTTATCTTCTCCAATAAATAAGTGAATAGGAGGTGTAGTTAAAGTTGATAGGACTGCTTGGATGAGTGAGAAACACAGCACATGGGATGAAGAAGCTACAAAAGTTGTCTGTATAATATTGTTGATTGAATGCCTGGTACTAAACAAAAACGAGGAAAAATTGCCCTAGGTAGGGCAGAATTGTGATCTGGAGGTCATGAAGATATAGGGACCAAAAGATATTTGGGTTTTTTTTTTTTTTTTTTAAATTTCAAGACAGTGGATTTCGTCCTTTATTGAAATATACTCAGAGAAATCATTTGGTATAGGTATCCAGATGCAATATAACTGTGAAATACAATGGTACTTGGTTGTAAATGTGTCAACATATTGGTTTGATGATGTAGAATCTCTAATTACATTCTTTAGCAGTGTATTTATACTATCCACCCTCTGTACTTGGATATGCCTATTTACTTGTCAATAAAATTTTCTTAGTACTTATAAAATATATATATATATATAATATATACACCCTGACTTTTTTTTTTACTTATAATATATATATATATATATATAATTTTGAGCACTTCTGATTTGTATGAACCCTTCACTTTTTTTAATATGAAACTTTCATTTCTGTAATCACTTCCTTCAAATTATACTCTTGTTCTCATTCATCCCTCTCAAGATGTTAACCTTTTAATTTGATGAGAACTTCTGCAGGTTTTGCATAATTGCAGAGCAATCTCAAAATCTGGGGTTCCATTCAAATCTATGGTTGTGACGGGTGGTTTTCGACAGAGAACTCAATTGGAAAATCTAAAACTGGGTGTTGATGTTCTAATTGCAACACCGGGTCGTTTTATGTTTCTGATTAAGGAAGGCTTCTTGCAGTTAATAAACCTAAGAAGGTAACTAAGTTTTCATTTGATTAGCAACATATTTGTACGATAACCATGCCTATTTTGCAATTTTACAAACTGCAACATATGTGTTTGTTGGGAACTCCGACTTGTGACCTTTCAAATGGTCTTTACCAGCCCATTTTAGTCATACTCTGTGTGTGAAAGTAAATCTACTTGCATGGCACAGCTATTTTTATGAGATATTGAGCCACTGCTAAAAATAATTGAAACTTTGTGTTGCAGTGCTGTGTTGGATGAGGTTGACATACTCTTTAATGATGAGGATTTTGAAGTAGCACTGAAAAGTTTGATAGATTCTTCACCTGTTACCGCACAATATCTATTTGTGACTGCAACTTTGCCAAGAGATATATACAACAAACTAGTTGAAATATTTCCTGATTGTGAAGTGATCATGGGGCCTGGTATGCATCGTATAAGCCCTGGCCTTGAAGAGGTTGGTTTCAAGTGTTTTCCCCCTTTCGTTTCCTTTTTTTTAAAGGCCTAACTTAGTTTGGTTCCCGCCAAGTTTAGGTAGGTTGTCAATTTGGTCCCTCTAGTCCTAATTTGAGCAATGTTAACTACCTATCAAAGAAACAATTTGAGCAGTGTGAACCCTAAAGTCTCAGATTGTGGTCAATTTTGTCCTTCATCCATTTTCATCACTCAAATGCATTACATATTGCATGAACTACTTGTAATTGTTCAAACAACAGAGTCCTTTAAAACAGAATTCGTGGAAACAAAAGAATAACAAGAAGAGAAGAAAACAAAATAACATTCTTCCCATCTCATCTCTGTCATCCTACATGGCTACATCTGAAGCCTCGTAAGCATTGAACCTAACAATTACCAAGTTTGTTCCGTTACATCTGAAGCCTTGCAAGCATTGAACTAGCATTGATTTCATCTAAAAAATTCACTGTGATCAAAAAGGGATATTTGAATAGGATTTGGGATGTATTATTCAAACCACCCCCATTCTTCCTTGTTGACATTATTATCACGTTTGCTTGTATAAATGAGTTTTTGGCTTTCCCCGAAGTCATGAAACATGGGATCTCTTCCAAGACCTTTCACGAAGATATTATATAATCATTTTCAGAACAGACATATCCTGATGCAAAGTGTCTATAGAACACTTTTCATACATATTGCTTGAAGATCAGGAATTTACTTTCATTCCTGCTGGATATTTTACAGACCAGTAAAATCTTCTGCTTGCCTTAAAAATTTGGATAGTATCATACATACATAATCGGTTAAAAGAAGATTGGTTAAATAATATAACATGATGAGGAGTCCAACTTATTATTCTGTTGTCAGCATGGGTGTTCAGGTAAAATTCAGATGAGTCCTACAATGAGCAGCATGCACAAATCACTTCTTCATGCACCAAATATATGAACATGTAAGAATTGAATGATAAAGGGATTTTAAACCCGCTGACAATGAATAATAATTATTAGGTTGCATGTCCAGGTTCTTGTAGACTGCAGCGGACAAGATGAGATTGAGAAAACTCCAGAAACTGCTTTTTTGCATAAGAAATCTGCTCTTCTGCAGCTGGTGGAGGAAAGCCCAGTTTCCAAAACAATTATTTTCTGTAACAAGGTACATTTGATCTCTTATGTTTTGAGAGCTCTCTTGTATAATTCCAGTATAGTTGGCTTGCACCTCACTGTACTTTTTGCTAAATGCTTAGTTTCTTGCTCAATCAACATCTATCAAGAAAACATTGTTTTAAGAGTTTTTAGAATGGATTAATTCTGTAACATATTCTTCATAACTTTTTAAACCCGTCTGATTTATGCTAAGCTTATACCTTCTCGATTTACAGATTGAGACATGTAGAAAAGTTGAGAATGCATTAAAACGTCTTGACAGAAAAGGGACTCGCGTCCAAGTTCTACCCTTCCATGCTGCTGTGGAACAAGAATCAAGGCTTGCAAATTTCAAGGAGTTCACCCGTAATCAGACAGATAGAGTCTCTCAGTTTTTGGTTTGCACTGATAGGTAATTTTATTCTACCTCCATAACCACTACTAGGGTCAGGTTACTAACCTTCCTATAAGTATAAGATGGAAGTCATAACGTAGCAATTTTGATGCATCTGATAATTTCCACAGAGCATCACGTGGAATTGACTTTACTGGGGTGGATCATGTTGTACTCTTCGACTTCCCACGTGATCCTAGTGAATATGTGCGTCGCGTTGGAAGAACTGCTAGAGGTGCCAGTGGGAAGGGTAAGGCATTCGTCTTCGTGGTTGGAAAGCAAGTCTCCCTTGCACGAAATATAATGGCAAGAAACCAAAAGGGTCACCCATTGCACGACCTGCCATGTACATAGTAGCTGATGAGTGAGAAAGCTGCTTGTTGAACGGGTACTGATGCAAAAGCTGACTTCGCCATTGGAAAATAGCTGGTGACTTTAATGATCTCACCGTGGAAGAAAGTCCATGCAATTGCTTGTTTTAGATATCAGATGATGATGTTGATCCCAGAATAGTGTGGGAAACACAGTTTTGAGTTTCTCATATATATTTCGAGCTTGTTCTCTCAACTAGGCATTCTTTTACGAAGTTGCTATCGGATATTGTTTAAAACGAAGTTGCTTGTTCGATCTTGAGCCATTTTTTTTATTTTTTATTCGATGGACAAAAATAAAATTTCACGTTATTTCTAAGAAATAGAAGTAAATAATTTTTCTTTAACCCATTCTCATGAACAATGTAGACTAATTAATTACTTATTTAGAGTAGGGAAGAAAATAAAAGAAAATATCAATAACAAAGAATCAACCGCAAAATAACATTCGTGTGATCCTATCATCCCTTGTTAACGACAAGAGGCTGAAAAAAGAAGATCCACCACAAAAGATCATAGTACAAGTACAGCCAAAACATCGCTTAGTTAATGCCATTTAAGCAAATAAGTGTTCATTGAAACAAATGTAAGAATCAAGTAAAAGAACACTATACACAGAAGCAGCTGGTTTTGCAAAATTTGGTTGAAAAAGGCCATATTCTACATTGGCAAATGCTGAACTTTTCAATCACATGTAGCAGCAACCAAAAGATAAGAGGTATGGGAAAGGGTAGGGGGTTGGCGTAACCCAAAACTTCAGCAAAAGGTTGTTTCAGTCATCACATATATATTTACATGGTACCATTCTCCTCTATTGATGACTCAGAAGCAGAGTCATCTATTGTAGAGTTTGAGACTGTCTCTGATTGGCTTCCACTCTCGCTATCTGAAATTCCAGATGGCCTATCTTCGAGTGGTTGTTTCAAGAACCAATACATAATACTCGCAGTTAATGTGAGGATCATCTTTTGATTTACCTGATAAAATAAAATAAAAAAAGGTACCACCGTGTCAAAAGTTTTATTTATGCATGAGGATAAAGTGAAAATAAGAAAATAAAATAAATAAACAAGTTCCACATTAAAGACTTCACATGATTACTTATTGATTAGTGTTTTCACATTGTGTTGTGCTTGAAAGACAAGCAAGTCCCACGTAAACTACAACTTCCGCAGGTGGGTAGAAAGAACCAAAAACAAAAAGTGCAGTGAAGGCTAAACTCCAAAGCTTTTCTTAAGTGGTATCAAAGTAAACGATCGTAGGTGCGAATCATGATTCAACATTTCACCTCATTTTAATTATCCTTTCCAAACATAAGCCTCTCATCTACCTCTATTCTGTGTCGATGATAATACCTGCTACAGTGGGATGTCTAATATGTGCCTAAAAATGAACAAACCCATGGTTATGGTTCAGAAAGTACCTCGGTTATGTCTTCAGGCAACAAAAATATTGAACAGCCAAGCTTCCTCGCAATGCTAATGATGTAGGTGGCATTCATCTTTTTCTCCTCATCTGAATTTGGCCATTTTTTAATAAAGCAAAATATTATTAGAAAATGTCTTAATAACATGTAAAACCAAACAACGCAATTAAGATCGCACAGAATTTAGATATGCATTATCCCGAGCAATTAAAAGTTGAAAATATTTACGGACGTAGTGAGACTCAGAAATTGTAGATCATCATTAGTTCAAGCAAACCAACTATATACCACATCACAAACCATTATCCCATAAGTCAGCTTTCTAATTTATAGAAACAAAAACTAGACAAACAAGCAAGCAGCTTGAAGATAAACTCATAATAAGTTTAGAGAAAAATCATAGTGGCTATATGAGTATACATTTTTCTCTAAATAAAAAGCAAACCAGCACGTATCTATAATAATAATAATAATAATAATAATAAAAGAGTGAATTTAGGGGCTAGAATGTAGGATTAGGCAAATACCCCTCTATAGATCCCCTGTTGAACTGAAAAGCCCCTAGTACAGTTCTCGGATTAGGCAAATGCCCCCTACAACAGATCAAATTAGACAAAAATACCCCTGATCCTAATCAAGCCGATCGAAATCAGTATAAGAACTCTCAAGGATGGACCATTTTGCCAAGGGAGCATTTTGTCTCCCATGGCGCTCTATGAGGTAGAAATTGCTTTCCATGGTGCTCATCAGGATGGCTAATCTTTTGCTCTACATAGTGCTCGCCCCGTTTGCTCCACTTCCCCCCCCCCCCTGGGGCATGGTGCTTTCCCTTTCCACAATGCTCGCCGAGGCGACTTTTTCCCCATGGTGCTCATTTGGGTGAGGTGAGCACTTTCCCTGTCTACGATGCTTGCTGAGGTGGCAAGTTTCATGCTCCTTCATGGTGCTTGCTGAGGTGGCAAGTGCTTGCTGAGGTGGAGCATGGTGTTTGACGAGGTGAGAAGCATTTTGCTCGCCATGGTGCTCAGAGCACTTTCTTGTGGTGAGTGGGGCAAGCACTTTCCCTTTTCTACTAGCCAAGGTGGCGAGCTTTATAATCTCTTTCACGGTGCTCACCACCTCGTGCTCACTGAGGTGGTGAGCACCTTTTCTCCTTGCTCTCCATGGTACGGGCCATAATGCTTGCTGAGGTGGTGAGTTTCATGCCCCTTCACAATACTTGTTGAAGTGACATCAAAAGCCGAGATAGTGAGAATCACCCCCTCCTTCCTTGCCAAGGTGACGAGCACTTTTGCTCCCTTTCCATGGGCAAGCACTTTCCATTTCCATGATGCTCGCTGAGGTTTCACGTGCTCACACCGTATCCGAAGGTAGTAGCGAGTTCCACGCTCCTTCGTGGTGCTTGTCGAGGTAAGAAGTATTGTGCTTCATCCAGTGTGCTCATTCAGGTGACTCATCCAGTGTGCTCATCCAGGTGACTCATCCAGTGTGCTCATTCGGGAGTAAACGCTGAAGTGACGAGCAGTTTACTCCCGTGATGCTCGCCTATGTAGTGAGTACTTTTGCTCTCTATGGTGGTGCTCACCTGGGGTGCGAGCACTTCTCCCTTTCCAACAATACTCGCCGAGGTGATGAGCACTTTCATTATGCTCGCTAAGGTGGCGAGATGGTGCCTTGCCAAGGTGGTGAGCACTTTTGCTCCTAATGTTTTGCTTGCATGGTGCTCACCTAGGGGCCAAAACACTTTTTCGTTGTTTGGTACACATCTCAGGGGAGCATTTTTGCTCTCCATGCTACTACTCTCTCCTGATCAACACAAAGACCAGTCCAAAATTATCCCAACACCCTTTTTGTTAAAATATTATTGCCCTGAACTATCCTTCTCAGAAATAAAGCTGTAAGTATTCAACTTCTCACCATTAGTAGCATCCATATCAAACTACCAAGGTCTACCCAAAGGATGACATGCATCCATGGCTATTACATCACACCATACTTTATCGTTGTATCTAGGGCCAATAAAAAAAGGGCATTAAACATCGTGTAGATATTGTTACCTCACTTCCCTTCTTTAGCCATGCCAACCTGTAAGGAGTAGTTCATCTGTAGGCTTAGCTTTTTAATGGCCTTTTCCAAGATCACATTGTCACAGCTACCAGAATTAATCTAGTAGTTTACCTTGCCCCTAATAGTGCAGGTAGTTTGAAAAATGTCGTTGTACCAATCACTTTCCTCTGTTCAGCAAGGCGTGTAGTACCCTCCTCACCACCAACTGCGACCTTCTTGTGTGGCCTTGCACTGAATCCACCAAGCTCGATGACTGCTTTAAAATGTGATTCAGTTGTGGCGAGTATCCTTTCCACCGAGTTTGGTTACTCCTGGAGACTCGAGAAGATCCATCCCTGGGGGCTCGAGAGTGACTAAAGGGCTTCTGGAGCTGACCTTGTCAAGGTGGAGTGGCCATAGGGGCCCTTCAAGATGGACTCAGGGAGGCTTACATTTTGAGCTCAAGATTATCCTAAAGGTTGATTGCTAAGCAAGTCTTTACCCTTGGCGGGTAGAGCAACAATCAAGGCCTTCACGTTGGACTTAAGGAGAGTTTCCCTTGGGGCTTGAGATTATTTGGAAGGGCATTAGGTTGATCACTTTGCTTTGGGGAATTGGAGCAGCCATAGGCCTCTGAGTTGGACTCGGGATTATGCCACAATTGTGGAGTAAATTTTTGTGACACATTGAAGAAAGACCGAAATTCATATTATATTTTTATATTTTATACTAACGTGGTAGGTTGCCTGTGCATTTTATAAATACACCTTACCACCCCAAGGATCAGTTAGAAATTTTTAAACCACAATTACCAATTAAAAAAAGTCTAAACCTTTGGAATCTAAACAGTAATTTTCCCAAGAAAAAGAAGGAAAAAATACAATCTTCAAAAAACAACATCAATTTTCCATGTAAAACAATTAGAAGGTTCTACAACCCACAAAATTCAAGAAAATGGCTAATTGAAGAAACTTTGATGACATTGAAAAACAAACATACCTGTTACCCCTTTAGTAACAAGACTCCAGTTTACGGCTCTTGGTTGCACAGAGCTAAGTAGCTCAAGGAAGAAAAGGCCATTTGACAAGCTTTTGTCCTAAAAGGTTTGTAATAATATAAACAGATCAGATTTCTGCCACTAAAAAAATTGCAAATGTTACCAAGTACAACTCTTGAAGAAAGCTTCGATTAGTTTTAATCATAAAAATATAAAGTTCCTCTGAATGCAGTCGTCTATATATTAAAAGTAAAAGCTGACAGTAAAAATATTGTGAAAAGAAAATTGATATTTTTCATGTTATTTTTTATCATCCTAAGTTACACGTCTGATATGACACACTTTAAGTGGTTTCTATTTAAATGATAAACATATACAGTCACATTAGGGATGATAAAATTCAACATTGCTTCCTTGAAAATGATAAGTTATACTTCATAAGATAGAATAGGTATTTTTGCTCACATTAAATTTAGCCAATATTTACGAGTATCTCTCATGAATATGCATGGCTTTGAATTTGTTGTTGCTAGGATCTGTTTCTTGACCTCAAACATGACTACACTATCTTACCATATAAGAGAAGAAAGGATATTCTATCTCCTTCAAGGTTGTTATACATTACTTCCATATGTTGAGTATCTCATGAATTCCCACTTGCCGGAGCCACAAACAAATTTAAGGAATGTTTGTGGTTTGAGTTTTACTTTAATAGTATCTTCAACTCTCATATAACCAGGAAATTTGACTCTTATATTTCCATATATGCAGAAGCTTTGGAGAAATCAGAACTTATGTTGTTTGATGTTGTTTAATTGTTCATTAGGGTTTTTGACCTTGAACTTATCAGTAATCAACAAGAAAAATTTAGCTCTTGATAGCAAACATGCAGTAAAGAAAAAGGCACTGCAGAAATGGTTACCTTAAAACTGTCCATGCGACTTTGGCTCCTTGAGTTGCTCACTTTGGTATTGGCCCATTCTAAAATATCAGCATCTGTGATTTCCTTCCCGTGGGAGTGAAATCTCAGGTTTTTAAGAAGTTGGAGGATGCTGTATCGCATCAATTGCCACAAATAAGCTGAAGAGCATTCAAAACTTAGATTCAGGCAGAATTTTATTTCTTCTGAGATCTAATAAAAATACTCCAAATCTTAGATTCATATAGTCTATGGATGAAAAGTTTTCATCCTCAGATTGAATGTAATAGAGAAAGCATACCTAAAATCAACTTTTTACTTCCCTGCACAATATCGTTTCCAGCGATATTAACCAAGGAAAACTTCAGTTGTTTGCCAATTTTCACCACTTGGTTACAGTTCTCTACTTTTCTAAACGGCATCTTAATTGGAGGCTTATTTGCAATTTTCCAATTGACAATCCCTGGCGATACCTTGTCAAGGGTCTCTAGGAGTAACCACCTGCAAGGTCCAGTTAACTTCAACTCAGGATGAGATAAAAATGAAGAGAGAATTCATATCAGCAACTAAAACTTTTCTTGGCCACAAATTTTATACATGTGAAAGTCTTGCAACTCAATGTTTTCACTATTTTGACATGATATTGGACTTCAGAACTCTTGCAATACTTGATTGGGGGAGTTGATGTGGTCACACTAGGATAGAAGGTTGGGAGAATGAAACGAATGAATAAAACTTAGCTTATTTGCGTTCAAAAGTTCAAGATAAAGAATGACTATAAGAATTTATGATCATAATAGCAAAATTGTGAAATATACTCACCCATTTCTAAGATCTTCAAAAACATTGTTGATATATGTTGAGTTTCCAAGACTATTCATCCAAAGGCGAAATGCTCTCTCTTCTCTAGATACTTGGGTGTCATCTGGCAAAGTTTCAAGGAAAGATATCTGTTTTGTTTTGGTTGAAAGCCCATTCCTACAGGGAAAAAATTATGATTAGTTTTACATCTCTCAATTCTACGAGAATAGGCCAGAAGAAGGAAATTTAAAATCGCCAAATCATATTGAAAAACAAAGCTGAAAAAAATAAAATAAAAAGAATGATAACAACTAAAATATATAATCCATTCATACGTATTTCTGTTTGGGGATCCAAAAGTGACAGCTCGACAAGGGATCCATTCTCACCTATGCTGGAAAATATGTGCAACAAAAGCAAGGTTCAGATTTGGGGAACCTTCCACTATATCTTTTGCAGTTAAGTATCTCTTGCAGCCCATCCTGTCTGCGTGTTCCAGAACTAACTTCGCTCTTTCCAAAGGGTCCTTTGCAGACAATGCTGATGGATTACTATGCTCTGGCGCAAGAACGTTGAGGAGATGAGCGTAAGCTTCTCCATCCTGCAGGTCAAGCATCTTGGACACTTAAATCCAGCATAGATAGAAGATAACAATATCAATTATTAAAATCCTTAGCTGTAAATCTGTCGCATCACTACAGTGCCATATCGTTGGTTTCTTGTTATTGGTTTCTATAATTTGATAGTGAACGCATAATATTTGAAATTTAATTTGACAGTAACAGTAACAGCAACAGCCACTTGCCGTGTCATGTAAACAAAGTGAACTCTTTTTTTTGTATCAGCTCCTAAACAACAAACGAGAAGACATATTAAAACATTGTCCGTTCAGTACAAATTTATACACAACAACTAATCATCAGTAAGACTATGATCCACAAATACAAAGAGAGGAGATTATACAGTTGCGAAAGAAGGTGAATGCGTTTGAGCATAAATAACCCTTTGAATTAATTGATGTCATTAAGCATACGTGACCAAGAAAAAATTCTGTCAATGAATAGTCTCAAAATTTTACAGTACTTCATTACTTTTTCAGTCATAGAAGTTGAGAATATCTTCAACTACAGATCAACTAACAAGACATCACTAAAAAAGCTCATGTCAAATTTGAGCTACATGTAGGCCATTCACAAGAAATATTATTTATATTTTCACAAAGGCCAACAGAACACTAAAATATTATAATTATTAAAGAAAACAAATAGAAGTGTCGACTTTTTCTCGTCTACCTTTACATCAGAGGAGAAGTTTGTGACTATCTTCTTATATCCAGCTTTCTTGAGTTGAAAATTCATCCATCTTAGTAAGATCTTCTCTGGTGATAGACTCATCAACTCTTCCACCTCCTGTTGGTTTAAAGTTTATTAATGAAAATCCCCGTTCGATAACTGTTCAACGGACAACAACTTGTATTGAAAAACCACATTTACCTTACTATCTTCTACCAACTCCACCAATTGTGGTGTCTTCTTCAAGTTGAGATCCGCTAATAATTGTATCTATTATAGCATATAATCATAGGAAGAGTCAAACTTCAATTTAAATACTTAGCATGAGTGAAAATGACTTCAATTTCTATCAACTCAAGGGATCCACAGCATCATATGGGGCATTCATTAGATAACCATAGTTCAGATTATGCCCATAGATTATTTACATATTTGACCATCATGATCAGGAATCCTACATCTTTGTAGAATTAAATTAAGTGGATAACAATGAGACTCTCACCTTAATGATCTGAGAAATCAATCCAAGCATAAGATGCCGCTGAAAACAAAACAAAGAGGATATTATGATACTTGTATGTTAAAGCACTACCATTCTCCAGCAGGGGAAAAACATGGAATTAATTATGCAAAATTAAGCAATTGTAGAAAAGTTGTAATTGGGTTTTTGGTTTATCATTTTTGTGAAAATTTTGGAGATCAAAATGTTAACATTAAAACTTTTTAAACCCTCTATTAATATGAGATGGAGATTATTTTACTAAAGTTTTAATTTTGCTTCTAGACGTTAGGCAGATATATGGAACATTGTCAGACCAGAAATCCGGGACAATTGTGGCAGGTCACCAGAGAAGTTATTTGTTCGAAAGATCCAGTCTTTTCAGATTACGGAACATGGCAAGCGAACTGTGTAGAATGCCTCAAGATATACTAGTTTAATTACATAGAATATGTTTCATAATATATCTAGTTACTATTGCTCATCACACAAGTTTATGACTAGTTATATTCCAAAGGTTCAAAAAGATGCTTGAATTCTCGTGTCTCTGGTAATGGACAAGCTACACCCTGCCCCTTGCAGGCCAAGAAATATTCACAAAACCAGAAACCCCAAACATAGTGTAAACTTTTCAAATTTTTATAAGTAAAATAAAATTTTATTAAATCAAGTAAATAACTCAAGTACACAGGA
This sequence comes from Juglans mandshurica, assembly GCA_022457165.1. Lineage (NCBI taxonomy): Eukaryota > Viridiplantae > Streptophyta > Magnoliopsida > Fagales > Juglandaceae > Juglans > Juglans mandshurica. The sequence continues at coordinate 17,176,419 of CM039633.1, forward strand.
AGGAGCTAGAAATGTATGCAAGAAAGCCAAAATGCATGAAATACGTACCCTTCCTTCAATAAAGTCCTGAGTACCTATATTGACTACGGTACATCCAATAGCCTTGGCAGAGTTGAGACAGAGCGTATGATTTTCATTCCTTTCCCATGGATTAAGAACTCTCTTGGTGTTAATAGCTCGTTCATCAATGGTTCCAGGGACTGCCAGATTGATTAGCTTACTGCATCAAAGAAAACATACTTTTGAAACTATGAAGATCAAGAAGGTTAATCGTAAAAAGTCAATAAAGAAACAGGAAAAGCTAAACTAACCAGAGGAGAACTCCATCTTTTGCAATCTCGAAGAGATCGTTAGTTGAAGGATCGATGGGAAGGTATCGCTTCAGAAAATCATCTTGTTCAAGGTAATTATTAATATGTTTAACATAGGAGGCCTTCTCGGATTCGCTAATAGTGTGAAGCAATGTGGTGGTGGCGGCCTTGAGGAACGCGGATGAGTTCTTAGCATTACTTCCGGTTCTAGCAGTTGCAGGGGCTTGTAGTGTCAAATACACCTGCCATGAATTTCGCATTACAAATTATGGTTCTGCAACTGATAATTCTTTTCTATTTTCTTTCATAGCCAAAATCGTCTTTAAACTCATAGGCATGAAACGAAAGGTGCATTTCCATTTTTAATGACTCCGCCCTGTTTGGTTGCAAAAAGAACATAAAGCGAAGGAAAAAATCCGATGACTGATTCGTTTCGTCTTTATTCTTTTTTGAATCTTGAAAGACTGAAAGAAAGCAGTAGCAAAAAATTGAAACAGTCGAAGTAAGATTTTAGATTCCTTTTTGAAGTACATTTTCTTGGCAGCTAAACAGAAAACAATCAATTCACAATCCACAACTAGAAAGGAAGAATCGAAAAAATTATGATTTCGAACGCAACCACTTTTAACAAATAAAGGGCAAAAAAATAAAAAATAAAAAGCAGATGTGATTCACAATTCTTTCTCTGTTACGTTATGTCAACAAGCAAACATAGAATTCTTGAACTTGATAAGATGTATTCAACTAAAGCAGAAGAAATCGACAACCCAAACATCAAAAAACAAAATCATCAATGGATCAATAAAATCTTGAAGGCGAGAAGAGAGTGAGTGAGAGATCGTTACTCTCTTTTCTTGAAGTTTTTTATTGAAGGAGTTACTGACCCTGAGAAAGGACTCGAAATCCACGTCTTCGTCCACATTGCGATACAAATCTTGGATAAAAGAAGCTCTCTCTTCCTCAGTTAGATTCTCTCCCACTACTTTCAAGCGAGACATCTTGGACGCCAACTCCCCGACCGTCAGCCTCCCCCCGCCCTCCCTCTTCATGCTCATGAACTGCACAACCAGCATCGATCGATCATCCACCACCGTCCATTAACGAACAAACGCATAAACAAAAAAGAAAAGAAAACACGTGATAAATATCGATCCAGGAATCCCAGAGCTTAATTAATAAAGAACTTACGTGGGTCTTTAGGCTGCGGAGCTCGACTTGAGTGAACTGGTTCTGCAGCCATGGATCTGAAACAAGAACGCCAAAATATCCTGACATCGAAAACTTGACTCTGATCGAACGAAGCTAAGTTAAAGAATGCAGATTGAATCAAGAGAAGGATGTGCTTCCTTCTACTCTCTCTCTCTCTCTCTCTTCTCTGAGTAGTTGGCCCTTGGGTGAGTAATTTGGGAGAGAAGAAAGAGACACTTGGGACGGTAGAGCTGTCAGAGTTCAGAGAGAGAGAGAATTCAAATAATGGCCCCTGTGTCCTTCCTTTTCTCTCTCTCTCTCCTCCAAATCTCTCTATCCAGTAGCCTTTAAGGTTTAAACACTTGGGAAGGGGCCCACCCTGTCGATTTGTAATGCGCATTAACCAATTTGACCTTTACTCCAACGGTAATAATTTATTTGTAATAGTTTTATCGTTGAAAAATGATAAATTCGGTTCACTTCTCACAATATTTTATATAATAATATTTTTTTAAAAAAAACATTTTTATAAACTATGTTATAAAATTAACATTAATTTATCAAAATATCTTTATTTTATAATATATATAAATGTTTTAAATACCGTACCGGACGTGTAACGGTCAAGGCACTGGAATGAAATATTTTGGTATCAATAGCGTTTCGGGATAACATTTCGAGATAGTCAATATATAAATAAATTATATATAAATACATATATATATAAATTATAAATAGTCTAATCTGAATTGAGGATTAAAAAATAAACTTGTAGTTTGAAAAAACGAAAAAAAAAAACACTGGTTGAAATATCGACCGGTACAGGCCAAAATTGAGATCGGTACGGCCGGTATTTTAACTGGTACGAAACAGATATAGTACCTGTCGGTACGAAAATTTTCAACCGTACCGACCAGCACGATGCGAAATTCACAACACTGATATATATTATAAAATATATTATGTAAGTATCATGACTCTTTCTTTATTATTTGTAGAGGAATAAATACTCAACGTCTCTTTGGTTGTTAACGGTCGTATCTTCGTCTCTTTAAGATTTTTGAACTTCTAAAGCTGTTGGGTACTTACTTTGAGTTTATTTCAATTTTGCGGCCATTCAATAAATATTAAAACATTTATTGTAAAGTTGAGATGATCTTAATTCTTAGTTAAATAATTAATAATATGATTAAGACATAATAAAAATGGTCTTATTGTAACTATGTCATCATTAAAATCATAGAATAGTATAGTGATTGTTGATGGGCATTATCATCAGTTATGGTCTTCTATTTGAGAAGTTCTATTCATCATTTTCACACACTACACGCCATATTTTTTTATTTTCTTCATTTACTAAATGTGTGTTATATAGATGATAAGTAGAAAAATTCATCAAGTTTAAGAAGAATAAAATAAAAAAAAATTAAAAAATAGAAAAAAAGTATGGTGTGTGTGGATAATGAGTAGCAAAGCTCCTGATATTTCTATGTCCCCGCGGAGACAAAAAAGAGAAATATTACTTATCATCTTCACACCACACACAATATATAATTTATTATTTTTGTCATTCTATTTAAACACACACAATATGTTTAAATATGTGTTTAAATAGAATGACAAAAATGACTGATTACATGTTGGTGTGTAATATAAGAATGATAAATATAATTTTTCAGAAGGTAGAATTAAAGCGAAACCTTAGAAGAGGTAGTTTTCAATTGGTGTGAGGAATGATAGAATTTTATTTTGTCTCTTGCTAGTGAAATCTAAAACAAAAGGAGTAATATGATTTTAAGATCTACACCACACATTATCTACATGACATTCACATAATTTAAATGGTAAGATTTAAATTTTAAATAAATTAATTTAAATGAAAACTTAGATTTTCTATGAAGAAAATATGATAGTTTACAAATAATTTAGTTATTACCTTTATATATAATAAATAATCTTTTACTTTTTGTTATATTTTTTTCACGAAATAATTACAAAAAAGCATTAACATGTTTTTTAAAAGAAAAATAATGATAATAATATTTGAAAGGGCAGTTGAGTCATTGCAAGAGAAAAGGATATGATTTGGCCATCTTCCAACTTGCAGAGGCCCACGGGACAGAAAGTATGAATGCTTTTTAAAAAGTAGAGCTGATGAGACCAACGGTCGTGTTTTGACGTTTCACAATTTTAAAACCACCGACTTGAACTAAGAACAGTATTAACAAAGATTTTTAAGCCTTTAAAGTTGGTGACATTCAATTATAGCCCAACATTCAATCAAGGAGGATAAATGGATTATAAAGCAAAAAGGAAATTACAGTGAGGCATGTCACGTTTCAGATGAATAAAAACAGATAAGTATGCATTAATATCCAATTATATTAGTAAGGTGAGTAACTTATAAAGTCTTGACTGTGATTGATTTCTGGATTATATGTACAGTCAAGTTATCTCATTCTTCTAATACAATGGTATCTTTTCACAACAATGATCAGAAAGCAAAGACTGATTGATGCGAAGCTAGAAGTTATAATCATAAATTATTATATCTCGATTGTTGTTTTACCTTACGAGTAAGATCAAATAAAGATGAAAATATCAGTACATGAAACGACATCAGTAGGGGTGACATTACATGACCCTCACACGCTTGGCTTGATGTGTGTGAATACCGTGATGCGATGGGGTTGGACGTGGTGGACCTGTCTAGGTAGGGCATGACCTTAAAAAATAGATAGAACAATTTATCTTAACAAATGAGAGAAAAGTCCTAGAATGAAAAAATAAGAGTGACAAGAATGGCGAAAGAATGGAGGCGACTAGGAAGACTACCTACCTTCCTTGGGTTGCCAATGAGGTGCTAGAAACGAAACCGAGGAAGAATTGATGATGATTTGTTAAGAAAAAAGATCATCAAGTTTGCACAAAAATGCATATGATGAAATATATTACAATGGAATATGGGTGAAGAAATGTTGAAGATCTTAGAATTGAATGAAAGAGGGGGAGAGGGAGAAACTCAAGGGTGGGGGGACTGGTAAGAACAAACTAGGTAAAATGTTTTGATCATTCTATTTGTTTGTATGCCCTTGGAAGGTAATTTCTCTATCGTCAAATAATAAGGTAGATTATTCCAACATGATATGGATTACATGAAGACCATAAGATTCTACATTCGGGACAGGATCAAGAAGTATTATATGTACTTACAATTTTATTTATAAGACTCATTTTATTAGTTTTATTTTAAAATTTAAATTTTGAATTTCAAGTTTTATGATTTTCAACATATCAATATCTGACATGTGAAGAAGTAAGTTTTTTATAAGTTTTTTTTAAATACATTTAGCATTTTTCTTTAAAATATCAAAGGAAAAGATAAAAAAAATTAATTCTTCATAATATGTTTCAATTTTCAATTATCGAAGTGGAACACAAACTTCTTTGAGTTACTCAAAGAGAGTCGTTTATATTGTTAATGCTAATGATAGATAATAGACAATGGCAGAGACCCTAGGCATTCATTGTCATAGTTTTGGATTAAGTTTAATGAGTCAAAGAGTTCTCACCATCACCATTAAAGAATTTGAATAGTGCAAAGCTAAAAAAGGAGGCAAAAAGGAAAGTAAAGCACCGAACTTTATATGGCAAGGGAAAGGAGAAGAAAAAGGAAGATTTTCACACGTAAATTCATCCCATTTTGTTGTTATGTAGTGAAACTCTCTTATCTATTTTAGTTGGGGGGGGTGGAGGGGGGGCACCCTTAGACATGAAACTCCTTTATTTCCGTATCACATATAGTTGTGAGGCACTAGATGGAAAAGACGGCTCATGTAAGCAAACTCAACCTTTATTATTTGGGATTTTTTTTTCTTTTTTTCTTTTTTTCCACTAAAAATGGTCATTTCATGGAGGGCAGAAGACCCAAGAGACACAAGGGGAAGCATTGCAGGACACAAAGGTAGGCCAAACAAGTAGAGAAGGCGTGGTACCAAATCCTGGTCGGTGGAAGTTCATATTACACTCAGAATATGCTTTACACAAAAGGCTGAGGGAAAAAGGCAATGTAGAGGGGGGCGTGGGGAAAAAGCCTTAATAGATAAATGGGGGAATCTACAATCTATAGCCATCCTTTGCTTGGTTTGCTTCTACTACTAACAAACACCCAAAATCATTACCAAGGTCCACTGACGTTTGCACTGATGCCAGTATCAACATGACTTCTAAACTGGGCCCTTTCCACACATGGCATCCCACTATTCTTAATTGTATTGTGAATCTTCATCATTGCTAGCTGATTCTGAACATAAGATAAAGTATTGCTGTAAGGTATACAATGGCTTGATTCGTTCTATCATTAGAGGTTTAAGTAATAATTCAATTATGACAAACATTACACATGGATGCCCCCCCCCCCCCCCCTTTTTTTTCTCTCTTTTAACTTTTCATACACAAATCACGGTGGAATAGATGGAATGCTTCCTTCTACATTATATGTATGTAACTTTTGCAGCATTCTTCCTGAGATGTTCCCCCGAGTTCTATAGACTTCTGTCTATTAACAAGACCCATCGTGCTTCTCTGTCATCAGATGGTGTATGATAATCAAAACTGGATTCGTTTTGCAATGAGGGAATTGGCAGCTCATAGAAAACAGCTAAAATGCTATTTCCTGAAGAACTTGGAGTGTCTTCTGATGAACCTGGACACGCAATAAAAGCAACCAATAAGATGAGTCATTTGAAGAAGGGTGAAGTGAAGAGCTTTCTATATGGAAAATAATTCAACAAGCATAATAATGAAGTTTCATGACTGAAGTAGGACTGATGTACTATGGAAAAAATTTAGCTTTGTCTATTGATTCAATCAAACAAATGTTATGCTTAACACAAAAAAAAAAATAGAATGGTTGCAATATCATTTGAGCAGAAAATGGCTGACTTTACAGTTTGTATTAAAAAAATGTCATCGGATCAAGTTTAGCAAGTGTCACTGGACCCTCCAGAAGTATAGGTGGGGAGTGATGTGACAAATTATAGTCCCAAATGGCAGGCGAAGTATTTCCCAACAATTAAAAAAAATACTAAATCTTCCAAGATGATAAAATTGAATGCAATTTATCACCTTCGCTATGAATTCAAAAAAATCTTGGCTATGAATTCAACAACTTGTAATGCTAATTTTAGGTGGGGATGGACAATAGAAAATGAAAGAAAGATTATTAGAAAAGAAGGGAATTACCCATTCTAAATGTTGCGCTGTGATGCCAGAGTCTTTTCCAGAGTAAATGCCCCCCAAGACCTAGAAAGTCCAGACATTAAAAGTAATCAGTACTTGTTTTCTTGGCAAAAGTAATCGCTACTTGTCCATGCATAATTGCTATTCCGGACGTCAATGAATATATATTAAACAGCAGTGATTTCAGTTATTCAAAACCCATGCAACATACAATTAGAGGGTATGAGAAAAAGAATTAAGGGCTTGTGAATATTCATCCATACTAGCACATCACCAAGTCCTTTGGGCTTGAAACAATCCCGTCACGAGGGAATAACTGCTAGAAAATATGAAGTGACTTACCTTGGAGACAGTCTCAAGAAACATGCCAGGGCGCACAGGAAAAGGCTTCCTTCCCGTAACAGATTTCTGGGAATCATTACATGTGAGTGGGTCAATATAACATGATGCTAAAACTGTTCACAGGCATATATAAATGTATGACATCCCCACCACCAACAAAGTGATCGATAGTATGGTAGAACCTACCCTTCCTGCAATTCCACTTGAAACCTTTCCACCTGTACTATGTTCCTCATCACTGTCAGAGTTATCAGCACCTTCTTCTTTTCCTTGCATTACATTTTTTATCATCTCCTGGACGGTTTTCCCTGGTTTCAAAGCTACCAGTTTGGTTAAGAAGTTTACCTGCGCTGACAAGATTTTCAATCATGCCCAGATGCTTATTATAATAATAGAATTAGGTATCAATTAGCGATCATAATAATAACATACAGTAATTCAATACATATTAAAAGTTCTTATTTCCTATCTTCATTGATAGTAATACAACTTGCATACCCATATGGGATTGCACCCATGACCTCAGCTAATATGCACTTAAAAATCTTGGGTAGCATGTTTCCATGAAAAGAACAAAACGACAGAAGAGTTGGCCATATTTAAAATCTTGAAAAAACATGCACAGACCTCTGCTTCAGGGAGAGTATTTAAACCGCGGTCATTTCTCTCATCCAGTATTCCACCTCCCATCATATTCCGAGCTTCCTCTCTAATCAAAACAAGCCTTGCAAGTAGTTTTCTATCTGGAACAACAGGCCGAGTTTCCATTGTCTGCAAGGTTAGTAATGCTTAGTTAAGGGGAAAAAACTAGACTTCAACCGCAATTCATGCAGCCACTTTAAGCAGTGCATACAGGCAACTTCTGATTCGATCAGGGAAGACATAAAGGTCTTACATTTAAAAAATTTCAACAATTAACTGCAAACTAAAGGTTCTTAATGCATCGTTATAATCATATTAAATAAGATCATAATAAGAAATCACCCATTACTGAGGTAGAAAAAAGTACATTACAAATGCAATTTGACTGTGAATGAAAAAAGAGCACAAAAACTCATTCTCTGAATGATATGGTGAATCCTTTTTTTACATGGGAAACATCAACTCTGGAAAGAAAAAGAGCCCGTGCTGTTCGATCACACTAGATACTGTTGTGGCTGCAGTGCTCGCAAGTTTCAATCCATGTTACAAGGAAAATAATTGAGGTATAATATAGACGTGTTCTCCAAACTCTATGGTTATGGGGATATTCTATAACATGGTCACAATTTGTATAAATCTCACAAGTTTCTTGAACTTATAAAATCCAATCACATTGAATTAGGTTCATTTTCTTTGTGCACAAGCTACAAGCCATTTACCAAAAGGATTCTATTGACTTTTTTTTTAAAGAGAGAGAGAAGCAGGAGAACCACAAAGTAGAGGAAAAGAGCCTGACTACATACTAGAAACAAATTCCACGAAAATTAGCACTCTGTTAACAATCAAATTGACAGCTATAGACTAAGGTGTGTGTGTGTTTTCCTAAATGTTGAAATGCTTGAATAATGAACCAGAAGATGAGAGCATGCAGGTTCTTTTTAGAAATTACCTCCAGTAAATCATCAGCCTGGTTAGCTATATCATTAAGATTTGCCCCAGGAATATGAACTTTTGTGCCATTCTCACTTTTAAATACACCACCACCACCAGCCACTCGGCGTAGTAGTTCATGTCTGCTTTCTCTCTTGGGAGTTCTGCATAGCAGGCCAATCACTTGAACCTAGGAAAGGAAAGAATAGAATAACTGAAGTACTAATCATGGTAGCAAAGGAACTAAATTTTGATCAGAAATAGAACTAGGCATGGCTTAAGGAACATCCTTACATGCGGGGGACACTTTTTCGTAAGATGGGATAATACTGTTTCCTTGATCACCTCCAACAGTGATTTGCGCTGGACAGAAATAAAGAGACGAATGGATAATAACATTTGCTAAATCTCATAGCTGTAGTCGCCAGAAACTTTAAACCATCGTACAACAGCAACATCTAAATGAAAGATAAACCGATACTGATGAAGAGCAACTAATTCTAAGCTGTTGCACAGATTAATAGTAAAACCAGCTCCTGATACAGTTCTAAACAACCATTATTAGAACATACGTGAAACAAGATCACATGTGTATTGATCATTTACCTGACTATTCACTTTTGTACGATGCTAAAAAAATGTTTTCATCAGACAATATAATCAGAATACAAAAGAAGATTATACACCAGCTTAATTACGCATTGACCCACAAGAAACTTTGGCTATTGACAGGGCATGACAATTGCATCATCCGGATATTCCCACATTATGTTGGTTGCTTGGTTAAGATGGTCTAGGTTACTAACATGAGCATCAAGTTGAAAGAGAGAGTTAGCGATGTTTTCTACGTGAATATTTACTGAAAACATTCTACATCAATGTTGAAATGAAATCTTGTTATACTTGGTAAAAAAACAACTCAAGAATGACTCAGAATAGTCCACACCAATGCTCAGAATCAAAATATAAAGTTGAAATGGTGCCTTATCATCTTGGTCCTTTTCAGCAAGCTGGATCATGTAATCTAGGGCCATCATAAAACCCGACTCCATTTGATCAACTCTCTTCCCTATAACTCCTTGTGCAGCCAACTCCACAGCTACCTCCTCAGATGCTTCATCCATGTTCATATCCTCCAACTGTACCCACAATATATGATAGTAAAGATAAGCACCAGCTGAGTTAAGATCTTGAAAATAGTGAAGGGATAAAAAAAAATGTAATATTGACAATGGATTCAAAGATTGAAAACTGAAAGGTGCATTCCTTGGAAGTGATTAAGCACAGATAGAATGGATTGGGGTATAAACGAACAAGGCTACTCGACAGAAAACTTAAATTTGATTAGGTTAAACTCGACTAGGCTCAATAAACAAAATTTTATTAAGCATCAAATAGACAAAAGCCCATATCGGACATATAAAAGAGTGCAAAATTGCTCAACTTGGTTATTGTTCATGAACAAGAAGAGAAATATCATACACTCAACACCATATTCCCACCAGCCTATATAAATAGCAACTAACCATAGAATTACAGCAATTTACTATGGAGATCAGCACAAAATACCCAATCATTGAACCCAACTATGTCACGCGTAGAAAAAGAAGGTAAAAGGCCAACTGTCTAAACAGCACGTAGGCAAACCAAGCAGCAAGCTTGGCTCATTGCCAAGATATTCTTAAGCACCAGCTCTATTAACTAGGAAAAATCACAAATATAGCCTGTTAATATTATGCACGGGGCTGGACTCTTTAACTTCTGAGTGCGTCAACTCGGTTAAGTATATTGTGAAAATCCCGTAATTTCCCCTCACTCTCTCAGCAATCAAAGAGGAAAACTAAAAGAAGATGGGAGCGGAAAACTTACAATGGTGATCATTTCTTGGAGAACAGATGTGACTTGTTCCCCTCCTTCGAGGAGGGCTTCATACTGGGAATTATCGAGTTTTTGGTTCCCTTTTCCTCCGTTTCTTGAACCCTTATCTCGAACGTCTACGAAGTCATCTGGATAGCCCCCACCCACTTCATAGCTTGCAGCAAACAAGGCCAACGACTGCCTCCTTTTCTTGGGTTGTTTTAGTAGATACTGCTGCTGGTGGTTGCCGAAAGCGTAGGGAATAATGGAGAAAAAAGGAGGGATAGTAAGGTTGGCGATGGGTGGAGATGTGTGTGAGGAAGCGGAGAAAAATAGGGTGCTGTTCAACATTTTTTCAGTTCACTTCCCGATTTTGGGGTTTTCGTTTCTGGGCAGGGAGAGGGAAAGAAGAAGATTATCTGAATATACGAAACGCAACGAAGATAATAAAAATTAAAAAAGTAAATCGATTACGCCGTCTGTGGGATTCGAACCCACGACCACATGGTTAAAAGCCATGCGCTCTACCGACTGAGCTAAGACGGCTTTGTTTATTATTGCCGTTTTTAACTTCTCTAGGATGTAAAGAAACATGGATTGTATTCACGTCATTACACTAAAATGATATTTAAAAAAAAAAAAAACTAACAAAAAAATATTCATAATTAACATGGTTTGATATGATACGTTATATTATAAATATATTTTTATTATAATTACATTTAATGCATCATATGAAACTATATCAATTTATGAGTTTACTTTTATGGGAATCTCTTTGTGTGGCTGTAGCACTTCTCCTTCTGTCTTTTGTACTTTCTATATTTTCAAGAATAATAGAAATGATATTTAATATTAAAATCGACACTATCTACATACGATATTGTGACACTCATACACTATATTTATATGTCTCGCCTTTTTTTCAAATTATACTCAACAAATTAATTAATATAACATGGTTTTGGTGAAAACCATTGCTGATGTCTAAAAACTTGCACAACAGGCTGGAAGGGTAGAAAGAGTTATTCGCAGTCCTACCATGATGATTCGAATCTCGATCGGTGTGATCTGGAGCCCGATAGTGGTCCAATGCGGCTGTACGGTATCGATGCGTACATCCATGCAGTGAAAGGAAAAATAAGTGTAGAGAAAATAAAGAGAGAGATACAAATTTACATAGTTCAACATATTGCCTAAGTCCACGGGGCGTTTGGGGAGGTGAAACTCACTATAATTTGCTTGTTTTACAATATATTGTAGTCTTTCATCCTCACTGTACAATAGAGATATGGAATCTATTTACTGGAGAAAGTTTTTTCTTTGGAGCCCTGGTTGCAAAGTTGAAGAAGAAGTCCAAGTGGAACCCTCGGTAGTCGCTTGGCCGTCCCTTTTATTTGATCCCTCTTTCTGTGTGCCTCCCTGCAGTGATGAGACATGATCACATTTTTCTTTGTGTATCAGACATTATTTCCTCATTTTCACTTTCTCCCTTACCTTTCCCTAGCCACCTTTTTTTTTCCTATGATCTCTTCTTTACCTTGTCCCATCTTTGTCCCCTCTCCCTCGCTCTTCCTTTGTCGTCTAGTGAGGGCCTTTTGGTAAGTTGGGCCTGTTCATCTGGACTTGAGATATTTTATCTCCTTCAGTTGCCCGTGATTCTTAAAGTTAGTTCGCTCCAAAAGAAGGTATTGAGAATCTTCAAGATAAAATATACGACAGAGGTTGTCCATGGAAATTTGTTCGAATAAGATACGAGCACGACACTCGTCTGGGCAAGATAAGTGAGAGACTAGGTTGACCGCATCAGGTGCGAAGATCGGGCAGTCGAATGACCTGCCCGCCTGGTGGGCGCCTGGGGAGCTGGTGTCAGGAGTAATGTCGAGCAGCCGAAAGATTGGCCCCGAACTTCACCGTGAGGCAGGCAGGGCCGCCATAAGACTTGACCCACCATAGACTCTCGACGAGAAGGTAAGTAGGAGGTGTTTGACAGTGCTTCAAGAGTCAAACCTGTTAGTGCAAATAATCTCTAATCACAAGTGCGAAATTTGCAAACCTGAATTATCTTGCTGGAGTGTGGTGAAGGTCTGAGGTGGTTGTTGTGGTACAAGTGCAACACTCGGCGTTTGCTTAGGAAGATGTTGTGTTGGTGTTGGTGTCTAGAGGTGAGTCAAGGGACTCGACTCGATGGCACGGGTGCAACACTCGGCATTTGTTGGGAAAAATGTTGTGCTGGTGTTAGTGTCTAGGACTGAGTCAAGGGACTCGGTTCTGTGGCATGAACATCGGCAAATTAAGGAACTTGTGTTTAGTTGGCCATTTTAGATGGGTCTTAAGACTCCTACCCAGCCAAGCCTTCGCAACAAGTCCAAGGACTCGACTTGGTTGCACGAAGGTCGGCAAGCCACAGGACTTGTATTATGACTAACTATTTTGGACGGGTCCTAAGACTCCTGCTCGGCCAAGCCTCCGTGACAAGTCCAAAGACTTGGCTTGGTTGCACAAAGGTTGGCAAGTCAAAGAATTTATATTTCGATTGGCCGTTTTGGGTTGGTCCTCAGACTCTTGCATGGTCAAGCCTTCATGATGAGTCTAGAGACTCGGCTTGGTTGCATGAAGGTCGGTAAGTCAAGGGACTTGCGTTTCGACTGGCCATTTTGGACAATTCCTAAGATTTCTGCTCAGCCAAGCCTTCACGACAAGTTTAGAAACTCGACTTGGTTGTAAGAAGGTCGGCAAATCGAGGGATTTGTGTCTAACTGGTCGTGCAGGCGAGCCCTGGGGCTCTAGCTCGATTAATGCATCGTGGCGAGTCTTGAGACTTGGTTTGGCGGCACAAAAATTGGCAAGTCGAGAGACTTGTGTCCGATTGGTCGTGTGGGCTAATCCGACCAATGCAATCAATAAAAATAATTTTACAATAAAAATAATTGACATGATTTTATATGATACGTTAGATCTACTTTATAATAAAAATAATTTTATAATCTAACGTATTATATCAAACACATTAATTTATAAATTTATTTTTATAAAATTTCTATATGATTAAAATATTTGATTTTCTATGACCGGATAAGTGGCATCACTCGTAAACTCGAAGAAAACAAAGGGCAAATGTTTTATCCCCACAATATCTTAATATTCGTCAATGGTTATGTCCTCAAACGGTTCCGCTTCCCCGCTTCTACAAATCCCCCACTTCTAACCCATTTCCACTTTCATTTTCTCTTTCCTAAGGCTAGTGGTTCACACTCTAGCTCTATGCAAAGGGAAATTATATTTACAATTATAATATCGGATATTTATTTTTAAAAAAATTGAGTGAATATAAAATTTATATAAAAAAATTAATTTTTTTTAAAGATAGATTATATTTTTTTTCAAAAAGTACGCAACGCTTACATAACTCATGATTGTATCTAGTATTATTCGAGAGTACGATCGTATGTATGGCCGAGTACATTACATACATCAAACATTTCAAGATCATATTACAAACACAATTTAAAGAGTACATTACAAAATACAAATCACTATTCAAAGACGCAAACTAGTGAAGACACAACAGAACTGCATACAATTCTGACACACACAATCGCAATTCTTGCAAATTATTGACAGCCGCCGGAATGTGGAGCATGCACATACCCTTTCAGTTTCAAGAACCTGAAAAAGGAAAAACAGACCAGAAAATCAAAATCTTGTTCCAGATAGTTATTTTCCTTCCATTCTCTTAGGTCTCTCACATCAATACCCAAGGTTTATACTTTATATTACTATAACCGTTGAAGGCAATTTCTTTGCTGGATTGGTCCTACTAAGAACTATTGAGCTAATAGATGTTACTAAACTTACAGGCCGAAACAATCTTATCAGGCCCAAGGGAAGTTACATGACTTTTGTGGGTTCACTTGAGTTTTATCTCTCCCTTTACGTTGGAAAACAGAGTTTGCTTGCAACTGAATATTGATACAAAAAATACAAGCATCTGCGTGTTTTTGTGAGTGCGTGCGTGTCTCTGTGTGTGTGTGTGTGTGAGAGAGAGAGAGAGAGAAACCTTAGCAGTCGGCAGGTGGGGTGAGGCTGCACTTGGCAGGCAGAGCCATGGCAAGATCAGGGTCGATGCCAAGAGCAGGCAGCACCATCGAGTTCTTATAGGAACAAAGGCACTTCAAGTCAGCCCCAGAAAGAGCCTGACAACAGCCAGGCGTTGGGTCAACAGGGTCGGGCTGAGTCACCGATGGCTTGCACGCTGAAAGACCATCATCATCCATGTCACACAATTTCACAGCAGCCCTCGACCCCTCAAGCAGTACTGCAACCATCAAAAACACCAACACCAGCTTCCTTCCCATCTCCATTTCCAACAATAGAAAGCTCAGTCAGTTCACCTTCTCTTCACAGACATGGCAATGAGTAACTCTTTTACAGTTATATAGAGAGATAAAGAAGAAGGTGATCGGGAAAACCACACAAACTTTGGAATCAACCCGTGAATGGGGAATTGGCAGGATTCGGGGGGGTCACGGGGGGCGCTTGTTGTTGGTCGACATGATTAGTTGTACTGCATGGCGGGGCCATTCGCTTTGTTTTCAGGTTAACTCGTGGCTGGGACGAAGGGCGCTCACATTAGTAATGTAGAAATCTATTCGATCGTGCCGTGAATTGGGACTTGAAGGAATATTATCTTGGTTTGTCGTTTTTGTGTTTCTTGATGCATGATCGATGGATTTTAGTGCTTGTTTTTAGTACCTACGATCGACTCCAATCGACCTAGCCTGCACGAAATTGGTTCTTATCTACCTTGCCACGATTCAGCATTTCTTAACTGCTAAGTGCTAAGTTACGTGGATACATAGTTAGCTATTCATCTTAGACGGGAGCTACAGAAATATCTTACAAACGCGAATTTATAAATTGACGCGCGTGGTTTTGTATTGTACATTAGATTACTTTATAACAAAAATAAATTTACAACCTAAAATACCACATTGAACTACATTTTGTTAGTTTCTTTTACAAAATCAATTTGTAACTAGAGTATTTTTCGGAGAAATGATTTGTATAAGTCTCAAATAAACAAACTCCATACAAGCTTTTGTAAAAAAGTAGACCTCACCTTAAAAAAATATAAAAAAATTATTATTTATTAGTAGAACTCATTATTTTACAAAAGACTTGTATGAAACTTGTCTATTTAGAATTTGTATATAGCATTACTCTATTTTTCACCTTAGATATATATATATCCATGCACGAGCACATGTTGTGAACTTCCTCCGTATATGTATTAGATCTTTTTTGCTTGTTCAAGCTCTGGAGTTTCGATACAACTTTTCAGAAATCTGGAACTATGGATATTATACGTAATGCTTAAGAGTAGTAGTACTACTGTACTAGTAGTGGCCTAGCTAAAATTTGGCTAAATTTAGTTAGTCACTTTTCAACAATACCAAATAATAAATTCTCCAAATCTATCACTATTCTATTAAAATATTAATTTTAAAATTTTCATTTATTTTAATTCTAATTGTAATTGGAATATTTATTCATTATTTAAAAAGTACACATTAATTTTCTAACGTTGATATTATTCTAAAAGATTTACTTTTTTACCAATCTTTTCTTACAATAAGAAAACAGATAAGGTCATTAATCAAATCTTCAGTAACCCACTAAATCTCAAAGTGATATTCATAACCCAGCATTGTGATTAGTTTGAAGTAGTGGATACAAAAACTAAGCACGCAAGAAAGTGAAGAACATGCCCTGATGCCCACAAAAAACAAAAGGGAAAAACTTCTAGTTGGATGGGTATAAAACCCAATTTTGCATCCGCTAATAGATGAATGACACATAAGCACTTCAAGAAATGCTTAGATGAACTCGTGTCCACCCCATTCCCACTCTTTTCTACTGAATCCACCTCCCTCCCTCCCTCCCTCCGAATCTCTCCCCCTCCCTCATCTCTGCACGCAAGCTTTTCTAAAAAATGCCCACCATGACTCACGACGGAAGCCCCACTCGACGCGACGCCCACCACGACTCACACCAATGGGAGACTCTTTATGGACATTTGCTTCACGGAGTCTCGCCTTTCTTGACAATTTCGACAATAAAGTTTCGGGTTTGATCCCAGCTTCTCCTACCTTGTGAACAAATCTAAACAACCAAGAAGAGTAGACATGCTACTGTTTCCATCCAGTTTGATAGGTTTGTTAGCAATATTTGTTGGAGGGAAATTGCTTGTGTCCAGGTCAAGTGAGACGTCCACACAAGGGTCAAAGTTAGTTGAAGTGAATCCACAGGTCATGCAGGTGACATCTGATCTCAGGAGCCCAGAGAATACCCTATGAGCATACATTGGCAATTCTCCATTATCTGTAAAAAATATTAATGATTTATATAAGAGGCATAACCACTAAGAACCAAAACAAAACTATCAATCTTCTTAAATTATACCCACATTTTCGCTGCACTACTTCAAAAAGTTCAAGGAACTTTTTTGTTTATGTCCGAAAACTTGTCTGTTCATTCATTTAATAGGATACATCTAGTCCAAACTCTCAATTGTAGATACTACATGACTAAGAACCAGACAAGCCTCCTTTTTCTTGGGAATTACATAAACCTAATAGATGTCTAATTTTAATTACCTCTACTTTGGTTCCATGATTTGCCCTCTTTCTCATGGATCCCATCTAAGATTGAAATGAAAAACTCATGAGCATCTTGCTAACTTGCCAGATTTGATGAATGCTGCCACCAACTTGAAACGTAAACAAAGTTGATCATTTCAGAGTAGTTTTATCTTCGGAAATTAGTTATGGAGAAAAAAAGAAAAAGAAAAAGTTAGAATTAATAAAATATCCAGATCCAGGATCCCATCGAACAAAACCAATGACATCATTGTAAGTGATTCCGTGCAGCTTTCAATTAAACTGTGTAGATCCTCCAAACACATAACAGGTGAGTGGGCATCGCGTCGAGTGGGGCTTCCATCGTGAGTCATGGTGGGCATTCCGTTGTGAGTCTGGTTCGTCGTGGAGGAGGTGATTTTTTTTTAGAAAAGCTTGCGTGCAGAGATGGGGGATGGAGAGAGATTCAGAGGGAGGGAGATGGATTCAGAAGAAAAGATGAGGAATGGGGTGGACGCAGATTCAGCTAAGCTTTTCCTGAAATGCATACGCGTCATTCATCTATTGACTGGGTGCCAAATTGGGTTTTAAACCCATCTGTTTGGAAGCTTTTTCCAAAACAAAAGAAAAAGAAAGAAAGCAAGTTTAGAACATGTGATTAGCGACAATATTGAAATGGTCATTCCAGCCAAAATAAATATTTTATGGCCAAAAAATATTGGTCACGAATTTGGGTTGGCTAGATTTGGCCAGCCAAAACCATGATGGCCAAAATTAGTACTGTATATATACTTCTATTTTGATGTAGCTATTTTCTAAAGTAAATTAGCTAAAGTTTGACAAAAATTTGACTATGTCTAGTTCACTATTAAGACTCTAAGGTCCCGTTTGGATGTTAAGTTGAGTTGAATTCTTTATGAATAGTAAAGAGTTGAGATGGTGCAGTGAGTTTTGTGGGGTCCAACTAATATGAGTTTAAATGTGTTTGGACGTTAATTAGATGAGTTTAAATATATTTATGGGAAGTTGAAAAATGTTGTAGGTCCCGCATGTAAAGAAGTGTTGAATTGAAAAAGATTAATTGTAGGTCTCACGTGTAAAGAGATTTTGAGTTGAGATAAGTTTATAATTTGAGAGTTGAGTATTTAAATGTTAGACTTAGCCTAAAATTAGTATACTAAACTGAGTTGATCTCAACTGAGACTGTCAACCAAACGGGGCCTAAGGAGCTGGCAAATAAACACGGACAGAAAATGCTATGGGTGAAATGTTTTGGTAAGTACTATAGAAATCAACTATTGATACACCTAAAATAACTCTTTTGACAACTTATATATATCATGCAACTCATTACAATTAACCAAGATAAGCATATCACTCCATTAAAAATAAATTTTTAAATTTACAAAACAATCCTATAAAGTTGTAAGATAAATATAAAATAGTTATATGAAGTTGATCATTTTTCATTTTTTCCGGCCCTCTCTTTTTGAGCTTGGCGTGGGTATTTGCAGCCTCCTAATTTAGAACCTTCTGGCTGATATAGATCTAGTTATACCAATTGTTTTGGGCTTTAGTACTGTTAATTAAATATTCAACATATATATATAAAGTCTTTCGTAATAAACGGCTAATTTGAAAAGGGTGTGATTTAAAATAATGCACATAAGGTAATAATTGATAAAGTTTCAAACTTAACCCAAATATTAATTAATTTAAATTATATTTTAATAATTGTCTTCACGCGTGGGTTTAAGACTTTAACACATATATACTTAATTCAATGGATAAGGATTCAAATTCAATATCTCTACTCGAAGATCATGTCTTAGACTTTTACCATTAAATCACGATAACATGGGGTCTATTAATGAAATCTGGGGAAAAAAAAGCAAAAAAGAAAAACTAATCGAGAAGAGTATCTTTATAGGGCTACTGCTCCTGCATGCTTGGATCGCTGTGTTATTATGCCTATTAATAACGCATCATCAAACCCCCCAAAAACGAAACAGAAACAGAAACAACCAAAGGAAAGAGATGGCCGATCGCAAAACATGGAAAAGTATAGGCAAGGCAGCATGACTAACGAGGCATCATTCCCCATTCCCATGCAGCAAGCTGCTGCATGAGCAGCAGAGGAGGAAGCGCATTGCTCAAGATAACAAATTGCCGTCAAGAAAAGCTAAGGAATCCTCTTAGCAAAGAGAAGATCAGCATGCATTAGTCAAGATACTAACTTTATTTTGTTATCTCTGTTACAGTCTTAAGTCTGCTCATATAATTGCAGACAAACAATCTAACCTTGGCATGCATCCTCTAGTGTTAATGTCCCTTTGAACTCTAACCACATAGCAAAAGATAAACCTCAGCTACCATTATCTTTGCACATCATGCTTGCCTCAATCATGGGGGGAGAGAGAGAGAGAGAGTATATTCCAATTTCTAAATAATTTTTTTTTGCTACGTACTTCTGTGTATTTGATATAAAAAACTTACTATGTACGCATGGTATTGAAAAGAAAAGTATCATTTAGATTCTTCATCTTCGACTTTAATTTATATTGTGTTGCTTCTGATGCAGAAAGAGATTCCCATATATCAACATCTAGTCCAAATATCCAGCTTTTTTCCTGCACTATATTATATGTAGGCGCGCGGTAGGCCATATCACCCAGCTACCTCCAACTTGCCCTGTTCCTTTCTTGCTTTATCTTTCTTCCTCAACTCTGTCCATGGCTTCCCTCCAGGTAACGCTGAGGTTTATTAGGAGAATAGTAGATACATCTTTCATAAATTTAAATAGATAAGCATGTTTTCGTATCAGGACTAAGCAGCCTGGCGCACGAGATTTTGGCTTTGGTTAGACAGTGAAAAATGTTTATAATTTTTCTACCATTTTATCTACTATTTTATGAAGTTGTTAGGCAAAGGCTTTTTCTAAAAAGGGTTGATATTTTGGAAGTGGTTGGAATTAACGTATCAGCTTTTCCCATTGAATCATGTCTTGGCAACTTCACTAAAGATAACGATCTTGAGACGAAAAATAAAAGAGAAGAAAAGAAATAATTGCAGACACACCCAGCTGGCATTATAAATACAACTAAATAAAATTCTCACCGGTCAACATTTTGAAACGACTGTGATAAATGATATGCATGCACGATGCAGTAACTGCAACCGAAAAGTAATGGTCAGAAACGGTCTCGATCGATCGGAATCAATGTCATGATTTACATTAAAAAAAAAAAAAAAAAAGCTTTTCTCATGGGAAATAATTCATTACAAAGATTTATTTTTCTTGCATGACGCAAAGATCACTCTAACGTTGAAAGCAATTAATTTTTCTTTGACTTCTTTATTTTTTCTTTGTTGGGAGATTCTAAATGAAAGTTTAGTTTGACTACGTTTGAGCAGTAAGATGATTTTAGATAATTTATAAATAATAATGTTAAAAAAATAATGATAAAATATTAAATAACAAAACACTGCCTTTAAGGTAATTCGATCAAAAGGATGTGGGAAAAGAAGAAATCATTTTGAATAAAGAGGTGGCCAATAAGACTGTGTGATCAGGTGAAATTAATTTTTAGGTTGATCCTCTTGACCGTTGACGGTCAAAGAGGTGACAACAAAACAGAAGATCAAACATGATCATGAGGATTGAGGAGTCTCCAGCTGCATGCAGAAGAGAACTTGGCAGGCGACTACTGATACAGATCATTTCACATGACCTACGGATCAACACCAGATATATAGCCCGTGAAGTACCTATATATCTGTGTGTGTGTGTGTGTATATATATATATATATATATATATAGATCATGAAGTTATTTTGTCAGGAAATTAACGATCGAAGAGGATAATGTACTAAAAACACTCCATGTTTTGATCTTTTGTAATGGCTTGGAGAGTTGCGTATTTAATTTATTATGTTCTTCTATATATATATATATATGATACGTAATCGCTAACCTTATTTAGTATCTAAAACGCTTTTCAGATCACGTGTTAGAATTAACTTGAGGCATATAACCTGCATTTGATAACCAATAATTTTTTTTTTTAAGTTTTTTCAAAACTTGGATTTTCAAACTAAAAAAAAAAAATTCTTCAATTAAAAAAGCACGTAGAAAGGATTGTTAAATTGAGTGCTAACTGATTTGGGCTTGATCATACTGATTTCATGGGCTTGATCCTATTGGGATTGAGTTTCCTTAAAATTTTTCATTCCAAATACTTTTTACAATTACATGAAGAGAAGTAGATATAAATTTATAATATCATGTGGATCCCACGATTAATGTTGCTTGTTGGCTATTTATTGCATTAGAATTCACATATTATGTAAGAAAAACGATCATTTGTAACATATTATTTGTGATGAGAATGACTATTTACGATGAAAATAGACTCATTTTAATAGTAAATAATTATTTTCATAGGAAATATGTGACCACAAATAAACAATTTTCTTGTAATGTATTTTTCTTCAAATTGTACGGATGTGTTTGTGTCAAAAGATTGTAGGAAAGCCTTGTCTATGAAGGTTATAAGACGAGTAATGATACATGAAGCCATGGAGTGTCAAGCGCCGTACAGTCGTTTTAAAAAAAAGTGAGGTCTACTATTAAAAAATTATTATTTTTTCATGTAGATCTCATATTATTCAATTTTTTCAAAATGATTGCACGGCACTTGCACACTCACGACTGCAACTATCATCTACTGAGACTATATATGAAGGAAAAATTATATTCATAAGTCTCAGACCAATGTTTTGAATACCGTACCGGACGTCATACCGGTCAAGGCACTGGAACGAAATATTTCAGTATCGGTACCGTTTCGGGATAACGTTTCGAGATAGTCGATATATAAATAAATTATATATATAAATTATATTCTAAAATAATAGTCCATATATAAATAAATTATATATAAATACATATATATAAATTATAAATAGTCTAGTCTGAATTGAGGGTTAAAAAAATAAGCTTGTAGTTTGGAAAAAAAAAACAGATGTCGAAATATCGGCCGGTATAGGCCGAAATTGAGGCCGGTACAGGCCTAAATTTAAGCCGGTACGGCCAGTATTTGGACCGGTACGAAACAGGTATGGTACTTGTACCGGCCAAATGGCCGGTACAAAAAATTTTGACCGTACCAGCCGGTACGGTACGAAATCCAAAACAGTGCCTCAGACACCACACACCACCTTTTTTATTAATTTTTTTCCCTTATCAAATGTGTGATATATTGATGATAAGTAGAAGAATTCAATTGTTTTAAGATCTTACAAGAAAAATAGGCTTTTGTGACCAATTTATTGGAACAAAAAAACTTTTCAAAATCAATTTTAGTTACAAATAGTTATTTCGCTGGAATTAACTGGTCGCAAATAAGCAGTTTTCTTATAGTATAGAAGAATAAAACCAAAACAAATTTACAACAATAAAAAAAAATAAAAGAAATTATGGTGTATGGTGTGTGTGATTTATGAATAGCAATGCTCTATATGAAGTATCAATAGAGCTGTAATCTAAGCTGTTTAGCCGTAGCAGCTTGTATCGTGCAGTACATGAATCGGAATGTGCTAAAGAGGTTTTGGGTTTATCATCTTTAAAAAAAGTTTTGTACATATTTTCCGACCTCATTTTGTTTATAATATATATATATTTTTTATTTTTTTAATAAGCTACAACGTAACATTATATGTGGTACCACATCCATAGAGGGCAAGAGTAGCAATACTATATATATATATATATATATATATATATATATAAATATATACATATACGTAGCAATTCTCTCTCTCTCTCTCTATATATATATATAAAAATAAATTAATGTGTGGTGTTTGCGTACTCCTTTTGAAAAATAGTTAGTTCTATCATTAATAAATTAATTTTTTTTATGTAAGTTTCATGCTTATTCATTTTTTTTAAAAAG
The DNA here is from genome assembly GCA_022457165.1 of Juglans mandshurica. NCBI lineage: Eukaryota > Viridiplantae > Streptophyta > Magnoliopsida > Fagales > Juglandaceae > Juglans > Juglans mandshurica. The sequence goes on from CM039633.1 coordinate 17,199,528, forward strand.
AATACGCGACGCTTGCTCACTCTATAACTGCAAATATATATACATATATATAATATATATATATTCAATTATTCCCAACACTACAAGAAACAAAGCCTTTCCCGGCGCCTAAAATCGCTGCTAATAACCCTGAAAATCGTTGCAAATATTTATTTGCAGCGATTTATGTTGCGTCGGCAGTTCGTCGCAGTTGTTGTGCCTTTTAAAAAATTTGCTAGCGAAATGCAAAATTCGTTGTGAAAATTTTTTATTTGCAGCAATTTTTTCCACTGCAAATATTATTTATTTTGCCGCAAATAATCACTCAACATGGCAATTACATTGAATTCTTATTCTTTCTCATAAGATCTAGAGCTGGCCCATTAATTCTTAGTCAACAGATGATCATGCATGAGAACGATCGATGTATGAGATCTCTTTTAGCAAAATTGGTCTTCAATCAACATGTACGATCGATCTGCATATATAATATTAATAACTGGCAAGTACTTATTACTGATTTAAAAATGTTTTTGAGGCTGTAATTAATTAATGTTATAATAATATTGTATGTATCTGAATCGGTCACTTTAAGCTTCGGCAGATGCTTATAAGATATTCTAGAACACTACTCTAAGCTTAATTGGATAAGATTATCAAATAAGCTGGAGGTGTAGTACTATCATTTTCTTTTACCAGTACTTGTTTTGATGCTGCTAGAAAGTACAAAATGGTTAGAATCTCCATATATATATATATATATATGACAATGGAGGAATCCATTTGACTTCTGCCTTGGGCAACTCTTTTGCTCAAAAATTCCACACTAGAAAACCCTAGTTTTACTCATGCAAGAATATCGCATCTATCCTAAAAAAATTAAAATAAAATATTTTTTTTATTAGTTTATGTGTTAAATTCTTACCATATATATAAGATCATCAACTGTGACATAAAAAAAGTTAAAATATTATTATTATTTTAGTTAATGTGTCAAATTTCCACATTAGTATATGCTTAATAGATCAACGTTTCAATACATAAACTTACAAGTATAATTGATCACAAATGCTATATACATAATAGACCAAAATACAGATTATTAATTCATCCATGAGCAGCGCATGCAGGATTGTCAAAGGCCAAGTCGAGAAGAGGCCACGCCAATTCTCTGGCATCTCTGCAACTCTAACCATTCCAGAGAGTAGGAACCGTACGATATATATCTTCTATAGTTAAAGATATTCTTGTGTATGGTGTACACAGCAAGTTTGAGCTCTGAACTGCAAAAATGCAAAATCAACCTGCAGTACTACTACTGCTAGCTGATACAGTACTGCTGAGTGTTGACTTCTCTACTGACTTGTCAATGCCAAATAAATTACTCCACTTTAACTACGGTCTGAGGGATGCTCTACTCCATTGCACAGAGCACAAAGTTTCATCGATCAGGCGTGTAGGGTTCAAAAGCTGACCTATTACCAGCAGGCGTTTTGCTTTGAGATTGGAGAACCCCAAGAAAGAAAGAAAGAAGCAACCAACTTTTATGGCTTTTATCATGCATTTGAATATACAACTGTTCAGCGACAAACAAGGCAAAGCAAAAACCCTTGATAAAGTTAAGGATAGAATTTAAAAGAATCTGAACCAAAGCATCCGATTTATCCCTATCTCTCTCACTTGCCTTACCGCTTTGTCCTACTGTCTGGCTACTGTGAAACATCGTTATCAGAGTTTACTTTCTTTCTTTTTTACCCATGAAGTTGTGTTGCTTTGGATCCCATTGGACCCATACCCCCCTGGCCAGGCCTACTTTACTACCTCTCTCTCATTCTCCGTGAATCCATCTCCCTTCATAAATTGGTAGCAAACCCACGCTCTACCTTGCATTATAAAAGAAACAAAGAAAGAGTAGACATTTTGTAACCTTCGAGGCTCAGCTGATCTATCTTGCTCCCAGATTCTTAAACCTCTCCAGTTCTACCTTAATGGATCAAGTGAGACTTCTTTTTTCTCACTTGTCTCTCAAAAACGTTTATACTCTTCATGTTCTTCTTCTGATATATTTATCTATGTCATGTATTAAGAATCTTGTTTTTGGTTTGTGAATAGGATTACTATATGAGAAGTCATGTTCCGGCTTTTGGGAGCTGGGATTGGAACGACGACCTGCCATTCACTCAGTGCTTTGAGTCAGCAAGGGAGGCCGGGTTGCTACGTTACAGCTTTTCTGAAGAGCGTGATTTGTATGTTGCTGGAGATTTGTATGAGAATAATGTGGTCACACCCGCCATGATCGTTGTTCCTCGGCGAAGAGTAAGCTAAAGCTGCCTGTCTTTACTACTCCTTATCTTGCTTAGGAATTTAATTTTTTGGCTAAAAACGAGATGAAAACTGTTCCTATAAATTACAATTCTGCAGCTGATAAAAGGTGCTAATTCAAGATAATATTTTCTCGTATTGTATGAGAGCATGGGGTACATATTTAGTGGGTGTAATCCTTTACTTTTTCTCGTGTATTGTCTCTTGCTTTTCTCCTTTTCTCTTTTGATCATATCTTTGCGCGTGGTGCATGGTGAATCATGAATGATCATTCATGGTGGGAAAGAAAAAAAATCACATGATGATCTGCTTTAGAAAGCATGTAGGGCACTACTTTGGCGTGGGGATCAAAAGGATTGATTCAAGAACTACGAGCGTGACCACATTACCTATGGACCCAACTTTTCATGCTTGATTATATTAAAAGAAGTTATCCCCACCCAACCAAGAAAAAGTCCTTAAAACTCAAAAGAAGCACCTCCTTTGGTGAAAACCTAGACCATTGGAGCGAAATTCAACTCATCTTTTGCAAATGCTTTTATGTTTTTAATGGGACCGAGATGTTTTCCCTACCGGATGTTGAGGGTTGGACAGGAACCTGTTGAAAACAGAGGAAATGAACCCTCCAAAGTGATCCAAACGGTGTAATTATGATGGCTAGACATTCTTTTTCCTACATGCATGTAGACGTAGTACTGCATGCCTGCGCATATTACGTTTCAAATATAATGTTGATGGTCAATATTAATTACCGGCTTTGATAAATTGCAGACAAAAGTTCGTGGCCCTTACGTCAAGGAGGATAAAAAACAAAGCTGGGTTAGTGACGTGGAGGAACCAACAAGTCCGCCAACTGCTATGGCAAGGGCAACCCCAAAACCTGTGGATGAAGACTTGTACAAAATCTCACCCGACGTCCTCTATTCAAAAACTAGAAAGGTATAGATCCTCAAAACCCTTTCTCCCTTTAATAATTGTTTTATGAGGCTATAATGATGTACCCTCAAATATGTGCATAGTTTTTAATATTCTTTTTTTGCTTTTGTTTTTTCTGCAGAAGAGAGGGTTGAGGTTTTTCACAAGCTGCTTGCTGCCCACTTGTGTTCTGTGAAGATGTTAACAGAAGTACCCTCAAGGACTTTGTACATATGAGTCTATGACTTATGAGAGAGAGAGAGAGAGAGAGAGAGAGAGGGGGGGGGGGGGGGATTGGTAGAAGGATATAGTTAATACTTATGTTGGTGGTCTATGTATGTGTGGAATTGTTATTTTGATGGATGTCTGAGGAATATCATTACTAATATTCTCTCATTATGGAAAAAGGACTTCTAAAGCAATCAAGTGTCGTGCATTTTTCTTTTGTTTAGCCATCTTTGGAAGGTTATGATGATCATTTTGAATATTAGGGTTTAATTTGTTAAGCATGTTGACTGTTCGATGGGCATTTGGGTTTGAACGTGGGTTAGAAAGGCCTGTGAAAAGAGCAAAACAGGTACCTAAAAAGAAAAAAAAAAAGCAAAAGTAGATTGTCTTCAAAACTTCTGTATATTTTCTTTCTTAAGCCTTCAACGGGAGTACAAACTAACACAGAACTACTACAGCCTGACGCGCGTGATTATAGTTTAGTCTCTCCTGACATGGACATTGTAGGTCACGTGATCGTTATCATTTTGTGCTGCTGCATGCACTATAAATGCAGCAATCAACCCACGTGATCTTCTGATCGAAGGGCTTCGTTTCATGTTGGAACTTTAAACATGTAGGGTTATAATTAGGAAAAGTACTCACTAATGATTGTTTTTGGTCATCATCCTTATGATCTGTTGCGGCACTGTACAAAATTTTCATCTTATCTCATTTTATAATTGTAATTTTTTTAAACTCTCACATAAAATATAATAAATAATTTAATTTTTTTAAATTTCAAAATAATAATAATATTTAAAAATAATATTTTAAACTTTCATTTAAAACAAAAAATTTTCATCTCATTCTCCAAAAACTACATTATATTATTACAAAAACTATTTATCATTCATTCATGGAATGCCACGTGGTTACGTGTTGAGAATTTGAGGATGGTTGATAAAAAAAATTGTGTGGATATCATCCATAAATTATTATATGTTATATATTTTAAATTATATCTTTAAAAAATTAATGGGTATTAATTAATTACTACATGATCAACACAATAAAACAAGAGTGAGATCATAAAAATGAAGAATATAACATATTTCCTCTGTTTCATTGCCTAGTGACTGTGTGGATTGAGTAAATGAGCATTAATGGAGTTGAAGTTAATTAGAAGCCTAGCTCCGAGTAAAGCCATTGCCATATCTATCAAGGTTTGATCATTAGGATGCAGCAAGAGGATGAGAAAGGAAAAGGGTGTACAACTTAGTCCCCTCAAGTCATGTATCCCTAGCTAGTACATTTGGTTTTTGTTTTATTTTTTTAATGTTAAAAGAATACACACATGCACTAGCTAGTAGTAAGGCTCGTTTGTTTTCAGAAAATATCTCATCTCATCTAATCATTACAACTTTCACAAGTACTTCCAATACAAAATAAAATAAACAATTCAACTTTTTCAAATCCCAAAATAAAAATAATATTAAAAAATATTTTCTAACAATACTTTATTTAACTTCTTAACTTTAATCTCAACTCATCTCATCTCATCTCTAAAAACAAACAAACTTTAAAAATTTTAAAAAATAAAATACGCTAACGGTAATTTTGAGCGGTACACTTATGGGGACTAATTACTAGCATTTTTCAAATAAAAAGTGGATGCGATCGTTAGTACGTAGGGCATGCAAAAAAGTTATGGTTGACAAACATTTATGGGAAAAACAAAATTCCATTGTCAATAAAGCTTGGTAATTATCATGATTTGGAGGAAGATTAGAGAGATATACTGAATTATAGATAAGTAGTACTGTGACGTTCCTGATGGATGGATGTAGCTTGTTCGATCTTTCACAATTCATCTGATCTCTTTTTCTTTTTTCCTTTGCCTGCTGGCCTTTGTCTAAAGTAGATTTGTGATAGGCACGTAGGGTTTCGGGAAAGAAAAGTGCAAGCGCTAGATTTCTAAAACTAACCCCACCTGAAAATGCATGAATCAAGAATTGAAAAAGTGCATGGCAAGGTTAGAAAAAGGTGATCAAGACATAGCAAAAGAAAATTTTGCAAATGCATGGTGTTATGCTAGCTTTTGGTTGGGGCGTGCATTATCTCTCGATCTCGATCCAATACGAGACATACCTACGTGCAAATAAATATAGGCACGTAGGTATTTTTATCTTTATTTTTAGGGTTTATTCGGCCATTAATTAGATTAGAGAGCTATTGTAATGCCCTAATAGAAAGTCCAAGCCTGTACTATAACTTATATTCTAAAAATATTAGTCAATAATATAATTTGAGTCTTATTAGAATATTATAAAGAGGAAGAACTTTTCCTTCTCAAATAATCACTACAAGAAAACTGTTTATTTACAACCAGTTTATTCCAACCAAATTACTATTTACAACTAAAATGAGTTTGTTTTGGTCACAAATAGTCTTTTCGTCGTAAACAAATGGTCACAAATACCCGTTACGTTTTTCTTGTAGTGAATGTAGGATCTCACACACAGTACCTACCTTTATCCTTACCATATGGAATATCACAACAGTGCTAGCTACAACCACATAAATTTATTCACAAATTGACATAATTTTATACGATATATTAAATTTACTTTATAATGAAACCAAGTTTAATTTTACGAAGTCTTTGTTTTTTTGACTAAAACATTTGACGACACGCACCAAAGAGTTAAAATCTAATTTAGAGCCAATATTTTATTCCTATAATTAATCTTTATTCCAAGACTCACGTTATTGGCCGCGCTGGTGATGCATGCGTGGTGCACGCCTGGAAATGGATAGAGGACGCGTGCACTGGCGCCCAACGATATTATCAATGCACGCCTAGCTTGTGCCCTTCCACTGGTCTTAGACCTGTGGCATGCATGCAATGTCTTCACTACTGGTTTCGAACCATTGAGCATGCATTAATGTATTGGGGCATGTACGTTCTACATTAACACGTCTTAATTAAGCCCACGCAGTACTGTCGTTGATACAAAAGTTTCTGAGCAGTTGTCGTCATGAGTTCCCCAGCTGAAGCATGCAAAATAATAATGGAAAATTCAGTAGAACAAAGGAGGCAGCTAGCTTTAATCTTTCCTGCATCCATGGAGCAATATTCCTTGGTGGCTCATGCTACATGTTATCTATGGATCGGGGAGCAACATTAACTCATTATTCCATAGACTATCTTTTTCTTGCGCTCTCAATATTTGTTCTGATCTTGTTGGCTATAATTCCCACGTCCCAGTACATGATCATAAAGAAGCTAGCTGCGCGATTCTGAATCCAAAACCATGACCATCTGGTATATATAGATGCTACTTTTGTCTTCTTTAGTGCTCTTTGTCTTGTACGATTGGAAAAAGGGTCTTAACTCTTAAGCACATGAATTTTGCTTCAAAAATTCTTGCTGCTAGCTCCAGTACTACTGCATGCATACATGCATGTTTTTTCTACTTTCTTTCTTATTTTACCGAGACTCAAATAAAATACCGGATATGAATTATATACTTTGCGCCCTTCTACCAAATAGAGGTTGAAGAAAAGAGAATGGACCTCAAACTTTTGGCTTAGTAGTATGGATTAGAGATATGAAGTGTTTCCATTGATCTAATTATAACTAATTAGTCCAAGAATCATACATGTGTTTTTGCATAGCAATCATCTATCATCACTACAAGAAATCAGGCCTTTTCCAGCGCTCAAAATCGCCGCAAATACATATAATAATCGCTGCATTTGATCATTTTCGGCGATTATAAATCGCTGCTGGTTCGCCGCAATCCTAAAGCCATTTTTGATTAATTTCGGCGATTTTAAAAAATCGTCAGAAAAAAACTATTATTTCCGGCGATTTTAGTCTGTCGCAAATGTTAAAAAAATCGACAGAAATAGCCTTCTCGTTTGCCATTAAAATCGCTGCAAAAAGTTATTTGCGGCGATATTAACCGTCACAAAAAAGTTAATAAATCGCTGCAAATAATCATTATTTTTTGCAGCGATTTTAAATTATCGTCATCATTAAGTATTTCCAGCGGGTAGGTTTCGCCGCAAAAAATTATTTCCGGCGATTTAATGTCGCCGGGAATAAGTTCATGCTATTAAAAAAATATTTCCGACGAATTTTACTCGCCGGAAAAAGTGTTTCAGAAAATTAAAAAAAAAAATTCACAAAACATGCCTTAAAAAGGAAACAGATGCCTCAAATGAGATGAACTGGAGAACAATGATAGGGAGAAAGATGCTTAGACATTTCGGATGCCTGCAATGAATCAATCATTGTATTTTCATTAATCTTCAACTAAGAAAAAAAATTAAGTGTAAAAGTGAAAAAAATGCACAAATTCATAGTAGTTGTACAAATTGATATTCGCCGGAAGTATTAAGCCTTTTTTTTATGAATATCAATGGTAGTAGCAGCTGGCCAAGGTTAGTACCATATCAAAAGTGATAACAGTGGCATCCTATCTACTATAATACTTGGTAGGAGGGTAGACTAGCCTATGACAAGGATTGCCACTAAGAGTAAACTCACATTACACATCCAATTGAGATATAATGTCTAAGGAACCTGGTAACAGAAAGGTGCACCCCCATTTCCATCAGAGAAGGTACCATGTGGATTACAAAAGGAAAATCACCTCCAAACACCAGCAACTGTGCACAAACCCATGTAGATGATTAAGGCATACCAGATTCCAATATAACCTCTGGCTTTAGCTTTAGCCAGAAGGTATTCTGAGGTAATACTTGTTATAGCCATAATAATCTGAACAAGAGAGTTTAGTGAACTTGCCATTGAATATGCAGTATATGCAGTATATGCTATTGCGTGATCAAAATTAGGCCAAAAGCATGCATATATATATATAAGAACAATGACAACTTATAGCACAATGATTTTTCTGAACGTACAGTAATAATTACTTGAGAATGAAATTCATTTTTTTCTAACTTGGCCCATAAAAAGAGTTATTTTTAGAAACTAAAAGCATATTTCTGATGAATCCTTCCGGGACAAACGATTAAGTTAATGGAATATATATATATATATATAAAACTGGGCAGAAAAAAAAAGTTAATACCGTCGGAATAATATATATAAGAGAAGATTGATATGACCATTGAGTATCAATAAAGTCTTTGATCATTACTGTAATTGCCAAATATATAAATATATATATATATATATATGATGCATATATATTGGACATGTGAGCGCATGCAAATCAAAAAGAGTGAGCTAGGTGGTAGGCAGTACCATTTTGTAGGGTTGATTCTGAAGTTGTTTCATTAACATGATTTGATGTGGTAGAAGCTTCTAAATCCAAGTAGTTAAGCCTGTTGGCCTCGACCTTTTGTGCTAATTCAATACTCATTTTTTCTGCAGAGTGTTCCTCGGCAACAAAAGAAGTGGTAATGCTAACAATGGGGTACATGGTAATAGTTGCTGCCAAATCGAACTCAAAATGGGCACCACCTTCAATAGTTGCTGCCCACTTTCCAGGGTCAACATATCCAATTGAAATCAGAAGCATAGGTGCAACTGCTGGAAGTAGCTGATTGAGACTACCCAGAATTTTGTTAGAAGTAGAACTCTCAGATTCCATGTTATTCATCGGTACTTCAAACAAAACAGAGGTACCAGTCCACTAAAATATTTAAATAACACTTATGAGCAACAGAAGGGACCTCCAGTTGAGTGTAAACTTATAAATCACATGGCTTCCAATCTTGTTTGCGAGAGGGAACATACAACCTTCAAAATTCAATCACTGAGACATTGCAATTTCTGGGATCAACAATGCTTAACCAAAGTAAACCACAAGTCTAATCCAACATATCCAAAAAACTTCAATAAAAGGTTATAGCATTCCTTATCAAAAAGGTGCTGCTACTCAGCCCTCAAGTTACCCCTTGTGCATCTTTTTTTTTTTTTTTTAATATATAAAAAAGAAAAATTGTTATTTTTTTAATGTTATAAAAACACATATATACACTAGTGGTAACTTTTTTAAACATTTAATGTGAAAACAGTGGATAGATTGTTATTTGTTAGAGAACCTAAGCAACAAACCAAAGGAAGAAACACATCTAATATGAAACACATCATTTAACTGTCTCATAGAATGCTCATATAATATTTTAGGTATCCAACTGAATACAAGAGTCTCTCTACCCCACCACCAATACATTATAAGATACCCTGATTTAGTGCTAGCTGGGTGCTTTTTGTACTGTCGGTACTAAAACATGTAACAACATATAAAACTTAACTAATTTTAGAGTTAGGCAATGGTACTAAAACATGTAACAACATATAAAACTTAACTAATTGTATTGGATCAGTTTAGAAGCATAATCATCAACTTGGCCCAATATCAGTGTGGCTTTTATGCAAACAGCTCGAATCCTCTATCTCTCTATCTCTCTTCACTCTTCAACACAAACTAATCTTACCCAAGTTACCACTATTTTGACTAAATACAGTATCTTTAAACTTCTTTCAAATGATAGAAAAGCTCAAGACTTAATTAAAAGATCTTGCAACAAATAACTTTAAAAAAGGATGCACCACATCCTTTAATCTCGAGCTTCTGGATCATTTTATGTAAAAAGAAAATATGGTACATCCTCATGAAGGAATCTCAAAGATAACTAAAGCCTATTAATGCAAAACTTCAACTACTAATAATGTTGAAGAAAACAGTTGATACTATAGGGTCCTAATTTCTCAAAAAAGGCAGTTGTTGGCGTTTTTGTTTTATAGGCATGATTTGGTGACACTTGATTTGTCAGGCATTCATAAATGGACCATTTGAATAATCTGTTGCCTAGTTAAAATGGTGGAAGTTGGCTTGTCAAAACAGTTTGAGCTTCTTGCGTGAAATCAAAACAAATAAGAATCTGAACCCACTTATCAAACTCCACAGGATCAAAACCTCCAAGCTGCAAAACCCAAACTCTAGCAAATTTAAATATCTTTTCTAGCAAATTTAAACTTTGATCTCACTCTTTCAATTTGATGAAACAAATCGAAACAGTGAGATCACAACCCAAACTCCCAACATGCAAACCCACAACATATAAGCAAATAACATACAAAATAAAAAAATCGAAAAAACTACACATCAAAGAATCAAAGAACAGAGCAAGGGAGAGAGGGAGGGCCTCGGGTTGCTCGGCTAGGCGTGGAGGAGAAGGGGGCTCCAACGGACGACTGTCGACGGCGCCGAGGTGTGGGTGGTGGCGAACGGCGCCCCCAGCGGCGGCGATATAGACAAATCCGAGAGAGAGAGGTGAGGCTAGATTTGGGGAAAAACCAAGAGATCGGCGCGGGGGCTGGAGGAAAAGGAGGGGTTGGCTGTCGAGGTGAGGTGGCGGTGGCGGTGGCGTGGTGGGGTCGTCGGTGACGGCTGTGCGTGGCGGAGGCTTGAAGGAGAAGAATGTGGGGAGAGGGGGGCAGGGGGGCGGGGAGAGTTCGGCGAGGGAAACGAATGAGGGAAAAACCTAACCCGCTGCATTTAAATTTAATGTCCTATTTTCGGCGATTTTTAGTCGCCGCTAATAAGTTTTACTTGCAGCGATTTTTTTTGCGACAATTTTAAAATCGCCGGAAAAGGCCAGATTTCTTGTAGTGCATTAGACTAAATTAGAGCGTAGAGAATTCAAGACGTCTGCTGTATACTATGTGAAATCACTACTTATTTTAAAAAATTAATTTGATGAAAATAGGTAGATTTTGTCATCTGCATTTTATCTTAACAAGAGGTATAAGAGTAGCCGATAGGACATTCCAAACAAAAACTTCATTACAGTGAAAGCAATACCAGAAAAAAAAAAAAAAAAGTAGACCATAAATCAGAAGACTAGATCCATGTTCCGTACTGGTATATACTAGAGTGACTGCTAAAAGAGTCAACGTTTTGATGTCGCTAGTAATTCGTTGACTGAGTAGATGTGCTTGGATGCCATTGATGTCGCAAGTTCGTCGAGAGCAAGGAAGCCTGGCCTTTGGCGTACCGTGACATGAGACTAGCACATCTATGGAGAAGAGGGATATCTATGTGGCACAGATGTTAAATATTTGAGGCCGACGAAGCCTTCGATGTCTCAAGTGTAGTTAGAGACATACCATTGCTATAATACGTAAGACACACACACAGTTTGGGAGGCATGAAAACGCTACACGATAGTTGGATGGCTATGGTTTTGGGCTCTTTTTGGAAAATCAACAGCTTAATTAGCGTGTGGACAATTGGTTGCCAGAAAGCAGTGGATTTGTCCTACCCAAAGGGAAAAAGAAAAGAAAGAAAAACCCACTAAAACTATAGACAAGAGAAAGGAATTTGTTCTGAAAAATTAGAGAGGACAGTCGGTTTTTAGAGAGAGAATGGGTTGGAAAAGGGTGCATGGTTCTTTGTGATCCACATCCTACCTTCACTACACTCTAAGGATGAATTCCTTTGAGCGTGCTAGAGAATTATGAAGTACTGGTAGTACTTTTTGTCCCAGTTAATAATGTTACATCCTCTGCATACTACATGAGAACAGAGTACAGAGTACTACCAGTGTACCATTCAACAAAAAAAACAAAAAAAAGAGTACTACCAGTGTAATACAGGAGCTTAACAAAACAAAAGCTTCAATACAAAGAGTCACACAGCTCGTGTAACGTCGTGCATCCAGCCATACCTCTAACTTGCCAACCCAATGCAGGGCAAGTTCTCTTAAAAAGCTTTTTTTTTTTTTTTTTAAGTTCTTTTACTTAGACTTGAAACTTCCAGATCAGATCATACGAATCAATTTCAATGGCAAGCAGCAAGCAAGAACCCACTAGAATTCTATGTTTGCAAATTACATTGAACATCATGGCCTTCTGCACATTCACGATGACATGTTTATGTTTTATGTCCATTGGATATATTTAGCTACCGTTTGGATAGAGAGTTGAGATGAGATGAAATGAGTTGAATTGATATTGAAAGTTAATAGTTGAATAAAATATTATTAGAATATTATTTTTTAATATTATTATTGTTTTAAAATTTGAAAAACTTGAATTGTTTATTATATTTATGGGTGTAAATTCAAACTGGAAAACTGGTCCAGACCGGACCGAACCGGGGTCTGGAACCGGTTTTTAAAATGTAAAAACCGGCCGATTCCGGTCCAGTTCCGATTCCAAGATTTTTTGAACCGAACCGGACCGGTTGATTAAAAAAAATAAAAAATAATATTTTTATATATAAGTTTTATATAAAATATTATATATATAAGTTTTATATATAATGTATAATTATAAATTTTTATGTGAAATTTTTATATATAATTATATATATTCATATATGAAATAATTTCTTATTATAATTTATAAATTATTACATAAAATGTTAATACTAAATCACTAAAAATTTATAACTAATACTAATATATAACTTATAACTATACCAATAGTCTAATATTAATACTATTATATAGTCTAATATATTAAAAAAAGTATAAAACAGTTTTTTTAAATCAGTTTTTTTTTTTATAAACAAATTTTTAATGACAAATTGTGAAACTTACATTTTAAAAAAACCGGAAAACCGGACCGGACCAGACCGGAAACCGGTAAAATCAGAAGTACCAGTTTAGGAGGGTAACCGGTGCGTAATCGGTTTTGAAAAATACAAAACCGATACATATCGATTCGGTCTTAGATTTTATCCAAAACCGAACCGAACTGGACCGATTACACCCCTAATTATATTTTGTGTAAAAATTTGAAAAAATTGTAATGATAAAATGAGATGAGTTGAGATCACTTCTCAATCCAAACGGAACCTTATTATTGTAAATTTGTGCCTTTGTTAAGCAAATAATTGGCTTGAGTTATCCCAAGGGCCTCGTAAGTTCCTAACTGGCTGTGATAAAGGACTGAGTATATATGCTCGGGGCATATGAATTCTGGTATATGTCTGTGGGATTTGGTCCATTGGATATCCTAAACTCCTACCGGCCCGAGGGAGAGAAATAGATACTCTCCCACTCATTTTCCACACAATGAATTTGCCACTTAAATTGCTTAATCATTACCAGGCCCAATACGTTGTACAGTCAGGCAAAGGGTCAAGGCAGTGCAAAAGAAGATTGAGAAGATCCAAAACAAAAGCAGCTGCTGGGTAAAAGAAGATATGCATTTGTGCTTCAACTAGTCACGCAGGCTCATTCAAGTGCCACCTACACAGTACTAGTCCACAACACCAGTCATTGTGGCCCAAAGAGAGCAAAAAGAATCCATTTGAACCTCGACTCCAAGAAGATTCACAGCACGGCTGATGGCCAGCCCCAGTTTTCTAGGATTGGTAGGGTTGCCTCTGGTGAAGAGCCACAGCCATGACCAGTGGCTTCAGTTAAGCTTGAGCTTCTGCATTTGGTTTTGCTCACTCGAGATGAGCATAAAAAATAGTTCTAGAGAAATTACTTTGCATTATTATACGCTTAAAGATGAATACAATTTAATTGGCTCATTAAGCATTTAGAACTGAACCAATTGCACAATCAAATAACAGAATAGTATTCAAGGAATCGATCAACGAATTGCACAAGCAAAATAGCTCTCTCTCTCTCTCTCTCTCTCTCTAAGAAGCTCTGCACCAAATGATATAACAGTTGACACTCAAATCCACTCTTTCGTCAAGTCTCCAATTATTCAGAAGGGTGTAGCTTAATAATCCTAAAACAATGGTTTCTCCCTTAAGTACACGTCCCTTAGTTTTTATTCTAGCATTTATCATGAGCAACCTATTGGCTATCAACATACATTTAGTTTTTGAAAATTATTATGTTCCAATAGTTGAAATGCTTAAATTCCTAGTACTGCTTACATAAACTAGTTTCCAACGTCTTCATCAGAGGGAGTCGGAATCTTTATTGGTGTCTAATGCTCTTAATAATTATCCTAAATATGAAAAAATGTTAGCAACAGTCTCCCAACCAGCAGGGACATTCCCTGTCTTCTATAAAATAAAATTTATAACTAAAACTTTAGTGTACAAGGCTAGAAAAATAATAGAAAGCCTCAGATAAACAGCCGGATACAAACCCAACTCCTAAAATAAGTAAGCTATACTGCCTGATAACATTAGATGGATGAAGAAATAATGCATGGATACTACTTCAATGAAAACATCACAAAGGGATGCCCATGCATCGAGCTACATGTAATGAGTAACTCAAATTCTATGTTTCACAGAAAACAACAAGCTGCACAAATTGTACAGAATCATGAAATGACTTGTATATGATTTTTGATAGTCAGGGCGATACAAGCACAACATTAAATCCCAATATTGCAAAGGATTGAGAAATTAATACTAATTGCTATACAGAATTCTAACTTCCCACAAAATTGTATTATTTCCATTATGACAGAATCCTAAGCTAAGGCCAATATAACAATTAGGATTAGAAAACATAATATACATATCAAACTTCAATATCTACAACTGTGAACTTACATACATATTTGGTTATATTACATAAAGAAAAGGAACACTAGAAAGAACGAAGAGAGAAGACCAGTAAACCTGGATAGAAAATAGAATAGTCTTTACCAGCTGAAGCCTGCCAACATAGAAAAGGATATAACCATGAAGAACAGAGGAAACCCAGCAATCCTCTCTTCTTCAATACACGCCCCTGCTGCTATTAAGAATAGAACCAAGAGTGCCCAACACCGCGAAAGCCAAGAGCGGGCTAACATCCAACGTGTCGAAGATCGGTGGGATTATATTCCGGAAGAGGTTCAAATAGGGATCGCAGAGGTCCCGAATTGCGGACAAGGGCTGGCGGTCCCAGGGAATGTTGGGGAACCAACTGAGCAAAACCCTGACCATCAAAACCCCACTGTAGATGTCGAGCCACTTGCCCAACCCCGCGGCCACCACCGTAAGCGGCGTATTCAGGTACCCAGTGGGCCGGTCTTTTAGCGCGGCGAAGAATAGCGGTCCAACAGTGCTAACCAAGTTTCTCTGCAGAACGACTTGTTGGGTGATTTGGGGAGCAAGGCTTTCGACGAGCTTGCTGAAAAGGGTGGAGAAGCATAAGGCTATGGCTGCAATGGTGGTGAGAGTTTGGGTGAGCGGAGACTGTGACTGAGTCGGGATTTGAGGGGTTCGTGGGTGCAGAGCAGGAAAAGCAGGGGAAGCCGAAGCGAGAACAAGGGTGGCTAGGTTACGCTTGGCGGTGAGGCGGGGAGATAGAGGTTTTAAGGGGTTATGGAAAGACAAAAGGTGGCAGCGAGGGAAATAGAAGGTGGGTTTGAGGTTTGGCGGTGTGAGGAGGAGTGGGTTTCGGACGGCTTGGGAGGTGATTAGAGGAGCCATTGTTTGCTTCTCAAGCTAAAAGCAGGCTTCTTTGAAGGAAACGATTAACGGAAATTGAGTCGATAATATATAACGGGTACCAAAATTAATTGAATATGCATATATTGTTGTTGTTTTTTTTTTTTTTTGCCATTATCTTCATTTCTTTTGTATTTTTTTATTTTTGAAAAAATTCTTCTATCAACTATTATTCACTACCCCACACCTCATACCATATGAAAAACACCCCTATACTTTTAGAAAAAAAAAAACTATAGATATGGGGTGTGAAAGTTAATAGTAGCTGATGCATAAAATTCTTTTTTTTTTTTTTTTAATTTCCCTCTTTAGGTACTGTTTTTTTTTTCCTAATTTCATTTCCATTGCCCAAACATTTAGAGAAAAAAAATACTTCAATTTTGATTGTCATAATGTGTAGGTGATAGAAAAGTCCATTGGAGCAAATGCACTATAAATACGAAGAAATGAGAAAGTTTACTTTGGGATTTCTTTAAGATCGTATTCATCCCGTGACTCGAATAATACTCTGCATAAAATTACAAATAAATTTATGTCCAATATTCAACAATGTCTAGAACGAATATATTGTCATAATGAACATGTTTTCTTATCATGTTTAATGAACATTTGTTGAATTTATAGACTGGATTGGAGAAATAAGAAGTTCTTCTCAAGTTCTAACCTAATTTGAAGAAAATTCTATTCATAGCAAAACTCCCTTTCCTTTTCTCTCTTCTTTTATTTTTTCACAATCCCTCTACTAAATTCACCAATCTACTCAAAAGTAAGGAGGGTAAGTGCCTTTCAACTACTCAAAACAAAGGTTGCCTTTTGCAGTGACGGTTCATGCAAAGGCTTCTTTGTACATTCTGCTGATCAATTGACTTGCATGGCAATTCGACGCTGCAAAAAGCTATCCAAATGATGGATGGTCATGTACTTTGGAAGGACCTTTTGTATTTGTTTAAATGCAGCTATTAGAAACAGGCACGGAAAAGAACCCTCTTTCATTCTACAATATTGGGTTCTGTCTTTTTATCAACCACTTGATATTCGATATGCGATTTGCCTGTTATCAGAAGGGGTTGCTCAACCCCTTATTACAGAACTATACAAGAAAAGAAAAGAAATCAAGAGAAGAACAAACCCCACTCAAAAGGAAATTCTGCAACGAATCAACATAGGGGAAATAGCTGTGGACGTAAAAAGGGTGTTAAAGACCTATAATAAGCCTCTATTAACAGTCCATTTGGTGCCATATCCATGATGATCTTCTTCAGCATCCTAAGAGGACCCATCATCACCCCCCATTGCACCACTGGCCTGGATCCTAGGCACAGCCCTCGCCGCTTATTTCCTAACCGAATGGTGCTACCCTTCCGCCGTCTAAGCCGTCGGCGTGGCCGGCACCAACCCACCAACATGGTAGAATTTGATAGCATGGAAATGGTCAGAGATCCTCTCCTCAACATTGCTAGCTAGAGTTGTGCAGGCTCTCTTAATTCTGTGATTTGTTCATGCTTAACTCTTGCTTTTATAGGGTGTGTTAAAGAAGGAATCATGGGTGTCAATCATGAGGAGTATAATGGTGGCAATCATAACAAATCATGCCGTTCTATGTCTTGATGCTAGTGTTCAATAATGTATGGGCAATTAGAGTGACTTTATAATCTGTTTTCTTTTTTAGGCTTGTGGCAGACTGGCAGTAATGATTAAAAGAGATCAGCTTCTGGGGTTAGGTGAGGTGGATTGGTCATCATGGTTAACTATTATTGCATGTAGCAGCACGTTTCAAAGGGGAAACAAGTTACTTTAATGACATCTCTTCAGTCTAAAGAAACAAGACATAAATAATTGAAAAATAAAAATGATATTTGCAGAAATAAAGTGCGCAAGTGTCGCGTAATTTTTTTAGAAAAAATAATAAATATGGTACTAATATGAAAAAAAAATTAATTTTTTAATAATAGACCCCACTCTTTTTCAAAGTGACTGCACGACACTTGCGCAAGATACGAATGTATATAGCATTACTCAAGTA
This sequence comes from Juglans mandshurica, assembly GCA_022457165.1. Lineage (NCBI taxonomy): Eukaryota > Viridiplantae > Streptophyta > Magnoliopsida > Fagales > Juglandaceae > Juglans > Juglans mandshurica. Next base: position 17,217,387 of record CM039633.1, read on the forward strand.
TATATTGTGACTTGGATTTATTATTAGCAAAAGAGAAATGATAGTTGCAGTTGTGAGTGTACAAGCGCCGCGTAATCACTACATGAGAAAAAAAATTAATTTTTTAATAGTAGATCTCACTCTTTTTTAAAACAACTGCACAATATTTACTCACTCTACAACTGTATATAGTATTACTCTTTGCGAAAATATATAAAAACTAGCATCAGTTTGAGTTTGATTGATTTCTCTTGTTGGATTTGACCCTCATGCCCAATGAAAGGTATATATTAGATTCCTTAGTAGATGGAATTTATGTAAAGGGTCCCCCAACCAACTAAAACAGAATAAAAATGTAGCCTTGAATGACCTCCACTAAAAAGATAAAGAAAGAAACAAGGATTTGGTAAGAAGCAAAGCTTAATACCTGATCAGCTCACGAGTGTGAAAGTTGTTTGTATGCAACCTTATAAAGTGATTATCATTTGCTCCATCTTAGTAATTATTGATTCTCAGATGTTTGCTCGTGATAAAACTTGCCACATGATGTGAAATTTTAACCTGATGCATTAAACAAGCATGTGATCATAAACCCTCAAGTTCGACTACTTTGACCTCTAAGTTCCAGCCGTGTCAATCCCCCCGGCCTGCCTTCTTTTGTGCAGATATGTTGGGCCAAAGTGCGGAGTCTGGTTGTGTTTGTGTTGATCGGATCCGATTTGATGACCCAATCCGATAAAGATCAGTTTATTTTTTATAGATTTCAACACGAGGGCCCAGCGCGAAACCAAAGACTCCATAACCAGAAGAACGTTACTGAACCATGTAAATATTTTGTGAGTGTGTAATTGATTCTACTTTTCGTTTTACTTTCTCTCTTATTGTTCTTAACAAAATAATCTAAGGGAGTATCATTGTGTATACACTATACATGGGTCTGCATGTGATTTTGCAAGAGAAAAATATCACAATATGGCTTACCTGCCAAAGAACCCCAACATATTTAAAGCTGTCGATGCTCGCAAGAATATATTTGAGTTATACTAAGATAGCACACGACCCATAGACAGAAAATCCTTATATTTACGAAAGAAATACTTCTAGAATCAACCGTAGTCGAGATCCTATGGAATTTCAAACGCAAGCACTGCATATAGGAGGCTAATGTGTACTAGTAACAACTCAATATCGAGGAAAAAGTGACTCGAAAAGAGGTGGAGGATTGGGATTTAGGGACATTTAATGCTTTAACAAACAATGCTTGCTAAGAGGTGCCGGAGAATGTTGAGTTCCCCTTCCATTTTGGTGCATGGCTAAGATTATGAGGGAGAAATATTTCAAGAAACTCGTTAGATGCAAAGGTGGGGGGGGGGGGGGGGGGGGGGGGGGGGGGGCTGGTCCTTTTATATGGAGGAGCCTGTGATCTTCTTTAGACTTGGTGAAAGAAGGCTTGATGTGGAGGGTTGGGAATGGAAGTAAAATCAAGATTTGGAACGACAAATGTTGCCGATTCCCATTTCTTACTATGTACAATCCCCTATCAAGAATCTGCACTGTGAAGCTATTGTGCAACAGCTTATTGACATTGATACTGCCAGTTTGAAGGAGATCTATGACACCTTCAATGCTGCTGAGGCTGAAACAATTTGCAGCATCCCTCTAAGCAGGTGGGGATCATAGGATAAATTGGTATGGGGTTCCTCGAACAAGGGAAATATTCAGTTAAAAGTGCCTATTATCTAGAGAATGAAAGAATGAAAAGGTTGGGAAGGGGAAACATCAGCTGTGGACAACTTGGAATTTGATTGAAATCTGAAGTGGGGTTTGAATGTTCAGGGTGCAGTGAAGAATTTTACGTGGAAAGCTGTACATGACTTACTCCCCACCAAGCTCAACCTTTTTAAGAAGCAGATCACAGACTCCACATTATGCCCAATATGTGAAAGAGAGGCTGAATCAACCATCCATGTTTTGTTGAATTTTCCTGCTGCTTCAGATGTGTGGGCTGAGGAGGATAGCCTTGTGCACAAATGAAGTAGTTCCGAAGTCGATTTCCTGGGGCTATGGAGAAGAATGAACATGTGCTTGAAAGTAGAGGATGTGGAATTGGTGGCCTACACCATGAGAAAGATCTGGTCGAGGAGGAATTCATTGTTATTTGAGAAGAAGTTTGATGGCCCGAGAAATATCCTTAAAGCTGCAAGACAATCTATGAATGAGTTTTCTAGAGCTCAGCAACTCCAACAGAAAGACCAATTGAACAGAGGCAAGAATAGAGAGGAGTTCAAATGGGAGAAATCAGCTGATATTGGTTTTAAAGCAAATTGGGATGCTGCTGTGGATGTTCATGCAAAGAAAGTTGGAATTGGAGTTATCATCAGGCACTCAAATGGTGACTTGGTCGCCTATTTGAGCTCTTGTGTTAATCACCTAATGAAACCAACTGCAGCAGAAGCTCTGGCTTTAAGAAGAGCAGCAATGTTGTCTAGAGCTGGGAATCTCAAATGTGGTATTGGAAGGGGACTCTCAGGTGGTAGTGAAAGTAGTAAACAGTGATAAAGAGGTGTGGACTGATCATGAGAATGTGATAAAGGATGCGAAAAGGATTCTTCCTGGGAATTCAAATTGGAGCATTAGGAATGCAAACAACATAGCACATAAACTTGCTAAACTTGCTTTTGATTTTTCTGAGGAGAGGGTGTGGATTGAGGATGATCCTCTACAGATTTCTAACTCCATTCTTAGTGAAAAATACTGTAATAATGACTAAAGTTTACTGATTATTCAATAAAGGAAATACTTTTGACTTCAAAAAAATAAATAAATAACGAGGAAAAAGGAAGATTTGAGAGCACCCAGATGGCATGGATGAAGAAGATGAGTTGGTTATGAACAGAAACCAATGACTCCTTCCATGAAAGGGGCATTACTATTCAACTGAAAGAAGCAACATAAGAATGATCGAGGCAAGGAACCAAGGGGTTGGGCCGGGTCAAACCCGACCAAATGGGCCAGGTCTACCAAATCACCCACGACTCTAGCCCATAATCTGCACATTGTTCATCGTTCACAAGTAATTAACACGTCACATTATATCATTACAACTCCTATAAAAATTGGAAGCATTTCCATTCTTTGAATGAGCTCTACAAGAGGGAAAGGCTACAAAACCATCTCAATGATCTTACCACAAATAAAAGGACGTTAGGAGCTCGAGAGTGTTTCCTCTTTGCTAAGTAATTATTTATTTCAAAGTTTATATTGATAATTTATATATTAATATTTTTTCTCATGGGAACACCAGATGAAATGTAGAGTAAGGATTCAAACTTAATATCTCTATTATAATATAACGTTAAATAATCATTTATTCAAAAAGTTTAAGAAAATGAAAAAATATATATTTTCTTTTATAAATAATGATAGGGTTACTACCCTACTACTACCAATTTACTACTCTTTTTTTTAATGGATCGGGATTTGTATTTTTTATAATTATATTATATATGGGCATTGAATATCAAATGCTTCTTTGTTTAAGGCTATTATTTTTTTTGGGAAAAAGAAATATTTTAGTTACGTAAAATTAATTTTATAAATTAATGTGACTTGACGTAATTTATTATATTATAAAATAAATTTATTATAAAATAAATTTGCGACACCATATTAAGTTAATTAATTTATAAAATATAATCAATTCATGACTTATAGTACTCATCTTTCTAAAATACATTTCAATATCAGCTTCTTTCTAGTTGGTATTCATGTCAATGTCAAAGTACGCCACATAAATTTGACAAATGCTGCATGTTTCGCCATCTCGGGAATCGTTAGATATCTCTTATTGTTACAATATTAGATTTTTCTATGCGATAATAATTAAAAATTCTTTAACGACAATGTTCACATAGACAATTATGTGCATACGACTATTTGTTTAGAATTATTTTTTGAAATAATATTTAGAAATAGGGAATAATTAACATAATAGAGCAGGAATAATGCCACATACAATAGAATTTACTATGAAAAAAGTTGAATCTATTATAAAAAATAAAATAAAATAAACTATTTTTTTTAATGTGAATCCCAAAATTTCCATACTTGCTCTAAAGAAAAGTATACGTAGAATTGCATAAATTATTTTTAAAAAACCTCAAGAACGGGATCTCAGAGTCAAAATGTATGAGCATCCACATTTGATTAGTCAAAGGACAGATTTTATAAATGTAAAATGAATTTGATTTTTGATTAATCCATTCACACAAGTCCCTATATTGGAACAGCTATTTTTTTTTATATAACAATAAAATAATATAAGATGAATTTAATTTTATCTATTCACATCAAATCCTCACATTAGATTATCCATTTATTAATTATATGTAATGAGTAATTAATAATTAAAAAAATTTAATTTTTTTAATTATTAATTTATTTTATTTTATCATATTTTACCATTTTACCTATTATATATTAATTAGTAATTATATTATAATTAAATTATGTTAATAAGCTAAATAAAAACAAAAAAAACAAAAAAACAAAAAGGCCTGAGGCCCCCTAGCACATAAGCCATGCATTAATGGTTTTTTTTTTAATGAATAAACTGAAGTCGTGCATTAATAGTTACTTACGAAATATAAACATTTACTTGAAAATAGTTAATTTACTCAGAGCCGTGCCCCCTAAATATTATAAATAAGAAAAAGTCTACCATGCCGTCCCAAAATGATTGCTCCATTTGACTGTTTAGTGATTTTTTATTTTTTATTTTTTTACTTAATAATGAAGGAAATGATTTTAAGTGTAACACTCGGGTCCAACAACAAGCAGTTTTATAAAAGTTTTGTTTATGGACTTATACGTATGAAGAGCTTAGTTACTTTTTTTAAAGTTTTTTTTATTTATTAAACTACGGGCCTAAAATCTTTGTTTTGGCGGATTATGATTTTATTCAGCTTGATAATTAGGTTGTTTTTCTAAAGGACTAAGGTGAGATTCGAGTCAAGAAATTTTTAGAACAAATTAGATTATTTTTTAGAAATTGAGTCGAGACCCAAGACTCGGGAAAAAGCCCAAGACCCAAGCCTACATCCGTTTGATTTTTAAACCATAAAAACCAACTATCTGTTTTATGATAATTCTCGCTGCCACACACGTATACACTCCCACACACGTCTCCCTCATTTCTCTAGGGTTTTTACATCGCCAATATATATATATATATATAAACACACACATAATTGCGTGTGATAGTTTACCAAGCCTATAGTTGCCGCAAACCTCCCACGATAGTCTCCACCCACACACGCACAGAAGCAGTTCCATCCACAAACCATCGTCCACCACAAGCTGCCACCCTCCACAACCTCCATGCAGTCACTGTCGCTGTCTCTACACCTTCACACCCGCGGCGTTAGACCTCGCCTACAGCTGTTGCACAACCTCACCATCACAAAAACCCATGCCTGTGTGCGCTCAACCAAGTGGAAACCACCCCCGTGCGAGTTTCCCCTTGCACGATGGAAGCCTCTGGCCATTGCCCAGCCCCTTGTGAAACCATAAGCTACCATAGGCCAGCCGTGTATCATCCCCAACCCCTTTGGAATACTCTGTTTTCTATACCAAAAACAGAGCATCCCCAACGCCTCTTCCCTCTGCCACCATGCACCATTAAGCGACATCATTGGGTACAAGCTCCTTTCACCACCCAGAACCTCCCCTGTGACCACCACCGGAAGCCACCATGACCCTATTTATAGGAAGCAAAGTGGAGCGATTTTTCTTACTCCTCCATGCTGCACTACACCGGACACAACCCAGGCCATGAGGTTTCACGTAGAAGCCGCCGCACGTGGGGCCAACCACCATGCCCGGTCCTCCACCCCTCCCAGTTCCCCTCTCATGCTTTGCCACCCGGGACAGCCACCGTAACTCAGCCATGTCGGAGATTCATTGCCGAACCCATAACGCACGTCGCATACATACACTACCCGTGCGTAATTCACTCTCCTCCACTTCACTTGTTGAGACGTTAAGCCCCTTATAAGTAAATTACAAGTATGCCCCTCTTAGTAAGTGATCTAGTATTTATTATTTATAATGACTTTTGTAATAAGACGAGAAGTTAGATGTTGGAAGTTGTAGGTATTTTAGGCGTTTTTAAAGTATTTTGGAGAGTGATGATATTTTATGATTTGGAGGATTTGTTGACAATAGAAAAATTTAGATTTTGTAGAACTCGGATGTTGATTTTGAAATATGTGTTCAATTGAAAATTTATGAAAGTTAGGTGTAACTATCTTATAGGTGATGATTGATTTTCTTTTCTGTTGGCACTGTTGTGAGAAAATTCAGAGAATTTAAAAAATTCAGGTAAACTGAGTTCCTATGCTAGACTTTGTATAAAAATAAAATGGACTGAGGTTGATTTTTTAAAAGTATGCATGTTTTGTTATGAAAAGAAATTTGAACTACCTCAGTTATTTGTTCTGCATTACTCATGAGATTCTGTTTAAGAATAAAATATTTTCTGGCATGACTAGTATAGACATGAACTTATTTTTGACATTCTGCTTTTTGAAGTGTGCAAAAGAGAGCGAATATATAATTTTGTGCATAAATTATATTTTTTTTATTTGATTTTGTTCTGTTATGAAGATGTTTTATATTCTGATATGATGTGATTTCTGAAAATTTCTGGCATTACATTCTGTTCCATTCTGACCTTACCACGGGTGTAAAACCGTGGCCTCTGTTCGGGTTGGTACCAATTTTTCTGTTTTTGTTGCACCCAATTTTGAAACAAAGTGGTTTTCTGCATGATCTTTCTTATGTGCACATTCAGGGCTCCGAGAATAATAATGGAAAGATTCACATTCTATTTCTGCTCGGTTGTCGCCGGGGTTTGCACAACCCTACCATGGGGGTTAAACATAGTATCTGTTCTGATTGATAAGATAAGATGTGATATTTCAGTTTATGATATACCAAAGGGATTTTGATTATGAATATTTTTTTAACTTCCGCTCTGATATTTTTGATAGCATGTTCTGACTCTACATTCTGAAAACAAATATTCTACATTCTGAAATAAAGTATTTTTGTTCTACATTCTGAACTCTGTAAATGCTCATGTTTACACACTAGTATATGTCATTTGCTTACTGAGTTGTTGATAATTCACCCCTTATCTTCAAACATTTTTCAAATATTTTTATGGTTCAGCTGAAGAACAAGAATAGAAAGTATTGGAAAAGTCTGATAATCATAGATGAATGAGTGCTAAGGGTACAAGTATTTTGGAGTATCATATTTAATAGTTTTATCTCTAGCTAGCGGTTATTTTGGTACATCAAGTTATGAATAATTTGAGTATTTATAGAGACGTTATTTATTTTATTAATATTTTTGTTTAGTATTTCTGTGGAGGGACATAGATTTTTGGATTAAACAAATAAGTTAAGTGTTTTGTGGAGTTTCTGTTTATTTATTATTGATTATTAGAGATGTTTTTGAGTAATATGAACTAACTCTCCGGACTGCCGAGAATGGAACGTTACATTAAGTGTAGTGGTGTATTTTTTTTAAAATATTTAAATATATTAAAACAATGTGAATAGAAAAATGATAAAATAAAAAGTTACTTTAGTAATTGATGGTAACACTGAGCAGTGCTCTAGAAATAAATGATAAAATATACATTTGATATATCTACAATAACTAGAAAATTTGCAAATGATTTTGATGTTCACTGTAACTAAAGTCTAAATATTTAGATTTTAGCTAATCTATTGTGGTGATATTTTAGTATCTACTAGCTAAATATATGATGGATTTAGTTTTTAACTAATCTAACGAGGATGCTCTTAGAAATCATCCGGTCATATATAATAAGCCAAGATCAGGATTGATTTATATATAATAAATGCAGCAGCACAATTAAAAAGACAGCTTAGAAAAACTACTAAAAAAAATGAAATCTTGTCATGATATATAAGTAAGTAAATGAAGTTATTTACCTCAATTGGATGTTCAAATTTAAAGAAATATAAGACCGACAGATATATAACCTACAATATATATTTAATGCTATGTTAAAATTTCAAGCAATGTTAATATATTTAGAATTTAATACCACGTTAAAATGCTTGAATATGGAAGTACGCAATCTCTGCATTAATCTTACACAATCGAATATAAAGAGAAAGCAATAATACCATTAAACACAACACAAGAATCGGGAATTTGAGCTGATATTTCATAATTTTATTGTTAGAAATTTGATTCTTAACGTAAATTCATAGTTTCGAGGTTAGAAATTTGATTCCGAACATAAATTGAAACCATTTATAGTAATAAAATTTGATATTTGGACTATAAAATAGACTTTAGACCAGCTGGACACTTGAATGTATTGGGAAGACAGGCTCGTCCTTAATACAGTAACTATAGCCGGATAATCCACGACTCCGGCCACAACGAGAATGAGTTAATTTCTATAGTCACGTCAGAATTGCCACGCTCCGCTCCCCTTAAGAAATAAGAAACAAAAAAAAAAAAAGAGTAGAGGGAAGTTCAAATCCGACAAGCGAAGAATCAGGGATTTCATATTTTATTTAATTCCAGCTTAGGATTTAGGAATATATATATATATACAGGATGAACAGATGACAACAACCTATGGTGTAAAGAACCCTTATTAATGTGGAACATGACCCTCGTAAACTGTCGTTAGCCTGTGATTGCTTGTCGTACTTTGCGTGATTTGGTTGCCTTGCAGTTTGACTGCTTTCACAAGCCTCCATATATGCTCTGTAAATGGTAATAAAAATAATAGTAATATAATAATAAATAATTTATAAATAATAATCATAATAGTTTAAATTCAAATATGCTTTAACTAATATAATTTTATAAAATCTCTTACTAAAGCTTTTCTCTTGTTAAAAATAATGAATCCAATTTTGAAAACTAAATTTAAACTGAAATAGGATAAGGGAATTTTTTTTTTTTTTTTTTACACCATCTCATACTAAATATATTCACATTCTCTATTAAATAATAATAAAAAAAGGACCTTACATCCTGTAAAAATGGTATATATATGTAGGGTTTGGGCTGTCTTGATATGCAGAATCACTGAGAAAGAAATCATATAAATGTGGGAAAAGAAGAAGATATCACTGCCATATCTCTTTCTGTCAGATGGATTTGATTCAGTAAGCCAAAACAGTAACAAAATCTGTAAGAATAATGGGCCAAACATGCACCCAAGCTAGTCTCAATGCAGTGAAACCTGAGAAGAACGTACCCTTCCTTCCTACAAAGCTTTATCATGAACCCCTACAACACCTAAAACACCCATCCACCTCAATCAATATTTTATGTATTTCATATGTTACACAGAAAAATCAACAACTCCCGGCGCCATTATTGTCGGTGCTAGTGATGTTTGTCTGGCTTTGCTTCTTTGAAACTGGGTATTTGATGGCGTTTAGTTCGACCTTTCGAAGTGCAGCTCTGCCAAGATCAATGCCACAGATGTCAGAGAGCTGCACCAGGTAGAGCAGAACGTCTGAAAGCTCTTCACCCAGGTGCACTTTCTCCTCTTCTTTCCAATCGGGCAGTCCTTTTGGAACCTCACCTTTCCACTGGAATATCTCAGAGAGTTCTCCAACTTCACCCACCTGGGAAATCCATTCAAAACAGCAAGACCATAATATTACAAGTGCCCATGAACAAGAAATAATCTTTGACCGTTAGTTTGGTTGTCATTCGAACCACCTTACGACATATATTATAAAAGCAAGAGGAAAATCAGGTTAAAGTGGGTTCAAAAGATCGATGATAAGGCAACAAAAAAGGAGGAGATATCGCTTTTGCGAATTGGTTAAGTTTGACTCTGGTTCAAAAACATTAACCTTAATGAATTTATGATAAAAAAAAAAAATGGAACCCAGACCACTTGCAAATTACCATATTAGAAAAATATGTGGTTGAGACAGGAAATCATTAGAACTTCTCTGTCAATCCAACCAGTTTCAGCTGTATTAATTTGTTTGGTCAGATCTTCCAAAGTTAATAAAGAAAAGGAAAAAATATGCATGCCATAAGCAAGCTGAGTATTATAAATGATACGACAGACATGAATAAGAAGAAGAGAGGAAAACTCATCAAGGGTTTGGTGTGCAAAAATATAATACCAGAGCCAAAAGGAGGTTTCGAGGGCTGTGGAACTGCTCCCAATCTCTTTCCCTGGCGAACTCTCTCATCTTCTTCTTGAGAAGATCAAGGGTAACACTTTGACCTTCTGGAGCCGCAGCCATCTCTTAAGATGATATGATTTCTTCTCAGTTCTCCCCAAGAACAAGCAAAAACTAATTAAAACGATAAAGAACAAAGGAGATGGAGAAGACACAACGAGGAGGAGGAGGAGGAACTAGCTCAAATTGCTCAATCCCAGAAAAAGGAAATAAAAAAAACTTGTCTTCAAACTTTCTTGGGGCTTTGAATATATTGAGCTAGTATAATAGCTGCGGAGCAGCAGTATTATAGGGGGGAATCGAGTGTACCTGTGCTTTTGGATTCTACTGACTACCGGCTATTGCCAGTGCACTTTCCTTACATGGAGAAAGACAGGTGTCAGTTTCCATATTTTCTCGTCCCGATCCTAGGTGGTCAGTAGGTGATCCTCGTGGCTATGAAGGGAGCACGTGTTCTGCTTCGTCTTTTTTTTTTTTTTTTTTTTTGGTATATATATATACACGCGAAGTTGGTTTTTGAGAGGTTGAAATTTATTATTAAAAAATTAATTTTTTATATAAATTTTATATTTTATTTACTTTTCAAAATGGTTATACAATAATTATATAATTCACAATTATAAATATTTTTTTTATAATATAAATTGTATATATCTCTTTTGGGGAATGTATTATGCCTAGAATTTTAAGGCGTTTTTGGCTAGAATAACTAATTTTCACGTAGTCAAGTTTTTATATATATAAAAAAAAATTCTACTAAACATAATAATTTTTTTGTATTTTTTAAAGTGGTATCTACTTTTCTTCTTTAATATGAACTATTTCATAAGATTAATATGATGTTAGATAAAAATATATGATTTTTTTAGTATTGGGCCATTTATTTCTATGCAAAACTCATACACTGATTTGAATGCAAACCTTATGCGCCTTTATCATACCTTTTTTTTTTTTTTTTTCATTCGGCCAGCCCAGCCTGCACTGCCCAATTCGCCCGCTAGCATCTGCAACTCCCAGCGGAAGAGGGGATGGAGGGGCCCCAGCCCCGCTATATATATATTATATATATATATATATATATTTATTAAAAAATAAGAACCCTAGATACAAAACGACAGTAACAAAACGGCGTTGTTTTGTCTATGGGGTTTTTTTTAAAACACCTCAGACGAAACAACGTCATTATAGAAAAAATGGTACTGTTTGGTTTGGGTTAATTAATCCCCTCAACCGCGCCTCCCCTCCCCCCAGCCCCTCCCCTTCTCGAAAATTCTCTCAGCCTCTCTTCGCTCAGCTACGTCGCTCTCAATGGCCGTCGCCATCTCTCTATATTCGTTGCATCATTGTCTCCTAAGGTAAGCCCCAAATCCGAACATCTTAATTTTAGTATTTTATGTTTTTTTTTTTTAATTATGAAGATTGGAGGAAGGTTGTGATTAAATGAAGATGGAGGATATGATTTGTGAATGTGAATTTTTGTGATTTGTGATTTGTGAATGGTGAATCTATGATTGTGATTTTGAATTTTGAATTGTTGTGATTTGTGAACGGTGAATCCGAAACCCTAAATTAATTTAAGGGTTTCAAGGATTCCAATCATTTAGGGTTTCATGTTAGAACCTTAAATTACAATATGGCTACAAAGTTACATTATTCAATTTCATTTGTTGTAGGATTATAGCCTTTTTCATTAATAGACACTAGGAATTAAAAGGCTAGTTAAAGCATTTTTCGTGTATTACTATTTCACATGTCAATTTTCAATTAACTGATGTGGATATTAATACCATGTGAAAGCCAATACAGACTAACATATGGCCTATTATTTTTCTAACAAAAACTTTGGGAAGTATTTTATTAGTGAAATCCATAATAATGTAATAAAAATTACAATAAAATAAATATTCAAACGAAACCAGTTTGGATTGAGGCACGGAAATTTCGTTCTCTTTAAGGAGATTCAAGCCCTCTGCAGTGTACAAAGTCTCAAATTAACCGGTGCAGTAGAACTCATCTTAACTTCAACGGCGGACCTACATAGGGGCAGGGGCCACGGCCCACCGAAAAGTTAAAAAAATAAAATAATATATATTAATTTTTTATAATTTAATATGATTATATTAATATTATTTTGTGTTGGCCCACTCTAAAAAAATTATCTTGGCCCCCATCTACAAAATTATTTTGATTTTATAGATTAATTACTTATAAGTCCAATTAGATTCAATACTTAATGATTTTGTTTTTTTAAAAGATGCAAGTTACAATTTTAGACATTCTGTGTTTCTTTTGTTTGATATATTTGTATGAGTGTCTTTATGTTATCTCAATGATATATTGTTCTTAACATATCATATACTTTTTTAATACATAGGTTGTATTAAACGTATTTTATTTTTATTTTAGATCTTACTATCATATTGTTCTATACGCAGAAAAAATTGTATAGAAATAGGATAAAAAATATTTTATTATAATTTTAATTTTACTTGGCCCCTTAAAACAAATTCTTGGTTCCGTCATTGCTTGACTTGACTCTTTCAGGATATAACAACCCAACTGATCGTCGTATGACTCAAATCTACTCTGCATAAGTGATTAAGTTCAAAACTCCACTCAAAAGGAACACCTTTATTTTATCTGAAAATACTCTCAAAAGTATCTATACACACTTCTACTAATTTTCTCTATAATATTGTACGGAGAAAAACAAAACCACACTGAAATGAAAAGATGACACATTACAGACACCAAGCTCTTTCCAATTTAAAAAGGAAGGTAGACGTAAATACAAACAGCACAAAAACATTAATTCATTACCAACTTAAAACGTAAAAATAAACCGACCTGCATAAATGATTTAAGAGAAAAAAGTTTAAACGTTGATGGAAACGTTGATAAACGTATAAAGCCATGAAGTCGGTTTTGCCAGTTGTTTTACAAGAATTAAAAGTAAAAAAAATAAAGGCAATAAATTAATTAGAAACCAACGTTACAGACCAAAATGTTGGGCTATGGCAAATCAAGAGAATAAATGCAAGCTTAATAACGTTCAAGCAATAAACCTCATAAATTCATAGGTTAAATTGTCAAAAGAAATGCAAAAAGAATAAAGAAATAGAGGAAACTAAAACTAATGTTTAATTTCTAGACTGCTACGTGCATGAACAAGAAATGGGCCAAGGGTGATTTGAGTTAACTTTAAGAGAAAATATACTTACAACTGTGAATTGCGTAACCGTCGCGTAATCGCTTTGAAAAAAATGAATAAAACATGGAACTCACATGAAAAAAATTAATTTTTTAATAGTAGACCCCACTATTTTTCAAATCCATTACGCGACGGTTACGCACTTCATAATTGTACACTTATAATTTTAATCTTGTGAGAGGATTGCCCAAGATTTCTTCTATAGCAATAAGTGGCGGCTACGGGTATTAAATGTTATATTTTAATTGAGTATTAAAAGTAATGTTATTTTCCACTATTTTTAATCCAAATAAAATCTCAGTGTTTTGTTGACTTAACGGGTATACATTTTTTTTTTTTTTTGTGGCCACCACTAGAAAAATAAAAGGATAAAAACTCAAAATTTGATGAATATACCAGAAAAATCAAAACAAATTAGAGAACTATGCTCCTTGTAATGCATATAGAAAAAAAATTCTTTAAAATTCAGAGTTGATTCATAATTGTGCATACTTATAATATGATATATATTTTGATTGTGTATGCTTATTTTATAAAATAAATTATAATAATGAAAATGTTAGTGGCATGTTAATTTGATTGTGCATGCTTATTTTATAAAACAAATTATAATAATGAAAATGTTAGTGGCATATTTTGATTGTTGATACTTGACCCCTAAGACCCTATGTGTTGATTGTTGATGTTGGTGGCATGTTTTTATTTTAATTTCAGATTTATTGATTGTTTTGGATAATGTCTTCCTCTATTCCCTCAGATTTTAGGGATAGTTGTCTTACCTCTATCGGGCCTACCCCAACACCTAACCCCTACACCCAGTACTAAGCCTAGTGACAGTTGTCCTACCCCCAAGCCCACACAAAGCAATAAATTTGTTTTCATAGTTTGATCTTACTTTACCAAACTAGAGGGTGATGACCCCAATAACCCCAAACAATGTGTAACCACTGTGGTAAACTCTATGGATATAATTATAGAAAATATGGTACATCACAATTAAATATGCATTTAGAAAAACAATGTAAGAAGAGTCCAATATTGAGATCCTTACAAGAGAAGAGTCAATCTAGACTAGAGATTAAAAAATGACGAATGAGAGTAGTGGAGGTTCTACGTTGAAGGGGTATACTAAGTATGACCTCGATAAGTGTAGAAGAAAGTTAGCTCGTATGGTTATCATGGACGAGCTACCTTTTCAGTTTGTAGAGGGGAGATGGTTCCACGAATATTCCAGTTGCTTGGAACCTAAGTTTAATATTCATTCTCGTCACACTAGGGCAAAAGATATTAAAAAAATTACCAAAAGGAGAATGATTTGTTAAGGGACCAATTGGTGGGTCAAGTTGTAAGCCTCATTACTGATACTTGGACATCCATCCAAAATTTTAATTACATGACTTACACTGTACATTTCATTGATTGTCATTGGACACTACATAAGAAATTTGTGAATTTTTTGTCTAATTTTCAATCATAAGAGTGAGACAATTAGGAAGGCCTTAGATGCCACAATAAAAAGAGTGGGAGTTGACACGGGTTTCAAAGGTTACAGTTGATAATGCCTCGTCTAATAATGTCGCATTGGGATATCTTAAAACCTATCTTAGAAAGGCAAATAAGACAATCTTGGATAGTGATTGTTTGCATGTTAGATGTGTTGCAAATATTTTGAATTTAATTATGTCTGATAGCTTGAGAGATGTTGATGACTCGGTTGCATGAGTCAGAATGTCTGTGACATCTGTGAGATATTCTCCTGCTAGATTGGAGAAATTCAAAATTGCTGCAAAGAATGCGGGCATAACATCCAAGAAGGACATTTGTACTGATGTTCCTACAAAATGGAAATAAACCTTCTTGATGTTGGAGGCAGTCCAAGAATATAAGGTAACTTTTGAATTATTGGGTGATGAAGACATACGATATGTCAAATATTTTGATGAGCACGAGGAATTAAGAAAGCCTATTGATGATGATTGGGAGGTAGTTGCTATCTTTGTAGGTTTTTTAAGGCTTTTCTACAAGGTGACATTGAAAATATCTTGTTCTTTGTACCATACATCCAATGAATTCAATCAAGAAATAGGTAGGGTGAAAGAAGAATTGGATGAGATGTGTATGAGTGATTATACTAGGATGCGGAAAATGACATTGATGATGAGGGTTAAATATGACAAGTATTTGAGGGATTTGAGTAGGCAAAATATTTTGTTATATTTGGTTGTTGTTCTTGACCCCCAGCTCAAGATCGATAAATGGTATATGGTTTGGAACTTGTGTACAGGGCCGCATGGGCTGATCTTATTGGGGGCATGGTTAGAGACACCCTCAATAGATTGTTTGATAAATTTATCGTGATCAATGATGGTAGCGCACCTACACCTACACATACCCCAGCGCCTCCTCCAGAAGTCGGGACTGGGAAAAAGCGTAGGTTGGTGTGGGCCCAAAGCCTCTCACAGAAACCCCAACTAGTCCGTCAATCTATAGAGGAGAAGTCGGAGGTAGACCTATATTTGGCAGGAGATCTTCTTCCATATACGGAAGGGTTTGATATATTAGCTTGGTGGAAGATTAATGTCGTGAAATATCCCGTTCTTGGAGAGATAGCATGTAGTATTTTGGCCATCCATATTAGTACCATAGCCTTAGAGTTGGCCTTTAGTATTGAAAAATGCATATTGGATCGATTCCGGAGTTTTTTGTCCCCTACCTCTGTGGAGACATTAATTTGCACATAGAATTGGATCAAATTCATGTTTCAGATGTTTTTGACTTTAATAAAGTCGACGAGGAGAGTGGTGATCAGTTTGGATCTAGTAATTGTTGATTTCAATGTTTCATTTTATTATTTTGATTTATTTTATTTATATTCATTTCATTTGTATTAATTTCAAATTTAATTATTGTAGCCATACATGATATGACGTCTATCTCTGTTGTAGTATGACTTCACCATATTGGACCCTGACCCACTATTGCCATTTGCCAAAGGATTGTACAATTTGTATTGTCTCTTAATTTTTTTCGTATTTATATAATTTTTTGTATCTAATTCTTTTTATAATCTTATTATCATATGCGAACCTTAAGTCTCAATCCTAATTCCAAGCCGAAATTCAAATGATATATTCTTAATATCGCATCTTGATCCTTATCTCATCTTGATTAGTCAAGTTTTAATTTGTAACTTTTTAATTTGTTTCTTGTTTATAATTCTAATTTATATTGCTATTCAATTGTTACTATTTTAGATTTTATAATTTTACGACTCACAACATGCAACACTAAATTCTATTTCCACCCACTCCAAATGTCAAAGTCAAAGTTTAAAGTTCCCCATTGTCACTTTTTATCATTTATGTTCAACTCACAATTGCATTTAGATTTTACATATTCAATTTTTTGTAATGTTGATGCAATCACAATGTCCATTTTATGTTTTTTAATTTTGTAATTATTTTCTCTAAATTTGTATTATTGTAATAGCTTAGTTATTATAGTTTTATTATAAATTTTATTATTGTAAATTGTAATAGTTTAGGACTTAGGACTATTAGTAGTACTTCTTTAATCTTTTTTCTCTTAATTTGTATTTTTTTATTGTAAATTCAATTTATTGCTATTTAAAAAATTTAAAATTATACAATTTTTTTATTGCTGGCCCAAAATACCCAGAAACACTGAAATGGGCAAAAAATTTGGGCCATTTGGCCAATTTCTTAGTTTTAGGCCATTTTGGGCCCAAAACAACTTCTACATTTGAGGGTGCTGGGGGAGGGGGTGGAAGGTTAGGGTATCCGTTCCAGCACCCTAGTACCCGAATTGGGTACCCAGCCCCGGCACCACGGGGTGGGTACTAGGGGGAAAAATCCCACCCCCGTCCCATGCAGGCTAAGGGGGAGGGAGTGCTCCCGCACCGCATGGTGCAGGTAGTACCCCTAGAGCAGATGCTTTAGAACTCTTCTCACTTTTTTTTATTATTCATTTTTAATAAATGGGTCTTAGCACTGTATCATTTTGTTTTCTCTTTCGTTTTTAGTGAATTATGTAAAAAAGAATCAATTTTCAAATCCAAATGAGAAATGATATTTAAAGTCGCGGAATGTGCGAGCGTCGCGCAATTTTTTTGAAAAAAGTGAGTAATACAGGATTCACATGATAAAAAAAACTAATATTTTAATAGTAAAGCTCACTCTTTTCCAAAAGGATTGCACAGCGTTTGCGCACTCCACGGACCACGACTGTATTTAACATTACACTTTTCAAACGAATGCCCATTTATAATGCCACCAATGATCAGCCATTTCTGGTTAGAAATAGTAGCCTTGTTGGGTAGGCTCTTGCATCCAGTTCGCTTGCCCAATCCATCTACTCTGCATGTGTCTAAACATATAGGATTTTGTTAAAAAGTTAGAAGTGGGTATATAAGTAAAAGAAAATCCTAATTTTTTCATTTCTTCCATTCTCTCTTCTCTCTCAATCCCTCATGTTAGCCTATCTTCTTCATCTCTCGTTCGTTGTCGGCCCCAACCTCACAGCAAGTCTTCATCTCCCCTTCTCCTTCTCTTCATCCTCCACGTTTTCTTTTTCAAGTTGGTTGTTCTTCATGAGATACCCATGGGCCACGGCGTAGCCATGGGTCTGAACAAAAAGCCAAGAGACACACGATTACAATTGACCATAGTTTTTTGTCTTGAGCCACATGCCATGGCATGACCAGGGGTGTGCTCGACGAACAACAATCATGACGAGTCGTGGGTCTCTGGACAAACCCACAGTCGGATCGCGGTTTGTGATGCTTTTTTTTTTTTTTAAAGATGTTATTTTTTGTTGGATATGTGTATTTGAGATTTGATATGTGGATTTGGCGATTGAATTTGTGAATTTAGATTATTTGGTAGATTCTGGATAGGTTGCAAGGGCATCCATCCGCCAATAGCCTGGTGTGATCACCCACCCATGTGGGTGCACGAGGTTGGGTGGCCATACATATGTATAATAAATAATATGTTGGGAAATCTAAAAACTATGCATGATAGCAATGCCTTAAAATATTCTAAACTAGAGAATAAAATGAGTATTAGACAGTTTTAAATTCCATTCCATTCCAGTCGAAATGGACGGAGTTTTTCGTTCCAGTGTAGTATCCGGTACATTATACCTCCTTATTCCATTTTGCTCCAAATTCCGGCCCATTCCAATCCGTTTCGGCCATTCCAATCAAATTTCGGTTGAAATTGTCATTCTAGCCCTATTTCGTTCCAAACTATTTTTGTAATTTTTTTTCTGCTTGTATGACATTTTTATAAATTTTAAATCTAGAAGGTATTTAATCAATTCTAGAATATAAAATGTATTTCTATAATTTTCATTTTTTGTTACTTTAAATATATTCCATCATTCTCTCTTTTTTTAAATATCATTATTTTTTATGGTTTTTCTATTCTTTTATTTTTTTTTTCTTTATTTTCTGTCATGTATATATATATATATATTTATTCTTTTAATTGTTAGTTTATATATACATATAAGTATTTATATATAATATATATCGGAATGCATAAGTACCAAAATATTCTATTTTAATACTTAAACTGAAATGATGACTAGAATGAAATTTAAAATATTGACCAGAACTCTCTCCTAGTCCTATACTTAGTATGTAATAATACATCTTGAAAAAAAAAAAGCCCATAAAGGTATACTGTGAAGATTTCCTTTCAATTTATTCTATAGAACTTTTGGGGTGCTATCATATTTCGTGACCTTAATGAGATATATTGTTGAATGAGTCCTGTTATACAACCTCCCCCATACCGCAACCTCTGCACACCGCTACATGGAATTTATTTATTTTTCTTTAATAAAACAAAAGTGGGTTTTTAATTTTTACATTTCTCCATCGTTTCCCCCCTTCCCCCACCATCGTCCCCCAGCGTCCCACCCCATCATTGTCACCCTCTTCCATTCTCTGTCAATCCAACCAGTTTCAGCTGTATTAATTTGTTTGATCAAATCCTCCAAAGTCCATAAAGGAATGGGAAAATATGAAATGATTATCTACTTTTATGGTTTTTAACAGATATTATGAACTAAATGGTCATAAGCAAACTGAGTGCTAAATGGCACGACAATCATGAATAAGAAGAAGATAGAAAGTTCATCAAGGGTTTGGTGTGCAAATATATAATACTAGAGCCAAAATGAGGTTTCTTGGGCTGTAGAACTGCTCCCAATCTCTTTCCCTGGCGAATTCTGTCGTCTTCTTCTTGAGAAGATCAAGGGTAACACTTTGACCTTCTAGAGCCGCAGTCATCTCTTAAGATGATATGATTTCTTCTCAGTTCTCCCTATGAACAAGCAAAAACTAATTAAAACGATAAAGAACAATGGAAATGGAGAATAAAACGCAGGCCAAGACACAAGAAGAAGGAGAAGGAATTGATCAGGGACAGCTAACTCAAGCCCAAAAAAAGGGAAAAAAAAAAAAAAAAACAGCTGAGGTTGATATTGGCTTCTAGTTTAGGTTGAGTTGTTCCTCTCAAAAGAATAAAAGTGGTTGGAGTGAGGGAACGAGCTCGTTTTCGAGATGACGGAGGAGTGGAGAAGAGTAGGGGAGAAGTTTGGAAATGGAGAAGAAATCAACGAACCGTGACGTGGGAAAGGAACCGAGTTCGGTGTGTGGTGTGCGACTGAGAACCGAAGGTTGAGTAGAGTTTTTGATTGTTGAATATTCTTCCATACTGCTACAAGATGGTTTTTTTTTTTAATCATAAAATTCATAAAATACGGATTTTTTTATATATATAAAAGGGGGAACGTTGCAAAATGAACTTCCAATTTCGAGGTTTCTTCTCAATTGAGTTTTCATATTCTTGTCTCTCTACACGCATCCTCCTAATACACAAAAAGAGCCTATCAGATTGGAAAGATGATTTATGGATGTAGAGTCATTTTGTAGCTTTTCTTTATTGGGCGTCTCCTAGCTACATGTACCATACCATTGGATTCTCAGGCCGCCATTATACAAGGAGTCGAAAACCATTAGGAGAGTGTGCCTACAAGCACTTCTATTCATCATTTACTAGAAACCGTATGTGAGAGACGTTTATTGGAGAGTGTAAATCAAGCTTTATGTCCAGCCCCTAGCATTTCCCATTGTATCATGAGAAATGATACTTGTAATCGTGAGTGTGTAAGTATCGTGCAGTCGCTTTGAAAAAAATAAATAAATACGGAACCTATATGAAAAGAAATTAATTTTTTAATAGTAGACCCCCATTCTTTTTCAAAGAGATTGCACGGTACTTGCACACTCCATGACTGTACGTAGCATTACTCTTGTATCATATATGATTGAACCCCAGTAAAAAGTGACCAACCTAACCAGTAGCGTAAAATGTCGAAATGCAATATTTGCAAAAAGGAAGCCCAAGCCCAAATACATTCGTAAGGCCCAAAGATTTGGAGTTCCCAAACTCGCAAGAAGGCCCCAAAGGCCTATATTAGTACCTTGAGATCGATTAATACTAGACTAGTTGATTTGCATAATTTATTCCTGTAATGATTGGTCCATATTTTGTTTCAATGTTTTAAAATTCAATGTCCAAAGACTTTCAGCCACAGAGTCGATTTTCCCTTCCTGTTTTTATTTTTATTTTTCAAAATATTGCTTGCTCGTCAAAAAATAAATAACTGCGTAGAAAAGAAAAAAAACTGGGGTATTATGGATAGAAAAAATCTATGCAACTTCTTACTATTCACACAACCTCCACACACCACACTTTTTTTAATTTTTATTATTTTTTTCTTTTATAAAAAATTTAATATATAAATATTAAATAGAAGAATTGAATTAGTTTAAAAGGAATAAACTCAAAAAAAATTTAAAAAAATGTGATGTGCGAAAGTTGAGAGGTTGTGCAGTATTACTCGCGCGAGTTGTGTTGGTTTCATTGTGAATGAAGTTGTGGTCCAGCTCGATCCCAGATACGTTATGACCTTTTCAAGAGACGATGAATTCTCAATTCATCATGGGATTGGAGACTCTAGATCAGGAAAAAAATGAGTCAAGGGAAAGCTACCAAGCTAGAGATCGATCAGACTGTTTCCTTGCAGATCACTTCTGCAGCAGCTTGTCGTGTGCAGAGAGAGAGAGAGAGAGAGAGAGAGAGAGAGATTCCCTTGCCCTTCCTTCTGAACCGCCCCTGCATCTATGCATTTTTTCTGTGCTAGATGCCGACTTGTGGCCGAGCAATACCTTCCCAATCTACCTTTCTTTTCTTTTCAAGACACTCATGACTCATCAACAACCTCTAACATTTTTTTAATAGCCAGTTATTTTATTTTCATGTAATGTAATGAGATAGATTTAGTTATTTGAATTATATTTCAATAAAAAAAAATACAAAAATATTTTTCATTAAAATTTCATCATTTGAGTTACTTCGAATTGCATGCATAACTCTTCCAAGTTGGTGATGGTAGAATTATTTCTATTGTGAAATAGATTTGATGTATATTTTAAAAAAATTCTTTTGTTCTCGCGTGCATATATATGTATATATATATATATCGATATTGATGTCTGCAATTTGAAGCTTCTTGAAGTATTCATGTACAATCATACTGATCTGCATGCATTATATATTATAAGAAAATTATTTATTTGTTGTTAGTTATTTTTTATAAAAATAAATATTTTTTATTTAAATGAGTTTATTTTATTAAAAATAATCATTTTCGTCTTAAATAATTAGTCATGTTATTATTATTATTTTTTAATATATTTGTTGATGTTTCCAGTTAGCTCCTAGTGAATTCATTTTATGCCCAAGAAAGAAAGAATATTCTGGAGAAATAAAGAAGAGTATTGGCGGGAAGTCCAAGTGAAATAAAGCATGCAAAGTAATGTTGCAGTGCGTGCTGGTAGCTTTGCCTGTCTTACTCTGAAATTGGGACCCATGCTCTCGTATGTCTCTGCCTATGTTAAATTCAGATTTGCCATTTTGTGCAAGTGAATGGGGTCAAACAAAGTTACCCATGTGATTCCTTGCTCCTTTTATGTCTACTTTTTGTAGGGTCCACTTCCCATGTGCCCACTTTCAGAGCCCTCCCTCCTCACTTTTCTCACTCTACAATCACTTACCATCAAGATTTTTGGGCTACTTATATGTCCTGACTAACAAAAATCTCGACTAAAAGCCATTCAAATGTTTCACACTGTGCTTAATTGCTTGAGTTCCTTTAGATAGTGAGGTGATATAAGATGTGATAGGATAGAATGAGATGAGATGAATTGAGATGATTTATAAATAGTAATAAAATTATTAATTGAAATTAGATGAGATGAGGTGAATATAGAAACAAGGTTTATAGATGATATTTTGGTGTTTTTTTTTATACCAAACAGTCAGACAAGAACAAGAAATGGGTAGGATTATTGGCATTTAAAAAACCAAGAATAATTACTAGTAATGGAGTAGAGAAAGTTTCAGAAAATGGGGATGTGGGGGTTTGCATCAAAATGTGGATAGCTAAAATAAAGATGTAAACTTTTTGAAATCTGAAATTAGTTTGACTTTAAACAAGTCTGATGTGAAGTTTTGTTGATTACATGCATTTCCGAGTTTTAGAAACACAAACAAGTGCATAAAAATGCTGTCTCGAGTTTAGATGGTGATTCTGGGGAACCAAAAAATATCTTAGAAATGGAAAATAGTTGAAAACGACCAAGAAAATAAAATCTTGTAGCATGATATATAGTAATGGAGTACTCTTACTTTTGCTGGATCGAGCATGAAATAATAAAAAAAATACCATCTGGGCTCAGATATTCCTCAACCAGATTGATGCCTCGATTTCTGCTATATGTATGGAGTTATTGTTCCCGAAAGAATTTGACAGCTTAATCGAAGAGAGAGAGAGAGGGAAATAAAGAATGGCAAGAAGTAATTATTTTCTAAATAGAATCATATGCTATATGACAATTAACAAATTCATGCAGTTTCTTTTTAGCATTCAAAACTCAGAAAACAGCACCACAACTGCTAACTTTGACACCCATGGAAATGGCTGCACTGAAAAAAACAGTGTTCAACCTATGTAGAGACAGCAAAACTAGGAGCTCCTTGGATACTGACAATTTGACAATCAACATGAAACCCCACCCCACGAAGCTCAACTTCAATATATATAGATATATATCATGTCTGGATAGATTTACCTATGACACACACATCTGTAGTGGTATGGACTGTTGATTGGGTCATCCCCCTCTACTGGAACTTGCTCCGCTCTGCACCTGTACTTGCATCCTCTACATTCATTGTAAGTGCAGGTTGGTGCTGTGGATCCTATCATCAATCTCCTTGAGTTCCTCGACATCATTCTTTCACTGCCAGTCTAAAGGCTCCGAAAGGTATAAAGCAAGAGTTCAGCATAAAAGAAGAATACTGAATATTTCCTAAGATTCTAAATGAAAAGTTGAGCAATTTGTAGCAGAAAATGCTAGCCAGTCTCTTTCACCTTCAAATATAATGCTTTCTGTAGTCCGGACGAACGAAGTACCCTTGGACGTTGAAGTTCTGATTGATTTCTAGACCCTGCAAGACTAGGAAAATAAGAAAATGTATCTAAATCTGGCAAAAACATGCAATAAACAGTAGAACAAAACCCTGTGAGGAGGAGAAGCAGAAGACAGTTGCTTAAATTATATCTTTTAGGCAACTGTACGCAAGGTAAAAATACTAGCTAGCCTGCAGGCCTGTGCCCATCTCTTCATGAGCGGGTGTTTTCGTGCAAGAAAGAAGGAAAACTTGACTTGGAAACACATTACATAAATGCAGTTGTTCCCCTAGTTGGCAAGGTAAGAGAAGCATCTCTTACATTGGGAAACTAGCCAGATTTTGCTAAAACTGTGGCGTTTGACATGGTAAAGGAGAAAACTACAGGAAAATAGAGAAATAATGTACGATATCTGGAACACACTGACCTTGTATAACACATGCTGCCAGGGTAAAGGTAATGAAGAATAGCAACACTATGTTGCTTAGTTTCATGCTGGCCATTTTTGCCTTTGTATGGGAATAACTCTGAGGGGGAGATGAATTGGTGTTCATTCAATATGCTTGAAGGATAAATAAATATATGAGAGAGAGAGAGAGAGAGAGAGAGAGATCTAAAAGGTGTGGTCAATTAATGACCATAAGAGATAGACTGGCAAAATTTGCAGTGACTCAGAGGAGCACACCTAAGAGGTCCCCAACCGACAGATCGCGTATTTTGGCTAACTCATGAAACTTCTGCATTATTCATTGGAATTCCAAGAATGCCCACTTCTCTTTCAATCATTTTTGTATGTGAACAACAATCCTTGATTCCTTACTTCTTTATACGAATATATTTCAGGGTTTTAAAGGGAATTTCAAGTAAGAAAATCATTTTGCAGAGCCCTTTTGATTCTTTCTGGGTAGATACATCTCACCCACCAAAACCAGCACGAGGGGCTTCCAGGCTTAGACTTGTCTGTAGGATTCCACGAAAAGATCTCGAATGAATTTGGTGAGAAAAAAAAAATTATAAAGTGAGGAGACTGAGATTCTCTTACAGAGTATGGTCAATGTACATGCATTTCCAAACCCAAGCTCAATTCTCAAACAGATGGTAGACATAGGAAATGAAGATACGGGATTTGGTTCCTTCTTCACACGAGTCATAGGCCCTAGGCCCCAGCACTCAGTCCAGCAATCACGAGTTAGAATAGTAAACTCGTGATGCTGTAATGGTACTACAAAACCAAGGAAACATCTTTTCCATGGTCAGGAAAATATAAAGCTGTGGTGAAACCGAGGGAGATATAGTCATATAGGTGAACATACGCGTCATTTATAGTTGTAGTACTCGATCCCAGTGTGGCAGTCATACGTACTCTGATATATCTTGAGCACGGGGAACGACGACGGGCGTGCCGGAACGCCCAACTTGGCTTCAAGAGAGAAGAATAGTAATCTCGTGATATTGCAAATGCAGGCCGCACATGCTGTAATCTTCCTGATCCAAGGATGCGCCCTCTTTTTTCCATTGTCAGCATCTTTAAAAATTTACAGAGCATAACACTTACATTTCTCTTTGCAAGTTTGCATTCTTTTGATCAGGGTTTAGTGTTCTTTTGGTGAGAAATTACTGTAGTTAAGATTTTATAAAAATAAATTTACGAATTGATATAATTTTACTTGTTAAATTTATTTAATAATAAAAATAATTTTATAATCTGATGCATTACATTAAACTATGTCATTTTATGAATTTAATTTTATGAAATATTACGTAATTAAAATATTTTTCTGTTTTATATTCTCAATTAAGAAGATATTGAAGTTGAATAATATTATATATCATTCTTTCATTGTGATACATTTATTATATTAAATGATCATTTGTTTTTATAAAAAATAAATATAAAGATTGATAGGTAATGTCACATCAATTTACTGGGATGTCAGTGTGATATATAAAATCTTCCTCTTCTTGGCTTGCTACATTTGGGTGGTGAGAGTACTCACTCTCACTATTATTTTTTATTTTATTATTACTTTTCACTTACTGTTTTACTATTCATTACTTTTCATTTACTTCTTACTATTATTTAATATTTTATTATTATTTTTTTACTACTATTCATAAATATTCTAACATTTTTTAAGTATTCTCACTACCTAAACACAGCTTAATAGGCAGTGGTTGTGGGTTTTCTTTCTGATCAAATCTAGTAGTTTTATATTTTGCAAAATTTTACTAGCTTCGAAGTTCTACACCTATAATGGGCTGAATTAACCTGTAAATCCCTAAAAAAATAATAAATACCAAATACATGAGGAAAATTAGTTTTCAAGGCCGTTCGTATCTTGATTTCTTCTTTTTTTGGAAGAAAAATTATGATGGGTTTATATAAAGTTATATGAATATATAGATATTAATTTTTAAAGACGTTGATTAGAGTATTTGTGATCTAAATTCACCTTATAATTAAGCCTAAAAAATGTGAATAATGTGTATTTGTTCTGAATGATGATGCCTTCGCAACACTATTGACTTGGGAGTTGGAACTCCCGCGACTGCCCAACCTTTGAAGAATACCAAACTGAACTTTTGGCATTTGCCTCTATCCTCTGCGTCTTTCTCTCCTCCTCCTCCCACCTTGCACAAACCGAAACTCGGAAACTATCCCTTTCCCTTCTCCCCCAACCTCTCTCTCCTCAGCGTCACTGCCCAAGCAAAGCATCCAGTTTCTCCCTGCTGATCAATATCACCAAGTTCCATGTCTTGTCTAACACACAAAGCTGAACTCCGGGAACCCACTTACCATATTCTTCTGTTTCTCTGTTTTTCTCTTTTTACACCTTGGAATGGCCACCGAAAAACCAAGGGTTTCCATGCCGGTGGGGGTGACTCGTTTGAAGTACTCGAACCGGGTGGTTTTGAAAACTATATTGGAACGTAGTGATGGAGGGTTGGGACTGGTTGGCGAGAGAGTTGTAATTGGAGGATGGGTGAGGTCTTCGAAGGAGGTGAAGATGAAAGATCCTTTGCCGCCGTCACCGTCACCGTCACCATCACCTCCACCAAAAACGGATGCTGGGACAGGTGAAATGGGGCAGAAAGATGCGAGCTTTATGGAAATTCTTCAGTCTCGTATACCCTTTTTCCGGTCGATTATGAAAGTTTTAGGTGGTGGAAATCACAACCATCTTCGCGAAAATTTGGAACAGGGGATTCCCTGGCCGCCCCCGCCTTCGATTGCTTTCTTGCAAGTTAGCGACGGCTCATGTGTTAGCTGTCTTCAGGTACCTTCAATTGGTATTTGAGAAATGATATTTGCGGAGAACGCTCAATCCATAAAAATGAAGAAACGCTTACATTAGAATTCCACGTTAGAAATTGCAAATCAACGCTTAGATTAGAAGATTTCACGTTCCTCTGGGATTAGCTTTCTTAAAATTGAAACCCCAAAATTATCCCCAGTAAAAGACTTGCAGACCGGCTGGGCCAAAATCTATGATATTACTCCATCACAGCTCATCTAGATTTTGAAACCCACAATTTTGAGATATTAAGTTCCACATTTTTATTTTCTTCTAAATTTTTTTGTGGGATTATTCTGTCCTTAGCTGAAGGCATATCGTCATTTTTACTCATTTTCTTTTATTTATTTTTCATGAGGCTAGATACATCAAAGTGGAAAATATAAACCGCCTCTAATTAGTGGGAAATATTTGAATCATGGCACTGGCTCTTAGGATTTATATAATCTTTCTGTCTGGAATTAAAATCTCTCAGGTTGTTGTAGCTTCTGCTATAGCTTCCCCGTGCCAGCTCCTGCGTACTGGAACATGTATACTGGTGGAGGGTGTATTGATGCAGCTATCAGAACTAGGAAAACATGTCATCGAGCTTAAAGTGGATAAAATTCTTCATATAGGGACAGTGGATCATGAAAAGTATCCGTTATCAAAGAAAAAGTTACCATTTGAAATGTTGAGGGATTTTTCCCAGTTTCGACCTCGGACAACTACGGTAAATTAAAAAAATCCTTTTGCCATGTTATTGTATTTATTGTAGTCCTTCCTGGCCATTTCTTGTTATTTTCTCTCTTTTTGAAGTTATCATATACAGTGCCAGATAACTTTTATATTTAATCCAACTTTAACATGTTTTGAGGTGGGATGATTTTGTGTTTAAATTATTTGAAAATATGGGTCCTCGTACATGAACATTAGGTTGATAATAGAAACCAAACTTACAGAAACATCAAATAATTTCGTGACTCTTGCTATATTATACATTGCCAGTATACTTTTCCAGTAGTTCTGCGTGCTTGAAGGGAAGTTCTAGAATGATTTCAATCCTTCTTCTAGGAAAAAGAACTTTTTAGTGAGGCTGTAGATCTTGTATCATGCAAATTCTTGAGCAATACAGCCTGCTAGTGTTACCATCACACATTCTAACCCTACTAAAGAGGCTGCACTTACAAGTTACAATAGGTTTTAATCACAACAATTAGAGCCATTTTGGACACGTACTTTTTTTTGTTACCAGAATCATAGTAATGGGACCTTTTTTCGCTAATTCTGATAGCACGTTTCACATTATATAGGTGGCATCTGTTACGAGAATCAGTAATGCCCTGACCTTCGCAACTCACACATTCTTTCAAAACCTTGGGTTCTTTCACATGCAAGTACCTATTATCACAACCACAGACAGTGAAGGATTAACTGAAAAATTCTTGGTTACGACTCTTCTTGGCAAAGCAGACAAGACGGAGAAGCCAACTACCATTAAGGACACTGAAGGTGTTAGCCTTGAAGTTATCAAGTCTGCTGTGAAGGGGAAAGCTAAGCTAGTTGAAGAACTAAAGAAAAGTGAAAGCAATAAGGAAGCACTGGCTGCCACACTAACGGATTTTCAGAAACCAAATGAAGCGTCACAGTTAAAAGCAAGAGAAAAATCAAAACCAGGAACTTCACTAAAGGCCGATAAAGTTAACTTTTCTGAAGATTTCTTCTCCTGTCGAACTTATCTGACGGTTTCTGGTCGCCTACACCTGGAGAGCTATGCATGTGCCCTTGGAAATGTTTACTCAATTGGACCCCGATTCCGGGCAGATTGTGCTGGACCTGTGGCAGAGAGGTTAATGATTGAGATCGAAATGGCATTTGCACGGTTAGAGGTATAAAGCTCGTTTTACTCCTGATTTTTAAGTATTTCTTTGATCACATATATATACCTTTTAACCGTGGTGTCCAGTATGCATTTCAAATCTAGTTTATAGGTCACCTCAAGAAACATTAATATTAAAAATGTGTTCAGGGCATCTTTCCTAGAACCGCATGTTGAGATTTATACCTAGAAATAACTGTCAAGGGAGGCCCTTGAGTTAGTTCCGTAATTAATATTCTCATTCCTATTGTGTTATTACTGCTGCATGCACAATTTGTAAACAGTTCGCACAAAAAAAATTAGTATGTTACTTTCATTTAGCGAGTCTTGAAATCAGTTCCAAGAGGAGATCATTTGCCAAGTCTGGTTCATTATTACAAATATTGATTCCTTGATGCTAACTCTCAAAACATGTTTTAACTCCAATTCAATTTCATAGAGAATAATGCATAGCTAGCAGATCCCCTTTTCAATAACCTCCCCATATTGTGATAATATCACATGCTTAGTTAGAGATTTAAACAATTTTTCAGATCTACAGTGTACCATACTATATATCCAAATGGAAATTGTTTAAAATTCTTTTTAACAGTCTTCCTTTCTCATATGTGGATGGACTCCCTTCTTTTATCTCATAGTATGTCCAAAATTTTCAGGATGCCATGAACTGTGCAGATGACTTTTTCAAGTTCCTCTGCAAATGGGTGTTGGATAATTGTCCCGAAGATATGAAATTTGTTTCAAAACGAATTGACAAAACCCGTATTGATCGTCTTCAATCAATGATTTACAGTAAAGTTGAAAAGATCACCTACACTGAAGTTGTAGATGTATTAGGAAAGGTATACTATACTAAAAATTCCCTGGACATATCTTCT
This sequence comes from Juglans mandshurica, assembly GCA_022457165.1. Taxonomy (NCBI): domain Eukaryota; kingdom Viridiplantae; phylum Streptophyta; class Magnoliopsida; order Fagales; family Juglandaceae; genus Juglans; species Juglans mandshurica. The sequence continues at coordinate 17,247,449 of CM039633.1, forward strand.
GATGATCATTTTCACCTGAACAATTTTCACCGTATAGATGTCTTTTTATCATTTCATTCCAGGTTGCAGACCAGAAGTTTGAAGTAAAACTTCAGTGGGGTGCTGCTCTCACAGCCGAGCATCTAAGGTATGCCAGTTTTTCTAACAATTGGGCATGCATGTTTCTGAAAGGTAGGAAGCGAGGCCTCGCAACTATTTAAAGTATCTACGTTCTTTTAACTTCATTACAGTTATTTGGTAGAGGTGATCCACAAGAACCCTGTAATGATATACAATTATCCAAAAGGAGTTAAGCCATTTTATGCTCGCTTGAATGATGATAGAAAAACTGTTGCAGCATTTGATTTGGTGCTACCAAAGGTGAGCTCAAAATGAGTTTTTTCGTGTCCTTTTGACACTGAAGTGCTTTTTTGTAAAGAATCAGACCTGTAATTAAGCTGGTCATAAAGATGGATGAATATTATCTTTTGCAGGCAAGAATTTTAATTTCAGGTAGCCAAAATGAGGAGCGATTGGACATTTTAAGTTCGAGGTAATGAAAATCTTAGCCCTATCTAGCCATTCGTCAGGGCATTATATCTGGGGGTTTGGTTGTATGAGAAAGCTATGGGAGTGGACAACTGGATCTATAAATTATACATCAACTAATTATTGACAATACCAGCGGAAGTATCATCTGTAAAAGATGTCAGTCACACTATTCCATTTGCCCCGGATCTCAATGGTCTCACAGACTATGGTGCCAGTGGCCCTCCGATGTGTATCCACAGATTAAAATTTGATAAATATGGACACTATGTAGTCTATGAACACATAGAAGTAGTTTCTATTTGGACCATCAAACTAACAAGAAATTTAGGGTAACAAAAATTCTGGTAGGACTTGATGGTTTTCTTGTTTGTCAGATAATAATTCAGATTTATTGTACAAAATGACATAAATAAACAACTGAAGTCAAAGTTTAGCTGGACTGAAAACAAAAATAGACAAACCCTTACAGTGGACAATTATGTAAATCTTCTGGTTCATTTTTGCAGCCTATATGGATGGTGATATAGTCTAATGGCCTCGAAGCTGTGAAAATTAACATATTTTTTCATTGCTTTTGTTAACAGAATAAAGGAATTGGGGTTGCCCAGAGAACAGTACGAGTGGTACTTAGATCTTCGCAGGCATGGAACAGTCGAGCACTCTGGATTCAGTCTTGGGTTCGACCATATGGTTCTCTTTGCTACTGGGCTGACTGATGCTGTAGATGTTATCCCTTTTCCCAGGAGTTATGCCAAAGCCAACAACTAATGCTGTAGATTGTTTTGTGCCATTGAAATCTCTGTTCATCACATGAACGCATAAATGTATGTGACATAGATTTATAATTAGAAGGAAGTACTCCGCAAATGCACCTTCTCTTGGTATCTTGACTGTACTTCAAAGGAAATACTCGGAAAAATCATCTAATGGATCCTCACTTTTAGGCCTCAAGTCTTTATTTCTTTTCTGATTCTTCTTGGGAACCAAATAAAAGCATTTTTAATAATTGCCAACCCACAAATGTGCAAGAGATCTACCAGTCATAAACGCTTTACAAAAGCCATTAGGAATTCTATTTAACCACTTCATACTTCATAGAGTTGATTGCATCATGACATACATAAAATTTTCCCTTGCTTCTTGTAAGTCATCTTTTTGGATAAGATTCAAAGCAGTTTCATATTTCTTAGCAGGAAAATATTGACTAAAACATTTAAAATTTCTTAGATAGTGCCCCCATATAGGCTTAGAATAGTTATGGATAAACTATGGCCCTTACATTATCAGCCACGGTACCGTTCGAGTCAAGTGGATAGAAAAATGGATAGAGCTCGTATCGGACATAACAACTACTATATAGAACTCGGCATCCCTTCCGGTTACTGCAAATGGTTTCGAAATTCCCAACCGCAATGGCCAAACACTGAGCACAATCTATCTGAGATAGGTCCCTTGTGCACTGCACCAATGCATAAAGTGTCACCAAAGATGACAATTTGGTGTCACCTTTCCCAAGACCTTCATTCTTAGGCTCAACAGCTCGTGCTCTAATTTCATCCATCAGAGCTCCTAGTTGTTTATTGAAGTTTTCAGGATCTGTTACAGTATCTACATTGAAGTAGAATATACCAACAGAAGTATCAACTTCTCCAGCGAAGCTCTTGTTGTTGTAACGCAGAAAGCAGTAGTCGTACCAAATTCTTGAGTCAGCTTGTTTCGGACAGCGTTGGCGTATCAGTTTTGCTGCATCTTGGATGCAACTTGAGCAGTCTGTGTTGCTCACATCTCCTCTGCATTGAGCCAGGCCAAAAACTTGGTCGTCCCCTCTACCGAAGGAAGTTGCAATATAACCATTGGAGGAGGTTTTAGAAACCAATTCAGCTAGCAAGCGATCAATATTTACTGATATTTGGCTAACACGACTAATATTAGTATTTAGATTGCAGAAATTTCCTAAAGGATCTGCAGCATCTGCCTTGCAAAAGAATAGAGCTAGTAAGAGAAGAATCTTGTATATCAAACTCATACTTCTCCTTTTGTAGCTCACTTGCATGAAACTTCATTTCACGAGGTGGTTGTTTATAGACTTGAGGTAGTGGGTTTGGAACTAGATGTGGGGGAACACTCAGCAGACATTATTGACTGGTTTGCTCATCACCACCTTGATGAGTGGAAAAACTAACATGTTTCTAGAAAGTCATCGTAGTGATCTGGTTTCAATGATTTTGTTGAATGCTAAGGATTCAATGACAAAGTAATTATTATGCTGTGAAGATGCTGCCAACCCGCCAAAAAAAGAAAAGAAAGAGTATTATCAAGTTTTAACTGTTTTTAATTGTCTGCCTGATGTAGTAAAAGCATCAATAGAGCCGTTCTTTAGCAGCAGCCAGCAAGGTAGATTTCTCCTGAGAAAAATAGAAAGCATCATTTTTATACAGATTCTGCTCAGCATTTATCATTTGACAAATGATCTTAATTTGAAACTCTTGACCCATTTTCACAGCAAACGTGAGCTCCAATAAGGGCAATAAGCCTGCTATCATAATTGTTTTGAACTTACAAACAGCATTAAAAAAACTTGAGGAGGCCAATCTTGCCAGCATTTACAAAGACATTTTAGTTGGTGGTGACTGGATTCCATTTCTACTACTGGCCACAAAAGAGTACAAAATCTCGACCAAGAAAAAAGAAAAAAAACTACAGAAGATTGATATTTTGAGAGGTGCAGAATGCACAAGGGTCGTCAATCACAGCTCTTGCATGCTGCACAATACCAATCTGTCTGATTGGTTGACTAATAGTGCTGTCTTTTTGAATGGTTGACTTATCTCATTATTCCTTCATTCATAGTCTTTCTTCTTTGCCCTGTCATATTTCAATATTAGTTGCTGACAGCGACGGGTGAGGAGATCAGCCGCGTGCTAAATTTTGACTAGATGCTGCTACTCACTCACTGCTAGTCCTTAATATAATGTTTTAATTTATCAAAATCGTTGCTTATTCCTTAAAACTTTTTGTTGCGTGTCGATTATTAAGGGCGTGTTTCCCAAGTCGTGATTAATAAAGGAGCTTATTCTAAAGTAATGAATTTTATACCAAAGGTTGGATGGCACGACTCATGATGGAGTTAGCGTGTAGCCTAGTTTGTTTGTGGGCTGTCTAAGTCCCGTTTGGAACTTAGAATTCTGTTTAGTCTAATTTTAAGTTTAATTTGACATATAAACACCTAACTCTCAAATCACTAACTTCATTTCAACTCAAAACCTCTTTACACGTGGAACCTACAACTTTTTTCAACTCAACACCTCTTTACACGCAGGATCTATTACTTTTTTTTTAACTTTCCATAAATACATTTAAACTCATCTTAACATCCAAACATATCTAAACTCATCTTAGGTGTGCCTCACAAAACTCACTTCATCATCTCAACTCACTACTATTCATATAGAACTTAACTCATCTCAACATCCAAATGGAGCCAATTAACCTGATTCCATAAAGATTTATTGTAGTTTTTTTTTTATAGTTTTTTAGTTATATATTATATTATACTCTTGTATTGTGGTCGTATTCTTTGGTTCTCGTTTAAAATAAAATTATCTGCAACTCTATGGACGTAGAAATATTGTTAAACCACCCAAATTTTGTATCTTGTATAATTGGTTCTACTCTTTTGTTTTTATTTTTCTCTTCTCGTTCCTAACAAAAATTGTATAACAAGGAGTGATTTGGCAGGAAACTTAGATGAATGTTTTTCTACTTATGAGAATATGAGAATATGAATTCTGCCTTTTATGTTTACAATCCGAAAAAAACTAGCTCGTGATATACGCTAGTTTTGGTTGAGGATAGACATTGTTTCAAACATATAATAATAATGGTATTTGAATGCTAAATCATGGTTTGATTATGTCATTTAGTGCTTTGGTAGAAAGTAAACAAATATTATTGAAGCTACGCTGCAGTTAACTCATCTATTATCTCATGTTTAAGTAAGAAAGTTGCACCTTACCAGAAGAAAAATGATTTTTTTTTTTTAAATTAAAGAGGGACATTTTTGTAAAATAATTTATAAAAGTAATATTATTTTACCGAAATAATCTCAATTTAAAACATGGTTGTATAAAAAATTATAAAAAAGATCGTACATGTATTATTACTTTGTTAAGTATTACTTGTAAAAGCTTTGTTCATGAATCATACTCGAATAATTGAATTACATGCAATGCACCTGAGAAGTTATGTATATGCTGGGTGGCATTATGATTCATAAAGACTAAGGCTAACCAGATCTTACAGTAATAACATACCTTCCCATTTTGGGAGGTCCAACTTTGATGACACATCGGTAGTACTGATGCTTTTGGTGAAAGAAAAAAACCCAAAACAAAAAGGATGAACTTTAGGCCAAGCTGTAGAAGATCTGCAGCAGCAACATGCATGATTCATATTCACTGATTTTGCCCCACCCATAATCACCATGACTGCTCTACATCAGCCCATATGTGAATATTAGCAAAAACGAGAATTTGAAATGCCTTCTAATTTCACTAAGTCTTTGATTTGAAACTGACCAACATCAGGAGCAGTGTTCAATCTAGGGCTCATCTGGATAGAGATGGATACCAATGAACCAACTTCCAACCAATTAAGCATTCAAAACACAAGCATGAAATAAATAATTCAGTTTTTGCAGACCATAAAGTCTACTTGCCCTTAATTAGTCTTCATCATGAACAAGCATTTGATCATTAATTAGTTTGAGAACATACGTGTGAAAGGTATGTAACACCATCAAACACATGCACATCACTACTCACATTAAAATCACTCAACCAACTTATAAGAGAAGGGCTACATGATATTGATATATACCAATGGCCCCTCTTATCAATGTTGTTTTACCTATCTTAACCGACATTATAAAACCCTTTCATGAATCCAATTAATAGCCACCAAACCATGACACGGCTTCCTCAAGAAAAAAAGAAAAAGAAAGTAAAACACTCAAATGGCTTGCTTAAAACAAGTCAAATCCATAATACACACACACAAAAGTATATGGGATCTACTTCCATTTGGGTTTCAATATATAATTCGTATTCATCTGATCTAATCATTACAATTTTATTAAAATTTCACACAAAATAAAATAAACAATTCAACTTTTATAAATCCTAAAAAATAAAAATAATATTAAAAAAATATATTTTAACAATATTTTATTCAACTTTCAACTTTTATCTAATATCATCTAATCTCATTTCATCTGCGAAAACAAACGACTATTGAGTATTAAATTTGTACAAAATTTTGACAGATATTAATAAATATTAATATGAAACTCTCTTAATGTATCTATCTTTATTTCATTTTAGATCTTAAATTTATACAAAAATTCTAAAAAAAATATTTATACACAAATGTATTTGTATGCATATACGCAGAAAGATATACCCAAAAAAAAAAAAAAAAACCGCCAATTACGCAGCCTGTCTACATCTACATTTCTCCTCTCCATTAAGTTCCTTTCCTCCACTACGAAGTCATCGACCCCCACAAAAACGAGCCCACACGCAGAGAGAGGGGCAGTGAGAGGTTTGCAAATATGGGGCATGAGAACGAGGTTGGGGAGGAGTACTTGTACAAGATAGTGTTAATAGGTGACTCTGCAGTGGGCAAGTCCAACCTCTTGTCACGCTTTGCTCGCAACGAGTTTGATACCAACTCCAAGGCAACTATTGGGGTGGAGTTTCAGACCCAGGTGGTGGAGATTGACGGCAAAGAAGTCAAGGCCCAGATCTGGGACACTGCTGGCCAAGAGCGCTTCAGGGCTGTCACCTCTGCTTACTATAGAGGCGCTGTGGGCGCGCTCATTGTTTACGATATTAGTCGGAGGACTACCTTCGACAGTGTCAAGCGCTGGCTCGAAGAACTCAGCAGTAAGTTCTTCTATTTGTGTATTTCTTTTTTGTTCTGTTTGGTTGTTCATGAAATGTGTGACGACGACAGGATGTCAAAAGTTTTATGGCTGCAATTCTCTAGTGTTTGATGCTTTGTCATCGACTGATTGTGGGTATGCTTGCTTTTGTTTATAAGTTGATGATTTTGTCTATAATTTTGGTTGGTTTCTGAGAAATTGTGGGAGAAAAATGGGAAATCAAAGTTATGGGGCCTTTTGTATCATGGTTCTGGAAATCAAAACCATTATAAACCTTGTTCTTCTTTAACCATAGTGGAAATCACAATCGGTCAATTGCTTTTTTTGTACCATTCATGTTTTCTGAAACTGTAAAATGCCTTTACTTGATCGATGATGTCGATATTTACCCCTTGGAGATAGTCGTTTAGGCACAGAAAGGCAGATTCCCATTTTGCTTCCCTCTTTTTGTGTGGTGTCGGCTAGATGCTACATCATCAAATAATGCTTGTACTTAACCTGTCTGTCTATGAACAATGACCTTCCTGAAAAGTTTACATGGCAAGTTTGGCACAGAATGCCATGTTAACAGGGCTGATTCACTGCATTCCACATTTAACTGAAATCTAGGCATGACATATTCATTTTATGCCATATGGGGATACGTTTGTTTCTTTATTCCATATGTGGCCCTTGATTTGTTGATAGGGAGGTTAGCTTCCTGTAAGTTTTTTAAGGTGAACTTAATTGGATTGATGCAGCTCACTGTGATACAACAACGGCGAGAATGCTGGTTGGGAATAAGTGCGATTTGGAGAATATAAGAGACGTGAGTGTGGAGGAGGGCAAAAGCTTAGCAGAAGCAGAAGGATTATTCTTTATGGAGACATCTGCTCTTGATGCTACTAATGTCCAAACTGCATTTGAGATTGTTATCCGGGAGATTTACATCAATATAAGCAGAAAGGTTCTGAATTCCGAGTCTTACAAGGCAGAACTGTCAGTAAATCGAGTAAGCCTGGTTAATGGTGCAGGCTCATCCAAGCAATCTTTCTCTTGTTGTGCTAAATGACCAATGTTCTTTCAAGTTTTACCTTACAATACTTCTATTTCTATAGGGTACCCTCTTCCTGTTATTTTCTATAGATAATTAATGCCTGATTCAGTAACCAGTTTATTTTATTGGTTCTGGTGCTTTCAATAATAGATCTGTATCAGATAAGATTATACTTGCAAGTTGTAAACTTCTTTTATTGGTTTCTGTGTTGTTGGGTTGAAAATATGAGCAGAAGATTTGCAACAGGCCAGGAAGAATTTGGGATGGGAATACAAGTATTCTAATATATTCTTTGATATTTTTATTTTTAAAAATCATTTAAACATAAATTTTTTTTAATTTTTTCATCTAGTCGTTACTTAATAATTACAATTATTTTCAAATAAAACACAAAATACAGCATAACTTTTTCAATTTTCAATTAAACTATATAATATTTGTATTCTATTTTTTCTCTCTATTTTTTAAAATTTAATAAAACATTTTAATTCAAATTATTTTATTACTATTCACAAATACCATGAGATTTTCTAAACTTCCAAACGGAGCTAAATCATCCCAGAAATTCCCATTTTCATATTCATTGTAGATTGATCTCAAGAGGATGGAAGTATCTGAAGGGTAAAGAGCAACTATTCTGTTGCTAATAAAGCTGAAAAATACACAATTTTTACATCCAGGAGAGAAGGCACGGGTTTAGAAAAACACAAACTTTGTTCGTGGAACCTAACCTTCTTTGCCTATAAATATTTATATAAACAACGGACAAAAATGACTGGTCATCCGGTAGTGGAACCTAAATAATGAACTCTACTGGGCCACTTATGGGGAAAGCAAGGAGATATTGTACCCAAAGCTCAATCCTGGAACACATGCAGTCCCGAAATATGAAGAGGCAAAAAAAAAAAAAAAAACAAAAACATGATAGATGCTCAGGGCTTCCTCAAGGCAGATGCTGCACCCATCACAACGGCCAAGACAAGGGCAAGACCAGCACCAAGGGAAGCACCCACCGCTGTAGATGTTAAGGAGAACGCCTTGTCTTGGGAATCTGCACTTACATCCATTGTCATCGCACATTCTCGTGCCAATTCCAACAGTTCCTTTAGATTGAAAAAGGAAAAAAGAAAGTATCAGCTAAAACAAAACGGGAGCCAAAATTTTTGTTCATAAGCATGTTCCGTTACAATCAATTTAAAATTTAACAGATCCAGAGAGCATCAAATAAAATGATTTTTGGTACAATCATCTAAAGTTGAAACAACATATCACAAACTTGAAAACGCATGACCTGAAGTATTCTTAGGGCTCGTTTGGACAGAATTCTGTGAATAGTAATTAAATAGTTTAAATTAAGATATTTTATTAGGTTTTGAGAATAGAGAGAAGAAGTTGAATAAAAATATTATAAAGTTAAAAAATTGTTTGAATATAATTTTTATTTTGAAGTTTGAAAAAGTTGTATTGATTTTTGTGTTTTGTTTTGAAGTTTGTAAAAGTCGTATTGTCTTTCGTGTTTGGATAATGATTAAGTAATGATTAGATGAAAAAGTTGCAAATTTAGAACCGAAAAAATGAAATATGAGAATGTTTGAGAATTTAATCTCTCATCTCTGTTCAAACGTCCCCTTAAAGCCTTCCATGTCCTAGAATCCAAACTTTATACATTATTACGTTTATACTGACCGTTTTGTTTCTTACAGTAGTCTTAAAGTTCTTCAATGTTCAATCTAACTTTATACTGAGTGCTTTGTTTCTATCTCCACGGGTGTCTCCTAAATTTAGTACTTTCATCAGTCACTCATACTTCTTTTTCTGCCGTAACAACCGCATTAGTTCTAAACATTACTATGCCAACTAAATAAGCTCTACTGTTAAAAAAAAACTATTTACTATTTGGTAACCATATGTCTAAAGCACTTTCAAACATGTTACATATGTTTGGAAACAATATAAAAAAAAGTACTTTTTGAGATAGAAATCACATAAAAGTTGTAGTGTCATGCCTGTGATACTATCAGAGCTTGTAATTATCTAAAAGTTGTATGGGTATTTTCATCCATTCAGAGTTTTTTTTTTCAAATTGAAACTACATTCCGCATCTAGAAAAACACATTTAAGGAAAAACATCATTTTTTATTCTTTTTCTCAAACGTACTTTTTAACTTATTTGAGATTAAAATGTACTTCAATATGTAACACCCAAACAACCTAATTTTATTTATCATTATAGAGCTTTTAAGGCCCTAACGCAACCCCAAACAGGCCCTAACACTAATATCCTTGTCTTTTAGTGAAATATGAAGTTATATGTTACCTGGAAAGAGGCCTCTGCATGGCTCTGAAGCACACGGTGGACCAGCTGACAGAGTGATGAGACACCTTCCATTGGAAGAACGATATCTTTCTTCTGGAAAGGCCTCCGAACAAGACTTAGTGGGGCAAAAATAAGTTTTTGAGCATCCATCCTTCCATCAGATGCTCCACCAATTGCATCCCAAGAAGAAGCACTTGCAGCACTGGGTATAACATATGGACAGGAATTGATAACTGCAGTTGCACTTGAAGATACTTGGTATGCCTGTACAACAGCATCAACTGCTGCTTTTTGCTGATTTGCACTGACAGAAAATATATTTGTTATGGCGAGGACCCAAGGGATTCCGAGTGATTGGGCCTCATCTAACATAAGTGAAAGCACTGGCTTCTGTTGTGACACGTCTGAGTGATTGTATCGAGGTATTTTATGGGACAAGTTATGCACAAGAACAATCAAATCTGTCTTCTGACTTAGGTCACGAATTCCCATCCACAGTTCATCCCTGAAACGAGAAATCTCCCCATTCAGATCCTGCAGCACCAAAAAACATTATGGGAAAGAAAGTAAGAACACAAAGTCCAGGATTATGCCAACAATACACAGGAGAGAGAAGATGACAGTAGCAAATCTTTAACACATGAGAGTTCTTGTTAAAATATAAAATAAATAATAAAATCTACCTCTTCCCATCAGGTTAAACTTTTAGAACAATTGGTGATTTCACATGGTATTAGAGCAGAGGTCTTAAGTTCGAATCCTGACTCTACACTCTACTCATTTAATTAAATATTCCACTTGATGGACCTACTCATTGAGATGAGGTCTGATCCACAAGTAAGGGGGAGTGTTAAGATATAAAAAATAATAATAAAATCTATCTCTTCCCATCAGTTTAAACTTTTGGGACATTTGGTAATTTTACACTTCTTAACCTAACTACCTCACTTGTAGAAGCAGGAACTATATGTATACCCTGCCCAAGTAGGTCCATTTCACGTAAAATAAAATTGGCAACTTCTGGTGGAACATTGATATTAGGAAAACTCACACTGCTATGGCATTGTGAACCTCCCCTCTGGTTAAGTAGGAAAGAATATCAAACGTTTTATATAAAGTATGTTATAAGAGCCAAAGTACATGGGTCACCTCTTAGCTACAATATTCTAAGCATTTAATAACTGAGCGAAGATACGACGAAATGTTACTTAAAAATCTGATACCAAGATTGGGTAACAAAATTAGTCTTGAACAATGCTATCATCTCAGGTTCTATCTAAAACAATTTTTTTGCCATATACACATAATTTTCACTTGGTAATTTTCTCCATAATTGAGAAAACAGCACAATTTATTGAAGTCTCCATAATTTCTAAAGTGCACATATAAATTGATGAGACCCCACGAACGTGATTTTCCATTGCTTATTGTAAGTGGAAATAAAAAATATACCAGCAGTTTCACTAGAGAACGTGAATGAAAAGAGTCAAACAAGGCTTTCACTAAAATCTTGACATTAATTTGCATGATTACATTGAAACTTAGGGTATATTTGAATGTTGAGAAGTAGAGAAAAAGTTTGAGAATTGGAGAGAAAAGGTTTGAGATTAAGTTTTATGGGTTTTAGTGAAAGTTTTGGGTCCCACTTCAAGATATGTTTGGATGGTGAAAATTTATGAAACAAATTTGTGAAAAACCTTCTACTTATACAAAATTAATTATGGGAATGTGAAGTGACAATATGATTGATATAATTTTTGAATGAGATGCCTTTGAGTTTTGTATGCTTGGGAATGAAGTTGGGAGAAAACTTGAGAAATGGAGAGAAAATACTCAAAGCTTGAGTTGTCAAACATGGACTAAATCAAGCATTCTTACCTCAAGTGGAAGATGGTTCCCATATGCCTCCTGTGGTGCATTTGGATGGAAAGGAATGATCGGAATTTTAAAGATTGGGAATGCTCTCTGGATAATCTCAAGAGTTTTTTTTTTTTTTTTTAACAATACCTTATTTCTTTGGGCCTTACCAGTAGATTTCAATGGATGCAGTTTCCATGATTTCCATGTATTCATCTCTAGTTCTTGATTAGATGCATTCTCTTGTATATTTCTTGTGTACTTGCTATGCCAATTTTTGGTATTAATAAAATTTGTTTACTTACCAAAAACAAATTCAGGTGATAATAAATAGAGTGGCCACACAAGTGATTGTGTGATTGACCAGTACTACGCATGTTTTATTTTCCTACATTTTAGGGGAGGCAGCACTGGATGTAGGCAACTTAAGTGTTTCTTCAGTTTTTATTTATTTTATTTTTTTCTAATACAGTGAATAAAAGATGTTAAGTGGAAAAGAGTTGGATAAGAAATGCCCCATAAAGAGGAAACATCAATTACAAGTACCAGATGAATACCTGCAAATTTATCCCTGCTGTGTCGCAGTAGCATAACCCACCAACAATACCCTCTTGAACATCAGCCTCAGGGTGCACGTTCTCATTATTGGAGATAGTGTTCACTTTTCTTTGACGAAGTATTGACTTAAGAAGAGCAGTTTTGCCAGCACCCTACACAGGACGCAGGCCATTTAAGTTCCTGCATAATTTACCGAAAACAAAACAAAACATATTTAGCTAATGCACACATTATATTTATCACAATACCTCAAGGCCAAGTAGCCGGACCCTACGAATTCTGACTTGAACCTCCTTAGATACAGTAGCAAAATCACTGGTGCAGAATATGCGAAAATCACCCAAACCTTCAGCATGGATGATTTTTTCGTCATGAAAGAATCCTGAAGTATTTACATGAGTGAGATTGGCAGCATCTGAATGAATAGAAGGAAACACGGGCACCAATGTATCTGCCACTATCTGATGCTTTAATGGCTGTCTCAATGGTGCTCCAACTACAACCCGCATCGTTTGCAATTCTGGCTCCACTCCATAATTTGAAGAATAAGCTGGAACCGAAGGAAACAATTCTACTCTAGTGGAACACCTGGATGGAAAAGAGACATAATCAGGATGCATCCCATACCAAAATACACCTATGTAAATTGGGGAAAACAAGCCACATAAGGAAGGCCAGGTATGTTATTTGCCAAATAAGAAATACAGTAAAATTTATATTGGCTAAATGCATGGCAATTAGAACACATGATGCAGTACAAGTATTGACTATTTTGCATGAGAAATACAGAAGGTATTGTAGAGAAAAGAAGGTATTGTAGAGAAAGAAGAGGCTAAGTTTTTTAAGTAGCTCCTGTCAATGATGTTTGTCTCAATAGCGTATTTTATACATATATAATACAATGACCAACTTAGCCATGAACTTATAAAAAAAAATGACCAAATTAGCCATGTAGCAAATGCATATTTGGCTTAGAATGAACACTCGATAATACCACTTCATGAAACTGATTTGGCCACAAATTCCACTATTGTGAAGTAGAAGGCATCATTTATCGAATGAGATGTTTATTACCAGCAATCTCAAATGAATTGCGGCTCTGTAGAGTTCCCTTAGTAAAGATAATTTGATCCAAGGAGCTACTCACAAGTCCCCAGCTTAAAAGAATAAAAGACTAAAGTTAAAATTGAAAAGAAAGAATAGAGTACTGTAGACATAATTGAAACAAAATATTGAACAAAGAGATAATGTACACTTTCTCAATGGCATACTAGTGCCTCAATTTTTCTAATGAGCTTAGCAATTGGCAGTTTGTAAATCATTACAAACTGATTTGGCTTAAATTAAAAGATCCTCTCAAATAAATGGTCCCAGCAGAATGCTTAAAAGAACATATATATATATATATATATATAGCCAACCCAATTAGTGAAAAGGTTCAAGAAGCTTAATCTAATAAGTTGGAAAGACTTTGCTTTGTCCCATTAAGTTGAGAAATTGAAGTTTCTAATGCTAAAACATAGTTTTTGTTTCTCTGTGTCTGCTAAAAAGGCACCGGTACAAAGTGAAGAGCATATTGGTCAGGTCAAAGCTCAACAGGTGTAGCAAAAACAATGTTTTATCAAGACTACTAAGAAGCATATATTCAAAAAAAAAAACGTATATGACAAGAACCACAACCATTGAAAATCAGTTTGCAAGAGTCAGTGTAGGATCCAAAAAAGACACCAGTCATTGAAATGATTGAAGACGAGGATGTTACCAATGACCAAAATATTGCTCTTGCAGATCATCTTGGAAGCACACAAGGATTGGAAAATTCAGTGAAAAAACAAAAACGAAAACAAAAGAGAGGCTGAGGCAGGGTTATAAGAAGGGCAAAGGACAATACCAGTTACCGTTCACTTGAGCATGAACAAGTGTGCAGAGATGCAACCTCAATCCAGTGATATCAACTTTTAGAAGATCTCCATTCTTCTCATCAGGTACTCCATTCCATCCAAGAGGAGCGATTGAAGTAGCTGTGTGAATGACTGGAGACTCTACAATATGCCCAAGCTCAACAGCACCTGCAACTGAAAGACCAAGCTGCTTCTGTAGATGTGGAAACTGTGGCTGTTGCTCAATTCCAAGGAAAGATGTAGGATTATCACTCATGCATAGGTCATAGATTCTGCACAAAAGATAATTCCATCAAGAATGAGACTTGCAATTCCTGAATTTTCATTTTAATTATGTCAAAAAGGACCGTACAGAGTTTGCAAAATTTGGATGTTTTATTAGTTGGCCAGTCTAAGGAGATGTATTATTGCTCATCCTAAAATTCATAGCTCTTAGAAAATCTTTCCAAGTGGACAATGGAATAAACCACATCACCACTACAGGATCTTAGTTGTAAAATTTATAGAAGTTGCACAAAGAAAAAAGAATAAAAGAGAAACTATAGAAGTTCAGATAAATTAATACTGTTCTATTTCTTTAAATCACAGAGAACTTGTCGGTCAGTAATTTCAGAAAAAATTTTAACCCGCCCAAGATACTTTCTTTGTCCAACAACAGTGTCCACTGTCCATTTTAAGATAATAGAAAAATCAACAACATTCAGGAACCTGGCAACCAATGTAACCACTGACTACCAATTTTGGGGCAAAGGGTATACAAGCAAAACTGAATGGCAAAACTGTCAAATATAATATGTACACTTTCAGTAATACAATAACTCACACCTCTGAAATCGAGATCTATATGACTTCATGGAATGTGACTGAAATAGTTCCTTTAACTCCGTAATAACAGATTTGACCTGAAAATGTCTTTGCCAGAAGAAAGTAAACAAAATGAGAGATCCCAGGAGATACTACAACCAACTACTACCCATAACCATGACAGGCTGTCAAGAATTTAAGATTTATCCCACAGAAATATTAAAAAGCTCGCCAACTTAGAGAGAAGACCCAAGAAAAAGATGGCTAACCAAAGGAAGCACATACCGAGGTTGACTTTGAATACTCTGCACCTGATAGTGATTCCACTGATGAATTCCCCAAGAGATAAAGCTGGAGGAAAAATAATAGTTCCAATAAAGTCACTAAGATAAAATAGACTCACAAAAAAAGACTAATTTATATGAAAATAAGCATGTGAAAAACAGAAACCTCAATAAAAAAAAATTATTATCAACAACAGAATGTAATGATGCCTATCATATTTAGAGAAAGCAATACAGAGGTGCACACACTTCATTTGCCAATGGATTTGGTTGCTGCTAAAAGAATTGGGACCTCTCAGGTCATTTCACAAGCTTATCATTCGAGGCACAGAAAGGGAATATCCAGGAACTCAAATTTACCAGCAAGTCAGTGATGTCAATATACAGTAAACAAATGGTCAGGGGACCACTACAAGAATCAATAGACTACAACAAGGCAGTCTAATGACAACGAAGTAATTAACGTAAGCCACCAAAGAAACAACAAAACATAGATTGCTGGCAAGTAGCAACACCATCAACATCAAAACTTCGATAACATCAGCTACTTTTCCACCTCTACCGCATGCAACTATGTGATTATAAACCATTATAAAACCAAACAAAACATGAGAAATGAAGCATAATTTCCTCATATACACCTGCCCAAATGGTACATAAGAAGGTAAATAAGGCACCCTGCGCCAGTTCCCACCATCCCCAGCTTTAATGTTCCCTTGTTCTGCTAACTTTCCACTTGTTGCTACATCTGGTAGCACTTTATCTGTATCAGAAATTGGCTTAAGAGAAATGCCATCTGAACCCTCCTGGATTTGGAGATGCTGTGGTTCAACTACATCATCTTCAACCCAATTTTCTGCAACAGAATCAACTGAAGAGGAAGTTTCTACAGAGTTATCTCCTTTTTCTCTGTATTTGTTCAACTGTCTCCTCACACTCTCCAAAGGAACAAGCCTTGAGAGTCTCCAAAATGATCGCTGTACAGGACCCAACCCCAAAACCAACTGCTCCCCTTCATTTTCTTTTAGCTTCTCTATCCCCTCATCATGTTTTAACATTGAAAAATTAGAAGATTCAGCTTCAGCAGGCATCAGTTGAGCCTGATCATTATAATGATGAAAATATGCTGGAGAAAGTATGCGGGGCACCACATCTTCTGGAATGCAGTAACTCTTGAAATAATGCTGCCAGCCTTTTCTATTAACATAACTGAAATAAAATACCAAGATATAAAAAACATAGATTTGTCACCTCAACAAAAAAGGGGGAGAGGAAAGATATTTAGGACTCTCATTATTCAAAAATAACATATTAGCCAAGAAGATTATTAGAAACTTACTCTCTTAAAGCAGCATTTCCAACTGGTGGCTGGGAGAATGTTATACATTTAATTAAAACTTTATCACCTTCCTTTGATGATGATGCAACGGCTATAACCCTCAAAATGGCGAGGGTAGCTAAAGCTGCAACCTACAAGGACAACATGGGAGTAAATGACAGATATATCAAGTAATTCTATCAAGGAGACAAATTCATAGAAGAGGCCAGCTGGTTGTAGCAAATTATACTACATCAATTAATCACACACAAAGAACTGGCAAAACTATAGTTTTCAATTCCATTCTGTTCCAGCCATTCTGCCTAGAATTTTCCGTTCCGGTGTAGTACCCGGTACATTATACCTCCTCGTTCTGTTCCGTTCTAAATTCCGACCAGAATTGGCATTTTGGGCCCTATTCTGTTCCGGACTGTTTGTTTTAAAGGCAGTTTTGTAATTTTTTTGAGTTTGGATGGCATTTTTGCAAATTTTAAATCTAGATGGTATTTAATTAATTCTAAAATCCAAAAGGTATTTATATAATTTTTATTTATATATATATATATATATAGTTAATCCCAAAACGGTACACAGGAATGTACCAGTACTGAATATTCCGTTCCAGTACTTAAATCGGAATGATCACCATAACGGAATTTAAAACATTGGAAAAAACTGAAAGTAGGACAATCAGACTCACTGCTCCACCAAGTGAATGTCCGCATAATACAAGTTTCCTCTTCTTCTTCTGAGCAAGCTTGTATAGCTCCAAAGCAGGTATCCCTTTAGCACGAGCCAAAAAGCCCTAAAGACAATCGGAAGAAAAAATAATTAGAAAAACACAATACAGACGAGTATGCTACAAGGACCATCGCTAGGATGGAGGAACAAGAAACCTACATGTTAGCATACAAAAACATGAGTGAAATTTATGGTAATTAAAAACAGGACTAGCTGGGAGAGGGGGTGCGGAGCTAGATTTATGTAATCTAATTGCTATAAGACAACTATTGTTAATGGTTCTAGAACAGTCAATGATCAGTGAATTTAGAGATCAATTTACAACTCAAAAAAAAAAAAAAATACTGCCTGAATGGTATTTCTTTCACATATTTCAAATATTTTGTACAGTGCATCAACACGTTAGCATGGAAAAGAGCTGCTTAGGAAAATGAGAAAATGTCATTTTTTTATAAGAAAATGAGAAAATGTTTGAAATATACTGATCGAACATGACCAAATGGACCATGAAACTATTAACTGCTATCTTACCCGATGGGCAGCAGGTTTAGATTTATCTTTAAGTTGCTTAGATTTTGTTTCAAGGGGATTCCCTAAGTATTCCGAATTTCCTGTTGGACTTTCATGTTGTTTAGATTTGACAGCATCAATTTCCTCTGCATCTTCCACGGAATCATGAAAGATAGCACCTTGCAGTATATTTGCATCAGCCATGACATCCCTCAATTTGTACAAAACAAAATGAAATAAAAATCATAAAAATTATACAGACTAATAGAAGCTGATAAATACATTCTGCCATGCTTACTTGTACTCCTTTGTTCCGACAAAGGAAGCAAATAATGTGTCACCTGCTTCTGCCAACAAGTACCTGCAACAAGCAGGATACAAGGAAGGTTATTAAGAATTTAAGAGTATCTATATAAAAGAAAAAAAGAAAAACCTAAAATCCTCCTCATCCCCCTTCGAATCCAAAAGATTATTACTTAACAAAATGAAGTAGTAATACGTTGGCAGAAGAGAAATAACTTCAAAGAAAATTCAGGAAATCTAGAGCCGAACACACCCGTGTGGAACATGATCTGAAGAAGGTTGCACACGCTCCAAAGAAACAACTTGTCCTCCAAAGTCAGCCTTAAATTTATTTACAGCTCGAACCAACTCATCAGCAGGCCTCTTCATGCAAGGAAGGATGGAAACCATAAGCTAAAGCAAAGTCATTTCAGTGTCTAACTAGCATCAATTAAGAACCATTCCACAACCAAACAGACATATTACGGGTCCCAACATTGTCACAGTTTTATTGCATTCTTACTTTGTAAACTGTCAAGATGAACACCATAGACAATTAGCACACATCTGTACGACTGACAGAAATATTTACCATTACATACTACATAGAGCCGCCTTCGAATCCACTGAGGGAAAACAAAGTTAAAGGCAATCCACTGATTGCCTCGCGAAAGCCCGAGATAATTATAAATGACAGGTGTCTATGTCCAAAGAAAATGCAGAGACAGTGGACCTTCGCCTTCTTCATTGTACCTGACTCTGGTGGAGAGGCCATTTCAAGTGACATCTATTTTGGGTCGTAGGGTAGACGTGCTTTATACCGTTGACATGGGTAAGACTTGATTTGTAAAAGATTTGAGGATGTTTGGAAATAATTTACATTTCAACCCATCTCATATTATTTTCTTCTCAAATATCATTCAATTGCAAACATTTTCAAAATAATCATTTCAATTTTTTCAAACTAATTATTACAACTTTTCTAAATTTTCAAAAAAAAATATATATTTCAATTTTTTCAAATTCTAAAACAAAAATAATATTAAAAAAAGTAATTTCATAATATTTTTTATTCAACTTTTTCGCTCTCCTTTCTCAAAACCTAATAAATATTTAACTGAAATTATTTTACTACTATTTTCAAACCATCTTCCTACTATTTATAAAATTTTTATCTCATTTCAATTCCCAAACATCCCATTAAATTATAAATCTCTCTTATAAATCAAGTCTTACCAGTTGTCATGTCAACTGTACAGAGAGTATGCTTTACACATATGCTTACAAATATAATTTTTCAAAAGTAAAGGCATGTAATCTCTGTGTAATTTTATTTGGGGTCCACTTCAAGATTTTTCTTTGTTGTTATATTTTATCTTTGAATAAATCTACTGTATGAAGCAGCCCCAACACACTCTACGTGCTGGGGTGAAAAAAAAAAAAATTATGTGAAGTGTGTGGAGAGTGTGATGAATAGTAGAGTGTGATATAGCAATACCCTTTATCTTTTCTATGCATGATTTTTCCTTATGTTTTTCTTAAATTTATTTTAGCATCTTTCTTTATAATTAACCTTAACCATATATTTATGAGTCGTGCTATATCCACCGAGAGTGTATCTCGACAAATTTTTTCGAGAAGACGATTTGACCTTCTTTTTTTTCATACATTTAGATATTATTTTTTTTAAAATGCACATCATTAAAAAAATATTTTATTAATCGTTAACTAAAAAAAGAAACCCTATCGAGACTCATCTGGCCTCGTTTGAATTCAAAATCCACCTCAACTCATCTAAACTCATTTCATCATTACAACTTTTCTAAATTCTCACACAAAATATAATAAATAATTCAACTTTTTCAAATCTCCAACAATAATAATATTAAAAAATATTATTCTAATAATATTTTACTTAACTATTCACAAATCATCTCAACTCATCTCTCAATCCAAACATGACACATTTTCCTATATTTATTTTGTTAGAAAGAAAAAAATCACAACATTACTAAAACATACTTCCTTAATCACAAAAAGAAAATTGCCAAAACTCAATCAAAACCCAACATTCGATGAATCTAGCATTTTTGTTATTGGTTATTATGAATGTGCGTCGTATATTTCTATAGAAAAATGTTATTTTGTTCATTCAACTTGTCTTCTCATTTTGACATTTTATATATTTTAATTTTTTTTTTATTTAATGGTTAAGAAATTGATGATATTTTCTTTTAATTTTTTTAAAAATTTAAAAATGATAAAAAAAAAATATATAAATTAAAAAATTAAAAAAAATTACTAATTTAACCTAACGGTCGCGAGCACCGCTCATTTCCATATCGATAAATATATTAATTTTTTTTTTTTAATCTCGAATCATTTTATAATACCTTTATATTATACACAAAAACACAATCTTCTCCAAATCCTCGTTTTCCTTCCCATTTTCTCACCTCTCTCGTAAACCCAACAATCAATTCTCACTGGTTTAGTCAACCCATTTTGTTGTATAAAAGAAAAAAGATTCGAGACCACTATAGTCTATCCCCATATATTTTTATGCTAATTTTTCATTATTCAACCTATCAAAAGCTTCTCCAGAGTCCCATACCGTGTAAACGCACTCGGAGAGGACCATGCAGCAAAGAATGTCCTGCAAGTCCGAGACGGACTCGGCCTTGAGGGCAAGGCAGAGATCGTCGAGCTGCTTCTTGCGTCGCTCGTACTCTTCCAGGATCCTCTTCCTCTGCTCCCTGTCGTCGTTATTCCATGGCCATCGCATCGGTCGTTGCAGCGGCCCCCACGAGGCCTCGAGGATCTTGGTCCGCTGGTTTCTGATCCACGAACCCCCCCTGCTCAGAATGGACTCCATTGGTGCCCGTACGAGAGTAGAGACTTGGGGGATCGAAGAAGGAAGACGAGTGATCCGGGATTGCGAATCTGAGAGTGTATTATTCCAATGCGAGTGATCTGGAATTGCTTATCTGAGAGTTCGAAAACTCTGGTAGTAATAGTCGAATCAAAATAAAAGTCGAACTAAGATTTTAGAAACAGAAATGCTAAAGCGACCGACAGTCGTTTTTTTTTTCTTTTACTTTTTTTTTTGAAAAGAAGCTTTCATTCATAAATCAAAGAATATAGGATCATTTGTCAACAAGAATAAAGGGAGTAAACTCAGAAGGTTCCTCTCTATCCAGATCAAAACAGGCCTAACTTTGCAGCAGCATCAGCTTTTTTGGTTTTACTTAACGAGTAATGTTAGAAGCCATTATAGCAGTGCATATTTTATATTTATTGTATAGCTACTTCTAGTTAATTATTTTCAACACTCACTTAAAGAGATATGTGATCTAGATGATACCACATCATGTATACAAAATTGATACTCATAATAATGATTTATATCTGTATTTATTCTTACTTAGTTATTAAGAAATTGTTTTTTTTAATATTTAAAAGAATTAAAAAAATATAAGAAAAAATAAATTAAAAAATTTGTACTGTCGAATCCCTCTTGTGGTTGTAGAGCCGCTCTTTTAAAAAATAGTTGTACTACTTTGTCGTCTATTTTTTAATTTTTTCTTTTTTTTCTTTTCACATTTTTGTAATATATTTAAATATTTTTTTAAAATAAAAAAATATATCAATACACTGCTATAAACTTTCTTAATCATTAAGTTTAGGATTCCAAAAGAAAGGTCATCAATCCCCATTTAGAAGAAACTGAGTTTGCTGTTTTGTTGATACAGTACCTATGCACACATTCTCTAACTTTGGCAACCGCTTTGAAATCAAGACCGACCTTTGGGACAGTGAAAAGAGCTTTTAGGTGCTGAAGCCACTAGCTGATCAAGGATTCAAGAGGAATCCCTTTTCAGTATTCTGATAGTGATGGGTGCAATCTAGAAAGTTTCATCAATCAAACCTCTGGAACACAGAAGACCATGTATGGCTGAAAGATTGAACAATCTTTACGTGTATAATATCCTAGAGAAATCAAGCTGTTATACACAAACCAAACATAAGTTTGGAAGAGAAAGTTATATCACAAATCAGGAAGAGAAGGATATTACAAAATCAGTATCTGCCATGAGAGAACGGCACCAAATGTATTTGAACCTAAATGAGCAACTACTGCCTGCCTTCTTCATTGTTGAATCCATCTAGCGCTTGGTGGAATTGCTGGATTTCCTCTTCAAGACTACAATCCATGTAATCGCTTCCAACAAGAAGGCAATCGCACCCAATACAATGATCACAATTATGTAAGCTGATTTCCATTTCTTTGCAGGTTGCAAGATGTCATAACCTTTAAAAATATTGAGAATGCCAAGGACAAGTATGGCGTATCCAACGGCATGGTGGTAGATATTCCAATACAAGCGGTACTTGTGGTCCTTCTTTGGCCTCAAGAATAAAGCAAAGATCTGTAGAAGCCAAACAAGGATGTTCCATCAGTAGAAAATTAGGCATCACAGCATGTTGACAAATTATACAAATTCCACCATTTGAAGCCAACAAGATGTATAAACAAACAAGAACAAAATACAGCAACATTACTCAACACAACCTCAAACGTGGAGCTCTAACATTCCTCAGTTTCTTTCACTAACAAATTAATATCTTTGAGGCAAAAAAAAAAAAAAAAAGGCCGAAAACTCTTTGAACTCCAACATTAATTAAGAAAAAAGAAAGTGGGGGTTGACCAAAAGGTTCAAGTCCCAGAGGCAAATATGGCATACCTAATTCCTCTTCAATACGTTGAGCATCTATCAACTTCAATATCCAAAAGCTCGACTACGGCTTTGAATACTAATATCAAACATTTGGATAAGAAACTCAAGTGTAATACATAAAGAAATAACAATCACCAATAAGTCAGTGACAACTTTTTTATGGAGCTTACGACAACATACAAAACTAGCTAATCACCAGAGAGCAAAAGATACAACATTTGCACATTCTGTGAAATGACATTACCTGCACTGTGGCGAGACAAAAGAGGGCTATCCCGATATTGCGGTGATTAGTGAATTGGATTCCCTCTGACTCACTTCCAAGCTTAAGACCAATCCCCCAGCCAGCCACTCCGATTGCATAAGCAGATACTTGGCACAAAACATGAATATAGAACCATGCCGGGTCCGCAGACTCAAAAGTCCTCATGTACCTCGCAACGATAGCCCCAATAGGAAACAGAATGGCCCAACTGACGACATTCAGTATTCCATGTATCTGGCAACCAAGAGAAAGACAAGGCACATTCAGCAATTTGTTAACAATCCACAGAATCGATCAACATAAATAAAGGATGATAAAGCAAGCGTGCCAATAAAAAAGGGTTACAGCAAGCTTTGTATGTTCTCAAAATTGTAGCAAAAAACTATACGAGATATCAACAAGAATAATAAATATTGCACTTGTTTTAGATTTAATTGACGTGAGACTTCCCAATGATTATATCCCTGATAAACAATAAATATTTGAAACTGAAATATTCTCTAGAATTTTATGCAAATTCAAGATACTTCCCTCTTAATATTAAAGTTTTTCCTAAAGGAGAGAAGCAAGAGAGAAAATAACAACTATTAGACATCCAATCTAAAATGTACTCCCACAAACTATCCCGAAAAGTTTGCAGCTCCTGAGCACCCAGAACCCCCTTACCATGAATTTACAGTTTCCCAAAACACTAAAAAAAGAGAATCCGTTCCAATAATCAAAGAAATGGAAAAAGAAAATGGGAAAGAAATGAAATAAGAGGGAAAACAAAACCCACATTTTTCATCTTGGTCCTGGAGTCTCCTCCGGAGGGAGAGGCCATCTGTTCCCCAACCAGACTTAGCGTGGACTTGGCGTTCAAATTGGCCGTTTGCAAATCATGCTGGTCCGGCAAGCCAGTGGTGATGGAGGGACCCACCTGCCAGACCTGGTTAACGGTTTGTGCATTGCCGGGGACCTTCACCTTGGCAAAGAGCCTCATGACACCGCCGTCAGACTCGGCACTCAGGTCCCAAACGTCGAAGGAGATCTTAGATTCCGTGATGGGACCGATTTCCTCTATGTTGTAGGTCTTGACGGTCATGGCGTCGCCGTCAGACTTGAAGGCAAGAAGGGTCTGGGCGCCCTTCATGCCCGTCCCAGTTGGGTTGATGGCCCACGCGATCCAGCCATCGGACTTGGGCGGAGGGGCGATGAAAGCGATGGAGAGGGAAGAGTTGTACTGGTCGTAGGTCCAGTGGAGGTAGGAAGAAAGCCTGGGGAGGTCAAGGCACTGTTTGTAGACGGCATTGTTGGTGAAGCTCTGGGAAGTACAGGTGAGTGAGTGAGCCGGAGAGATTACAAACAGAGCCGAGAGGGAAAGAAGCAGAAAAGCCGAAGCAGAGGATGGAGGAGAAGCCATTGATGAAGCTTCTGCACGAGACAAGAGGAGAAAAGCAAGAGAACAGTGGCGAAGAGAGAGCAGAGAATGTCGACGCCGACTGAGAGGCAAGGACTATTTTATTAGTTGAGAAGAAAAGGCCAAAAAAGCCCCAGCGCGCCGATTTTGCAGGTGTCTTGCAGCTGCAAAAAAGACGAATTATAGGGCGGACACGTGTCTTGTTAATGGCCCCATTACGGAAGGTCATGCGAGAAATTTACTTACAGACCTCAAATAAAAATGGAATGCGCAAATCTCTCATTAAATAAAAAAAAATATTATTTTGATTGCAATATTATTATAATTTTAAAAATATTTTTTAAACAATTTCCAAATAAAAATTATATATAGTATTGCTCAAAAACTAATGGGTACAATCCTAATAGGAGCTGCATGAGGACGAAAGGGGCTTGTAATATTACTCTTCAAATTGAGGTCAAATGTCAAAAAGGTCCCTAGAGCTCAAATTATCAGAGCATCATTCCCTCCCTCCGGCGATTCTGCCCGAGAATGGCCTGTGTTTCGTATCCTCCTGGGTGTTCGAAAAAGATTGTTTCTTAGAACTTGGATGGACGGTCTCAAATTTTCTTGCTTTCTAGTATTCACTTACTTAACTTGATGGCAAAAAAACTTGTATTCGGCAAGATAAAGATAGAATTCTTAAAATCCAAACCTGGGCTTTCTCCTTTGAAGCACTACTTGCTGGAATCAAAACTTGTAAAAGAACAAACACCACAGTTATATCAGGATCCTAAACCATTAAAAACCCAAAAACACCACCAAAATTAACCAAAGATTAGAATGGACATGGGAAAAGCCAAATTGATAAAATCTATTAAAATTGAAGATGAAAAAGCTCAAAATCAAAATCCAAAATTAAAATAGAACAAAACTCATTTAGTTAACTACAAATAGTCTACATTTAGCAAACTACATCTGGTCTGATTTGAAGTGTATGTTTGGAAGACGTCAGATTTGAGAGAGAGAGAGAGTTCTGGTTTGGGAAAATGCTAGTTTGGGTTCGACGATTAACCTGGGCATGGGAAAATTTTGGGAAGTGGGAAGAGAGGGTTGGGTCATTTGGGGAGACGAGTCTTTGCTGCTCGATATTGAAAGGAAAATTCTATACACCATACTACCATCTTATTTTTATCCCACAAGTAATATGTGACACATTTATAACCATTAAATGATTATCTATTGCCTGCTACTTTATCATCTAATAGTAATAAATGTGCCACATACTATTTAATATAATCAAAATAGGATGAGAGTGTAGTGTATAGCATTATTTATATTGAAATAGAATCGTTTTAATTGATTAAAACTCCCCATTTCATTAAGTCGTGCGTGGAGAGGCCTTATTTTAGAACTGCACCTAGAATTATTCATACATAGCATATCTTGTAAAATTATCAACGAAGATTGAATAAAATCTTTATTCCAATTTTGAATTATTAAATGCATTATAAAATCTATTTTATTATCTATCTTATATGAAAAATTATATTTATAATTCTTATTTTTTATAGATCTAATATTGTTGATGTGGAATATTTTTCATATTAATCATGTAAAAAAACTTATTGATATTTTTATTTAATTTAAAATTGTAATGGGTCTTACTATGTTAATATACCAGCTTGTGTGTAGCCAAAATCAAAAGCCATTGATATTTTTTTTCTTTATGCCTTTTGATTTTGTCTTTTAATTGGACGTTTTATTATTTTTTTTCCTGGAATATATTTAAGAAGTTCATCTCTTATCCAAAATATTTCCTCTCGATCAATCAGAATCAAGCCGTTCTTTGCTTTCTCTCTATAATTTCCAACAAAAATCCGATTTCCAATTGTAACAGACCCATAAAATTTCCAATTATGTAAAATTTCAATTTTACTGGATGATGTGTCGATCCTCACTCCATTTGGCCCAAATTGAAATTAATAACCGCCCTTTAGAAAAACAAAAGAAAACAAACCCAAGCACCGGCCCGCTTCAACTCATTAGGAGAGATTAAGGGTGGGGAGGATATAAAATCCCGTTTGGCTGGGCCCGATTAGGAGAAATGCTCATGTCCCCTCAGGCTGGGCCATGTTTATGCCAAAAGTCCAGGATGTTTAAACGGCAAACTCGATACGTGTTGAGGCCTTGGGCCCGGGTGAGAAGAAGTCCAAACCGAGGGCAATAAGGGAGTCAATATGGAATGATGAGGTGCTGACATTTCTAACATCGTCCTCCATGATCAAGCCATGTTGTCAAGGAGACCAACACACACACGGACAGGGGTCGTAGTCCTGCCCCCTGTCCCGATAGTTGGATGCGACACGACCCCCACTCCCTAACAAGGACGTGAAAGGAATGGTCGCGGCAATGACGTGACCCATGCAAACTACGCCCCATTAGAGGCAGCAGTGTAACATCACGTATGAAAGACAGGTGCATCCAACACGGGATATGGGGGGCCACCTTAGCTACCAGTACAAAAGCCGAACTCCAATTCAAAATTAGGGATTATGCTCTTTTGCTTGCTGAAATACTCTCTAAAGAAGAAGAAATTAACTTAGGCAGCGGAGGTTATTCACACCCTTGAGGCCTGAAACATGTCATCAACAAAGGGCTTGTTTGGGGGTGAGATGATTTCATTTCGTCTCATTTCAAAATTTCTCATTATTTTATTCTCAAACATCATTTAAATATAAACATTTTTCAATTACAAATTTTTAACTTTTTCATCTAATCATTACCTAATAATTATAATTTTTCCAAACTTCTAAACAAAATAGAAAAAATAATACATTTTCAAAATTTCAAATAAAAATAAAAATAAAATATTATATTATAACAATATTTTAACTTTATAATATTTTTATTCAACTTTTTCTATATCATTTTCTAAAATCAAATAAAACATTTTAATTCAAATCATTTCACTACTATTCATAAATTATTTTACTACTTTTTACAAAATTCTCATATCATCTTACTTCCCAGACAAGCCCTAAAATGCAAGATGGGGATGCACGATCGACCTCAATGGTTTCCTTATGATCAAAGCTTGAAAAATGGGAATCAGATTTAAACGAGTAATGTTATTTATTATGATAATATTATCCCTTTTAGCTTTCATTTAAAAATAAATCATTTGATACTGCATTAAAAGATGTTGAGAGAATAATAATAAAAAAGATAGTGAATATAAT
The DNA here is from genome assembly GCA_022457165.1 of Juglans mandshurica. Classification (NCBI taxonomy): domain Eukaryota; kingdom Viridiplantae; phylum Streptophyta; class Magnoliopsida; order Fagales; family Juglandaceae; genus Juglans; species Juglans mandshurica. The sequence goes on from CM039633.1 coordinate 17,275,156, forward strand.
TTCAAATTGAAATGGGCATATGATGGATTCAATTTGCTGATTAGAGCTATTCACGACAATTTTAAATCAAATATTTATTCAAAGCATATTAAATATATATATATATATATATATATATAATGCCATTCAAGCATTTAAATTAATTTATACAGTGTTAAATTATAATTAATCTGAACCTTTGAAAATGCAGGCATGGCATCAAGCTGCGTTTTGATCATGAATCATTGGTTAATGGGATACACATTTTTCAGGTGCAAAATTACCTTCAAAGATGCAGAGAGCAGAAAGAGAAAGGTTTAAAATTCTCTTTTCCCATATGTTACATTCTCATCCTTTCTTTTGCACAAGCAAAGCATGTCAAAAGTCATTGGTGATTTTCCAGTTCTTTGTGCCTCTACTCTCTCAAAATTATAGCGTGAACTATTCTATGATTCTCTTGGACATGGTTTCAGTTCAAGAACTAGTATAGTTGGTTCTACCCTTTATTTGGAATGTGGTTTGTATAAAATGGATGCATAATTTGAATGAAGATTTGCCTTTTTTTCCCACTAGTCTTTGATTTCACATAATTCTTTAGACTGTGTTGTTGGTTTTGGACTCTTGTCCAATCCTTTTGATTAGAACAAAAGGGATTATGCCAGCTGGTCTGCCCCTCTCCCCAGAAGTTATTCATCTTAATTTAATCCCCAAATACAGGTGGTATTATGATATACTGTGGGAAGGGAGTGAATGACTAGGACACCCTAGAAGAAATTTTCTTGAATAAGCTCTTTGACTTGATTAGATCTATGATATTTCTGTATAAGTAAACATTAAATGTTTTATGTTTCAGGATCGAGTAAGCGGTCGGTTGAATTGCCTCCGGAACTTTGTTCTATAGTTATGTCGCCGTATTTTAAGTATGATTTCATTTACTAATTTCAATAAGAATATAGTATTAATTTAAATAGTTTCAATAAGCATACAATCTATGTATTTGATCCCATTTATCATCATTTTTGCCTCAAATACTCGTGTACGAAGAAGATAAATATTTGTAAGTTATAAGGCCATGGGAATGGTAGTATTTTGTGTAAAACCAAAAAATAAATAAAATACTCATCCTCCCCTTTTTTTTCTTTTTTATATATTCAATTAAGTAAAAAAAAATAAAATACCCCGTGTTTTTATCTTTCAAATTTGCTACATTTTTTTTTTTTTTTTATCGAGTACAAGGATTAATAAAGTAATATATGTTTTGTTCTCTTGTATTTATGTACAAGAAATATAAAAAGGAACTCATTTCTCAAACAAAATAATAATAAAAAAAGAGCTTTAAATTAGTTGAAATTTGTTCAAATGGGCTTGAAATGAGTTAGAGTCTGATTGAATAGGCCCATTGGACCAGTTATACGAGCGATTATTAAAATGTACTAAAATATACTCGGTTTTCAACTGATTCAAAATTTAATTAGACATTGAATTAATGCACAATACTATTTATGTTTAGACATGATATTCATATAAGCCATCTTAAACTATGCATGATATGAAGCAGATAAGGATGAAACTAAGTCAAGCACCTTCACAGATAAACACAATCTGCGGATGTTGGTCTCGTTTGCATTCAAAATCCACCTCAACTCATCTCATCTCATCATTATAACTTTCTTAAATTCCCACACAAAATATAATAAATAATTCAACTTAATCAAATCTTAAAATAACTTTTTCAAATTTCCACACAAAATATAATAAACAATTCAACTTTTATTCTACTATTTATAAACCATCTCAACTCATTTCTGAATTCAAATAAGCTGAATATAGACTGATGTCTAGGCCTAGGGTCACGGTCAGGGACCGGGGTTAAGGATAACACGGTAATAATAGAGATACAACCTTTTTCACAATTATGTTTTAAAATAAAAATATTTTTTAAAATGAAATACTTTAACCTTAAAGAGATTCCGTAAAAATAAATTCAGAAATCAATATGATTTGATGTAATACATTAGATTGTAAAACTTATTTGATTGTAAAATAGATCTAATGTATCATAAAAAACCATGTTAGTTTGTGAGTTTATGTTACTTTTATAAGTTATTTTATAAAATTACATTTTTATTTAAAATATAAAAAATATTGTGAGTGCATTATTTTCTAACAATCAAATGGAAAAATGAATGACCTAGCCTGAAGATTAATGAACGAAGATGTATGTAACAAAATTGGGGGTTAGCATTTCAAAATAAGGCACTATTGGAATTAAATGAGAGTCTACATGGCAAGTAAACATTGAGGCTTTAAATCTGACCGCTCTGAAGATTTTTTCTAAACGTAAATGTTGTCTTCCATGGGGTAGTTTTGCCTAGGCTTGCTACATGTCATATGCGAGCGGGCAGGCAGTCATTCCACTAACGGACGGTAGATATGTGATATATGAAATTTTATATTATTTGAAAATGAGAAGTTGTTGCTTTTTATAAAGTTCTAATAAAATTTTAATTGTATAATTGACTAGTATTTTTAGAGTATAGATTATAAAATTTGAGCCTTATATTGAAATATTATAAATGATATTAGAGTCTATTCCAACTAAAAATATGATATTTTAAGTTTGTCACCTGCAATAGATTGAGCCGACGAAGACGTCGAGAATTTTAGAGGTAGATTTTATCATTTGTAATGTCAGGGCTAGAACCCCATTCGCGGGCTAATTTTAGAGGCAGTCATTCTACTAACGGACTGTAGGTGTGATACCTCATATGATAAGGATATAGATATGTAATATATGAAATTCTATATTACTTGAAAATGAAAACTTCTTACTTTTTATAAAATTTTAATAAAGTTCTAATTGTATTATTGATTAGTATTTTTAGAATATAGATCATGTGATTTGAACCTTGTATTGGAACATTACAAATGGTATTAGAGTCTATCCTAATTAAAAATGTAGGACTTGAAACATGTCACTTGCAATTGACTGACATGACAAAGACGTCGGAAATTTAAAAGGTAGATTTTATCATTTGTAATGTCAGGGGCTAGAACCCCATTCGCGGGCTAGTTTTGAACTTTGAAATCTTGCACATTTTTACTTTCCTCCTATCATTCTCCTGTTATGGTCTTTCAATTCATGTAATTAATGTGTTATTATATAATTATAAATTTGGATTTTCAGGATTTGTATATTTATATTTATACTTATAGTAGACCATTTCTTTTGAACATCTCGGGCTCATTCTCATTTTCTTGATTTTACAATTATATACATATATTGAATTTTTTAGTAGTTCTGAATATATTATATAACTCATAGAAAATATTTTTTTTGGCCGCAAGTGACTATTTGGGTGAGAAGAGTTATTCGCAAAATAGACATTTGTGATGAGACTCTTAGAGCATTTTTATTAGATTAATTAAAAGCTAAATTCAATGAGAATTTAGCTATTGAACCATAAAATGTATTATATTGGAATAACTATATTTTAAATATTTGGAATATAGCTACATTAACTTTTAAAGTTATTTTCAAATTTGAAAGACACTGTTTATTCATCAAATCTATTTTATATAATTTGTTTCTCTCTCTTGAGGTCTCCATCAATGTTTTTCTAATTTCTATTTTTAATCTATAATTTAATTAGAATATGATTACTAATTAATATATAATATTATGAATAATAAAATATGATAAAATAAAATAATTTCATAATTAAAATATTTTTGAAATTGATATATTAATTTAATAAGAATGTGATTATTAATTAATATATAATAGGTAGAATAGTAAAATATGATAAAATAAAATAAATTAATAATTAAAAAATTAAATATTTTTGAAATTATTAGTTATTCATTACTATATAATAAATAAATGTATAATCTAATGTGGAGATTTGATGTGAATAATTAAAATTAAATTCATCTTATATTATTTTATTATTATATAATGAAAAAATAGCTATTCCAATGTGGAGATTTATGTGAATAGAATAGCTAAAAGTCAAATTTCTCTTATATTCATAAAAAATGTCCTTTAACTTTAGCTAGTTAGCTTAAAAATAGCTACATCAAACTAGTTAAATCTACAATAAGTTTGTTCATCATCTTCTTGGCTGGCTAGATTTAGCTAGCCCAAATTGTTGGCTAAATTATTTTTTGGCCTTAAAATAATCTTTCAACTTTGTGGGAGAAATGAACTTAGTAACTCATGAGTTTTGCTGTTTCAGAATAAATGAAAGTCTTATACAGTATACGTTTGGTTATTCCAGAGTTTAGAATTTCAGTTTCATGCTAAAAAAAAAAAGAATCTAAAATAACTTTTTCCCATTTGCAAAATTCTCCCATTTGCAAAATTCTCTAATCTTCAAAAAGACCGTTAAAAAATCATATCAATTAAAATAATATGAATATTAGAAAATTAGTTTGTAAATATTTTAATATTTTAATATAATAGTAATAGATTTGGAGAGTTTATTATTTGGTGTTATTGAAAAGTGACTATCTAAATTTATAAAAATGAATTTTCTAATCAAAATTTGTTCAAATTTTAACTAGGTCACTTCTAGTGCTCACTTTTTTTCTCTGATATTTTTAACTAGTTGAAACTCAAATCCTAAGGTACCTTTCTTTTATTGTTTTTAAAAACACATTTTGTTAGTAGATAAGACTTTTGATTTCCAAGGAAAATTTTGTGAGAAAAAATTATGCATATATTTTAAAGTTTCTCAACAAATTTAAAACACAAAAAAGATACATATATTCGTTTGGTTGCTAAATTCATCTCAACTCATCATTACAATTTTTTCAAATTCCAACACAAAATATAATAAATAATTCAAAATTTTTAAATCTTAAAATAATAATAATATTAAAAAATAATATTTTAACAATATTTTATCATCTCAACTCAACTCACTTCAATATCTAAATGCAAAGACAAGAGTAAAGGGAACCAAATGTAATACCTTCGTTTCATTTTCTGACACCCAAAAATTTTGCAAACCAACAATCAACTTTCTTTTGGGATCTATTAAATGCATCGGTCATTATTTACTCTCACACTTTGTACCTGTAATTTTTTTATAGAATGTGAAAATATTTTTCATAGAAAATACAAGTATTTTTCATAGAATATAAGATGATAAATAATGAATTATGAGAGAGATTTTTCCTTTTAAATACCTTGCTTTTATTTGCGGGCTTCCAAAAGTTGCGAGAATCAACTCTCCAATACCTTGCTTTCATTCAGCAACATCTAAAGCAAAGGTAATAAAGTGACCCCCTTTGAAATCCCCCCTCGCTGGCTTTCATTCTGCAATAACTTGCTTTCATTCAGCAACGTCTCTAATATATCTTGCTTTTTATGATTTGACGACATAAAAAAACGAAGGAATAAATTATTAATTAGTGTTTGCAAATCTATATATATAGTGACAGACCTTGTTCTTCGGTTCCTTATCCGCTGTGGGTATATATTTATATATCTAACCATCTGGCCTCTAGGTTTGTTGACTACGGGTGTGCAGTGGGACTGTGGGATAATTTGCAGTGGCGGCTTTGGAACAGCACGCGTCAAGATCCTAATTGTGAGTATGATCATCTACTGCGATCTTGTTTGCATCAGGTTAATTTTTCTTATTCATGCATCAATGTAGGGGCGAAGTTCAACTTTTAATTTGATCACCTAGCATCAGGCAACTTTTCTCGTCATACGTGTTAGATCACCATAATTGTCACAATCAGATATTTCATATATGATTTTTATGGTTGAAAAAAGATATGTATGGTCCCTTCACACGTCGTCACAGATTCCAAAATTTATCGGAGTTGATTTAAGACTTCAAATTGTAATCAGTTTATTTTCACATCTATTTTACTGTTTTCATTAATGTTTTCCTTATTGTTTAGTGAAAATTAAAAAAAGGAGTTTGTCCATTAGACGTTTATCTGTAGAGTTTGATTCCTGATTTCTTTCTATGAAGGGTGAGGTTGAGTCTCTATTTAGATAGAATGATTTTCTTGTAGTGTTTTTTAGATATTTATCTATAGAGAATATTAACAATAGTGAAAGTTAGGCTAATCATAAAAAGAAATAATGTACTAATGATGTTTCAAATACATAATTAGTTTATGATGTAATAGTTGATACGAGGATATTCATTTACATTATCCGGTTAAAAAAAATGATAATTGACATGATGGTTTGATTTATATTTTTGAAGTACTCTCGGTAAAGCAAAAATTTCTTTTTGGATAAATAAAAG